>OX467318.1:12530533-13809700 GCA_950108535.1 Agriphila straminella
AACTTAATAAAGAAAACTTATAGAACTAGTACAAATTAACCATAATAAATACTTAGTAGCAGAATTTTATGGTTGTGTAAGAGTGCTTGTGTGAGTGTAAGTGTGTGTGAGTGTGTGTAATGTGAGAGTGTATGTGAGATTGTGAGCCAATTTTATTATATATGCCAATGTTACTCGAGTCGAAAGGAGAAGCCAATGTTATTCAGTAAGTTTTTATTTTCTAACCTAAATTTTTTATTTTTTGTGTGTGTGTAGGTAGGTACTTAATTTAGTTTTTCATTTTAGAGGAATAAGTCAATTTTCAGTCTTATGGTAGTCCTGTTCCTTTAAGTAGTTTGTGATTGTTACTTTACACCTGGCTCTGGGGAGGGGATAGAATAAAATATCTATGAAATTATCTTTCAAGTAATAATTTAAACCCTGTGCAACTGGTGCTGTATTGATAGTTCATAGAACTTACATTCTTTTGCACGAAAATTAATTGTAAAGTTATTCATTCTGAGAATTATTTGTATGTATATTTTCAGCTAAGAAACTTGAACTTGCGATTGTAGTGGTTAAGCAACTATTGCTAAAAATCATTTATCAGATGGGTGACTAAAATGTACTAACTTGAGTTCGTTCTTTGAAAGGCACAATAAGTAAAGGCACCTTAAGTTAATTAAAAGGTGAAACTGAAACTTTATGTTGGAATAAAAGGTTTTGTACTAAAATTTCCATTGAAATCTTGTATGAATAATGCTATTACGACGTATAAATTCGCCAGTGCTATCGTAGGCACGCAGTCGCTCTAAAATACATTACTGTTTTAAAGTTAATCGGTTTCTCTTATAGCGTAGTGGATCAATGTACCTATACCAACAAATACTTTATACTTTAGACAAGTCTAGTATCTTATTGCATGAGCACTTAACCTAATATCACTTTCCCGATGTTTATCCCAGACGTATAAAACTCGTGTGGTCCAGCGAGAGTGAGCTTTCTACGCGGCTAATGGTTTACTGTGTCATATCGGTAAGGGCTGGATTTACCGGTTCGCTCTGAGGAAATATGTAACAGCTATTTGATATTGATACTTTATAGCTTTGCAATAGTGATTGTATGGTCACATTAACTTGTATATCGAAGCAACTTTTCCAAAGGTTCGGTACAGAATGGGTCATTATGACACAGCAAACCACACAGAGAGTTTTTCGTTGATTTGTATTCGAGTTTTCGTTGATTGGAAGATTAAGCTCTATGTTAAGAGTAATGGACATCAGAAAAGCTCAGACTCTCAAGTCCTCAGTGATAGAGTTATGTACAAGACATTTTCTTTCCTCTTCTTCTGTTTCAAAAAAAAACTTATTTCCCCTTTATCTATTTGTATTTATGTCATTACTATCTTCGTTTATAAACACACAGTTTCCTTTCCTTCCCTCTCGCCTTTACTCCTTTTTTCTATTTATTTCTCACCCAAAGTTTGCCTGAAAAAGATTGCTGCTTAGTAATAAGGTATCTTGTATACTTATTATTTCTTCTGTGTAATTGTCCTTCTTTCTGGAACATTTTTACTCATGTATAAATTAGTAATGAAGCATATATTTTTATTACCTATATAAGATTGCTGTCTGAGCTTGCTAGTTTTACAAAGTTTCTTTAACTTATGCCCCTATAGGGACTCTTGACTCGAGACCCTTGGCTGAATAGGCAGTATCGCTTTCGTTAAACCAAGTGAAATATGATTAAGTACAAAAATTAAGTGAAAGAATGAATTTAATAGTATCTAACAGTTACCTAATAAAAATTTCCGCCGTCGACATATTTTCCCTCACTGAGCAGAAAATTATAAGCTTTGACGAAACTTTAGCAAACTTTTTTCATGAACATAGTTCCAAACAGCGTTGACTCAGTAAAACAATTAGCCAACAGTTGCACTAAATGCGCTTAAATTTATGCAACCACCTAAACTAACTGGGAAGCTGTTTATTTGCCAGCAATATTTAAGCAAGTTTCCCCTAGTTACTGTACTTAGCTGTATGCGATATATCTTAGAGATTCGTGAGTAAACTAAGTGTAGAAGAAATTTTCTTAAGATCAGTATTTGGTTCAAAGACTCTTGAACCAACCAAAGCTAGTATAGGATTTGGTGAATATTCTTTCATTAATTAGTATGTTAAAGCTTAAGGTCCACTACCGAGGTATTTCTCGAAACGCACCATTTAGGTGCGCTACCAAAAAAAAAATCTTTGATGCGTTTTACACGGGTTGACTTTCCGGACGACTTGCGTCGAATAGGACATTATAAAAAAAATAGTTGAAAAAACACTAATTAATCTTCTCTTTTAGGTTTGAAATTTCCACAAAAATTATGTTTTTTTTTGTGCGGCGCAAAAGTTTGGTAGTTATGCGAAATTCTATTTCCGAATTTTGGCCCAGCTGCCGAAAAGGTTGGCCACCGCTGTTAGTCTCTAAGTATGAATCTTAAAAGTTTAAAGAAAAAATATACTTCCTTATGTCACTTCACATACTTAAAAGATCAGCAAAAAATGTTAACGTGCGCAGACGCTAATGCAAATATTACTATTGGCGTCAAATGGCAGCCAAAAAACTGCTATTGTAATGCTAATTTAAAAATGCTTTTGTTAAATAGAACACAATGGAACATTAAAATATCTATCTCTGCACTTTAAGGTCAACATCCTTGTTAGATGAAACGAAAAAGCAGTGAAGGACTTCACAAATTAAATTATTATAACAGTCCCCAATTAGTTTTTTTTACGTTAAAAAAATGACATTAACAACTATCGGCCAATAACAATATTACCATCAATAGACAAAATTGTTGAAAAGTTTATTTGTAATCAAATTTATGACTTCTACGGTAAAAATTCAATTATTAGTGACTCGCAGTATGGTTTTCAGCCATATAAAAGTACAACTTTATTACTTTATAAATTTACAGACTACATAAATAATGCACTTAATGACAGAAATCATGTTCTTGCCCTGTATATCGACTTCTCACGTGCTTTTGACACGTTGAATCACGATACTTTAATAAAAAAGCTAGACGAGTCAGGTCTGAGGGGCCCCGTCCATAACTGGTGTACCGATTACTTAAGGAATAGAAAATATCAAGTCCAAATCGCTAACAGTCTCAGTGACCCAGTCTCTGTAACAAATGGCACAGCCCAAGGCTCAGTTTGTGGCCCGTTGCATTTTATCTCATACGTGAACAACATGGACACAATACTTCACAACTGCACATCTTTTCAATTTGCCGATGACACATGTTTGCTAATTAAAGGAAAAGATCTAAACAAAATCAGTTTGCAGCTTCAAAACGATTTTGATAGGTTGAATAAGTGGTGTCACGATATGGGTCTAGTGCTCAATGCTCAAAAAACTAAATTAATGCATATAAAATCACCTTACTTAAAATGCAGCACCCAAGCGTCTAAATTGTTAGCCCACACACACACATGTCTACACAATAATTCAACAAGTAAGTGTGATCTTAAATGTCCAACTATTGAACAGGTTGACACATACATGTATTTGGGACTGCTTATCGATAATAAATTTAACTGGAGTCCACATATTGCACGAGTGTGTGATAAACTACGTGCAATTTTGTCTAAATTTTATGTTATAAAAAATCGCTTAACAATTAAAGCTAGACTCCTACTATACAATGCGCTTTTTGATTCAATTGTGTCATACGGCATTTCTAGCTATGGCCGTACTTTCAAAACTTACCTTGATTCAATATATAGACTGCAGCTTCGAATACTTAAGTTGATAATACCACCCAATTTAAAATCCTCTTTTAAAAATGAATACGAAATATTCAAACATTGCAAAACCTTACCAGTACATGAAAAAGTTAATTACTACATCTTAAAAGAACAATTTTTTAGTGACCAGTTTCAAATTAAAATAAATCATCCTATATGCACCCGTCAAGTTGCGCAGGAAAAACTTGTTATTGTATCAGCACACAACTACTACGGTGAGCGGGCGAGCGCATTCCTTATTCCTAGATTAATCAATTCTTTACCTACCGACACGCGTAATGCTATTACGAAAGAAAACATAAAATTAAAATTAAAAGAATATTTTCTGTCCTTATTACAATGAAATTTCATGCTTCCTACTGACAGAACCATGCTCGATCTCCTAATATGTAATTGTTATGTAATTAGATTAATTATCACAATATGTAATTTAACAATCACTTAGGTATCACTTATTGTCTACGTGTACGAATCTCTCAGGTACTATACTCAAACTCTAGAGGTTTAAATAGTACTTTTTTGTAAAATAAAAAATGTATTACACTGTGTCTGATAATAAATAAATAAAAAAAAAAACGTATCACTCCAAGAAAGATTTCAAACTAACATACTCCTAATTTCAGACAAGATAAATAAAAAAAAACAGATTTATGATACTTTAGTTAAGAGGTTGCTGCATCCTCGCGTACTCCTCTGGCGGTACCCGTACCACTAATTGGGAATTTAATTGTTTAGTTTTCAAAATGTATATCACTGACATTCTGTTATACATAACTTAAAGGGAGGAGTCCAATGTAAATTAATTACCCTACCTGTAATTTTTTGAAAATAAATATTTTGAATTTTTTTTTGTTTTGTCTTGTAAATATGGTTGATAATAAAAAGATTATCAAATGAATATGAATGTTCACTTTTTTATTAAAAAAAAAATACATCTATTTATCTACTTGGGCCGTAGGTAACCCACCACGCGAATGTGCAAATGCAGCCGGAACCAATGGCTTTACGTTCTGGAGCTCGGAGGAGCACGAGTTTTTTTTATCACCCATCCCATGACGGACCTTTGCGAAATTGCAAGTTATACGCTACGCCCCATCGAGATCCTCGACAATGTGTAGAAACGAATAAGTATAACAAGGCCAGTATATTCCAAAAACTCTGTCTCTGTCTTTTTCTTTACGTGTGAAGAGTAATGAAAATAAACTCACTTTTTCATTTTTTCAATGTTTTCGTTGTTATTTTGAGCTGACTGACTTTATGTCAGTTTTTGAAAAAGTAACCGTTGAATATTCTTCTATATGTCATTACCTATTTTTCTATATATTATTTGTGGATAAGGGATTAATAAATTTCAAGTACTATCCAAATTAATTTGACACCCATATTGCAGTATTCTAAAAAAAAATTTTTTTTTCACTACGTATAATAGCACCGTACAGCCGCCATGTTGGTTTTTTTATAACGCCACCCACCTTCTTAAGAACACTTGGGCTGAAAAGACCAATCTAACGATATCTTAATCATAGAAATCCGTTCAGCCGTTTGAGAGATATGAGGTAATAAAGAATATTACATACAAACAAACATACTTGCAAGATACGCGCGAAATACATAACCCGCAGTCGGGTAAAAATATAAAATTAATGAAAATGTTCGTTGTCTTTGCATATATTTATAGTCAAGTGAAGATACGAATATCGTATTTTACCCGTAAAATAATCAAGATCGTTTATTAAACTTCAACATATAGTTTTATCTGCTCAAAATAAATAATATTAGATTGTTTATTGTTAAATAAAAAAAATAGGTCAATTTCGATAGTTTGGAATATACTGGCCTAAAGTCAATTCTCAGCAAAGTCACTAATATCAATGCTATTTCCGAATTAGAAAGTGCACTTTTGTCTATGAAAACCAGTAACTGCATGAGTTCCATTGAAAAACCTGAACAATCCGCACTCCATCTAGAAACTGCATTCACTCACTTTTTCTTGGACAGTGAAAGTAAGTCGTGAATGCACGATTAATTGCCGTTTTGTGGACTCGATAATAGCAACAATAAACCTATGATAGTTTGTTCCCTGCATCTTAGTTTAAAGAAGGGTTATTAATTAGGCTATTAGTAATGTAAATAACTAAGGACCTAGAAATATTTAAGTATAGGAAAATATCACTTTGCACGCCCGCAAGTTGTTATCCATCCACTTTATCTATTCACAAGGTAAGCTTGGGTTCCAGCAGTGGGATCTGGATCACTGATAATAGGCGCGCTAACAACATTTCATGGATTTAAGATAACTAAATGTAACCAAGATTTATAAAACTTTATGAAATATAGGCATAAGTTAATATTGTAAATGTTGAAGATCCAACAAAGAAATGAAAATATTTTCAAAGAAACATTGCGTTAACTTCGTAACTGATGTCTTAAATTAGTAATATAAGCGAGCTACTAAAAATTTATAAGGCTAAATGAGAAAACAAAATACACCTAAACAACATTACAAACAACATACAGTAAATCCTTGCATAATGGCTGTTCCTTCCATGTGAACATTGACTCAGCACTGCAGCTTCATAAGATATTAATTTTCCTTTCCAATGAAGTTAGCTCCATTAGAACCGTGTGAAGTTGGAAGTTTATTAGAGATGCTGTTGCACGTGACTAGCTAGTAGCTAGTTTCCAGCATAAAATGTAACGTGTGTTTCGAGTTCTTTTATTACGTTTGTATTGTTATTGCAAGTGCGAAAGCAAATGTCGAGGGCGAATGTTGAAATAGTAGTGGCACGAAGATTGTTTACTCTGTGGAAGCAGCAAGGTAAATAGATTTGTTTGTCAAGAAACTGTTTTGTTCATATAACTACATACAAAACTCTTAACGACTGTTGCGCTTGGCTAGGGATTAATTTCATGGATAACCAACTTGTCGAAATATATAAAAAAAATACACAAGCCAAGTGTCACGGTCGCGGTCGGTTGTGGTTGGCTGTTTGTTATCGGTTTTCGTTTTTGAAGATCTATCAGCAGGCTTGTATTTCTTGAATAGACTTTGTATGTTAAAAAATCCAATATAGCTTCCCGCAAACATCACCAAATCGTTTTGGTCCACCTAGTATAGGCTAGGGGTGTAAAAGTGACAAATCAAACACTCCATACCTATACAATAATCTACAGGATGTTTATGATAAAGTGTGTAGAAATAAAGACAGATCATAACAAAAGTCGCAGTTCATAACAATAAAAAAGCGCTTATTGTCAACAGTAGCTTTTCAAGGAATTCAGAACACAAAAATCTAGATAAGTACAAACACAGAACCGAGGCTTTGCATCATTAAAATCACCGAAACAAATTTTCTTCAGCCTTTTGGCAAATAAAGAAAAATAAACAGCACCCTTTCATAGCCGAGAAGTACAAAATCCAGTAGGTACCAATCTTCAGAGCTATGGCGAGCGTAAAATTTATGGCCACAATAAAATGTGGGATGTTTCCTTCTCCGGCTAAAAGTGCCCCGGCTCGGATTTTGTAGGGTTAAAACATTTCGTACCTATACATTGGACGCAAATCGGTGGATGTAAGGTAAAATGGGCGTATTTTAAGATGTAATTTAAATGTAAACATTATAGGGTAACTTAACGGGGATTTCTAAGCGGAAAATAATGCCCAGTTGCAATAAACTTGGGTTAGGCTTGTCTTAGTTAAGATACACCTAAGCTATAAGAGCAGCCTATCTAAAAATTTGGTTTGCACTAACAGTTCTGTCTCAGCTGTGACAAAACATGGGAATTGCCTAGTAAAGCGAATGATAAACGAATGACGAACGATTGAAATGATAGATTGTTTATGATCTATTATTTAAAAAAAAACAAAATCTGTTTGAATTTGTCAAACCACTGAACTATTCAACACTTGATATTGGCAAAAATTACTCCCTAAAGAAGAAGAATGTCTTTGACAATTAATGACAGAAAATGACATAAAAATACTTTTTTATTTTGCTGTTTGTCAAGTAAAGTTGGACAGGCTAAGGAAACCTCCATGCTGTAACATAAAAATACTACTTAGTTGGGCGCTTCCTATTCGAAGTCATAAAGTTAGGAATGTCCTAAGTGGATTTAGGAATGGCTTAAGGTTAGTGCAAGCAAATTTTTTGCTAGGTGTAGCCTAAACAAGTTAGGCAAGAACTTAGGCGATTCTTAAGTTTAGTGCAAATGGGCATAAGAATACTTAAACATTAGGAGTTAAAGTATGAAATGGCCGCTAATGTTTTAAAACTTTTATTAACAAATGTTTGAACCATAGAAATAGAATGTCAAAGAAAAACAATGTCAATAAACAGGTGATCCGAAAAACGAATGTATACATTATATATGACATACGTAAAATATGACTTACATACATAAAATATGACTATTATGGCAAAGGAAATTAATAAACTATGTTTCAGACTGTTTTCTTTGTCGATAAACGAATAAATGTAGCGAAATTTGGTTTTAGAGAAATGTGTGGCAACATCTTATTTACCTGTGAAAATTGTGATTACTTGGATTGTTTCTTTTTGTCACATCACAATCACTAACAGAACAAGACACCATGGCTCCACGATAACCTTGTTTAAAATTCTAATCAAGATTACCAAATGTTTTAAAGAAATTGCTATAGCTCTTTTGCTAGGCGGGACGCTAGGGGCTCTTACTGTAAAAAATGTTGGCACATTGTCACTTAATCCTTTGTCTCTTTTTTTTCATAGACTCAGTCATTTCCAAACTTGAGAGTAGGAAAGCCCCTGGTGGTGATGGTATTAAAATCGCAGATATTAAAGTAATTGCTGAGAAAGTATCTTTACCTATTTCACAATTAATTAACGCCAGTTTCGCAGCAGGGAAATATCCAGATGAGCTTAAGCAGAGCTGTGTAAGACCTATTCATAAAAAAGGAAAATATAATGATACATCTAATTATCGACCAATTTCTCTATTATCATCTATAGATAAAATTGTTGAAAAGTACTTAAGTGACCAGATACATACGTTTTATCAGAAAAATAACATCATTACACCCAATCAGTATGGTTTCCAGCCCCGCAAAAATACAACATCACTACTATCCAAGTTCTGTGATGAAATTAACAGTCACATGAATGAACGTAAACATGTTTTAGCCCTGTTCATTGATTTTTCACGTGCTTTTGACACCTTAAATCATGGACACCTACAAAAGAAACTTGAAGATTCTGGAATAAGGGGTCCTACTCTTAAGTGGTGTGAAAATTATCTTAAAAACCGGTCTTATTCCGTTAAAATTGGTGACGCACAAGTGATGTCTTGTCTGTCACGGAAGGAACAGCTCAAGGATCTGTTTTAGGTCCAGTACACTTCATAGCTTATGTCAACGATATGAACAATGTACTTAGACATTCCACATCATATCAATACGCAGACGACACGTGTTTAGTCGTTGCTGACAAAAATATTGAAACCGCTCTTGAACGACTTCAACAGGATCTTAACTCCTTTATCAAATGGTGTCATAACAACCAAAAATGGTGCACATCCGATCACCCTTTCTTAAAACATTAGCTGACACAAATAAAAAACTTATAGCTCACGACCACATATGTTTCCATCTACAACAACTAAAATGCACTTGCCCTGTAATTGAAACAGTGGACAAGCATACTTACCTAGGCTTAGTAATTGATAGTTAATTCAGTTGGCTTCCACATATCAATAATATCTGTGACAGACTTAGAGCATTTCTGGCTAATATTATAATAATAAGAAATAGAATACCTTACAAAATACTATTATTGCTTTACAACTCGTTAGCTAATTCTATTATCACCTACGGTATTACCAGCTATGGCAGGACGTTTAAGACCTACCTTGATAAAATTCAGAGCTGCCAAATTAGAATTTTAAAGAAAATCGTATCACCTGCAGTCAAAGAAAAACATAAAAATAATGAATACGACCTCTTTAAACACTGCAAAGTTCAACCTATACACAAAATATTCCAGTACTACCTTTTAAAAGAACAGTTCTTTAACACTACAACCCAAAAAAAAATCAATCATAAAATTACAACCCGAAAAGTAACTAACGATCAACTAATAACTTCAATAGCCTGTCATGTATACGGAAAAAAGACAACGCACTATTTAGTTCCTCGTTTACTAAACAGCATTAATGCATCCGTGAAAAATTCCATCACTAAAAATAATATAAAAAATAAATTAAAGTTACACTTCTTGAACAGCCTGTAGCAGCGATGCATCAAGAATATTTGCTTGGCTGGATGCAGTTCATACTTGTTTACTTACTTGGGTACACGACATATTATGAGACAATAGAATATTGTATTACTTTACAAATCTATATAGTATTAATCATATGAAATAGCTGTAGCGAACTCAACTTTGTAGCACGCCAGACAAATCTCTGTGGTTTATGGTGTGTTTTTCAAATATTTAATTTGTATTTTGTTAATTAAATAAATTAAAAAAAAAAAAAAAAATTAGCTACAAAGAACTATTTCAAACGTGAACAACGTACACAGTCACCGTCAAATAGAGTAGACGCTGTTAATGGCTGTCAGAGACGCTGTTCATAGTTGCTAGAGACTCTGTTCATAGTTGTTTGGGCGTATTAGCTATCTCCATTCCATAATAATTATACTAAAAGCTGACAGTACAATAAATAAATAATTTGCTTATGCAGTTTTCATCCTTGACATTTTCATGTGTCTTTTATAAAATCAACCTAACGAGTTTCACCTTCACAAGTTAATGCTAATTTAAAATATCAAACTTATATCTATACAATGAACTTACGTCTTTGTTAATTTTAGCAAAACTGACATAGTCATAAAAATATGTTCAACAAACAATTTATCATTTTATACCTATTATACAACATAATCGTAAGCAACTAGGGTAAGTAGACAAATAAATCAATAGTATTTATTTATATATTTAATATTGACTTTTATTTTAAAGATCTTTCATTTTTTTAAAAATGTAATTACTTACCTACCTAGTTATTTATGCTGAACAAGATAGTACTTATATGTTGTAATTACGCATTCATATCTACATTAATTATATTCTAAATACCTATTCAATAGTGTGCAATATAGAATCTACTACTTTTTCATAAATAGTTCGGAAATTTTGTGATTAATTTAAAAACAAAAAGCGTTGATCTTAACTAATGGCTCCATTATGTAAACCAGATAATTCCATTTTAAAGTATATGAATAAAGGCTGTAACTTAATGGATATAGCCGTTAATAATAAGTTGCAAGCAGCTTACTTTTTGCTTACTTAGCATGTCCAAGTCACCATTTCGGCTGTGCTTAAGTACCGCAAACGGCTTATTATCACAATTATGTTAAATGCGTAATTGTCACCTTCAAAAGTGGCACTAAATGTGTAACATTTAAGGGACTAGTATTATAACTTGTTTTTGGGGTGTTTATGTCTCCTGAATTAATATGTTACTATATCTAAGATAGTCGTTAAATAGTAAAAAATATATTTATTTACGTTTTAATAAATTCATGTTCAGAGATGAAATAACAAACCACTCTTAAAAATGCTCCTATAAATACTTTTATAACATGCGAGCCTATTTATTTATTTAAAATGATTATGAATGAAAAGTCAGAAATGCATGAGTTAATTGTCTTTTTTATGTTATTTAACAAAAGCATAGTTTTGTCGGTTGTGAAAACATAAGTCATTAAATATTTAAACATAAGTACCGAAATCATCAATATATAATCAAATATTTACAAACCAATGTTTAAAACATACAATATTCCCGTTAAGAAAGTAAACGGTGATAGCGGTTCTTGAGCTTCAAAGAAACATCGATTTCTTCCTTTAAACAGCGCCATCTACAGACAAACGACGTACTTAACCGAGTTACTTAAACGTCGAAGAAAATCTCAATATCTCCAGTGCAAAATCTCTTCTGCCGCAAAGCGGCAAATGCCCCTTATTACGTTCGCAATGCGGACCTTCATAGGGATCTAGACCTTCCCACCATCCAGCAATGGACCTTAAAGGCCTCTGAGCGCTTTTTTAAAGTGGCAGGAGACCATCCTAACCCCCTTATCCTTTCCGCATCGGACTATGACCCGCCTACAACCTCCGCCCAGTTTTCCCACCGACCTAAATCGGTCCTAAAGGACCCCCCCAACAAGCTTTCGTCTGACCTGAACCTCCTCCTGGAGGCGACGGAGGACGATTCCCCCTCTACCAACCCCGACCCCTCTGGTCAACCCCCTGCCCTCTCTAGCTGATCGATCCCCCTCAGGGAGTCAGCTTAATAGTACTCGCCTTCTCGACGCACGATCACCTAGGTGAAATGTGACGTCTGCGCTGTCCTCTCCCCTGAGGGAGGGCAGTCGCCTCGGTTGAAGGTTCGTTGCCTGGTCCGGGCACGAAGTTTAAGGCGGTTTATAGTCAGTACGAGTCTGACATAACCAGATTAGCTCGGTAGCAACCGGCTAGGTGGTATCCAATGAGGATTTTCCGCCTCCTCTCCCCCCGCTGGGGAAGGGTCGCTCCGAACCCCTAAGGTTGAGAGCCAAAAAAAAAAAAAAAAAATCTCAATATCTACAATCTCGTTACCTGACAATGTGCGGTTTATCGTACTTTATCTACGATGATATGTGTGACTTACCTGTAACAAAAAACAAAAACATTATTATATTTGCGACAAAAAAACGTAATCGCAATCACATACTTAATCATTTATTCGGTATTTAATGTTATGCGAATTGATCATTCTACCAAAAAATCCTATGCCATACATAGTACAGTACATAGTATAGTATAGTACATTGTATTATATTATGCTTATGACTAATAAAATATTATGCATTCACATTATGGACCCACACTTGTCATCATAAATCACTCAGCTCAGCAGGGATTCTTATTAAAAACAAAGCAAGTTGTTAACATACCGACAATTAATAAACTATATTATATCGAGCATCTAAGTTTGCGTAAAAACATGTAGGGCGCAGCGCAGCAGACATGGCATGGTACACGAGCAAAAACATTGGAATGTCATTTTTGACAGCTCAACAAAAGGTTTTTCCAAGAATCTTATATTCATAATGGTTTCTCGATATCGAAATAACATTTCGGACGGACACTTCGATATGGTCAAAACTTCTCTCTAGCTCGTTATGCTACAGGAGCTTAGAGCAGTTTTGAATGCTCTAAGTACAGGAGCATAGAACATCACTTATTTATAAAAAAGGATTCTGCTTGCAATGTTATTGAACATCTTAATAATTTATGCTAATATTTATTAAATTATCTGAATTGCGTAATTTAAACCCATCAAGGCCCGGAAAACGAGACATAATAGATTTTCTATCGTTTTCCGGACGCCGGAGGCCGCGCGGGCATGATTGACTTCGTTCATTGAGTACAGATGCTATCATTTATTTATAATACACACCAATTCCTATACAACGTGTTACAAATAAACCCCTAAAGCCGACAGATAGGGACCATTAAACTGAACAATAGGACCAAATTACCATTTACTTATTTTGTCTAGCAAGATTTAAGCTTTCAAAATATTGTTTATTTTTTTTAAACAATAATAATCCTCTTATTTAATTTCTTTTGATAAAAGGAAAAAACGAAAACAAAATCAGCTGTTTCATACAAAAATTAACAAAAACATCAAAATGAATTCAACAGCAGATTTTTTTTCACGGTTTCAGAGTTGGTCCCGTAGTAAAAGTTGTTCAGTTTGATGGTCCCTAACTGCCATAGCCGACTTAAGGGTTTTTTTGTAACACGGTAGAGCTAGGTTGGTATTTTATTTACATACTTAATTATTTTTTTTACTATCAGTTATTTTATAAGTGCAGACCTAATGACAAAACCATATTTTTATTTATAGTTGTGTTTCATGGCTCTTTATTACAAGAATACTTACAAAAGTACTAAAATATAATCACATCAATGATGACACAAACAACTTAAGTAACTTTAAAGTAATATACATTAAGTTCCTTTCTAGACCACAAATTTCAGATGACGGCTCAATCACACATGACATTAGTTTTTACTCCCACTTTCTTCTGCTTCCATCATCATCTCACACTTTTCCCGGAAATTACGTTAATTTGACGGTAATGGCGGATGTTTAAGCCCACAACACATCTATCGCATATTGAAATCTGACACGTAAACTTTCACGGGTAATTAATAATGCCGTTTATTTCCCAAACCTTCTAAAAATATTTCATATTAAGCAAATTTATTTAGGTATTATTTCGACGATCTGGTGAAGGTCTCGGGAAGCCGCTGGATGCGGGCAGCGCAGGGCCGATCATTGTGGAGAACCTTGGAAGAGGCTTATACTATACCCAGCAGTAGATGCCGTATACGGTTGATTAAATGAGGTATTATTTTATTGATTATTAAGACAAATATTTTCGAATCTTTTTAAGGTTTAGATTTGGCATAAATCCCTCTAACTTTCACTAAAATTTATTGAAAGTACGCAAAATTTTCCCAGGTATCAAATATTTATAGGACACATAAAACACTTCAATATAAAAAAACGGAACAAAATTAACATTTATACAATTCAAATTTCGAATATTAAGTCGTTATGAATAAGATTTTACGCTAAAGATAATAATTGGCGCATTTCGGAAGCAATTACGGCGTTTCTTTGGACAAATATGATATCAAGATAAGAATATTCATTGTAAAATATACAGTATAAAATGTATTTTCCTTTTTCTAAATTTAGGCGGAGTCCTTAAAAGAAATTTGACATTTTCTCTCAGTAGTACCTACCTACCTATGTGATATGTATGTAAGTATTAATTGAAAAAAAACAATATTTTGTTGAATCATAAATTACTTGAAATAAAACATGAAACATGAAAAAGACTTGACTTTTTTTATGAATCTCTACCACACTGATGTACCCATAGAATAGAGTATTTTTTTTATTTGTACCAATAGATGTCTGATCTGAATATGAGATTTTTTTTCAGAGAACCCGGAAATGTAACAACCATCACGGGCAAAAGCCACTAATTTAATTACTGAAATTTTGTCAATTTTCCTCGTAAAAATATTAGGCGACATTAAGGTGTTATAATCACATTTAGCCATCAGAAGCGAGCTCTGATTGTTTTTTATAACAAATTATTCCAAAGTAATCTTATAATAATCACAAGGACGGTATCTGTCGGGCCTTTTCGAACGTTAATTACGGAAAATGCTCTCAGTGAGAAAATGTCCCTTTATTTTTGCTGTAACGCAGATTTTTCCTTGTTGCCTGTACATTAACGTAACTTAGCTTTTGGTATTTAATTATCAAAATGTCATCGCACATATTCCGAGACACGGCTGTTACAGCTAATTAATTCTGGCGTTATTCACGTCCATTTCTTATTTTATTTCGATATTTTGTAAGTATCACAGGAATTACAATTCCTTTTGTTATTTTCTTCTTTTAAATGAGATCTGTTTATGGATGTTACTCGGTTATACACGTTAGTACTGTTATTTATTCTGTGGTTATAAGTACTATGATGATATCAATCACGTTAACCAGACGTACAAAACATTCTTGACTATTATTGGTTGCCCAGAAAATTCCGAAATGTGAAAGTATTTCACCATTTCAAATAAATACCTAGCTCCAACAATTTTTTGTCTGAATTTTAATTATCTTCAAAAAAGCCTTAATCTAGCTTAAAAAGTTAATTTTCTGTAGCTGAATTCTTCTGATTAAGATCACCGAAGAAACTCAGTTATCCATCAGATAAAATAGTGTGCCAAAGTTGATTAATTAACGTTTTCTTATCACCATCTAATCTATACACCTCAGACAATAATCAATGAACAATACACAGCGACATCACTAAACGAAAATGAGTCTTATTTCTATAAAGTTAAAGTGGTTCTAATGGTCCAATATCATTTTGTCAATAAAATTGGAAAGTGCGCCTGTCTCCTTTCTAGTTGCATAATCCGCGCCATCTAGTGCCGCCAAACTGAGTTACTATTGATGAATGAGTGGGTGCTGAAAACCGGCTATCAGCTGAGCAAGCAGCGAACAGCGTTTCTACGCCAGATGGTAAAATATTAAAGAAACCATAAAATAATGGCTATTACCTTGGAAAAGTTACATAAGATAAGATAATGATTTATTTGCTGTTTAACATGGTATAAAAGATGTTACATACATTAAATTAGGACAACATGTTAAGCTAACTTAGAGTAGCATGCAAAATTATTAAAATCATATAAGATTTCCAGTAAAATATTAATTAAATTACCATTATTGAATTACATTATTTAATTGAATCCTAAAATTATAATTATCATTATTATTACAAAATTAGATCATGTCAAAAAATGCCTTAATATGTTATGTAGTTATGTAGCTAAAACCTTAAAACTTTATAAGTATTCTAGATATTTTTAAAATGTAGAAGGAACCTGAATTTTGTTTCATCTGATGTAAAGCGTAAAAAATGGGTGAGAATTTCGTCTACAAACCAAAACAAACAAACGTCTATGGAAACTAAACTACGGAATATTATGTATTCTGTGACAACCGGATATATAATAAGCATAAAAATTAATAGATCAGTCCGGTATCCATGAATCGGGAACAAAATGCTTTCCTCATCAGACGGACATTTGCCCTTACAAAGAGTTAAACCCAGGACCTCGATCGGAATTTATTAAACTGTAAGGTACCCTGGTACCTACTTACTCAATTAATTTATTAGTACTTATAAAAAATTAAAAGATCGGTCAGGTATCCATGAATCGGGAACAAATCCTTATTCTCATCAGAGGGACATTTGCCCACAAAGATTTAAGCCCAGGTTCGAATTTATTAAACTTAAGTTATCTGGTTCTTACTTAATTAATTTGCTCCATTATCCTATTTTTCATTAAGGTATTAAACAACATAACTATAGCGAGGTAAACAGGATTCCTGGTGGAAAGTGAATTCCAGTAGCATGCCAGTTCGTTATGCGAGCACGCCGGGAATTTGCCAAGTGACCTGGGAACACTACCACTGGTCCGCTTTATATCTTAAACTTATGATAAAACCTGAGTGAAGAACCGCTGGTGTACGAAATACTTATATATATCGCTTTTATTTATTTATTTATAATCAGGCAAGAATGGCCCATAGATACATACCTTAAAACTAAAACATAATATATGTATAAACAATATTGTTAGTAAATATAACTTAATATTACGTTAGTATAAAGTCAATTTGGCACTTTCTGTGTCATTTCGGTGGCACAAGGCAACGCCACTCGGAAGCGCCTGTATTCCACGCCCTGCGGCCAGAAGTCCTCCTTCATGAAAGTGTCCAGCCTGGCGGTCGGGATGCGCACCACAAACTTTTATATCATCTTTTTATATAATTTTTTATAAAAAAAATTTCGAAAAAAAACGAAAAACTGAATCAGCAAAAAAATCTATACTTATTTTATTATCGAATCTGTTCACAAAATTTCACGAGAATCGGTTGAGAAATGCGTTCTTTAGAGAAGAACAGACGGACAGCCAGACATACGAAATCATTTTTGCCCAACCTGAAACGCTCTTTTTGACCGAGCGAGCGCAAAACTCGCTCGGCCAATAAGAGTCGAAACGATGAGCGGCGCGATTTCACCTCCAAACCAAACAGTTGGTGGTCCATGGCACGACAAAAAAAAATCATAAAATGGTCCCACATCACTAAAAGACTTTACCTCTACCAACAGTTGTGGTCATATCCGTTGACCTCATTATAGTAAGTCGTGCAGGTAGGATTAACTTTTCAATGCAAGTCGAAGTTCAAATTCTTTTTGTTAGTTGAGCCTTCGATTTAAAAGGAAGGCTGAATACTTAAATCAAAACTATTTGTGACGCAAAAAACTTATGCAATTTCGATTGTGAATCGAAAATGAAGGATCACTGTGGACGCCTGCCCCATCTATGGGCTATATATAGTAAAATAATTCAAGTTTCATTTATGTGAGACTTAAGTCCACTTCATAATGCGACTAACTCTTCCAGTTTGTTAAAAAAACATATAATAAGAAATTTCCTCAATTCTCTTTTCAATAAAATATTATAACTATACAACATCTAATTAAAACATTTTTATAGAGATGTCATAAAAACTTTTAATTTCTAATACCAATTAAAGTCGTTAACTCTTAAAATAATCGGAAGAAGACATTAATACTACCGGTTCTTAATTGTATAGGTAAGTCATAACCATAACATTATCTAATATTTGTTTATATAACTGTTACAACTGTTTTATTGGGTATAATTTAGTGTTTTATGACGTTATCATTATTTCAAGATTCAGAAGTATGTAAGCTTCAAAGTCCAGCCACAGAATACATAATAGTACAGTCAGCAACGAAAGTCGCTTAATACTTTAGTACTTTGTCATATCAACTTTTTTGATATGTCTTACAGTTTAAAACATAAATACAAAAATGCTATGCCAAAGTACTAAAGTGTCAAAGGAGTTTCGTTGCTGACCGTACAAGTGTCCAGCCGATGTTTCGCGTCGAAAAAAATATTATTTTTATTCATTCTAAAAAGGACTTACCTCATTGCGAATACTTGTTGTATAACTAGAGGTTAGTTAAACAGTTTTTGACTTTTTCTTTTTTAACTTGAAAATATTTTTTTTTTCTGCACAATACTAAATAAGTGACTCGGTAGCTCATTTGGAAGAGCATTGTACCGGTATTACAAGGGTCGCGGGTTCGATTCCCGCCTGAGAATATGAACTGGTGACGAGTCGAATTTTTCTAGTATATATTATTAATTTATTACTGTCAACTAAAATGAAATAAAACTGGTATCTCTTTGTAAAGAAATAGTCATATTGTGACTAAATACTAACAGAATATTTTAATTCATACTAAATCTAAATTTCAAATTTCTTTAAAACAATGCCCCACTTGTATGTAAATGTAGGTAGGTACTTGATAAGTAAAAAAAACAGCTAGCTAAGACTGGCCACGGAAGACGGAATTATGATTTGGAATTCCAAAACGGAATCATTTCGAACGCAGCTTATCCATATACAATCACCCTATTTACAGCAAATAAAGTTATTTCTATTTGTATTTGTACAAATCTATGGATCTACACACATGCGGTATTTTTCCGTTCGGAATATTCATACAATATCAAATTCCTTTTCGGAATTCCGAATCAGATTCTGTCTGTATGTAGCAAGGCTAAAACCCCTTAATAGGGATGATGACTAATGAATAAAATAACGAAATACTAATAAAAATCGTAAACATATTAAACTTTTAGAGTAGCTTGTATACCTCTTGGTTTTATATATTGCATATTATTTATTTTATGACCCTTCAAAGTTGGGTGGACAAGTCCATATAAAAAGTATAAAATTTATTAAAATAAATGATACCTTTAATTAGTCCGTAAAATGTATAGCAAATTTGTCTAAGAAACTATTTTGATAAACACAATATTTAATATAGCTGCCAAACAAATTTCCTACGCGTTGCATACAAACTACTTATTCGTGACGTCATAACTAGGAAGCCATTAGTATGGAGCGTTTTTGGGCGAGTCAATTTGTGTGCATTTCACACTGTGATATCTCGGGCAGTTTTCATGCTAGCGAATTAATTCTTTTACCAATGCTTCTTTTTTGAGAGGTAATTTATGTAACATAAAATAAAAAAATAGTCATCATGCCTATTACTTATTACTTAGAGCATCTTATTTATATCAATCAAAAACAAAAGGCAACCGTGAAAAACGAACAAGTCGCAAGAGTGGAAGTTTTCACTTTTCACTTGTTCAAATTCAACGTTTGTTTGTCGTACAATAGTAGATTGTTATACAAGACGCTAAAATTACCCATTGAATACGAGGTAGTTTTATTCCCGAGCTTTAGCGAGGGAATAAATAGAAACCGAGTTACAATGGGTTTTAGCGTCGTGTGTTACACTATACTTTTCACTACGATTGCGAGAAAATAAAATACAATATTAAATAGTTTATACCTACTTCCGTAAGCGAATCCACTCGTTTTTCTATCCTCCACTTCATAAACTTTTTGTAAAATATTTAAATAAATGATTAGTGCTTGACGGCAAAAGATTAAAATTGTTTCTTTCCTATTACAGTCACACAATTCAATCAGTTTGCAATTATAGAAAAATTCTAAAGATTTCGCGCTATGGTACCTTTTTTTAATTTCCGCTGTAGCAGCTAAGCAACACAAACACGCATTCTACGATTCACTCTGTACACAGAGTATAAATAAGTCTATGATTTCACCGAAGAGATGCTTTTAGTTCCATAATCAAAAATAAGAATGAGAAACTGGGGGCCTATTACGAAACTTGGTCACGATAATTGTCCGCAGTTCGTCGGTTGTAGTTATTACAAATATTTTTAATATAGCATCGTAGTCCATAGTCTATTGAACGAATAATGATGGATCCACTAGAGAGAAACTGTCAAATTTACGCAATCACTTTGCAATAGGTACGCAAGTGCTTTGTAATAGGAATCAATCAGAACGAAGCACGGACGCAGCTGCGTGAATCGCATTAAACTTTTCGTAATAGACCCCTAGTATTAAGTCGAGCGAATTTTTATTCGTGATTATGAATAAAGACTTCTTCGTTTTAGTAGGCTCATTGGTAATAGACAAACATTAAAAAAGAAAAAACTTTATCCCCTAGGGCTTATTATGCTATTTTATCTCGACTCTTGTACGTTACAATGACGCACTTTTTGAGCAAGAGGAGTGAAAAAGTTCTTTTCTCACGTCGCACCCATCTCACTTTAAGCCGATCTACATCTGAGCTAGGTAATTACGTATCACAATGGCGCTGTCATAATAGCACTAGATATATTAGGTGTCACATTATTTTGCACGCGAATATACGAAGTGTAACAGAGATGCGCTGTGGGAAAATTCGCGTGATTGTATTTTTTTATTACTTTATTACGTGTTTTTTAGATAACGTTAATATAATTATAACAATTCATTACTGCTTTTTTGAATGATGAATGAGGAATTGAACTGAATTCAGTGACGAAGTGCTTATTACAAGATACAGATAGAATAGGTAGACTCTATGTTTATTGTTTTATACAAAAAAATAAACATAGAAAACATACATTACATTACAGAAGCTTGGTCAAATAATAAATAATAATAACCAATCTAACCCAATAATAAAATAATAAAAAAATAACGAATCAATCATAGCAACCAACTAATAAGGTCAGCAGCGCAGCGTCTGTGCTTCCGATAATGTTATCATGTAAATCGTAAACTTTCGTTGAAAATTAGGAATCTATTTACAAATAACTTTATGTAAATGTCTATCTTTTTTACTATAAATTAATTTACTTCGCTATGAAAGAACGTAATATTGACAAAGCACCTCGTGGACATTCGCCGTGCTATGACGTCACATTAGCAAACACGCCGCCGCGCCGTGTTTGCACGAACCGCAATCGGCGCGTATAATGCTATGTATTTGCTGACGCTACATAGCGGGTCAAGTGCTGTTGACACCTGGGATAACAGTTCGATTTTGGTGAAGAGTTTAATAAAATTATTAAGTACCTATAAAATTCACTTTTTAATGGCTTACCTAAAAATGATAAAATGACACCAGTAAAAGTGAACGGCAATCGGTGCCTCGACTGCATCGTAGAATAATATCACTTGTATAGAGACTAGAGTTTTCTGCGCACGCACACATAGATACCTATAATGTACAGTGCAATATCAGTCCAAACTGGGCTATAACCATATAACATTTCTTAGCGATGTCCTAGCTAGCGCAACAAAACAAATGTCCGAAATGTTTTCGATTACGGCTAGAGCGACGACTTTTTGCTAATGCTGTCTTTACTACAAGGCGATATTAAAGAAGATGATGAAATAGCAATGGCGGGTCAAAATCAACTAATGTTCAATCAATGGATCGAACCAAAAAACACTTGAAACTATCGAAAATTCAAAGGTGGAGTAACGTTTCATCAATAAACTAATATCGATGAACATATCGTAATTTAAATGTACTTTTATTACTCATAAAAAAAATCAATGTTTCTCTTTTGTAGTTATTATTTTGATGAAATAGTTATTCAGGGTGTATATCAAACACGGCGTGTTTGCTGACCCGCGGTCGATACATTTGCGATTGCGATGTGTTTGCCGACGCTACACAACCGGACTGTCGGCATAGAAGTGTAGTGTTAAGAACTATTATAATTGTTTATTATTATTCATTCTTATTTAGGCGGTCTACCGTGACTTTGTTCTAGATCATCATACGAACTTTCATCTTCACTCCCTTCGATATAAAACGTAACAAAAGGTAGCGCTATGTCCTTCCCCCATATTCCAATTTATCTATGTGCTATAAAATTCATCAAATTAGCTTCAATGGTTTAGGCGTGAATTGACTTGTACATTTTTTCGAGCAGCATGAAAGAATAGCATATTATTTGTAGGATTAACGTTACAGAGGAAAGACCACGCAGTACCAATAGTACATTATGAGACAAGTTAGCTTAGGTTGCTCAATGCACACAAGGCTGTGGGTTGCAGCCCGAGCCGCAGGCGAGGGCGTAACTCAGCCGAGTGTGCAATAAGCAAAAGCTCACGAGTTTCATACGACGTTTTTCAACACATTTGCGAGGAAAAAACAAAGTAATTTATCACACAGCAACAAATACGACAAAAACAAAATATGATAATTATGGGAAAAGGCGCGCATGTTTTTATTTTGTTTTTTTTCACACTCCCAATGCAAGAATTTTGCGAACAAAGGGGTGAGGAGCATACAGCCTACTACTAATACTTCAAAATTATAATTTTAAGTGACAAAATGCAAATATTTTAATATTTTATAACAAAATATTGTGAATTATGAATAATTTGATAATAATATATATATATTTGACCTAATTAAGGACTTACACATTTATTTATTCCAAAAATGTATATGAATTTTCAGCAGCATAAAATCTCTTTGTTGTAAAAAAAAATAACTGTATTACCCGGCTAAATTGGGAATGCTCTGTTTACTCGCATAGAACTTGCAGTAAGGTACTAATTTAACTTTGTAGGGTTAATTCTATTACGAACTAGTGTTTTATATATTATTGCACGCGATTGTTATAGCTCGGTGTATGGCCCTAAAAGCGATGTATTAGGGCTTACTTTACGAGCAAGTGTGTTGAAAATATTTTTATGTAAATTCTCAATACATAGCTTAGCTACCACAACTTGCTTCAGTTACGTTATTATAATCCAGGCAGTAACTTCAAAGCCACTCCGGGTAAGCTTCTATATCCAAAGGTATTCCAGGATTCTAGATACGTATTATCTATCAAACGAAATATGCATATAGCCTCCGAGGATTACCTTCGACCGAATACCGAACACACACAGAAGGTAATTGTTATTTATAAAATATTTTTCAACACACTTGCTCGTAAAGTGTGCCCTAATACATCGCTTTTAGGGCCATAAACCGAGCTATAACAAACGCGTGCAATAATATATAAAACACTAGTTCGAAATAGAATTAACCCTACAAAGTTAAATTAGTACCTTACTGCAAGTTCTATGCGAGTAAACATTCCCAATTTAGCCGGGTAATACAGTTATTTTTTTTAGTAACAACAAAGAGGTTTTATGCTGTTGAAAATTCATATAGATTTTTGGAATAAATAAATGTGTAAGTCCTTAATTAAGTCAAACAAATGTTTATTAATATTAAATTATTCATAATTCACAATATTTTGTTATAAAATATTAAAATATTTGCAATTTATCACTTAAAATTATCATTTTGAAGTAGGCTGTATGCTCCTCACCCCTTTGTTTGAAAAATATTCTTGCGTTGGGCGTGTGAAAAAAAAAAAAAAACCTGCGCGCCTTTTCCCAATTGTAATATTTTTTTTTGTCGTAGGTACATATTTGTTGCTGTGTGGTAAATTACTTTGTTTTTTCCTCGCAAATGTGTTGAAAAACGTCGTATGAAACTCGTGAGCTCTTGCTTATTGCACACTCGGCTGAGTTACGCCCTCGCCTGCGGCTCGGGCTGCAACCCACAGCCTTGTGTGCAATGAGCAACCTAAGCTAACTTGTCTCATAATGTACTAGTAAATAACGGGTGTAACAAGACACTCAACGATGCTGAAGTCCACGCATTCCGCCCATCATCAGAATCATTTTTGTCTTTTAGACTATACCTGGGAAACCAATAGCTACGAAGCTATTGAAGGTCAAAGTCAAATTTTTTTTTTATTTTTTTTTATAAAATCTTATTTTATTCGTTATTTCCTAATTTTTTTCTACAGAAACATTATCAAAATTTTATGTATTTCTATGTATTTAATGGCTTCAAAACGCCATCACTCAATGTATTTCATGAGCACGCACATAAACGTTGCCTTTCAACTCTACTGCACGCAGCTGTGTAGCATGCACTCGTAGGCGCGGTCTTTTGTAGGCGTTACATTGCGTGGTAATGTATGCAATGCTTTTTTAACACCAAAAAATAAAATCGTTTCCCACCAATAATTTTGAACAGAAATGGTACTGATGATGGGCAGAATACGTAGGCCTAGGCTTCGTTGAGTGACTTGTTACACCCGGGCATATCTGGCAGAAACTTTTAGAGACCAATATTCATATTTAATTGTCCTTTTTTAATAATTCCACAACACACACCAACAAGTTTTTAGTTTTGTGGTGGCTGACTAATAATACATACAGTCACAAAATCTCTACCATGACAATAAAATAATACTTAGGTAGTTCCTATAATCCGTAAATAAATCTATTCGTTCATTAGTGCAATCAACCTTCTGGGGAGTGGCTGTTTAATTAACCACCAGCAATCACACAATTTCAATATCATAATTATCTAAGTAGGTATAGCAAAGCATTTTTAATGATAATAATAGGTACCTACCTGCCTACCTACAAGGCAAGAGTAGGTCTGTACGAACATCATCATAAACAACAATATTTTTGTTTTACGACTTTTCCGAAAACAGACAAAAGAAAATCGGCTTTTACTCCTGCGAGCTTGTTGGTGTTTACAATTTATGACTTACTTCTTACTTATATTATATTTTGTTGAAAAGATACATTTTGTTGCTGTCACTTCGTGAAAAAATGTTTCGTACATTATAAAGTTGTAAAGCAGCGTCATCTATAAATAAAGTCTGGAATTACTAACCCGCTGCGTGGCGTAGCATGAGGGGTCTAGCGTGCCCCCAGGCCGGTACATCGCCGCGCTGACTGCTGCCATCTGCCGGCTACCTCAGTATACCCTTCCACCGCGGCATCGCTCTATAAACAAAAAAAAGTTTTTTTACTGGAGGTGCTTTTGATCCAGCAATCATGAGGACGAGTTGACAACTCATAGCAACTCATAGCAACTTTGTCCTTATCCAAAATGTTATTGATGAAAAGTGTCCAAAATGTTCAACTGGTTAAACAACAAGTTGAACATATTGGAAAAGAGATTTTCCTCCCTAACACTTAAAAAACAATATAAAAGCATCAGAATATGGAAATGTTGATTATTTTTTGAAATATTTACTCGAACACCGATTCGTCCTTTTGAAATAGAAACTTATTTTTTAATAAGAACAATAGCAAAGTTGACCCCTGATCAACATCCTGAATATCACCAAAGCAACAAAAAGTAGGAAATCCAGAGAAAAATGTATTACCTACAATAACATCCATTAATTATGTGAGTGAAACAACATCAAGATTATAAGTGACATTAATTTGTTAGTTAGTAAAATCAGGCTTTTCTCCATGTACCTACAATAATAATATAGCTACATGCTTTTTTCGAAGGGGATATTCCCACATTTCATAGTAAAACTCGTAGCGTGTAATAGTCAATTTATTCAGACGTTAAATATTGTGTCTTTACATCTATGTACGAGTATGATGTACATTTCGTGATTATCTTTGATACACATTAATGTACCTCTATTTATTTTATAGCCATAATATGGTCAGCTTGACTTGTTCTGAATAATGTCCGGTATAAAGATAGCAATTTAAAAGTAGGATTTATGCCATTTCCTCGGTTAGGGATGTCATCGGAGATCTGCATTACTTTTAATAAAGTTATGTTGTTGATAATATTGCTAAGGCTGTTATAAATATCTTTGAGACTGATCATCATTGTTACCCTGACCTGATTTTCCTACACAACTCATAATGATGATACCTACAGTTATTACAGTAAGTCGAAGCAGTAAGTCCTTATTTTTCTGTTCTTATTTTAGGAACACTGTTGGTTTACGCAACGCAACTGTAGGTACAATTTCTGGTCAAAGGGTTTTTTAAGAACCTCTTATAGGTAGGGTAAATTAAAATCTAAAGGATGAAAAAACATCGATCGCTAATTTTCTAATGTACTTATTCGCAGACTATAAAAATAATTAAATAGACACTACCATTAGGGAAAAAAATAAAAGATTTTATGAAGTTTAAAGTTTTCAAAATGAAAGCAGCAATCGTTGCAACCCTCAAAGTAATGTGGCCGATGAAACTCGAATAAATTAACAAGATTAGCAGCCGAAGCAAAACGTGTGTTTTGTTCATTTAACAAGCATGTTGATCATAAAAGCTAAGTGTACTTGATGAAATACTATTAACGTGCTATTAACCATGTTTCTTAACAGATTTGCTATTAGTTTTTGTTTGGATCTTTTGCTGTTTGCATTGCATGATAAAGCTCACATTTTAAATCACTCATACGAGTATTATATTATTATCAGTTTGCAACTTTCTTAAAGTACCGATCCTTATTTTTATCTCAATCGACATCTCTTTCAATTCTAGTGTTGACAGCCATATAAGTGGTTACGAACCGATTAGTTCCGCTGCAGCTAACAAAAAAACAAAATACGAGCGTTGACCAACTTTTTTCTAACCGCAGAGTCAGCCATTATTGTGCAATGCGCGGGCGCCTCCGTGTGACGTTGCAGTGCACTTGATGTCATTGACCTCGCTTCCTAACGCATAGTTCCCACACGGCCGTAATGATGCACTACTGTGCGTCTAAGTGCATGGTGCATGAAGAAATTGTATCGTAATCGTGGACAAGTTTTTACTGAGATGAGACCTCTTTTTTATAAAACTGTGAGCTAGTACCTACCTGTCGATCGTTGGATCGTTGTACAATCGCTTGCTCTACAACCACTTGAAACTTAAAAAGGAAATTTTATTCATGAACCAAATAAGAAGCTTGCAACTCCTAATAAGATTAATAAGATTCTAGACAGAGTCGTTGTTATTATTGTAAGATAGGTTTTAAGAAAGTACTTAGATACTATTATACTTATATCATGAAAATATATTGGCATAAAATAAATTAACAGGAAATGACAATGTAAGGTTAAGATTAATATCATAATTGTATATTGTATAATAAAATGATGTGACGAGTTAAGACACCGTAAAAATTGACACCATTTAAGTTTATTGTTTGAAAATTCCATTTAGAAATATTGATTCTAAGAAGTGAAATATTGCAGAAGTCATAGACCATACATCTCTAGATAATAAGCATTATTTATGTGGACATTTTACAGATGTTCCAGACAAATGCTTAACCTGCAGCTTCGCTATTAAACATTTTCCAAACGTCAGCTTTTGCTGCGAACAATAAATTGATGGACTATTTAATATTAATCATGTTTCCATCGACTAGGCGCAAAAGCCTGGTGGAGAAACTTAGTACTTAAGTTGAGGTTACGATGTCAAAAAAGCTATCGTAGAGGATTTCACTAAATAAGTACATAAAACACTAAATACAATTATGTAAAATATAAATATTAGCGCCCGTCGTCGTCTTATGAAACTTTTGATTTATCAAATGTTTCATAAGACTCATTCTGCTGAAAGTTAAACAGATTATGGTAACGTAACTTAATAAAGTCTTCTAATGCCCATCACATTTTAATGTGAGGAGCTCGGTGGTGCAGTGGTTGCAGAAGTTATTGCCTGGCCCTGCGATTGTACGTCATGGGATTGTGACCAAAAATTTATAATCTCAAGCTCCTTCGTGCTTCTGAAGGCACGTTGAGCCGTTGGTCGCGGCTGCATTCCATCCTCCTTATCCGCTCATAACGAAGGCCTGTGCCCCAGCAGTGGAGATATTTAATTGGCTGATATCGACATATAATGTGATCTTCATTAAACTTTAAGTGAGTGAGATGATGAGGTTAAAAGCGAAAGTATCCAAGTACTGATGAGTGATGAGCGATCCTTGATTAAAGTTTAATGATTTCCGCGATATCTATGAAACTAAAAGTGATAACTATATTTTTCTACTTTAAATATTATAAGAAAAAACATCATCAACAACGTCATCCGAAGATTTCAAAGCCACTTCATTATTATTATTAATATTTCACTCGAAAGGCACGTGAAAGTGAAAGTGAAATAAGCTTTATTCAAATAAACTTAATTATTAAGTACTTTTGAATCGTCTATATTTTCCTACCACCCGTTCCAGACTTTTTTAGCTGACAAGAAGAACGGGCGCAAGAAACTTGTCAGCTGTAACCGCCATAAGTAACGATATTTACAAACTTGAATATATCGTTACCAGATAATTAATATTAAAATAAAATAGTTAAGATATAATATATTATGTATGTTAGTCTGTAAGGTATTTATTATATGGGCCTAATATTGTAAACGATATTTCTGTTGCCTGAAATAAATTATTATTATTATTATTAATTACAACAGGGTGACAGGATTGTTGGCAACAACATAGACTTATTATGTTACTTCAACAAAGTTCTTATATTAGCAAGTTATGTGTTACATCATTTCCACGCATTTTGATTTTAAGATAATCGTCAACTTTATAATAACTTAAACCCATGAGCGTTTTTTTAACATGGTTTTTAAATTCATGCAAAGGAAGATCAATCACTTGTTGTGGAACTTTATTAATAAAGGCTATGCCTTTCCCCATAAATGAACCTCTCGTTTTTGCAAGCCTAAATCTTGGAACGGCAAGTTTATCTTTATTTCTTGTATTAAACTGGTGAATGTTGCTGTTCTTATCAAATGAATCATAGTGTTTCTTTACATAAACTAAATTTTCATAAATATATTGGCCACACTGTGTCAATGTGATTCTGTAGGGAAGCATAGTTGGAGTAACATGTTTCAATCAACTGAATTACACACACATCCAAAAAACCTTACTTATATTATAAATATAAAAGTGTGTTTGTTTGTTACGCTGAATTAATCATAATAACATTTTGCTTATGATAGCGTTCATCCACTGTTTCCGAATGGTTGAAAAATAACTGTCCACGTAGCCGAAGCCGAAGCCGCGGGCGGTCGCTATAGTACTAAATACGTCATTCCCCATGGTCATCTTAATTTTATCTACGGTATAATTACCTTCCATAAAGACAGTTTCCGATTAGTTACCTATTTAAGGCGCTTCGTGACACTCAAGCGGAACAAATTTTTTGTGGAAAACTAAAACAAAATCGACCTAGAAAAAAAAATTCTTCCGGTGTAACGCTTCGTAAGCTAACCACCAATCTATATTAAATAACGTTGAAAAAAAAAATACAAATTAGGTGAACTTTTTATTTAATCTCTTAAAGATTATGTTTGTCATTTTTGCTACTAAGCATTTGAGAAAAACAACTTTAAACTAAAATTAGATACATACAATAGAACCATTTCTGTGTGATGACGTGTATTTTTTTTACACTATTCTCTTGATAATAATTATGAACCGTGACCATTATAATAATAACATGAGTGTAAAGGTCGGAGGAACTTCATAATAACTGCTTATATCACCTTGCGCAGTATGTTTTTTCTCCTTTAATTAAAACATAACTTCTTATTTCCTTCACATTATGTTTACGGAAGGTTTTATCTAATTCCTTGTTCATATACAGAAAAATGGAATGCCTTGATAACCTTACAGATTCGTCCTAACTTATAGTATAGATATAATTACAGCATGCTTTGTTGTTATTAAAGGAAATTATTTCATAGTCGTGTCTTGATTCTTGTAAATTACAACATGTATAACTACATAAAAAATTAAATTGAGATACAATTGAAGAGGTCAAATGAGACTTCCTGCAAATTCTTGTATATTGTTTTTCATAATATTCTTATTTTAATTATAGGTATCATTAAAAAATACATTGATGAATTCTTTGTAACACATGTCATTGAAAATGCAAAAGATTTGACAGCATGTTTTCCGTCTATTGTTTATCCGTTAAACAAGAACGTTAAATTGATATTCTTTGCCGTTTTTCAGCGCAACATTCGTCCCATGTGACCTCGTCGTCTGAAAAAATACAAACCAAATTACTCTATCTAAGAATTTTGGATAAAAGTGATTTATTTAAATCTCGTTGCCATTGCTAGTTCCAACCTTTTATTAATAACACCTAGAAACCGAGTCATTGTGTGTAAAGTGATTTCACTGATACTTTCAGATTTATGTCATTCATGCGTTACCTAATTGTAACTAAAATATCCAATTAAATAGTAACTAAATTCCCTAAAGATAGGGAAATTGAAACTTTTTCATTCCTATAGGTAGGATTAGATAACGTATGAAGGAGAAAATCTGAAAACTGAACCATTTGGCTCAGTTTTATTTGCCTCACTTTTGATAGTGCGTTTTGTAGGAATCTATCGTTCTAGGTTGTTATTATTGTAAGGTTCCAACATTGTTAAAATATTCGTGACAAATCAAGCATTTCTCTTCATTATTTCATAAAATATATCTCTCTACAAATCACCGTATGATTATTATGTCTTGACCATAATGTTCACAATCATGTGACTTCGCAAATGTTCCGGTCAGTGAAAGTACAAATACTATTATCATTATGATACTGGAACAAAAAACTCTATGTCATAGAGTCTATGAGAATGAAAAGGGAAAACGAAACTTCTTTTGTACTAGCTGTGACAATATTTGACCTAAAAACTTAACTAAACTTATGTCTCGAACTTGGTCATTCCAATTTACTTAAACATGAGAAAATCTTAAAGCGTATTAACGAAAACAATTTCATTGTTCTGTGACCCACTGACATTGAGCGACGATAATAGAATTGTTTGTCCCATATATGAATAAATTCGAAAATGATAATAATACATGTATAAAAAAATCGAACAAGTGAAACGTTTACAAAACAAATATGAAGATTAAGTGCTACTAAATATCTTAATCCAGCTAGCGTACTCGTAATATGACGAACTCGTTAAAAGATTGTCTACAAGGAAATCATATTTTTGACGATTAGATATAAACCCTAGTCTTCTCATTCCTGCTGCATACATATTATTAGCATTATGAAAATTAATACAATTTAATAAAGCAAAGCACAAGCTCCATTTGAATTTCAAACAATGAATTGTAACCAAGATTTTTAGTATCACGGAGGAGACAAAGAAAATAAGAAATAAGTATAAAATGCTATTTTATAAGTATAATAACAATGTCAGTATGTCATACTTTAATGGGTCAATAACCAGTTTAAGTTAATCCTTTAAAGTAAGCCGTGTGGGCGGTACTTTCCTGCAACCTACATTGTTGTATCTCGCACCAAACTTGGCCCGCGGGCATGACGCCAGTATTAAAGAAAACACGAATTATTATAACGCAGAACCACAGAATAACTAATAGTACGCAGAACCACTTCAAAATGAATCAAAGATTTTAGTTCGCACTTGACACGGTAAAAAAAATATATAATTTGAAAATAATTTTGTATGAAACATAAATAGAAAATTTTATGTATATTGGATTGATTATTAAAAAACAATGATTGTGCACCTATTTAAAGTGAAATGCTTATAATGTATAGTGTGATAGAAGACGCAGGCAGCTGTGACACAGTTAATACTAATACAGCTGCCAACGAAAACCTAAGTTTTAAAATATTTTTGAGCCTGTCTATAATAAGCTAATGTCTAAATTTGTAAATCGAGTGAGCAATAAACATTAATTTTTTATTTTTATTTATAAATTTAAATTTAGAGTTTTTCATCCATGTACATTTATATTTGGTTAGAGTTTTTAAACCATGTTCAGTCATGATCACGAGCAATAAAATGTACCAATTGAACCATGCTACTTTATTCAACTCCATTTGTAGTGAGATAAATACGATAAAAGTTCAAAAATATAATGTGGCATAGTACCATCGCTGCATTAAAGTGGTCTGTAATTTTGCAAAAATATCAAATTCTTTTTTTTTCACTTCATAATGATTAACTCTTGTAATTACTTTAAACGATATCCAGCATTAGGTATTTATATTTTGTTCTACGACTTTTCCGAGAACACACACAAAAAAACGAATTTTCATACAAAACTCGAACAGCTGTTCGGACATTTGTTTGAAAAGTCGGATTTTTTTGTCTGTTTTTGGAAAAATCGTAGAACAAATGTTGTTGTTATTTATGATGTTAGAAAATAATTCACTCCTGCGAGGTTGTTGGTGTTATACAAATAACCCTGTATATTGAATGATTTCATGATGATACATAAATGTGTTTGTTTACTCTGTACAGTTACAGATCGATATTCCAATATTCACTAGAATCTCAATTTTATTTGAAAAAGTTTCTAAATAATGAAACATAGCTAAAACTCACATTGCTAAAGTTTGGTACAATATCTCTACGTATGTACACTGTTGCAACGATATCGACCTAGAGGGGGCGCGCCCACTAATTAATGGCACAAAACTGTTGCCTACAAGTATTGATTCTAAAAATATTACATAAGCTAGCGAATAAAGGACATACCTAACGTAAGCATTTGGGACTATTTCTGCTTAGGAAACAAACAACTACAATTATTGATTGTAAACATAACACATAAGCTAGCAAATAAAGAATAAACCTAGCGTAAGCATTTCAGAGCTTAGGAAACAAACAGTTTTTCCGATTGCTTATCTCTAGCACTTTGACCACAAAATATGACGTGTTATAATATAAGCCTCATAAGTAATAAATAATTAAGGGGAAAATGTTGACGTATCTTTTAACTGATTATTCTTAGAAAATAAATGTACCTATAAGAAAATAAAAGGAAAAAGACAAAGCGACTTTGATGCCTAATGACGTACTTATGTAAATAATAATATGAGTAGTATTACTACCGGCATATTACTGCTAATATCACCAGTACAAGTAATCTAAACATACGAATTAGCATGGTAATGTATAGAAGCTGAGTTACCTACAAGTTACAACCATTAAAACTAGATAAATAAGCCATGGACGTTTACTTTCTGTTTTCAACACAAAAACTATAGAAACTTTCCCTACTAATCAGTAAGTATCCAGTATCACTTTCGCAAGATAAATATTGTAAGATTTAATAAATTACGGATTACCAATTATTAGGTATAGCCTAGATTAAAATATAGGATACTTTTTATCCCGATATTCCCACGGGAAAGGGAACCACGCGGGTGAAACCGCGGGCGGCCGCTAGTGTTTATATAATTTTTTCTAATATTTTTATGTAACTAAGTTGTTATGGAAGAGCGGAGTCACCTGACACAGGCATTTCTTTGCTCAAAGATAATTATTTTTTTGTAGGAAGAGGGATATCTTAAGTGTACGTTCTTTAACCGACTTAAAAAAGGAGGTTCTCAGTTTGACCCGTATGTATGTTTCTCCGCGATTATCTTACGTTTGGCTGAGCCGATTTTTCTACATATTATAATATACCTTACCTACAAGCTATCTACACTAAAAATAAAAAAAAGTTAAAAAAAAAACCGACTTCAAAAAACCTACCTCTAAAAAGCAAGAAATAATATTCGTAATAATAAAATTACGTCTATTGAAGTCGGGTGGGGCTTTTAGAATAAAAAAAAGGAATCTGTACTCCAGCCCCACCCGACTTCAATAGACGTAATTTTATCATTACGAATATTATTATTTCTTGCTTTTTAGAGGTAGGTTTTTTGAAGACGGTTTTTTTTTAAACTATTTTTTATTTTTAGTGTAGATAGCTTGTAGGTAAGGTATATTATAATATGTAGAAAAATCGGCTCAGCCAAACGTAAGATAATCGCGGAGAAACATACATACGGGTCAAACTGAGAACCTCCTTTTTTAAGTCGGTTAAAGAACCTACACTTAAGATATCCCTCTTCCTACAAAAAAATAATTATCTTATTCAGTTCATAAACAAAGAAGTAATACGACCATTATCATCGAGGTAATTCACACAAAATCATACTATTTTCGTGCTTTTTTTCAAGATTACTTGAAAAGTAGGTACTGAACTGATTTCCAAATTTAAAAAAATGGGACCAACTTGGGAGTTTACCTAATGTAATAACGTTTGAATAATTTCATTCGATCCAGCGGTCTTCGAGTAATCGGTGGACATACAAAAAAAAACAAATATACAGACGAACATAGAACCTCCTCCTTTTTTGGAAGTCGGTTAAAAGGTGACTCCGATCACTTTGGGTATTTAAAATGTAAACAAAATGTTATTGATTTTTTTGTTTAGTTTTTTTTTGTATTATTATTATTATTAATATGAACGCATGGGCTGACTGAAAATGGCCACGAGTTAGTTGTTATACTTGTAATTCATTTGGGTGTAGCACAGAACAGTGAAATGAGATCTTTTTTTCTGTGGGTTGTTATATATAAATTGTTCAAATTGAAACTTGTTTATTTGTTATTCATATGAGATTAATACTTACTATCGTCAATAATAATTGATCTCATCTTCTACTATTCATACTTGGCATTGCAATGCATGTTGAGTAAAAGCTTATATATAAAACAAAAAATGCTTGCCTACAAGATAGGAACATTTTCACATGACTCATAAAAGATTGAATTCCATTGAAGGATACTGTGGTAAAGATCCTATTTCGAAACCGTATCTGTTTGTACCACATTACACGAACTCGAGGACAGACAAACGGGTCAACTTAATAAATTACAAATTCTGGATTGGATAGTCCAATCACAATGCAAAATAATGCAAATACAAGTAAATGTATTAAAATAAAACACTTTTAGATCTGATAAAGCGAATTATTTCTTTGATTATATGAGTTATTTTCAGATTATTTGCGAAATAGCTGATTATAGACTGAAAAAAAAACTAAAAGCTCGCCTACCACTTAGTACGAGTAAAACACACATTGCCAAGATCACACATTGCCACACTTCACGCTCCGACATGCAGATTTTAGTAAAAAGAAAAATATCTAAAAATACTTATCCAATACTAGCGGCCGCCCGCGGTTTCACCCGCGTGGTTCCCGTTCCCGTGGAAAAATCGGGATAAAAAGTATCCTATCTTTTAATTTAGGTTACTACTATCTGTGTGTCAAACTTCAACCAAATCCGTTCAGAAGTTTTTGCGTGATTGAGGAACAAACATCCAAACCCACAAACTTTCACATTTATAATATTAGTAAGATTTGAGCTAAGTTAGAAAGATCGCATAGGTACTAAAAGTTTGTTGGCCCTAAGAATTATTTTACTATCAAACTCTCTTAACATGGTCAGAGCCTTATTTGAAAGCAGTTTAATGTTATGAGCATCTGTGTAATAGTGTTTTGAGTTCTCAGACTTTAATAGGCTATGTTACCAGTAATGAAAATTACGCAATAACAAGCCAAAGGAAAGTGGATTTTGGATGAGTTCTTATACATAGTAGTGATCACATTGTTTGATCAAATAACAAGGCAAACATTGTTAACTGATTTTTTGACTGTATGAAGGATATAAATCTGAAAACTAAGCCATTCTGGCTTAGTATTAGTTGCCTCACTTTGCATACGAGGACACGGCTTCTAGGTATTATTATTCTAAGGGTTCTCTTTGAGAAGTAAAAATTAGACAATACTTTCATATAAGTACAGTTTTTCAGGTTTTGTTTTAATATTATAGCATAAAATATAAACATTTTTTGAGAAGTAATACGTGAGGAAAATCAATGTAAAAAAAAGTTTTTACAAAGGATTGTTTCTTTTTGTAATAGCATTACACATCAATCAAAAGTTCTAATGCACGTTAAATCTTTAACTTTACAGAAAGTTATCTCCTTCTGCTTTTTTCACACATTTATTTAAAAAATCTCTAATGTATAGTTATAAGAAATTCTTCAAAGAGGTCTCAGAGGCGTGACTTGAACTCCAGGGAACTAAGTAAACAAAAGCATTCCAAAGATTACCGTTACACATCGGGACCTATGTCTGTGTTACGTATGACTCACAAACTCAAACCATAACACTACCTAGTTTTTATTAACATACTGCAATATTTCACTGCAACTTTGGTATGTTACTTACAATTTTACGACATATTAAAATTGACTAACTAATAAACTGCGATTCTGTGACATAAATCTTTTTGAATTCGTCTATTACCAACCGATAAACCACTCTGTCTACAAATTGCCAAAATACCAAAAAAAAATAAAAAAAATTGGTGATTGAACTTTTTGGATTATAATTTTTTTTTACACAAAAGTGCAATGCCTCTGTTTATTTATGTTTAAATCTACAATTATTTTTATAATTTGCCTTTTATGCAAAGTCTAACAATTATAAGATTTATATATAAATGTACGTAACTGTATCAGCCGCATAGATCTATGATAGTCGTTATACTTTGATTGCTGAGAGCATACAATTTAACCCGGCGTCATTGTGGCGGAAAAAAGTTACACTAACGTTGAGGTGGGTCATCATGACCCTGGTTACAATTGTTAAAATTTTGCCTAGTATAAAATAATTTTAAATTTTTCAAATTTTATATTAATTATAAATACTGTATTTATAATCAGTAGCAGCAATAAAACACATTGGTAATGAGTGAAATAATCTTTATTTTTCGTTTTTCTTATAGACTATTAATTATACAACAAAACTGTAACTCTTTTCTTAATTTTCTTATATCAACAAAAAACAATATCGTTTCTAACAAATACTTACTTAAATAAAATCTATACTACCTTACCTCTCTATCATTGGAAGATAAGAACGAACGACGAACACTAACATGATCTTCATATAAAATATATATAAAAAGTATATGGCACAAAACAGCAACGTCGCCGTTGAGCTGGGTCATAATTACCCTGTCGCAGGTTCACACACGTGTTGCTCGTTGCGCTGGTGATGGACGAATGAAGTGAGATACGCGAAGGGGAGGGGTGATCTTTAGCTGCAGCTACTGAGACAGACAGTTGTGGGTGGCAATTATTTCTAAGCAGTTTTCCGTATGCAAAACATGCAGGGTCATATTGACCCTGCCTCAATGACGCCGGGTTAAGCACTTACCTACTATATGTAGGTATCATGTTATGTAAATAACGATCGAAAGCTTTCTTAGAACAATCAGGTGACCGCATAAATATAGGTTTATGTCTCAACAATTATAATTTATCAAGTGGGTGTATGTAGGTAGAACAATAGATATAATCAATCTAATCTATCGATGAAATGTATCACAAGGAGATAGAATCATGACTAGAAATAAATATAAGCAAGCTTGACATTAGTAAAAATAATCACTTAAAAACATGGCTAAGAACCACAGACCATACAACAAGTACCTAAGAACACTCGGGATAAAATTATCTATGACACAAAAAAAGCTAAACAAAAATCGGTTTTTCCCAAGGGTCTGACATGCTTTGGTAGAGCGAGATCGTCTTATTGAGATTCCTATAGGAGGAAATAGAGAAGAGTGTCATGTTTTTTCTCTATCACCGACCGGACTTTATTTCATGGTCGGGTTATTGGTACAGTTCAACTAGGCCAAACAAACAAGTGGGGTTATATCAAGAGTGCCAAAGAAATTAAAGGTTTTGTGGATTACTACCTAATTGATACCCAAGATTTGTTATAAATCGTATGTGTTGTGTTTGTGTCTAGCATACAAAATGGTGGGGTGTTCGATATTTGGCTGCAAAAGCAACAATCAAAGAAAAGAAGCGGGTGTTACATTTCATGCGTAAGTACACTGTTTTCTATATTTTGATCACGTATTTCTTTCTTAAATCTCACAGGAACCAAGTTTCTGAGCTTAATCATTAGTTATATCATGAAATACCTGATAAATAGGAAAAATCTAAAAATAATTTCTAAAAATAACCTCGTAAACATTTGACATGCAAACCGGTAAAATTGCGTACATCTACGTTATAGTAGAAGTCAGCTTAGCTTTGACGTCCACCAAAATCAGTAGGTTTATAATTCGATTTCCGGATGCCTACTATATAGAAATTTTTCCCCAAAAATTACCCCATATTTCAGGGAATTTCAAACGATTTGATTTTTCCAGATTTACGACGGAAGATACAACTCGTGAAAAATGTATAGAAGCAACTGGAAAAAAGAATTGGGTGCCACACACGAATTTGTTCAAAACATTTTGAAAAAAAATGTTCCCGAAAAACAGAAAAACTAACTTTAATAAAAAAGTTCCGTATTCCAACGTTTAATAAAGACTTTACCTGTTTTAATTTAAAGTTTATCTTTTTATTCCATTAACCACACAATCTCATATCAACTACCTGAGCGAACCCCAGCTAGTTTACATTCTCTATGTATAGTACGTATACATAGAGTCTCTATGTATACGTACGGAATCCGTTAATCCGCAGATTAACTGGTCGAGTCAGTTAAAGTGCGAAAGTTTTCTTAAAGTAGACGATTTCCGTGCTTTAACTAGTAATCTGCACATTAACGGATGCTACACCGTTAAGGGTACTTTTTCTGATCATGGCAACCCCATATTTTGACGTCATAATATATCTATCCCTTACACCCGGTCGCTCGGTAGCGCATCTACCCCTTTTAATATACTATATCTATGGTTTTTCCGTTTAGGAGCTACGATACCACAGACAGATACACAGACACGTTAAACTTATAACATCCCTCTCTTTTTGCGTCGGGGGTTAAAATGTAGAGCGAGATCCTATTAAGACGGTTATATGACCGAAAGTGGCGCCCTCAGAGGTTTTTATTTAATAAGTTATTAATAGAAAAAGGTTTTAATAATGTTTTACGTGGCGTTTTTAGGGCCCATTGTCAAGTATTTTAGAAGGTATCACTAGGTACATGCCCTCGTAGTCATTCGTAGAAGTAGATAGCAAATGTGTCAAAAATGTGCCACTTTTAGCAGTTTTGTTATCTACTTCTAGCAGTGACTACGAGGGAATTTAACGATTCAGTCTAAAAATACTAGACTATGGGCCTAAAAATTACATGTAAAACATTATTAAAATGATGTATTAGAATTATAACATTAAATAAAATTCACCGCGGCACCACTTTCACTCAGGGTGCTACCTTAACAAAAAATCAATTATTTTAATATTCAGTAAATATTTAATTGGTAGCTAAATTCAAAAAGCATGTAAAAAATTTTAGTCATATACATTCTATTTAGGATTATAAGCAGGCGAAAATATTTGACATAAAATTTTGTTGGATCTTCTTAATTTTTTTCTTAGTTAGAATTTTGGTAATGTTTATTCTGATAAACATACCAAAATTCTTAATCTGTTAAGAGACTTCTTCTAAATTCTAATATTTTATTTATAAAAATTGCTATCTCAAAAGCATTATCTTTGTCATCAGCCATAATAATTTATGGACCAATGTATTAACTTAAAACTTCCACTCATAATAAAATTTCTTTCCGACATATAAACATAAACACGTAGGCAACACCAATTAAGTAACACGATATTCATCTATAGAATCGACTTACTTTAAAAGTAAAATCAGATCAATACATGACCTGATTGATCAAAATCGATAGCAAAAAATGAAAGGTTATCGAATATGGCGTCATCTTCTCATCAGATTCGCTTTTATGACCTTCGGAAGTCACGCCAAGCCTTCAAAGGCATATTGATGTGAGATTAAAATAAAAGAAGTTTCATAAATAGCTGTTATAAAGTTATGATTAAAATAATGCTATGCTACCTTACTTTTTCTTATGTCATCATGTTGTTGGCAAAGGAAAATGTTTGAGAAACTACCTCTACACCTAAACGCAAAATATTTTGGAATTTGTAATTTTTCCTTTTGTTTTTGTCTGAATAATTTTATTTTTGTTTTGTAAGTACGCCATGTTTATGCAAAGTATCCAATAAGTATTATTATTATTCTATTTTTCCAGCTTTTATACAAAAAATACATTAGCATTTGTGGGCATCAAGTTCCACTTTTATTAACCGCGATTGTAGAGATATTTTTATATTTTTTTTCAATCTCACGTTAATTCAAAAATTTCCTGTGTATTTTTTTCTGATTTTTTTCATCTGTTAAACTATGCCTGTTTATCACGTCCTTCCTTGCCATGTGCTTCATTTAGAATACTTAAGTTTACTGAGTCTAGACTGATATCAAACACTCGCGAACACAAAACAGAGAAAATAGATTTTTCTGAATGTCGAGAAGCTACTCCATCGATATTCAAATCGAGGTTAGTACGTAGTAGTATAAAGGCATTTTTGTTGCTTGTTTCATTCCATAATAATATAGAGTTTACTACGGGGGGATACCTTGAACGGGCAAGATTCACCAAAGCTAAGGTTAATTACCTCAAGATTTCATACCACGACTCTTCAATGGAATGGTGAGACTCATAAGATAGATTATGGATCATATGGTCAAATTGGAATCGGGTCGCCAGACCTAAAGGGCTAGGACCTCACGTATACCGGAACCAACATGATTTCCACTAAAAGCTACATTAACAGTCGGTGTGCAGCAAGTGCTACTTTCTACGCGGTGAAACGACACGGTGTGACGTCGCGTATGCCTATTAGGCAATATTGGACATGGTGAGAAGCCCGTTTGGATAGGCTAGTGGACTCGACTAAGGTGACAGCATCCAGAGTCAGGCTAGTAGCTCAGCCACAGTATAAGTGTACCTAATGGTATACTGCTAAATTGCAAAAAATACGTTTTACTGTGGGTTATAATCTGGTTAAAATACTGTTGTCGGGATTTTGCGTTTGCATGTTAATACTTTAAGCAACTTAACCAGTTAAAAAAATATTAAGTATTTTGATGATAGTTATTTTAATTGAAATATATTCTATACTTAAATCGATCGAGTGATTTTCAACAAACTCTACCTCTCTGACTCGATCTACACCCCCGAGTTTGTATTTCTATTTTATTGTTGAATATTCCTATTTGTTGGTAAAAGTGAAAATAAAATTATTAACAACTAACTCAAACACAGTGCTTTTGAATAAATATAGTTCTTTTTACTTGTTTTGCAAGTAGCTTTCCAGTTAACTCGCAACCAAACGAGGCTTCAACATCGCATAGAAGTCGCTGTCTCGGTGTCCTATTGGTTTTTTTCATGCCTATAAAAATACAGACAGCCATGACCAGCATACCTACGAAGTCATGGGCTTTCTCAAACCGATTCATTTTGCCAATCACTCAATTTCTCGCCTTTAAAATATTAATGAAAAGCGTAGTTTGTTGTTGACAGGTTCAATTAAATTTACAAAGTAATGTTTGACATTTGCATGACATCGGAAAATGGGCGTGACAGACTCTCACATTCTGTGGATATATTCGTGTGTGTGTGTATGTGTGTATATACAAGGTATTTTTAACCACTCTCCAAATTTTAAGGATGTGTTCAGTCCATGAAACTGAACTACTTTCTCCATGAAACATGTTTCGAAATACGCCAAAAAATGTTGGTCATTCCTTACTAAACTGATGACTCCTTACTAATTTGATAATACAAATTTGTAAGAAAAATCTTATTATTTTTCATATTTGACCCTATGTTTCTTATAGAAAGTTCTTCAGTTTCATGGACTGAACACATCCTTAAAATTTGAAGAGTGGTTAAATAACACCTTGTATATAAATACTGTTTACTTGTAAGTTATGTTGTAAAGAAAATACACGTAACAAAATTTTCATTTATAACTTGTTTCATGTTTCAAAAATACTAAAAAACTGTAAATTTAATAAAAACAAATTCATCCGCTGCATCAATATCAAGTAAACAATAACCTTAATTTATTAATGTGTCATACATTAAAGACTGAAAGTAATATCAAAAGTTTTCACATAATTATTTGTTCGTAATAACTATTTACGAGTTTATTACAGAGTTTGATAAAGACTTCTACACACTACACAATTCAATCAACCTTGAAAGTGTTCCGTCTAATAAGCACCTTCAGCGAAACAGTGATAGCCAATAACCATAACGGCGTAAAGAGTTAACTCCAAATCAATTTCAATTTGATACAGGAAGTCGGTGCGTGGCGAGATGTGATAGGAATTAAATAAAATGGCAACTCATTGTAGAGAAACGAGCGTAATCGCCTCAATGTTTGGTACGATATAAAACGGATATCTAATAAAAAAACATCATTTTATAATTATCTATTTACTATTAAAACCCTGTGAAGTAAGTAAACACGGCCTTTAATTTGTTAAGTGCAAATTTTAGACCATTTAACTTGAAGTGGTCTAAAACTAACTTGGGTCGACTGAGTGTTATTAATAGACTGTGCGACGAACACAACACTATTTGCAACTCAATTGACATATTTTCTCTATCACTGATTAAGTTTTAAGAAGGTTTTGTTTACCTTAACTAATAAATAATTTAATTTTGAATTTAATTTAATTTAAATTAAACTAAAACACAAAACATTGTAGCTTAATAGTAGTATTATTTTTTTCTGAACGCATTGTGTCAAAATTTTATGTGTTAGTTGCTAGTAATAACTTATCTATAAAAGTCATGCTGTGTTTGCCTATAACTGTTCTTCACTTTACTTTTAATTTTATTATTTTAAGGAATTGTATTGTATGCTAAAGTGTAAAAATGTTGGCTGACCTATAATAAATGATGGTAATAATTTCTTTGTTAATAAAAAAACACTTTTTGTCGCGTTAGTGTTACTTTTCTTCTGTAATAAGCACATTAATATTTACATACGCAGACATTTTACTGTCTATGTCATTTCAAAATCAATCAAACAAGGACAATCCATCAATTACAACAGTCCCACTTTGTTAACAAAGTTTTTGCACAAAGTATTAATACGATTTTTTTGATAGAAACCATCAATAAATTGAAACAAAAAACTCTGCTATAAAGGCGTCCGTCCGGCACAGTTATATAGTACCAAGTCCTACGTCCTACTCTATCTTTACACTTATGGATGTCATCTTCCGTGGACTAGATGGGGACACCAGTGTTTTCCAATGAAAACAGTCAAACCCTGCGCGATCTCCTTTTTGCATAATAACAATAAGCTTATAAAATATGGCAACATTCTTTCACGGGATATAGTGAACTTTATTGGTCTGTTATGTTGATAAAGATTAACCAAAAAATATTATGTTCTTCGAGTCCTAGTGGATTCAGTACCTTTCCATCAAAAATATTACATTCTTCGAGTCTAGGCTTAGTTGACTCAGTACTTTTCCATTATTTCGAGTTTAAACAGCGTGTACAGGTACACACATAATTCTGCAATGTCATGTACTTCGAAAGAAACACCAGAATCGTAAAATTAAACTAATTGATACAAATATCGATAAAGTAAAACACTTCTTACTCGATTAGAAAGTCGACAATCGTAGTTTTCTCGATTGCAACTCGCGCGTGATCGGACGCGCACCTCACATGATTTACTGACATAAATACTGCGTAGACAAGTAGACACGGCGCCAGATAAAAAAACACTTGATTTGGTTTTATAAGCAGTAATGGGATATAAGCTTTATTAATTTCTTAATAAGAGTTGGCATTGAATAGTTCAAGCCTGAGTGAACTGATATTCAAATTATGTTTTTAAGTTGTATTACCGGTATAAAAAAAGAAGTTTATGGGTTCAACTTAACGCTAAAAAGATGACAGCAATGCTGAGCATACTATACAGAGTTATAAAGTTATTATTAGAAATAAATTTCAGTGCAAGTAATGCTGATGTGTAAAATAAAAATAGGTAAGTACTTAAATTATAAGCGAGCCTATAAAGTGGGATTAGTTGTTCATAATAACCAAAAATTTGACCTTTTGCAGGTCTTTCGTCGATTCATACCAGGGCTGGTTCATCTCACAGTATGTATCGCACAAGGACGCTTTTTGAATTCGCTGTTTCATACCATGCAGATACAATTTTATAATACAGTTACTGTTTTAGTCATGGATATAAAAATTAAGTATAAAATAGCACTCGCATCGCAGAACAATTTCACGGCAAAATGCTTTTGATAAAACGAAGCCGACGATTACGAAAGCGGCTAATTTGAATATGAATGTTTGCATGTGAATTTCAACCGTAGTGCATTGCTTTAGAATACAATTGATGCTGCTTATAAAACACAACAGGCTCGTTAAAACAAGGCCGAACATGTGTAGTGAAAAATACAATTACATGTTGACCGCGACCCGAAATATAGTATCGTACAATAATGTTAGGCTTGGTACTGACTGTGTGAAATCTTTTTGGTTTTTGTGATATCGACCACTGACTTTTTAATTCATGTAAGAAAAATTTGAGCATAACAGCTCATAAGTCATAAATCGTTGATAGCGTTTCAAAAGCCTTCATTCTCGCCGGGTTGTCTAACCGGCGAGAATGAAGGCTTTTGAAACTATTGAAAAAGTTTGAAAGATAATGTAACATCTTACAGATAAATAGAGAGATTTCTAGTATAGTAGGTACCTACTTTATTAACTGTGAGATGGCCTACTAATTCCTAATTCTCTATCAGTTTTAGGTCAAAGCCAAAGTTTTTTCTTTTTTCATTGCAAAGAGAAAAAGTGTTGCCAACCCAGAAAAAATGTAAAATTTAAAAACATTGAATTTTGTGACGTAGGTATTTATAGTCAGCACTAAGCTTTAAAATCCATTGATACAATCGTGACTTTAAACTTCGAATCGTAGTCTAATCGTCCTGCTATTCTATATAGGTAGATGACCTAGGAGCCTCTCTTTAGAAAAGATCCATTAATCAGAACAAGCCATTTGATTGCTCAACAGCAATTTGTTAAAGGCCCGTGAATGTATTGTCTATTTGTGTCCAATATTTGTATTTTACTTTTGTTTTCTTTTTTGTATTACTTGTTTGATACAATTTATTTTTAACACTTCTGATTATACTACTTTGAAGAACCCAATCTGTTTGAGAACTGAAGCGCAATAAATATTAATAAGAAGGATCGTAGCTTGTAATATTTTTAGAGTGCAAAATTGACAGTTAACTTTCTTATATTGTTGCTATATACTTACTTATTACGCGTCCAAACGTAGGACGGAAAAATTGATATTTGCATGAAATTAGACACCGAGAGCGAAGCAGACCGAATTCCAATATAAAATAATGGAAAATGAACTTAATTATTGTGTAGAGATTTCTATTTTCCTTTAGCACAACAGCGAAATTTAAAACATAATGCAAAGTAATTATTCTTTTAAAGTGTTATATTACACAAAACTTATATTAATTACTTTGCATTAACTTATTTTATTTCATACATTATTCTTGCACATCACATCAAAATGTACTCACTATCATTATTGTTAGTTGTATGCCTATAGATAGGCACGTTAGGTCCTATCAACGGAATGTCCAGTTGGTTAGACAAATGATAAAATCTGAGAGGCTACGATAAACAAAAGAATCACGATAATCGGACGATGGTCGTCGATCGATTAACATGATTTTAAAACCAGACCTTATCCGGATTACGCGATTTTACGCGCGTTTGCTTACATTCCTGTCAATATTGCACGTCATGTTATGAGTTGGTTCCCTATACAAAGTAACATTTTCATCGTTATCGCTTTCGAAACGTGTATGGATTTGACGTTTTTTGTCTATCCCATACATGTTTCGAAAGCGAAGCGATAACGAAAATTTGCGAATATTATTTACTTTGGCTAGGCCTTCTTTTCCTAAGTGAAAAATGATAAGGAAACGCGTGTTATCTCGCGCGTATAATCGTATAATTGACAAGGGCGCATGAGCATGAATTATAAATATATTTTTAAGAATCTGACGATGTTTTTCACAGAGTGTGACGAACATCGTCAGATTACCGCTATTCTTATTTTGTAATAGGCCCCCAGATACGGCGTTCACGTTTACGTAAATGACGTAACTGAAACGTGCCTACGTTGGCATACATATGAATATAGATTACATTTTAAGCACGTTCGCGCCAATACGTTTACGACAGTGCGATGTTCTCACGAAGCTGAGATAGTATCATAGAGAGAACACTTCATATTCTTTGGAAATGTCATCGATGTTATAGATATTTTTTTTCTTAAAATATAATATTACAGAACATATTAGGCAGAAGTTCAAGGTTGAATAAAGAGTAAAATGTATTTTAGTAATAGTGCACATTTTTTTGTCTGTAAAAGTATTTGAAACGTATAAAGTTTACCGTCGCGGTTAAAGTTCAAATGTTTCTGAGTAATAATATTTCAGCGTTAATTAACAGGCTAAATATTTCAAGTCAACAGAGGGCCTATTACAAAAATAATCTCGATAGTCGGACGCAATTCGTCGGTCAATTTACGTGATATTGTAACGTTGTGTTTTCTCTATAAAGAAAACACAACGTCTCATTCTCATATTTATTAATATTCCATCTTATTTATTTACAAGAATAAAACATTATTTATTAAAATATTTCATTAATATTCCTTTTCTCACTTATGCTCTGAAATCTTATCATTCCATTTGAAAAAGGAATGCGGGGCGTTCCACATTTCCGAGGGGGTCTGGTTCATCACATTCTTAATTTAAAATTCAGGCCAGGAATGAATTTCAATACTTACTTCCCGCACCAGCCACCAGTGCGGGAAGTAGGTACAGTGCGAAGATGATCTGGGTGGTCTGCGGCAACTTCTTTTTTTTGTTTTAGCTGTTCACAAAAACAACACAAATCACACTATAGAGGGCGACACCTTCAATGAAACACACACTTTTAAACGTATAGATATATTACCACCGCCGTGGTCAAAAAAAGCGAACGAAAATAATGAATCACATTAGGACCTCATACAATTGTTAAAGCAAAACCATACCGCGATCCACGAGGGTACAGCGCCATCTAGTATTGGTTGGACGAACTTTACTATTGGTGGATCGATGTGATAATGCAACTTAAACACAGTTAATATTATAAAGGTAAAATTATTTAATAGGTACTATAATAACGATACAATAAAAAAAATGGTGCGCACAGAGTATATTACTATAAGAATAAAAACATTTACATTTAATAATTGCCCGAACATGAATAATATAAATTTTAATATTAATTAAATTTAATTAAGTTTCAATTGAAAAGTTTTTTATTTCCTCGCATTTCTTGAGAAAAGCACTATACAAGCCTTGTTCTGGAAGCTACTTGCATTGCCTCGAATGATTAAAGCCCTCGCCTGCGGCTCGGGCTTCAAACCATCCTCGACAATGCAATCGCTAGCTTCCCGTTCACGGCTGTAATGTACTATTGTCTGTATTTATTTCATACATGCGACCTCATTTCGTCCATACTCCAAATTCAAATTATCAACCTCCTTGTACAAAACTCTTTGGTATCTATGTATTTTATTTTTTATAACTTTTTAATTCATGTTCGACAACATTTAATAATATTCAAGTATTCTTGTTCTTTTCTTACATAGCCATTTTTCATAGTTCATCCTTTTCTCTCTTTTACTTTTTTCTGGTGTTGACCGTTTTCGTCGCGTTTCCCGCGCTTTCTTGGGAAAATTTTCACTTTCCACGGCGCGAAGTTTATTTTTGCTCCGCACTGATATGATTTTAAAACAAATGTTAAAATTTTGTTGATTCCTTGTAAGAATCACATAAATTATTGTTGGGTAAGTGTTTATAAAGAGAATAAAATGTTGATTTTTATAAATTTTACACACTATTGATAAAATCGTTTGTTTTTAGGCTTTTCATACTACTGTTTGTTTTTGGAAAGTTTTGTTGGCTAATCAAAGACGCTGCATTATACCAATTTCATGATAATTGGATTAATAACTAAAGGGTATGTATTTATATAATTTCATTCTAAACTATTCTTTGTATTTATTTATCTATTTTTATTTTTTCCTTTACTAACTCTTTTTTTTTCTCTCGATTCCAGGAGGGAAGAGGAGGGATATGATAGATGATAAGATATTATAATAATTTTTATTTGACTGATTCCCTATAATTCATTGATTGTTTTTATGAATTTGATCTGCGACTGTATACGATCTGCGAAGTTCTGCAGCTCCAGTCCTGATCCTGAAGTTTATCCGAGCTTTTCGTCTGCATCAAGTAAGGGCGTTCTAATTTTTATGACTTTTATTTGGCAAGAAATACTGCAACTTCGGTGCGACGACGACGTTATTTAATCGTACTCTTTATGACCACGATTCTCTAGTAAAGAACTTTAAATTTATTTATTTATTTAAATTAGTATTTATTTTAAGAGAGCAAAAGATTTGGTACCCACCCCATTCATTTGTTTTAAAATTAATAAGATAAACTAGGTCTACCTATTTTAGATTTGTTTGTTGACTGTTAAATACTTACTTTTAGTGCTTAGATACATGTACATTGTTTGTTTTTCTTATTACACTTACTTATATACCTAAAAACTCCTTCTTTTATTTATAAACATTAAATCTGCTCACTCTATTCCCTGCCTTTAGCCGGCCCAGGGAAAGAGGTTGACAATATTGAACCTTATTCGTGAGTCAATATAGTGCCACGAACTGGAACGAAGATTGCTTTTTTTTGTAATAGGCCCGTTCAAAAAAGTAAAATCTGAAATGAACATCTAATTACAGGTACCCTCTATTTATTCGATGTTTATTTTATTTACTATAAGTTTCGTTATTCGCAAAACACGCAATAAAATGTAACAGCTTCGTGTAATTGGCTATTGTTTCTGCGTACCCTACTTGGCAAACAGAGCGAGCGAATGTGTGATGGGTGTTTACATCTCGTTTGAACACATTTACATAAATGCAACGGCTTGATCATGGTAGGTGATCATAGAACACTAGAAAAATGATAATTAAATAGAAAATATTGGCAAATAACTATTTACTATTTTAAATATTAGGGCAAAAATTTAATTAGTGAAGAGTTTTTCTTATTACTTATAAAATCAAATGTATTTGCTGTGCCAGACCTAATCTCAGAATATGACTAATTTTCCATAAAGATTTTAAACTTCTGAAATATGTTAATGACGTTATTCAAAAACGGATTTAAGATAATTACCAGAAAAAAACTACTAAAATATGCATCTGCCCCCCTAGCATGACCACCGAAACGCGATTATGATATATCGTTTTATCACGTTCTTCTTCTTCTGCTTTTTGAGCAGTGGCGGTTCCCTTTTGGATTTCGTCAGAATAGGCATGATGACTATTTTTTTTATTTTATGTTACATAAATTACCTCTCAAAAAAAGAAACATTGGTAAAAGAATTAATTCGCTAGCATGAAAACTGCCCGAGATATCACAGTGTGAAATGCACACAAATGGACTCGCCCAAAAACGCTCCATACTAACGGCTACTCAATTATGACGTCACGCTTGTGTAGTTTGTATGCAACGCGTAGGAAATTTGTTCGGCAGCTATTAAATATTGTGTTTATCAAAATAGTTTCTTAGACTAATTTGCTATACATTTTACGGACTAATTAAAAGTATCATTTATTTTAATAAATTTTATACTTTTTAAATACTTTGAAGGGTCATAAAATAAATAATATGCAATATATAAAACCAAGAGGTATACAAGCTACTCAAAAAGTTTAATATGTTTACGATTTTTATTATTTTTCGTTATTTTATTCATTAGTCATCATCCCTATTTATCACGTTCAACTGTCAAAGGACAAAAGTTGGGTGTGTATTTATTTCGTGTATCATACACGAGTCTGGCCCCCTAGTCTATTATCCTCTTTATCACGCGCATTTACCTACTTCACCCGTGACGTGTGTTCAACATCAAAATGTAGAGAGGCACATTTACTTTAATTAGCATTTTCACTCACTTAAAACATTGTTCCGTTCACCAAGCACTTGTCTACTTTTATTGCCAAACTTCAGACAATGAGCAACCATTAGCCAAATAGGACATCTTTTTGTTCCAGTTTTTTGTCGCTTTTGTCTCGCTCAATCGATTCATCATCGATTATTAACCGGTCATTTCACCGTTAAGTGAAACCGATCGTTAACCTGAAATCATCATGACGGCTTCCACGCACTCGGTATTGGGTCGAACCATAAATAATGTAATGATTAAACGAAATTGTTAATGTAATTAACACGTTTGCAAGTACGTATAGGCAAATGTAATTTTTGCCCCCACCCGATTATGGAGTCATAAATATTCTGAAAAATTAAGAAGTTTATGATATTATTATGTGCAACAGAATTTGGATGAAACTATTTTTTTTTCAGGATATAATAGTCTAGCTATAGACTGTTCTGAATTAATCGAAATATTCTCAAACTACTATTTTTTTTACATTACATTACGCGTTTTGAAATTGGCAATTGGTGTTATTCTATTAGTTCAAAATTAATATACCGACAAGCTCTATCTCGTTTGGTCAAACAACTATTTTTAAATAAATGAATGGAAACAAGAAAAAATATCAGCTCTTGCTAAATTTTATGTTGCTCCCAACAGCCTGCTTTACGGTAAATCAATTAGTGATACTAACGTAAAATAAAATAATGTTGGTGCTCGGATTTAAAGTAGCATCATTATTTTGTTAAAGTGGATTCTACCTTTAAAGCTAGTATTTTATTGAAACCCTTTTAAATACTTTGGAAGGATTACAATTTTATTGGTTTGTTGATCTTTCGTAATGCCATACAGAGTTCCGATTTCAACAATTCCATTACAACTCCAGCTAAAATGTTAGCATAAATAAACTTATTATCATTATTTCGACGTCTACAAAATAATTTAAGAATGTTTCAGTCTAATTACCGTTTTAATTGGAAAAATTAAGTAATACCAGATATCTTGTAAGTATTCTCGTTTTGTTGCGAAGAAATATAAGCATTTATTTGAAGAAATTAATGATTTTACCTAAATCTCCGATTGTAATTTGTCTTAATTTTTCGGTACAAATTAATTTGTTACGTCTTTATAAATCAACATTTATTATACAGCTGCTGAAATGGAGGTGATTTATTAGCTTTTTTAAAGGTTTTTAACATCTTGTATCGAGGATGATTTAGTTATTTTTAAATTAGATTGATATTATGGATTTGGAAAATCGTTGGAAAAATATTTTCACAACTATGAGAAACATTTAGATGATATAGTTAAGTTCTTAAGATAATGATCAGTACCCTTAGCACGAACAGCTATCGAAAAAAATAACGCGCGTAAAATCACATTTTGTATTGGAAATTTGCACAGCGCCATCTATCGCCGATAAGCGAAATGAATTTTTCCATAGAGAATTGTCTATCGAGTAATTTTACGCACGTTTTTTTTTCTCGATAGCTGTTCGTGCTTACTGATATTAAACAATATAGACAAATATTATATGAATAAATTAGTTTGCATTCTAAAAGTAAATAAACATACTTATTGAAAACCGTTGAATAACGGTTATGTTAAATCCATCGATCATTTGTGCGCATTATTACAATCGATTAGGCTTTATTTGTAGAGGTGCTTTTAAACATGTTTTATCCGTTATCAACGCCGGCTTGTAACGTACGGTCGGCATCAGAAACGCTTTGGTACCATGTCACATCAATAGCTGCATAAGTAGGTACTCGTATGTCTTTTTATACACACCGAGTCTTGGCAGGTGCTTGGCCTTCATTTCACCTGATGTTAAGTGCTGATAAGGCCGAACGTGGAAGCGCACTACATTCTTAATCCTCGACCACTGAGGGACTCTATCTTACCTCTAACTGCCGGAACGCAACAATGTTAAATAACTGTAATGGCGTCAGACTTAGGTAAGACGGTAGCGTAGAGAATAAACCCGGGACCTCTTCTTCGTGCACGAATGGACGAACCTTAAATACAGAGGTGTTTAGAACCGAGCTGCATCTTACTGAACATCATTACCCATAGTTGCTATGACAAAGATCTACAGAGTTCAGCTATTTGTGAGGCCGACAGTAACATCGCTTCTTACTAAATCGACTTTTACAGTTAGTTGCAGCGAAGGCTAAATACAAACACTGATACCTATAACTGGTTGAGCTGATTTTGAACGCCATTTTGAATCGGGTCATAGTAATTTGGCCATTCTCTACTAACAAGTTAATGTTAAATAACAAAAAGAAATGCTGCGCTGACCTTAAATAAATTGCGATAAGGGCAGGGTACCTAATGCCTAATTTCAAAATCTATCGCAATCGCTTTCAGCATGCGATTGATGCTTCTTTTTGACACAAATAAAAAATTACCAAATAAATGCAGCAATGTGTCATATCCATAATTGAAAGTGATTATGAAAATTAGACAATAAGTACCCCGATGATTTTAGAAGACAACACGCGTAATTGCAATAATTTGATATTTAGCTAGATTTATTGAAAGAACATTAAAATGAGAAGGTAGTTTTTGTTTAATATTTAGTCATTTATATTTTTTATATTATGTATTATTTAGCGAACCGTAACGCACAAACGCGAGGCCTACAGATCACTGAGCCACTAGTTAATATATTATTATGTTATGTGATACAACTCAATACTCATTAATCAAAATAATGTATTCTACAAGATGTATCATCTTAATGAGGTTTTGTAATAAGGCTACTTACTTACTTCTAACGGATATCCGCAGACAGATATATTGATTATACTTAAACGAGTATATCCGATACTCAAAACACAGACCTATAATAGCTGTTTTTTGAACTTATCATTTTCGGAGCAATAAAGTTACCTGTTTTACTTATTTTTTATTTATTTTATTTACTGATTAAGATACACCAGCGACAAAATATTTTTACATTTTAATAATTTTGCATAAATATTCTTAGAATAATGATATTATGATATTTGACTTTATACTTATTTTTTAATAGCACTCATGCAGCATATTTAATACTATTACTTTTACAACTTGCATATGCCCAAATCTAAGTTACAGGCCCTAAAAGTTGTAGTTGATATTCGACATAGTTTCTTAAACACAAATGTAGGAAAATTATTTTGCTATAATGGCATACGGGTATGTATTACAATGCCGAAGTTGAAAAGACCGAATTTTACAAGACCTATGGACAAAAGACCGAAAATTAAAAGGTCGAATGGTTATTTGGCCGAAAGTTTAGAATCACGAAAGGACATTTTACCTAAAAGACTAAATCACGAAGCTGAAAAAACCGAAGGTTAATTGAGGGTTAGGTAAATGCCAGCAGGTCGGTTCTGGCACTTCGCCTGCCGCTGCCGTGGCACGTTTGCTTCGCTCGGTCGGCTCGTACGTTGGTCGCAATAGAACCAAACCTCCTCCTCGCTCGTTACGCTCGCTCGTTGTCGCACCTAATAGACCTAAACAGTCTTTCGGGATTTCAAACTATCGGCATTTAAACTTTCGGGATTGCGAACTATCGGTCGTTTAATAATCGATCTTTCAAATTTTGGTCTATCGGATATCGACATTTAGGATTTACGGTATTATGAAAATAGGTGTTTTATACGTCGTCATTTCGGTCGTATGTGTTATGAATTTTCGGCATTTTAATAATACATACCTACACATTTAGCATACTCGTACCTGCATGAAGCTCGCAATTTTGTTTTCAATTACCTGAAACAAAAAAAAACTTCATTATTTACTGGTAAGTACCTTAAGTATTTTTATAACATTATCTTATAAAAAAAGTTAGGTGACGATTAACTTAAGATAATTAAATAACATCGCTGGCGCAGTGGTTTAGTGCCTGGCCCTGCGATTGCGGAGGTTAAGCAACTTTCGCAACGGTTGATCGTAGGATGGGTGACCTAAAATTATTATCTTGAGCTCCTCCGTGCTTCGGATCGGAAGGTACGTTAAGCCGTTATTACAGGCTGCATTTGCAGTCGTTAACACCCACCAATCCACATTGGGCCCGCGTGATGGATTATGGTCCATCCTCCTTATCCACCAATACCTAAAGCCTGTGCCCTACCACTGGGGACATTAAAAATGGCTCATATCGATAACATTAAAATAATCTTTTAATTATTGCCTACTTGGTTAATATCAAAATAAATTAGGTACCTACAGAGTTACAGCAATTGTGTTTTGTTTTTATCAAAATTTAAAAAGGCAATAAGTATTTGATAATATACAAAATAAATCTGTTTATGTATGTCACCTTTATCTTTCGATTAAGGTTATTTCTAACTAACCGAAAGATGCTGAATGGAAACAGTCTTAAGACCCACTTCTGATCTATTGAACAATAAGGCCTTTTACACAACGAGTGGGTGATGATTTCTCCAACTATTTAATTACAGAGTTGAATGAAAAAAGCAATGATACCTTTTTAAATCGGCCATTAGCATAGATTATGCGCAGGCGACGACCGACCGCCGCCAGCGTCACTCAGCAAAACAAATATGTTATTACTCGTTTAAGATAGTATGTATTATTATGTAATGCGACTGATGTTGCGTGCTATCCGTACTTTAAGCCAACGGCGATTATCTTTACTTTCGAAAACGTTAGTATTTCAGAAGAAAAAAGGTTATATAATAAAAATAAATATATAAAAAAACGGCAAAAAAAATCACGTTTGTTGTAGGGGAGTATCACTTAAATGTTTATTTTATTCTGTTTTTAGTATTTGTTATTAAAGCGGCAATAGGAATACATCATCTGTGATCAAAGCTATAGCTATTATGGTTCATGAGATACAAAAAAGGTTTCTTAAAGCTACTAAGTCGAATTTAATCAAACCCAGCATATGAGATATTTTATTTACATATTAAGTCACTCTCGGTTTATTTAGTGCATCGCGTTTAAACAATTAGATCATTTATGATACAGTAGTTCTCTATAATCACAAATGTAATATCGGTTGTTTGTTTGTTGGCCCAATATTGAATCATTATATCTAATTGAACTACCAAACGTATGTGCTTCTGTCTGTCAGCCACTTTCTAATTACATCTTTTGTAATACTTAAATTATTGTTCACTGGGGAAAAAAAATGAATGCTTTTCAGTTGCGTATTTACCAAAGTGTCAATCTTAATTTATAAAGTTACTCTATGATACAAAATTTGTAATTGATTTTGAGTTGTATTTTTTAATTTCGGTGAACAGGAAGTATCGCAATAGCTCTTGAACTGTTACAACAAATATCAATATCAACAATACATTAAAAAGTAGTAGTATATAATAAATTATAATAAAAAAATATGAACAAGTCTACAAAATATTAACAAGGCTCTTTTAATATTATTTTAATACCTTATGAGTAATTATTAAAATAATATTAAAAGAGCAATTCTCTAAAATTTTGTAGACTTGTTCATAATTTTTTTTTTCACTTTTATTTGATTCAAATAGGTTATAATTTCAGGAGTAAAGGGCGCCGGTAACGATCAATTGCGAATGTCAATTTTTTAAGTTACTTAATATAATAGAAAAAAATTGAGAATTTTTTGTCAATACCATTTTTGGAGGAATTGACAATCGCTTCAATTGCACGGTTATTTCGCGTCAATAAGCGTCAATTACGTAAAAATTGACAATCGCAAATGATCGTTAGCGGAGCGCTTAACATTTTGAGAATGCAAGTAGTGTGTGATACTTACAAGTGGTGATTAAACACATGTCATGTTTTGATTAATCCAAAAATAGCAGAATCAGCATAAGGAAATTTTGTAACAAAAAACATGTTACCTAACAAACTAAATGTCCCTTTGAAGAACATGAAAGCTATTTCCATTGAGGGGCTTGGAAAGGACTGGATTGTCTCAGAAAAATGACAAGCCATTTTAAGGCTTATGTCGTAATGACAAGGCTCACAAGTCAAAGAGATTTTTACGAAGAAATCTGATGTAATGAGATGGTAACGACTTCTATCGCTCACGCGACGTCAATACAAAAATACGAAATTCGTGTAACTGAGATGGGCCACGCGAAACAAATAAAATTTTGGTAAGAACAGACGTCGTAAAAAGTGTTTCCATTTTAGTGAAATCCTCGTGATATAAAAGTATATTGCAATATTCGCTATAAGGTAAAATCATAACTGAAGATAACTCCGATTCTCTTTGCTAAGATGGAAACATTTTGCATGAATCGTGCTGGCAGAACCTTACAACTTACAGAAGGCGAGAAATTCAGTGGTTTGTCCCACGATCCTTTCGTCCCAATGGAAAAAAATAAGTACTCCAAATTACTGCACAAGCAAGTAAACTGTAAACACAAATGACAAAATACCTGCCACAGATTTTCGGTGTAAGGGCTTAGATGTTGCCGTCATTGTTTTGTTGTAGGAATAAAACATCTAATTAGATTTTTTTTTCTTACAACAATTTTTTTATCGCTCTATTGAGCGATATAAATGTTCATTTTTCAGCCCCGATCGATTGACACTGGAAATTTCATACCCTTTAACGAATTCAATGCAATCGGAAATCGTCCAATCCGATAGAAGGCGTTTAAATTTAGAATAGGGATAAGTTGGATTGAGATTGACATTGGATTAAATTAATTTTAATCCAATGTCCAATAATTATTATTATTATTAGCCGGGTGCACACCAGAAAAAAAACTAATAGAGCGATAAATGTTCATTTTCAGCCCCGATCGATTGACACTGGACATTTACTCTTTAAAATATCACTACCATTTTTTAGCATACCTAATCTAATACTCTTTATTTGTTAGTATTTAGTCGTATTGATTTTTATAAAGCTAGGAAACTATAGGTCTATAAATTACACATAATTTAAGTCAAATTCTTTGTATGACTGTTTGTTTCTTTACAATAATAAATAAATAAAAAATAAAAAAATATAGTTTTAAATAATATTGCTATTGTTCCGTAAAATAGTTTTATGATCTTTGTGCTTTTCTATTATTTCTCTTGTATTTTGTTAAACTTTTTTATGTGTAACTATCTGTGTTTTTCGGTCCTGATGTCATTACTGTGTTCGGCAGAATATCAGTGCAGCAGGCCTAGCTTGCTGCTTATACTGAGCTGAGTACAGTTTTGGAATCACGTGACGATGCGCAATGTTATTCGTATAATGGCCTTGTATGTGTTTAGTTCTTTGTACTGTCTTTGTAATGTTGTGTATCGTTGTGTGTTTCCAAAATAAATGTATTTTCTTTCTTTCTTTCTTTCTTTAACGAATTCAATGCAATTGCAAATCGTCCAATCCGTTAAAAGGCGTCAAAATTTAGAATAGGCATAGGATTGAGATTGACATTGGATTAAAATAATTTTAATCCTATGTCAAATTATTATTATTATTATTAGGATCTAGAAAGGTCTGCTGGATACTAAGAAGTATTTTAAATGTCAAATAAATTTAAATACAACTTGCTTAATGAAAATTTAATTCAGATTTGATCTTACAATTGTGACTCAAGCCCCTAAGGTGCGCGATCGTTTACAGCAAAGTTTAATCTGTTTTGCGTAACGGCGAGCCCACATAATTGCTATGATAGCTTTTAACTTGATTTAATCTTGCGTGAAATATGATTAACGCTATGAAATAAGTGCTCGAATTGCCATGAAATCTGTATTTGCATCATTATGAAATCAAAGAAAGAATTCTTTTTGGGGATTTATTTCTTTGACAAAGACAGTCGTACTTTTTACTTTTCCTTATTTATCTATCTTTTTATTTTTCTTACAATGTTCTGTTTTATTCACTTTGCTGTATGTTATAAGCTTTCAAATCAATCAGTGGCTAAGCAAGTATACAGGGTGTTTAGAAATAGCCTTATAAAGTCGAATATGGTAGGTGGAAGCATACAACTCCGGAAAATTAGTATAAATCCTGAAAATCACCACATTTTTTATGATATACTGCATAATGGCAACCCAAGACCGATATTGTTTTTTGCTAACACCATGAGCATAACTATCCAAACAAGATATTATATTCGTTGTTGGTAAACAAAATAAAAACACCTTTTTAAATAGCGACCAATCGACTTTAAAATTTTCGATAGCAGTATCTAACTTGCTCTAATTCAATTACGAACATAAAGCCCATCACCTGTAAACCTACAAACACAACAATCGTAGACTTTCTAAAAAGTGATTTGTAACAATCGCAACCAATTCAATTTAGACTTACCGCTTACCGCGTGCAATGCGCGGGCGCTTATGCAAGCGCATGTAGGTCGGCAAGCTTCGGGCGATACTATCTGAGTACATACAACACCAACCATAGATCAGGAGCCCAATCGCGGTAATTCTGAACGATAAAACCGAAAACGCTACGTTGTCATAGAATATTATTTACCTAAAACTCTTTGGTTTAGCTTCATAATTTTCACTTAAATTGTCCCAGATTGTAATCCTAGACTCGTTAGGCAGAGTATTCAACAATTTAAAAAAAACTAAAGCAAGTATTATTTTTGTAAACAAAACTGAAACGGTAACGATTTAGCTTTGGTTTTATCGTTGAAAATTAGCGCGATTAGGTTCTAGTAAACCATACCTATGTTACGTAAATGATAATATCCTTAACCTTACTAATATTATAAATCCGAAAGTATGTTTGTTTTTTTCTTCTTTTGTTAGGCCTTCACGTTTTAACTACCTACTCAACCAATCATCATGAAATTTAGCATATCTACACTTTGTCAGGGGTACATAAAAAAAAAGCTGACAAAGTCCCTGGTCCATATTGCATAACATAAAACAGCACAAATACCTATCAACATTTAAATAATTGAATTAAAATAAATATAGTTTATAAAATTTGAATTATAAATAGAATTAGAATAAAAAAATTGGACATAATGGTCAAACGTAGTGTGGGATACGCCCTCAGACAAGGTGGAGCGACGATCTTCGCAAGGTGGCTGGCAAAAACTGGATGAGTATAGCCGCGGATCGTGCTTAGTTGCGTGCTCTCGGAGAGGCCTATGTTCAGCTGTGGACGATGATAGGCTGATGATGATGATGAACTTTTATCCCGAAAAAAGTAGGTATACTGTTCCTGGGAGATAGGGTACTGTTTACGCAGACGAAATCGCCAGATCATCACTATAGTACATAGTTTACTATTAATGCACTTTTCAACGTAAGAAATAGAAACAACAATTATAAAATAGCAACAAGTTTTTTCAATGAACTCGATAAATAAACATATTATCTAATTGAAGTTAAATAAGATAGCTACTACATATTTCCAGTAGCAAAAGGTAAACCTATATAAGTACATGCGTTTAAATAGGTGTGTTTGGCAAAAAAGTACCTACTTAAAAAAGTAGATAAGAAAACTCTTCTACAGATACTTTAATAACAAAATTGAAACAATTTCTTAATAAACTATTATGTACAATGAATACGAAATGAAACCTTGTGATAAATTAATTGAGCGGATCATTAGATCCGCTGAGTTAGCTGACAGCCATAAAATCCATTTTTCTGCATTATCAAAGAAGGTATATTATGAGAAAAAACACTTAGCAATAGCAATAAACATCGGGAACAGAGGCCGAATTTCACGGCCCACTTAGTTTGATGAATTCTGATCGAGCACGAAGCTCCAATCCGACATTTGGATCGAAAAGAACGCGATTTAGGCTCAGTACAGGAGGGCGGAACATTTATTGTGACAATGAGGGCTTTTCACAATGACAAAAAACTATACGCTTGAGAGATGGCGTTGATAAAAATGTGTGTCAATGTGATTTTTTTACTAAGCTTCGAAGAGTATCAACACCATCTAGTGAGGCAAATAGTTACTATTTTTAAGGTTCGAAGAGTAACAACACCATTTAGAGAGGAAAATAGTTACTATTTTTATTTTTTAAATGTCACTTTGAAAAGCCCTCATTGGAGCTACTGTGAATCTTTTAAACGTAGCAGGTAATACGAATAAGTTGAATTTTGGTGACTATGAAAATAATCTTATACTAGCTGAAAACCATCGCGATGAAAGAATATCATCCTACATATTTCCGAACAGACGGCGTTTTTTTGACATCCAATAAACTTTGTAATCAAATCATTGTATCAAAATAAATCATTGGATTATTATTTCACGAATATTTTCACAACTTGGAAACTAAATTCAACGAAGTTTATCAACGAAGCAATGACCATCTCGTTAGCGCAGTGGTTTAGCACCTGGCCCTGCAATTGCAGAACGTTAAGCCACTTTCGCATCGCAAGGGTCGGTGATGGGATAGGTGACCAAAAATCTTGAGCTCTTTCGTGCTTCGGAAGGCACGTTAAGCCGTTGACCCTGACTGATTATGTATGACCCATCCTCCTTATCCAGCCATAGGGAAGGGCACAGTCCATTGAACATTAAAATAGCTGATGTCGATATCGAATGACCATCAGGGGGAATGGGAAGAGGGGATAAAAAATCACAATTTTTTTTTAAGAATTTTAAACCCATCTTCACTACACAGTGTAGACTCAACTTAAAACAATTATCGCAAACCGATTTCTAAATTCCCATTGCTTTCTCCGAACAAATTTTGCTTCGACAATGCAATTTGCACTGTACCATTGTTCTTATGGTGTGAATAGTGAATAGAACTATACCTATACTGTTACACTGAAAAATAATAGTGTATTTGATTGTTAAAACGGTGATCTATATTTCTTTATCTACACTCACAACGTAATGTTCCAAATATGAATTCAAAAATAGTACATTACTGCAGCGGCAGGTAACACAAGCATTGAAGGACGAACGTGAAAATGTGGGCCGAGGCGAAGCCGAGGCACACATACGTGAGTCCATGAATGCTTAGTTGCGGCCAAGGCTTGTATAGTACTTTTCTCAAATAATGCGCGGAAATTCAAACCAAGTAGTAACTTTTCTAGCAAATGTTAGAAATTTTTATTTAAAATTACATTACCTAATTGAAAGTAACAAATTGCACCGTCTTGAGTTTCTACATAAATATCTCGTCTTCGTCTTTTACATGAATACTGTATAATGTCGTTGCATCTTCATGGACCGAAAATACCAAAAATCAAACCTACAACAAAAATAAAAAACGTGTAAAGTTATGATGTTAGCTGTTTAACTAAAACAAAGTAATAAATTAGTACCTAGGAAGGTAATAGGTACTTATCAATAACTACGAAAACTTACTTTAGTATCCAAATACACACTGTCCGTGTCTGATGGTTCTAACAAAAAAAATTGCACGTTTGATGCAAACTTCCTACATTTATACCCTTGTGAATGTCTTTTGAGCATTACAGTTTACAGATAGGTTTACATCTGGTTTACTTAACATTTTTTGATTTTGGAGACAACATGTATTCTATTTAGTGTAGTCCCCATTTGTAAAAAAAGTCTTCAAATAACGATTGCCGTCGGACCCAGCTCCGTTATACCGACTATTGGTATGTACTTGTTTGGTATGTTTTCCTGAATACGAAAAGTGCGGTAGTCTAGCGAAATAAATCATTATAACACAAATTAACAATATTACAACATTTTAAAATTTCGCGAACAAGCCGCTGAATTTGTAACGTTCAAAATCAGAACGCCTAAAAACGTTTTTAAATTTCGCAACGATTCTGAAATTGGAACGTTCAAAAACAGAACGTCTCCAAAACATTTTAAAATTTTGCCAACGTACGAGCCGCTGAAATGGTATCGTTCAAAAACAGAACGCCTTCAAAAACTTCAAAGAAGGTTGAACTCGCGCTCCAAAACGAAAGTGCCATACCTCACCTCCGCTTACGAACGCACCGGAGCATCAAACCTCCATTCAACTAATGACAGCTTACAAATAGACGAAAGTAACACTTCTATTGTTCGATATTCAACTTTTATGCCTCTCTGTAACTTTGTTTCATTGTTCGTTACGCTTACATACCTACATTGGTAGAATGAAGGTAGCATCCTCTTTGACTATTGTAATAAAAGCTAATACACGTGAAACAACTGTGTTTAAAAACACTTTGATAATTACTGACAGCATTACCAACATTAAAACAACAATATAACAGTACCTGTCATTTTCACTTCTCAAGCTTACGCGCTCACTAGACATGAAATAAAACACTTAACGGATACTAGCGCGGTTTTATTGAAAGTACTTTGGTAATTAGTTGGTAGGTATTTGGTTTGATTTTTGATTTTCCCGATGTTTCGGCACCTTTGCAGCTGCTGCAAAATCAAAAATCAAACCAAATACCAACTAATTACCAAAGTACTTTCAATAAAACCGCGCTAGTATCCGTTAAGTGTTTTATTTCAGTACCTGTCATTGTTAATAGTTAAAATGCATCTAATACTTTAAGTACAATATAGCCAATTTATAGCTTCCAATGATCAAGGTAGCATTTCAGTATTGATCGTAATTTATTTACAAGGCTTATATAACTTTGTCTTGGTTTCTAACGCGGACCTAATTAAAGATGCCAGGCTAATAACATATCATGTAGATAAATATATAGGGTTTACAAACGACATGCAATTTATATGCGATCGAGATTCAAGCATCGATGTACCCACTATCAGAATTCGAGATGTAAATTATCGTAAATCTCTTCCTACAAGTCGGATAGCAGTAATGGAAATACATCTTAGTTCTAGAGATGTAACATTGATAATCTAATTCACTTAGCTCTATGCATAATTTTCTTACTAAAAGTGCATCTTTGATTTTTACTTGTCAAATATTAGGTAATGCGATTTGACTATATTTAGATTAAACTCTAATCATTAGAGTAAGTTTTGTATTGATTAGGTACAGTTATATTTTAGCAGTAAATCTGGGGCAACATCACCAAAATGTCAAAAGTGTCAAATGACCAATGGAAAATCCACGAGTTTATCAGCAACAATAACCCTAGCATTATTAAAAAAAATAATGCAAACTTGTTCAAAGCTGAATGAGTACAATATGCAATCACTGTTTAATGGAACAATGTAAAGAACAACACAGCCGACAATCAAAACAACAACAACAGTACGAATAGTAATTTTCATAACAACAGCCTGCTTACACAACAGCTGAGTAAAACAGGCTGAGGGACGGAAGTAACATCGAAATTGATTAAATTTAGCCATCAAAATCAACAGCAGACCACTTTCTCGGTCAATGTTTTATGTTTATTATTAGATGGTTTAAATAATGAGCATATCAAGTTATTTTTATGATTTGACGCAGCTTCTTAAATTTCAATATTTATGTAGGTAATGATACATTTCATCTTTAAGTAGATCTTGACTCAGTTAAAAATGACACTTGTTGTAATCAAACTTAGGTATAATTCTTCAGTATATTTAGTTTAAATTGACATAAATGTTAGTTGAAAAATCGAAAATAATTTAATTATTTTAGTTTTTTGCTAATAAAAACATTGACTTACTTCAGAAACTGTTTAGCAAAAGCTTGTACTGTTGTATAGCACGGTTAATTTTTAAGTATATCTAAAAATGGTTTGGGTGGGACCATGAGTTTGATGGTCCCAATCTACTATTTCATTATGCTGATTTAGCCATTAATTCTGTTACACGTGTATAACCAAATGCAAATGCAATCCAGTCACTACAAATGCGATGTTAAAATCAACTCCCATTCAATGTAAGCGAAACCGTCTACCTATAACGGTACTAAAATGTCATCACAAATTAATATCCATACCGTTGTACCGTTACCGTTTGCACATCCGATATCAACAAATAGCCACCATTGGCGTTATTTGCCGAGACGCCCTGGAGAAATTCAATCTGGACCGCGTTTCTAAACGCTCAAAGCTAAGTTCCCGATCGTCCACAATAACGGTCATTACTGGTTTACAGATTATACCGAAATATGGTCCAAGTTGCAGTACTTTAAGTATTAAGCTTACAGAAAACGGGTGCTGTAAATTGAATTGCTTTTTAGAAACAAATTGATCTTACGATTACGAGTATATCGTGTATTTGCAGTGTAGAATGTAGAGTCTAACAACACGTCTTCATCTTCAATGTTCCTGTTTGAATTTACCGTCAGGACGATGTATGAACAATTTAATTCTGTATTATCATTATATGATGAGTATGTATGTATGAGTTAAAACAACATCGTAATAATTAAATAGGTACGTGAAATGGAAAATTTGCGCTAAAACCAGGTACGGCCGTCTGACCTACGACACCAAGATGCGCTTACATATTGATTTTCCTTTTAACTTTTTTATTCTAATCTATATTATCTTCTTTTTTGTCCTCGCTTGCTCCTTTTACATCTTAACCAACCTTCATGTCTCTCTGGACATTTAATCGATAATACCTACAAAATCTTTAGTATAAAATGTCCACTCTGATTCCTTTTCCTATTCAAGAAACTCAAGCAAACGTAATGACTTTACGATATATCTCTCCATCGATTTGTACCCATGTCCCATGCCAGGTTTTAATCTGTATTAATCTTAATGGGCCAATTAAAGGTGACATGTAATATTACGTTACATTTTACGTCGTCAAAGTTATGCAGTCACTTCAAGTTTGTTAACAATGTATGCGATTTTGTCTTGATTTTGTTAACGATTAAAGTAAGATAGCGATCGATGATTCAGCAAAACTGGCAATGTCTTATAAAAAGGTGAAGAAAAACTGTTTCTAATTGAGACTATTTCGGATTTGGCAAAAAAATTAAGAACATAAAACAAACATTTTGATCTGAGCTAAGCGATTAACTTGCTCTTTTTTAAATACATTTCGTAGCTAAAATCTTTTTTGACAAAAATTTATAAGAAAGCTGCCATTTATTGGTATTGGAATTCCCTTTTCTTTAAAATATATCAACTTAAGTTACAGTTATATTTAAACCCATACTAATTTGATTAAGATTTCAACACAAGCAGCGAAGTACACAAGGCGATGATAAAAAATTAGAAGACAATCAATTTATCAATCTTATCCATTCACATTTACAAATTTTAACAATAATAATAATTATTATTATAATTTACTTTCTCATCACAATTTAGGTTTAAATGCATAATAGATTAGCTATAACTAATACACCGCTTATCTAAATGCCATAGATATGAGAGACGGTGCCTGTAATAGGAATCATAATGATACCTGGTAGTAACAGGTTTTTTTTATGCACAACGGGATAGTGCTTAGCCTTCACCTCACCTAATGTTAAGTGACGATAAGGCCATTGAAGCTTACTACACCCGGAATCCTCATCACTGAGGAACTGGCTATCTTAGATGCCATTAACTGCCGGAACACAACATTTTTTTAATTGTTGTTACGTCGTCAGACTCAGGTAAGATGGTGGTAGCTAGTTAGGCGGACTTGAAATATACCATACCACCAACCAAACCGAGTACAAATTGTACTCCCCCTGGGAATCGACTTACGCGGGTGGGCGAAACTCTAACTAGACCACGGAACCAGCTGTCACTTTATGTATCACAACGGTAGCAGTTCACTAGGACGCCAATAAGTTTTGCCTCAGTAAACAACTTCACCGGCCGGCCCAAGGTTCGCTTCCGTCCCAGTTTTGCGCCACAATGCATTAAGAGTAAGACCTAAAGCGATATTTCACGTAGAAAGCTAGGAAGTGACGATGGGCCGCCTCCAGTTCGCCGTTGTTGCGGTTCAATAAACTACACTGGTTTTGTTTCATAGAAATGCCTCCGTTTCAAACAATTTCGGTGCAATTCGGAGAATCGAACGCCCTTTTACTTTTACTTTTGGTGAATGAAAGGATTGTGGAATAACAAAAGTTCTTTCACTAAATATGTAGTACTCTTGTACCTCGATGATTTTTTTTTTTATAAATGCACATTCAAGATTTTTCAGGGTCATTGATTTTATCCGATACTAGTCTATTAGTTTTGTTGCATTCCTACATATTAGTCAAATAACAATCTTAGTTTAGTAATTTCAATCTTAGTTTACATTTTCAAGCTTTCGAATACAACTGTAAATTGACTGTTAATAAGTACATTATTTTTTGCATGTTTTATAAAAGTGTTAAATTTCATCATAATGATAATAAAGTAGAGCATGACACTAAAGACAACAACATACCTACTTACCATCAGGATACTTTTTTATCACATTTCAAGAGTCCACAGTGACAAAAACAAGACAGACTTGTAGCCTGTGGCTGCCAACATCGAGTTCATCCAATTACCACTTCCTACGTTCTATAAGAAGTGAATAATGAATGGACCGCGAATCCAGCCAAGATTCAGGGTTAACGTTACCTAGTAAATTTAGTAAAAACAACGTCATACTAACTTAATCATACCAATAATTTACAATAAATGGTCTTTAATAGAGATCAATAAAATGATTGAGGTAAGAACCAATCATTATTAACGGAAGATATGGAAGGTAATATAGATGTAAAAGTGTATAAATGTAAATAAAATAATTAAGGTAAAAACCAACCAATAATTATTAACGGAAGATATGGAAGGTAATAAAGATGTAAAAGTGTATTAGTATATTAGTATTAATCTTGTATATAGGTAAAATAATTTATTAACATAATAACTAAATCATTAAGTATTATTAGATTATTGCCAACCCTGTGGACTTGCGGGCCCGTTATTCGAGCTAAAGGTACTAAGTCCGAATGACACAGTTCCAGCGGTTTTACATATCTACAGATTTTACAGATAGTTACCTCACACAATGGGAAGCATACGATTGTTGTCAAAGAGGAGAAAATTCACCATCACTTATTTTCACTAACGCTTATCGATCAAGAATATCCTAGATAATAACGCTTCACGAACTAAAACAGTACGCAAAAATGGCACCTCAAATAGCGTCCCACTTACAAACTTGGCGCTTATTTTGTACATAATCACCTCTTATTTTGTACAAACTCACATTTTAAATCACTTATTTTGTACAAAATAAGCTTATTTTGTACTTTGTGCAAAATAAACGCCCAGTTTGTAAGTGGGACGCTATTTGATGTGCCATTTCTGAGACTCTGACCGGACATTAGGGTATTCTTCATCGAAGCACTAACGTTAATATTCTTCACTAAAAATTTTCAGGACAAGTATAGATAGATGAGGCGCAAAAGAAATAAAAACGTAGCGTAGGTAATAAGATAAGTACTTATTATAGTTTCGACAAATCTCTTGGTGGGCGAGCTCTGGAACCAGTTCAATTTCAGATAGATTGATAGTATATGAGACAATGGGGTTGGTAAACTTTTCCAAAACTGTTGTGAATTATATATTTTCTGGTAGCTTTTGGCTTTGGAGTCAGGAATAACAAATTGCGGAATTATATAATGCTTAATTTTTATTTAAATGAAAATTTAAATTTTTCATTTACAGCATAGTACAATAAATCACTATTACGGCTGTATGCGTAGGTTATGCCTTTGCTCCAAAGACTTTCTATGTTGTTGCTCAAAACAAAAAAAAACAAAGGTATGATTACTCTTTGTCACTGTCTGTCAAATCTGTCAATCAGATTTTTAAATCAGTAAATGCAAAGGAACTTCGTGTTCAGCCGTATGTTTGATATTTTATCGCGATAATAATATAAAAAAATATATTTAGGTAACAAGGTAAAATAAAAAAATCATAATATTATTTTCTTTATTCTTCAAACTTGTGCTATCAAAAAAAAATATAAAACAATTCTTTTCGAAAAAGTTTACCAACCCCATTGAACTTTCTTCTAAACTAAGTAGTGCACAAACAATAGTATTAATAGTAGAATTATACTGCACTGACACAATATTCTAGAAATGATTAAGATACACTCAATTCAAAATAATAATTGTTTATGTACTCCTATTTCATCTATGTACATGTACTGTTTACTACTGCTGATTCATCTGTTATAAACTGCATTGAATTCTACGATTAGAAATCAAAACCGAAGATCAATTTGCTCACGGAAGCTTAAAAGAAGCAGGTTAATAATAAAAATAAAATCTATAAAATCATTGCAGGCTTAATGCCCGTTATAGAATAAATTCATTTACCCACAATGAAAGTCTCTATAAGTAATATTAATATCCCGTGAGCAGTAAATTTAGAATTACTTAGCATACATAAAACAAATCCATTTTATGCATGGATGCAGATAGTTTTTAATTACTGCATTGACAAGCACGTCTTAATAACAAAATGGATATCGCGGAAACTGCTTCTTGGAAAATGATAAGGAGATGTTCATGCAAATAGCTTTTGTGAAGACATTAGTATAATTAACATAATTTGTTTATACTAAGAATATACTCAGTGATTGGCATGTGGCCTATAGACCCACTTGGTGGTAAATGGATAAAAGTAACTCCTTAGTTACTCTTAGGTAATTGTAAAATATTATGTTGATATATTGACTGACTGACTGTTAAGATATTTAAAATATTATTCTGTTTGTCTTGCTGTTGGTCTTCCAAAGAATAAAAAAAATAAAAATAAAATAAAATAAATAAATTATACTTTCAGGAGCTCGGTGCTTTAGCGCCTGGCCCTTCGATTGCGTCGGACATGGGATGAGTGACCAAAAATTTATTATCTCGAGTTCCTCCGTTCTTCGGAAGGCATGTCAACCCATATGTAGCCAATCCACATTGGGCCTGCGTGGTGGGTTATGGCCAATCCTTCATATCCACCAATAAGGCAGGCCTGTGCCCCTGTAGTGGGGACATTAAAATGCCTGATGTCGATACTTCCTTAAATAATATAGGTAACTATACAATATCCTCGGGTTAGCACTTCGGAGAGTATAAGATGACCATTAGAACTATTCGAGACTTTTCAACACACCACACATACATGCATCTTCCTTATGGGTGGATAAATAGTTATAGGCAATAATCATAAAGTGCCTAATGCAGTTTGGTGTACGAGGGTGGTTTGATAAGTCCATGACTTTGAAAAGAAGAAATACTTTTTTTTCATTATTTATTTTTGTGTCTTAAAAAGAAACTCCTTAAGGCATTTTTACATTACATTTTTTCAAATTCGGCAAAAGATTATTACTTTTGGAAACAAAAAGCTCAAGCCACATCTAACTTTTCTTAATGATCCTGTCGATACTCTCGGCGGCACTCATGACATCAAAACTTATCGAATGAAGATGAATCCTTCCTATTCTCTTGATTAACCCCAGTGTGATTTTTTTCTCCTACCAAACATGAATACTTAATGTCTTGGCGGGCAAAGATTTTTATCATGCCAAAATGTTGTGTCTGAAATGGGCCCTCATTTCAGTTACCCGTTTTCAGGCGATGTATGAAAAAAAAATGGGTTAAAGACTTGATCGAAGGTTAAAGAGGTAGGAACTTCGTTAAACTGAATACGCAGAGCTACAATAAGATTATGTAGAGATATAAAACAAAATATTCCGAAAAAAAGTCTTTCTTCATTAAAAAGTCATGGACTTTATCAATCATGGATCTTATCAACCCACACTCGTATAAATATTGTTTATTTATCATGATTGTCCAAGGTGGAAATATCCATGTTTTAATAAAATGCATACATACAATAAGAGATGTTTTCCCACAATTGCGTCATAGGTGCGCCCGCGCGTTCAGTGAGAGGCCGTCAACCTTGATGATCTCGATTTTAGCCACTTCCTTCTAACTACATGTATCGTATCACCGCTTGAGATCTTTACCCACATTTATAGTCTATATTAAAATTAATACCTTGAGTATAACGTTCGATGCCAGTTTATTTTTACAAAAAAGGCCAGAGAATATCACATAACTTGAAAGCAGCTTGTTATTAACACGAATAAAAGTGACAATTTTTAAAAGGTTTATACAAGGTTTTAGACAAGGTTTATAAAAATGAAATAATTTGTGATTTTCTCAATAAATATTTTAATTTGACCCAATTTTGTCCTACAAAATCTACCTTTTAAAAATTGTCAAAGAAATATCAAGCACACCATTTGAGGAAATCAAATGCTAAATCGATATTATCTAATACCGATCGCCGACCTGCCGCTGTCAATTTTTTTTAGTCTACCTATTATACCTACTATTTACAATTCAAAACAGCTTAAGTAATTTGGCTTGTTTGTTAGTCTTCAGCTTATTTGATTAATACCTTATTAAAGTCACATTATGTAATGACTAACTGAGTGATTGATTATGACAGAATAGAAAAGTCAGGATTCACTGTTTTAGTTAGGTTCTAGATATTAGATTTTGTGACGCACGTTTATTCCATTAGCATAAAAAATGCCTTGAAAAAAATATGTAGGTTGACAACATACAATTATAATTATAATGGTAAATGAAATAGCATTTACTACTTTAATAATTCTTATGTATTAATTAGAAGGTGAATTGTTTAAAGTAAAATTTTCATTTTGATTTCCTTTTGAAACTATTTAGCAGAAAATATTGCAAAGTAACAATCAGTATTCACCTACGTACTTAGAATGAAATACTTGCATACTTCCCATAAAAAAAACATAAACCTTGTGATAAAACTATAAACACGAGCTATTGTTTTCTTTTAAGGCGCTGTAGGTAGTGAAACTAGCGCCGCCACTTCATTTATTTTTATTACCCGTAAACCAAGTCAATATTTTAAACAAGCTCATGTAATAATCTCTTAAATGGTCTCTAATATTTTTTGAATAACTCTTCAACAGTTTTCATTCTTTCTGTAAGTTTTAAAATCCATTTTAGCTCAAAGTGGCCACTTTTGGCAATAATGGATTTTAAAACTTACAGAATGAATGATAACTGTTCAAGAGTTATTCAAAAAATATTAGAGACAATTTAAGAGATTATTACATGAGCTTTTTTTAAATATACTTCAATAAACGTGTTTTTATTATTACGAATATTATTTCTTGCTTTTTAGAGGTAGGTTTTTTGAAGTCGGTTTTTAGTTTTTAAACAATTTTTTATTTTTTTTATTTTTAGTGTAGGTACCTTCTGTATTAGGTAGTGTAGGTAAAAAATCGGCTCAGCCAAACGTGAGTTAATCGCGGAGAAACATATAAGTATACATACGGGTCAAACTGAGAACCTCCTTTTTTAGGTCGGTTAAAGAACTACACTAAAGATATCCCTTTTCCAACAAAAAAACAATTATCTTATTCAGTTCATAAACAAAGAAGTTATACGACTGATCATCGAGGTAGTTCACACAAAATCATACTATTTTCGTGCTTTTTTCAAGATTACTTTAAAAGTACTGAACCGATTTCAAAATTTTAAAAAATGGGACCAACTTGGGAGTTTACCTAATGTAATTACGTTTGAATCATTTCAATCGGTTCAGCCGTTTTCGAGTAATCGGTGGACATACACAAAAAAAACAAATATACAGACGAACAGAGAACCTCCTCCGTTTTTGGAAGTCGGTTAAAAATAAATTAGTGGCGGCGCTAGTTTCACTACCACCGCGCCTTAAGTGTATTTTGCTTTAATTACCTCAAATACCATTTATTTACAAAGGTACTTAAGTACCTCTATTAATGAAAAATAAGTTAGTTATTAATGTTATTATAGGTAATCATACTACTTTAACAAATACAACTCTCTGTGTAATTTACCAATAAGCATCTTATTTACTTATTTCACCTTGTTATCATGTATTTCGATATACTAAATATTCCAATGCTTAGCTCTCTACCAATTAATGACAATATATTTTCATAAATAATTATCTAGTTAAGCCTATTATTCATGTATCAGCCACAATATTATTTCTTATACGTTCGCACACAATAGCCCTACCGATTAAGTCTTAAGGCCACAGTCTTTTCTCTTTGTTTTTTTTATTATCAGGTAGCAAGGCCGTTCTTGTTACACCGTTTTCAATTACAATGATTGATATAAAGGCATAATTTGTTCGCTAAGTATGTTATTAAGATCTGAATCTTACAAGGAAGGGAATGTATTGGCTTGTTAAAAGTGGCTTATAGTACTTTTAAGCGTTATATGAGATTATTATTAACCTAATCTGATTCTGTTAATTGGGAGAACTTATAATTTATTAAAAAATGTGATATCAGCTTCAATATATCGAAATACCAATTCTATAACAATTAAATAGGCATTGAGTGACCAGAAAAAAGGCAAATGATTCAGTTTTCAACTTGTGTGTACCAATGTGTTAATAAAAGTTTAATGAAGATTAAAAACATTTAGTTTACAATACAAATTCTTCTTTAACCAACATTTAACCAACGCTATCATATCCTTTGCCTTTTTAAACTATCTCTATATTTCAAAAACAAAGATCTTATCAAAACTCAACGTCTTAGCAACTAGTAATAAATCTTAAGCTTCTATAGAGGTCTGCTAGCGCGGTTTGACACACTGGCCACAATCTGGTGTAATTACTAAAGCTCGGTAAAATTATCTACCTGGTGGATGAGCTCATTCTCTTTACTTATTAACATTACATAGCCTTCTTTCGCCTGTGAGGCGGATATATGCGTTGCAAAATCATGAAGAATCGATTGTTTTTACAAGGCTTGGATTTGGAAGTAGTTATATAGTAATCGTGACAGATATATTTGAAAGTTTATTTATACTCGGTTTATTTACAATCTTTCAGTTAGTAAATATTTAATACAGAAACACCATGATTTTTTAACTTGCAAAAAAAAATAAAAAAACGTATCTGACTTAACAAAAAAGTTTTGAGAGCTTTTTCAAAGCTCGAATAGTTCCTGATTAAAATAAAAGTATTTTTAGTCCACGTAAATCAAAGGCCTAATTCTACTAGCTTGTTATTTGAATCCGATTCTGACGAAACAATTATGGTGTTTAAGTGACACCATACCGCTAATAGAGTACGAAATAAGACAAATTTAATTTTATTGCTACTGCAACTTGCGTAAACATTTACCTAAAAATATTTTAGAAGAATTGGGTCGAAGAAATACTCAAAATCTGACATTTAAAGTTCTTTGGAATCAACTAATGAACGGTAACTGTGGCATTTAATACGAGGTTAGTAGGATATAATATTGTTTATAATTTCTTACTAATATTATGAATGCGAAAGTCAGTCTGTTTGTTTGTTTATTACGCCTTCAGGTCTTAACTACTGAACCGACCATCTTGAAATTGTGCATACACGTCGTCGGGGGTATAGAAAAGGACATTGATACCTTTTAATCAGAAAAAAACGTACAGTTCCCGAGGGATATAAAAAAACTATCCACGCAAAGGAAGTCGCGGGCGACCGCTAGTTAGATGATATAAATATAATTTATTTATTTATTTATTCTTTATTGCTTAAATTAAGAACAGCAAATGGCGGACTTAATGCCCAAGGGCATTCTCTACCAGTCAAAGTTGTTAAGGAGAATAATCGTGGCGGCACTAAACAAGACTTATTAAAAAAAATTAAAAAAGTATGTACCTAATTCTGACACAATGTCAAAATCCAGAGTTTAGTGACGTGAACGCAATGTTCGCTACCAAATATTTCCGATTTTACGTCATATCGATATAAATTCTGTGGAATCGATTATCATTTTGTTTTTTTTTTTTTTTTTTTTTTTATTTATTTATCCAGATAACATTACAATAATTATTCTAAAGATGCCTTTACGCTTATAAACCTACGAGGTTTGTCCAAGCGTTGCACATTCGACTCGGACGATAACAATTAAGTAAAAACAATAACAATACTGTGACGTGCGTCAGTCGCACGCACACAATAATAAGATACAAATAAGTTGCATTGATGCGCATGAGTGAAATAGTTTCGTGTGCGTCCCGTCCACCAGTTATCCAACAGGTTTCTGGTTTATGCGCTACAGGATGTTCGGAGAAAACTGATTGAACATTAGTTTAATAAAATTGTTGTTAATTAGTTATGTTATTTTTTTATATATATATATATAGGTACCTACTTATTATTATGATAGATTCAATTTTCTGGTAAGTAGTTATTACTTTGTGTAATTTTATTTAAACGAATTATGTTGATTAAAATAAACTACGTATCTGAAATTAAATTATCTATAAAATATGTTTTTAATCTTTGTTTGCAATTTTTTTCGTTTAAATTGTGTACGAAATTTTGGGGCATATTATTTGCTATTTTAGGGATTAAACAACACAGTCGTCTGCGACCATCATTGTTGCATCATCATATCAGGAATGAAATACAAAATGAGTGACAATAAATAATATTCTAAATAGTAATTAGTCTGGTATGAAGAATATGATTGTTTGCTTTTTTTAATATTTATTTTGAACTGGTACTCAAAGTAAAAAAAAGTGTATTAGCGGCGCTAGTTGATGGTTACAATATCAATAACAATTCTTCGAAACGATGTGTTTATTGAGAATAATAAAAAATTATAAGTACTTAAGTTTATAGGATTTTACGTATAATTATAATACTTGTATCTACTCTATGTCGTTATTAATAAAATCAGGTAGTTTAAATGTCTTCAAATGCATTTTATGATCCACGTCGTATAACTTTTTGCTCTTGCACGGTATATTTAAAAAATAGAACAAAAGAAACACTCGTATAACTACCACTTCAGACAAGTTATTTGGAATTTGTATGAAATAATGTTGTTAATGGTCACGATATCGTGACTGGAATCGCAAAAATTTATATATCTTTATTTAATAACCAGATTTTACTGCAGATTTGCTTAGCATTTATTAGAAGTAATTAACAAAACTGTTTTAAATTACTAAATGTTATTTAACATAATGATTGTTCTGGTTTGCATATCTGAAATATGGTTTAACTAAATAATGACGAAATTACTATACCTTTAGTTTAGTTTTTAATAAATACTTTTGTTACAAAGCGCAGTAGGTACATACCTGAAAAAAAAGAAAATCATTATTAATAACAAGTCAAAATCATTATCTATATTATCCTTTATATATATAAAAATGAATCCAATTTCGCGTGGTCAAGCCATCACGCGTGAACGGCTGGACCGATTTCGCTAATTCTTTTTTTGTTGTGTTTGCTATTATCAGGAGATGGTTCCTTTGAAAGAAAAAATTAAGAAAATTGCGCGGAAAATTAGAAAATTTAAAAATACTTAACCACCATAATAAAATTATTTTGGACACAAAAACTTTTTTAATGTAACCTTGTTATGTTATGATGACTTATGAATTATGTTATGACTTTAAAAAAAATTAAGAATAAGAATAATTATTTTGGACAATATAAACTTTTTTAATGTAACCTTATGACGTTTGACATAGTATTGAAAGAATGCGTGCTGCAAATATCGTCAAAGAGGATGTAAAAATGATGAAATACATGTAAAATAATGAATTTATGAGGGGGAACGGGAACGGGAACGGAAAAATAAATAAATCTCGCAAGAAAACTCAATCAAACGAAAAAAGAATCATCAAAATCGGTCCATAAATGTCGAAGATACGCGCGAACAACGATAAAAAAATACAATCGAATTGAGAACCTCCTCCTTTTGTTGAAGTCGGCTAAAAACGACCATAATACTCAATTTAAGGCCAAACCAGTTAAGACGACTATAATATCCCTCAAGTTATTTGCCCTCATCTTAATTAAATTTATTGCTCGCTAAGTACACATGTACAGATTATCGAAAAGTCACATGTGCAGATTAAAGCTAAGGTTCTATAGTATATTAACAAACAATAACCTTAGTAAAATATAGTTCATTTTAGTAGTAAGAGCAAAAAGCAGCCACATTAAGCACTTTTGCCTTTTTATCAAAGACAGTGTTAGCGACGCAGCAAAAATCTTAAGCGGTGAATTTTTTGTTAAAAAAGTTTTTATTTATTATTTGATATTATTTGGTTTTTGATATGAATAAAATTTGGGTTTTAAAAAAACTAGATTTTTTGGCTCTAATAAGTTATTTTTCTCCGTGGCCTTTAAACGGGCCTTAGAAAATAATGTACTTACATCAACATTGTGTCCAATCATATCGTTACATGACCAAATATAATAAAAACAACCATATTCAATTACTCTAAAACCAGTTTAAACCTCGGTAATATTATTCTCAAAATATTCTCAGGAAATTAATTTAAAGTCGTTACAACTTTTCGACTATAACACCTGCTATTAACGCACTTCACTCCTCAATCACTAATACCATGTGATAGTGACATACAATTACATAAACGTCTGCTCATATTACAGCAAAACACAGCACGTATTAAGCGCAGGTAACACTACGAGCTACGCGATACGAAGCTAACTGCGTTAAGCTTAGCTTAAGTGAACTACTAGCTAAGTCAGCAGTTCCCGAATGGTGTTCCGCAAAACCCTGGGGTCTCGTATGAGGCTTTCAGGGGTTCCGCGAAAATTCAAGAGTTAAGTAAATATCCAGAAGAATTCGGGAACCGCTAAGCTAAGCCAGTTAGCTGCTGTGCAAGCTATCTATCGCAATGATGATAGTTTAACTAACTAAGCTAACTCCGTTTTGATTATTATAATTATTATTATAGTTCAGACTAAGCAACCTTGCTGAACTATGTCTGTCTACTGTCTTAAGGTATTGCGGCTAAGCTAGCTGGATAGTTTCGATGGTTTCATAATCAAATTATACCTTGCAGCAAAGAGCGACACGTGCGACAACTCGCTAAGCTAAGTAAAGCTTCGTTTAGCTTAGCTCGCATTGTGGCCTGCGCTTTTGGCGACTCTCACGCCAGCGAAAGCCCAGCCTATAATTAATTATACGTCATCTCGAATTATTTAAGCCGTCGCGATGGCGCAACACTTTCGTTCTCACTGCGATTGTCGTTATAAGTTATAGTGTTGCCATTGTAAAGGTCTGGGAGATGAAGCGAGCTCCACTTTCATTCTGACTTTTTTTTTGCTGTTTCCAACAATGCAACGGCTTGTGGCTTTCAGTGTATCCGCTCGTTCTGTTCGACACAATAGGCGCTTTACAAGTAATCGATAAGTTAATTTTCTTTCATAAAAAAAATAATAAAATACTGGAAGTTAAGTTAAAGAACTTCCGGAATCATGATTATAATAACCGTTGCTAATTAAAAAATCTTGATAGAAAGGTTGTTTAATGTACCTCATTATAAAATGTAATATAAATAGAAAGTTTCTTAAACGAAATCACTCAAAAAAGACATGACATTAACGAAGTTAGTTACGAAAACGTATTCAACTTGCAAAAATGTAACTTCACCTTAAGTTTTGAAAACCGATATGATAAAGCACGCAATTTATCACCAAAACATAATGTACCTATTAAATCAAACATGTTAAATGTCCTTGCTAAACATGCATTGTAATACATAAAGACCTGTATAAGTAATTAAAATGAAATATCTAGTCAATTACCTGCAACATTAAATCAGTTGTAACAATAGTCTAGAAACTAGAGTACGAGACAACTTGTGATAAATTTACTTTCGCCTCTCGAGTGACAGGCGACAATGACAAAACCTTGACCATTAATAGCATAGACAAGGCAGACTTATTGGCGTAAATATAAAATATACAGCCTAAGATTTGATAAAAATTATGGGTTCAAATCAAATATTTACAGTTAGTAAATATCCCACCAAAAATATTTTCATGTAAAATGTTGCCAAGACGAGACCATAATTTGGCTCGAACTGTCAAAATGTTATCAAACCTCATGTAGAGCCAAGCTTCTAACTCTACTCGCCCTAACAAATGCAGCCTTTAAAACGTTTTGTTTATTTTCTTATTCATAACAACAACAAAAACGCAAACAGAAAACAATTTATTTAAGTAAGTAATAAATTATTAAATAAAAAGAAAAACCAGCTAATACGAAATTGATAGCATATTATTAAATATAAGCATTGCTATAGAATAATCATAATTAAAATTAAAACATAAGTGATTAATCTTATTTTAATAAATATTTATCAGAGATGCTTTAATTTAAGAAACTAGAACGAACTGGCCATTTTCAATATGTTTAACATTTTTGTCGTATTAAAAATGACGTCAATTAATTTTCTTAATATAAAGGAGATCTATAAACAAATTAATTTATAAAATGTCACAATACCTAAATTTCAAAATATCATAACCCCATTTTCGTACCAGTTACATTATAGTTTTATTGAACCCGTGAAGGTTCAATAAAAATATGTTACCTACCTAAGTGTAATACCTAAGAGTAAGTGATTCTTGAACATAAATACTATAGTTTTTTTTTTCCAGAAAGGGATAGTGCTTGGCGTTTACCTCACCTGACGTTTAAGTGACGATAAGGCCGAAAGTGTAAGTAATGACACTACACCCGGAATCCTCACCACTGAGGATACCTCTAACTCCCGGAACACATAACGTCAGACTTAGGTAAGATGGTGGTAGCTAGCCAGGCGGTCTTGAAATAAGCCCTACCACCAACCAAAAATACGTAATTGATTACGTCTTCTTTAAAACCTATTTTGTGTTTGTTTCTTTGACCACTCAAACGTTCTGGTGCCCGCAGTCACCAGAAAAAAAAACGCGCAAAACGTCCTGGTTACTAGAGTCACCACAAGTTTTTTATTGAATTTTTAGCTCTATTCAACAGAAAATACAGATTAAAGTGCCTGAACTTTTTATTTACATTTCCTAATAGAACTAGCTTTCTATTGGTTGATTTTTGGAACCAGCAGATACTCACTTCATTGTAAATAAACATTAGTTTTGTCGGTAATTTTAATGGCGTCTCATTGTGTCGGACGTATGAGTGGTTAAAACAAACAAACACAATTCAATTTGTATACCACTCAATCCTATTGATCAACTAGTGACTTGATAAGATCTTATTAATTCAAAACCCTGTTACAGTTAGTTCATATAATTGTGGACATTTCGAAACAAAAGTAAAAGTGGTCTTTGTTACATTGAACGTTTTGTTCACATTAAAATTAATTGGTAATTTGCTAAGAATTCGTGTTGGACGCCTGTGGCTAACACTCATAGAAATACATAATGAATATTCGTTGTTATTATTATAAGTCAGGCTTTAATATGTTAATTGTCACATTTTGCATTGTTAAGTGCTATTAGAAAAAAATACAAATATTAATTATGTCAAGTTATGATTGTGTTGTTGTAACTAAACAGATCATATTTGAGTTTTAATAAATGCCGCACACTTTTGATAACTGTCACTAAATTGTGTCGAACTTACGACTCTTTAAGTTATTGCAATGATAATAATATATGAGGTAAAATGTTATTTTATTATTGCATACTCGACTACTAAATTTTTTAAAGATTTCACTTTATTTTTTGAGAGCTATTACATCATACGGATTAGGTACTATTAAATATAATTTAATAGATATTAAATTATACGCTGAATAAATTCCTAAAATAAGGTGGGCTCGATCGATACGGAAAGTTTTTGCAATTTCATATCTTCATTGATATTTAAGATATTTTTATATATGAACCAATGCTATCCTGAAAAATGTGCTTCTTGTCAAGTTTTTTTTATAAAATATTTTTTGTGGAATCTTGTAATTAAGCTCTAAAGCTTTGATTTCTTATTAATGATGGTTTAAGCTTTCCAAAGAGAGTAAAATAAAATAATAAAATAGCATAGGTACTACGTGATGAACTGAAAATTGGGAGTATTCATTATTGAATGAAAAAGAAGCTTTCAAACATTCAGTGACCTGTCTATTGAATAACTTAATAATGCCAAAGTAGAGACGAAAAACTTTTGTTCGTAGCTTTGACATTTAAAATATATTTTTTTTTTAATTAATGCCTCTATCTATAACAATTAATGTGGCATCTCTTAATTACGAGTACATTCCAACACCGATCTTAAATAAAACCTTCTTGCAAAATTTTTAAGCCTTAATCTTTGAGATTGACATTTCAGAGTACTTAACAATAATTATAATAACGTTATTAAAATACCTTTTTGTACAACGAAGACGTTTCTTTGTGATACAATTTTAAATATCCTACACCATCCAAGGCCATTAGAAGGGTTCATCTGTGCCTCTCATCACATTCACTTCCACTTTAATACTTTAAGACTTAAGCCATCCAAAATAAGATTCACATTCGAATGTACTCTACGCACTCCTTATTTAGTTCACCGATGCAGTTCTGAATAATGCGCCAAATCAGAGTGAAATTAAAGTGCAATTTGCTTTGGTAGACGGTCGTGAAATAGTTATTCGGTATGTCAAATAAGGCTCGGGCGGTATGCGCCAGCGCCGAAATGCCACGCTCCGCGCAGTCTGCAACAACACCAAATGTCAGATTCGTGATTTTTGCTGGGATATGTTTCGCAAACCTCTTGTTGTATGCCTGTAGGTTTATTTTGTCGGTAAGGGATATTTCTATTAACGCATTTATGATGTTCAGTCAGTTCTGAAAAGAATGCTGTAACTAAATTACAGTGGCTGTTTACATTTTGGTACATTTGAGTTCAGTAATAAATGTAGAGATTTTATAGTTACAGTTTTCAAGTTTTATGATTATGTGCATAAGGTAACTGAACTGTTGTACAAAAATTTATATTAGCGTTATTCATACTGAAATTAGGACACTCCAGTCTAAACGTCTTTTATGTTATTGAAATCATTTTTTAGTATGTTACTTTTTCCAAATTTTTAGCTTTAAGCATAATGGAACTGCACTAGACAACTACATAAAAAGGAGCGCAGTTTAAGGTGGTACTTCACGATGACAACTAAAATGATGTCAATATTGTCGCAAATGTCCTACAGTTTCTACCAGTCTGAGTTACCACGAAGATTCACCACTAATGCAGTTATAATGGTATTATTATGCTCTCAACTAAAGGAAAGTCGGCTACTTAAAGGGGCTCTCTTCAATTCTTCCGTTGATTCCGGATGTGAGGAAGTGGTCAGTGACTAATGATGAAAAAAATATTTTATGAGGAGACATGAAAACAAATGAATGCTGTTTTCTAATACCTAGTTATGTCACTTTTATATCGCTTTTGTTATTGTGTAAGCTCCTTTACAATATTACAAAATGGTATGGTTTGGCAACGCGTTTTATTAAGTTACTCTTTGGAGTGGCCTACGTCTTGCAGTGGGCTAACATGTTCTGTTATGTATGATGATGATTATAATATTATATCCCGTGGTTTATAAAGCTGTGATGAATCGCTAAGTAAAAACAGCTTGTATTGTTAAAAAGGAAAGACATTTCCTCTTTCCTCAGAAGAAAATATAATTTTATTTATATCAACATTCTTTCTATCAGTGGGGAAAATACACTTCACTTATTTTTATATTGAAATAGATGTCTGTAATGAGTTCTATTCACATAAAACACAGTTATACAGAAATCAATTTAATATTAAAGAGAACACTCAACATGGTAATATTTCATACTTTCCAATTTATAATAAAGATATCAATTTCCATAGTTTATTTAAAACCACTCTAAAGTAATTGAAATATTAAACAACCGTTAAATAACATTATTAAAATATGCTCCAATTGTCTGAAAATTTCAAATTGGAGACATTGAAATCCAATTTGATGCCATCTGAGTTATTTCACGGCTTTGAAAAATGACAAATGAAAATAGACCTTTAGTGAGGGTTAAATTGTTTGGGAACTAAGGTCCTTTTAGAGCGGATGTTCCAACCAATGTTAAATGAGCTCTGTACTGCAATATTTCTTAAGTGTGCGTAGTTCTTGTTATTATGAGGAATATTTTCGTTTGAGGAATTCGCGTCAGTCACGCTTGACCTCGGTTTACGGAAGAAAGGTATCAGAGCTAAGCAATTACTTCTTTTGTTTCCAAGACTGATCATGCTTGAACACGATTTTTTGCTCCACTTGATAACGCTAGTGGGTTGAACATTATCGTTTGAAGGTAAACTTCTTGCAAATTAGTTGGCGACATTCAAATAGTTGAATAAAACTATATTTTGCGACATATCGCGGATTATACGTTTGACCTAGTTTTTGACGTAAACTACATAGCGGTTAAATGTTTCATAATGTTTATGGAATTTTATAGAAAATACCTATTCAAATTGTTATACAGACAATCATTTGCGTATTATTAAAAAGATGAACATCAGCCTTAAAAACATCTAACTAGTAATGATGATGGAAAAACACCTAATAATGACGAAATCTTTAGATCATTCGCCAAAAAAGTATCAATGTCAGCAAACACATTTGATCAGTGGAACCTATGTTCTGCAAAACTTGATTAACACTGTATCACAAATTGATATATCACGAGAAACATGAATTTTAAATGGTAGGTAAAGTTTTTTGGCACATCGAAACATTTTATTGCTGTTCAATTCCAGTTTCGGATCCAGGTTAATTATCACGGCAAGTGTGAAAAAAATACTCACTTTAATGTGTAAGTATAAAAATACACAGCACTAACATAATAAAAATAATAATTAAAACAAATAAATGCAAAAAGCAAAAAACTTCGTATATTCAGTACTGGATATACATTACATAGCATACCTATTATGAAAATATGACTTAACCTCAACACCGATTTTGATGATTCTTTTTTTGTTCGATTGAGTTTTCTTGCGAGATGGTCCCATTTATTTATTTTTTCAAATCAGTTCAGTAGTTTTCAAATAATCCTGAAAATACTATGATTTTACATCAACTACCTTGACGACTTTGTTATTTATGAACCGAATTTGATGATTTTTTTGTTGGGAAAGGGATACCTTTGTGTAGTCTTTTTAACCGACATCAAAAAAAGGAGGTATTCAGTTTGTATGTATGTATGTTTCTCCACGATTATCTCACGTTTGGCTGAGCCGATTTTTCTACCTAAATAATATACCTACACTGCCTAATACAGAAGGTACTTACACTAAAAATAAAAATAAAAAAATTGTTTAAAAAACAAAAAACCGACATCGTTTTTTAAACAGTTTATTAAATGGAATCACAGGCATTAAACGTGTTACATGTGTTACAGTGATAGGGATTTACACACCTTCCTTTTCCTAAACTTCGAATGCGAAGTTACCTCACGGTCACTATTTTCTATGTAATAAAATGGGAAAAAGCTTTTTATTCTCAATAACTGGAAAACAATAGAAAAGAGTTGAAAGCACTGCGTACTCAATCACTGAAGGCAGACTGAAATACAGTAACGTTTTTTATGCCAATAAATCAGTAGGTTTACTTTGTCAAGACATAAACCTGGAGCCCAATCGCGGTAATTCTGAACGATAAAACCAAAAACGTTACGTTGTCATTTAGGTTATATTTACCTAAAAATCTTTGGTTTAGCTTCATAATTTTCAATTAAATTGTCCCAGATTGTAATCCTAGACTCCTTAGGCAGAGTATTTAACAACTTTAACAAAACTAAAGGGAGTATTTATCTGTAAACGAAACTGAAACGGTAACGATTTAGCTTTGGTTTTATCGTTGAAAATTAGCGCGATTAGGCCCCTGGTCTATTTCCACCGGCCAATATTTCACTTTATTTCGAGAACCCAATTAACTATTACGTTACGAATGGCTTCTTACCCGTTTACCGTGCCCCTTCGACTTTTACCGTTTAGAATTAGCATTTATTTCGTACACGAAATGTCCCAAACTCTTGTCACGAACTTAAACGAGTTTTTATTTAACGTAACATGTTGTAACCTTGATTCAGTTGCAAAGTAAGCTTGCCAAATGATTATAAATTGAAAAATATCTATAAAATGCTGGGTACGTACGATTTTATGCCGTGGATACAGTGTCAACTTTTTATTGCAATTTTAAGGTTGTGCAATAAACATGCAACCTTTTTACAAGTCTTTTATGGTCTAGTTTTATGCAGTCATCCATATTGAGCAGTAAAATATTATCTTGTTTGTTCATTGCTTTCACAAAATTTTATCTGACGTTACAAATTACTATCTATCAGTAAAAAATCGAAAATGACTGTAGAGTTTTATTTGAGACGAAAAAACGTAAGGTCATCTTTTTTTATTCACAATTCGTCTGAAATTCAAATAAATTTCAACAAAGTTACTGAAAATACTAAACTTTTTAGTTTAAAAGATACTCAATATCTTTACGGATCTTAAAGGTCGTGTCTCGACGAGTATCCACGTCCTTACAATTTATTAAGTCCATTGGATAACCATTGGAGCGTTCTGAAACGCTTTCTATGCGCACTGACGCGCCATTCCATTACTAATTTAACCATAATAGAAATGAATCGAATAGAATTTGCACTAAACATAAAAATTATAGAAATTGCACTGATTAGTTACGTACTTTTATAATAAAAATATCTTTGTTTCTTCTTTTTTATTAAACACATAATATAAAGAGGATTAGCGTTCCCGCCGACGCCGACGAGCGCTTTTTAACCGACTTCCAAAAAAGGAGGAGGTTCTATGTTCGTCTGTATATTTGTTTTTTTTTTTTGTGTATGTCCACCGATTACTCGAAGACGGCTGGACCGATTGAAATGATTCAAACGTTATTACATTAGGTACACTCCCAAGTTGGTCCCATTTTGGAAATCGGTTCAGTACTTTTGAAAAAAGCACGAAAATAGTCTAATCTATTGAAGTCGGGTGGGACTTTTAGAATAAAAAAAAGGAATTTGTACTCCAGCCCCACCCGACTTCAATAGACGTATTTTTATTATTACGAATATTATTTCTTGCTTTTTAGAGGTAGGTTTTTTGAAGTCGGTTTTTTTTGTAACTGCGATTATACTCCATATTATGTTCTATTCTGGGCGACAAAAAATCGCTCTCCATGCTTGTCATTACAAAAAAACCGTTGAACCGATTAAAAGGTAGGTGTATTGAAATCAAAATACCGTATAAAGATGCAAATAGGGACCACAAACTATACAAAATGGTTATAAATCCGATATGAAAGTATGAACCGAAGTATGAACAGACTCCTCTTAGCATTCAGCACCGTATAATCATTTCACTAACAACCATTAATCCGCTTTAAAGCCCGCCCTCCACTACAAGATGTGAAGGAGCGGAAACCTTGAGTTTTGAGTAACTTTTAAATGACTCCCAAAAATTTAAGTGAGTTTTAACTCCCCTCACTCTGAACACTGGAAAGTGGGCTTTAATTTAATCTCGCTCAGTCTGTTTAATTCGTTATGGATGGACTTCTTTTTTTATTAGTAAAGGGCAGCTGAACGGCTACACACTCCTTCTGATAAATGCAAGCAGAATCCAGTTTTGATATACCTGCCCCCTTACTTAAATGGCCATTCTACTAAAATTAACTCTGGTAGAATAGAATAACAATGTATAGGAATGACATAAGCTAACACTTAGCTCCATATTTCTATTCTACTACCGTTAATTTAGTAAAATGGCCTTTTGAGTAAGTAGGCCCCCTGATCGCCAGCGAACACAATGCAGGCTACAATTATGACACATTGTTATTGAAGGCAACAACACCATTCATATCCTTCATTCGACAGTATTTAAGACTATTCCGTGCCATATATACTCGTAAAGTGCTTGAACTGGACCATGGACATGTTAATATTATACAAACTATAAACATTATCATTTAATTTGTATACTACTATAATGGTCAAAGCCGAGCTTTTAGCCCTAAAGTTAGACTATAGTAGAGCATGAATTAGCTTTAACATCGCATCGCTCGCAGTATAAAGGTGGGTTTACCAGTGGACAATATACCGGATCCACGGTCCGCCGATGGCCGATACTGCGAGGATGTCCGCACGTCCATTGCCTTCGCCATTATGTTTCCTTATAAAGTTATCGGTTCTACATCCAAGGATGCTGCTGCTAAGATGTAATGCTTTATAGAAATTTATTACTGAACCAACTGAATCTCTCACCAAGTTCATAAAGTGTGAAGTAAAGCCAACAAGAAAACATAATTAAGAAAATTAACTGCATAAAAATATTCAAAAGAGTATTCGTCCGACAAAAAAAACACTGAATACATCGTTCAATTGCCTCAATGTCATACAGAAATCGAAGGCCTATTCGAGACTACTGCACCGAAAAAGGCCTACACAATTAAACCCAGCCCGATAAATGGTCGAAGGTCTCATGTCGCAACTCTTCACAATCACTGTTTTTATGGAAACAAGAATTTTATAGGCCGCAACTGTTAACAATACTAGAATTGTTGCAAACTGTCGTTTCAATGCTAAATGAAACGAGTAATCGATGCATAAAGAATTAACTATCCATATTCATTTGTAATTTTTCGCGGGTAACCAGCCCAGATTACAAATCAACATAATCACACATTTTGAGTAAGTATAAACTGCATCAGAGTTTTGAAATATATCAGAAGATTCATATTTTAAAAACAATGTCTTTTATATCATGATGACAAGCACCTTATAAATCCGAATATTATAACATGAACTAATAAAATTTCTAGGTAATTATTTCAGTTTCAGTGTATCAAAAAAACGTTAGAAAAGCAATAGGTATTTCTATTTCATAATTTAAATAAGAACAGTTCGCTAAAGGGGAAAATAACAGTGCTCACATTTATGCGAAGTTTCAAGAAATCATCCGTGATACTATTCAATTATAGCGTTCACTCTAAAAAATAATCAATTATGAAGGAGGCAAGGCTTCTGTTACCTTATAATTTTGTTGAGCCCCCGATTGAACAAAACAAAAGCAGATCGCGTGCAAATAATGCATAAAGTTTTCTCAATGAAGACCAATTTTGTGTTTAAAAAGGTTAAAAAGCTATCGTTCTATTCATAAGAGCCGATAATTTGGGAAATAAGACCAAAAGTGAAGCGCCAATGTCAGTTGCAACTTGCATGTAGGAATCGCATGCAGTGCAGTTCAAACGTCTTTCGGGTTCCTTTAGAACCGCAAGCAAATTACACGAGTCTCGGGTCTCGGGCTGTGAATCAAGCAACGCTATATCCTTTGTTTAATTGCAATATTGTATAGTATAACACTTAAAGAGTAATATTATTACGAAATCGCCTAGCGGTTAGAAACAAAAAATCTACTGTTGCTCGCGAATTTCATTGAACAGCGTACAATTTCGATGTGATTTCGTCAAGGATAATAGTAGGTAGGTATGTCTTTTTCCAAGATAGATTTAAGATTTATTTATAAATGTAATAAAAAAAAATATTTTCATTAAATTTAGAGGAAAGAACTTAAAAGTGTCTTATTGTCTAATTTAAAGAATAATGATCATTGTATCTATGTTAAACTTATTATAAACGCTCAAATTACAGACTGAATATAATAGAATCATTATCCAACAGCTTATCGAGTGTTTCACCATTCATACCCGCAATTACTCGGGGCGCGAATCTCGTGCCAATTTCAACCTCCGGCATTAAGGCAATAATGAGCGAATTATTCAGGCTTCACCTCTGGCGACGGCCTCACTCAAACGTATTGCACGAGCGGTGCATTTGATGCAGGAACGCTACTGGCATTGGCAAACACAGAAACACTGGCGCTAGCGTTAATAGCGTACGTGTTTATAGCTTACGTGTTTATTGCTTAAAACTCAAACAAAAGCTCTCATCTGGTTTTTCGAATCCAAGAAAAAAATTTGCACTTATTGCAAAAAAGATTAACCTTGGCATATGGAGAAACACTGGCGTTAGCGTTAATGACATAGCTCAAACAAAAGCTTGCATCTCACTTTTCAAACCTAGAAGGAATAAAAAAAAAGTTTTAGCAGAGAAAGCTTAACCTCCTGCAATATGGAAATAATGAGCGGATTATTCAGGCTTCACCTCTGGCGACGGCCTCACTCAAACGTATTGCACGAGCGGTGCATTTGATACAGAAACGCTACTGGCATTGGCAAACACAGAAACACTGGCGTTAATAGCGTACGTGTTTATTGCCTAATGTTATGCGTGTTTATTGTTTAAAAGTAAAACAATTACGAAAAGCTCTGGTTTTCCTAATCCATGAAGAAAAATAATGTTGAACTTATTGCAAAAAATATAACCTTGACACATAGAGAAACACTGGCGTTAGCGTTAATGACATACGTCTCAAACAAAAGCTTGCGTCTCACTTTTCAAACCTTGTTTCAGAGAAAGTATAACTTCCTGCCATTATGGCAATAATGAGCTAATTACTCAGGCTTCTCCTCTGGCTACAACCTCGCTCAAAGGTATTTGATGCATTTGAGGGCTGATGCAGGAATACTGGCATTGGCAAACATAGAAACACTGGCGTTGGCGCTAATGATAATATTATATTATGTGTTTGTTATCCTATGTTATGTGTGTTTATCTTCTAGAGTCGGGGCAAAAGCTTGCGTTACGCATTTAGAACCAAAACAACAAGTATTTCGTTGAATTTTCAGGAATCTGTAATACTGTTTATTTGCCACTTCAAAAAATCATAAAGATGCTTTAATTTTAAAGTTGTTATGCTCTCAGCAGTTTGTTATTGTTTCGTTGTAGTGATTCGTTATCTCATAACAACTTCCCAAAAAAGCAAAATTTTCTAAACAAAAAACTTAACGAAATAAACTTAACTAAAACATAACGAAATCGCACGCATTTACATATAAAACAAAATTTGCATAGGAAATTGGTTTTGTAAAGGTATACAAAAGAAACTAATTAATATTAATCTATTGACAAACGACAAAGCCCACGAGAACAACAAAAAATTACTTAAGTCTGACCTCAAACCTTTGCACTGTGTTGCAACAAGCCAGTAGGCAATTATGTCAAAGTTGCGAATAGATAAAAACATTCCTTCAAATGTCGCCATTTTCTGATATTGTGAAGAATCGTCGATTAATTAATTAAATCGTAGACGATATGGTAGAGTTTGTAATATGGATCATTGTGATTAATAAAATATTATTTTCTAGCGCATACGTATTTTGGAATAATTAAAATTGTGTTTTGTTTATTTTACTCTAATTAAATATGAAAGCTTCTATGTTAGCCCTACTTGCTTTCTGCAAAGCATGCTTGTTTTGTAGTCAGTTAAACAAAGACAATAAACTGAAAAACAGCTGACCCCAATATCCATTTGGTTTTTCTAATTCATTTGACTACGCTTTAACCGTTAGATTTAACGGTTCATTTCCACTAGTAAGTTAAGTAGTTTTTAAATACAGTAGTGATTCAAACAAATGATTTTTCACCTCTCCAGCATGAAAAGGGCGCTTTTGGCGCGTAAAAACTCGCAGCAGAATCGATTTTACTTTTATATATATGTTTATACCTATACCTTATATATTTAAAAGCAAGAGCTTTGAAATAATTATCTTTTCAATTTACTAAATTTGGGCACAAAGTTCAATACCCACCAATGGTATCCGATATTTATTACAATTAAAGTTTAATGAACTTTAAATGCAAACCTTAGAAATGGAATTGTTATAAAATATAAGAGGAATTGCAATTGCTCCATCGATAGTAAGTAGAGGTAGATAGTCACGCTCGCAATACTAAGTATCGATTAATCGGGCCCGCCTTCCGATAATCGAGTGTAATTCGACAGCTGTCGAAACAGCAATAATCGGTCGGACATCTTACAAGCCGACAAAACGAGATATCGAGATATCCGAATCGCCGGCGACAAAATTAGCGAGTCAAATGAAGTTCCGTTCTTGCTTCTGGTTATTTATCGGTTCTTTTCTCTCGAAGTTCAATCAACTTTTACATCGTGTAACGGTGTTGATATTACTTTTATGGGAATTTAATACCGTGGGATATTGAAAGTTGTCAAATTGGCGAGCAATTGATAATTATTTGTAACTATTACCTTCGCAGTTTATTTTACAGACGAACATAGTTCATATAATGTACTTTCTAGACGAAGAATTGATAACGTGGTTCCTATACCTCATAAAAAAACTGTATTTATATACAACGGCAATATTTAGTTCTTGTTCCTACAATTTACAATATGTTAAATGCTAAAATTGGCATTCATAAACTAAAGTCTTATAACTTCAAATAACTTTGATAGAATGGCTATTTCCCCTAAATTACAATGAAACTGAACATATTGTACACAATAAATTCTAAGTAATCATTAGCATTATCATTGTCACACACACACACACACACACACGCACAAGCATACACACGCGCACACACACTTGAGTGAACATAAGCTGTGTATTTTGTAATATTTTTATTAATAAAGCTTTTCATATTATTTACTTAAGTAAAAATGATAATATTGTAAAGCAAGTGTAACTGATACATTCTCAATTAATAAGATATGGAAGAGCGGGGCTGCCTGCCTCAGGCATCTCGCATGCCTACCGGGTTGGTCCCAAATACTGTTTTGAAAAATATGTATTTTTTGGTAACGAAATAAAACATTTTTATTTTTATTTTTTTTACATAGAACCTCCTCCTTTTTTAAGTCGGTAAAAATAGCTACACGTGTAAACAGTACACTGTTTCGTTATTCATTTCTTCGCCCAAAAACAGTGAGGAGATAAAACTTTTAAACCTCATACTTGTCATCTTTTACATAGTCATTGCCAAAAGTTTCTACACAAAAGGTCATTGTTCCGACCGAGACCTCAAAGTTACGTAAGTGACTACAAGGTGCCATACCGCGGGCGAAAGTGCCAGGTGCGACCAATTTCACCGTGACCGGTTCTATCGAATTGGTATTGTTTAGACTTAATTAATGCTCTCTTGAACTAAGATGGACGGCTTATGGTCACTATTGATAGACAGCTTTAGAAACATGGAAAAGTTACGGTTAAACAAAAAAAAATGATTGTTTATTTTTCCAATCAAAGCAACACATGGGGGGTTTCTATATTTGTGAAGGACTGGTGTCTAAAAATAGGTTTCAGAAATAGAAACCGGTGTCACAGGTTGCCAGGGGCACCCAAAGACAAATAGTTTTACCATCATTATGTAACTTGATATAAACACCACGTGAACGTGCTTAGAATTTCAGGGGCCTAATCGCGCTAATTTTCAACGATAAAACCAAAGCTAAATCGTTACCGTTTCAGTTTCGTTTACAGAAAAATACTCGCTTTAATTTTGTTAAAATTGTTGAATACTCTGCCTAAGGAGCTAGGATTACAATCTGGGACAATTTAAGTGAAAATTATGAAGCTATACCACAGATTTTAGGTAAATATAACCTAAATGACAACGTAACGTTTTTGGTTTTATCGTTCATAATTACCGCGATTGGGCTCCAGATATATAACTCAAACAAATCAACATAAACTAATCTGACAGTAGACAAACTAAAAACGGTTAAGAGAGAGTTACCTATATTGTACTACTCTGAATTTCCGACTCATCAAGATCACATCAGGTAGATGTAGACAGCGCAGGACCAATCGTTGCGGAGATCCTTTGGGGGGCGTATGCCCAGCAGTGAGTGCTATGCGGCTGGTATGATGATGATGATAAGTAGTTAATTCAGGAGTGGAGCAGTTCTGAAGTGGGTATAATAAAGATTACTCTACTCAGTCTCATAATAATATTCTATCGTCAGTAAGAAAGGACCTAGTGTGGAGAATCCTACACCGTTAATTTTTATGTGTATCTAAAAATGAAATGGGGATTTCAGAACGCGTGAATGAACAACTTTTACTATGGGGCCAACCACGGAATCTCGAAAAAAAAATTGCAATATAGAAAAGTACAACATCGACTCGACTATTATAATGTATGGAACAGTTGATTTTCGCGATTCCGTGGATGGCCCCATAGTAAAAGTTGTTCATTCACGTGGTCTGAAATCCCCTTTTCATTTTATTTATACTTAAAAATTAACGGTGAAGCTTTTAGGTTTTTATAGTTTGTATATATTTTTATATTCCTCTATGCTGGTATATCTTGTCTATTTACTGGAGTTCTATTTTATTAATAATAAATAAATAAATAATAATAATAAATATTTGACTACATCACATACATTGCTCCGATCCCAAAGTAAGTAGCTAAAGCACTTGTGTTATGGAAATCAGAGACAACGGTGGTATCACAAACACCCAGACCTGAGACAATATTGAAAAGTTCATTTTCTACATTGACCCAGCCGGGGATCGAACCCGGGACCTCAAGAGAGAGAAAACCGGCGTGCAAGCCACTCGACCACGGAGGTCATCAATTTTATTATACTGTCACATTAGATTTTTGCTTACAACAGTCGCCTTATTTTCTATTACAGTCCCTATCCTTTACACCTAGGTAATAACAACAGTTGCCAAGTAACTGATCTTTACATTGTATTGTTACTGGCGATAGATTATTGGGGTTAATTTTTTTCAATTTTAGTTAAAGTAATAATATAAAAGGAAGATTCTTGCAAAAATTATAACTATAGTTTTGTTTATGTAGACTTTACGTGATGACATTCATTAATATACGTCCATAGCCTATTAATATTTTAAAGTGTAGACAGTTTTTAGTAATATAGTAATTAAGTAACACACAGGTATCACAGCATAAAGCGACACCATTTTGGGTAACATTATAAATTAAAAGTTACAGTGTTATTGTTTGGGAAACTTCCAAAGACTGTTATTGAATGAAAAGAGAAATCGGAAATTATTTTGTTAAATTTTTCTTATTGAAATGAATGGAGCACTTTCTTCCATCTGCGAAACAAACATATTGCGCGTTATATAACACCATAATTATTTAAACATTACAAAACAAACGTAATATACTACATTCCCACAATTAAAGCTTTACAAATTATGATTTGAACTCTTCTGTGAGCTACTGAGCACCATTTATTGTGAGCAATCAGTTGCTTTACCTTTCACCATCTTTGAGATTAATTACACGACTGTTATAGATAAAATATTAGACATCTACTTTATAAACATTGCTTTGTACCAATCTAAGCATTGTTATGAAAATCAAAAACGGCAATGAACTACGACTTTCTTTCTAAAATTGCTAAAATTTTATAGACAATGTTAAACAAGAAAACTTTCTGTATTTTTCAATCCAAAACTTCAAAGAAATTTATTTCTTCTCTATGTGGTTTAGTTCAGTCATCGATTCCGATTACTTTAGTGCTTTAAAAAATATTTAGCACTATTAACAACTTTTTAACAAATACCAAGGCACAGTATTGTAGTATTAAAACTGTAACCAAGGTATACTCATCAACTTTGTCTAGGGATACATGTGTGACTTTCATACAAACGAGGTAACTTAGAAGCCTTGGTTTTCTGCCAGGGATGTACCGTGCTGTGATCTGATGATGGCTATTCAGGGAGCGAATGAAGGAAATTCAGATCGCTATACACACCCAACTGATCTGATCAGCATTCTAAAAGATAGAAAGAAGGGTCAGAGTTATCAGTTTCAGGATTTTCCATACATTTTCATGCTATTTTCGTGGTTTTTTTAAACATGTCCTCTAATCTTTTAGAATGCTGGTCAGATCAGTCGGGTGTGTATAGCGATCTGAATCTCCTCCATTCACTTCCTGGATGGCCATCATCAGATCACATAACGGTACATCCCTGGCAATAAACCAAGGCTTCAAATTTACTTCGTTTATATGAAAATAACACCTGTATCCCTAGACAAAGTTGATGTGTGTATAATGTAAAATCCTATCACCATTATGACAGCGAAGATTTTGCTATAAAACGATTACGTATCCTCAAATATTACACAACATTCAAACGGTTGCTAGATCTCTAGATGGAATAACTCGATGCATACATTATTTTACTGTTACGATTCAAACAATAGATACCGGCATCGTAAGTTATTCCAATGGGAACGATAAACGGATCTCTCAACGGAATCTGAGGGAAAACGTTCTGTTTGATGATTGATTGTAGGTTTTTAGAAGCTATTATTTCTTTAAAAGAACTAAGCTGTAATAGCTAACGTTGTTGTAACAGGCTCTGTCAGCAGTCGTTCGTAGTTTCGGACTGTCAGAAATGTTCTCAAAATTTCGGACTAAACTGCGTCTAGATTGCTTTCGGACCATCCGGCGGATGGAAAAGTTAGTCAACCAAATACAATTTACGAAGGATATATTGTGATGTTCCAATAGCAAACAATACAAACGTTCGATCTACTGATGAGCACGTCTGCGTGGACTTCGAGAGAAGGAAACGGCTGAAACAAGTGTAGACCCCCCAGGCATGAAAAGATTTAGAGAGGTATTAAAATTATTGTAACTTACGTGTTTAGTTTATGTTTCGGCTGTAAGCACAATGTTTGATAGGTATGTCCATCAGCCATTTTTGATGTCCCCACTGCTGGGGCACAGGCCATCCTTATGGGTGGTAAGGAGGACGGGCCATAACCCACCACGCGGGTCCAATGCGGATTGGTGGGTGTTAACGACTCCAAATGCAGCCGGGACCGACGTCTTAACGTGCCTTCCGAAGCACGGAGGAGCTCGAGATATTAAATTTTTGGTCACCCATCCCATGACCGAAACTTGCGAACGTTGCTTAACTTCCACAATCGCTGGGCCAGGCGCTAAACCACTGCGCCACCGAGCTCCACTTGATAGGTATATCTTTGTTTTTATTTTGTATATTCGTACTGCAGAAAATGTATTATAATATAATAAGTCACAGCTAGTGATAGCTTACTATCATTTTAAAGTAATAAAACTTTCAAACCGCTTCTAAACTTATCAACACTGATGAATTCGTCATCGCTATTCATTTATTCAAACTAAACTGCAGACACGAAACGTCTTGACATTGCCACTGATTCGGAAAAGAAATCACACCTGTCATCACCGATCATAAGTAGTTGAGATGAGTCTAGGTTGAGTATCATGTTGTTTGGTAGTCTGTAGGATTCTACAATAGACATCCGCATTGGGCATTCGTATCGCAACGTGGTTTCATTCAGCATGAGTTGCTTGAAGTTCACAAAGTCATTATGTTAAGTATTACCACAGTCTTACTACTTTACTGTGGTATTACATACAATTGTACAATACAAGAGAATCGTCTGCCGAGATTTGTATAGCGCATTCGTGCCCTAGTGCGAACGAGGCTTTAGATGTTTCTAAACAAGTCAATATCGCAAGACATCGCAAGTTCGTTTCGTTACGATTTTTTTCCATTTATTCCATTTATGGACAAAATTATTCTTCTTACTTTTTACAGCTGAACATGAACTATAAAGTGTCACGTATAAAATAAACGTCATCGTTACTGTTCGGTTTAGATAAACAAATTGTGGAATCACCCTGAAAATCAAAAATAGGAAGTTAATCACTCTTGCCTCTTGTTGATCTTTTTATATTTCTGTTTTTGTAGACAATGATAGGACTCATGGTAGTCTATGGAATAATGATACGACTTTTTTATCACAAATATTAGAAACGCGAACAAGATTAATTGAATATTCTAGTAACTTAGAACTAATAAGAATATGCTCAGTCTATCTTTCAAGATAACGAGATAAAATTTCGAATGAATTTGCAAAAATTATGATAAAATGTTGATTGCGTAGACGACATTTTGACCTACAGTAATTAAGCTGGCATAACTTAATACAGACCCAAGGTGTGCCGCGTCGTTTTTGCATACATTTTAATAGATTTGGCATTTCGATGTGCATTAAGTTTTACCTTCGTTTTGAAACTTGACGATATCGTAAACTTGACGTCACAGTTTCTATAAGCTAATCTTAGGTATAAAAGATGTAGAAACCTCGTTTAATAGTAGATTGTTATACAAGACGCTAAAATTACTCATTGCATACGAGGTTATTTTTATTCCCGAGCTTTAGCGAGGGAATAAATAGAAACCGAGTTACAATGGATTTTAGCGTCGTGTGTTACACTATACTTTTCACTACGAGTGCGAGAAAATAAAATACAATATTAAATAGTTTATACCTACTTACCCTTGTAAACGAATCCACTCGTTTTTCTATCACAAACTTTTTGTACAATATTTAAATAAATGATTTGTGCTTGACGGCAGAAGATTAAAATTATTTCTTTCCTATTACAGTCACACAATTCAATCGGTTTGTAATTATAAAAAAATTCTAAAGATTTCGCGCCATGGTACCTTTTTTTAATTTCTGCTGTAGCAGCTAAACAACACAAACACGCATTCTACGATTCACTCTGTACACAGAGTATTAATAAGTCTATGATTTCACCGAAGAGATGCTTTTAGTTCCATTTTCAAAAATAAGAATGAGAAACTGGGGGCCTATTACGAAACTTGGTCACGATAGTCGGCCGCAGTTCGTCGGTTATAGTTATTACAAATATTTTCAATGTAGCTATCGTAGTCCATAGTCTATTGAACGAATAATAACGGATCCACTAGAGAGAAAGTGTCAAATTTACGCAATCACTTTGCAATATCGCATACGCAAGTGCTTTGTAATAGGAATCAATCGGAACGAAGCACGGACGCAGCCGCGTGTATCGCATTAAACTTTTCGTAATAGACCCCCAGTATTAAGTCGAGCGAGTTTTTATTCGTGATTATGAATAAAGACTTTTTCGTTTTAGTACGCTCATTGGTAATAGACAAACATTAAAAAAGAAAAAACTTTATCCCCTAGGGCTTATTATGCTATTTTATCTCGACTCTTGTACGTTACAATGACGCACTTTTTGAGCAAGAGGAGTGAAAAATGTATTTTATGTTGGAGCTATGAAAGACAGAGGTGCTAAGAGCCCAGCATCTCGGAGTCGTTTAACATCGTACTTATATATTGTGTTGATGGTTCAAAATGTTACACGACGATACTCAAAAATTACAATATTTTTTTAAATACCAAGAAACCAAACTAAAAAATGTGTACTAATATCAAAAAGGTCAAGTGCTAAACAGTGCTAAGATGCTTTTAACGTTTTAGAATCACCGTGGAACGAATGGAATTGAATTTATTTGTTTGTTACCTAGTTAGACAAAATAAAACAAATTAGTCATAGGTATGCGTGTGTGTTTTCAATCACATAACTCAAATGACTTACAAAAAGTAACGTGTTTACAAACGCACTTCAATATATTATTATTATACAAGAGCTTTGTAATTTGTAATGGACATAATATAAAAAAGAAATGGTTTTGATGCCGGATCTGGCAACCAGTTTCAGTAATATCGAATTACCTCACACTCATGCCAGGGCAACCAGACGAAATGATTGTAATTGATTTTGATTCAATGAGACGCCATTCCTATTAATAATTTTCTTGTAAAAAAAAATCTTTTCATATTACCCAATTGCGAGGTGGTATTTATCACTTCTTTTTAACTGACATAAGAAACGGAAGAGATTCTGTGTTCGTCTGTATTTCTTTTTTGTGTATGTTCAATGATTACTCGAAGACGGATTAGCCGAATGAGATGATTCACTTGTATCAGGTATGTTCCCTAGTTAGTCCCATTTTTTGTTGGTTAAGAGTTTTAAGGTAATCCTGAAAATACTGTCATTTCGGTCACCATTATTTATTTTGGATGTTCGGGCATAACTTCTTTTTTTTTTGTTTCTAAGTCAATATTGCTACTTGAGAAGATAAATTTAACTTCATTTAAAAAAAAACAATAGCTTTAACTTAATAATCAGAACATAATATGTCTTTATCAGATATCTTTATTCAATTTCAGCTTTAAAGAATTGATAGTGGCTGAGATATTTTTTACAGAACATACCTGAGTCCTAGCGATGCCCCAAATGAACGCGCGACAAAGCCTGTAACAATCGAAATTAAAACATTATTACTTATTTATGATATTTAATTTAAGGTAATAAATATAATAGAAAAATAAAATCAATAAAAATAAAAATAGCATTGTGGATGGCAAAAAATCGAAAAACTCAATAATATTTAATTTATTTTAAGGATTAAAATTGAAAAGAAATAAATACTTATAAGCTAGCAACTAATAAAAAAATGTCAAAATTGCGCCAAGAAAGTAATTTCTCCATAGTTCACTGATCATAGTAATACGATCACTGCTCACGAGGCAAAGCAAATGTGGCTTTAATGATTGTTATAAAAAGAGAAAAAGTTCATTCTCCTCATTTTTACAAATAACGTAATCAAAACACCACTTCCCATAAACACAAAAACCAAATATTGTAACGTAATACACACTTAATGCGTTGAACGAAAGTGAAAATATTGAAAGTAAGCGTTCGAGCCAATAGCGATGTAGCCGACCAAATAATGATGAGTCTCGATCAGAACCAGTTTGGGCTAGGCAGTTGTATACTGAGTGTTACTGAGATTACGTACACTGTAAAGACATGAGTGTATTACGTGAAAGTACTTACGCAATTAATATTCAATCGATAAACGCATCTTGATAACGTAATTGACATGTTTTTATTTTTTTACTTTCGGATTGAGGCTGCAGATGCGCAGTAATCGATGGATAATTAATATAAATCCTTTTACATTGCGCTGTGCTTTAGAATTGAAAGAGTAAACCGTAATGTACGTATGTAAAAACGATAGTCTTTTCTCTCGATTCCATTTTGTAACTTGGTGCAAATAAAACAAAAGAAAAGTGAAAATTAGTTCATATCAAAAGTCTTACAATCATTTGTTTTTTTTTTCAAACTGCTGGGTTTTCAGTGACGTTTGTAGTTTCTGTTCTATTTTATGTGTTTTTCGGGCATTTGGTGCCTTATCAACGTTTTATTACTTTTTTAATATGTAATTGCAAGTACACAGGAAATGAGTGGCCGGTACTTAAGCATATGTCGTAAAAGCTGCAAGGCTTCGTAAATTTATAACATCTGCATGAAGCACCATAAAGATGGTAGTATTTTACCATGTTTTTTATTACTACTCACTTTCGATTCGTAAAACTGCGGAAATACCTACTTACATTGTTGTTGTTACTAAGGGAATTATTATTTTCTAAAAAAAAAACTTTTCGCAGACAAGTGACATTTACTCATCTCTTATACACCCTGTATTATTTGATATCCCATAACTCTGAGGATATTAAGATAATTAATATGATTAAAAAAATACTATATCTGAGGATATAATTATTTTATAGGTCATAATAATAAAAAAACTCCTAGAACAGGAGGTCCAAAAATGCATAATTATATTTTGGGGATATTTACTAATCTTAATTAAATTACTTCAAAAGTTATTTATTTTTATTTTTATTACCCTTATGACCCTTTATACCCTTATGGTGTCTTATTTGTGGTTAACGGTGTTGGTCTCACAATTCTTTAGTTTAATTAAATTAAGTATACTTTTTGATTCTATACACTTAATACACATTTGATATATTACACATTGTGAAACCGTTTGTTTACCCCAATAAATGAAGAAAAATGACGATTCTTTATTTTTGCATACACATACTTTCATACTATTATCAATGATCAGATCACTAAATGTAAAGATGACGTTTAGGTATCATTTATAAATACTTCTATAAGATTTTCATTGATAACTTAATTCATAATATCGATAGTAGGTACGGAAATGCGACGTTGCTTTATTTGAAATAAATGAAATTCAGAACCTCTAAATAAATTATATAAGTTATCAATAAAAATCTTATAGTAGTATAATTAGTCAATGAAAGCTAAACGTCATCTATTTCACATTTTGTATGAAAATGAAAAAATAAATTTAAAAAAAATCCTATGCTATTTGATTCTGTTTCATGGTCTCATTAAATACCCTTAGAATAATAACACCTAGAACGATAATTCCCTACAAAGCGCACAGTCAAAAGTGAGGCAACTAAAACAGCCAAAATGGCGCCCTTTTCAGATTTTTATTGTCCATTATTACCTAATCAAACCTAATAAGTACAATACAGTTTCAATTTCTCTACCTTTAGGGGATTAGTTACTATATTATTGGATTTTAGTTACGATTAGGTAACGTATGAAGGATATATCTGAGAACTAAGCTATTTTGGCTTAGTATTAGTTGCCTCATTTTGCATACGAGGACACGGCTTCTAGATGTTATTATTGTAAGTTAATACCCTAGAGTTATGGAATATCAAAAAAACACGTTGTAGGTACTTATAAAACCAGCCAAGTGCGTGTCAGCTTCGCACATTTAGAGTTCCGTACCAAGATAAGTACTGGATAGAACCCAGTACCTTATAAGGAAAACCTCAATAATAGTAGATTATACAACAAGTGAAAAAAGAGGGAATTTAGTTCGAGGGACAAAGGACCGAGATGAAATTTTTTTTTCACGAGTTGTGTACTCTACTTTTTACCATTGACTGCGAGAAAACAAATAGCAGTAGGTACTTAATACCTATATAATAGTTATCACATTTTGATTATTAAGGTAGGTAATCAGTAATATTAGAAAATAGTGAAAATTAGAAGTTTTCCAATGACATAAAACAACCACGCTAAGAGGGAAATTACATGATCAGTTTGGCATCAGTCCATTTCATCAGTTGTATAGACTTTGAATTTTTACAGACTGAAGATCGTACCAGACTGATGGAATGGACTGATGCAAGACTGAACATCTAATCTCCCTCTAATATTAGAAAAGAATCCAAAGATGAGACACTAAAAAGGACCTAATTAATTTGGCGGGATATTTTTTTAGAAAAGGACCCAAAGATAAGACACTAAAAAGAACCTAAATAAAATTGGCGGGATATTTTTTTTTAATTTATTTGTATGACTATGGCTTTATCTATGGAATAGCTCCATACTTTCAGCACGTTTTGTTTTTTTTCTACATAATTCATACGATGCGCGCTTGTTCCAAATTCAAAATATTTTATTCACTCGGTCGTTGTCGTTGAATTAAACGCACTTTTTTGAGTGGCGATGGTAAAAAAGATTATTTTAGATGACTTTATCTAATAAGAAAGATTTAATTCATCTTATTAAGCTCCGGTCACACTTTGCATCACTAAACAAGCACAGCTGATTTGAACCCACAAGCATTCAAGGTCAACGAACTCGACAGACAGACACTGTCAGCTAATTTTAATGTGAATTTATTTATTTTATTTTATTTATTTATTTTAGGAAGACTATCGACTAATACATTCTAAATACATTTAAAAATAGCAACAAAGAGTCATTTATAAGTCTCCACTGATAGAAATAAGGTGTATAGCTAATGATACAGTTGAGTTAAAATTAAACTTTAGTTACAATTTATAGGCACAACACAGAAATGATTTAACTATTACCGATACGTGCAGATTTTAGTCAACAACAGTTAACAACTTAAATGCACCAAATAGAAATGGAATGAGATCCGCCCAACATCTGCCGCAAGGTCAAAATCCAGTCTATACAATTTGTATTAAAATCATTATGATACTAAGTTTTTATAATTATTTTAAAAAAAGGCACAAAAGATAACATTACAAAGGACAGACATACCTCTCAAAGAAATTATTACTAAGGCGTTTCTTAAGCAAAGGTAAACTAGTGAAGAAAAGATCAATATCAAGGTCACGATTTTTACACAAGTTATTAAAAAACTGAATGCAATCATTTGAGGTACTAAACAGTTTTTTTTTTATTAATATGATTTATTTATTGTTCGTCCATAGATAATAACGTGATCATTCGTTGCATGTCATATCAAATAGTTTGTGAATTAAAAACATAATAATATGTTTTGTTAACTTATTTTCAAAATATATTTCATTTTGTTTTTATTAATTATATATTTTACCAAATACTAACTTCCTGACTCCTAACTAAATTCCGATTCAATTTTAAATTGTGGATTCAGTGTTAAAATAATGTTTTTCTCTCTCTTCAGAAGTAAGGACAAAAAAAAATAAGTAAGTATTACGTTAATACAGTGACACTTTCAACACACAATTTGTATAAAAGTCAAAGGATTCATTTAAACCAATAACTCAACTTTATTAATGATATTAAAAAAGTGGTTAGCGACCGTTACGTACACTGTCGCCAAGCTTATGTAAGTAGTTTGCGTTGGAGCATCGATCGACCAATAACTATGGCAGTTATCGTTTAACAATTTGTCATGTTATGTAAAGTAGAATGACTTAGTACAAAAGAAGTAGAAAGCTATGATTACACTGTATTAGATCACAATATAGTAAATAATAATTAAAGTAGGTTCATTCATATTTATTTGGAATTTAAAGAAAAAGTAAGCCTATATTATAATTATTAAGTAACTTGATTTAGATGTGTTACATCCACTGGTACTTAAGCCAAAAATAAATTTTATTTCTGTTAATACTTTCAACGTTTTAAGTTTAAGGTAAACACTCGAAAGTTTCAAGGTAAATAAATTTAATGAACACGTTTACTGTTTACGAGGAAAATCCATAAAAAAATATTTCAAACAAAAATCTCGAATTCTCTTCATCGTTTAATGAACTCACGAAGGGATCGTTAACTTTCATTGTTTAAATACAAACAGCACCCAAAACCTTTTGTTTTTTCAAGTAAACAAGAGAATATTTTCTTATACACATCACTCAAAATACTTATAAAAAGCATAGATAAATAACCTTATTCAGAGAAATAGAATTGATTTTACTTACATTTCAACTATTTAATATAATCTTTGTCCATTTTTGATGTCCCCACTACTGGGGCACAGGCCTTCCTTATGGGTGGTAAGGAGGATGGGCCATAACCCACCACGCGGGCCCAATGCGAATTGGTGGGTGTTAACGACAATGCAAATGCGGCCGGGACCAACGGCATAACGTGTAAGTGTAATAAATCTAATCTTTTGAAATCGGTTACTTAAACTGGCCGCATACCGACGGAATTTCGATTTGGAATTCCGAAACGGAATCATTCCGAATCCAAACGCAGTTAATCCATACAAATCTCTGGACCTACCACACACATGCGGGATTTTTCCGTACGCAATTTTTATACATTATCGATATACGTTTTTTCAGAATTCTGTCTGTATGTGGTCAGCTTTACATGTTTAGCTAAGCTATATAACATTTACTTGTTTATTATATGAAAGTTCAAAATACCTAAAGTTGTCTCGAAATCTATAATTATGTACCTTACGAATCTTACCATCAACGCACCAACCTTCGAATGTCCACTTCAATCACATCACAGAGAACTTCAAGGCCCCAATTAAAATTCCTTAAGTAAACATTCCTTAATTTAATAACCATAAGACGCAAACTTCAACTTTACTTCCATTACATATCGGTATGACACAATGCAAATTATAATTTGGGCAAGCGCGAAAGTAAAATTTCAATTAAAATAGACGTGAACTTCTCACAGTTGATTCACTTTCTTCCAGTGACGTGTTGTTGTTCCCGCGTTATGTCACCTGCGTAAGAGTTTGAAATTACATCGTTCGTGATTTTAAAACTTCGCCATTGTGTCATGGGAATGCTTTCTAGCGCGTCGTGGAAAAAATTGGTGTAATACGCTTGTAAACGTGATCGGTGTCTTTAGTTACTGAAGCTCAACTTTTTAACTCTAGCATAGTAGTGCTAAAAATGCTCTAATTACAATATTGTTATAGGAGCATAACCAATGGCATGTGCCCAGCTGGCTATATAATGATCATAATAATGATAGGAAAAATGTCTCAATTACATAGTAATACATGCCCAGAAGACCATACCACCGCCTACTATCTTACTCAGTTTTTACGCCATCATAACTCTTTTTAAACAATAAGAAAGATATTTAAGGTCTTCCTACAGTTGAAAAAATAACTATGTTTAAGCAATAAACAACCTCCTTTTATAGACTATCAGAAAATGATCTCCCAAGTTTGTAGCATCACTTCACTTAACTTTCTATGACTCCAAATGATGTTTTGTAAATTGGCATAAACCTTTAATACTAGGTGCAAACCGACGAATACTTAAACTTGACAAGCTAATCGTAAAACGTGTACTTAAGTGGACAGCGTATCCACAGTCTTCACTTCGAAAGTGAATAGTTTCTAGGTCTCAACTGGCAGATTGAATACTAAAATTGTCAATATACTAAAGGAGCATTAAACTTTGCAGACTGTGTGTAATTGAAAATCCTTTACGGTAGTCTAATGCTATCTTTTAGTTAATCGCATAAAGTCTTATTTGGTATTAAAACGTATTAAAATAATTACATGCTGTTGTATACCATATAGCGGGGCAAACGTAATGAAGATAATCATTATAACATCTCTCTTTGCTAAACCTTTATGAGTAATGTTTAATGACTTTTAGTAATAGACAGTTAATAAGCGAGATTTTATGATTTAAGTACCTAAGTTTATATTTTGAATTGACCATGATATTCCGAGAGAAAATAGAGTTACGTGGTCTACTCTTGCCTGTTTCTGTGTTACCAGTCATGTAAAATCAAACTCCTTGACTCTCATATATTAACAGTACTATAAAACTATGAGTATTTTAGTGAAAATTACGTTCATTCATCGTTTTAACTTAAACTGTTTCGTTTGCTAAGAGAAACAAATTACAATTGAAATGCATTATAATAATTTTGTAATGAGTGATGACAGAAAAATGCCTTCATTCCGTGTTTGTTACCATAAAATGGCAACAAGATAGAGAACTCTAGGTCTAGATGACGTAAGCCAGTGTAATGTAAGTAGGTACCTGAGTGTCATGCTATCCGGAATACCAGACCTTGTTTTCTTGGAGCGTAGAATTTATAATCCAAATAAGTAAAGTTATTTTAGAGCGTAGATGAACAAAACAAGTTGCGATAAAGTAGTTTTTCCAACAACCATTATAGTCTGCACATACATACATTTTTTATTATAACTAATTCGCAGTAAGTATTCAAGAGATTGGTTTCAAAAACTACGATAATTATTTGCTAAATATTTTGTCATAAATCAATTGCAAGGTTACTTACCTCGCCATAAAAATGATTGATCGCACGAAAAAAAAAGTTTATTAAAAATATTTGAGTTTAATAGTAGATTTTGGTAAAAGGTATAATTATGAATAAAACATGTCTCTAATCCAGCGCTAATAGCAACAACAGCAGAATATTATTTTTTATATTTATGACCTAATGTGATTATAAGTAGTGAATGTAAAAAATATTAATTTTGAAAAATGTATTCCTTATTGTTTGTTTTGGTTTTTAATTTCCGATTTATTATTAACAATCAAACTTGAAAGTAAATATTATAATATTTAAATATAATCTCGATAAACTTGTTTTGTGAAAAGCTATGACAAATTATCGTTAACTGATTACGCAAAAGGGTTTTTTATTCAAATAAAAAATAACATTATCTATGTTCAGAATCATTCGATGTGTCAATTATTAATCAACTGTAAATTATGATAGTCATTTGTTTTGCGGTGACAATTAACTAACGTCATATTTTTTTGCAAGTTTAATATTTATTACTGAACGATCAGTCCTGCTTATTTTATAAAAAAAGTTATAATCGAAGCTAACAAGAACATTGGACATATTTATTTGATTTAATACAATAATATAGAAAATATTCGTAAATACGTGATAATGGCGTCTATATTAACTTTGGTTAGAATGATCTGTCATCAACGAAGTATCGATTAATCACGTCCGTGAATCTAATAATCGTAACAAGAGACATTTTGTTTCCAGAATCATCACAACAAATCATGCTTTGATTTGACGTGACGGCATGTAATCTTGAATTGTTGCGTGCAGCAAGCGTGCAGCCAGAGTATCGACGAATAAGGATGTATCTATAATCGAAATTCGACGCTAAATCGATAATTCGCACATTACCTCGCAAATCGTAAATGAAGTTTAGCTGTCGATTGCAATTATTTATTTGCGCATGTTTGTTAAACTTAATTACAGCTATTAACGTTAATTAATAAACGCGACACAAAAATATATTTGTTTTATATTATAATCAACAAAAGTTTGCAAAGACATAGGTTAGGTTTGTACCTTTAGATTGTAAATATAGTTACGCGGCGGTTGCGTTGAGAACTTGCACCGAATTCTCAATTTTTACATGTTTTTATTACTTTTCTTCGCTTTAAAGTTAGTAAATTTTATGGTTGGTTTTAACATAAACGAATGTTCTGTTTCCGAGAAATTTTGCAAATAAGACCAGACCAGAGAAACAGGGTCCTCAGAATATTTTTTTCCATCAAAAGTGGTAACATTTCTATAAATGCTTTCAATTTAATCTATTGTGTATTATTTCAAGAACATTATATATTTTTTCCATGATAGCTTCACACGCGTCATCTTTCAATAATTTGAATTGAATATTGGGATTTGACGCACCTTAAGGCCTTAATACCGCTTTCTAGTAATACTTGTCAATAACTGAAATAGAGACATCGAACAGTCAATTTTATTTTATATAAAATGCATTCAACTATAGTTATATCTACTTATGCAAAATGCATACAATAATTTCAAAGTAAACTGTAAACAAGTTTCTGATAGCAGGAAATATCGAATTAACGTCAGACGACGCCGTGAAGTGTAAGATTTCTAGTTTAAGCGCATAGTTTTGTATCAAATTTCGAAATAATTGCATATTTACTAGTACTTTTTAAATTTAGAGGATAGAATCCACAAAAAACATTAGAAATACTACTATCCTATTCAAGACACCATTGATGCCCATTGATATTAATTAAAACCACTCTTCAGAATTGTGATTATAATTTGGAAATCAGCATTAACAGTTTTAAAACATGGATTCACTTATGCCAGTTTTAAACAGAAGAACTTGCAATGTTTGTTAAAAAAGTAACTGAAAACATGAGCTGAACCAAACGCCATACCGCAATGATTAATGATTAAACGAACTTACCAAGTGAAGTTCTATCATAATGATACAAAGCACCTCGTCCGAAAAGATAAGTATCCTGAAGGAACGGTAACTAATATGCGTTACTACATTTGTGAAGTGATTAATAATATTACTATTTCAGGATACTTATCTTGAGGACGAAGTGCTAGTTTAATTGTGTGTAAAAAGAAGTATTCTTTGTGTCACTGAAATTCAAATTTGATGAATTTGGTACTGAGTAAAATTACAAACTCGAATCATAATATATACTAGTACTTTTTCAGATTGTATTTTACATGAATTCTTGATTGAGTACCTTTAATAAACGATGATGTAATTTCCTTCCACATTACGGTCTTTAACATTTACTTGACTTTGATCGTAGAGTATGAGCTAACCACATAAACAAATTAATTTTCTAATCACTTTCCGAGATATTACCACTAACCTGTTAAACCGGTTTTTGATACACTTACTTACCTACACATCTCTAAAGATCTTAATGATATTTTAACTTTTAACAAATTACTCATTAACTTATTGGTCAAAGCAAAATCATTGTATTACTAGCAATTTACTGCCAAAAATTATTGAAATATTTTTCGTAATAATGACGATTATTCAAAACAAGTTTGAAGATAACTTATGAAGTAAATAATATAATAGATAATAGTGTCAACATTTCGAATGATACGCAAACATAAAAGCGATTGCTGAAACGGATTCATTGAATAAATAACTCTACAAAAATACAATGAATTAAACATAAAGAAAGAACCGATAAGCGTATAAGGAAACCAAACGTGAAGATACCGCAATACTGTTGTCATCGACGTGATATAGAAACCGCTTTTCGTAATAGTTTTATTATAGATAAAAGAAAATTCTTGCTAAAGATTTTTTGTAATATCACTAGTCAAACGGCATATTCTATTCGTTTGAACGCTGACGCTAACTTAAAATATCAAAATCTGAAAAAAGCAATAAATTACATGTCGTGTAATATCTATTAATTACAGCAATGTTTTTTATTATAGCTCTATAGTATAAACTTACCACATGATCATGTACTTATTGCTTATTTCATTAATCATATTTAGCTGAGCTGCCAATTTTTGTAAGAAGTTCAGCGAAAGATTTAAGATAGAAAGTAATTTTTCCCCCTATTTGAATAGGGGGGTAGGAAAATAGCATTTGAATAGGGGGGCAGGAAAATAGGAGATAGGAAGTAACGTCACAGAATACATAGTTAGGTGCTCGCCAGATCCAGGCAGTGCAGGACCGATAGTTCTGGAGGAGACTGGGGCAGACCTATGCCCAGCAATGGGCGTCGTGCATCTGATAACGTTTATGATGTTGAACAAGTAAGTTAGTTAAACTTTTGATGACTAATTTTGTTTTATTTGCAACTAGTACTAGTTCATAGTTGTTAAAAATAACCACAAACCGGTTCTATTAAACGAAGTCACACAAATCATTACAAAACAATTATTTGTTCTTACTTTGTACATACAAAAAGTGTCATGTACATATTTATTGGTGTTTGCTGTACAAATAGCACGTTCTATACTGCTTGTAAAATTTCACTTTGACATTTTACTTTGTCAATAATTATTGTGCTTGACTATGTATGTAAGTAAAAGGGCGTAAAAAGCTAATTAGATACTTTGACAAAGGCTTTCCATTTCAATCGATCACAAGATATTTGCACTTGACTTAATCAGAATTTGTAAAAATTATCATATGGCGACTCAATTTAGATTTTACGCAATTGTAATTTTACGTATTGCCAATAAATTACTTCACATACATTTCATAATTCTTGCGAATAGGTGTAAGACGAATTACAGAAATGATACTCATCATTAAGAGATGATTTGAAGTCATTAGTCGATAAAAAATGTGTATGAAAAGTCACAGTCATTGTAACAGAAACCAACTCAAGTGAAAACAGTTACACAGAGTCAAAGGTTGCGTTCAAAATTCACTTAAACTACGCTATTTTCTGTTGTGTAACGTATATCGTTATAAGCTTATTAGAAGGTAAATACTTTAATAATTTAAACACCTATTCCTGCGTAATAAGAGTCAAAAAGGTACAAAAGTATAATGTGTACATCGTAAGTATAGAAATTGATAATTACATCATCGTGTTTTTTTTCGTTTGTTTTCTCTGTCAAAGAGTAGGTAACCGATTTCAGAAATGTGGCATTACAAATTAGCATGAGAATAAATGGGTGGAAGACATATAATTACATACATACAGACTTACACAATTCGAATGTTAGATAAGACACGTGTTAACTGATAATAATATTCATCAGCAATGAGATTGAAATCGCAGAAAACACAACCTTTATTAAAATAGTTAAAACAGAATCAGTTAAAGGCGTTACCTTGTGGAAGTTCATTATAATGGATGCAAAAACAATATTTAGCAAAAACATCCATGCTATAGATGACAAAATGTGCAAGAAATCTGTGCAACGCCTAGCTCACAACACAAAATAAATGCACATTGAAATACCTGCAGTCACACCAAGAATACGAAGCACGGCATTGCACGGTCTAACAGCTCTGTGTAGGGGCGAACGAAACACGTATAGATAGTATAAGGGCAAGGTGTGTTTCTGTCGGCGTGTCTGCAGGTATTTGCATGTGCATTTATTTCTGGGCGGGCGGTGCACAGATTTTTTGCATATTTTGCCATCTATTGCTAAATATTGTTTTTACATCCATTTATAAAAAGAATTACCAAATCATCATCGGCAATTTTAATGTCCCAACTGCTGGGGCAAAAGCCTTCCTTACGGATGTATAGGTCTCCTATCAATAAGACATCCAGGAGGATGTCATTACGTACCACGTGGACCCAATAAGGGTTGCTGTTGGGATGGGGCTGTCAGGATCAAAGGCAACTTAAACCTTTCAAAGAACAGAGGACGTCATAATAATACGATTTTGGTCACCCACCCAATAACTGACCCTAGCGATAGTTGCTTGAAAGCACCTTATTGCCAAACATAGCATAGTACAAAAGGCCGCCCAGTAATTTTTGTATCTTTCGGGAACAGTACTTTTTTCCTGGAAGAAAGGTACCCTGCGTCCTTTTCTCCCTGACAACTTGTATGCAAAATTTCATAATGATCGGTTGAGTAGTTAAGACGTGATCAAACGTAACAAACAAACACACTTTCACATTTATAACATTAGTTAGGATAAGGATAGAAGATAAAAAAGTTAGGATTAGGTTTCTGAGACAGCGAGATTTACTATCCGTCTTGTCACGTTCTGTTCTTCTGAATAAGGTTTCTAAAAGTACTCAAGTAACAGGCAAGTTTACAATCCTACCCATTTGTGTAACAATTAAAGTAACTAGGTACGCCAAACGTATTCGTGACTCGGTGAAAATGTGTCGAATGCCTTTTTAGCTTAAATGAGGGTTGTAAACTACGATAAATAGTTTAAGAATCAGGTAAACATCATTGCATTTAGGTTTTTCTTCACAGATATTTTGCAAAATATTGTAATTTGTTAAGTATAATATCTACTGCCTTTTCACAGTCATCAGTCCAACAAAGTTATGATGCTGTATCATAATGTTGTACCTAACGATATCACTTATTTTTTTACAGTTCATTAAAAAATTATTAAGTTAACACGTACACGGACACTCCGTCGAGGGGAGGTTTTTTACACGACTGCCCAGAAAACAGAGAGTGTAACGTGGTCAGGCTCGTGTATGTTTGTGGGTATGTGTTTCTTTATTCCACTATAATTTAAGCGTATGGTTCCGCCACATGATATGAGGCCTCTTGACGTAGCGTCCGTTAACGTGTTAACTTTTGGTTTATTCTACTATTCCAGCAATTAAGTTTACAATTTAAAGAGTTTTTCTTTTCCCAAACCATGATTTTTCATGTTTTTTCAGGTGTAACATTATGCCTTTTTATTTGACTTCCATGAACGAATAAAATTAGGTACATTAATACACTTTTACAGCAAAAAAACTGCAAAAGGCTTTATGTATTGTTACTGTCTCTGGCTGACCCAAGAAGAAAAATATTTCAGATTTTATATCATAAAGTTTGAATAGGCAACCCTACCTTTAAACGCATAAAACGCTATCTACTCAAGTCGGAACAAACCATTGGACTTGAAAAAGTAAACACGGGCTGCTAATAGGTGGAGAAAGTCGGTTCCTCTTCTCACGAGAGTACCGATGTACTGCGTTTATGATGAGAAGGTGCGGAAATACGTAAAAACGATGTCGTAACAAGATTGCTAATTAGACGCCTTTGTAAACCGACATTGTAGAGTTTAGCTTTATTATACAAAAATTACTTTTTTTTATTTAAAGAATTACTAGAATTATAATTGGTTTTGAACCAACACTTTGGAGAACAAGAAATTCATGGTGATTTAGTAAACAGTTTGTAATTCCGTTTTTCTTGTAACTTACCTATTTTTATTTTATTTTGCTTACAATATAAAGCATTGCTAACTATTACGGAAATTCTTCTGGTAAGATTTTTCATTATTTCCTCATACTGTCATGAAAATATTTTTAATTCAGGTTCGATATTGCGAAATCTAGCTATTATTAATTATTTACTCCATCAAGTTGTTATTGTTTTTCTTAATAGAGTTGTCAAGGTTGATATCTGAACATAGATTTGCGAAACTCGTCCAATATTTTAAAGAAATAAAGGTGCTAATTTTTCCACACATTTGTATATTTCTCATATTATTAGTTGCCAAATTATTAACTGTCTCAAGATCAGTGTTTGCAACTGTATGTTTATGTTTATTTGAGTGGACTCGCTAAGTGGACCAAAATATTATATTGTCATGTGACATATTGCGAATTTCGTAAGTCTACGCTATTTCGTCACCTGCTATCTATTTTTGTACATTTATCTATCAAACATCTGAAAAAGCAAAATGCTATTGGCTTCTTGAATTTTCACGTTTTTGTCCATCAGCCATTTTTAATGTCCCCACTGCTGGGGCACAGGCCTTCCTTATGGGTGGTAAGGAGGAGGGGCCATAACCCACCACGCTGGCTCAATGCGGATTCACGTTCTTAGAATTAAATAATTGAAAGAAAATATGCTGTCTCGAATGTTTTTCTTTCGTTAGAAATGTAATGAAACGACATAAAAAAGGACAGGCTGTTATGACTCCTTAAAATGAAATACTTTTAAAAATTCTATTATTTGAACTCACAAGCTCAAACAACTACAAAGACGTAATAAGAAATCTTAACATTACACAAGAAAGGACTTAGAAATATTATGTAGGAATGCAAATTACTTAACTACAAGCAAACAAGGTGCGTGTTGCAAACAAGCGTTTTTTTTAATTTCTAATGCGAAAATACTAATTTATTTAAATTACTTTAAAGTTTCAACGAAGAAAAAATACTTTTAAGAATGCTGTAAAGTGTTCCAATGTCCACGAAATTTTAAAAGCACGAAAATTTACGGTTGTACAAATTTTTCAATAAAATCATTTTCTAAAGAACGAAGTTATCATTTCACCTGTAAGTATCTAAAAAGTGCCATATATTAAATTATAAGAAATACTCAATATCAAAAAATAATACAAAGATAATGTAACGTAGAAAAATCGAGTGCGCTAGCGCCAGTTCTAGTTTCAAGAGTTTCCACAAAATATCGAATGACAATCTGTTACAGACCGCAACCTTATATTCAATCCAGAAGGCTCAAATTCCTTCACCTCATTGTTCATAGCAACTTGTATCAGATATCGAGATCTTGTTACGCTGGCCAGTGATCCGTGACAGCAGGAGAGGTCGTTACAGGTGTTGTGCTGTGACGTCTCGTGACAAAAAATATAGCTTTTTCATTATTTTAACAGTGAATTTTGAATTGAAAACCGCTTTGAATGTCAGTTGTTTGATGTTTATAAGTAAGTTCAAATGGATATCCGATCTGTTTTGTAGACTTAAAATCGTTGTATAAACTGATTTTGGCACAATAGCTAAAAAATAACATTGTTGATAAAAATATTATGGGCTTGATGCACCAAATATCACTACGATAATGTTGTACTTGTGCATTCTGTGGCACTGAACCTGTGCCATAAAAAGTAAAAAGCTCAGAGACATAATACCTATAAAAGCCAGTCTATTAACCTGCTTTTTTAAGTCGGTTAAAAAAGCAACCCTTTGCAAGTTTCTTGCCGGTTCTTCTCGACAAGATCTCTCGCTTAGGGTAATGCACTAATGCGTTGCTTTTTTGACATTCACGTGTGCTTCTAACAGCTTAGACTAGCTAAACTAATCCAAAATCATTAATTTAGCTAGTCTAATTAATTTGACCATGCAGATCGCCAATACTTTATAAAATGTTTTTAAATTTGAGATTTTTGCATTCACAATGCTATTTTTATACAATACTAAATAATATATACTCATCAACTTTGTATAGGGATACAGGTGTTATTTTCATACAAACGAGGTAACTTTGAAGCCTTGGTTTTCTGCCAAGGATGTACCTTGCTGTGATCTGATGATGGCCATCCAGGGAGTGAATGGAGGAGATTCAGATCGCTATACACACCCAACTGATCTGATCAGCATTCTAAAAGATTGATGGGTCAGAGTTCTCAGTTTCAGGATTTCCATACATTTTCATGCTATTTTCGCGGTTTTTTTAAACATGTCCATATTCAAGAAAGATATTTCAATTGAATGTCGAGGTAATTCCTCACATTGGTGAAATAACGCTGGCTTGCAGCGTAAGAATAGGATATACTAGAACAAATTCGACGATGTCACTAGTGACTCGGTAGCTCAGCGGTCAGAGCATTGGACCGGATATCCAAAGGTCGCGGGTTCGATTCCCGTCTGAGTATTGATCTGGTGCGAGTCGTATTTTTTCTAGTATATTATTTAGTATTATTTTATTAAATGTGTTGGAAGTTGGAAGTTCCTATCGCTGATATCCTGTCTGTTTATAAAGCTATAAAACATGTTGGAAGTTGAAAGTATTAATGTATTTGTAAAGCTTATAATTAACGTCTGTTAATAAATAAATAACAAAATTATATTACTAACATTGACACCTAAACCGCAACAGGATCCTAAACGGGTCTGCGCGTGATCAGCTACCGAGGTAGACTGGTGGACCGACCTTGGCAATCGTTGTTCTCTTGGAAAGTGGAACAATTGTTAAATAGCGTATTGATATTGAAATTATCATGCATTGTGCTATTGTCAACCACTTTTTGTGGATATTACGACAAGGAAATGTGGGTGGCATTTTGGGCATTTTTTATGTTACCTAACTTATTAGGTATGTTTTCCTGTAGCCACGGCAGCCGGCAGCTGAAATGTGCTGAAATGGAAATGTCAGGAAATTCTGAAAAACTAACTAAGGTCTACTTACGCATAAAAGCGTTTTAATTTTTTGTATGATATAATAAATAAATTAGTATGAGAAGCTATAATGCCTTTTTAGTCACTGATTTCATTTAAGAAGAATGTATTTAATTTTTAAATTTGAGATTTTTGCATTCACAATGCTATTTTTACACAATACTAAATAATATACTAGAAAAAATCGACTCGCACCAGATCAATACTCAGACGGGAATCGAACCCGCGACCTTTGGATATCCGGTCCAATGCTCTGACCGCTGAGCTACCGAGTCACTAGTGACATCGCCGAATTTCTTCTAGTATATACTCTTACGCTGCAAGCCAGCGTTATTTCACCAATGTGAGGAATTACCTCGACATTCAATTGAAATATCTTTCCAGATATTTGGATACCGATTAAGATCAATCAATTCGATTCCCGTCTGAGTATTGATCTGGTGCGAGTCGTATTTTTTCTAGTATATTATTTAGTATAGAATGTATTTTTTTTTTTTTTTTCATTTTGCACTTAAATAAAATACATACCTTGGTACCTAATATTATACGCAATTAATGTATTAACTATAGTAAACGAAAAAAATTTTTTTTTTTTAATCAGGACATGAACCTAAATAAAGTCATCTCATCTGAACTTCGCACATAAAATTATGTGTAAATAGCTCCTTTTATATGCCAATATTATATTTATAACGATTTAATGCACTGTATTTACATACACATAAGTTAGTAAACGAAAAAAATTTTTTTTTTTTAATCAGGACATGAACCTAAATAAAGTCATCACATCTGAACTTCGCACATAAAATTATGTGTAAATAGCTCCTTTTATATGCCAATATTATATTTATAACGATTTAATGCACTGTATTTACATACACATAAGTTACGACGCAATATATCAGAATAAATAGACAATAATTTTGGGTATAGGTATTTAGGAAACAAATTAACCTGTTTTATAGCCTAAATGGCCGAGAATTTTGTTTCCTAGTCTAGAACTTGAAAGTGACTCATCATAACATCAATAAAACAGTGTGATTCATAGTGCAATATAATAATACATTTCTGGGAGTGTCAATGTGAATTGTGGATACCTCTACCTATTAAAGCCAACTTGCGAGTGGAAAAAATTGGGAAGAGTGAAAACCTCTGCAGTTACCTTGGGACATACTTTAACAAAATTTTGAACTTTAAAACAAGGATAATTTGTCAAATTTTAAAATCTATCGCTTTCATTTGATGGATGTGACACATTGCTGCATTTCGTTGTTAAGTTTTTATTTGTGCCAAAAGAAGTATCAATACTCTGTCAAATAAAAGCGATTGAGCAATATTTTTGAAATTAGTCAATTAATAAGTAGATCAAAATTAAAGATGTGATTGTGCATACTAAATTATGTAGAGAAATTGTAGTATGTTTATTGGCCTGGGTGCTTGCATTAGTCGTGTGAATTTTGTTAATAAAAATATACGAAAGGAAAAGGATATTAGAAAACTAGAAAATACTCTTTAATTTCTCTTGCTATAGAAACAATAACATTATTTAATGTTTTTAATTACGCAGGAAATGTTTAGATAATTAAAGCAGTACTGTGCTCTAGGAGTCTATCTTTCCATCTTAAGTGTAATCGTGACTAACAAAGTTATGAAATCCGGCAGGAACAAGATAATATCATAAAGAACAATTCTGTGCACGTATGTAAAACTGGTAATATAGGTACTATTAAAATAACGCTGTAAGGTCTTTGACTCCTTCAACAAAGAAATTGCGTCAGAATCCTGCTTAGTAAACAAACTTGACAATAATGAGAATCAGGAATTTTTAGTTTCTCGACTTTGTATATCAGGTCAGTTGCCTCTACTCGCTAAGGGCCGATTTTTCAATCGCCTGATAAAATTTAACCCATGGAATAAACTACCTATATCAATTTCATAAAACATGACGTATTAGAGTGGAAAGTATTTAATTAATTCCATGAGTTAAATTTTATCAGGCGATTGAAAAATCAGCACTGTTCTAAAGTACTTAAATATTTCTAAGCACTTTACGTTTGTCCATCAGCCATTTTTGATGTCCCCACTGCTGGGGCACAGGCCTTCCTTATGGATGGTAAGGAGGATGGGCTATAACCCACCACGCGGGCCCAATTCGGATTGGTGGGTGTTAACGACTGCAAATGCAGCCGGGACCAACGGCTTAACGTGCCTTCCGAAACACGGAGGAGCTCGAGATAATTTATATTATAATGCACATTTTCGATCTCCTGTTTTATCAGTCACAAAAAACTCCTACTTACATATTTTTCAAATCTTAATTGAGTTGTAGACATATTTCATATCCAAAATTCATTATATTACTCATAATACGATTTATTTCATGTATTAAACTCAAAACATGCAACTTCAGAAAAGGTGCAAAGCGAAAATAATAAACTAAAAAAAACAGATCACGTTACCAATGGTACCTTGAAACATCGATTGCTAAACGCCAGCGCTAGCCGATAACGGTAAATACAAGAAACTTTGAATCTGAAACGGCGCTAGGAATAATCACTGATTGGTCATACTACACCGGACGACGACCGAACACGAAATACAACGATTTTCCACCTCATCTGCTATTTCGAAATTGGTAGAGCCTGTCAAAAGTTTATCATATTGAGTATTTATTTATTTTTTACCGTATAAATTCATAATAATATTAAAAATCCAAACACAAACTCAGTGACTTTGTTTGCAGTTTTGGTGGTAAAAACGGCCGTCCGTCATTTTGTTTTTCGTCGAAAAAAAACACAAACATTAAGCTTGTGTGTAATAAATAACAATAAAATTGATATTTTGCGATTGGGGGCTAATTGTCTAATTTCAAAATCTATCGCAATCGCTTTCAGGATCTGATACATTGGTGCTTCTTTTTGAGACAAATAAAAACTTACCAAAGGAATGCAGCAATGTGTCACATCCATCTGTCAAATGAAAGCAATTGCGATAGATTTTGAAAATTACACAATAAGTAGGCAACTTGGATTTTTAATAAATTGTGTATTTACAAAGTACCTAGGTTATTATTTTTCTGCGGGAATGGCGCTAGTGTGTTAAAATGACGTATATGCAATAATGTCGCCTTAAATTTCAAAAATAGAACACATTGTTCTTGTTATCAAGAAAGTATTAAGGCCGCTTTCAACGTCGTAGTTGTCACAAAGGCTTTACACCGACTCAAAAAGGTTGTTCTAACAAAATAGTTTGTTGTTGTACTTTCTCGTCTATGTTTGACACTTTTTCTTTTCACCGTCGACTGTTACCTGTCACATAGCTTGATGAGTTTGGAGACTGACCTGAAAACAACAATAAATATGTTAATGAGAAAGAATTTTGTACTTACTTACTTAATGATTAATACCTAAGTAGTTTATGTTTGTGCGTAGTATAGGTAGGTACTATACAAGGTGTTACAAAATAATCCCTAATGCCGAATGTGGTAAATAGGGACCATCAAACTGAACAACTTTTACTATGGGACCAAGTAAAAGTTGTTGTAGTATCCAATCCATGTGGTACGACAGTCGACACGTTATCGACCCGGAGGAAATAAAAACTCTTAAAACCAGGAAGATACTAGACTTCTTAGACGCCGCTGGGCTCAAAGAGTTACTATAATTAGGTGGCGAGTTACAATATAACTAACAATTCATTCTAGTGAATGAAGTACATGAGTGAATTGATATTTTCTCAAGCAATTTGGGTGATCTCGCAAGAGTAGTTTTATATATTGTTAATTATGTAAGTTATTATAAGTAATAGTAAGCAGGAATTATAATATAAAAATAAGATGCCCACAATGTCGAATTGGGATTATCCTGTAATGATAGCTGTGTAAGATTGAAATATAAATAAAAAAATAAAAAATAGTAGATTATACAACAAGTGAAAAAAGAGGTAATTTAGTTCGAGGGACTAAGTTGGATCCCGAGAGCAGCGAAGGATTCAAAAGTAGAATCCTGAGCAAAGCGAGGGATACAAAGGACCGAGATGAAATTATTTTTTCACGAGTTGTGTACTCTACTTTTTACCATTGACTGCGAGAAAACAAATAGCAGTACTTATACCTATAGTATTTATAGTTATCATATTTTTATTATTTAGGTAGGTAATCAGTAATATTTAAACATTAGAAAATAGTGAAACTATTTAGTAGTTTTCCAATGACATAAAACAACCACGCTAACTAAGAGGGAAACTACATGATCAGTCTGGCATCAGTCCACTTCATCAGTTTGTATAGACTTTGAATTTTTACAGACTGAAGATCGTACCAGACTGATGGAATGGACTGATGCAAAACTGAACAACTAATCTCCCTCTAACTCTGTTAATTGCAAACTAATGTTCTGGCAAATAAAAATATGATTTGATTTGATTTGATTTGATGACTAATATATAAAAAAGAACCCAGATATAAGACACTAAAAAGGACCTAATTGATTTGGCGGGATATTTTTTTGAAAAGAACCCAAAGATAAGACACTAAATAGAACCTAAATAAAATTGGCGGGATTTTTTTTGTCATTTAATTGTAGAACTATATCTTTATCTATGGAATAGTTCCATACTTTCAGCACCTTTTATTTTTTTTTGTGCCTAATTCATACGATGCGCGCTTGTTCCAAATTCAAAATATTTTTATTCACTCGGTGAATAAAACAGCATTTGATTCACTCTTATCGTTGAATTAAACGCACTTTTTAGAGTGGCGATGGTAAAAAAAGATCTTTTAGGTCGCAGTGACTAAAGCCTCATCTTGAGCTGCATAGCCCCTAACACTCAAATAATAATAAATGGGACCAACTCGGAAATCACGAAAAAAAATCAATACAAAAATTAATAACTAAAATATCAAAATGTATGATATTCTTCGCGATTTCAGAGTTGGTCCCATGGTAAAAGTTGTTCAGTTTGATGGTCCCTATCTACCATATTCGGCATTACGGGTTATTTTGTAATTCGTTGTATCTGTGGCTTTTTAGATTGGTTACAATTTACACTACACTACACTGCTGTAGTGTAGTGTAATCAGTCTAAAAAGCCACAGTGTAAAAACACATTAAACACATAACAATTAGCTACTGAGAAGTCAGTCACAACTGAACGGCGATTCTACCATCTGAGACCTCTATAGTTTTTGTCGCGATTTCTCTCGCCTTGCTAGGGTTGTCAGAATTTTTCGTCTACAGTAGCAAAATAGTTAAGTACTGCCTTTGTATTGTCTAATTTAAAAATCTATCGCAATCGCTTTCAGGATGTAAAACATTGATGCTTCTTTTTGGCACAAATAAAAACTTACCAAAGAAATGCAGCAATGTCTCACATCCATCTGTCAAATGAAAGCGATTGCGATAGATTTTGAAATTAGACAATTATCCCCCTGGTTGGCAGATGAAAGATTTAGTGTGATTCTTGAAACGCTGAATAAAACAATTATTTTATCATTATGCCTACCTAAGAATTTGATGAAAGTTTTTGTACGACTAAAAATAAACTAAATTGAATCTAAATCAATGCTACCATCCCTTATTGTTTGTGTTGTAATCTAAAAAAGAGACTTAGGCTCGTATCATAGAATGAAACTCAAACTCAAATCTCTGCTTGAGTATGTACATTTAGAAAGAGATGATGCTAGTCATCGCATATAGCGCCATCCTTTTCTTACTGTACTCGAGCAGTGATTTGAGTTTGAGTTTGATTCTATAATACGAGCCTAACTTATTTAAATACACGTATTTCTTATTCAATTGAACACAGGCAGATTATTAAAACGTTTTGGCATAGCTTATAAAATGCAATATAAAAGTATTAATTACTCATTTGGCAACTTTGACAACCCTGCGTAGCCTGTGCGTTATTCTTGATTAGACTTTATGCGGCAAGTAGATCATGACAAACACCTTGGAGAAAAACACTGTCGTGATTTCCTTTATGCGAATTAGTTTTTTTCTTTTTCTTTTGTTAACTTACCTAAATTGTTACACGTAGTTTCATTTCAGAAAGTTGTATTCAGGTGTATGTTAAGTATGTTTATAAGTATGATAAAAAGTAGTAAAAAAATATTTTTATTTTGCAAAACAATAGGAACAAAAATGAGGTCGGTTAACAATGTTAGATTTACAAACTGACTGAACTAAAGCTTGTTGACTACCTACCTATCCTATCAAAAGGTTTAATCAAATGTTTAAATAAATCCTTTATAATTAGTGCTTGCCTATGTTGTTAAAATAGAAAATTAGACTGTTTTTTAATTAATACTTACGATGTTTTCGTTTTTAAAAAAGGAAATTGATTGTGCATTGATTTTATTTAACTTTATAGTACATTTCAAACAAAATATTACAAAAGGCGAACTTAATGCTAAAAGCATTCTCTCCCAGTCAACCTTTAGGAAACAGATATCAATAAATCACATCTTATCTCATCTGACGTCTATGCTCTACCTATATTAAATTAAATTGTAAATGTTTTTGCTCCCACTATTCAGCTCGTAACCAAATAAGACGACTAAATCCACATTTCGCATTCAGTCCTAAAGTTTAGACTTCGGCCAAAGCATTTGCATAATACCGAGCGACCCAAACATGACATTCAAAGGCTTTTAACCTACGCACTGCATTACCTATCGCAATGGGCCTCCATCTGCGATGTGCCATATCGGTTCTGGCTCTATAAACGTGCCGGGCGGACTAAACTTCGCAATAGACCAGCATACTTAATAGTTAGTAACTACAAGTCAACAGGCTGAAAATATTGCATCGCTTTCGTTAAAAAAGTCAACTTTAGAGTCTACACCTCCTTTGTTTTTGGACTATTTAATGTTAAATTTTGGGAATGGGACTAAATTCTTTTTGAATAGAAAGTGAACAAATGAATGTGAAAAGTTTAAAATCCGAATAAAATGTTTTTCTGCCCAAAGAGAAACATTTTTGCCTGCCTACCTAAGTACTTTTCGAAGATTAGTAAAAAAATTACATTGAGACATACATTTTGATCAACGCCATCTATTGAGCCAACAGCTTTTTGTCATTTTGAAAAGCCCTCATTAAAAAAGATTGTATTAAATTTAATTTAATTTAAGATTCAACTTTAAGATTTTAATATTTCGTGACGACATGATTAATTATAATAATCGGGATACAATCGTAACTATATCTTGAGTGACAGTGTCATTGTTAACGAGAACAGATAGTAGTGAAAGTGATTTCTAAAAACACTGTCTGCATTATCAGATAAAGGAATTTATTAGTAAAGTTAAAGTTTAATTGGTATATTTCCTTGTATTGTTTCTTGTCCTAGTATTATTTTAATAACCTGGACATAAATTTAATAATATAGAGTTTGAGTATCGATATTTTTATAGACTCGCGTTCACATAGACATTCTTATTTCTTACGTACAGGGAATTCCAGTCCAAACTGGGCTATTAGTCACTATCATTCACTACGAATATGTCGAGTGTCGACGTATGAAATATCACACGACTCATGAAGAAGCCAACCAAATCCTGTTTCTGAAACCTTTGATTGATTTTCTATATTTTTATAGACTCGCGTACAGGGAATTCCAGTCCAAACTAATTGTCTAATTTCGAAATCTATCGCAATCGCTTTCATTTGACAGAACATTGATACTTCTCTTTGGCACAAATAAAAATTTACCAAAGAAATGCAGCAATGTGTCGCATTCGTCTGTCAAATGAAAGCGATTGCGATAGATTTTGAAATTAGACAATTAGCCCCTTGAATCATGAAGAAGCCAACTAAACCCTGTTTTACCCTTCTGCACCCACCTAATTTCTGTTCGAAAAAAACGACCTTGCAATTGGACGATTTTTTTATATGAGCGGTCATATTACTGCAGCTGTACGTTCAACTGCCTTGTAGACAGCACACCAAACGCCAACCTTCAACTCTGACACCACGTGTTACATCCAGCTCGAGGCTAGGCCACTTGTAGCTGTCGCTGCGAGGCCACTTTGACAACAAGCGCGATAATTGCGACTGACAATATCTTTTATATCTGTCATCTGCGGACATATTAGGCACTTGCTGATGGTCAAGACGTCATATATTAACTAGCGTCACTTATTTAAAATTATTTGATTACGTTTCTTTCGAAGTTTTGAGACAAACAAGCAAGCAAACGAAGAGCTTATTAAAACACAGGACTTTTTATGCTAATATTATAGAGCTTTTTTGTTATTTTCAATTTTTTTTGTCCATCCGTATGTCACAGCCAGTTTATTCCGAAAGTATTAGGATTACACAAATAAAACTTAGTTTGTAGATGTATTCTGTTAACCGCTTAACGATTTAACACAAAAATTAAAAAACAATAAGATTAAGGGGCCATAATAGGAAAACATGGTATGCGCGGGCCATATTTTTATATAGAAAACGTAAAGTTGTAGCCACAAATAAAAACATACGACAAGCTAAAGAGATTATCTTGTACCTACAAGTATTAAATTGCGTATAAACCTCACAGATGATTGTAAAAAAACAGAATATCATCAAAAGCGCTTGTCGCGGGCCATATTTTTGGCATAAATAATAGCGGAAACGTATTAAATTCTACATCAAAATACACTTTAACGTACTGAGCAGTTGCTCCAATAACTTTTTTTTAAGAAAGATAATTGTGCTAAAGATTATGATGAAAAAACAACGAAAAACATCGAAAAAGTGCAAAAGTGAGGTTATTTTCCATACTCTTTACACATAAAGAAAAGACAGAGACAAGTGATTTCGCGTAACGGAGCCTTAAAGGGCGCTACCCATACATGGAACTGAAACTGAAAAAAAAATTCTTCATACCAATACGTGCGTTCACTGAAAATTGGTTTGAACGAGATATGGTACTACTTACCATACACATTTTCGAGATATAATATCATATTTTTTAAAACCGTAAATATAACTTTGTCATTCATACCAACACTGTGACAAAAACAAAGTTATTTTTACAGACGAAAAATGATAGTGGTATTAAATATGGTATGGTATATAAGGTAACTACGGAACCCTACGCCGCGTGGCCCGACACGCACTTGGCCGGTTTTAACCATTACTTTACTCACTGGGTATTCTGGGTAAGTATCTTTGACAGCTCTAGTTTTTCCCAAAATCTCAATACCCACTTTCAAAATGTATGATATGTTTTTTATGATTGATAGGCCAGCGCTTGGCCGCTATCATCCTTGATGGTAAGCGATGATGCGATTTGGTGCGAAACGCGTTTGCCTAGAATTTGTTTGTATCTTACGTATTGATAAAATAATGCTTGAATAATCATGACCATTAGCATTGAACACGTGCCCTTAAGCATTTAGCTGATTTCATCAACACAGCCCACGGCTGGACACGATTAGTCCCACAAATTCAAATATATGCAAAACTCAATCATATTTCAGTCATTCGAACACGATACACGATATTTCAATGCAAATATTTCCGTCATCAAATTAAGGTGGTACGGTGAGCTTAGTAGCGCCACCAATGGAAATAAATCATTTACATTGTATCAAGGGCTTAGAATAAAAGTTTTGGATATTTTGCGCAAATAAAAGAGTAAAGTGCAATTTTTCAATTTTTTTTCATGGCCTCAAATATAAACAATAAGTTATGATTGCAAAATGTGGCCACTTTTGGCAGTAGTTATTGCTTCAGTTTGAGTTCTTGAAACTATTTTTAGAAAATGCATTTTAGTCTTTTATTTGCGCAAAATCATCAAAACTTTTAATCTAAACCCTTGATACAACGTAAATGATTTATTTCATTGGTGGCGCTACTGAGCTCAACGAACCACCTTAAGTGATAAGAAATATTTCACCATATAAACATTTACAAAAGTTACTTTTCAAGTTGTGAAACTTAAATATTACTTCGTGTTGCAAAAATAGTAATAGTCAAGTAGATATTTGTCATAACACAGGTTTCGTCAAATCTAGCTTCAAATCACCACTTAATGTTGTAGCATAAAAAGTGTTGAGTAAACTATTTAACATTGGCAATTCATGTTGCTTGTCGGTGGCTACAATCCGACACGGGTGCTATCCGTGAACAGAGCAAGAGAATTCGCAAGTTGTTGCAACCTTATCGAATTAGTTACGAACAAGGAAAAGAACGAACATTAACTAAATTAAATTAAACTTCCGTCTAAAATTATTGAGCAGGGCAGATGCTTATTTTTTAACCGACTTCTAAAAAAGGAGGAGGTTCTCTGTTCGTCTGAATATTTGTTTTTTTTTTTGTGTATGTCCACCGATTACTCGAAGACGGCTAGACCGATTGAAATGATTCAAACGGTATTTCAACATTAGGTAAACTCCCAAGTTGGTCCCATTTTTTTAAATTTGGAAATCGGTTCAGTACTTTTCAAGTAATCTTGAAAAAAAGCACGAAAATAGTATGATTTTGTGTGAACTACCTCGATAATAAGTCGTATAACTTCTTTGTTAAGGAACTGAATAAGATAATTATTTTTTTCTTGGAAAAGGGATATCTTAATTGTAATTCTTTAACCGACTTAAAAAAAGGAGGTTCTCAGTTTGACCCGTATGTATGTATATTTCTCCGCGATTAACTCACGTTTGGCTGAGCCGATTTTTCTACCTGCACTAAAAATTAAAAAAAGAAGTTTTGAAGTCGGTTTCTTGTTTTTTTTAACAATTTTTTTATTCATCATATTATAGAAATAATATCATATGTATAGATTAAATTTATAATTAGCTCGTTTATGTGAATATAATATCTGGAAAAACTTTGCTAGGTGCGCATTTCAGATGAAAATACATAAGTAGAAATAGCGCATATTTTAAAATGTATAAATGAAATGGATAAATAAATAGAAAGAATTCAGGCACAAAATTGTAACACACAAACACAGTTTTAATTATGTTTTCACAGTAATCACTTGTTGTATACTTAATAATCATTTGGCCCTAAGATTACTCAATAGGTAACCTACTTACTGTTTACATATTAAATTGTAATTGTAATTAAACCAAGAAATGGGACACACATGTCACCTTCATGATTAAAGCGTGAAGATTAATCGGTAATTGTCTAATTAACATTAATATTTTTCATATCACAATAAATTATTAGATAATTTCGAAATATGCTTTGTCAAGAAATTAATTAGTGGAATTTTCCAAAAGTCAAAATATATCAGTTTATTATTATTATTTAACTGATACTATGCTAGATGCTAGTACTTAGATGTATAGCCGAGAACGGGAAGCTAGCATTAGCATTGTCGAGGATGGTATGAAGCCCGAGCCGCAGGCGAGAGCTTTAATCATTCGAGGCAATGCAAATAGCTTCCAGTACAAGGTTTGTATTATACTTTACTCACGAAATGCGAGGAAATATAATTTTCTTAGTAAAAATGTGAATTTTAAATTGGTTCGTGTGGCCATGTTAAATGGCCAGTCATTCAACCATAAAGTTTTATAAAAATAATGCTAGTTGATGAGTTCTCCCCGACCGATTTGCCATTTCCGCACTGAATTTCAAAATTAGAATGTGATGAACCAGACCCCCACGAAAATGTTGAAAGCCCAGCATTCCTTTTTCAAATGGAATGATAACATAAGTGCATAGAGAGCTTAAGTGAGTAAAATGATATTAATATTATAAAATTTATTATAATATAAGTAATTACTTAAAATCATAGATAATGAAATACGAGTAGCATATGTATACTTTATTATATCGAGTAAATTTGCAGCGGATCACTGTCTTTTATCAATTTAATCGCATTGTACAAACCTAAACTTCCACGTAAATATTTCCATAGGGCTTTGTGAGAACTTCACCTTTCGTTGACAATATGCCTCTAAAGGTTACTCTACTACCATTTACAGCTAAACAATGGGGAAGTCGCGTGGAAAGACACAGTTGTCAACCACTCAAATGTTGATTAGAGGCGTAAAACTTGATAATGACATACAATAATCCGAATAAATGTAACCACAACACGACCACTTTAACAAAACCCTCCGCGAAGGGTTGTTACAGGCTCTTAATAGGGCTGCGGTTGCTGGAAGAGCTCAAGTTATTATGGATACGGGCGATAATAATCTGGAATTGTGTCATGGGCGATTATCGCTTGCGCAACAACAGAACAGTCAGTAGTAATGTCTGTGTCGTTCCCATGGGCGGTGCACGCGATTATAAGCTAATTGGGCACTCGCGATGTGTGAATGTACGCTTTTTAATGTTTCCGGAGGTGGCATAATGATTCACTTTACTACAAAGCGAATCATTAACTCTAAAGCCTGTGGGATTGAGTCGCTTTTAGCGTGCTATTGTAATAATGATGTTTAAAAACCATTAATCTAATTATTTTTGACTAAATGCTAAGCTTGAAGCACATAATATTATTACAACTATGTCACTTTTCACTCATTGTTTCTCGTTGACATGAGATAGTAAGTATATAACATTGTAGTATATAATAAAAAGTAAATTAAGGCACGTTCTACTTCTATTAACCTTCACGTATGTATAGTCATACTATATGTATACAGAAATATACGTGATTTGTAGAAAACCATTACATTAACTACCTAAGGATCTATATTCAACTATGAACCTTATCGTGACTCCTAATTTCTGAAACCCCTCAAAACTAGAATACCAACAACAACAATAACATCCATGTAGAAAAACTGTGTTGTGGATATTATTATGGTCGTATCGTTTCTTTAAAATAAATCATGTCCAAATTACAAGTCGTCGCTATTCGCGTACATATTATTTCTCCTTGAATGCGCAATGAATTCTCTTCGTGCGCACGCGACGGTTTCACGTGCAGTTCTCCCTCTATCTTTATAATACTCGTAAAAGATACAAAACGATCAGTCTACACAATAATGTAAGATGTGTACTGATTTATGTTGCTTTTATAGGTATAACTAATCCATACTTAAGCGCTCATGGCGGAACTTGACAGACTGATCGTACTCGATCACGTTAAGCAACGCTCGGTCCGGTCAGGTGTCGGATGGGTGACCGTTAAAGTGGGTTTACAACTGGGCGCTTCCGTGCTTCGTAGAGCACATTAAACCGTCAGTCCCGGCTGTTTTCATCTGATTACAGTCGTTAAGCCAACACCAGAGGTGTAAGAAAACTGAAAAATTTTATAGAGTTCTAAAAGTAAGCAGGCGATGATCTTTTTACCATTTAGGGTGGATTCGTCCAAACTTCAATATAAACGGCAATAACTATACCAAGAATACATCTATTCCACGATTTTTTTCTCGAGTAAAGAAATGGTCATTTTTCCATGCAATCCAAAGATAAGTTACTCTTGGGATTCTTATTCCTTCATTAGTGAGTGAATATGTGAATGAACGTATTATCCTGCCAATTGTCATTGTTCTATAAACAAACTATTTAAAACATATTTAAAAGGCAAAGTCTTGTCAACTCTATTTTGTCGCCTTGTACGTATCTGTAGCGGTCAAAGTCAAATGTCAAACAAATGTCACTGACATATGGCACGCGGACGCCATTAAAATAAAAAAATAAAAAATAAATACTCGCGGATTAACTCTGTTATTCCCCGCGAAATGGTGGTATAGCGACTATTCCCGAATAGGCAAAATACTCTGAGAGTAGTGTGTGGTAAAACGTAATTTCGATTTACTCTTGAATAACTGGTCATTTTATCTAAGAATAACAGTTATTCTCTCTTGGTCGAATCCGCCCTTAGTGCACTAACTGAATACTGGCAATGTAACTTACGAGGCCTACAATGAAGTTACGGTCTTATGAAAAAAAACGTGGTTTATCTTAGCATCAGATAGTTAGTTACATCAAAATGATACATCTTAGATTGGTGTAAATTAAACTACAGTGCGACAGTACGTGATTTTATACAATAATATTTTTATTAGTTGATTAATTCCTCAGTATGTATCAATCTGAAACATGATCAAACAAAACGCCATAACAGTAACTTTGTCAACAAAGAAACAATAACTTCAACTTAAAACAACATTCTCAACGGTATTGACAGAATAAAAAACAAAAGATTTTAACCCTTCAAAATGAACAGGTTAAACTTAATTTATTCCGTACCAACTATGACGCAATTTTGTAAGCATACAATTTTGTTTCCCGTGGGAATTTCGAAAAAAATGGTAGCCTATGACCTTTTCTTAGTTCTAACCTATCTCCGTACCAAAATTCGTAAAAATTGGTTTAACGGTTTAGGCACAAAAAAGTTAGAAACAGAGTTAGGTACTTATGCATTTAAAGGCATAATAACAGCATTAGTATGAATTTTGTGTTATCGTGTTCAGAATGACTTGAAGAATCACTGCATAGTATAGCTACTCCAAGCATATCTCTGTTTATTTATAAAAGAACAAACGTTTTCACTTGTTTCTTCGACAAGACAGTAAGGTCATGGAGCGGACCCCTATACAGCCATTGTTCGAATGATTGACGTTTGAAAGCCACTCCTTAGCTACCTGCATGGTTCTTAACTCAAGTGAATAGAACTCAATATCACTTAGGGCTTTTGTATCATTTTCAGAGTTTATCTGTCTAACAGTTACACAAGTGTTGGAGGGACAATGTACTATTTACCTATTCTAAATTCACCTGACGGTCCATTTAGACCTGCATTGCATCAGTAATCTTTGCTTAATAAATAGGAATTTTACATGTAAGTACCTATATCTTTCAAAATTTTTAGGAGATATTAAATAATAAGAGTCAATTATGAGATTTGCATTTATTCCGAGTATTGCCTTTGCAATAACTTACAAAATCTATATAATTAACATAATTAATTATTTGGTTTGAATAATAGTAGTTATTGTTATTTGCAACACTACCTAGCTGTTTATTTGCAATAACTATTTTGCCAAATTATGATGGCATTTATACAATGGCAGTAAATAATCCTTACTAATATTATAAATACGAAAGTCCGTTTGTTTGTTTGTTACGCCTTCACGTCTTAACTACTCAACCGATCGTCATGAAATTTTACATACATTTTGTCAGGGTTACAGAGAAGAACATAGAGTACCTTTCATCTAAAAAAACATAGGGGAGACCGGTCTAAAACCGTATAGCTAAGAACAAACCTATATAAAATCGAAATAAATGAAAGTTACATATTGATAATTTAACTCGTTTATTAGAGACTCTCATTGGCTATATAAATTTACAAAAAATAAAACTATAATTTCTGTCAATTTACTTAACGAATGCAATTAATTGAATCTTACAAGAATATAATGTTCTGGTATTTGTAACGATATCTGTAACATCCATTTTGTAATAATGATATAAATTTGTTATAGCTATGGAAACCTATAATTGGCTTATTTAAGACTTATATGTAATTACTCAATCTGTACCTAAAATAGCTGTTGGTTTTCTGAATAAATCATAAATAAATAAAATAATCAGCATAATAACAAAAAATAATCAACTCAAACTAAACCTTGACGAATTACGATTTTGCCCCAGGGGCTGGACAAAACCGTATAGTATATACGATTTTGCCCCATACGTTATCAACCTGAAACCAAAGATTCCCAGCTTTAACTGTTAGTAGATTCCTATATTATTCCTTAGCATTTTGATAAAAACTTGTAAACAAAAACATCAATTTGGCGTAGTTTCGGGTCAAAACCGTATACTGATTACTGGTCGATATTACCCCTTACGGTTTTGCCCCACCGACCAAAACAATATTATTTAACATTAACTTGTCATTATAATGCAGATCCGGAACCAAAACTTTGTTGATGATTAAGTAAAAATACAAAGTTTCAGGTTAATAACATTGCATTTACCTATAAATAGGTAAAAGATTTAATTGTGAATATATTTTGATGACAATAGAATTAGATCAAAACACCTCCAAATAATAATTATGTGATTTAAGGTTAAAGCTCGTGCCTGCAGCGACAAATGTCTGTTGACATATTGATCCTGTTGGCTACTTGCTATGATCTGCAAATGCGCGGCTTATTCAAAATAATAACTGACACAGCTATACCGTACGGTTTTACCCTGGTATACGGTTTTGTACGGGTCTCCCCTACATAGTTCCCGAGGGATAGTTAAAAACTGTTCACGCAGACAAAGTCGCGGGCGGCCACTAGTTTAATATATTTTTTAACAAAGCTCGTTAAACAAATAGAATTATAGTTGCTAAGAGAGACTGGCCCTTATCGACAAACATAAGGCAACTTGCCCTAATTTCGAACGTTTGTAAAGCTACAGCATAATAAAAAATATGTCCAAAACAAACAGTCCTTGGGTAAGGCAGCTGTTGGCACGTATACCGACAAATACTGGCAGTCACGGAAGGAAGATATATTTGTCTGTGCCCGTAAATAGCTCATTTTCATATGACTATAAACATTGGTTTATTTCTAGGCTTTTTACTGCTGCTCGGGTGCGGAGCTAAATTGAGGAAAGTTTTGTAGCTACGGAGATTTTTTACGACAACTTTGATTCATATCAGAAATAGACATCTAGATATTATTCATTACTCTGCCTATAGACCATTATAAATTGCGTTTCTATAGCAATCAGTAAACCATTTTGTAAATTTTGATGATCATTTACCTTTTTCATGAAACCCATACTTAATAGTTCCTATTGTAAATTGAAAAAAATGTCTCCTACCAAGAAATAACCAAGTAGCATGAAAATCTATACCAAAATTCATTATTATTATAGTAAGGTATCTTCATATAAGTGTATCGAAATTATTCGGGCCCAAACTTTGCTTGGAATTTGCTCTCTATATGGAAGTAGATGGCGCTATTATGTACCAAATTATTCGATTAGATTTCAACAAACTCTCTTGCTTGACTTTAATTTCGCTTCGACAAACACATGATAGTCGGCTTTATCGTCACCTCGACAATGTAGTGTCGAAAACCGCGCATAAAACTTTTCAATTACCTATTTAACGGTAACTTTGAACCGCAAGTTAAAAGTACTCAGGAATTAATGTTACTTTAAACAGCATATCATATACCTACTATGTTTTTGTTGTGAATAGTTTTGGTAACAGAAATTCAATATTGACTTTAGTAAACGTACCTACCTACTAAGTTTATAGTGTTGGAGCGAACATTTTGTGACATTGTTTAGGTACGTACGCCATGAATATAATGAATAGGTACTTGTAACGCAACTTACGCAACCATAACTTTTTTCCGTTCTTCAGATCTTCAAAAAACTGCTGTCAAAACAAACCAAATCTACTTGTTGGGTTGGTGGGACCCCTTTGAAAGTTCTATGGTATCTAATATCCCTCGATTCCAAATATACACAGACTAATTAATTTTCCTAACGGGCAAGGCTATTGAGTTATTGCTTTATTAATTGACTTAATTAGGTGGCATATAATTACAATCTGATAAATAAAATATCAGATCGGCTAGACTTGTATCAATTTTCATAATGAAACCAGTATTCTCGGATGTCAAGTGCGACTCCAATTACAACTGTATAGATTTTCAATAAATCCGTAATGTTGAAAGTTGATAAATACGAGCAACCTACGCTAGTTATCTAGCGGCTTTCAAAACTTACTTGATTGCAAGTATTTTGTTAAATATTTTTAGCGACTGTTTGAATATTTTACTCAAAATTATCTCTAGAATGTTTTTTTTATTATTATTACCAAAAACTGTGTATACATTTTATATTTTACAAAAAAGAACTATTTAAACCTCTAGAGTTTGAGTATAGTACCTGAAAGATTAATTATGTTAATTAATCTAATTAACTATACAATTAGGAGATCAAGCATGGTTCTGTCAGTAGTTAGCATGGAATTTCATTGTAACAAGGACAGAAAATATTATTTTAATTTAAGTTTTATGTTTTACTAAGCCTAACTAGATTACTAAGCCTTATTTTGTAATAATACACAATTACACTTAAATACTACATAGAGTGTGAGAGGAGCCCGGTGGCGCAGTGGTATAGCGCCTGGCTCTGCGATTGCTGAAGTTAAGCAACGTTCGCAAGGGTCGGTCATGGGATGGGTGACCAAAAATTTATTATCTCGAGCTCCTCCGTGCTTCGGAAGGCACGTTAAGCCGTTGGTCCCGGCTGCATTTGCAGTCGTTAACACCCACCAATCCGCATTGGGCCCGCGTGGTGGGTTATGGCCCGTCCTTCTTACCACCCGTAAGGAAGGCCTGTGCCCCAGCAGTGGGGACATCAAAAATGGCTGATGGATGAACTACATAGAAAATAAACTAACTTTTGAAATATTTTTGCAAAATGTCATTTCGTTTTCTATCCCGGAAAACCTTTTGAAACAATAATGGTAAAAAATAATTGTTTGTGAATAATAAAGTACAAGTATTTAAAAACGTAAAATAGAATTGGAACTCGCTAAGTATAGAATTCCGAAACAGAATATCGATAATGTAGGGAAATTTCGAATGGAAAATTACTGCATGTAAGTATGTGGTAGATTCCTAGATTTGTATGGATGTGATGCGTTCGGAATAATTCCGTCTCGGAATTCCGAATCAAAATTACGTCTCCGCACTAAGTCACAGTAATGATAATAGATACAATTACCGTGGCTAAGTTTGCGTCAAGTCACATTTAAGTAAGAAGAAAAAACTGGATCTGAAAATTTGCAACAATTTTTTTTTTCATATCATAAGTTTAGTATGTATGTTAATTCTGTCTATTCAAATAGAATCTACAACGTTACGATTTTAACATACTGTTGATTTTGCATAGGTTACGTACTTTTTTATATGTACCTATACTTATAACCTAGAACGATTCGTTAATTCTCCGACAGAGGGAAGTGAATACTGATTGAGTGGTTTTTTTACTGCAAACAAAATTACACGCTCCAGTGATTAAACTGTAATCAATTCTGATTAAAATTGTTTCGTTATGCAACTTCAGTAAAACCTCGACATTGTATCGTCGACCAATTATGAGCTTTAAGGACGTACGATTTAATTGATTGACATGAATCGTTTAATATTTTTTTTAAACATCAATTTGGTATATGAACTTTAAGCTGCCAAGAAATAAGTATTTTTATGAGTTTTCATTTTATAGAATTTTCACATTTGACGGCAACATATTATGGCAGAAATATGGAATAAAAAAAATTGTTTATACTCTTTTCATACTCTTCAAATAAAATATGAAAATAATTTACCCTTACTACTGTAAAACAGCTTCATTCTAGGACCCTAATAAGTTTTTCCTACGTTTAATATTAAATTTTAAAAATAAACCTATTAATGAAATACAACAAACATAATTAAAAACTTGCGAAAAGATCTTTAGTATGGCGACATAATAAGAATATCGCCAATTTCCATATAAAATTACGGCCACTTTCAAAATTTCGTACATTGTAAATGTACGTAATCGTTTTGACTTCCATTGTCCTTACAAATAACCATTCGAGCTGTTTTGTAACACTTTTAGTTGGCAGCGTGCAATTTCGGCGATAAAAATCAACATAAAAACTACTACATTTTGGAAAAACATTAGTAAATAAACTTACTTATAGTTTGTAAAACATAAATAATTTCTAACTATGAACATTCAAAGCAACAAATATCAATGTTCACAGTTAGATTAGTTAGAGTCATAAGTGAAAATTACATTATCTACTCGAAAAATACGAACTTCTTGGGCAGTCATCTTATCATACATATTTATGTATTATTATTTATTTATTATTTAATTGGAGCTACTCAAAAGCATCTCGACATAATAAATCGTCGGCATTTCGCTATTCAATATCGAATCAAAGAAGAGAATAAATCATCGTTCGTTTAATATCATTGACTTAAGTACACACTGTCGAACAGCGGAAAGTTCAAATCGACATTGCATCATGGGCTTAGTCACGACGTGGCCGCCTACCATTAATATGGAATTATGGCACAGAATAAATTGACCGCAAGCCCTTTTTGATATAAGGCTAAATAAACAATATCGGGCTGTGCTGTGCTTGTGCAGATTTTACTAGAAAATTTTGGATAACAAAGAAAAACTATCATTTATTTGCTTGTCAATTTACGTCATCATATCAGTCGCACGACACCCACTGCTGGGTCAATTTAAGTACAATTTCAAAATCTGCAGGGATATGCATAATATCAAAGTATCGATACTTTACTCGATACTAGTATCGTATCAAAAGGATCAATACCAAAAGGTATTGGAACAAAAGTATCGATACCTGAAGGTATAGAGTACTTTTTTTATAGAGAGCTGAATGGACTGCTGTTTGTGATGATAATTTACTGCCTCAAAAATAATTATATTTGACACCGTTCAAATTCAAGTGCGGTTACACTCATAGCATTTATCTAGTACTGATAATTAACACGGCACAGCACAGCTGGATGCTGATTATTCACCCTAAAATGCAAGAACGCAACTGATATTTACTGCAATTTTTCGATGAACAAGTGAATAAACTTTTCTAACGCCAGTCACGAAATCCTTGTGCAGTGACATTTTATAACTGCATAAACTGCAGTGGTGCATCCGCGAGACCGTGAAAAGGTGCAACATAATACAACTTTGAAGGTCCTTGTGGAATAGCTTCGTAAACTTGGATGCGATCGTTAAAAGTATTGACAAACAAAGTCAATGTTCTAGAAATATAAGGTGTTCAATACATCTTATATTTCTATTAACATTGACTTGACTAGATTAGTTACACACAAGAATATTTTGAAATTTTATGATAAGTCAATTGTCTTCTATAGAACCCATCACCCATCAACACAAAATCTGACCTTCCAACTGATATATTATGAAGAAGATTTAGAATGTTTCTTCAGCAACAAATTAAAGTTTATTGTCCTAAGTGAATATCTGTTAAGTTGGTAATAAAATGTTTATGTCCACTATAATTTATAATTACAGTCATAGTATTTAAGACTGGTCGAGCTGATGACATCAACGTCGGAGACACGAATGAAGTCATTAAATCCAACCTCTCCTGACATTAATAATGAAAAAAATGAACTTTGATTTTGACATAAAAAACTAGAGAACTAGTCGTGATCAAGAAATAGCAATAAAATAAGGAAAATCTCATTTTTACTACTGCGATTTTATCAAATCCAGATTGATTTGGAAATAATGTAAAAAAATCTAGTTTTGGAATTACTAAAACATTTTTTTACTTTTTGTCTCCACAGTTTTATAATGATCGGCTCAGATGATTAATTTTTCTTGTCCATCAGCCATTTTTCTTACTTCGGCAAAAAAAAGGTTAAACATACATTTTCATAAAATTATGATTTTTTGAGAAATTGAATTGGACATATAGGTATTTGATTCTAATTTTTAGAAATATGCTAAATTCAATCAAAAAATTATATGTAGTTTTTTTTATTTCGTATAAGAAGAAACAAAAATGAAATATTGAACTCGGCCGAATCGCACATAGTTGTGATTGTGATGAATGTGATGATATTTAATTAATCTCAAATTTTAATTTTAATTGTGTGGAAAAAAAATACATCCTAGTGTAAAACCTCGTTATCAAGCTCATAGAAAAAAAAACATAAACAGTTAATAAATATTTAGAGAAGGATATCCGCACCGACCGGCTCAGCTGCGGATGCTCAGCGTAATATAATTATTTGAATAATTAGACGGTAAGGACATTAACTGTTGCTAGAATTTATAGACGAGCAAAGAGCTAACTTAAAGTCAGTGATCTTTGAAAACTTTCGTAAAAACTCGGTAGCTAGCTTAGTGAACAAAAAGCTCTAAGCTTCAAAAGCTTTTAAAGTTATCTAAAATAGGTAGGTAGGTGTTAGTTTGCCTACTTATATAAAAAAAACTAGAATCCATCCATACTTCCTTTAAATGCGAAAGTAACTCCGTGTGTCTGTTTGTTATATTTTTATATAAATTATACATATTTTTTTGGTAATATAGGACCATGAAGAGGGACATAATCTGCTACTTTTTCCGAAAGTTTAAATAAATAGTAGTAGGCAAAAGCTAGTATGCTTTGTTAGTAGGTACCCATTCTTTTGTTAAGTAAATAAAAAGCTAGTTAACTTTTTATTTCTTATAATACCTATTTAGTTAGGTTTCATCTTGGCACTTTCCCTCATGCAAAGAAAACATCGAGTGTTAAACAAATATAACGCTTAGCACATTGGTTTAAGGATAAGGTAAACGCATGTGTTGAAATGTTTGATTGTGATTCATAAATAAACTTTTTAAAATAAATAATACATATTTAAATTAGCATACTGTTGGAAGAAAAAAGAATTACATAACACTTTTTTTGGGAAATACTAAATAATAAATAAATAAATAAATAAAAATTGTTTATTTCCATTAACAATGTTGATCATTAGATACAATGGGTTGGAGCTTCCTTTTAAGCTTTTTTGGCCTGTGTTAAGAAGCCCCGCTCCTCCTTAATGATTATATACTTAAATTACAAAAAGATACAACAACAAACTAAAATCTTATTACAATAAATATTAAAAAGAAGTTTAAAAGCAAAGAAAACAATTTCAAATACCTACCCAACAATCACAATATAAAAGCCAAGAGTCTTATGTAAAAAGTAAATTTGCATGCAGTTGTATATGTGTGTGTGTGTGTGTGTGTGTGTGTGTGAGTGTATGTGTGTGTGTGTGTGTATGTGTGTGTGCGTGTATGTCATATATAGATTTTTTATTTCGATTTAGTATTAAGTACATATATTACGTTATAAATAAGAGAAGTGATTCAGTCTCTTCCCAAGTTTTAGTTTTTAGCCATTTAGTTATAAGCTTTTTAGATTCATTGTGTGTTTTGTCATATATATATAGTTGTCGGTTTATAATATTGTAGAGGTGAGCAGATTGAACAAGATATTGTGTTTGTGCAAATTTGGTTCTAACTCTTGGAGCATAAGCAACTATATCTTTTCTTCGTTTGTTCATTATACTCGGGTCATATGTCAGGGTTTTGTGAAGTTTGAGGGTGCTCTGCACTATATATAGCTTTCTTACAGAAAGGATGTCACTTAGTTGATAAAGACTTTCAGTTGGAAAACGCCATTTTTTAAAATACATCACTTTTATGAGACACCTTTGAGCCCGCTCCAATTCTAGAAATTTTGTTTTTCCCGCACCTCCCCATATCGTGATGCAATATGTTAAGACTGACTGTACTATAGATATATATATAGTATTCAACAGACTATTTGGTGAGGCACGATCAACTCCTATATCTCTTGGTATCACATGTCGCAATGTCTTAAAAATCCAGACTAATTTCCTAATTCTACTACTTATATAATCAAGATGTGGGTACCAAGATAGTCGATTATCCACCATAACTCCTAAATATTTTAACTGGGTGACTTTCTCGATGATTCTGCAGTCGCAGTTACTATTATTATTACCACAATCATGTATTTTGATATCAAAATTGTCATTTGGTTGAGTACTATTATTTATACTAAAGCAAATAAACTTTGTTTTTTGAATGTTAAGTGTGAGGAGGTTGGATCCAAGCCACTTAGCAACTTGACTCAGTCCTTGTTCGGTGTGCAATTTGACGCTATCCCATGAATCAGATGTAAAAATTATTGCAGTGTCATCTGCGTATGAAAAGATTTGCGCGTGAGGTATTTGAACATTGCACAAATCATTTATGTAGATGAGAAATAGGGTAGGTCCTAAGACACTACCCTGAGGTACTCCGTATGAAATATCAGCTTCCTCGCTAACAAATTCCCCTATCTTGACTCTTTGTTTCCTATCAGTCAGGTAGCTTTGAAATAAAGCAAGACAGGTTCCTCTGATGCCAATCCTTTCTAATTTTCGCACAAGGATAGGGAGAGAGACTGTGTCAAATGCTTTCTTTAAATCAAGAAAAACACCCAGACACTTTTTACCCTTATCCAATGTTTCTACGACCAGCGATGTTTCTACGACCATACTAAACCCTAAACAGCTGTTTTCGAAAGTATTTACTGACTAAGTAAACATCTACTTTATTTAAATACTTCTAAAAACCTAGCTATTTTTTAAAGTTAAATCATTCGTTTGCCTATTGCAAAAAAAATATTGCAAAATTTTATGATAATAAACAAAATTAAGAAGATCTCTAGGAGAGCAAATTTTAAAAAGTTAACTTTTAAGATTCCACGACTTTGCATTACAGTTTTTATCATTTTCCTTAGCTTATTCGATGTTGTTCACCTCTACCCTCTCAGCTTATTTTTTCTGTTCTGTTCTGTAGCCTTCTATATTCACCGACTAAATTATTTTAACTTTGTATAAAGTTATACTTATAACTATTATATGTATCATATTTAACTAAATAGCATTATTAATTAAGTTATTAAGATATTGCATTAAAATAATACATTTTCAATGAACTACTACTTGGATTATTTAGATTTATTAACACTGAAACTAAATTAGTTTTTTCTGTTGACTTCGTGTGAAAATACCGCCGTCGTCGGCTCATTAAAGCAATTATAAGGTCTTTAAAGATTTATTAAATAATTCTCGAGGTAATTCACATATTTTACGTTTCTATTGTCAAAACTAACAATACGTAATAGTTACAATTACAGAGTTTATAAATTCTATTGTACCGATTTCATACATTGTTTAATGTAAGTAGGTGATGATAATCTCCGTTTAACTGTCTTAAGGTTATTTATTTGATGGTGTGTTAAATTTTATTACTTTAGTCTCGAAACTTTCAAAACATTTTGCAGTATAAAAAATAAAGATATGATTGTATTAGAATCTGTAAAATACCTGTGTTGTTGAAAAAACAACACAGAACGATCTAGACTTTCATTTGTTCTCACATAAGAAACTCATGTTTACTGATTTCTAATCTGCGACAATAATAGTTATAATAAATGATTAAAGTATTTACTATTTATCTACTAATCTAAATTGTACGTGTGACTAAACTCTAGTGCTTTAAGTCTTTTCAACATCTTTACTTTAAAATTCTATGGGCGTAGATTTTTTAAATACTTACTCATGCTTTGCAGCATCAATACAACGGATAAATAGATACCTAGTAAGTAAGTAACGGTATTTTTTTCCAGTGTCAGTACATGTGTGTCACTGAATCTTTTATTACACGAATCGGAATGATCCGTTCGATTATAGCTGAAATCGCCAATAGAGCGTCACTCTCAATTTGTAATTTAAACGAAGATTGATTGACCTACAAAATATGAATTTTAATCATGACTGCACCGTTGGAACATTCATTTTGAGTCAGATATATCGCCATAATTTTATTACAGAGCTCAATTTCAAACTCTAGGTTTTATTCGTGAAAAATAACTTATGTCAAAAGTAGGCAACACAGATTTAAAAGGACTAGAACCCAGCGCCGTTAAAATGCTTTACAAAAAATATAAAAAAAAACTGTTGCAACGACAGTCCTAATTCAAATATGTCGCATTCCATTTTCCAATAATCATTTAATCACGAGTTGGATTTATAAAAAGAGGTCTATACACTATCGCGTACGTGACACGGAATTAAAAAAAGCTGTATATTTAGTAGCGATTGGTGCATTTGAACCAATAGCATTGGTGAATGCGGCCGGCGAGGTTGTCGCGGCCCGCGAGGTCGAAACGAGGTCCGAACGGCCGGTATCAGTATACTGAACGGATTTTCTTTAATAGAACTCACGACTTTACATAGAATCCGTCTTGGAGCCTTGAGACGTAACATTTTGTTGGGAACTGACACCTAATTATTATTTGGCCTGCGAACACTACCCACGATTAATGTAGTCTTCGAAAAACAAGTTTTATGCACCTTTGACTTTTTCAATAAACTTGAAATTAGCCTTAATTTACTAAATAGGCAGTACTGGTTTAATTTCTTAAATGTATAAGTTCTGACTTTAATCATTTGAAGTTACAATTATTCAAGTTGCCTTTCAAGAAACAAAGTAACTTTTCTTACATAATATGCTCTGAAATATCATCATTAGGCTATCCGCTGACGGGCGCTTTTTTGTAGCTGCGATAATCGCGGCGTTAATCGCGGCGATATCGCGGCGATAAACGCGGCGATAATCGCGGCGACAATCGCGGCGCTTTTTTGTCGGTTAACCCTAAAAGGCACCCTGTAATAATAATATAGAACAATCACTTTTATTATTGCTAAGCTCTATAAAATAAAGTTTATGATTTATTTATGTCAGTTGATCAGATTTTGATGACATGTTATAGTGTGTTTTATATTCGCAATATACTCACAAAGCCCATTCATTTGATATACCACTTGGTATGAAAAAAATCTTTGTAAGTACTGAAAACTTTATGACATCAAAGTTTCTACCCCCGCCATTTTCACGCTTTTCATCTTATATATTTGTGATCAGGGCATCGTATTGAATGCATCGATACCACATTTTCGTATTTTCGTGATGACTTGTGCGAAAACTAACCTCAAACCCTATAATTACCGATCGGCTACAATAGAATATTTTATTCATGTTTTTCGAAAGTTATAGTTATTGTATTCACTTCTCAAGCTTACGCGCTCACTAGACATGAAATCAGTCCCCCGTGACCACGGCAGCTGCAAAGGTGCCGAAACGTCGGGAAAATCAAAAATCAGACCAAATACCAACTAATTACCAAAGTACTTTCAATAAAACCGCGCTAGTATCCGTTAAAAGTGTTTTATTTCATGTTATAGTTATTGAATAATTATAATTAAATACCTCGAAAAGCACGTATAGTTATAATAACAACAAAATCATAACACGAAACAAAGAAAATTCTATCCCAGAAATATTTAACAGAATGATACATGTGTCAAGCCACAGCATAAAAATGTTTATTAAAAGTCGCAATATTTAGTTTAATTTTTTTTATAATGTAGCGTCCGTTTAAAAGTACGTTAGCCTCAAATGGGTTAAATAGTATGTGGGTGGTGTGGACCTCACGGAAAATATTGCTGATAATAATAATAATAATTGCCTATAACTGACCTTAGGTTCGTAGTGTGGTGTGATCCTACCTTTTTTGGAACAGGATTAAAAACTATATAAATTGGTAAGCATATCATGTAATAATAATTGTCTTACTTTTTATTGCAAGCTCTGCCATTACAAAAATAATTATGTCAGCCAGCGAAAAAAATTGTGGTGTCTTTTAGGGTTAAAGCCGCTTGTCACTCTTGTCAGTGTCATTTCGTGGGCGATTAGTCGCCGAGCTATGTGTGAGCTACTTTTTGTAGCTCGTGGGCGTTTACGTATTGAACTCCATATGTTCTATTCTGGGCTACAAAAAATCGCTCAGCGATTAATCGCTCGTTAGCGGTGGCGCTTAAAATTTGAAAAAAGAATGCGGGACGTTCCACATTTACGTGGTGGTAGTTGCTTGGTTCATCACATTCTAAATTTAAAACTCAGTGAGGGTAATGAATTTAAATACTCACTTCCCGCACAAGAATTCCAAAATGGCAGAACTCATCAGCTAGCGTTATTTTTATAAAACTTTATGGCTGCATGACTGTTCGTTTCACATGGCCACACGAGCCAATTTAAAATAAAAAAAATACTAAGAAAAATTTCTTTTTTCGCATTTTTTGAGAAAAACACTAAACAAGCCTTGTGCGAGAAGCAATCCTGCGCTCGCCTGTAATATATTTTTCTCACTTATGCTCTGAAATCTTATCATTCCATTTGAAAAAGGAATGCGGGGCGTTCCACATTTCCGAGGGGGTCTGGTTCATCACATTCTAAATTTAAAATTCAGGCCAGGAATGAATTTCAATACTTACTTCCCGCACCAGCACCAGTGCGGGAAGTAGGTACAGTGCGAAGATGATCTGGGTGGTCTGCGGCAACTTTTTTTTTTGTTTTAGCTGTTCACAAAAACAAAAAAAGCAAAGGCACATTTGCACCATACAGCCATAACTTTAGTTCCTTTTTTCTGGCACGCAAGCCAACGACAAGACAGTTAATATTATAAAGGTAAAATTATTTAATAGGTACTATAATAACGATACAATAAAAAAATGTTGCGCACAGAGTATATTACTATAAGAATAAATAAATATTACATTGTATTGTACCAGATTTATCAGAGACAAATCCTCTAAGTAATCTTAAATTATGTACAGCGCCATCTACCGCCGAGAAGCGAAATGAGATGGGTTTTTGCTTCTCGGCGGTAGATGGCGCTGCACGTAATTCAAGATTACTCAGAGGATCTGTCTATGATAAATCTCATTTTTAATATTAATTAAATTTAATTAAGTTTCAATTGAAAAGTTTTTTATTTCCTTGCATTTCTTGAGAAAAGCACTATACAAGCCTTGTTCTGGAAGCTACTTGCATTGCCTCGAATGATTAAAGCCCTCGCCTGCGGCTCGGGCTTCAAACCATCCTCGACAATGCAATCGCTAGCTTCCCGTTCACGGCTGTAATGTACTAATATCATATTATATTATTACATTACATGTTACTTGATTTTACAAGGTAAAGCCACAAAGGCTGACAATGATACTTACGATTAGTTTGTTATATCATTTTATTCACTGTATCAATTACATCGAGATCATAATATTACATAATAGTTGTTATTGTGTAATTAATACTGTAACTCGGTAGAAAAAACAAAAATGGTTTGATTTCAAACTCGGCGGACCGAAAAGTATGTTGTAAATGCTTCGTTTAACATTTCATAGTTCGTAATTAAATAAATATGAAATATTTATTACTCATATGAATCAGTTAAATAGGAATTACTTATTTTTACTTTTGCTTCATCAAAATGATCATTAACACTCACAGAAATAATTTACGTACTCTTTCAAAAAATCAAGTAAATTGTGAATTAAGTAAGTATAATTGACACAAACAATGTTAATTTACAATATTTGGCATGAGTAGGTACACTTTTTCCTGCGCTCGATATGGTACAAGTGGCTGTTTTAAGCTGTTCCCAATCGACTGCTTGAAGGTTTTATTCCGTTGCCAATCTGGTACACCTCGCATGAAGGTTTTATGCGGGTAGCTCCATACACGCCCACCCACGCTCGGCACCATTGAGAGATAAAGGAAAATTTACTTTTATCCCCACCTCAAGTGCTGTCCTGTCCTCGTATTTTTCAAAACTGATAATACTTGATAGTAAAATTGGAACTGAGACTTGAGCCAGTATAACCTACGTATCTACGGACAAGGCAAGAAATAAAATTCTCAAAATATTTTACTTTATTTCAAGATACAAAGATATAAAATAAAAATCTTTTTTCTTTTCGGCTATACCCAAATGCGTTAAGCTTCTATCAGTCAAAATTACGTGCAAAGGAGTTTTTATATTACAACACTCATTTAGATGTACTTATATCACATGTACCTACGTAAAGGCTTATTTTTCGTAACGCAACTGTCATTTAGCTAACGATGACAATAAGAAATAACAATAAATACTTAGTGTTGCAATAAGAATAAAATAATAATAAGAAATAACAATAAATAGTGTTGCAATAAGACAATTAAAATATATAGGTAAAGGTACTATTATTATGGTAAGCTGCAGTGACATAAATTCAAATCTATACTTTTGTACAGAAAACTAAGAAACCCACTTTTAACGATCGTATCACTACATCCCACACGAGAAATATACGTCAATGGAGATAAAATTTAATATTACTCAAGTAAATCTAAATTTACAAAACAACAAACAATTTAAGTCTTAAGAGTCTTAAAATTGATTTACGATTGTTTTTTTTTTAGTTTCGCAACAATAGCACAATAAAAGACAAAAGAACTAGTCGTATAACCTTGGCCACCTAGGTGATCGTACGAATTAAATAATAAAGTGGCCTAAAATTGTTACAATAAAAAAGTATCCTTGTGCTTATTAAATCGCCCTTATTTTAGCTACAGAGGGCTTACTACGAAAAAAACACTCGATCTCCGCATCTCTAAGGTTATTAAATCATCGAAAACTTATAAAAGACTTTTTAACGGATACTAGCGCGGTTTTATTGAAAGTACTTTTGTAATTAGTTGGTTTGGTTTGATGTTTGATTTTCCTGACGTTTCGGCACCTTTGCAGCTGCCGTGGTCAGTGAGCGCGTAAGCTTGAGAAGTGATTACTTACTAATTTACTGATACTATTTTTAAACTTCTTTGAGAAAACTCTACTTCAAAATTAAAAGGGGTAATCAACTTTTTGATATCAAACCTTCGTTAAAAAAGCATTTTAAAAAGGGTTTGTGCAATCTCAATAAGCATTATAATAAAATCGCGATAGTCTTAAATGAAACTGTTATAATAAAAAATATCCTCGTGCTAATTAAATTGCCCTTTAGGAGGGTACTGACCTAACAGCCTTGAGTACCGATCTACATGCATATTTTAGAGGACAGTAAAATGACCAAAACATCCTGCTCGCTGAGTGCTTTTGTGTACCATTAATGGCCACCATTTTAATGTGTTCAATTTGACTGGTACTTTTTGGAAGTCGTAGCACATGAAAAACCTTATTTTTTTAAATTTTAATATGACATATTGGTAAAAGCTATAGAGAATACCCATCTCACTTTTCACGCAATGAAACATTTGTTTTAATCCGAAAAAAAAATACCGTAAAATATAAAAATTGCCTTTTCATGCGACAAAATATCTAAGCTGTATTATAGAAAAAAAATTTCACCATGGAAAAATAGGAACTCAATGGCGCAGTGGTTTAGCGCCTGGCCCAGTGATTGCAGAGATAAAGCAACTTTCGCAAGGGTCAGTCATGGGATGGATGAGCAAAAATATATTATCTCGAGCTCCTCCGTGCTTCGGAAGGCAAGTTAAGCCGTTGGTCCCGGTTGCATATTTTGTAATCGTTAACACCCAGCAATCCGCGTGAGACCCGCGTGGTGGATTATGGCCCATCCTCTTTATCCACCCATAAGGAAGGCCTGTGCCCTAGCACTGGGGACATTAAAAAATGGATAATGGTCATGGTCTACAAAAAAAATTGAGACAGGTGTCTATTGGTAAAAGCTTAAACACGATGTCGTTTTGATTCCATTTATTATTTTGCAACAACGCACCATGATTAAATTTTAAAAAGTGTCCAATGTTATCCACTCTCCTCGTCTAAACTAAAATTAAAGATCGTATCGAGCTGTGGCATTTTGATTCGGTCAATTTTTGGAGAGCAAAAAAAATGATCTTGACCTTTCATTTTTAAAGGTCGCCATCGTTCATTGTTTGAATTAATCTATCTTAATGTCCATTTTCCCCGGAATGACAGATAACGTTCTGACCGCATGAATTGTTAGTTTTAGATAAACATGTTTAGAGAAATCACAAAAAATAGAGAACGTCATACGTTTGAAATGGAATTTTGCAGTGTAACTATTTTTTTTATTTTTAAATACGGCATTTTTTTTAATTAATAACGTATAGCTCTGGTTTTATTCAATTCTGATTTCTGACAAAGCTGATAATGAAGCTGACAAAGTTTCTTGCGCCCATTTTTCTTGTCAGCTAAAAAAGTCTCGAATGTAGGAAAAAAGAAAAAGTGTTAGGAAAATATAGACAATTCAAATTATTGTATGGTCTGTGTTAATATCTAAAATTATTTGAATAAACAATTTTTCATTTTTATTTTCATAGTTTTAATTAAATGCGTACTGTCATCGACAGTGGGTACTTGTAGTGTTCTCAACAATAGAATGAAAGTCGAAAACACAAGTTATTTTTTAATGTCTCACATCCCAGGGAGCGTTTACAACCTCTTTGTTTGCAGTCTCCTAAAACATGTGCTTTGTTATGATAACGAAGTTGATACGCGTAGATAAAAAGATGCTTTAGGGGGACTAGGGACATGTGACAAACTGAACCTGGGTCAACATGGTTTATGTTTACATTGTGACATTCTTTGACAAGTATGTTTATGAATTTGAAGAATATTTTATGAACATTTCATTTTTTGGCTGGGATACTTATTTCTGTTAATGACAGCTGTTTTGTACAATGGAAAAATATCCCTCTAACGGTGTTTTGGCAGTTCACATATTTGTAACGGATTTTGCTATTCCAACGCATATTTTAGTGTTTAAACTAAAAATTATCTTGCTAAGTCATTTTTTACAGTAAAATATTTCAATATTTTACAGGTTGCATGTACTGATTGAATCAAATTATTAAGTACATACCTATATTACTTCATAATTAATGCTTACCATACTAGTTGTGCAATGTGCATACAAACAATATTGGTCCATGAGGAAAGCGGGTACAATTCGTCAGCTGACCGCTTTTCTTTCAAAGTAACATGCGTTTAGTTATAATAGTCCTACTTCTTTGCAGTTGCAGAATGAAGTTATTTAAAACATCAAGCAATTCATCAGGAGAAACTCAAGAAAAGCGACGTCTGTCAACAGCTGGTTTGTACCAGTCAAGTAATCATTTGTGTCCACCAACATTTCACATATGATAACGTTGGAAACGGGACTGGTAATAAGAAAGTACCTATTTGATAACTTCTTGACGTGCCTTGTACACAAAAACGTGCCTTTCTTTGGTCTATCTCTTTCTAAACGTCATCTATCCCGCTCCCTCGTCGATAAACGATTGCAGTGGTAAGTGTTGTGACTTGCAACTTGTTCGATGTCGTCACGAGAGGTGTCACCGCAAGTTGCGCAGATTTGCACAACTGTAGAGTAGACTGGGAGGTTTGGCGTAGCGGTTTTTGCAACTTGATTCAAATGCCCCTTAAACTTCGACCCCCTTATTCTTAAACGTGAAGTATGCTAAGCAAGTTATTTTATCATAGTTGGTCGGTATAAATATTTCCTCCTCTTTCTGTTAAATTGTAGGGCTCATTACCCCCTTATTCTTAAAGTTAGACTTGGTTTAAAACTGACTCTGTCACTTAATTTACTGAAAGACAGCCCAAAAAGACAGCATAATTTTCGTGTCCACTACGTGGCTTTTATAAAAAAATATATACAGTAAAAATATCGAAACATAAAAATCTGGTAAGAACTTGGACCTTTATGTAACTTCAACTTATTCATCTTTGAATTCAAACTTCAAATATTATTTCCAAAGTTATGTGTGGAAAATAAATTCTTATGTATTATGTTTTCGATCACGCTAGTGCAGGTTTATTAATGAATATATTAATTTCTCTCAAACTCGTTTGAAGTTTTTTTGAAATTGATTAATGTACTAATCTGTCTAAGTATGTCTTTAAAACTATTCAAGATATAATCTCAAATGTTCTTACGAAATAAAAGTGTTTAATGTTTAAGGATTAACTTCATGAAATATGTTCGTTCTTTTTAAAGAATCAATCTTTTTTGCAAAGATTTAATCATTTTCTTTCTTAATCATTAAGTTAAAGCAAACTTCTACGAAAATAGTAGCTATAGAAGTAGTAAAGTGCCAAACAGTTACCTATTAGCACGTCAAGATATTGCAAATTCAATTCTTCAGACAAGCCATTGTTTTGACTCGCATTTTGACGCTTATCCAACTTTCGAAACGTCATTTTCGATTAGTTTCGCATTTGCTATGTACACAGCAATTTCACTGCTCGTAAATAATTATTGCACAATTATGTAAACATGAATGGTTTCTCCGCACGCTTGTTGAAGTATATGAAAAAGTATTGACAAAAGATTTTTAAAGTTCAGTAAATATGCCTTATCAATAAAATCTGGCTTTTTCAAGTGTTTGTAATCAATAGCACAAATTTCTCGCGTCTTTGTTTATAAGCTTATCAGCTTTTTCCTTTCTACAAACGCAAGCACGAAGAATAAACAATCAGCTTTAGGAAACTCGAATCAATATTCGATTGGTGCAACGAAAAGAAGTTCAAGAGTCTCTTTAAAAGTAAATTTATTCTAAACAGAAGCAAACGACGCCGTACGCAAGATGAGTCAGAGACCTTTTCACCTGACTATTGTTTATTCTGGACGCAAACCAGTTCGTTCACGGTTTTCCTCTTTTCTTTATAGGCTTAAAAATCTTAGCGTTCAAACGTATCTTTTGAATATTCATACGCGTGTCTCTGTCTATGAATTATGAATGCGTTCTCTCTGTCTTCATGACTCTACCAACTTGTTTCGACATTTAGAATTCGTATAAAAAGTCCTTCTACACAGTTTCCTTATTCATAATTTTATATAAGTTATATTATACATAATAGTTTCGGTAATTTGGTTTATACATTGGCAATAAAACCTAATCACCGTGTTTTATTTAATTATCAATTATATATGCGCTTCCGATAATCAAATGGGATTTAAACAAGGCTTTCTCTGCCAACGCTTAAGTTATACAATAAGCATAACTGTAAACATCCGGTCTTACCTCTGCTTAGGCAAGTCCGTTAAAATTCCGGTACACAAGATACACTGACACTTTGATTTTAGCGAGTCGATCAGCCGCGGATCGCACCGTTATTCACGTCATATGTGTGTCAAATAACGAGAAAAATTCTCACAATCTCCGGCACTTGGAAATCTCTTTGAACAGTCGGGCACTGCACTGTTTAAGTCTTTAAAAACGATAAAGGGAAAACAAAAACTAAACACAAACACGAAAAAGGTTTCAGCACTTTTGAATTTGGAAGGTTAAGCGTGCGGGTTGCGCGCGCGTCGCGTCGTGTCGGGTCGGCGGTGGTCGCGCGTCGTCGGCGTCGAATCGAGTCGTCGCGCAAGCGTAGCTCGTGCGCTCGCCGCTCTCTCATGCAAGCGACTGGCGCCTCGCGCCTTCACCTTCGCCGCGCCGTTTCGCAACCTCAGCTTTGCAGTGAGTTGCATGGCAACTGTTTAAAAATGTTTACCAGCGATACAGTGATGTTGCTCTCTTAATAACCTTACCCTTTGTTTTTATAGACATCCGTTATGTTGTCTCTTCATTTATGTTGAACGAGCATGTCACTCAACGCAAAGGTTAACGTACTGAGATATAATCATTACTGGCACAAATAGGATAAAAAATTAAGAAGAATTGCAGAAGATAGGCAGTACACGAGTTTTGGGCACAACCTTTTTGTTTCATTAAATTAAACAACAAATTAAGAATGCAGTGAATACTTAATTAAGACAAAGATAGTTCATTAAGGCACCAGAAATAAAATCATGAACTTTGAACAGAAATAAAATCCTAGACTTAAACATGTTTGACGAATTCTAGAGACTTTATTTAATTATGCCCACGCCACATGTCCATTTAAATCTATTCTTTTGATTCTATCATAATAACATATTGCGATCATAAGTGAAATGGTGATGAAATAATAAAGAAATGTGTCAGCAAGATCTGTGTCAGCGTATAGTAGTGTCAAAAGATGACGAACGCATTCTGTCTCTTATTTGCTTTAACGCCTTGAACGAGGGCGTTGATATCTTTTGTAAGAGACGTCTCACCGTTCTAAATACGAAAAAGGTGATAATTTCTCTGCCATTTTCATCCTCTTTTGAATAATGAAACGGCAAAATACACTTTGTAACCACTTAGTTAAAGATTTAATTTAACTTGTCTTATGTTTTAAACAACTTGCTGTTACGAAAAAAACATTGATAATACTTTGCTACGACTATTCGTAGTAAAGTTTTTACAATGTTTTTTTAAAAGGAATGATAGTGTTTTGTTTATAACAATTTCCCACCAAAAACAAAGTTACTTCTAAGTATTACGTAAATTAAACTTTTGCTGGTACACCAAACCCTGGCAATCTGGAAAATAGGGTAAGGTTTTGATCATCATGGAATTCTACTGCATTATAGAAATACTACAAAATGAATGTTATTCGTATTTAAGTGCCTGCTATAATCATCTTTCTATATTTGCCCACCAAACGGATATTACGTCGTCACCGACTAAATTATAAGTCAGTTGATATTACCAGCTGCACCTTATGTAATTTCATCGCTTAGCATACTTATGCACTTGCTTAGGACTAGACTAGAATGTGGTTCCTATTGGCTTAGTTAAAGTGATATCATATTTGAGGTTGTTCTTCCTGATTCAACTTGCTTCTTGATCGATATTACTTTTTCAAGGCTATAGAATATGATATTAATAGTAAAAGATTTTAGCATTCACAATTCTATTTTTGTGTATAATATTAATAAATAATAGGTACACTTACTATAAAAAAAACCGACTCGCCACCAGCATTTTCTGATGTGGGACGCGGGAATCGAACCTGCGACCTTCGGGAGTCTGGCTCAATGCTCTTCCAACTCGGCTACCGAGTCACGAGAGAAAATGATGTGGTGAGTCGATTTTTTTCTACTACTTACCTAAAATTATTAAATATTATGCTACTGTTAATTTTAGTCCTGTTTTCATTAGGCATTAATGAAAACACTTTTATTCAATAAAAAAATAAAGTGACCCCCTTTCGCTATTCATTAAAAATATCGCAACTCATAATAACAAATTGCATTCAGAATTCGTAAAAGGATTCAATAACTTGAAGCAGTTAAATAATGTATTGTTCATCCGTAATAGAGCATTATTTTTTTAATTACCGCTCTTTTGTCCTAAATAATAATAAAAATTGACAAGAAATTTGATAAGGTTTAACATTAGATAGGTATTGTTTATGAGTGATACAATAATCTCAAGTGATTCCTAATATTTCGTGGTTTGAAAATACAAAAAAAAGGAATGTTATAGGTATTGAGCTTTGAAATCTATTACTTTACATAACGCTAAACGAACGTATACTAAGCATTAGTTAGACGGTTGGAATGCAGAAAGGTTGTATTATATATGACATACGGAAGCACTTTTGGATCCAAATACACCATAGGTAAGCACGCTCTTAAGTAAATTTGCTTACTTGCTTTAAAGATTCTTGCTGGAAGATATTACGTTACGAAACAACCAAGAGTGGACAAATAGATAGACAACTATTTTGCTTGGCACGGGAATTAAGTTGGTAAAGCCCAAGTAATAGAATTGGAATGGAAGACTTTTTTTCACAACGTACGTTAGTAGTGACAACGGGTCTGTTTGGCCTTCCATATTTTTTATAGTAGGTAATGGTAAAGCCGGAAGTGGCAGCGCGCTACACACGGAATCCTTAACCACAGGAAGGTTCCTGTAGTTATTTAGTATTTATATAGGTAGGTATAAAGGTAAGTTAGAATAGAAATAGAAGTAAGATAAGATAGGTTAGGTAATGTATGTTACTTACATAACCTAACTTATCTTACTTCTAACTACTGAAACACAACAATCTGTTAAGGTGTCAGACTATGGTAAGATGATAGTAGCTACTTAGGCGGGCTTGAACAAGCCCTTCCCTTTACCAAACCAAGCACAATTAACCCCTTCTGGGATTACACCTACATCTTACACGGGTGGATGTATCACTAGACCACATAGGCACTTGAAGCTGATTCAACATTTTTCGTAAAAGCCACGTGAGCTGGGGTCACATAATAATTGACGACCAAAGCAATTACAGATGTGTAACAAGACACTCGACGAAGCCGAAGTCCACGCATTCTGCCCATCATCGGGATCATTTTTGTCTTTTAGACTATACCTGGGAAACCAACAGTTACGAAGTTATTGAAGGTCAAAGTAAAAAAAAAATTAAGTTTTTTTATGAAATCTTATTATTATTCGTTATTTTCTATTTTTTGTCTACAGAAACATTATCAAAATTTTATGTATTTCGCGACAAAGAATGCCTTCAAAACGTCATCATTCAATGTATTTCATGAGCACGCACATAAACGTTGCCTTTCAACTCGGCCGCACGCAGCTGTGTAGCATTCACTCGCAGGCGCGGTCCTTTGTACGCGTTACATTGCGTGGTAATGTATGCAATGCTTTTTTAACACCAAAAATTAAAATCGTTTCCCAGCAATAATTTTGAACAGATATGGTCCTGATGATGGGCAGAATACGTAGACCTCGGCTTCGTTGAGGGTCTTGTTACACCCGGTACAGAAAAATAATTTCTAAATTAAAGTAAATTAGTTACTGTGTTAAATAACAATTTAATTTAATTACCTGTACGTATGTTCTTTACAATTAACAAAAATCTAACGGAATCAGCAACACAAGAGATACAAGACATATTGGAGCCATACTATTCGTCGGCTATTAAAAATACCTTAATTATATAACAAGAGCAGGGCAATAATTAGAAGGTGCATACCTGCATCAAGTTATTAAGTAGCAAATATCTAAAACTATGTTGATATAAATCCCATTATAGAGACATTAGCAACCGAAAATAACTCTGAACTACTTACACACACAAAAATGGTAACAAATCTGTATCACTATGTAATTGGTCACGCAAACCACTAAGTATAGTAAAAATAGAATAAAAGTCTGCAAGAACGTCACTTATGTGAGTTGCGCTCTATTTGCGTACGTTTTCATCATACTATTATGTAAATAACATAATGATAGAGATTATTATAGGCTTTTGATAATACGCCACACATTTCCATCAACAAATAATTAATGATGTGTGAAATACTAATGAATGATTTTCATGATGATGCGATACTTCTATTAAGTAACTCGTTATCCGAAGACTCTAGTTACTAGAGTCTAGTAAGTAACTATAGAGTTGACTCTAGAATTTTTTCTCTAAATGGGAATTGAACTAGAGTCTAGTTTAATTCCTAGTTAGAGAAAAAAAATACCTATAGTCAGTGGCAATAGCCGCTGATTGGCTATTTCTTTTAGACCATTTTATTAAACATAAAAAGCCCAATAATCCATTATATCTTTGAAAGTAATTATTCGTTTTTTTTTAATTTGCTAAATTGTATTGCAACCTCTTAAAAACAATTATCTAACACAATTTTAATCTGCGGATGCGACGAACGGAAGGTGACGAGAGCAACAATAGCCGGCTATATCGTTACCCAATCTGTGTTCGGATAATTAAGCTTAAGTATATTATGACAGCTAACCTAAAACACCTTGCCTTGTTTTTTGTTTTGTTTGGAACGTAACTGGGATTGAATGCGGTGCATCACTTTGTGGTAAGTGGGCCGATCGTAACACACGATGGCCACAGACAGAGGCCCGTCAACGCATCCGCCACTCTACACCGGACGCACGACTTTTAGTGCGCGTTTCCACTTTCGAGGTAGAGACGCATGATCACCAAGGCTGATTTAGGAAAGAATCTAAATGAAATTAAGTTTTTTTTTTTTGCACATGAACAGGGTACTTACACTGTAGATGATCATAATAATATCAAATTCCTCTCATTCCGTTATTTACAATTTAATAAATTAAGATAATTCTAATATAGTTGAATAAATAAATAAATAAATGCTTGGACAATTTCACACAGCGCCAACTAGCCCCAAACTAAGCAAAGCTTGTAATATGGGTGCTAGACAACTGATATACTACTTATATACTTTTTAAATATATACTTATTATACATAGAAACTCCCAGACCCGTCACAGAAATTAAAATTCATCATTTCAATTTCTGCCCGGCCGGGAATCGAACCTCTTGCGTGGTAGGCGCCATGTTGACCACTGCACCACTCAGGTCGTCAAATAAAATAAATATTCTGGTCAAATCAAATGAAACCAATCATTTAGTCCCAAACTAAGCAAAATGGCGACTAAGTTAACTACATTTTTTTTTTGTTTGCTTTGAATAACTTTTAGATTTCAAAAGTTTTGTTACTAACTACTTTTTCTGTATACTTTTAATGTAACTATAGGACTTTTTTTGGATCTATTTAAAATTGCAAAATAATTGTATTATGTATGACCGTTTGCTTCCTTAATAAATAAAAAATAAAAATAAGTTAAGAATATATTAGGTACATCAACAAGAGCATCTCCTAATGCGCACTCGCCAAAGACGCAATCTTCGAAGTACAAAATAGTTAATGTTTTAACAACAGGTTTATTCTATTCCAACCTTTATCATTTGTCAGAGACTTATGTCAGTTTGTGTTTATAAATGTTCAACTCAAGAGGCTGATCGCTGCCACTTGACTTGACTGCGCGTTTGGCGCAGTTCTATAGTACATTATGAGACAAGTTAGCTAAGTTGCTCATTGCACACAAGGCTGTGGGTTGCAGCCCGAGCCGTAGGCGAGGGCGTAACTCAGCCGAGTGTGCAATAAGCAAGAGCTCACGAGTTTCATACGACGTTTTTCAACACATTTGCGAGGAAAAAACAAAGTAATTTATCACACAGCAACAAATATGGCAAAAACAAAATATGATAATTATGTGAAAAGGCGCGCATGTTTTTTTTGTTTTTTTTTTCACACGCCCAACGCAAGAATATTTTGAGAACAAAGGGGTGAGGAGCATACAGCCTACTACTAATACTTCAAAATTATAATTTTAAGTGACAAAATGCAAATTTTTTAATATTTTATGACAAAATATTGTGAATTATGAATAATTTGATAATAATTATATATTTATTTGACTTAATTAAGGACTTACACATTTATTTATTCCAAAAATGTATATGAATTTTCAGCAGCATAAAACCTCTTTTTTGACAAAAAAAAATAACTGTATTACCCGGCTAAATTGGGAATGCTCTGTTTACTCGCATAGAACTTGCAGTAAGGTACAAATTTAACTTTGTAGGGTTAATTCTATTACGAACTAGTGTTTTATATATTATTGCACGCGTTTGTTATAGCTCGGTTTATGGCCCTAAAAGCGATGTATTAGGGCTCACTTTACGAGCAAGTGTGTTGAAAAAAATATTCTTATTTAGCGCTATGATTGGGCTTGATTGATGAGGATTGATTTGGACTTGAATTGGGATAAATAAATTTCTACTACAGACAGGCTTGATAACATAAGAATAATAAATAATAAAAATCCGCTGCCCTAATTAAGTTATAAGTGCCCTAATTTATTCTGTGCTTATTATTGGTTTTTTTTGTAAATATTCCTTTCCCGTAGTATCGTGGACACGCGCCTACACAAGTGATATCGTATTGCCATTCACCGTTTTAACCGTCGTTGCAGCGATCCCATGTCTTGCTAACTTACATAATAACGAAAATATTTGACTCGTTTTGCTTCCAATCAATGACTTCGATTGTACCTCTCTTCCAAATCACCATTGTAACCAGACACCTGCTTTTCTCAATCTTTAAATACATTGTATTGAAGGTACGGGTCACATGATTTTGGTTGCAACAGCTTATGTCACGAATCCACTAAATTGGAACAAAATAAGAAGTTCCTTAGTGCTCTTACACTTTTTTGTGTTTGGAAAGACACGATCATGCTATTGTGCAAATATGTATGTCGAAAATGACTAAGTGACATAATAAGTAACGACATGTTTTACTAAACATCTTCCTAATGTCTTACCCTCGTATCTACATAGACGAGTAAGTAATGACTTGAGTAAACTTGCAATTTTCAAATGCTTCTTATATTATATTCACAAGGTAATTTATAGTCAGTAAGTATAAAGTAATGCACCATAACTGCACTAAAATTGCATTTAAGATTAATTATACTATTACATGTGAATATAATAATAAAAGTATTTGAAAATTGCAAGTTTTACCCCAGTCGTTACTTACTCGTCTTTAGATACGAGGATAAGAATATTCGTGAATAACACTGCAATTTCGGACAATATCTTTTAACATGTTAATTATTATTTAGTAATTTTGAATTAAAACACACCTAGCTTATCGTTTCTGTGTTGTGTATACCTACTAGGAAATATAACTTATCTGATTTCCTCGGAAATCCATTTTCAATCGTTTTTCATTTTAACATATTTTTGATAGATTATCTTTATTTTTTTATCATCATCATGTCAGTGATACGAAGCCTACTACTGGGCGTCTACGATCGCTCCTTATTTATTATACAAAAAATTAAATTGTCCACAATAGGGATGTTGACTATTTTTTTATTTTATGTTACATAAATTACCTCTCAAAAAAAGAAACATTGGTAAAAGAATTAATTCGCTAGCATGAAAACTGCCCGAGATATCACAGTGTGAAATGCACACAAATGGACTCGATCAAAAACGCTCCATACTAATGGCTTGCAGATTATGACATCACACCTTGCAAGTTTGTATGCAACGCATAGGAAATTTGTTCAGCAGCTATATTAAATATTGTGTTTATCAAAATGGTTTCTTCGACAAATTTGCTATACATTTTACGGACTAATTGAAGGTATAATTTATTTTAATAAATTTTATACTTTTTAAATGGACTTGTCCACCCAACTTTGAAGGGACATAAAGCAAATAATATGCAATATATAAAACCAAGAGGTATACAAGCTACTCTAAAAGTTTAATATGTTTACGATTTTTATTAGTATTTCGTTATTTTATTCATTAGTCAACATCCCTATTCATACAGACTAATGTTTTTATTCATACACGTCCACCGACCTCGATGCATCAGTAATATCACACAATAATTAATCATCCATTATGAATGCTTGATTTAACATACTAATTGATCCACTTTTGCTTATACTTACTATCTGGAGTAAATCACCAATGCAAAATACCTACAAAGTTTTTGTATAAAGTTTTCTCTGTGAAAAGATCGAGATATTTAATTGTTTGATTTTTGTTCTTAAAAATATCATAGTTGCTATGAATTGTTTCTAATGCCAAAGTTATATTTTTTCAAAAATAAGCTTAAATATTCCTTTTGAACTCACAAGAAGAATGGGCGCAAGAAACTAAAGCTTTACTTTTACAAATATTTATTTTATTTTTATTTATTTGAGAACGTATGGTTTATTTCAGTGATTTCAATAACAGATTTTTGGGAAATAATCTCTTTGAAGATAACATTCTACTCCTATTTCCTGCCTACTTGAACATAAAATACGTTTTCCAGATATCAAAGACTAGATTAATCGAAAGCTTGTGAAAAAATACGAAACTCTTTTTATTGCCAACAAATAACATTTGAAAATATTTGTAAGTAATTTTCACTTTAAATAAATTGGCAGCAAAGACAAGAATTTTAATTGAAATCCTAACCACTATTTAGTTGATGTTTCATAGTTATTTTACTTGTGGCTTTAGAACGTTGCATTTTTATAGTAGGTACACAACAAAGAAACGTTAAGTGAGTTGGTTTTAATTCAAAATTACTCAAGTGCTAAAGATAAAGGTACAGAAAGTATTCGAATTGATTTATTTTGTTTATTACCTATAATACATACGTACATTGTTTTTCACAAAATACCTACTAATTACACCAACTAAGATTTAAATGTAGTAAAAGTCCTTTTTTTCACCTCCTTCCTTCATTTTCCTTTTTTCGATAATTCAAGTACCTACGATAATTAGGAGTTCCTAACTGGACAATCTGGACATACTGTACTTGAATTTTCGAGCTAAATAAATACTCATCTATTTTGAGATGCAGAGTGGGCGACTATAACGAGTGGTCAACTATTGCAGAGGAGGTCAACCGCGTCATGACATTCCGTTTTACAGGATACATCATATTTTGTATGCTTTATCGAATAGTTGTTTAAGGCGTGTTTGATTGATTCCATTTGAATACAGAATAAAGAAATAAACGCTACCATTTTCGAATGGCAAGCTTCCTAGTATCACTGGAGTTATATATCACTGGAATTATACTGACTTACTGACAAAATTTGCATTTTGTCTCGCTATGTAGGTACTTCAAAAAGTTTACTGGGTACTTTAAATTATAATGCATGTATATCTCCGTCAAAATAAAAAGATTCTTAAGGAGAACTGACTTTTTTCAGCTAATAAATTAACTTTTAAAATTTTATTTAAATATTTTACTCTCTGCATAAACGTTCATTTGAAATCTACTTAAATGCAATTTATCTCTTAATCATTTCGGATCCATCTGCGATACAATGGAAAGTGTTCCAATTTGTTACTTTTCCATTAATAACTCTATGACATTTTAATTACCAAATCCATTTATAGCGAAATGGTTATTATAAAACACCTAATTATCGTCACCGGACCTTTGTTTAAACATTATCGGATCGCCATTCCAAAATCTAATTAACTAACATCCATAAATAACCAATTGTTTGATTAACAGCAATAAAGTCGAAATTTCAGTGGAAGCTTTTACAATATTTATGTAACTTTTGTTCCTAAGTAAAGTTGAAATCGTGCCTGAAGTGGTAAAACGGAGTTTTACGCCTTAAAAAAATGACACGCATTTTATTGTACCCAAACATAATATTAAAATGAAAGCGGAATCAATCGCTAGTGATGCTAAAAAAGAAAGTAGAGACAGATTTTATTGTTTGGATTGATAAAGGAATCATTTTTGCATAAATGTAGAGTGAGTTACGTAAAGACTTGACTGTGATTTTTTGTTAATCTTTTATGAAATTCTGAGCGTGTATTTAATAATTATAGATATAAGATCACCGACCTGATGTACTGATGCAGTTAAGGCAGTCTGCCAAATTGACATGCAGACATCTATCCGGATGGCTGAAAACTGTACCGCATGGAAATGCGGTACAGTTTTCTCTCATACATCGTGTGACTTCACGCTGGCGCGACCCTCAGTCATGAGAAAGAAGAAGAATTTATAATTATGTAAACAAATATGAGGTCTCTATACAAAATTTGAATAAAACGTAATATTTTGTTTTATTATAGATAGAGATACTTTTGTATTTATTTTATAATAACTCAATCCCAGACTACTCACGCCTATATCGTTTGTTTATTATCTTGAAATATGTATAATACACTTATGGATTTGAAATGTGAACATTGACTACATAGTATAAACTAAAAGTAAAAAATAGATTGATGCCTTCAATAATTTCAGAGAACCAAAACTTAAAAACGTAGATATTTTTAACAAAATCCCAGCGAATTGAGATAAAGGAGCACATTTGCCAATTAAACGCATCACCCGGAATGCAGCGTTGCATGATTGCATGTGCAGCCATTAATTAATCAACTCAAACGCCTTAGGTGTGCCGGTAAATCATTTTCAAGGATTTTAAGGCTGATTTCACTTTAAATTGTTATTATTGTTTATTTACATGTAAGAATCGTTTCGAAAACTAAGCTGCCGTGGTCACGGGGGACAGCTGCAAAGGTGCCGAAACGTCGGTAAAATCAAATATCAAACCAAATACCAACTAATTACTAAAGTACTTTCAATAAAACCGCGAAGTGATTTATTTCATGTGTAGTGAGCTTAAGTTTGAGACGTGATTATGTAAAAAATGTTATAGAAACAAACCAAGATGATATTTAAGTCAAATTATGATGGCGTTTGATTAAGTGGTTTTTGTCCAACTGCTGTGTCCAACTAGTTGTACTGAACTACGGGTTTTCTTTAGAGGCAGTGGTCCAGTTGATTTACGATTGACCTCGACCGTTTATTTCAAACTCATGGAGTACTCAAGCAATTTACAAGCTGTAGTTTTTGCTATTATAATCTTACTTACTTTCTATTATATCAATGTTTACTAACCTACAGTGCGACCGGTGTTATCAAATCAAGTATTTTTTAAATATCTAGCTGTGATTAAACCTTTGGAGCTGCACAAAAATGTTATCAAATCAAGTATTTTATAAATATCTAGCTGTGATTGAAACTTTCGAGAAAAGTGATCTTTGATCTCAAAGAAAATAAAAACCTTAAAAATAAGGTTAGATGTTTTATTATGGAAGAAAATCTTTAACTACTTACAATGCGATTAATTTAACAATGTACAACAGAAGTGACGAACTTCAGATCGCAAAGTTCTTGCCATACATTCTCGAGTGAGATTGAATCAGAGGAACACTGTCTTTTGTCAATTTAATCACATTGTGTTTAATGTATTAGAATTAGATAATGAATGAACTGTCTATATTTTAATGAAATCATTGTCAAAGTACAACAAATATTTATTTAGGTAATACTTTTTCATATCCAATTTTATTGTAAGTAAATCAACCGCCCCTTATTTATTACGACAGCCAGCGTCTGAATATTTCTCACATTAATGTCAACGGCCATGACAAGATTTGTACTTGATTGAGCCATCATCAATAATGATCATGATGAGACACAATGTAGGTTACTTACGTTGTTTTTTGAATAAATGTCACTGTATATATTTAATTTACATAAATCATGTAATTATAATAAAAAAAATCGTAATTTAGGGTTTTTTGCAGAATACTTTTTTACGGAATCTTTAATCATTTATCGATCAAAGGGTAACAACTGAACTTATCAAATAGGTTAACTTTATTTTTTTTCTGTAACTTTTTATCAGTAGGATTTGCTTAGCGTTCAATATTTTATAATGATCTAAAGTTAAGTCCGCTAATTTTTACTCTCTGCTTATCCATATGTCCTTATCCTGAGAACGCCTGTGACCCATGAGGACAAATTGTCAGTGCTATTACATGTTGTTAAAGTTCGCGTCAGTACTCGGCCGCCGCCAGGGGATACGTTACTGGCTGGTTAGAAACAAATAAAAAATAACGACATTAAAAAAGTAAAACTCATAGATACCATACTCTTTCGAAAACTAAGCAAAGAGGTTGAAATGACATCTCTACTGTTTTAAGAAAAATAAACGCGCGCGCGAAAGTTTTTCGACTGTCAATTGTTTTCAACAAAATGGTGATAGTGTTTTTCTAAGCAGTGATTTTGTTAACTTGTGGATTGAAAGGAAATTAGCTGTCGTTACCATGTAAGTATGATTTTATTTCTTTAATTATACTACTATTCAGTTATGTACTGAAATACAACAAGGCCGTGCGCACTTTGGATACGTTTTTCGTTTTACTACGCTTTCGCTTTTCTTTACTTTTTACTACGTGAGCGCGGTCGCATCCAGTGTGCGCACTCCCATTGGATAATTGGAAGGTTGGGGTGTTCGTTGGTATACGAGTCAAATTCGTACGAAAACGCATCCAAAGTGCGCACGGTCTTAAAGTGTTTTTTTAATTAATGATGTAATATTCACAAAAGTTATTAGACATAATACCTATTTAGGTATATCTTCGACTTATCGGAAATGCACATGATTCATGTCAAATCTGGCATTCAACTTAAAAGGCAATGTGTCAACTCAGCGTAACATCTCGAGACAACGGCGGCGGTTACTTGAGCCAATTTAATACTACAACACAACCAGTTTTAAAAGACCCCTAAAGATGTACGAATACTTTAAGACCTATACTGAAATATAGAAATGTGGCGGTTCATTTAATACTGGTGGCTTTTAGCCGGCCCACACCACACAGACTGATTCCGTATTTCCGCTTAACAGCCGATGTAAATGTAACGTATTGTGTTGTCAACCATAATAAAAAGGAAAAAGGTATAATTTTCTTTGATGCGAAATCTAAACGGAAATGTTTTGGAGAAAATTATCCCAGCGTTCATTTTATTTAACAACTTTAATAAATCTACTCTGGACAGGAGCAATACTCTTTGATAACTGAATGTAGTTTGTGGGAATATAATTTTATTCGTTTTTCTATCGTTGTTATATTTATGCGTTTTTTTTAATCCATTCTGATTTTTCTAACAAATTCGTACTAAATTCGTTATCCTACTTAAATGCCGATTGATACAAACATATTTGTTAGGTACATAAAGATCGATGTAATATCGAATCTTTTAAGAATTAGACATTTATTTTTTTATTTTTTAACCGACTTCAAAAAAAGGAGGAGGTTATCAAGTCGACTGTATGTATGTTTTAACATAACTTCGTGAGTTGTTAACCGATTTATACAATTATTTTTTTATCTCAAAGAACATAGATCCGGTGTGGTCCCATAATTTTTTACAGAGAACTGGCTAATAGTTTTTTCATAACCCTGAAAAATATCAATTACTTACTTATTTAACTTGCCATCGAAAGGTTATTTGATGAAATAATGCAAAGATCATTTTATTAGAAATAAAGTACTTTTATTAAACACGAGAGACTCATTACAATTTTCTTAAGAGTATAAAATGGAGGGAGGCCGGTCCAGAACAGTTTGTATTTTTTTACTAAAATAATTGGGATGATTTTTATAGCATGTTTGTTTATTTATTTATGTATTTTTTCTAGATAAATGACCGCAAACAAGCAGGATGGGAGTGCTGTTACTAAGAAGAAGAATAAAGTTGATCACACTTATAATATTCTATGGAACAGCTGATGTCTGGTGCAGTTTACCGGTGGACCTGGCTCCTGAGGAGAAAGGTACTTTACTCCTTATTTAATACTTAAAAACATTTTTTTTGCAGGAACACCAGAACACTTTACGATAATTTGTAAGGCGTAAAATATAAACATTGCCTTTCACTGAAAAAACTTTTCTGTTAATCTAACTTTTTGGCGCGAATTGAAATAAATATTAACATTAAAAAGTTGCCATAAAAAACTGGACTCAGCTGATAGACATACAGGGTTCAGAATCTTATTTCTTCAGCATAACTTTCCCTAATGCTTGCATGTCACAAACAAACAGTGGCCCTACCATCCTGCCTAGCATGACTGATTTATATCGCGTGATATAGCGTTTTATCACGTTTAACTGTCAAAAAGACAAAGGAATTTGACAGTTCAGTGTCGATAAAATGCTATATCACGCGATATAAATCGGTCATGCTAGGCAGGCTGGAGTTGATGCAAACTGTTTACGTTACCGTAAACTATCGTTTTGTCTCTTTCACTCGCACTGACTGTGAGGAGTATATCCGATAGTTAACGGTAACGTAAACAGTTTCCATCAACTCATGGTAGGGCCACAGGACTAAATCCTTACATATTATAAAACAAAGTCCCTCGCCGCGTCTGTCTGTCTGTCTGTTCGCGATAAACTCAAAAACTACCGAACGGATTTTCATGCGGTTTTCACTAAATGATAGAGTGATTCCTGAGAAAGGTTATTGGTCTATGTATAGGTGTATAAGGTTATAGGTGTAGTTGAGGTTTTATGTAAATTGGTAGAAATATTACGATAATTATTGTTGAAGAGGTCGGTAAAAATTAAGCCGACTTGGAGCTTGCATTGAAAAAATAATGTATGATGGAATTGTTTTTCTTTTATAGATCTACAAAAAAGTCCGCGATGGCATATATCTATCTTTTAAGAATAGCTTACTATAACCCATTATATCTTCTAAAAAAATTGACAAGTATAAAGCGGTAATTTGGAAAGCTATTTAGAAGGATACAGTATTAATCCTTGTCAAATTTAATACGTTAGTTATCTTAAGCATTTTATGCACATTATTTTAACCATTAACACCATACCATTTAAATAAATATCTTAGGAGTTTTCGCAAAAAATTAACCCGCGCGAAAATAAACGGAACGAACGGGAGGGAAAAAGTCTTTTGGAGTAGATGGAGGCCTTGGTCTATGATGGAGGTGAGGACTGTAAGGTATTCGTTTTCTTTTTGGGTATTGTTGGAGAACTCATTTGGCAAAAAAAGAGGGAACCGAAGTGAAGCGAGGGCGGGTCGCTAGTTAATTATAATAATGCATGTATTTCAAAAACAAACAAAAGCAGATTATTTTTCATTTGTTTCTGTTACAGTCCTACCACCAACTACGCTCTCACTGACATCCACATCATCAATAGCAACAACAGTCAACATATCCACCTCAACGTACGCCACAGTCATCCCCCCCATCCCCCCAAGCAACAGGGACAGGTTCCTCACCTTCGCGGAGTCCGGCCACCACCAGACCTTCATGTTTGCCAAAGATAACACTTACATACAGCTGGATGGAGATATCATACAGAGGTTTCAACTTAGGTGAGTCAAATGCCTTTAATAATAATAACACAAAGGCAAAGACAAAATTACAATAGGTATCTAATTTTATTGATATTCTTTTATTATATTATATATTTTTATCTACGGGAGCCACGAATCCTAAGTAGACTGAATGTACGCTTTTCAATATTTTGCAAAGACATGACTCGATATAATGTAAATTACTGTTACAGAAATTACTTAAGTCAAGTTTAGCTTATGTCTTTGTTATTAGAGTTTGGTGTTATAAAGAATAGAGTGGCCTTGAAGATGGACATAAGCTTGTATTTTAGAAATTCTCACAAGAAACGAAATACCGCGCGGAAGAAAATATTAATATTTCTTAAATATTTTCATCCGCGCGGTACAGTACTGTTTGGAGCTTTTGATTCTTACACTGATTTAGTAAATAGTTTAATTTATTGCAAAAACCATTACAAAGGTTCTTGAAATACAATTGGGGCACATATTGTGCAAATGTTGAATCTCTTTAATACTAAACAGAGTGAAAAGGTTTATAAACTATCCAAACTTATATAATCTTAATTAACCATGTCTATTACATCGGCCGGTATTCTTTGTCATGTTTTGATCATCAAATGATAAGCCAATTTGTATAAACAATATAAAAAATTCGACTTGAGTATTTCAAATTCAAAAGATATCAAAGTTACACAACTTAACCGATTAATCAGCATGACGAAAATATTGTGGTTATCGTTGGCCAGAACACAAAATCTTTTGTCATTATCTGTAACATGGTGTTAATTGAATGTACTTATTAATTAACATGTTCGATGTTTACCCAACGAAAGTGTGTCACGATTTTCAAACCAAAAGCTGTAATCGTTATTACGGACTTAACACTCAATAAGTAAATAATTTTGCGTAATCTGCGAGGAACTCGGTTTATAGCATTCGGCCTGCCATTGCGGCGGTTAAGCAACATTCGTCCAGATCAGTCACGAGATGGGTGACCATAATCTCAAGCTCCTCCGTACTTCGGAAGGCACGCTAACGTTGGTTCCGGCTGAATTCGCAGTTGTTAACACCCACTTATCCGCACTGGATCTGTGTGGTGGGTTGTAGCCCACTCCTAGTCCATCCATTATAGGAACATCTGTGCACCACCAGTAAGAACATTCTGATGATGATATTTTTATACAATATGTAACAAAAACCCTGCCAGATACTGAAACATGTAATAGTGTTTTCACTCCTCTTGCTCAAAAAGTGCGTCATTGTAACGTACAAGAGTCGAGATAAAATAGCATAATAAGCCCTAGGGGATAAAGTTTTTTCTTTTTTAATGTTTGTCTATTACCAATGAGCCTACTAAAACGAAAAAGTCTTTATTCATAATCACGAATAAAAACTCGCTCGACTTAATACTGGAGGTCTAATACGAAAAGTTTAATACGAAACACGCAGCTGCGGCCGTGCTTCGTTCTGATTGATTCCTATTACAAAGCACTTGCGTATGCGATATTGCAAAATGATTGCGTAAATTTGACAGTTTCTCTCTAGTGGATCCGTCATTATTCGTTCAATAGACTATGGACTACGATAGCTACATTGAAAATATTTGTAATAACTACAACCGGCGAACTGCGGACGACTATCGTGACCAAGTTTCGTAATAGGCCCCCAGTGTCTCATTCTTATTTTTGAAAATGGAACTAAAAGCATCTCTTCGGTGAAATCATAGACTTATTTATACTCTGTGTACAGAGTGAATCGTAGAATGCGTGTTTGTGTTGCTTAGCTGCTACAGCAGAAATTAAAAAAGGTACCATGGCGCGAAATCTTTAGAATTTTTCTATAATTACAAACTGATTGAATTGTGTGACTGTAATAGGAAAGAAATAATTTTAATCTTTTGCCGTCAAGCACAAATCATTTATTTAAATATTGTACAAAAAGTTTATTAAGTGGAGGATAGAGAAACGAGTGGATTCGTTTACGGAAGTAGGTATAAACTATTTAATATTGTATTTTATTTTCTCGCAATCGTAGTGAAAAGTATAGTGTAACACACGACGCTAAAACCCATTGTAACTCGGTTTCTATTTATTCCCTCGCTAAAGCTCGGGAATAAAACTACCTCGTATGCAATGGGTAATTTTAGCGACTTGTATAACAATCTACTATTAGTGTTGCTAAAACTGAACAACATTCTTCATGGTACATCTAGGTCGAAAAAAAAAACATACTCCCATACAAAATGTATTTGGTCAGCTCAACGACTTACTAGGGAAAGACGAAAAAAATTTCGTTTTTCCACCTATATTCCTTGGAGGAGGTTGTTCATGTTCAGTTTTAGCAACAACCTATTTCAGTATCTGACAGAGTTTTTGCTACATATTGTATATTTGTCTATAAGTAATTTTGTTTCGACAGGTTGTGTAGAGAGATCTCATTTAAGTTCAGGACTAGACTTCCTCACGGTTTGCTGGTGTACCACAATGTCAAGAATCCGGTGTTCAAAATGCAGCCTTATGCATTGTATGTCATCGTGGAAAAAGGAGAACTGAAAGGTAACTTAATTTTTTCATTAAGTATTTGTCTTTTAGTAATCTTATTGTCTATCCATATTCATAGTGAGCTGCTATTATAATAATATTGAGGAAATGATCAGACTAGCAGATAAATAATAAATCAAAACGATAACTACCGGGTATAGGCAGATTATTTTGATTCTTGAATCAAGTACCTACTGAGTACTGGGAAGTCATAAGCGATAGGTAAGTACTTGCCGGTATAAACAACTGCGTACGTTAATAATTGAACTTTTACTCAAACAGTTAAGGCCTAGGCTGATTCACCTAAGTTAATAAGGTATTCTTTTTACTTGACTCAATTTCCAATTTCAGTTATAGTAATTTATCCCCTAATTAGTTCAAATTTTAATCTCCTCTCCGCCTCTACATATTATAAGTAATACTTTAAAACAATCAAACTTTTCCAAGACACAAGAACTTCGATAAGTTACCGTATTCTTATCAGTACATACAGCATCCTAAATATTAAACTTTGGGATATCTTTTTTCTATAAATTCTTATATTATCATTTAACAACCATTCTTTCTTGACTTTTTTTTACTTTTTTTAATTTTTCAACATCATGATCATGATTTACGAAAAGAACCAACAAACCTTAAAAGAAATGTGAAGATTATTTTTTCCCCAGTGGTACACGTATTCGGTAAACACCTCACTTCAGTGACAGTGGGTAGAGCTCTGAACCGAGACCAATGGCACAGTGTAGTCGTCACCATCGATGTTCACGGAGCCAGACTGATAGCTAAAGTAGACCATCTGAAGGAGGAAGTCTATCTTAAGGTAATAATCACAAATAAAGGGTAGGATACACCCACCCATCCTGCTTCACACTTAGGAGTGTCAAGCAATTCTTCATTTGCCGACGAGAACAGTCGATTACTTAGAATCTTAGATCTTCAACCCACCTGCCAAGCGGGGATTTTTGTCAACATTAAATAATGTGCGAGAGCGCCATTTGATAGAAGCTATAGCTACCGGAAAAGTAAAGTTTATGAGGCTGACAGAAGTAATAACAATTGAAGATCGTAATTCAGATTTGATTGGATTAACGGGAATTTAATCTCATAATTTACGATCAATCACAAAAGCCAATAGACAATAAAATGTTAATCATGGAACTATGTTTTATACCAATTAACATGGACAGGAAAATTATCTCTGCCTGTACTCAAGATTACTAGAATAATTTATGTTTCTATTTACAGGGTTTGAGCTTCGATACCAACTACGGTATCACTGACAATTTGACATCAGTTATACTGATTGGAGGTAAGAGCTCAATGTTATTTCGGCGAACATATCATTAATATAGCAGTATGAAATCATTATTTTAACATAAATATTAGACAATATTACAAACATTGCTCTGATTCCAAAGTAAGTAGCTAAAGCACTTGTGTTATGGAAATCAGAGACAACAGTGGAACTACTAACACCCAGACCTGACAAATACAGAAACAGCCGGGAATAGAACCCGGGACCTCAGAAATAGCGACACCTTGACAACCGACGTACAAACCACTTAGGTCGCTAAAATATTAAGAATCTAATACTTACTCCAACATTTGGTTTTCCCACTACCAAAAGTGAGAGACTTTCATTCTGCAATGGAGGCTGTTGATACTGATGATGAAGTCTTGCACAAGAATTGATGGAGAGTTGATGCTACTGTTGACAATAGAAAATAAGCCACTTACCCTAGCGTAAATACTTTTCAGTCAGTTCGGTCGTCCGAAACAAAACACTGCCAAGAAAGTAATGCGGCCTAAATAGAATTGTGTAGAGCTAATTCAGTTTGTACTGAAATAAATAAATCACTAAGTACCTAGGTACGTAGTGGTATTTGACGTAATTATTTCTACTAATCTGTAAAACACCTCAAAACCACGAGTTGGACTTTCGCATAGTTATATGGTTTGATCTTTTGTTTGATGCGTCAAAAGGCATGAAACTATTCCGTAAAGTTCTTTTATCTTTAACATCGAGTTTCAGCTTACTTGACCACTAAACAATCCAAACAAAATCAGGAAGGACCCCGAACCTATAGTTAGAAAAATGCTATGCCGCTACATGACAACATTGGTTGAATCTAATGTCAATTGTTTTAAATAAGTAGTTGGGAGTTGGAACTTAAGTACTAATACTTTGTTAATATGGTACAAAATCAGAAAAATCTCTGAAAGGGACTCGGAAACAGTGGTAGCACCCATAGAGACTTTTACTCAGGGCACCGAAATCTATGTATAACATATCAAATTCCAGGACATTTAACTGAAACCACATTTTTCTAACTATAGGTTCGGGGTCCTTTCAATTATCTCAACAAATCTTTTCCTGTCAATAATAATTTGGAGTAGATGCAAAACTATATTCACCAAAACTTACAGGTCTCAGTTCAGAAGAGAAACTGCACGGAGTAAAGTACATCATAGAATCATTTGTGGGTTGCATCAGCGATATGGTGCTAAGTTCTGGAAAAGCTGCATCAGATCTTCTGCCTATAGTTCCCCTTATTGCCACCAAACATGAGAACGTTAAAGAAGGATGCATAGATAAATGTATGACGATGGAAAATCTATGCTTCGGAGGTTCGAGGTGTATTAATGAATATAATGGCTATAGATGCGATTGCTTTGGGACTTTGTATGAGGAACAGCTATGTGATGTTTATAGTAAGTAATTTAATAATATCTTACTATTATTATTAAGTTTAAGTTTAAATGTTGTCGTATTATGGTATGTTAAAAACATTTCAATGGGAAAACAATAGGCTAGAGGTAAATCTTTAAATCTTATCATATTAAAAATACGTGACTCGAGAGTCTACTCAGCGTGAACAATAGTCATGCCTCAACAGTTTTTTTTATCAACGTTTTCCATCTCGGCTGCTGTGGGAAAATTGCTGTAAATACACGTAGTAAAGAAACAGACATTGTTGTTAGATTGCTTGTCAAAGTCATCTACAATGCAACCATGTTTCGAGTCTAATACACAGTTCAATAAATTATTAACGAACAAGAAGACAGTGACTCGGTAGCTCAGTGGTCAGAGCATTGGACCGGACATCCAAAGGTCGCTGGTTCAATTGCCGTCCGAGAAATTGATCTGGTGAGAGTCGTATTTTTTCTAGTATTAGCATATTGAATACTAAATAACTTTAGTTTGTACTCAAATTTAAAAAGAAGATATTTGTTTTGGATTGGTATAACGACGAGAAAAACACACTTCAATATTATTTTGATAGTATTCGTAATGGGGTTGGTAAACTTTTTCGAAGAGAATTGTTTTATATGTTTTTTTGATAGCACAAGTTTGAAGAATAAAGATAATAATATTATGATTTTTTTATTTTACTTTGTTAACTAAATATATTTTTTTATATTATTATCGCGATAAAATATCAAACATACGGCGGAACACGAAGTTCCTTTGCATTTACTGATTTAAAAAACTGATTGACAGATTTGACAGACAGTGACAAAGAGTAATCATACCTTTGTTTTTTTGTTTTGAGCAACAACATAGAAAGTCTTTGGAGCAAAGGCATAACCTACGCATACAGCCGTAATAGTGATTTATTGTACTATGCTGTAAATTAAAAATTTAAATTTTTATATAAATTAAAATGAAGCATTATATAATTCCGCAATTTGTTATTCCCGACTCCAAAGCCAAAAGCTACCAGAAAATATATAATTCACAACAGTTTTGGAAAAGTTTACCAACCCCATTGTTCCAAAAAGTTGTTAAAACCGCTTTTGCAATTTCAATAAAATTGCTTTACTAAATATGTAGCATGTTTTATCAAATCTTTAGTTATATCCACATCTATCTACCTTATTTTCACTTCTTGCAGTGAAAAATACAAAGGTTAATTGATTTAGTTTGGTAATTTATTTCTATAGTCTTTCAACTAAAACAAAAATTAACTAATTAAAAGTAACACTTTAATAGAAAACTTTCTTCATTATCCCCAAAAGAAAAACTTAATTTACACTTCATTTTAAACTAACAGGTTAAAATGACAGATCGATCTAACTTTCAAACAACTACGTTGGAAAGTAAAAAACTTTTAAGATATTGGATTACTTACTTAAACATTTTTCTGCACAATTAGAAACTTTTCTGAAACTTGGCGTATTGTTTTGAGTTAATTACTGATCTTAGAGATTGCGATGAAGCTAAGAGTATGAAGATCTAAAAATATTTTGAGCATTTGTAATAAAAATAAGTATATACCTATTTTGTTGTATTATAAATATAATCCCTTTGATATTCTTCTGAGAGTTTTCCTCGAATTTGAATGAGTAAATTTCTTTTGAGATTTTTCGACACTTCAATACAGTCTGTTTTTAAACTCTAATTTCAGGTAGAAATTGAAATCTTATATTTAGATGGATAAAAAGTATTTATCAATCTAAATAATAATTAAAGATAATTACAAGAAAGAAGTTTAGAACTAATAAACACCTTACTAATTTAACTATATGTAAAGGCAGGACGTAAGAGACCATATCGTCGGCGGGCTGTGAAAACCTCGCATGTGCATTAATTTTTCAAATCCGAGTTTCTTCGATGTATTACGACGTTTTCTCACGAAAAACATCTAAAATTAATTTTCAATAAATTTGCGGACTTTCGAGCTTTTCACAGCCCGCCGACGATATACAAATACAATAATATTTTATAAAGTATCTCGATCATTATAGTGCAGGGTCATTAGTAAACACTTTTTAAGATTAAAGTACGATTGCTAAACGGAATCGTTATTTTTGCAACAGTTTGCGGTTTATTGGTTTATTTTAAGAGCCAGTGTCACTTTCACTAATTGTTGCGGAGATTTTACGATTATACATAGGTTGCATCACAAGCAGCTGCACTTTTAATTTTATATAGGGTTGTCGAGTTTAACGGTGCTGGAATTTATTGAAAATAAATACTGTCTTCTACTTCAAATCAAATCAATTCAAACGTATTTGACTACAGGGTGTTTGGTAAAAGCCTTATAAAGCCGAATATGGTAAATAGGGATCATCAAACTGAACAACTTTTACTATGGGGCCAACTCTGAAATCGCGAAAAAAAAACAGCTGTTTCATTTTTTTTTTATTTTCTTTATTAATTTTTGTATGAAACAGCTGATTTTTTTCGCGTTTTCTGAGTTGGTCCCATAGTAAAAGTTGTTCAGTTTGATGGTCCCTATCTACCATATTCGGCTTTATAAGGCTATTACCAAACATCCTGTATACAGATCCATTTATTCTGTGGGAATGATTTAATTTTCGGAAAAAAATCTATCAAATAAGTTAAATGAAACTTAGCTGGAACTTGTAAAAACCCCTGATCAGTACTCTATGTGAGACCTGTCATCCTACATCTGACTTGATTTAAAAAGGAACCTTCAATAAATAGTTATGTAAGAAACATACAAGATTTTTAACGCGTGTACCGTGTACCCTCGCTTGGTTAGGTGAACTTAAGCTATTGATGAAATTACTAAAGGACATCATCTATACTTCATACATTTTTGGTCCAAATATGAAAGTGCCGGCAAAAAAACAAAAGTGCTTTATTCTGATAGATTTTGCATCTAAGCATTTTTTACTATGGCACCGAAGCTGTAGCACCGCTTCTCATTTGTGTCAAAATGAAAAGACTGACTTTTTGAACTCAATTAAAATCAAGTACAGCGGTGTTACAGCTTGGGTGCCATAATAAGAAATGCTTAAGCGGACAAAACCTACCAGAGTTTGCTTTTTGGGCGATTTTTTTTACATTTGTGCCAAAATGTATGAAAAGACTGACTTTTTGAACTTATTTAAAATCAAGTATAGCGGTGCTATAGCTTCGGTGCTGTAATAATAAATGCTTAGGTGGACAAAATCTATCAGAATAAAGCACTTTTGCTTTTTGGCCGGCACTTTCACATTTGGACCAAAATGGATGATGTCCTTTATGGACATTCTATTCTGAAAGTAAGAATATTTTCTTTATATAAACATTATACACAATCATACAACATAAAATTATGGATCTCACTCTCAGAGATAGAAAAGCTCTAACTCTTAGCCCGTATTTATTATACCGCTCTCAAGGTTGAAAGCTACCTTGAGATCATACAGATGCTGTTCCTATAAAAAGAACATCTCAAGATAGCTCTCGAAGTTGAGATCGGTTTATAAATACGGGCCTTATTTCCTTCCGAGATAGAGTTAGAAGTTATTTCCTTTCCTTTTATTCTGGTTGACTATACATATCATACAAATCACTCCTTTAATTTTATGTATTTGTATTTATCTCAGATATATTTATTTTCAAACGCAATAGTCCTTTCATAGTTGCACCTCAATTTTTTGGGCCTTGTATCTTTTTTAATTTTTTCATCCAAAGGTTGTCTGGGAGAGATTGCTGCTTAGCAATAAGAATGCCTCTTGTATGCTTCCTTCTTTTTTACTGTCCTTCATCCTGTAATTCTTCTTTTTGTGCAATAAAGAGTAATTATCATCATTATTATATTATCTTCCAGCGGCGACAGTACTAACTCTTCGTGGGTCCAGCTATGTCTCATACAGAGTTTACGATTGGAAGGACCGTGTGCACTCCACTAACACACGAGTCAGCCTGCATTTTAAGGTAAGGTTATAAAATATATATTGAACTAAATTGAACATGTCCGTTTTCGAACGACTTTGCATTATTTTTTTAATAAATACAACGGTTAATTGTTGTGCTTTGGACACAAATGTTAAACGTGAAGAAATTTAAAAAACAACTTCAACAGAAATGAGTACAGTCGAAAGAAAATACTAAGTTATAAAAAAATTCATTTCATTATACTTGATTTTGTCATTGCCGTATATTCTTTTTATTAAAATAAAAACAGCTGTTATTCTTCACTTCGTGATCTTATTCAGCTGTTTCTCTAAAAAGGACCTATCCTTTTTGGGTTTCCAGGTCTCAATTTTCCCAAAATACGAGTTTAAATAATGATCGTTTTAATGTATATCTATATAGAACTGAACCGTCTAGACGTTCTCAATTAATTACTTTTAAGGCCTTCCAACAGTTCACAATCAAAAATGAACTCTATGCTCATGGATTTAAAGAGAAAGAAAAATATTTGCATCTATAACTAAATATTTACAAATTTCGCAGACCCGGTTTGATGACTCAGCCTTATTTTATGCTAGCGGACAAATAGATGACAAACATCATTACATTGCCCTGTCGATCCACCAAGAACGATTAGCAATACAGATAGATCTAGGAGATGGGCCTGTCGAAGATTACATCGGAGAGAAAGTCAATAACAACGGCTGGCATAACATTACAGTTATACTGCAAGAAAATATAGCATTCGTTTACTTAGATGACGTAACCAAAACTTATGAAGTGTCAGGGAATGCGAGATACGTTTGTATCGATCCGGAAATATACATATGCGGAGGTCCTGACTTACATAAAATGAAAGGATTGAAATCGTTCAACAACTTCGCTGGCAATCTAAAATACGTTTACTACAACGACGTCTCCATACTTTACGAACTAAAACAGAACAATACTAAAGTCCATTATATCGGAGTATTGGATCCGGAATTTAAAGAGATTGATATAGAACTGATACCGATCACTTATCCTTTTGCGACTTCCCATATATGGTGGCCGTTGAATCAGAGTAACAGCATCAATTTGAAATTCGACTTTAAAACAAGCAAGAATATGGCGGTTTTAGCGTACAGCCAGATCACATCTGGACAAGGTTATTGGGAGGTAAGGACTTTTGTTTATGTTATTGTATTTTATTTATAGTCGGTTCAAAAGCTTTATACAAGAGTACACTTTAAATTGCTAGCTGTGATGTTTTAAAGTAGACCTTTCAAATAAATTAACCAACTTTCCTTATAGAAATTTCTCGCAGCCAATGATTTTCATTCATAATTAAGATTTCCAATTTCATGATGCGTACGGAGAAATCTGCGTTTAAAATTAAAAAATAACAAGCGCAGATTGGAACACTTAAATTATAGAATCAGTAATGCCTCGTTTGAAAGAATCGATTTCCCAGTGATTATCTATAAAGATCAGACAGAGCTGCTAGTTAAGTGATTAAAACATAAACGTTAAAATTAAAACATTATAAATTAAATGATTAAAAAGAGATTTGAACGGTATATACTCAATACTCGTAGCATTTTCCCCTTCTTTTCCGTAGCTCCACTGGACGTCCCATTGACTGGATAATGGAAAAAATAATTTAACCGTGGTCCCATTGACCAATGGAACTACCGAAAATAGTTTTTACTACATTATCGTTTTTCCATGGAACCTCCAATTTTAAACTACAATCTCGAACATCATTATTCAAGATACCTTAAATGCCTAAGTATTGTTTATATGTGTCGTAGGATAATCGTATAAACCGGATCTTTACAAAAATCCTAGGTCAATTGTAAAAAACCGGATAATTGAAATCTAAGATAAATGTTCGCAATCGTCCGAGCAATTTTTAGGATCTTTGTAAAAAATTCGCGATTTACCTAAGATACGCTGGATTTTTGTAAACATCCTGAACATTACTCGGACGATTGCAAAAATCTGTCTTAGATTCTATTTATCCGGTATTTTACAATCATACTAGATTTTTTGTAAAAATCCTGTTTGTACAATTATCCTACGACATATGCACCTCAACACACGCACTGTAAGACACTGCTTTATCCCCTTGAAGCATAAACTAAAAACTTTACAGGTAAGGATGGTAAAAGAAGAAATCCGTTTCGAGCTAGTACCGGACGTGGGCAAAAACGTAACCGTGCTGAAATCAGTTAAGTTTAACGTAAGCAACGACTGGCATAACGTCGAACTTGACTATAGGAAAGGCAGAATCAAGCTCACTGTGGATTATCTCAACAAACATGCACAAATGTTCGGTAATGACATTACATATTTCTTTATTCTATTACATTACCATCATTACAAATAAATTATGTTCAACTTATAATAGTAAATTAACTATATTGCAATCCAGACATGTATATAGAGTATATTATGTATTTCATACATACTTTGTCAGCGTTTATCTCCGATACCCCATGGATTTGAGGTCTGCGACTTAGGTAGGATTTCTTCACTCATTCTAAGCAATCTATTGGTATATAGCTTGTTCCTATTAATTCTGGGTTTTTAGTCCATGTATTTTGGACCGTCTCTTTTCATAGACAGGAGAATTTTTCGGAAGTCTCCATACAACAAATGCTCATTGATTGGACTAAAATTGGCTTCTAAACTCTTGTTATTAGTTAATATAGTTTTTAAAATTAAAACTTTGTATAAAGATAATAAATTGACAGCATTTTACGTTTTGTGCAAAGGTTAAAATGTGAAGTTGTTTCACTTAATGACTATTACCTTTGCTGGATAGATTACTTTAAAAATATTATGAATACTGAATTTTATTCCAAGAACAACAATCATGTAAAATGCTATTAAGTTAAGAGCAAATTCACAAATTAGAAATTCACCCTCTGACATCGATTTATTCAATAATGAATAATGTATTAATCAAATAATTACTGTAAAATATTGAAATATTTCACAGAACTGATTTGGAATGAATAAATTAATTGATTAAGAAAGTAACTGTTTCGATTTAGGTCTGGACTTCCAATTGCAAGACAAAATTGTGATCGGCAGTGGTCTTAAGTCTGCTAATCAAGGTCTGATTGGATGTATGAGGAACATCAAGATTAATGGACTTCTGATAGAGCCAAGGTAATAAAGAATATATTAGACATTATGAGATTGTTTTTTTATATTATTCTTTTCGACTTTACGACTTAACCTGTTTATTGATTGTTATACCTTATATGTTTGTCTTATTAAAAAGTGTTATTGAAAATGGTAAATTTGGTCAACTGAATCGCTTTGATCGTATCAAATTACAGTTGTAAAGACTGCTTTGAAATAAGTTAGATGTGTAAAGTTACCACAGCCAGCATTCATTTATAAGAGGTAAAAAAATCCTGAAATTTTGTCCAAATGTTGCGGTTTGGATGTCCTTAGGCCCAGCCATTAGTGGGTGAATCTCGGCAATAGGAGACTCTGCTAACCTACTTCTTCTTCTTCTTCTTCTTGTCAATGCAGGCGGTTTCCGCAACTCGACGTCTATTGCGCCTATTTTGCGTTGGAGGGTGTGCGGCCGGATCACTCCAGCCAGCCCAGCTCAGCCAGGAACGCTCCAAGGGCTTTCACATTCGTGATCGCTTCCTGGACGCTGCCCGGCGAGCCGAGGTACCTCGCCCGGTAGGAGGCCACCCCTCTGCATTCCAGCAGTACGTGGGCGGCTGTTTCCTCTTCCTCCATGCATCCTCTGCATAAGGGACTGTCTGTGACACCTAAGTTAAAGAGATGTCTGTTAAATTGTCCATGACCAGTAATAGCGCCTGTTACCAGGCGAAGTTGTGGTCTGCACAGTTGTATTAGAGCCCTGGATAGACGAGCGTCCACGCGCGGTAGTGCGAGTTTCGCCTGTCTGCACGAGTCCAGCGAGCTCCAATTCTGTTGGTGTAATTCTATTGTGTGTTCACGGATCTTACTTGCAAACCAACTTGTCGGGATAGGCGCCATCGGCTCTGGGCCAACAGGCGTCGAACCAGATGCGCGCCTAGCCAGTTCATCGGCTGCATCATTTCCCCGCGATCCACTGTGACCTTTGATCCATTGGATAGTAATAGTATTAAGTGCACCTACTGTATTTAAGGCATGATGACACTCAAGTAAAAGGCTCGATGTGATGCGACTGCCCTGGAGAGCCTGTAGGACGGATTTGCTGTCAGAGAGAATTAAAATGTCGCGGTCTTTTACCTCCCTTGTTTTGATTGCCTTAGCCGCCATTGTTATGCCCACGCACTCAGCCTGAAAGACCGTGTTGTATGAGCTTAAGGGGAATGCAATTTGTATGTTGAGGTCCTCTGAGAAAACACCCGACCCTGTACCCGATGAGGTCTCGGAGCCGTCAGTGTAAATCAAGAGAGCCTTATGTTTTTTCTTGGAGCTGATGTCATCTATCAGGTGTATTCTGTATTTTTTGTCAAAAATGAAGGTTGGCTTAACTTTGTCGCATGCTGCTTCAATAAGAGGGGTGTTGAGCCAGTCCTCCAGTAGTCCTCTGAGATGTTTTACCCTCTCAAATTTTAGAGATCCCAGTTGTTTTAGTCTTAACGCTGTTTTGGCTGCCTCCTGGTGAATGTGGAGATGCAGTGGTGTTAGGTTCAGCATTACCTCTAGAGCAGCTGTGGGAGCTGTGCTCATGCAACCAGTGAGGGCGCAGCAGGCCTGACGTTGTAGTCCTTGTAGCTTTTTGGCTCCAGTGGTTTGGGCGGCTTTTGGCCACCATACTACAGATCCATAGCTTACCAGGGGTTTTATGATCGTGTTGTATAGCCAAAGGAATAGTTTGGGTGCTAGGCCCCAGCGTTTACCAATCATCTTTCGGCACTGCCATAGGATGACGCTGGCGGACTGCGTTTTGTACTCCAAGTGGCTGTTCCAATTCAATTTGCTGTCTAGGATTATGCCTAGGTACTTTACCTCGTTAGAGAGTTGTAGTGTAGTTCCAAACAGTTTCGGCAGACGGAAGTCGCCTACCAGGCGTTTGTTTGTGAACATTACCATTTCCGTCTTCGTGGGGTTGACGGTCAGGTCGTGTCTTTGGCACCACTCCTCAACCTTCTTCAAGGCTGCTTGCATGGTGTTACAGGTTATGCCAGCCTGGTTACCTATACTTAGTATGGTAATGTCGTCCGCATATCCTATAGTGTAGAAATAGTTAGAGTTAAGATGGGAAATCAGGTCGTTCACCACCAGGTTCCACAGAAGTGGAGAGAGCACACCTCCTTGGGGGCATCCTCTCGCTACCAGGGCCCTTTGGCCGACGTCCCCTGATACCTGTACCGTTCTGTTGCGTAGCATATTCACGATCCAGTCTATGAGTTGTTTATCAACACCGTGTCTCACTAGTGCTGCCTCGATGCTGGTGAATGTTGTTTTATCAAAAGCGCCCTCTATATCTATGAAGGTGCCTAAACAGATAAGTTTATTTTGGAGAGCCTACTCTCTATCTTACCGACTAGTTGATGAAGAGCTGATTCTGTTGATTTTCCAGCACTGTAAGCATGCTGATGTTTATGCAGTGGGAGGTTGACCAACGCTCCGCTTCGTAGGTGCCATTCACAGACCCTTTCCATAGTCTTCAACAGGAAGGTTGTGAGGCTGATCGGTCTGAAAGCCTTCGGGTTTGTGTAGTCGGGTTTACCTGGTTTAGGTATAAACACTACCTTAACTTCCCTCCACAGGTGCGGAGTGTATCGATGAGCCAAGCAGGCTTGTAGCAAATGAGTAAGGACTGGAACTACTTGCTCCTCTCCCCATTGTAGTAGTGCCGGAAAGATGTTGTCCGTTCCAGCCGCCTTAAAAGGGGAGAAGCCCTTAATAGCACTTCTTACCTTTTCAGGTGTTATAACATGTTCAGCATAGCGCCAACAGTCTTCAGTGGGTTGTACAGGTTGGTCTTGCCAAATTACCTGTTGTACTAGTTGACAATCTGGGAAGTGGGTCTCTATCAGGATAGCATTTGTCTCCTCCGGGCAGCGCGTCATCGTGCCGTCCGGTTTCTTTAGGTTGCCTAGCGGGCCAGGACCCTGGTTCGACAAAACTTTCCTTACCCGATTTGCCTGTTTGGTGGAGCTTATCTCATTACTGAAATTCCTCCAGGAGGAAGTCCTCCAGTATCTGATTTTTCGTTTGTATTCAGCTTTTGCGTCTTTGTACTTGTCCCAATCATGGTCGTTGCAGGTATTCATTGCTCTGTTTAGCCTTTTTCTCACCTTCTCACGCTGCCTTTCAAGCTCCGGTCCCCACCATTGGTGTTTTCCGGGGCCCACTGGGGCAAGAGTACTTAGGGGACAGGCTTCTTCGAAGCATTGTGTTACGGTATTGGTAAATTTTACTACCTGTTCCTCTAGCTGCGCAGCGGTCGGGAAAGCCTTCCTATCACAGCTTGTGTCTAGTTTCTCTGCTAGGAGTGTTCTGTATTGCTGTCTGTTTGTCTTCCTTGGGTACCTTTTAGGATCAATAGTGATGGTAGGTACCTGAAGGTTGAAACGTAGCCACCTGTGATCCGAACATGAGGCCTCGTCTGAGACGTGCCAGTCCGTTATCATGGATGCCGCTAGCGGTGTTGCAAGTGTTAGGTCAACAATCGTCCCTCTGCACCTCCTAGCAACGAAGGTCGGTTTATTGCCTATGTTGATGATTTCTAGATTGGTTGTTAGTAGAAATTCCACAAGTTCATTACCTCTAGTGTTGCTTTTCTCCTCTCCCCACAGCGGATGGTGGGCATTGGAGTCTGTAGCGATTATTAGCTCAGTGTTGTTATCCCTGCAGTAGCGAGCGAGCGATGCTACCTCCTCAGGTGGCGCGCACTCCCCCTCAGGCATGTATGCTGATGCCAGGACCAACTCCTGATTGTTAATTGTCAGTTTTATAGTACTTAGATCTCTGGAACAGAAATTTAGTAAAGGCTGTGTTCTGATATCTTTAGATATGTATATGCACGATCTTACATTACCACTTGCGGCCTGTATAAGCTTACCTCCGATACTGGAGAGTCCTCGCACAGTGCCGTCTCTAATCCACGGCTCCTGGATCAGTGCGATCGTCGTCGTGTTGGTCTCCAGCCAGCGCCGTAGTTGAGCCGTTGCGGTCATGCTGTGCTGGAGGTTGGTTTGTAGGAGTTGGGCTTTACTAGAGGGGGACGCCATCTTCACAGACAACGTCCTCCAGGTCCAACTCGTCAAGCCCCCGCAGGAGTTCCTCACTTCTGGGCGAGGCCTCACCGCAGGAGGGACCGGCGGTAGCCGCGGCGTCGATGTCCATCGTCGCCGTGGCTGGCTCGGCGGTGTCAGCGGCCACTACTGGTGCGGCCTGTGTAGGTGTGCTCGTCGCCGTGTCGTCACCGGGGGACACGCGGGGGTCGTCGGTAGGTGGCGTTTCGACGTACTTCTCCTTGGCGTTCCTGAACCTCAGGTACACCGAGCCGGTGAGAAAGCTAACTCGGCGACCTTTGGCCATGATCACCGGCACGATATCCTCCGGCACCGACACGATGACGAACGTCCGTTGAGTGGACTCCTGGGTCTGGAAGCCGTTCAGGAGCCATCGTTGCACCTGGAGTTCGGGATTGGAGAAGTGCAGGACTTTACCTACCATTCCCTGCTCGCGGTTCCACAGTTTGGGCAGAACGAAACCGCACCGAACCTTCCTCGGGATCTGCTCAGCTCTAAAAACAGCGAGCTCACCCACGTCCGGAATACGGTGTCCCTTTGCCCATTCCGTCGTCCACTCCAAGGTAGTGTTGTTGGTGCCCGCCAGATGGAGACACCCGTCCTTGTAAGTCGGCTTACCACAAAAGGCGACATTGCCTGCTTCGTAGGCGCCCGACAGTATCAGCTGCAGCATGGCCTCCTCCATGTCTGCCTCGATCCGCCCCGCCACCTCCGCCGAGATGTATCCCGAGGGAGATGAGATGGCAAACCGGACTTCCTTGGGTTTGGTCACTGCTGCAGCGTAAGAGAGGGTCCCAGTCGAAGTCCTCGGCGGCCCGGCCTTCAGCTTCTTGGACTCGCCACGAGGAGAGATCGTCTCGTCGAAGCGGGCCCTTTTGGCTTTGGGCTTTGGCCGCGCAGCAGCACCTGCAACTGGGATGTTATTGGGAGAGGCCTTAGAGACCTCCCGTCGATGGGCGGGTTTGGGAGCGCGACGGATCGACTTGGATGGTCGTGGGTTTCCCCGCCTTCCCTCCAGTATCTCTCCTCCCGATCCCATTCCCGTCGTCGTCCCGGGGTTCGCTTCGGTACTAGCCGGGAGTAACGCAGGTCCAGACAGGTTTCCCCGTCCTTCCCTGGCCTCAACCTGCGATCCCGATGCTCCCCCCGGTTGTGCATCGGTACTAGCTGGCAGTGGCGAGGCCACCACCCGCGATCCCGACGGCTTACTGGCGATCGAACTGCCGGAGCCAGCGTCAGTTTGCGTGGAGGGGTTACGAGTGTCAGTCGCAACCTTTCCACGCTTCCTGCCGCCTGCTGAGGTCCGATCGGACTGTGGCTGACCGTCCCGGGCCGGAACGCCGCTTACACCCTTCTCAGAGTGTCTGCGTCGTCGCCCGGGCTTGTCAGGCAGTGTCCATCGGCTGTCGATGGCCAGCTGTATTTGGTCCTGCGAGGCAGGTGTGGTTGGTTCAGAGGGTGCCGATTTCTCAGCGTCCCCCTGATGTGTGTGAAGTACTGGTCTCACGTGGGACTTCGGATTGCTCGTCCGTCCCAAGAGAGAGTGACCCGGCAGAGCCAGGTCGCGGTGTTTTGAACTGTGAATGGTCCATAATGTTAAAGTAAGGTAAACTTCGTCCGGTCGGCTTTCCACCCTCCATGGAGCCCGCACATTTGGGAGTGCCCTCTGTATCAAAAACAGAGTGCACTAGAATTACCGACCGAATATAGGTGCAGGAAGTTGGTGCTCGGGCGCGACATCGGAGGCTCGAAGTGGGTGGCTGGGTTGCCGGTTCAAGCAGCTTCCCAGTGGCTCCACCTACTTCTTACCTCGTCAGCATGGCCCTAACCATCCGGCAAGCCGGACCTTCCCACACCTCACGGGACTTCTAACGGGACGCGTGACCGTTTCCTCCCTGGCGCTACCCAGAAAGGCTACCGTTTCGGGTGAAATCCAGACCAAAGAGGGCGTGTTGTGTAAACAAGGGTACTACCGCCGACCCCGTTTCACTCAACCCTCCAGGATTCCTTCATCCCCCCTTACGGCGATCAACTGCACAGGCCGTAGTGCAGGAGGAGCTGCGACTCCACCGGTGCGCTCCCCTCTCTGCCGGTGGAGAAGGTGGCTGAGAAGTAGTCAGCCGACAGGATGGATAGGATTTCGGGAGAGGTAAGGAGGTGAATAATAGGTACAGATGGGGTACGTCTGAATGGTAATTGGTTACATCTGTTTCGTAGGGAACCAGATCAAAAAGCAGGCGGCACCACGGGCAGGTTAACAATCAGACTTGTTCTAGGGATCCTCACGACCTGCGCTCTCCTCTAGAACCTAAACGCCACGTTACCATTTGGACTGTTAGTCCAAATGGTAACGTGGCGTCTGCTAACCTACTTAAGTCAGCATTTTTGTAAAAAATGTTTTTCCTAGATTTGTCATAAATACGGAACGAGTGGTTGGCGAAGTGGCCATAGACGACTGTCGCTACGTGGACCCGTGCACGCGGCCCAACACCTGCGAGCACGGCGGCGTCTGCTCCATACGGGAAGACCGCGTCATCTGCAACTGTGACAACACTGGTGGGTGCAGCGACTATCTATCATCGTCAGCATAAGTTAAGTCTAGGGCTCGATTCTCCTCCAGGCACACCCCGGGCACTCCATACAAATGCCGCGTTTCAACTATCTATTAGGTACAAGATGCTACACAGTGACGTTTTTGCAAACGCGCAACTGTGTGCGTGAAGTCTAGGACTATTCAATGAGCATACGAACTGGCCTACGAACTCGCGGGGCGCGGTGAGGTGAGGATTGCGGGGCGGGGCGGAGAGTTTCCTTTCTGTGCGGTAGTACTTATATCTATTCTGTGCTCACGTGCTCAGAGAGACGAACTTTTCGACATAATTATTTCAACAAAAATTTGAGAATACCATTGAAATATATTACATTTCAATGGAGAATACCTACCTAGAACCAATTACTTGTTTAATTAAAAATAATTAGTACTTTTGAATAACTTCTTATGATTAATACGATTTATGTGTCTGGACCGGACACTGGCTGTTGAACCTGGGTGTTTGGGAAAATATAGTGAAAAATCTTTTATCGTTCGAAATATTATAGTAGGTATGAAACCTCATCTATAGATTTTGATTCTATCAATAAAATAAACATGATACTTCTATAAAAACGCATCTTTTTCTTGTTCATAATTAAATCACATAATTATGAAATCCGAGAATTAATCTTTCCACGTATGAAAGTCGATAATTAGAACATATATTTGCATCGTGAGAACAAAAACTTTAATACAGAATAATTATATCTAAAGATCTCCAATTTCATCACCATAACCAGTTAACGGATATAAAATACGTGTGTTACATCCGGTGAAATGTTCATCAACTTATGATAATAATATAGTTTCGCTTGTCCTTGCCACTATATACCTAATTAAGGAAATCTATAAATTTTGCTAATCAAAACACATTAACGTGAAACAGATTTAAAATAATAGTGGGAATGTCTTTCAACTTAGCAAGAAATCTTCGGTCACGCTCGTTACAAATTATTGTTTTACAACAAATAAATACTTGTGGTTCTAGTTTAAATTGCCTCTTTTACTTTTTACAAGGCTTAAATTGATATCATTGATATCTGTTTCCTAAAGGTTGACTGGGAGAGAATGCTTTTAGCATTAAGTTCGCCTTTTGTAACATTTTGTTTGAAATGTACAATAAAGTTTGTTAAATAAAAAAATAAATTAAAACAAAGGAAAGTTTAGAGTTTAAACAATTCTTATTCCGTCAAGATTATCTATAATTTATTTACTAATATTTATTAATTTATATAAAAAAAATCTATAATTAATCTACGCTTTCTTCTGTAGACAGAACATAGCTGAGTAGAGTTTTAAATACTTAGATTTGTTATTGCCATGTCATACCTAGTATCGTTATTATTACTTATTTGTGATATTGTTTAGAAATTCTAACATCCTCACAAAACTCCCATACGAATCCAAGTTTTTGTTTTATTTACAGGGTACATTGGCGAGAACTGCCACTTTGCTACTTTTAGAAAAACCTGTGAAGAATTAGCTCTACTAGGGTACACAAGGAATGATGTATATCTTATAGATATTGATGGGAATGGAAGATTTCCCCCAGCACACGTCAAATGCGAGTTTCAGATTGAAGCTGACTCTTCTACAACTGTGGTAGAACATAATTTACCTAGCCAAGTGGTAAGTTGCATAAAAACTTTCAACTGAAAAACTCTCACGGGTTCAATGTATTCACGTTTTACTTTATTTAGGAAAGCACTGAAAAAGTTACTACTAATAACAACCTTTCCCATTTCTAGGACGTACGCTCAGCATCAGGCCAAGACTTCAGTTTCAAAATAAAGTACAGGGAGTTTTCAGCCGAAATGTTGCAAGAGCTTATCTCTCATTCACTGTACTGTCGTCAGTACATCAAGTACGACTGCAATATGGCGCCTTTGGAACTCCACAGCGCAACGTGGTTCATATCCTCCTCTAATGAAACCGTCGATTACTTAGGAAACGTTAAGAGGTAGATTAATTTCTATTCAATAAGACATTGATCCGGTAGTCTTGTAAAACTTTTTATATTTGATTTGATTTGATATATTTAAGGTACACCAACAGCACTACATGTACATACTTTCTTGTATTAGATTAGGTATTAGCTAGGGGTATAGTTCTTACATGCATGCCAATAATTTATTCTTCTCTTCTCCTAAGCTAAGGGTCTTTGAAACTACCATAATACAGCGTGAAAATATAATCATTTGGTTCCCGCAGTGGGGTGGTTCCACTCATGATTACAAGCAACTTTTACAATGGGGCCAACCCTCATATCGCGAAAAAATCGTCTGTTCCATACAAAAGCGCAATACCTACTCGACCTTAATGTATGGAACAGCTGTTTTTTTTTTGTGCTAAGAGGGTTGGCCCCGTAGTAAAAGTTACTTGTAATCATGAGTGGAACCACCCCACTGCGGGAACCAAATGATTAAAATTTCAGAGTGTAGATTTATTATTCCTTCTTTTAGCTTGGAGATCTGAATTAATAACATAAATTCTTTTGAGAATACCCATTTGTGAGCATCATTTTTTCCCACAATTTATGAAACCTACATCCCGTTCCTTTTAAAGTTACCTACATCACTTCCTTATTCTTTGTTCTTCATTTCGCTCCATTTTACCAGTAACTCGTTCCATACATCGAGCAGGTTATTTTTCAGAGGGTATTGTCCCTGCGGTGTGAACGCCACTTGCGTCAACCCTACACAGTCCTGCAACTGCGATGCGAACGAGAACAAATGGCATTCCGACGAAGGGGTGTACGTGGACCCCAAGAGTTTGGGAATCACTGAAATGTTCTTCCTTCAACAGAAGGATTTGACTGAAGAAGCTCAGGGGAGGATCACGGTTGGGCCTCTTGAGTGTGTCGAAACGAGTAAGCATATTATATCACTTGTAAATTGGTAGAAACAAACTGCTCAAGGTATTTTTAACAAGTTTTTGATAGGTCCTTTTCTTTCCTTGTTTAATTGTTTGACCACTTGCAAACTATTTTCTTTGTTAGAAAAAAGGAATGCTAGTTTGGGAGAGCGCCCACCGCCCACTAGCAGCTTTTGTCTGGTTTGTATGAAAAGTTGCCCACTGTCGCGTCGCTATATGCACTTTTTATACACAGGGTGTCCCAAAACTTTGCCACATGGAGGGAAAGTACCTTAAATATTGAAGATAGGGAATTTTACTGACAGAAAACTTCATTTTGTTTTAAAAAATAATGCGAACTGCATTCATAGTTTTTTTTAAATCGCATTCATTCCCATACAAATTGACACAAAAGTAAAAATAAAATTTTAAATGTTAAATTTCATGGTCTTTCTTTTGTTTAAGATGCTTTATTACTTAACAAAAAATAATCCTAACGAGTAAACCTTTCGATTGGTAACGTAAAAATAAAAATTGATTTTTTTTTCTAATTTGGTGGGTCCGATTCCTGGTTAAGGCATGCGATTTTTCGAAAAACTTTGAATGCAGTTCCAATTATTTTAAAAATCAAAATGAAGTCTTCTTTCAGTCAAATTCCCTATCTTCAATATTTAAGGTACTTTCCCTCTGTGTGGCAATGTTTTGGGACACCCTGTATACCCGTAGACTTGGTGTGAGAGAAAAAATAGTCGCGCTGCTGGCGCTTAAAGATTTGGTTAATTTTCTTAATTTTAGACACCCAACGCTACGTAGTGACGTTCACAACGTCCCAATCTTACATAGAAGTGCCTGGTTGGCGGAAAGGGGACATTGCATTCAGTTTCAGGACAACAGGCACCAGTGCTATACTGCTATTCCAACCACCAATCAGACCCAACTATCCATCTTTTATGGTGGCGTTAACTAGTGGTAAGCTCATTGACTACAAATTAATATCAGTTTGCAAAAAAAATTTTTGCTCTCTCATATTATGTGGAAATAGCTGAATATATTAATTTATTTATGTATCTTTTTTAAGTTTTGCTTTGGTGGTATACTCTATAATTGTATGCCATATTGATTTATTATGAAAAAGAAATTGATGCTCACGATATACGTGTTACAGAACATGAACTAACTTTCAACTTCACACTTAACACTGGTACTACACGAAAATTAGTAATCAACTCTAAAAGAAAACTGAACGGTGGTGAGTGGCACAAAATCTGGATAGACTACAACTTCTACCACGTGCGGTTCATGCTCAACACTGAATACCAAATGCTGAATTTGCTTCTAGAAGAAGAATTTGGTCCCTTTGAAGGGTCTATGTTTATTGGAGGTGCTACTGCGTAAGTGCATTGCAATTTTATTTTATTACGTATCTGAAGAGTACTGAAGAGTATTCCTCAGTGGTGAGGATTCCGGATGTAGTGCAATTACACTTTCGTCACTTAACACCTGAAGTGAAGGCCGAGCTCTATCACGGTGTAGATAAAAAAAGATCTTAACAAGTAAATATTGAAAATCAATTTAGCGTATGCCAGGATTCTTTATGAAAATAATAATGATCTTGTTCTTTCTCTAGAGAACATCTAAAAAAGTCTGCAGTCCACCAAGGGCTAATCGGCTGCTTCAGAGGCTTAGTAGTGAACGGTGAGATTCTCGACATCTACAGCTACATGTCCGTCCATCTGTCTGAAATCATCAAGGACTGCAAACCATCCTGTGTGCCGAACCCTTGCCAAAATAAAGCGACGTGTAAAGAACTCTGGTCTAGTTACGAATGCATCTGTAAAAATCCTTGGGCACATTTGGGCACACACTGCGAGGAGAGTAAGTATTTGAAACTTTTAAACAAATAGGCTTTTAAGATTATTTGTTTTATTTCTAGATGTGAATGCATGTGGACGTCTCCCTTTGTTTATAAGCAATGTGTTCGTATACAAAAATGCCTCATAAGCCTGCTTTTAACGTAGTTAACATCGAAGACAAACACGTTATATTGATTCCATCATAATCATAACACTAATCACTATGTTCTATTTTCAGATATAAACAGAAAAGCATTAACTTTCCAAACGAAAGAAGCATATTTAAAGAAGAATTATTTAGTAGATAACGCAACAGATGCTGAAAAGCACAGGTTAAAGAAAATGATGACAGAAAACGTATTGATGAACTTAAGAACATACGACTATAATGCGCTTGTCTTGTACGCAAATGACAATCTTAATAATTTCATACATCTATTTATTCACAATGGCACTGAAATAATTTACCTGTTCAATTATGAAGATGAAATAATACAAATGAATGTCACATACGAGAAAATAAATAAAGGAGATAGCGTACAGATAGCTATTATAAGAACTGAGAATTCTACGACATTACACGTAAATGATAAAAATACTACAATTGATAAAGTAGCTAAGCTTCTAACTAATTATACGAACAAACCATGGCTAAATCCAGATTTAGGTAAGACGATTTTTATTTTTCATGTACCAAATATACAAAGGTAAAATTGTAGTACTATCAAAGAAGTGTTCTACTAACCCCAACAAGACATTGAGTCTAAAAACCAAATACCTATATAAACCGATGTTAACCAAATATTAAACTAAACTTTGTTTAAAAAATATTACTTTGTGAGAACAAGTTGAAGCGTGAGAACTTTATGAGAGAATAAAAATTCCCAACTCGTGTCTTTTCCGGGAAGATATTCTGTTTTATTCAAATCTTTGATTTCGTTTCCACAGTGTATAGCAACAATATATACAGATATTGTTAGGACGATATTGAGACATAAATCGTATTCTCAATATTTTTTTTCAGAGGTAATTCGTCCTCAAAGACCACCAGCTCCACCTACAGACTACTTCCAAATTAATCTAGGGGGATATGATCAATTTTCCCTCCACTTGGCACCGAGAGCTAACTTATTGCCTCAGGGTGGGTACGTGGGGTGCGTCAGAGGGTTCAAAATAGCCGACCATGTTGTGGATTTATCTAGAAAGGCACAGGATGAGATAGATCAAGGTTAGTATTTAACATCTATATTTGAAAAAAAGATTTCTTAAGAAAGTCTATCGAGTAAATTAGTTAATGCTTAAGAATCCGCCGTCCGTACTCTCGATCGCATTGCAAATCCCATGAATTCATCTGTATCTTGTAAACCCTCTTCCGCACAAGTGCAGATTTGTATCGCAATTCGCAACATTGTTCGACGCAACTTATCGGTTCTAGATGTGAATTCGATGTGCCAATACTATCGGCCTGTACAAGATAGTCGTCGCGAAACATGTATTACGATTCGTGTTTTAGTACGGACAAGCCTTAACACTCCTTAAGGCGAGGCCAGTTCACGATCTGATGAAAAGTCTGATTTTTGAACTTCCAATGTGAAGAACTGATGTAAAATTCTACTTCACAAAAATTACTGTAGATTGAAAAAGAAACAAAGATGCAAAGTAACCGAACAGAATATTGAAAAATGGCATGGTAACTCTGTAAAAAAATCCTGAATAACACCATAAAAACTTATAAAAATAAATTTCAAATCGTCAGATTTCGTCATTTTCAACGACAGTGATATGATTTTTTATGCAAAAAGGATCGATCTAACACAATAACCGAGTACATTTTTAATAAATGATCCAGTATTTCAGAAAACAATAAAAATGTACTAAAATTCGTCAAATTTCTGGCGAAGCGTCAATTAAAGTTATGCGATATTCAACCTTATTCTAAAGACATAGTGAAATAGTAAATTTCGTGAACTGGCCTCGCCTTAAAGTCATTTATGAACAGAAGAAACAATATAGATAGGTAAAAACTTGTCAGTTATATTATTCTTCTTCAGACTTAACAGGCATTCTGCCTGAATGCAATATGAAATGCGACTCAGAGCCATGTAAAAACGGCGGCGTTTGTACGGAAGACTTCACGAACCAGGAGAGTAGTTGTGACTGCGAACTCACCAGCTACTTCGGAGAATACTGCATGGAGGAAAAGGGGGCTGATTTTAATGGAGAGAGTATTCTTCAACGCATGTTTGTGCTCGCTGGACCTATTACAGAGGTTGGTAAGAAAAAATATTTGCTGTTTGTAACCACTAGCTCTCTAATATTTCCAAAAAATACTAACCTACAAGGAAAACTATCATGATGGTTTATAACATTTTCTAGGTCAAAATCAAGCTGGCATTTTCAAGCAATGACCTGCGACAGAAAAACACTGTGCTACTTTTAGTACAAACTGAGAACAAGTAAGTTACATATTTTTATAATATATTTTGGGTTAAAAAAAAAATAAGCTTTTGGTGACTAGAATTACTGTGACTGTTTCAGACGGAGCTATTACTTATTAGTAGCCATAACGCAAGACGGATATCTTAAATTTGAAGAAGATCGCGAAGATTCGGCTTATGGTGCTGAATTTAAGAATAGAAATTTCCTCAATGGTAGGTACAGCAATGTGTAGTGATAAGTTATTTTAATTTCTAAAAAACAAAAATATGATAAATGGTTTTTCTTTGTTTTAAGGTGCACGTCACACAGTATACTACACCAGAATAGGGCAAGATGCAAAGCTGTTAATAGATAGAATAGAAGTGCCCTTAGAGAAACTGCCACCACAAGGCTTGTGGGAAGTGTTTGACGTTGGATCCAACGAAGTTCAGATAGGGGGGCTGAATACTACAGACCCAAGGCTAAAGATTTACAAAGGTTACAATGGATGTTTGTCTAGTAAGTGCCCAGACTACTCTTCATAAACTTTAAAATATGCCATAACTAACAACATTAAGTATTTATTATTTTTTGTTGCAACAGAGATGTAAGGTATCCTACTTACGTCCCAATTTAAATATAACATAAACAATCGCTAAATAGTCCCATCCTACCATCATTCAATGGTTATCGTTACATCCGCGATAAAATACATACATAACCAATTAACTATTATCTGCTTCTAGACATCTTCGTAGAAATAAACGACTACATTATGAAGCCTTTGGAAGAGTACATGCTGTTCACTCGGTCTGACTCCGAAAAGGTAAACGCAGTAAACGCACAAGGAGTTAGAAGTGCTCAGTGCTCTGCTGACTTCGACGAAGCGTGGCCTAAACACGATCAACTGGGATCTACGCATAACGGCAGTTTTCTTATTGTAAGTTGCAAAACCGGAAAAGTAATAAATTGTCATAAAAGCTTTAGTAGAAATAAAAACTTTTAGTCACTAGGACGCCTGGAAAATACTTACCTAGTATTTGCTATTATTCGATCAATTTTTAAAAAGAAATATAGAAGAAATAATAGTTTACCAAAAAGTGCTAAATCAGCCTACACATAGGGGTTTCAAAGTGACCTTTAAAAAATATAAATAGTAACTATTTGCTTCACTAGATGGTGTTAATACCCTTCGAAGCCTAAAAATAGTAACTATTTGCCTCACTAGATGGTGTTGATACTCTTCGAAGCTTAGTAAAAAAATCACATTGTCACCTATTTTTATCAACGCCATCTATCGAGCCTACAGTTTTTTGTCATTGTGAAAAGCCCTCCCGTACTACGACACGCTAAAACCCAAAACCCTCATAAATTTTCATAAAATAGTTATATTTATTAAAATAGTTTGCTTAACGTGCCTTCCGAAGCACGGAGGAGCTCAAGATCATAAATTTTTGGTCACCCATCCCATGACCGACCCTTGCGAAAGTTACTTAACCTCAGCAATCGCAGGGCCAGGCGCTAAACCACTGCGCCATCGAGCTCCTCATTAGCTAAGCCACACTAGCTAAGATAATAAATATCTTATTTACAGAGCGTAGACAAAACGTGGGTGGAAGATCCACCATCCAGAATACCGTACGACTCCCTTTACCAACAGCCTGACACCGAAGAAGAAAACACCGATAAGTTTTTCATAGCTCTAATTGTAATATTCATACTTGGACTTTGTTACTGTGGGTATCATGTGAGTATCAAACATTTACAATAAACAGCAGTACCAGCAAAACTGATTTTTGTATTTAAGATTATACCGTAGTAAAGTTAAATCTGATTAGCAATAAAGAGTTTCATCATTTGCAGATGTGGCGAACACATAAAGCACACAAACTACGTTTGGAGAAGGAAACAGATGATAACATAATGAGAAATAAGGAAAAAGCAATTAAATTGCAGGAGCCGAGTGTATTTTTACAGGTTTGTGTTTTCATTTTGTCTTTTTTTGTTTTGAATTAAAGGTGAAAATGAAATGAGCAATATCTAATTTTCACCTATTTGCACAGCTCAAAGAAGAAGGTGATGCTAACAACGACGGTGAAAAACAATCTAATGGAGTTACGATTGAGGCAACACCAACGGTGATAGTTGAAGTGGCTAATGAAGAAAAAACGCTAAGCAGAAGAGGATCGCTTAGATTTAGAGGTATTTTTTTTTAAGTTAGTTAGATTTTTTGTTTTTCGTATCGTTTCTTTGATCTGAGTTTGAGATTTTAAAACACTGTTCAATAAAAACACTGTTTAAATGTAATGCCGTCTCTTTCAAACACTATTGTCAAAAAAGTGACAACATCACAATTAAAACAGTGTTTAAGTTAAGACCTTGTTGAACAGTGTTTTAAAATCTTTTGTGGTAAGGCCGTTAATTTTTAAACATTTTGGAACTTAAACAGTGTAGTTATAGCATCTAGAGCTACATTAATCGTAATCAGAAATTCTATATTTGTGCTCTAGAATGTTGTATTTGTAAAATCATAAATACCTACCTACTTTGTTAAATATTGTGTACTTAATTTTCAATTCCCAGATCTTACAGACAAAGATATTGCCTGGGAAACTCTAGAAGAAAAAGATGAAAATGAAAACGAGGAAGATGGAAATCACAACGAAAATAATGATGAAAGTGACGACGATGGAGATGACGAACAAGATGACGATGAAGTCGAAGATGAAGAAGAAGACAAAGACACGACAGATAAAGAACCTGATAGGGTCAAAGTGGTCAGTACCTATTAAATCACTACATAGTATAAAACAAAGTTGCTTCCCGCTGTCTGTCCCTATGTATGCTTAGATTTTTAAAACTAGGTACGCAACGGATTTTTATGCGGTTTTTTTATAGATAGAGTGATTCAAGAGGAAGGTTCATATGTACATAATACCTGGTGTCAAATTCCACACTACACCGAAGCGAAGCGAGGGCAGGTCGCTAGTTATTTATATAATTACATACACGACGAAATCCCGATTCGGATTTCCGAACGGAATTTTCGATGATGTTATACGGAATATCGGAATTCCATCTGTGTGTGGCCACCCTAAGGGCTCAGAAACCTGAACGAAACGAAATTTGCAAAAATTATATTCTATTTTCAGAATTTCCAGAATATAAGAGAACCCAACAAAGGTCCGCCTACATTGACGACACAGCTACCTTACAAGATAGACGAAGACGGGTCCAATGAATTGTTAACTTCAACGGCATAAAAAAAACATGTTTTTGAGTCATCCCTTTGTTTTATTTTTTTATTTCCAACGCTGCAAAGGTTTATTTATAGGATGAATAAAGGTCCATGATCTTCATGAGAAGGGTAGATGTGGACTCATCGATCCCATAATCCCATATTCACATCACATCGCAAAGTGATGCCTAATAAGATGATCAAATTATTACTATGGTATAATATCAGCGAATACTGTATTCGCTGATAATAAATACACTGCAGAGCTGTAGAATAATAAAATTATTATTGCAGTATTAGGTCAGTACCATCTCTTGGCCGACAGAGATGTGCAAAATACTTTATTAAAAGTATTTAAATACAAAATACAAATACTTGTAATTTTTTTGTATTTCAAATACAAATACAAAATACTTTTTTAAAAAAAGTATTTAAGTACAAAATACGTATTTTCAAATAAAATACCTTTTTTTGTATTATATTTTTATTATTGTTATATTTATCGTTTCCTTAGCGTTTGGTCTGCTGGAATGCATCCATTGACAAATAAATGTCAAATTACCGAGCTTCATGATTGGTTTTTTGTTTGGCAGTGACATACAAAAAAAAATACAAAATGCTTTATTTCGTTAACGAACATTTTCGTTTGACATGACAAATTACCTAGCTCTTTCATTGGTTGTTTTGTTTTGTTTGACATTGACTTGACATTTACATAGAAAGTAATTTGTATTTTACAAATACTAATTACGTTTTAAAAAGTACTACTAAATACATTTTGAAAAAAGTATTTCAAATACAAAATACAAATAGGTATTTTGTATTTGTATTTTAAATAAGTACTTGTATTTCAAATAATTCACATCTCTGCGAATACAAGTCCCTATTACTAAATGAAGAGTACTAAACTAATAAGCCCCGTGGGAATCGTGTTGAAATGTGTATCGTCCGTCGTCGTCATCCACCATTTTTTTATGTCATGCATTGCATATCCCAACTGCGCTGGTGCACTGGCCTTCCTTAGAAGAGAATAGAGATCCAATACTTACATAGGTGACCCTCCACACAGACCCATTGCAAATTGGTGGGCGTAAGCGATTGCAAATGTAGCTAGGCCTAAAGTGCCTTCCGTTCCGAAGCCATTTCGGAGTCGTGGTCACAGTGTCACGCATTAATAGTCATGGTGAAACTGCTCTGTTGAACCAGTTGGACTAGACTACGGGCTTTCAGTAAGGGTAGAACAGGCAGTGGTACAATAACAAATAGGGTAAGTATTATTTTATTTTTACTTTTACCTACCTACAACACCTACATACTAATTTATCGAACACTAGCGGCCGCCTGCGGTTTCACCCGCGTGGTTCCCGTTCCCGTGGGAATATCGGGATAAAAAGTATGCTATGTTTTAATCTAGGCTATGTACAAATCCGTTCAGTAGTTTTTGCGTGATTGAGGAACAAACATCAAATAAACTAAAACGATAAAAAAATCAAAATAAAACGATGTCTCAATATAACAAACTTTTTAGAAATTTAAAAAACAAACAAAAAAATCTTTAGTTCCTCTACCAGTCAACAGATGGCCCTGACCTAAGAAAAAAATAATTAGTTCCACTATCGGTCAAGAGATGGCGCTGGCCTAACAAAAAAAAATAGTTCTACTATTGGCCAAGAGATGGTGCTGACCTAATACTGCAATTATCTCTGCAGTGTATTTATTATGATGGTACGGAAACCCTCGTGGTGCGCGAGTCCGACTCGCTCTTGGCCGGTTTTTTTTATAATGCGAGTAGTGGTTGATTTTTATAAAAAGTTATTTAAAATTTTAGATTGGTAAATAAAACTTTTTAATTGAGATTATTTTATTGCTCTTCGACAACACAGCGCTCGAAGAAACGCTAGTTATCGGTGATATGTCCTCCGTCAAACGGCCCCCCGGTGAAACGACCCACCGGCGTAATAGCCCATAGATATCGACGAAACAATTTTCGAAGATCAGTCCCACCCAGCCAGACCCCCAACGACTCGCGACAGGTCTGTAAATGGTGGTGCGGATGCAGCATGGCATCCAGCACAAACACACAACCTTCACAACGGATGATTTGACGGTCAACGCGGTGTCGCACCGCACAACGGATCATGAATGGGGCACTTTAACCAATTTTAAACAAAACAGTTGTACCCGTAGTTGTACGTCTGATGCGTATGCGTCAGTATCATTATAGTCTGTGACTTTACCACTGCTTGGCCCTGCCTGCCTAGCATGCATGACTGATTTATATCGCGTGATATAGCTAGGCAGGCTGACAGAGAAACCTACGGCTTGGCCAATATTTGTTTGTGGCCAATACTGGCAACACAACCGAGCAACTGTCATCACAAACTGTCATTTTTGATAACATTTTTTATCTATGGTCAGTAATTTTTGATTTCAGAAGGTTGTATTGTCGTCAAAATATGGACGAAATTGAAAAAGAGAAAATAGCTGCACTCCCATCTCAGTTACTCGTCACGACAATATGCCATCCCATGGAATATGCGAAAGTACTCATCCAGCTTGGCTACGAGCCTCTGCCACCGCGCCGATCGACGACTCTTTTCGGACGCCCTGCCATGATATTACCTAACGTTTTCCAATATATCAAGTATATCAAAACGCAAGACGGATTCTTTGGCTGCTATAGAGGCCTCTCTGCTCGAGTACTTGGACTCATTGCATCCAGTCAACTCACGTCCAAAGTCATCAATGCATGTGGCATCGACCTTCCTGAAATCAATGACCCACCAAATATTGTGACAGATGAAGAACCTAAACTTGAAGACTATGTCAAGCTCGGACGCCGAGACATGATAATGCATACCGCTTCTGTTATTGTATCTTATCCATTCCATATTGTGTCTGTGCGAATGATGGCCTCATTTATTGGGAAAGAAGAAGATTACAGCTCACTTATTGGTGCCATTGTGTCCATCTACAGAGATGACGGCATACTCGGGTTCTTTCATGGAATTATTCCAAAATTACTTGGAGATTTAACTTGTGTAGCTGTGACGGGTGTGCTAGCATACTATGTAAACAAATATTTAGTCAAAACCAAAGACCTGCGATATTACACTGTCCCGCTGCTTACATTTGTGACTAGTACATTGACCTATCCTCTAGTGGTGGTTTCGACTTGCATGGCTGTGGCAGGTTGCAGCCTGAAGGCGGGCAACCCACCTCTAATGCCCGCTTACCCATCTTGGCAGTCTTGCTGGAGAGAATTGCTCAGAAATAAGCAACACAAGCGTGGCTCCTCCCTAATCTTTAGGTATTACATTGCTCCTATTGCGGCCCTGCAGTAATCACTTTAGATTTCTGAATTGCATTTATCTACCTATTTGTTTATTTGCTAAGTGTTATTCCACAATCACCAAAGTAGATTCAAACTTGTAGAGAATAAAAAATGTGTAAAATGAAAGTGTAAATAATTTTTAGCATTGTTGTTATTCATGTGGGTATTCATTTTGCTAGATTGTTGAGCTGAGGCGTGGTTATATTACAATAAAAATATTTTATTTGTCAGTGGTAGTATCATTTTAAAAAGTAAACACAAGGTACATTTAGAATAATTATTTATTTTAACTTGGATAAGGTTTGTGCTTTAATGAAATCATCAACTAATTCCTTTTTCAAAGCGCTAATGGCTCTTCTGTATATATTTGGAGCTGATTGAGCATTACCTAGTTCAGCTTCAAACTTTATATAATCCATCCATATATCTACACTGTCTTTTCCATGCTGTTGTACCAGGCATTCATAGTATTTCCTGATGTTTTTGACATTTAGCTTTCCTTGTGATTTTTCTATTTCAATCATAACTGTATGAGTCTCTATCTGAGTTGGAGGAGCCTTAATCATTTCCTCGTACATATCTCTAGCTAATTTTAAACCGTTGTATTCATATGTCTTCTGTAATAATTTTGATTTTAAAGCCATCAGCACAGCACTTTCACAATTTTGGAACTTTTTGTACAGATTCTTTAGCTGCAAAAATACATCATATTATTTCCAAAATGCTGTTACATCTGCCATACAAACTTATTGATAGATATTAGTATCATCAGTCAGTAGTACAGTAAGTCTAAAAAGTAGGTGCACAGAAAACTCAAGTATTTATCAACTATACTGCATGTTTTAAAAGTTGCAACCTATAAAATATGAATGCAATAAGTTAGTGCGACATGGTAGTATAAAGTTAACATCATAGGCTGACCATAGTACTGACAGTAGACCTCTGAGAAAGGAAACTAATGTAGGTGCCATACCTACAAAATTACAAAGCATTCGTGACGTCAGGCGCGTACCGTGTCCGCCATATTGTGTTGCGTTTACATGTTACAATTTCGACTATGCTGTTTACATAAGGTGTATGTACATAAGCTAAGCTGCCATGTTTAGTTGCGTTTGAATGGAGAACAATGAAGGAGGTATGCACATTTTTTTCGTAGGTATGGCAACTCCATTAGTTTCCTTTCTCAGAGCAGTAGACTTACAATATCTTTAGATTCAATATTATCCAACATTGTATTCCAAAGACTTAGAGCAGCATCTGATTTTAATACTCTTGTAGCATCTTCCAGAACTGCTAATATTTTCTTATCATCTGATTTACACAACTTAAGTTTTTCTTCCCAAACAAACTTATCATGGTATACATTCATGGGAACAGTATCCAAGAGCTGCAATAGAATTTAAAAAAATGTAAGTAATTATGTTTGTCCACAGCCTTAAAATATATTAAAACAATTGTAAAAGTTTCACCTCCATAAGTCTCTCATCTGATATTTCATTTTCTGTCTTCAGAACTTCAATACCAAATGCAAACATTTCCTTACTTAGTAATCCATTTTCATGTCCATAGTACCAAGCCTTTTTGACTGCAGAAATCTTTTGTGAATCAGAGCATACTGTTTCACTGGCACCCAACAAACCATGTATGTATTGCGTACAGAGTGTTTCATCTGGAAACTAAAATATTGAAATGCATTTATGTAGTTTGTTTTTAAACAAACTACTTCATAAATTGAAAATCATGAATGCAAATGCATTTATAATAATTATGCAAACCTGTTGAAGTGCTTTTTCATAAACACTTTTATAATATTGCAATTCTTTGGAGAAATTGTTTTCACTGTCCATAAACTCTTCAATCTCTTCCCAGTGGTAGCCCTAGAAAGTAATATAGATTAATGGGATTAAATATTTCAAAATACTTTTAAGTTTTTCTGGTACTTATTAAAATCTTACTTCTATTTCTTTTGTAGCAATGTAGGACCACACTTCCTTATTACTTCGTCTAGACCATATTTCCTTTTTTATACTTTCTGTTATAAGCTTGTCAGCCTCAAACTTTATACTGATATCACATAACTTGAACAGAAATGCCAAGTCATTTAGACTTTTCATTCCATTTTTCCATACCACATCAGCCCTCTTTAACTGCTTTTCCTGGAACAAAAGAATTTGTGCTTGAATACATTTTCAAAGAATACCATACAATGTTAAAATCATTATTTATAATTTGATGCAGTTATCTTTTTTACCTTCTTTTCCTCTTCTTCAGACTTGGCACACAAAGTAAGTTCAATTTGAAATAATTCTAGATAAAGTATCTCAGCTTCTGGGTGTCTATGTAATCCTTTTAGCAGAAAGTTTCTAGCACTCTCCAGGTTATGTTGCTCCTCCTGTTCCCATTTACTAGCCAAAAGCCACATCTTAGGCTTGTCACCGTGTATCTAGAATACATACAATATAACAATTGAAGGACACTCAAACAGCTTGTCAGTAAACTGAGCGTTATTTTCGATTATCGAGATTTATCGAAGATTATGGAATGTTTTTACCTGCAACATTTGTCCTATAATACCAGAAATTGCATGATCAAAACCAACACTTTGACAAAACTTTATATATTCAAAGTATATCGCAATATCATTTTGAAATCTGTAGATAAACTGTTTGAAAACTTTATTCAGCCGTTTAGCCACAGCATACTCAATATCTTTCTTCTTCTCACCCAGTTTTGCTTGCTTCCGTCGAAGAGAAATATCTTCAATAAGGGCTAATTCATACGCAATAAACTGTACAAAATCTTCTTTTTGCTTAACTCTCCTTTGAATTCTGTACTCAAACTCTTTGCGCTTTCGCGATATTTCTCTGTAATGTAATATGAACACAGCATTTAATTCAAAATCCAAAAGTTTTAAGCAAATATATCAGCTTTAGCAAATCTTTAGTAACTATATAGTCCAAAAGTGAGTGGGAATAAAACAATAACGTATAAATTGTACGAATTTAAATTAATAATCACGGTTTTTATGCAGGTGTGCCAATACTTCACCTTATTTCTTCATCATCATACAACTTTGTTCTTCGCATCTGCTCCAACTCATTAATCATATCCTCAATGCGTTGATTTACTTGTTCCGCCATTCTGAATCACTATTTTATTAATCGTTTAACCACAAAACAAATAAAGATTTCTTGATGAAAACAAATCGACGACGTGACTTTTGTTAGGTTATTTCACAGATTCACCTAGGTAGTCTGTGCACAGATTACTAATTAATTTTAGACATCACATGAGGCGTATTTATCGTAACAGATAAAAACAACAGATAATTAAATGTAACTGTTTCGTCCTGTTACGAGCGCTATGAAATAACAGTTACTCAAAGGAACAGGCGAAACAGTCTGTTCTTACCGTCTTCACTGTTCCAAATACTCCACTCTGTACCCTGTACCGAACTGTTATGCCTGTTATCACAGTAACAACCTGTTTGCATTGTTCCGCCTGTTACTTGGAACAAGCGCTACCTCACTCTAACATATGGAAAGAAAAGAGACAAAGCTTGTTATTTTTACCTGTTATATAAACCGACCATATCAAAAATACATTTTAGTCCATTGAAAACCTTAGTAAATTCGACTTTGTAAATTGGTCGTGCTATACTGTTCCTGTGTGAGTGTTTGTTTATGACCTTCTTTTTTTTGTGGCAACAGAGTTTGACTGTTTTGCCATTTGCCAATGTCAAGTTAAACGGTGGGAAACAGGGATATCGGGTGTTATGAAAATTATAATCTCATTTTTTGAGATTATTAAAGGATATTAAATCGCGTATTATTTGTGTAGGCATGCAGGGCCGATATTGTAGATTAAAATATTTTTTCTAATTTATAGTATCGGCCCACACAAAGCCCTGCTTTGTGGCAAGGGCTTACTACTAGTTCAGCTCTTAGATTACGTAAGTCTGTTCCTAACAATTCTCGATTAAAAGTGCAGTTACATTGCCGCTTTAAGTAACGTCACATGTCACATTGGTTCTTACTTTACTAAAGCAGCAATGTAACTGCGATTTCTGTCAGAGTTGCAACAAAATTACGTAATCAGCCTCCGGGCTTGCTAGATCGCTTAAGGCTCGTTCACACAAGCGACCTTTTCGCATTGAACATCAAGAGCGGTAAAAATAACGCGCGTCGAAAAAAACGCTCGCGTGTGTACGATCACATAGGCAAAGCAAGACATGCGGGCGGGTGTAGGAAAATGGAATGTCTAGTGCTGCCAGTTGTTAGGGAAAAGAAAAGAAGTATTGCAATGTAAATGATTGACATGAAAATTCTTGGAAAAATGCCTGATCGTCTAGAAGTGAAAGGGATAGCGCTGTATGCGATTAATAGCACCATCCCTTTCTAATAAGGATGAAAATCGGTTGCACCAGTTTTTTTTAACTATAATGTATATTTTTTAACTTTAATTTTAAAAATTGGTAATTATTTTTGTTTTAATTACTGCCATCTATCGCAATTTAAGTAAACTGCTTAATGAAGGCAAGCAAGCAACTTCATTAGGTGACATGATGGTTCACCGAATAAAAACGCTAGATGACGCGGGTGCGCCGTAACTGCTGTATTGGAAAAATGATTTTGTAATATTCGATTTTACTTCTTTGTAACAAAGCTTAGTCTTGTTTAACGTAAAAAGTTCAGTTTATGATCATAAAAGCTAAAAATAGCAAGCTTTTTCTCTTTTCTTCATATAAAGTAGCCAATAAGTTAGACAAAACAAGCGCTTGTTCCACGGAACAGGCGGAACAATGTAGGCAAATTGTTACGACATGGCTGTTATTTTCTGTAACAGGTTGTTGGCACTGTTATTTTAGTGTAACAGGAACAGTTGTAACAGGTAGGCAATTTACCCTGTTACAACCCATGTCTAAATTTAATTTGTAGCAAGAACAGCCACAGGCAGGGGGGGGGACACTCGTGTCGTGATCGTGAGTCGTGATGACCGTAGAGGCGCGTTCCAAACCTACACTCCGAGTGCAACCTAACCACAACCGAACGCTCTAACGGCGTTCCAAACATTTGAGCGTGACGTTCGGTTGACACAACCGTGTCGTTCCAAACGTCAGAGCGTTGCAACCAAACAACCATCAAAAATGATGGTTGTAAAACGCTCTGACGTTTGTCTATAGAAAAAATGTCAATGTCATTTGACATTATTTTGTATTTTTGATGTTATTATGTCTAATTTTTTAAATAATCATGGTAGATCCTCAAAAAACGGATTTTATTTGATTTAGTATAAAGAAAAGTTTAACTTATTCGTATTCCAAAAGTTAAAAAACAACCAAACAACCGACGCCCAAACGTTCTGAACGCAACCCCGTAGATAGACAGCTCGGTTGCGTTCAGAACGTTCGAGCGTCGGTTGTTTAGATGTTTTTTAACTCGCTCGAAGGTTTGGAACGACCAAGAACTTTAAATGTCAATGTCAATACAAATTCTTCATTTTACATTTACTCAAACTGAAACTCTGTTTTTGGTACTATAACATGAAAATAACAACACAATTTTTCAAATACTAAATATCCAAGATGGCAGTCAACTTTTTTGCTTTTGAGCCGATTTCGATAAACTCGGTTGTTGGTACTATTTTGATAAGAAAATAACAACGCAATATTTAAAAATCCAAGATGGCGGCTTATTTTTTTGTTCGTGGTCCGATTTCGATAAAACTCGGGTTTTGGTACTAGCTACTTTAAATAGTAACAATATCATCATCATAGAAATCGCAAAATTGAGAAATCGGCCCACAAATAAAAGAGTTGGGTGCTAGGTATATTGAATTTATTATTATTTTCAACATTTCGTTGTTATTTGTTTGTCAAAGTAGTAAAAACCCCGAGTTTCTTTGAAAACGGCCCATAAACAAAAAAGTTGGCCGCCATCTTGGATTTTTAGTATTTGAAAAGTTGTGTTGTTGTTTTATTGTCAAAATAGTACCAAAAACAGAGTTACATCGAAATCGGCCCACAAAAAAAAAGTTGGCTGCCATCTTGGATTTTTTGTATTTTCAATACCTATTGCGTTGTTAAGTTCTTGTCAAAATAGTACCAAAACCGAGTTTCATCGAAATCAGCCCAAAAACAAAAAAGTTGGCCCCCCATCTTGGATTTTTAGTACGCACTCAAATGGTGGTGGTAATGCAATGTAAATTATTGACAAGCCATGCTTGATCATCTAGGCGCTACTTATGATGTATATAGGTGCCGGCAATGCCGGCATCACAGAGAAAGCAATACTATACGTAAGAAGAGACGGGACTTCATAGACAAAAAAAATCTTCGAAATGTCAAATCAAACATACCTCGACGTAGCCAACATAACGAATGTAAAACAATGTTTTGCCAACCTACAGGAAAGAAATAGAGATGGGGACCTTATAGTATTAATTTTTTTATCGATATCGATGAATGCACTGAACTGCGCTTTACTTAATAAATAATTTTAATATTTCTACTAACATGACACAATACTCTGTTTTTTAACCAGTACTGAGTCAAACAATGTTGTATGTATGTTAGAATTAATTATCAAGCATTTAACCTATGGGCAGTACTTTTAATTAAAAAACAGAGCATGTGTTCAGTTTAATATTAGAAATAATAACTAAAAAATTTAAAAATATGTATTTCCCAAAAAAATCCTCACTGTCGCATTTTCACCGCACATTTCATTAATAATACATACATAACAATACAATATTGCCATTATAATAAAAAAATCAAAATTAATCCTCATCGTCGCATTTTCGCCGATCAATTCATTTGCTCATAGACCTTAATAGTGACCTGAAATAAGAGTTACATTAAAATGGATATACAATTACAATTATAATAAAAAAATGAAATTAAAAGTATTCATTATTACCAAAAAAAGTCATTGTCGCATTTTTGCTGAACATTTTATTAGCTCTAAGTTGTGACCTGAAATAAGACAGATATAAAATTGCTAATATAATATAATAAAATAATAATTAATTATAATAAAATATTAAACTAGTTTATAATAATAATTAATCAGAATTGGGCCAAGCCCATTTCTTACACCTAAAATTAAAAGCATCGATATCGATATTATAATGTGATGTAGCACCACTCTATTTTCCTGCAGATTATTTTTCTGACTAAAATTTTATTATTTCATTCAAATATCTACCAAAAATTGTAAACGAATGTTATATTGGTTAATGTATTACTCACTGAAGCTCATCTGAAGGAAATTTGGCCATAAAAAAATCGTTTTGTATCGTCTTTTCACGTCGATTTTAAACCATAAATTTCACATTTTACATGCTTCATTGTGATTTACATGTACTGCACCTTAACTTGACTATTAACAAATTAAAACAAACTTATTATAAAACAAACTTTTAACTATACCTACACAAATTAATTTTATTTGTTTGTTACAATACTTTAAATGTTGCCGCCATGTTTCTCTGACAGATGACCTATCATCAAAGAACGAGAAAGAATGAGGAAGAGTGAGACAAATATAGTCGCCATGAAAATTCGTGTCCGTTTCATAGAATCTTTTTTTGTATGGAAGTTGCGACAGACTGGCCGGCATATAACTTGGCAAAACAGAGATGAGACAAAAGATGCACCGAGTTTAAGCCGCGATTACATGCGCCGATTTAGCATACCAATTTCGGGTTGCCACTCGTACTTGACAATAAAATATTGTATAATAAGTTCGATTTTAAAAGTGAATTTACAATATAACGATAACTATAACGGAAAGATAAACATTGTATAAGATAGGAGATGAGAATTGAAAATAAAAAAAACATAAATAATGTTGACCTTTGCGTTATTTGTTTAAATTAATTGTTAAAATTTAACTTATTATACGGGTGGCAACTCTAAATTAGTATGCTAGATTGGAATAATGTAATCGCGGCTTTAGTGTTTGTAGCTGCTGCGCATCTTTTGTCTCATCCTTGTCTTGCCGAATTAGGTGCCGGTAGTAATATACCCGCATAAATGCAAACTAAAGGAAAAAAAATGACTGAAGACTTGGCTGCATGACCAAAGTTTCATTTGCCTTACTTATATAGCCTTGGCTAGGGAGGCAACCCTTTAAAATCCCCAACTAGGATCCAATTCGGGGCTTCGTTTTCAATCTGAAATTGGATCCCCAGTAAGGACGCTAAATCGTATTTTGAGCACTTTCCTTTCCAAGTAGGTACACTTAAAAATCCCACCGTTTTTTATATTCAAATCGAATATTCTATTTATACCTAGCTTGCCTCATGAGCGTAGCCAGCCATGGTCTCAGGGTGGGGCAGCAGTCTAAAATAATATGTAACTAGCAAAATATACCCGCGGTCTTACCCTGGTAATTTTTTTTCTATGCATATTTTGTATTGCTACGGGCCTATCTCATTAATTCCGCGTCATTTTTATATTTTCTTACTTAGGTAAGATTATGTAGGTACCTCACAGGTCAGAGCCAGGGCGGGGCAAGCGCCCCACCCTGCCCCACCGTAGCTACGCCCATGGCTTGCCTTTATTAGTTTATCTACCACCACTCTTGTCTTGTCGACCTATTATTCTATATTTTTATCAAATCAAATCAATGTTTTGTTAAATTCTTAATAAAATCAGTCTTTCGAGTCCGTAATTCTGCCAGGTTTTACAAAAAAGAAACAAAACTAATTTCAAACCTGCTTTATTAAGTATATCATAATGATAGAAAAAAGTAGTTCATAAAGAATTTAAATGAGGTAAATACTGTCTTATTTTTTATATGTGTGTTATTATTTACAACAAAGTTTTGAATGACTTAGATCTTCTGTCTCAGCTATTTGCAGTACTATGGCAATGTATGTCCATCAGCCATTTTTTATGTCCCCACTGCTGGGGCACAGGCCTTCCTTATGGGTGGTAAGGAGAACGGGCCATAACCCACCACGCGGGCCCAATGCGGATTGGTGGGTGTTAACGACTGCAAATACAGCCGGGACCAACGGCTTAACGTGCCTTCCGAAGCACGGAGGAGCTCGAGATAATACATTTTTGGTCAGCCATCCCATGACCGACCCTTGCGAACATTGCTTAACTTCCGCAATCGCTGGGCCAGGCGCTAAACCACTGCGCCACCGAGCTCCTCCTGGCAATGTATATCTAATTATAATTAAACAAACTAATGATCGATCTCATTAAAGTATCCTATAATACAATGATCTATCTTAGAAGTATAAAACAATAAATATAATTTACTTATGTCACTTATCATCTAGCAGTAAATTTTATGACCCCACCATCGCAATGTTCGATGATCCCTCGGCCGTTAAAACAGCTCAACCATGTTTTAGAGAAAGTTTTGAAGCTATCTCTTTCTGCGTCAGTTTTTGAAACAGGCGTAACATTTATTTCAGGAACACATCTTCCAAAGTTCATAGCTGGGAGCCACACATGGAAGTCTGAGTCTGGGGAGTATTTGAAGATATCCTGGCAACCCTCGAGGTTAATCTGAGGCACTGGGGGTTGCCGTTGCAAGAGCTTCTTCAGTGATATAAAAGTAAGCATATTTCGTCTGAGGGTGATGGATTGCAAATGCTTGGCCCGGCCGAGACATCTGGAAGTATAAGGGAACAAAATTTAATTAAGAATGATGACTTCATCTACATAAACTTTTATCTGGTTCAATCACCAAACAACATCATTAATACTCATTAAATATGTAATACTAAACAAACAATACTAAATAATATACTAGAAAAAATACGACTCGCACCAGATCAATACTCAGACGGGAATCGAACCCGCGACCTTTGGATATCCGGTCCAATGCTCTGACCGCTGAGCTACCGAGTCACCAGTGACATCGCCGAATTTCTTTTAGTATATCCTACTCTTACGCTGCAAGCCAGCGTTATTTCACCAATGTGAGGAATTACCTCGACATTCAATTGAAATATCTTTCCAGATATTTGGCAATCGATTAAGATGAAATAGCTATATAATTTTTAAATTTGAGAATTGAGATTTGACGTCTTGTTAGTTTGTTCACTGACAAGACGTCCATTTGCCAAATGGGCGCGTCATCAGAACAATATAATGTGAACTAAATTATTACTTGATTGAAAGTACAGCTTGGCCCTATAGAGTTGAAAAATTATTGAAATGGAACTAAAATTGTTCAGTACAAAATATAATCAGTGTTGCCAAATTATTAATGATTTTGATTTGTTTACATAGAAAGTGGCGCCCTCAATTTTTGTCAACTCTTTATGGTCAAGCTGTAAGAGCGAGCATTACAAACCTGAATATCCTCATAAACTGTCCATCTACCAATCTACAATTGGACAAACTGAATTTCCTAATCTTCAATTCTTTCGCAGAGTCCATAAAGGACGCTATACACCCCACTACAGTCCCTTCAATCGCAACATCATCCAAGTCCAACTCGGTCAATATATTAGGGTTTAGTGACGTCATCAAACAGCTGATCATCCCTTGCTTCACCGCATTATGTCCAATATCTATACATTCTAAGCTATCAAAATTCAAATTTGATTTCACTGCTTCATTTAGCGCGTACTCCGTTATTCCACAGTTATTCAACTTAAGCACCTTCAATCTAACATATTGACATAATTTCACTATGTTTCTGAAGCCATCATCAGCTATCGGATTCGCGCTAACATCTAGTTCTTCCAAAACTTGGCATACGGGTCGTATAGCTTTCTCAAATATATTTAAAAGTAACTTAGTGCCTTCCGCAGTAACGTTGTTATTGCTGATGTTCAAATGAGTTAGTTGCTTCATGGTACATAAGCACTCGGCTAAGTATTTGACTCCGTCGTCTCCAATTTTATTGTCTGATATCATGACGGCTGTGATGTGCGTTTGGTGCGTCATCGCTCTGAATAAGGGTCGTATTTGTGATGATGATAATGTCCTCGCGCCGAGAGCTAATCGGTGGGTGGTGTGACTTCTGCCTACTGCTTGTTGGATCTCTTCGGAGGCAGCTGGAAAATACGGAGAACAAAACTATTCAAGTAATTTAAGGTTTGCGAAATCAACAGAAAGTATATTAAAAAAATTAACAACTAGCATTCCGAACTTTTATTTTATTATTAAATTCGCTTACTGCCTACCAGATAGCAAACAATCATTATTGGGTTTAATTTTATCAAACCTTATTTATTATTATACCTACTCACTTATCAACCGTGAACGAGTACTAAATTTTACCAAGCAATAATATACACAAGCAGTCTATAGAGAGCCACTGTAAATACTAATAACAGTTATCTATGCTATTTTGTTATTACAACAATAAAAAGATGGTAAAAAAGTATCAATATTATATTTTAGATAACGTAACATTGAAATTAACGTTATTCCAATTCATAACGTTACTTTTTTTTTTTACCAATAGTTTTAGTTTAGTAAAGTTTAACGCTATATTTAACGGTAATTTTACCGGTACAATAATTTTAACGTTATTTTTACCGGTAAATTTACCAATAAAATGTTTTAACGTTATTTTTTTTGTATCGTTATTTTTTTTAACGGTATTTTAATAGCTGGATGCAAGTCTTCAGTTTGGGCGACGCCAGCACCAGACTCGGGAGGTATTCTTTTAAATGAAATAATGTTCAACTTACGTATCCCAAAAGCCTCACAGCAAGCCAAGTATCGTTCATCCGTACCTTCTCACGCTGAACACGCTCGGGAAATTCGCAGTAAAATTGCTTTTTGCTGCGAGCGTGAGGAAAAGCGATTTTGCTGCGACTTAATGTTCAACTTACGTATCCCCAAAGCCTCCAAGCACGCCAAGTATCGCTCTTCCGCGGGCGACGCCTTCCAGTTGGTGATGCAAGTCTTGAGCTCGGGCGATGACAGCACCAGGCTAAGGGGGTCGTCTTCATCATCATCATACATTGAACTTCGCGGGCGATGTCTTCATCAGTCTGAACACGCTCTACCAGCGAGAAAATTCACAGCAAAAGTGCTAGAGAGATGAAAATAATGTTCAACTTACGTATTCCCAAAGCCTCGCAGCATGCCAAGTACCGTTCTTCTGCTGGCGACGCCTTCAGGAGCTCCGAACTGTATAGCGAATCACCCTTTGCCGATGGTATGGTTCGCCCGCTCTACCAGCGAGTAAATTGATTCGAAATTCCTTTTACTCACGCTCGCAACAAAAAGCGATTTTGCTGCGACATTTTCGTGCTAAAGAAATAAAAATAATGTTCAACTTACGTATTCCCAAAGCCTCGCAGCATGCCAAGTACCGTTCCTCCGCGGGCGAAGCCTTCCAGTTGGTGATGCAAGTCTTCAGTTCGGGCGATGACAGCACCAGGCTCAGGGGGTCATCTTCACTCAGGATGGCGCCGTCTGACGTCATCAGGCTGAACACGGGCCGAACGCCGGCCAATCTAAAATTGTACATCATTTGTTAGAGGGAGATTACAATGTCCAGTTTGGCATCAGTCCATTCCATCAGTCTGGTACAAATTTTGGATCATCAGTCTGAAAAAAATACAAAAAGTCCATACAGACTACTACAGACTGATGGAAAGGACTGTCGCTAGACTTTCATAAAGTTCCAACCTTTTAGCTCAATGTCTACAATTATTATTAATAACGTGTAGCGCGTTTAAATATAATCAGAAGCGCAAGAAAACTGTTCACTTTTTCCTATCGATTTTAAGCCCTAACATATTGGCCACTATGATCAAAATTGATTGAAGAAATTAGATACATATGTTGTGATAACTCCAAACACACTGTTAGATAAACAATTAAAATGTTTTATGAATGAGAGGGTAAATTATCAACTTCGACTGCGGAATAAACTCTACAACAGCAAAAATATAATCAAACTTATTGAAATAATAAAACATCAATAAATTATTACACTTTCTATTGTAGTTAAAAATAGTACACAACAGAGGACTGTTTTACTTACTTGTAATATCTCGTCTTCACTTCTTCAACCAGCCAGCTGATTGTCAGTTTATTAATACTATTCAAGTTCAACGATATCAGGAACGTCTTGTCTTCCACCTGCACCTTCACAGCAGCCGGGGGCAGAATCTGCGTTTGCACTGGCCGACCATTTTTAGTCGACTGCATTACATTTATTGGCTGTATTAGATTAACAGGCTGCATTATATTAGGATTTATATTTTGCACCACATTAAAACCGTCATTGGTGTTGTAATTAAAGTTTTCTCCAGAAGAATTCCTTGAAAATTTTCCTTTAGTTTGTATATGATTGCTCGATTCTTTTCTGTAAATTTCGTTATCACTTCCACTGTTACTTGATATGTCGTCGTCCCTTTTTCTTTGGAAACCAGCTTTTAGTAAAGTGCTTTGCCGTTTCCATCGTCGTCGCATACCATCTCGACTATCTCTAGACCGCGAATCATTCAGTTCTCTAGTAATATTTACAAAAGTTTCAGCAGCTGATATTTTCGAACAGTGGTTTTCGTTCTTTTGAAAATTATCTGAATCTGAACTATTCTCGCTTACATCTATAATGTCACTGATTCTAGACTTCTGTTTTTGAGTAACTCTATTACTATCCACAAGCGGTTCGTTAATTTTATTAATATTTTCAATATTACTTTTTATACTGTCATAAGACGGTTTTTTAGCAGTCACAATCAAGGGATCACTGAGTTTTCGTTTCTTGTTGTTTTTGTTTCCGCCCAAATCGTCATCAAGCCAATCGTCATCTACTTCTTCAGGGGCAAGTAAAGCAGACTTTGGTTTAGTCTTCTTAACATCCACTTCAGGAAAATCACTTAAACTTCTATTTCTTAGAGCCGATATGGCACTCTTATATTCACTGACACCGGATATTTTATCTTTGTTCTTGTTAGATTTACAATCATCTGAAGAGTCGTTGGATTCATCAGAAGGAAAAGCAGTTTGATTTCTGACATTTAACGATATGTTTATTTCATCATCGCTGTGTTCGTCTTCAATAACGTTTCTTTTTTTGAATACCGGTGAATGTAATTCTCTTATACGGGTAGCCATTTTAGAAGTGCTTGGCGGGGTAACATCTTTTTCTTTTACAGGTTTCACGGGAGTTTTAGATTTAGATCTATTCAAGTCTATGCCACCTGTTTTGTCAATGAAACTGTGGATCTTGTTACTAATATTGTTATAAGCGATTTCTTCATCTTTTGTTAGTATTCTACTGGCGCGCCATTTTTGCAAAGCATTCAAAGGAGTTTCACCAAAGTCAGTTTTGAGCGATGGAATTGCACCTTTCTCTAATAATAACTGAACTACATCAAAGTGCCCGTTACTTGCCGCGTCATAAAGCGGTGTTATACCTGTAAAGTTAGAAAGTTTTTGGTAATGCAAAATACTCAAATTTATTTGAATCGAAACATTAACTTAATAATTTGGAATGAATTTCATCGGCTCTTGGAATTAGAAAGCAAATCTTCAGTTGCGAGTCCGTCGTAACTAATTCATACCTAGGACCAGCAATCCAGTTAGGTAAGTCCAACTTCGAGAAAGAGATCTCTCGTCGAATCCAACTCGGGTGGGCAGCATTCGGGAAGCTTCGAAAAATCTTCGCGTCCGACTTACCTCAGTGTCTCAAGACGAAAGTCTATGAACAGTGTGTGTTGCCAGTGATGACTTACGGCAGTGAAACGTGGTCGCTAACTATGGGTATCATAAGGAGGCTCAAGGTCACCCAGCGTGCAATGGAGAGAGCCATGCTCGGCGTTTCCCTGCGTGATCGAATCAGAAACGAAGAGATCCGCAAGAGAACTAAAGTAACCGACATCGCTCGAAGGATTGCTCAGCTGAAGTGGAAATGGGCGGGACACATAGCGAGAAGAACCGATGGCCGTTGGGGCGGAAAGGTTCTGGAATGGCGACCGCGCACTCGACGGCGCTCCGTAGGTAGGCCCCCGACAAGGTGGACCGATGATCTGGTGAAGGTCGCGGGAAGCCGCTGGATGCGGGCAGCGCGGGACCGATCGCCGTGGAGATCCTTAGGGGAGGCCTATACCCAGCAGTGGGTGTCGTGCGGCTGATATGATGAAGTGACCCCCATATATATTTTTTGCTTTGTTCGTTATAAAATGTTTTTTTTTAAATACACAAAACTTAAACTGACGACTATGATCTTACATAGAAAATAAAGTTGATTGAAAGATAGGTTCCAAGAAAGCGCATCTAGCCCGCATTAAGGCTGAAGTTCACCAACACATAAACAGCTGATTAAGTTTTAACAGGCTGTTTTTGACGTGTTTATGTATGGAGAAAATGACAAAAACAGATGATTAAAAATTAATCGGCTGGTTGGTGAACTCGGTTCTAAGTGTGTTACATTAAAATACAATGTTGTAACTTCACTTACGATCACAATTGGCACCTCCTCTGTCGTTGATATTGGCGTCACTGTTTATGAGAATGTTGGCGATCTCAACATGTCCTTGAAGACAAGCATCGAGTAGCAACATGTAATTATGTGTTGCAATGTTGTATCTACAAATGTTACAATGTTGTAACTTACCATCACAATTAGCACCTCCCCTGTCGTTGATATTGGCGCCGCTGTTTATGAGAATGTTGGCGATCTCCACATGTCCGTGGATGCAAGCTTCGTGTAGCGGCATCCAGCCCGCGTTGTCTCTTATGTTTACTGGGTGTCCTTTAGCTATCAGTCTTTCTACGAGGAGTTTATTGCCAGAAATGCAAGCCTATAACGAACATAAAGTTACGTTTAGTTACGAGAGAAAATATCTAAATGTATGAATGTGACATTGGAAAAACATAGATTTTAAAATGACAGTTTCAATAGATTTTGAACTTATTTTAGGAAATATCTATACAACTGAATATTTCAAATGCCAAAGTCCGTTTGTTTGTTTATTACGCCTTCACGTCGTAACTACTGAACCAATCATCATAAAATTTTACATACACGTTGCCAGGGGTACAGAAAAGGACATAGGGTACCTTTCATCCCGAAATTTAATATTGTTCCCGAAGGAAAGCAAAAAAACTATCCACATAGTCTACCAAAATTATTCTGGTTTAGCCATTAATTCTGTTAGTTACACGTTGTATACGGTCTAATTACATATAGTCAGGTGGGGTAAGTGAAACATACTTTATTTTTATTTAACAAGGTTTAGTAAAGCTGTAAAACTCGCAATTAAAGTAGCTGTGTAGGCAATGTACTCCTCATTAAATCAGCCTTTAACGGTATGAATATAAATATTTAAAGACATGCATTAAGCAACAAAATCACGAAAAGAGTATAAAGGCTAAGAAGTGTTTCACTTACCCCTGACAAGGGGGAAGTGAAACAGTGGCCAAAATAGCTTTAAATATTGAGTCAATTTGATTAAAAACAGGACAAAAGGATAATTTTAAACCGTTAACATCCAAAATGTATCAAATTCTAATAAAATAGGGTCCAGTTTCAAAGATTTATCAAAAAAACGTAATTTTCATTTTATAACATAACTTAATTTTCTTTTTGGTTTACTAGCTAGTTTAATGATCGCAGCGATATCTGTGTTGTATTGAGGGCAGTAATTCGTCATTCCTGCTTTATCGACACATCGCTATGAGAATAAACTACGATAGTTTCTTAGATATGGTTGGGTGTTTCACTTACCCCGGTGTTTCACTTACCCCACCTGACTATACTTTTTTGTTAGAAATTTATAAGAAAACATGCATCATTTTTCAGTTCTTTAGTCCCAGGTTAAGCAGAGCTCCTACTTGGTAGGCAAGCGGTTGCTTGTTATCACGCCTGATGGTAATGGTAAGCGATGATGTGATCTACGATGAAATCAGTGGCGTGCCCATAACTCTCAAAAAGTCACCAAAAGCACACCCCTTAAGCTTACTTTAATTATTCACAAAATGCTAGATGGCGTGACTTTATCGAATTATATTATTGTGTAATCAAAACTAAATTTCTCGTGTGTCACTCATAATAAATATCTAAATCAATTCACAAAATAATAGCGTCCCTGAGCTTTTGCTAGATAATTCCAATCCTATCTCCTGCATTCCAACAAACATTATTGTCGTTCAAATGAAAGACGCACAACTAACCTTACTTGTTTATTTTTATAAGAACAACCAACAATGTAAACAAGTCCACTACAAAATTACGATACTTACATTGAAGAATATTATATTTCTTTGCAAAATACTCAAATGAAAAGGTTTATTACCGGACTGCAAGGAAAGAGTTATTTTGTATTTCTCTTGGATCCACTCGACTCGTGGACACTTTCACAGAGAATAAACATTTTAATCCATCACAAAAAACCATTATCAATCATTAAACTGAAATTTAAACTAATTTTTAACACAAAAACACTATTTTAGGCAAAACACTTGTTGTTTCAAAATAGCTGTCGTCACAGATTGAAACAACTTCACACTGCTCAGCGCGTTGTGCAGTCTACCGAACTGAGCGAACTTCGGAGGCAAGCCGGCTTTCGCTCGGCATTGTGTAGTTCTCATAGAATCTATAGATACGTACAGCAGTACTATGTATGCGGGTAGCACTTTTGTTGATGTTAGAAGAGAGCGGATTATACAGATCACAAAGCCCGGTTGCAAGCCAACGAGTGCGAGGGCGATAAATGCATTGTAGAGGGTTTATTGAGGAAAGTAATGCAGTTTAGCGACTTGTCTATCGATCAGTTGTTGTAAAAATTGAATTTGTGGTTATTGATTATTGAAAATTAACATTTGTTAATAATATTGTGTTGTAATTAATTACGATTCATTGGTGTAGTGTTAGCAAGTTATTGTTAGGGCAAGCCGGGCTTTTGGGCTTGTATGAAGGTAACGCCACTGGATGAAATGCGCTTGCCTAGAAGATACCTATTCACTCGCGATTTGAAGGCACCCAGATTGTACCTTTCGGGAAACACAGACTCAGGCAAGGTGTTCCGCTCTCTAGCGGTACGGATGATACAATTTGAAGCAGATAATCATGTCCATCAGCCATTTTTGATGTCCCCACTGCTGGGGCACAGGCCTTCCTTATGGGTGGTAAGGAGGATGGGCCATAACCCACCACGCGGGCCCAATGCGGATTGGTGGGTGTTAACGACTGCAAATGCAGCCGGGACCAACGGCTTAACGTGCCTTCCGAAGCACGGATGATCTCGAGATAATACATTTTTGGTCACCCATCCCATGACCGACCCTTGCGAACAGCAGATAATCATAAATATTACAAAATATGCTAGCAAGTACTACTGAAATAACTTACGACATGTAGCTGCGTCTCTCCCTTCATATTCTTCTTGATGCTGAATCCCCTCCCGCGCCGCCTCGTCTCTCTAGTCTTCTCCGCGACCTCTTCATTCGTGTCTGATACATCTGACAATATCAAAGACAATTTAAAATAAACCTTAGAATAGGACATCATTCCAGAAATTCCAATGAAAATAAAAAATGACACAAACAAAAGCTTAAAATAATAAATAAATAATTTATTCAACCAAAAACAAATACATTACATTTTTACTTTACATTATATACAAAGATTTTTACAGTTAAAAACAAAATAACTCCAACTCCTAAACTAGGACGAATCCTGTATCTTAAGAGTTGGTGATTCCTCTATTCCACTAAGTATAAAAACATTGTAAAGCGCAAGTAAAACGTTAAAAAAACGTAAGTATTATTATTAGGTTACAAGACTAAAATGTGTATGTGTGTGTGTGTAATAATAATGTTAACCTGTCAGATCATCGAGGCAGATATCATCTCCGATGTGGGTCGTATCTTCATCACCACCACCGGCGGAGCTTTGTTCATCTTCTGAGTTATCATTATTGTCAAAGTCATAACCTAGAGCTTTTAACTCGTCTCTAGTCTGTTCCATCTTGTCAGTTTCCCCATATTCCTCTTGGTACTTCAGTAAGTTCTTCAAAATTCGTATTTCGTATTTCCTTTTGTTCCACTCCTTGGCCTATAAAAAATAAGAATTATTATACTATTTTTCCTGAATATGTTGTCAGACAATAGCAGAATGACAGAAAATTTATTCCGCTTGGTGGCGCTGCTATAAATATAGGTTATATTCCCGGTTCTTTTTCAATTATGTCTCAAAATTGTTGATAATAAAAAATATAATTATGGAAGTGGAACAGTAAACATTAAAAATCGAATTGAAAAAAGAAAACCAAAATGTTATAGAAGAAAAATATATATTTACGAAAATTAGCTTCCAACATACAGCCCGCGCAGATAAATAATGGAATGGCGTCGTACATATTCACATTTCGCTCGCACACTAACGCCACACCTATCGCTCTCTTAGTCACACTCGTTGTAATAAGCGCGGTGAGCCGCCATTTTCAATCCCAATCTTTATCTGCGCAAGTTGTACAAAAAATTTATAGCAAATAGTTGGCATTAGTGCGTCGACTGGTGGACGATTTGTCCTGCCATTGTCAGTGTTCACATGTCTATGGACATGCTGAAATCCTTAAAATGCATGCATAGAGAAAGTTAATAACTATAGCAATATTGGAGCTACAAAAACCACCGTTGTTTGTTGTTTGTTGTGGTTTGTGATACCACCGTTGTCTCTGATTTCCATAACACAAGTGCTTTAGCTACTTACTTTGGAATCGGAGCAATGTATGTGATGTTGTCAAATATTTATTTATTATTTATTTATTATTATTATTAAAAAACCTGCGTCAGCGGCAGAGACACTGTTTTTAAGTTTAGTTAGTTCAAATTTTGACCACCGACACAGAAAAGTTTGTGGCACTGTGCTGTCAGCGCCAAAATGGTCTGTGGCCCTACCATGAGTTGATGCAAACTGTTTACGTTACCCTAAACTATCGTTTTGTGTCTTTCACTCGCACTGGCTGTGAGCAGTATATCCGATAGATTACGGTAACGTAGTTTGTTGCAACAACTTATAATAGGGCCACTGAGCATTCAAACCTACCAAAAATAGCTAACCATTTGACAAAAATCAACCTTATCACAAGACATTAAGGTGCACTTTCATTTGTTGTCCGCGAACAAACAAAAGTGCACCTTAATATCTCGAGATAAAGTTGATTTTTTCAAATGATTGGCTATTTTGGTAGGTTTGAATGCTTAGCCCCAAGATTACGTAACTCTGTTGGTAACAATTCTCGATTGAAATCGATTGAAGTCGCAATTACATTGCTGCTTTAAGGCGCTGTAGGTAGTGAAACTAGCGCCGCCACTACCTTCATTTTTATTACTCGTAAATCAAGTCAATATTTAAAAAAGCTGACTGACTATTTATTTATAAATAAAGATTTATATATTTTTATATACATATATTATGTACCTATGTATTACTTTGATATTTTTTATGGTTCTGTAACTCTTGTATGTACCTACCGCAAATTCATGAATGTCTTTTTACCGATGGTTGACTAGTATAGAATGCTCTTAGCAGTAAGTCCGCCTTTGTACAAATACTTTATGTATCGTTGTTCAATAACATTAATAAATAAATAAATAAAATCAACTAACAAGGGTGGCAAGGGTCGAAACTTAAAATGGCAAAGTTCAAACTGTCAAAAATTAAAATTCAAATGGTTTAAAATGTTGAAAAGCAAAATTCAAAGTATCAAACGTTTCAAATACTCGACGAGTTAAAATATCAATGGTCATTAAGTCTAAGTTCACAATGATTTATTTGAATTGGGTTGGATCTTAAAACGAATCGCCTTCTTTGAGGTTAATTGAGTCTGAGGAGGTGTCTTTGGGCTTCGCCTGAAATGCCAGCGGCCGGCGAAGCGCCAGAACATATCTATTTCAAACTCAATTGGTGGCTACTGAATCAGTGACTGGCACCGACTACTGAATCAGGGAGCGGCGTGGCTATGGTGATGTGTGGCGGAGGCACAGAGGTTAACACGCAATTATTTAACCTAATTAATTAGGTACCTAAATGAAAGAAAGGTATAAGTAAACTCTATACGTCATTATATGTATTTTGGACTATTAGATATTTTAAGTTTTGATCATTTAAACTTAGTCATTTTTATTTAGTACTATCTGACCGTTTGACGTTTTCGTTTTTGACATTTTGAACTTTCGACATTTTAATCGTTAGACATTCAAATTTTTGATATTTTGAACTTTGCCATTTTAAGTTTAGTCATTCTAACTTTAGACATTCTGATACGTACCCATTGTAACTCTACTAGACCGTTTTCACTGGATCAATGTAAATCAGCCATAATTACAAGTACTTACAGCTTCCCGTGCATCAAGGCAAGCCTGTTCAACTTGATGGTAAGGTTTTTTAGCCAAGAACCTAGCTTCAGCGATGTTGTAAAGAGTTGTGTATGCCTCTTTGGGCACATCCTTGATCAGTTCATACTCCTTTTCATAATAGTCTAAAGCTTCATTATAGCAGCCCATATCTTTGTAAGTCTGATATAAGCTGAAAATTGAAAAACTTTACAAAACAATCCATTTTTTTGTATAGATAATACTTAATAATAAATAAGCTACTGAACCGAGTGACTCGGTAGCTCAGATGTAAGAGCATTGGACAGGACTTCCAAAGATTGCGAGTTCGATTCCCGTCTGAGAATATGATTTGGTACGAATCTCTCTCGATGGCGCAGTCGTTTAGCGCCTGGCATAGCGATTGCGGAGGTTAAGCAACTTTCACAAGGGTCGGTCATGGGATGGGTGCCCAAAAATTTATAATCTCGAGCTCCTCCGTGCTTCGGAAGACACGTTAAGCCCCGGGTGCATTTGCAGTCGTTAACACTCATCGATCCACATTGGGTCATATTCTCTCTTTCTCTCCTGCACAATTATTATTCCCACATGATGTTTGATTTTTCCTAGTATATTATTTAGTAGGTATTATAACCTTTATCAAACTATTTGCTTCATTCTTCAACTCACCTAACGTATATTGGAATAAGAGTCTTCCCGCAGTCCCCAGCAAGTTCGGCCTGGTCCAACATTTTCAAGTAATATTCGACAGCTCCAGAATAGTTACGTAAGTGACAGGCGCCATCTCCTAGCTTCTCGTAAAGTTTCTTGAAAGCAGCATGATCGGATGGGTTAGTTGATACCAGTAGATCTTCAGTATAACACATCGCTGCCACTATAATTGTTTGAAAAGTTTCAATGATTTACGCCTGTAGCACAGAATTGATATAAGTACTACCGTACAGAAAGGAAAATCTCCGCCCCGCCCCACAATCAATTACCTCACCCCACCGCGGGATTTCGTGTGCCGATCGTGTGCTCATTCAATAACCCTAGACTTCACGCACACAGTTGCGCGTGTGTCAAAACGTCATCTGTGTAGCGTCCGTGTAATAGGTATTTGAGTAATTGAAACGCGGCGCTTGTATTCTTGAGGCAAGGGGTGTGCCTGTAGCACAACTCAGCCGCGAAACAATACCAACGAAATTGCATTAGTTCCGCCATGACTAGTCTTCTATCGACGACGATATTATGACGATCACATATACATAGCGGTTTTGCCTCATTATTTTCGTATGAGGGGCAACGGTCAGTGCCGATCGAGTGGAATCGCGGGTAAAAAAATGTTAGTTAAGTCTATGCATTTATAATATTGCTTCGCGGCGGAGGTGTTTTACCGGCGTGATCCAAATTATCGAATTTGGACTATGTTTGATTCAACGATAAACAATCAAATATTCTTTATTTTGAGCGAATAAAAATATATGTTGAAGTTTCATTAACGATATTGATTATTTTACGGTTAAAAATACGATATTCGTATCTTCACTCGACTAATAAAATATGCAAAGACAAAGATTTTTTTTATTAATTTTATATTTTTTGGATAATACTTAAAGTTTATCAATCTCTTATTCACGAAAAATATATAGAAAAATAATAGTGTCTTTATGCTCAAAATAACAACAAAAACATTGAAAAATGAAAAAGTGAGGTTATTTTCATTACACTTCACACTTAAAGAAAAAGACAGAGACAGATTTTTTGGAATATACTGGCCTTAAATGGCTATACAGAACAGACACACATAATGCCTTGGTTGTTTTGTGTACTCCAGTCCATGATTATGCTCTTTAATCAGTATTACAGAGCATTACGTTAATTAAACCAGACAAAAAGTACATTATTTGCCTGCCCCCCCTAGCATGACCACCGAAAAGCGGTATGATATAGCGATTTATCATGTTTAACTGTCAAAAGACAATGGATTTTGACAGTTGAGTGTCGATAAAACCCTATGTCACGCGATATAATTTAAGTATGATCACAATACATCATTTAAATAATACTTAAATAGTGATACTTAAACAGGTGATAGCATTGCTTATACTGAACAATTTTCTCCAAGGAAAAACGTATTTTTTTACACCTTTCCATGGTAAGTCGGTCAGCTGACCAATACATTTGTATGGGAGTATGATATTTTTTTTCGTTTTCCGACCTATGTTCCTTGGAGAAAGTTGTTGAGTTTAAGCAACACTACACTATTACCTGTATAAGTATCATCACATAATTTTCTGGTACCACCAACTGGGCTCCCAAGATCAACATGAGTCTGATAGGTTACTGATGCCACATATTATATTTTTTTTTACTGTAATGTAATATTGTTCAGATTTTATTACAAATTAGATCTTACCAACTTTGAGATTAGACTCAATATTTTCGTGCTCCTCTTCATCTGGGGTCTTCATTTTCCAAGCCTTCAAAAGGACTTGCTTTGCACTCTGATAATCGGACATTTTGCATAAAATGTCAGCTTTTGATGACAATGTTTCACACATTTTGAGAACCTGTAAAATGAAGTAGGTAGATGATTAAACATTTCACAAAACACGTTACTATAACATAGATTTGCTACTTCATTATAAAAATATAATAAAATTGATATGATTAACATGCATAATATGGCAGCCCCCATTATACCACTATAAACTACAGATCTACAACATTCTTGTTCATTGTTAACACTGATCAATTTGTACTACTTTATAAGTTATATTGCTTTGCTAATTTATTTTTTGCAGGTACAGAAATTGGTAATAATCAGGTTGTTAATTAAATGAATCAAAAATGTGGAAACCAAAAAAAACTGCTGTTTTATACATATTGATACTTTCTCGTTATTATTTTTGTATGAAACAGGTGATTTTTTTGCGTTTTCAGAGTTGGTCCCATAGTAAAAGTTGTTCAGTTTGATGGTGCAAAGAAACGGTTATCCTATTTTTGATTTATTTATTAACACATTGTTTATCTTACCTTATTGTCAAGTCTGCTAGCCACTTCCAGAGCTTTATTCAAACAGTTTAAAGATTTAGCATAGTCCTTTTTCTTGTTACTATGCAGCAATGCTTCCGTTGTGTAACAATTATGAAGAATTTCATACAAGTCTTCGTTGGAGCATATGGTTATTGCCTTTTTTATACAGTCCACAGCCTTATCTAGGAAGCCGAGATGTTCTTGCACCACTCCAATATTTAAGAGAAGGCGGGCTCGCATGTCCATCAATTCGTGTTTGGTAATTTTACCACTGAGGCTAAAAGGTTAATTTTTAAAAGTGTAGGTACTTTTATTTTGTTCAATAACTAAGACTACACAATCTATTACTCTTTCTAACCATTATTGACCTAATACATCATTAGTAAGATAGGAATTTCGCAAGCATAAGATACTCGAGTCATTAGCTAAATACACAAATAGCTAATCACACAAAGTATTATTTTGGTAATCAAAATTTCATTAAACTGGATTTAATAAAACCCCTGGTTCAAATACTGGTAGTTGCTATCACTTATTACAAAATTTAATACAAAAACTAAAACAGCACGCAAATGTGGCACTGACAGATAAAAAAGCAAGTCAACATTTTGAAATTCCAATCCCCACATGAATATTTTAAATACCTAGTAAGAAACAAAAAAGTAAATAGGTACTTTGTACAAAATAACAAGTAAGTTTGAAACCCTTCAGACCTGTGGTTACTGTTTGTTTAGTTTAAAGTGTGGCATTGTTTCGAGGTGCCGTTTTTAGGACTATGACTGGTAGTTGCTATCACTTATTACAAAATTTAATACAAAAACTAAAACAGCACGCAAATGTGGCACTGACAGATAAAAAAGCAAGTCAACATTTTGAAATTCCAATCCCCACATGAATATTTTAAATACCTAGTAAGAAACAAAAAAGTAAATAGGTACTTTGTACAAAATAACAAGTAAGTTTGAAACCCTTCAGACCTGTGGTTACTGTTTGTTTAGTTTAAAGTGTGGCATTGTTTCGAGGTGCCGTTTTTAGGACTATGACTGGTAGTTGCTATCACTTATTACAAAATTTAATACAAAAACTAAAACAGCACACAAATGTGGCACTGACAGATAAAAAAGCAAGTCAACATTTTGAAATTCCAATCCCCACATGAATATTTTAAATACCTAGTAAGAAACAAAAAAGTAAATAGGTACTTTGTACAAAATAACAAGTAAGTTTGAAACCCTTCAGACCTGTGGTTACTGTTTGTTTAGTTTAAAGTGTGGCATTGTTTCGAGGTGCCGTTTTTAGGACTATGACTGGACATCTAGGGTATTCTTGATCGAAGAAGTAATGCAAATAAATAGACTAGACACTTGATTGAACACAACAAAAGAGAAAAAATATGAACGTAAACTGCAAACTAACTTTTCACACAAAACAAGACTCTTCATGAAGGCTTTTTCAGCAGCTTTTAAAGAGGTTTTGGCTTCTTCCTCATTAGAGTTGCTCTGTCCTTGCAGTAAATAGATCCTGCCCAGAGTGGCCATGGCTCTTTGTTCTTCAACAAGATTTTTTAGTTCCTTTGCCACAGCTATCAATAGAACAGAACAGTAAAATTAATTAAACATTGAATCATTCAAGATTCCTAAGCATATCAGAAACCAGGATGATATACGATTCCCGCAAATTGCTGAAGGACCTGACCGCCATTTTTTTAACTTCAAAAACGAAAAACAATTTTGTAAAATTTATATATACCTAGACCAGGATGCCCATACTTTATTTATCCACCCACTACCCACCAGATATTTATCAAGTCACCGTTTGACCCACCAAATATTGATCACTAATAATTTTAGCCATGCTTGGCAATCGACCTTAAAACCTCTTGTGATATGGGCAGCTCTGACCTAGACCCTAACTTATTGAAAATAATAATTCAATAATTAATTAATACATTAAATTAACTACCTATTTCATTTTTAGCCACAGATGACGTCAACGTGGATGTTAATGTGACAAGGTTCCATCGTATTAGCAATTTGCGGGGATAGTAAACAACAACACAAAATCATACACAGAATATTAGGAACATAAAAACAAGACACTCCATGTATTTCCGACAAAATTACCTAAATGTCGCTCCTCGTACTTCAGAGCCTTATCGAACTCAGCCATCAGCATATACATTTCACCTATCATCCTGTTACAAGTTGCCCACTCCAAGCGCAAACCCAGCTCTTTGCAAATACTAGCTTCCAGTTTGTACTCATCAAGAGCGTCATTATAACGATTGTTCTTATAATAATATGACGCCAAATCATTACAAGCCTCTGCCAATGCTCTCCTGTTACTTCCATTTAGAGCTTTCTTCTTCCTACGAATTAATTCTGGAATAGCAAACAAGTTTGTCAACAAAAGATCAGCAAATTGGATAGACACGATAAGGACTTCACTCACTTTCTTCTTCCATTATTACGATTTCAATTTCTTGGATGTTGATTTATTTTTTAAGGAACATAATGAGCAATAAAGAAGATAATGTTTTGGAGTATTTTAATGTTTTTATCCTTTTTTTACCGCCAGCAATTTCACTTCACCGAAGAGTAATTTCACAACTTTTCTTTACGGTCAAACACAGGTAGTCAAATGTCAATGTCACTTTGACTATTTGACAATAGGTGCATTCCGAGTCAGTGTGGTTTAAATACTAAGTGTCCGTTTTGACTAGGTTAGTGTAGTAATTCGAAAAATTCGAAACACAGCTAATGCCTTAATGTAGGGCTTATATTGAACTGCCTTACTTTTTAGTACTATCACCTCAACGGTTAGTATGAAAGCAGGCCTTAAGCAGTCCTGTTTAAGTCCTGCTTTTAAACTGAACGGTTTCTTATTTGCTGATGGTAAGCCCCCAGCTAGGCTAAGAGTTGAAATTAAATAAAATGGAACTAAAATTATTCAGTACAAGTAAGATATAGTCAGTATTGCCAAATTATAAATGATTTTGACGTGTTTACATACAAAGTGGCGCTAGCGCCCTCAATTTTTGTCAACTCTTTATGGTCGTGCTGGGTTGCGTTCAGGGGGCTTACCATCAGCAAATAAGAAACCATTCAGTTCAAAAGCAGGCCGTAAAAAAGACTGCTTAAGGCCTGCTTTCATACTAACCGTTGAGATCATGGTACGAAAAAGTAATGCCGTTCAATATAAGTCCTGCTATAAGAGCTCATAGTAAGGCCCCAGAACGTTTGAGCGCCGGTTGTCTGGTTGTTTTTTAACTCGCTCTAAGGTTTGGAACGACCAAGAACTTTAAATGTCAATGTCAATACAAATTCTTCATTTTCCATTTGGAATACGAATAATTTAAACTTTTCTTTATACTAAATCAAATAAAATCCGTTTTTTGAGGATCTACCATGATTATTTTAAAAATTAGACATAAAAACATCAAAAATACAAAATAATGTCAAATGACATTGACATTTTTTCTATAGACAAACGTCAGAGCGTTTTACAACCATAATTTTTGCAACGCTCTGACGTTTGGAACGACCCGGTTGTGTCAACCGAACGAATATAAGCCCTGCTATAAGAGCTCATAGTAATGCTCCTGGGGCCTTACTATGAGCTCTTATAGCAGGGCTTATATTGAACTGCCTTACTTTTTTCGTACTTTGACCTCAACGGATAGTATGAAAGCAGGCCTTAAGCAGTCCTGTTTAAGGCCTGCTTTTGAACTGAATGGTTTCTTAATTTGCTGATAGTAAGCCCCCAGCTGACCGTGAATGTCCACCTTATAACGAGTTTTTCTTTTTCAAAGAGTACTTTTGTGTGGTCTTTCTTTTTTTAGTCTAATTTATTAGTCTGTGCGTGCGATTGATTGTGTGCGTTGGTTGTTTGTTTGTTGAAAGTTGTGAAAATTAGTGTACAATAGTTAAATAAATAGGACTGTAAATTAATTTATCAAAGATTCAACAATAAATTTCTGCAGTTTTTTAAATTAGCTACATAACAAGTTGTTATCAATTATTAAAATATTAAGTTTATGGAGACGACGACAGTGACTGCGAGCGTCATTTGTTTGGCTTGTAAGTACAGCAGCTTTATTATTTTGTTTTGTTTACTAACAATCAAATTAATTAAACCTATTACCTACTTAACCGCGCCGAACGACTCAGATATTCACCGGCGAGTATTTTAATATAACTATGTTTTTTTTTATGAAAGTAGAACCTACCCGCCCAGTTTTTTAGCAATATTGACTAAACAAAAATACCTTTAAAAAGCAGCTCTAAAGAAACAATATTCAAATCTTCATTATTATTAATTAGGGTGTACGCATATCTAAATTTAAAGTACCTATGTCAAATGAAGTTGGAGTCATGGGTTTCTATTTTATTTATAGCCTATTCAGAGTTTACATTCATTATAAAATTATGAGTTATTAGTACCTACATTTTAAAATATTATTAATTGCATTACATTATTATATTAAATTCATTTTAATAATTTCTAAATATTTTGGTTCTACTGTGTGCCCTCCGGCAAAGGCCTCCTCCAATTTTTTCCACTTCTCCCTTTCTCTAGCCATTCCCATCCAGTTTTTCCCTGCTATCTTTACCAAATCATCCTCCCATCTCTTCAGTGGCTTCCCTTTTCCTCTTTTCCCCTCTCTGGGGTACCAATTGGTTACCTTACTCCATCTTTCGTCACTGTAGTGTGGCCAGCCCATTTCCATTTAAGGGTTCTCAGTTTTACCACAACATCCTGTACCCTGGTGGCTTTCCTTATATTGGTGTGCCTGATTTTATCTAATTTTAGCTTGTAGTGAAAAATACATGGGTTTCTATAACTGTCGTATAATAAAACTACTGGTGAAAAGAACTTTCGTGTTTTAGATAATTGTAAAACGAAACGCTTGGACTAGCATTGCCATCTCTCAAAATGAAAAAGCCGGACTAACTCGGATGCAGTCAAATTTGGCCGGACAAGGTAAAAAAACCTATCACTGTCCGGCTTTATCTGGACGGATGGCAACGCTACCTTGGACGAATCTCTGTGGAGTTCGTAAAAAGAACGTTGGTGTATTTAAATAATTTTTTTGAATACTTTTTGGTTCATTTTTATTTTTAAAATAATTATTTGTTTTTATACTTTTTTATTATTTAAGAGGAAAAACTTTAAAAACATTTTACCTAATTACTATTTTATGATAGATATTTTTTTACAAAAAAAAACAATATGTAACCAAATATCCACAAATTATTTTTTTGTAACCAAATATATGACTTATTTATTTTATTGTCTAGCTTTATGTTCAGACTTATCCTTGTTCTAATATTACTCTATTAGCAACCTTTCATTTGAGGCTGTTGTTAAAGCGACGAAAATGGCAAAGGTCTACAATTCTACCATCCAACACCTCTGTGGACCACCAAATGGGGTGTAGGGTTTTAAGATGAAAACACTGATATCTTCGTGAATTTTATGGCAAAATCCTCCCACTGGCACAAAATATACAGTGTGAGTCTTTATAAAGTGCACAAATTGAAATGGCTCATTTGGCCTGTATCGGAAGGCACCGCTCTTGTTTCATGGAATAAGAAACAGGGTTAAACTTAAAATCATAAAAACTTATTAAATATCAAATTTAGGAACTAAGTTACTTATTGTTATTATTATTTACTTAATACTTCCTTAATTATATCAAAAAGTCATCATGATCATCACCCATCAAATCGGCCATTTTAAAGTCCCCACCACAGAATACATAATAGTACAACGAAGTCCCCCCCCACTGCACTGCTTATTACGTTTTCTTTTATTTGGTGGTTTTTGCTTATTGTGTTACCTACCACACTTTATGGTTGGATAAGAAGGATGGGCTGCACAACTCACGACGATTGGTCGGTGTTACCAACTGCAAATGAAGCTGGGAGCAAAACGTGCCTGCCTCCTGATCTCCTGAACACAGGAGATAAAAGAAATTTGGTCATCCATCCCATGACCGACCCTTGCGAAAGTTGCTTTACTGCTACAATCGCATGACAAATATGCTGGCCTTGTGCGTCATCAGGCTACTCGCTAGCTATTTAGCAAAAACTTTTATCCTATAAGTACCATTATATTTTATTCTGTGCCCGTACGGACAAATATTTTAATCCCGTACAGACAAGTCCATAAGTTAAATTGTGGACTTACAATTGATCAGAATAAGTTCGAATTTAGGCACTTGTCGTGTCGATATTATGTAGAAGACTCATGTAGACCTATTTCCCTATTTATGTATTCAACATGTAAGTAGATTACTCCTCCATTCAGCCATTCTAATGGAGCGTCTGCTCGGCGCCTAAGTAGGCGCCACTGTTTTGACCTTTCCAGTTTCCTTATTACGCGACAAATATTGGGGCGGAATTTGTTGGATATGGATGTAAACTCATTGGAACATAATTTATGAGAAACTTCATCATAGTTTTCTATAAACAAAAAACTTCTTTAGCAAAATACTAATACTATCGATAAAATGAAAAGAGATCGCAAAGATATTAATTATCCCAAAGAAATTACCATTTCTTTCAATTCGAAATGTTTGATCACAATTTCCTCGCAAGGGATGTAATTCAATAATTTTTCGCCTTGATCATACTGGGCTCTCCTGGGCTCTGGTATAATAGTAAAATAATTACTTACAGAGTTGAATCTTTATAAAAAGATGATCTCTATTTTTTTACACAATGTTTCGGAAATGATATACCTATTACCTGCAAACATCAAACACTTTCCCGAGCACTTCAGAAGTGCAATCTCAGAGATAGAATATTTCTATTACTCTAAAAATATATTCGCTCCCGAATCGGAAGCGAACATCGCCAGGTGATCGTGAAACGTTCTCCGAGTCTCCGACACGAAATCGGTCGACGAACCGGCAAAACTGGGGCAAGAAAGCATATCGCTTGGAAATAATATTTCGCTCACAAACCTCTCATCCCGGCAAAATTTCAAATATTGGGGAAAATATGAACTTGCTTGTACTGATTCCGATACAAATGGAATGTTTATCACTCACAGGAAACATATTTTTGAAATATCCATCCAAAGTAAACTCGTTTAAGTTAATAAGTAAAGTCCTCACAGCGTAACTGAAGAGAGATCAGCAAAAGACCGTGGCGATAGGCAATAACATTTGCATGGATTACGGTAGGTGTTAGTCGTTGAAAGAGACCAAAACCATTAGAGCCATCACCATTTAACAGTCTTGGAGAAAAATGGTGGATGTATAGGTCACACATCGGTGGTTGTAATGTGAGTTCATTGAATCACACATTGGACTTTAAATGTTGCATTCGTGGAACTGTACCAATTCATTCGGTTACATCTACCTTCATACACGAGTTCAACAGGAGGTTTCCGAATCCGAACGGTACCAAGACCCCGGTTCTAATTAAAGCAGGATGATTCAGAGATTCCGCTATGTCAATTTGACTAAAATTCGCATTACACTCTAACCGTAACGGATCATGTTTTAGAAGATGGCTGAATTTCTTAATTACTGCTTTCGTACGTTTTCTCTAATTATTTTGCTCCAGCAACGTTTAGGTTCAATTCCTGCTGTTGTTTTCTGTCGAGAATTATTTGGATTTATAATCTCTTCATTGAAAACTAATGGTAAACAGATGATCATAAGGTTAAAATAAAAGTAACTAAAGAACCTGTTTTTGTTTATTCGGCGCTAAATTAAAAACTTATCTTTATCACAGAATACATTATCTAATAGTACCTACCATCTTTATCGAAATCTTATTAAAATAAAAAGCTCTCGAATTTTGCAAGCTATCAAGTTGTCGTGATGTTTTCTTGTTCAGTTTGAGTAGGTACCCATTTTAAAATTGTTTATTTTGTCTACGAATATGAATGAAGTAACGATGTGTTATATAGGTATAAATTAATAGATAGATACAGTGGAGAGAGAGATACACTTTGCTTGTCGTTATAGTGCAGAGCGAGCCCTTTTATCTAAGTCAGAACCCGATCGTGCTTCCAAAATATCACCCACTTTGTATGTTGAGTGTCACAGCGATTGCTATATTACTCATGCATCAAAAGTAGGACGTATATGAGGAAAATAAGTATTCATATTCCTTGGTGGCATTTCATTTTACCAAATCGATATTGCCGTTTATTCGATGACGTTGTTTCCCTCTAAGACTACCTACTGAGTTGTTTGTCTTATTACTGACTGAGGTATTCTGTGTGATGAGATTTCATGAGACCACGACAGCAATAATCACCTAAAGTAAATCAATATATTTATAGAAGCTATTAAAAGAAACAAACATAGAAACGTTTAAAATTTTAATTATATCCTTTAATGGCGACACCGTTGTTATTAAAGGCAGAAAAGTAGAGTAAACAACTTTCAACCTTTCTTTATTCGGATCGGAGTCGGACACCAAGTGTGAACTTCCAAAAATATCATGGAGCAACGGCCGCGTATTATTATAGACCTCATCTATTATGCATTTAGCTTAGACCAATCAGGGGGCGAGCAGTAAATGAAAATCGTTACCAGCCAAATCTGGAACGGGTGGTGAAGATGCAAATAGACCATTACACGGGCTATCTGTGGTAAACCCTTATTTTGGTTGCTTTGTATTTGTACAGCTTCGTTGAAAGGGGATACTAAAAGTATATAACTACATCTGGGCCACTCTGGGCTGGGCTCTACTTAATCTGTCTTCAAAGACTCCCTAATTTATGGAACTCATCAATATTTTACACCTAGTAGATTCAATGTTTTATTATGTTATTTTCAACGTAGCGCTTCTTTTGTTTGCAAAGAATAAGAGCAGGCCAGACACTAAAAATTTCGACATGGAAAATATACTGTTTTATTTTAGCTATCTATCTTATACACTGTGTAACATAACAATGTTTTCTCTTAACATCTCGAGCTCGTTTTTAAAAAGAAAGGTAAACAAGCAGAACTCGATTTAAAGTTGCGTAGGCGCATGGGCGCGGTACTATTAAAGCTTTGTTAGTGCAGTTGTATAAATGAGAAGTTTTGAAACTTATGATTGCAAATCTGCGAGAATGTTAATTAGATAAGTGATTTTACGAGATCTTTGGTAAGAAAACTGATCGCGTCAGTGTGTTGGAATTCTCGTAAAGATTATAAGATAATGTGTCTGCTTACTTTCACAGCAACCGGCGTTATAAAGTGATTTCATAGCAATGATAATTTTTATTCAGAAGTATAATGGATTTTGATAAGAAGTTATTTTCCTTACTTGGAGTATGGTACTTACTGAATAAAACCATTAAGATTTTTAAAACTTTTCATCATTATTATTACTGGCTGCCATATAATTTATAGTCCCTGGAAAGCTAACGATGACGTCTCCTCTGCTTATCAGTCAGTATATCAGTTATATTCTCAGGTTATATTAGATACGATTTGCTAATGAAAGTCTATTGACAAACGTAGGCGCACACAATTTCCAGGAAAGTTGTCTTCACAATTGCAATTTGTTGTATGGTAAGTCATCCTACGCGTGCAATAACTTCATAAATTGTCATCGTCTGGGTTCGCTTTCAACGTCACTTGCCTGGCCGATTGTCTGTGCTGTTTCCAATAATTGTTATGGAAATTATCAACGCAGGTGTTACTTTTGCGATTATGCACTTTATTGCATGCAAAGATAATGTCGTTATATGAATAGGTAGTATAGTTACGCAGATTTCTCACGATTTTGTATGAATTTGTCTATTTTTTGCGCTTTCATACTGACGAAATATAGGTACTGAAAAATATAACTTTTTTCTGAAACTGCAAGAATACTACATAGAGCGTTAGCCAGACATTTAAATAAATTCCTCTACCATCAGAATAGAACTCTCTGACAATATAAGGCAATACAATATAATATGTATGCATGCTTAGTTTTTATTAATTGGATGTAAGTAATTATTGCGGTTCAATGATCTGCCTCTAAAGGAATGAATATATTCTCAAATATAAAATGCTTCTTTAATTTTGACGTGACTGAGTTAGCTAAATTGCTCGCTTTGTATGGGCAGTATCTCCAAAAATATTTGAGAATTTTACTGAATGGTTACGGTATCACAGTTCCAAATTTGGTTCTTACCATTTTGAGTTTAATAAACCGGCAAAAGATATAAAATGCGAACGATAAATTCGCTACAGCAAACTGAAAAGGTGGGAGGTATCATAAAAGAAAAAATATATGTTTGTAATCCCGTTGCTTTACCAAGTTATTGAAAAAAAAGGATTACTAAAGCTCTTCCCTTTTGGATTGTTTTTCTATTATTTTCGGTTGCTCTGCATTTTACGTATCATCGTCACGACATATTATTCATCCGCAAGACATGTAGGTGCCTTGCAAATAAAACGATACCTATTTTATCTACACTCACAACGTAATGTTCCAAATATGAATTCAAAAGAGGTAATATAAACACGTACTTTATTTTCGTGGACACGAAAAATTAAAAAAAAACTCATTACGATGCAGTCAACTGAATCATAAAATAACTTTTTTTCTCATTACGATACAGGGCAAATCCAAGAAGAAGGCAGTGCCGTGATATTAAAAAAAAAAACAACGATATTTTCCCATGGTGATCGATGACAAGTGCGATTAGTTTGCAGGGTTGCGTTCAGAGGCTTAGAGTGCGGCTGTTTGGTTGTTGGCTCTAAGGTTCGGAACGACCAAGAACTTTAAATGACATTAATAGTACAAATTCTTCGTTTTCCATTTGGAAAACGAATAATTTAAACTTTCCTTTATTCTAAATGAAATAAAAACTGTTTCTGAGGAGCTACCATGAATATTTTAAAAACTTTAAAATACAAAATAATGTCAAATGACATTGTCATTTTTTCTATAGACAAACGTCAGCGTTTTTCAACCACCGATTTTGATGGTTAAAAAGTTGCAACGCTCTGACGTTTGGAACGGGAAAGTTGTTACAACCGGAAGTCACCCTCTAATGTTTGGACCACCGTTAGAGCTTTCAGTTGCGCTCGGAGCGTAGATACTGAACGCAACAAAGTGCTGATCTCATTTTTTTTTCTAATTCCATCCATTTTTAGAGCTTTACAAAAAAACTTTTGATTACAATTTTAACATTTTGTTGTACTGAATTTCGTAGGTTTTTTTAATTCTTTATTTAAAATGTGAAGAAAATTTGATTCTGCTCGATATTTTAGATGCAGCTAAGGAAATGACTTATTACAAGGTTATTCCTAGCTAATACAAACAAAGTCTCACTCTCTTTTCTAACGTTGATCTTTTATTTAGTAGGTTCAATCCTAAATGTATGAGTGTAGATAAAGTAGTGTATGAAACTGCACATAACTAGGTATTAAAACACTCGTGTGATACTATTAAAAACCTCGCCTACGGCTCGGTTTTTAAACACACACTCATGTTTTAATACCCCTCATTATGTGGCAGTATCATAAACTACTATAATATTCTACACATGTGTAAGTAAATAAGTACTATTATTTATTATGTATCCGGATTCCAGAATAAAGCAACGGAAAACAAAATTATCAGAAAACGACAGCGTATCCATGAATAATTGGAGCTGTATATAAAACAACGGTATTCAATATTTGAAATGGTTTTATACTGTACAATTTATACCGTAGAAAAATGGTCTTCAGGGGTGAATGGTTTTAAATTGACTGTGTGCATTGTTCTGTTATCGGTAGTCAAGTGGAAAGCATATGTGCAACCGTTTCTAATCACATATTTTTCATATTCACTTCTCAAGCTTACGCGCTCACTAGACATGAAATAAAACACTTTTAACGGATACTAGCGCGGTTTTATTGAAAGTACTTTGGTAATTAGTTGGTATTTGGTTACCAAAGTACTTTCAATAAAACCGCGCTAGTATCCGTTAAAAGTGTTTTATTTCACATATTTTTCATTTAAGTATGAAGTATGATCTACCAACCTATTCTAGTCTCTTAAGGATTTTGTGCCACTGAACGTCCCGCTTTTCCGTTCGTCATTAAGGCCATATCCATTGCCCCAAATGCAAACTCTCGCCGAGTCACCTGAAATTTTACAGCCCATTGAAAACGTTGCAGATAGAGCATGCTATTGCGCCACGTAGATTGCGATCGCGACAGATAATCCATTAACCACCATGCCAGTAACGTCGTTACGTTCCGGTCCTGGATTTACATAGAGACCAATGTTGAAAATGTATTTTAATTCACGCTCAAATTCTATGCAGATTGTTCACCCATGCAATTTGCCGATATAATTAATAGACTGATTGGCCAACATTTTCGAACTCAACATTTATTTTGTGCGACCAACATGAAAACTGATGTTTTCAAATTACAAAACAAAAGCTGTGATGCGTGAAATTAAAGAATCTTTGTGTAGTAAGTACATTTTACTCCTGCAGTTCTTTTGTGCTTGATTGGACATGTGTGCCACAGTTGGACTAGATTTGAGTATCGCATTTGTTTTCTAGAGAACAATACCAGTTTTAATGGCAAGTAATGTAGAGTACAATGAAAGTGAGTCGGTGTCTAGACTGAAATATTGTTAATATCTGTTGCGAACTTTGGTCTCTTGGGAGAAAATATGCTTTGCAACGTGGAGACTGGAGTGTATCAAACAGGAGGCTGGATGGAGTTCTGTCTCACTGTCTGGCTCTAAATTGTCACTCCAGTACTTACTCATATTGTACAGCTTCCAAAATAAACTATTGGTGATTTTCCGCACAAAGTTTAATCTCATCTCTTTTTTAATCAAGATTTTTTATGATTTCTATGAGAAGCCTAGCCAAAAATCTAGCCCTACCACGATCAAAACCGAATGTTATCTGGATGTGAGACCGCCGATGCCGATGCCCGAACTACCAGACTGCAAAGGTTTTTTTTATTCAGAAATCTTTTCATATTTAATAACTGAAGCCTGAAAAATAAAGTTTTTAAATTTTTTTTTTAATAAAATAATTGAAACGCAATAATTTCAAAAATAATAATTTTATTGGAATAAGTAAAGTTATTAATAACGACGAACGGACGATGTGGGTTGGTAAGTAGAAATTAGAAATTGAATACGCGGAATTTGATTCTCATACGGACGGACACAAACACAATAGAGTGATAGACTTTCTAAAAATTGCTTCGCTCTTAGTGCACATCACACCTAATTATTTGACATTTTTGAGCAGTGGTTGACTGATTTTGAAAGGTAGACTTATCACCATCGTTCATTTTGTTTTTGCTAATTCTTAAAACCTTTGATAAAAACCATATAGGGCCTCTAAGTACTTATCCAGAAGCTTTCAAACCAGGCAACACTAGCCCAAGGCAGGCATTTTAAAACTTTAAAAATGTTTCGTAATATTACGTGAATTTACTATTATAAAATAAAGCTTATAAAACATCATCCTGTGTGTCTAAAAATAAAGACAGATGTGCTAATGGGATTACAATCCTGTGTTCAGGCAAACGTAAACATGGTGACGTGTGATGGAGGTAACTGTTTATTGTGGTGACCTCTTTCAGAAACTTGTGACCTTCAAAGGTTCATTAGGGATTGTGCTGTGTAACTAAATCCCTTTCGTCGGTAAATGTGAATGTAAGAGTGACGTAGCATACAAGTGGCAGTGGTTCAACAGCCGATAGTTGGTTAACGAGTTCACTAAGTTCAGCTGTGCTTGTCGTATCACATACACAAACATTCTCTTTTTTGGTAAGAAGGCCCTAATGTTGGTGTCAAGAATTTGATTTCGAAAGTTAACAGATGAGTAACTTACAACCTGAAAAAGTTCTTCTTTGATCATGCTGCTCGTGTTAATTTGGTATTGATAAACTTCTAACCTGTTTAACATCACAACTACCAAACTTCTTAAAACACTGGTTTATACTAAAAATGGTTTAAATTAAAAATGAATCATATATTGATCAATTTGTTGATTATTGTAGCTTTTGTTGAAACTTTTTTTTATTGTAAGTAATTTAAATAAAAGTAAACTAATGTAGCTACTTCTATTTACTTCTTCTATGCGTAGTAAAGTAATGTGATAGTCTGCGTTGCGTTAATTAGGATTAAAATATTTGAACACATGGCACAAAATAAAAAGATAATTAGACAGCTGCCAGATTCAAACACTCTGCTCAAAATTAAATATTATTTTTAATTTTAATAAACTTTATAATTTATTTAGGTATTCTATAGAGTGGAATCATTTGTCCGTACTAATGCAATTAATATTTTGCTCTGTTCTCCCAGACGCAACCATTGGTCTGAATAAAGATCTTTTTATAAAGTATTTAGATTTTAATTCAATCACTTTATAAATCATAAAAACCACAAGCCATTAACCACACAAAGAAAATTGCGTGAATATAATTAAAATCGTGAAAGGAGCCTACGTTTGATTCTTAAAACTATTGTTGATTGAGTCTAGAAACCTCTGAAACCTATTTGCAAATGTAATACAATTTTTGTTTTAAATTGCCACCCTTCATTCGTGGTCTCAACAATAGTTTATTGTAGTCGAAGTCAGACGTCTTCATTGCATTGCTTTGCAACGTAGGCAGGTGCGGCTGAAGATTTTGCTCGGGGCATCGTCACTGGGTCAACAAGTTCACTCGAGTCACCGTCAAGTCTCTTACCCACTTACTTAGATGTTAGAACCTTCATACTTATAAATGTGCATATAGGTAGATATAGATTGTCTAACCCTTATAATGAACTGGATATTGTAAAAGTAAGCATTGATTTATTGTTCTCTCGTCCAAGCTAGTTATTACGCTGTCGACGACTTAGACCGGATATCCGATGATCTATTGTTTCGTCTGTATAGCACAGTCTGGGAATTTCGTCTGGATATCTGTAGGTTGTTTTTAAATCCTATTGTCTTGGTGGTAAGGAATAAAAAGTTTTACAGTGTTCTAATCGGATTGTAAATAATCTAATTGGACATATTTTATTATACATTCTATGAAGGAATTAAAATAAAAATTGCTGTTTTATCTTCCACTTTGGGAGATGAAAACCAAAGTTTTTCCGCCACCTAAAATTGTTTATGGTATGAATTTCGCGTTCCATATTTTTTATTGCGATACTTAAGCAATCTCTCGTTTATTCTTCTGTGCTGTTATTTAATAAAAAGCATTTTTTTCATAGCAGGTTTTGCAATATAATATTATAGCTAACAATAGAAATAGAAATTTATTCGTTCGAAACACGGTACAAATTAATTTTATAAAATATTTAAGGTACAAGTTCAGCGTGTTCCACTAATTACTTTTATACAAATAATTACAAGGTTACAATAAAATAAAATAATAAGAATCAAAAATCTAATAATTAATTACTTATATACAACGTGTTACAAAAAGGTTTGACAAGTGGTGCTAAAACTGTGAGGCTGAATAACTTGGTTCAAGTTGGTTGTGCTGCGTTCACAGCGCGTCGTATTGATTTTCGTTATTTGCATCTCGTCTGCTTCTGTACTGTATCTATTGTTGGATGTGGCCATTTATGTCCACTTCAAATGAAAAGCTATTTTTGGCCAATTTTTGCATAATATCAATAAAGTAAATTATTGAATTACTTGGGTTATTGGACACATCAATGATGATGAGACATTGCAACATTCGATAAACCTTTTGATTAAATAATGATTGAATATACACCTTCTTTGTTATAAGCAAACTATCTCACTAGCACTATTATCAATTTTATTAATGTACGTAAGTAAATTAATTAATACCAGAACATTTTAAAAGTATTTTCACATTCCTTACGGTTCTGTCTATCAGTTAGATTAGCGTTTAAATCGCTAAGAAGTTACACACCTACTTTATACATTTTGAATAATTTGGATGTTTTAAGGCGAGGCAGTTCCCGAAATTTACTCTTTCACTATGTCTTTAGAATAAGGTTGAATATTGCATTGCTTTAATTGTCGCTTCGCCAAAAATTTAACGAAATTTAGTACATTTTTATTGATTTCTGAAATACTGGATCATTTATTAAAAATGTACTCGGTTATTGTGTTAGATCAATAAAAAAGCTATCCTTTTTGCATAAAAAATTATATCACTGTCGTTGAAAATAACGAAATCTGACGATTTTAAGTTTATTTTTATGGTGTTATTCAGGATTTATTTACAGAGTAACCAAGCCATATTTCAATATTCTGTTCGGTTATTGTGTTTCTTTGTTTCTTTTTCAGTCTACAGTAATTTTTGTGAAGTAGAATTCTACATCAGTTCTTCACATTGGAAGTTCAAAAATCAATCTTTTCATCAAATCGTGAACTAGCCTCGCCTTAATAAGGTATTTTCAACAAAAGGCAATATCAGAAATAAATCTTCCATGCCATATGCCAATGTTCCAATTAATGAAGGGTTCAGAATTTCATTTTATACTTAGACGAGAGGAAGTAAAACAGGGGCATTTCGAAATCCACCTGAAATACCTTCAACGCTTCGAAATAGTCGTGTTCACGTGTGCTAGTATTTAGGTCGCCTCCGCTCCATTTATAATTATCTTCCCCGATGTCGCCGCTTCATCACCCATGGAGTCCATAATGTGACTAGGTGTGCCAGTTATATGGCGGTGTTTGAATTCTTCCTTACTTTTATGCGTATCATTGTGAGTTGTGACGTTATATTGGTCGTTGGTAATTTCCTTTCATGCAGCTATGATTGTTTTTTTTTTGCCTCGATGCCAAGCGGGACAAACTGAAGGCTAAACCACCAACAGCCATCTCGTACAACATTGTTAACGGAGTCCTAACTTGTAGTATATGTACGCGTGTATTCAGCAACAAAATTGGCTACTCCAGCAGCCATATGAGAGCGCAGGATAGGGCAATTCAACTTGTACTATTATGTATTCTGTGATTCAACGTAGCCCTATGCAATGAATGATTTGCTGTGGCCGAAATCGGTCGAGAACATCATCATCATCATTGTTTTTTATGAGAGATAAGCAAGCGCTTGACCGCTATCAACGGTGGTAAGCGGTGATGCGATCTACGATGAAACGCGCTTGCCTAGCTTTTCCTTATATTATAAAGTTTGATAACAGCAACAATAATGGAAAGTACAATTGATTAAGGAATAAAAATAAGATAGGTCTTCATCTTCAATTTAAATAATTTGAATTATAATTAGTGCAGAACGTTTATAACATTGATTTTATTGAGTCGTGCAACTCAAGTGAGTTATAGCTGTCGGTCTAATCTCCTAAGTACTTTGTCGGCGTCGTCTCCTGTTTAAGTAAATTGAGTAATTACCGTCTGAGATTACTCGGTAATTAGAGGGCGGGAGGTATCGATCACCGTGTAAAGACTGGTTTACATTATCTTAGTCTTTAGTAGAGTACTATTAGTTATTCTGTGGTAGAGTGCTTTAGTTGAAACATGTAAACGGTCTTCTTATGATATGACTAAAGAGAGTACCTAACGTTCTAGTAGCCTTTCAACTGGAATCATCGCTTTCCAGTAGAACCCCCTGCGCGCCCGCGCCGCCGGCTCACCCCCCGCGCGACACTTTCCTCGCACTGGAAGCATGTAAATCGACATTTTAGTAGAGTGCTTTAGTCAAATGACACTGATGGATGGGAGCATGTAAACGCTCACTGGAAAGGCACCAAAACTACTAAGCACTCGCATTCGCGTCTACTCGCACGTTACTAAAGCACTCTACTAAAAATAATCTAATGTAAATCAGCCTTTAGTAGCTTCGTCGTCTCCAACTCCGTTAACATTGATCAATTTCGTTTGGACAATAGTTTTAATTTGCTCTATCATTTGTTTGTACAGTACATTTAGCTGCCAGTTATTGTTTCTCTTAGATTATATTAATAAATAACCAGTTTGAAACTAATCTATGAAAAAATCTGTGTACCTAATTATTATTTAAATAATGATGTATTGTAATTAAATATTGTTGGTGTCAAAGTTTGAAATCGGCCTAGTCTAGACATCTGTGTAAGTTTTCGCCCTTTCAGATGTTCTGTGGCAGTTCAGTGCTCCGTCTGTCTGCCCTTCGAGTATTCGCATTCTATCGTCAGAATAGAAATTGGGTTATCTTTTTTGGCTATTAGTAATTCCATGCCACATTTTAGCGCCAACGAAAATAAGTTATTGAAGTGAAAATGGGTTTTCTATATCATTGCGTCTGCATCATCATAATCAAATATCTGACTGTTAGGTTTATATGGAATGTACGGCCATTATAATAATTCTGAATGGAACTGTCCATAAGGAAATAATTTTTTCCGTCTTTATAAATAAGAGATATTTTTTAACTTTCCGAAGAACCGTGGAATTAATAATAAAGGATTCTTTGAATCGTTACAGAATATTATTCAATTTGCTCTTGTAAAGATTTGCGTCAATAGCAATGTCAATGGCACAAATTATTTGACTTTAATTAATTTTCGAAGGTTAAGGTCGATGCCCTGTGACTTCTAAATATTGTTTTAAATACAATGAATACTTGGGTTTTGTAGGGGTTGTTCTGGTGGCATGTGAAAGCCGTTTCAAGCGAATGGGCTTTGCTCACAGCTGCTGCCACTTTGTTGGGGAATGCGTCGCGCGCGGGCATACTTTTCGTATCGCGTCGTGGGGTAGTTAGACCCTCTATTGGCACGCGCTACTTTTATAACTGCATTATTTGAATCTTCTCATATGACGGCTCATATGAAATTTAGATTGGCTGATATTGAAAATATAAAGAACGAGATAATGCACGCGCACACACACACACACGCACACATAATATAGTGGTGTTACTTCAAAAGATATTTAAACAGTTGTTTAACTTGGACAGTGTTTAAATGTGATGCTGTCACACGCAGCATCACATTTAAACACTGTCTAAGTTAAACAGGTGTTTAAAAATCTTCTGTAGTAACTAACACCGTAGACTTTCAATATGTTTTTATCAAATATCAAGATTGTTGAATTTTATTTCAATGAAATTTAAGATTACTCTTTTATGTTCGTTTAAATTAATAAATAAATATAAAGGAGAGGTGTTTGTGGACGTGCGCTTATTAGACTTGAATAATAAATGCTTTCATCATAATAGGTTTTATATTCCAGAATAAACAAGCACAATAATTTATAGATAGATGATTCTTCTAAGTAAAGTGTAAACATTTTCAATGCGCTTACTTTATAAAAAAACGTTCTGCTTTAAAAAAAAACAACAAATTACTTTACAAATTATATTGTGTCCTACGGTCGCATTGCGCAATTTTCCTCGGTAAGCTCTCTCCATCTTGCCGTTAAGTGCATACAATCTCAAAGCATTATCTTTACCTCTTCTAGGGTGACCCAATTACCATGTAAGCACCGTCTTCCGCCATAATAACTTCAGTTTCTTTCTCCAAACTCGAACTCGTTGTTGTGCAAACAAATTCTGGAGTTGTCTTACTTCACATTGCAGCCTGATCGTCAACTGTTTGAATAATGATTAATGATTTTAGACTTGCATTCAATGAAATGTTTATAAACAATGGTATTTCGTATCGCATTGTTCTTTATGTATATAGAAAAGCTTTATTCATTATTAGTGACATTAGAAGTTTGCAATTTAACTTGAAGCCGATTAAGCTGTATTTTTCCTATTTTAATTAATGTTTGTCCTTGGTTTAGTATTAGTTACTTATATATAAGATTTAGAAATTGGGAATATCACGGCAACATTGATAATTGAATCGAATGGGTTTTCGTAAAGTTTCTACGGCCAACACCAACTGCCTTCGAGACGAGCAATGGGCAAACTCCAACCTGCCTGCACACGTTGGCATCGCAATAAATCTTCTTTATGTTTGCTACCAAGTGTCGCCTAATACAACAAGCGAATTCGGACGCGTCCGATCGGCACGTTTGTGGTGTTTGGGCGTGGCCCTCGTATATTTTTATTGCCTCACTTTGTCGGAGTAAGGGATACTTAACTTTCGCACAACGTGGTCTGCCGTTTGTTCTTGTTACAGCGTATTGAATTGTTAGGATGGCTTCATTGTTTTTTTAACCTAGACTGACTAACCCAGAAAAACTTGTGTATAAATGTTTCACAACATCTGGTTTAATGTGGTTTACTTGAAATGAAAGACGAGTAGCATTTTAATAGTATCGTTAGTGGTAATGTCCAACTACGCTTTAGCTAACTGTCGTTTGTAAATTAACACCGTTAAGTCTTGGCCACATCTGCGTAACGCCTAGATTAACGCTTTAAGCTATGCGTTAAGACTCAAGTGGAGCCGTAGCATAACTGACTGTGCATTCATTTAACTTAATGATTGTTATCGGATCAACCTTTTCTTATGTTGTTAGTATTTTATGACAGCGGTTTAAAATGCAATATAAAATTACTTCAAAATATTACTTGAAGAAAATAGATAGATACATTATCTGGTATGTCATGATTGGTTTGTCGAAAATAGCTTGCATCTTTAGTCCTTCCTTTCCTTACCCAGAGGGGCGAAGCAATATACGCGATTGAAGTTTATATTTGGCTCGTGAACAAAACATTTGCAGGAGAGATGAGTCTTGGTTTATTTGTCGAATTGAGCGTCAAACAATCATCTGGAAATAAAGATAATGTTGAGTGAGAAATATTTGTTACTTGCATTGCAATGGTTTGGATTCCTATAAAAATTGCTAAATGATCTACAATTAGTCACGATTAACTGCACGTGAAAATTTATTTAATGCCTTTGTTAGCTTTGGCACCACCATTGGAACTAGAAAGAGATGATGATGAAAGAAACCGTTTCATAACTTCCGACAGGAAAAGAAGACACGGTTTATTTTGGCCCGTTGACGGTCTATTTTCAGTAGCAAAGTTAAAAGCACAGAAGAAAGAATAAACATTCCCCTTTAAAAGGGTATTGCTCAAAATCTACTGATAATTCTGACATTTATTATTTTCACCAACTATCACTGTGGGACCCTCGTAATAACAAAAATATTAAACTCAAAAAAGGTCAGTCTTTTCATAATATTATAGGATCAAAATTGTATAATTAACCCTTACGATTTGTCGCCAATCTTCTATTGTGGTCGGTTTCTATCTAAAGTGCACATAATAATATGCAAGGTGATTATCCTTAGTTTAAACGTGCATTTCTTGGCTGTACTGTACCATTTATTGTAAATTTAGAAGACTTCAGTGTCCTCGGGGTCAGAATCGTGACTCTTTTTTCTAAAACACCTGGTGCAGAAAGCAAGGAGAAATCACTGCACTTATAACAGTTAGATACTTATGTTTTCGTTAGTTAGATCTGGGTAGTATTCAATCAATGTTGATTGTTAAGCTGTTTGAACAGACCTGCCTGCTGTCATTGTTTATTTTCGTTGGACATTGGACATATTGTCAATACACAATATTTTGGTTGTCCTTCTCATTGTCAGCGATTGTAACGAGCCTATTCTTCGTTTGTCCCTGTTTGAACATAGGTTTTATATACATGGTCGTTAGTCTGTTAATCTATCTTTGGAAGTTTTGATACCAAGTTTGTATACATTCGTTATCATATCAACGCCAGTGACACAAGGCTAGTTCGACGCCTCCACGAGCGCTCGCCGCGCGCCCCCTACTGCGTTCGCCCCTCTCCCCCCTCTCCGACGCCTCACTGATGCAGTCGCCATTCAGTCGTCGAGGCAGCCATACGCGGCTGCTGCGTTTCAGAAAGCTTTTCGTGATCGGAGCTTTGTCTACCTTTAATGATGTGCCATCTGTTTCCCTTCTCTATATTTTCAACTGAGTATAATTGATCAAATGCTGTGAACTTGTGCTTACCGTCTTTATCTAATCGTTGAGTGGTTAACGGTTTTGGTGGTGCTACTATTGTTTTTTTACTTAGTGATAGTGCTACAATTGTGGGATGTTATTGAATCACTAGGACCCTAAATTAATATTCAGGTACGTTGCTGTTGTTTACCCAATTTTAAATTTATATTTGATACCAGATTCATAATAATTTGGAATATTTTGTATTTTATTTTTTTATATTACTTGCAATGGAACTTGATGGTGTCTGTGAAGATGACATAAATATTTAATTATCCCACGATCCTATAGATGGAGGGTGGGATCAGTTCAGTGCGAGGAAACGAGACGGATAAACTTGTATAATATAGTGTGAGGGGTTACCGGCGCTGCTCTGCTCATTGGCCACAATACACCGATTTACGTATGAATGTTAGACTCGCTTATCTAAACCGTTTATTTGGATACTATTCACTTAAACGAAGCTTTAATATCCCTATTGTTTCATTCCCCATATCTGTTATCGCAATAAGATTTGTTTGTGAATATTTCACCAACCATTTGAAACGTCTGTTACTTTCTCTTATCTGGATTTTGGTCAGATAGTTTTACCGCTTTTTAATTATTTGTAGCATGCGATAGTAAGCGTTTTGTTATGTTCTGAATTTAGAGTAGAGTGCCTACTACATTATATATATGTACTTATATCCGACATGTTCCAACTTGTACTGCTTAGTGACGCCTAACAAGTTCAAACGTATTTAGATTTAATCGCTGTTTCTTCGGTAATTTCTAGAAAACATTTCTCTACTTCCTAACATTGACATATTTAAGGAAGGAAGGCAATATGTTAATTATACTATTACAAAATATTATCAGAATGAATTAAGTTTTAAAGATTTTTATCTTAATATGCATGCACATTAATATACTGTACTGTTGATAATAATCTTTGATGTTTATCAGAATAGGTAATATTTTTAATACCTACATGTGATCTTAATCATTTTACTTTTACTTCATTACCTATTTAGGTAAAAGCAATTCTTGCATACTGTTATTTTTGTTATTAGTACGATATTATGAAAAGTAAGTGATATAAATTTACTTATTTATTTTCGTAATGATTTTTATTGAATACTTAAGTGAAGGTTTAAAATTTTTTCTATTAGTTAAATGCGTTATTGCGTTATCATCATGTAGAAATCCGTTTGTAAAGTCTTCAATTGCATTAATTCGCTTTATTGTCTGCGAGAGAGCGATCACTTAATGTTCAGGACATTGACCCAATCAATCTCTAAGGTCCGATTTACGGGCTCTGTTGACATACTGTTATCGGAACATCGACACTCATACATAATATCAGCATTGCCACTGATATTTTCTTGCCTCTAACTAAAGCCAAATTCTAAGATGATGTCAAAAAGTTTGCTCGTTTATTAATTTTCATTTCACCAGTAAGTCTATTCGTTTGTGGAATGACATAATTAGCACATTTAAAGGAATCCGTGTTTTCAGTTTGTTGCCTTGCTTTTATATTATAATCTCTATCTAAAAATTTACGGGAGTAGGTAGTAATCAGGCTCGTTAACTAGTATGAAAAAGTCTTCAATGAGTCCGAGAAATTTATCTCGTAAACTCCAAACCGAAATCATCCATCGCGTAGTATGTAACTGGGTTAACGATGTTTATTCTAAATACAAAGCAACTACTTTTCGTCTACACACTAGTTGATTGATTTCCTCTTCTGGGTCATCCTCTTTTCACAATGATTCAAGTTTTTCTTTTCGTTTTTTCTTCATCTGTACCACAGTGGGTCATGTTTTATTCATGTCGCATTCCATCTCTGGGGCATATTAGCTGTTTGAGGCATTTCTAATTACATCTGAGAAATGAGCATCTAACAATCAGATCAAAGGCCGGTGACCTGTCTGTGGCTCAGCCATTGAATCGGCGTTTGTCATTAATATTTATGGGAAGAACACTCTTTCTACCAACCGCTTCGGGGAAGTAGACACCTGAATGTCTTTGTTCATTATACTGTCGTCCTTTTTGAGTATGTGTTAATAGATGTGGGAAATCGAAAATTGTTACAGCATGGTTTGCCTTATTGCAGGTATCTTTCTTATTTTCTTCAAAAAGTGTGAAAGTGAATATGAATATAATAGGATGTAAAGTTTCAATAATCGTTTGTTAACCTTACTTAAATAACAAATCATCAGATCAAGATAAAAATCTACAAGCATCATAGTGGCAGGCAATACAATGCGTGCTACCAAATATATGCATCATACTACATCTTAGTCATCGTTTCCTGCTCTCGGTTCACTATCTCGCATCAATTTTGTATTCAGTTACTCGGTCACGCTTTCATTTTATAACTTAACATTTTAATCCTTCTATGAGTCACTATCGAAACTTATCGCTGCGGATACATATGTAAAAATTTAACATAATAAAATGGTCGTTATCAGCAATAGCTCTATAGATGTCCCGAAAAACGTGGGACGATAACAGTTGCGAAACTTGCTGTGGGAGTTTCTACCGCTTTTGACCCTCCGCACGTCGCCAGCATAGGTAATCTTGACACTAATACAAACAAAGACGTGCGTTACATTCACCTCTTATTCATATTTGATCTCTATACCATGCTACCGAAGAACCTTCATGATATAAAAACACCGGCATATCTGGAAGGAAAATCTCCCTGTGATTGTTGCCGTTGACCAGCGTGAACCCTTGAGATTTTTATAAATTACTAGAATGTATTATTTGTCTCTTTTGAGCAAGACGTATAAGCATACTGGGAATCTTTAGTATCGTGTGATTTCTATGAATAGGTAGTTCTTCTGTCTGGATGTTATCGCTATGCTGTAGATGACATTTCCAGCCAATTTGATTTTATGAACAGCATAGATAGCAATCTATCTCAATTGCAATCTCAGAAGTCACCATTCTTGTCAGCTTATGTTTTGAATGTCTATAAGTTGTTTATCAACAAAATGTTTGAATGACGTGATTGGGTCATGTAGATTATCTACCCAAATATTTGCATCCTCTAAATATTTTGACCGTATCTATAGTATTATATTATCTGTGACCGTATCAAAATATAAGTACCGACTTCAAGGGCTTACATGTTATTTTTTTCTCGTGAGTGATTATTGTAATTTCGGTCGTGACAGTAAAGTGTGTTAAACAGGAAAGGTTTTTTACATAAGTACCCACACAGACGGAAGCCACAGTTGATGGGTAGCGCACGAGAGAAGATACAGCGGATTACTGTCATTATAGCACTTGTTGATTGTAGTTAGTGATGAGTTTTGGAACTTGAAGCAAGCAATTACTGCTCAATTTTCGTTAAATCATCGTTATGGAGGTCGTCAGAGACATCCATCTTATCGTTAAGCAGTATGTCATTAGACATTTAGGAATGCCTAGCCTCGAACAAAATATAATTAATGTTACACCTACTTGTGAAACAGTATTCAATATCTGACAATCGCATTGACTTTTTGAAATGTGCGTTTTCTTGAGTGTCTTTTTAAGACATTTAAAGGTTAATTATCAGGTAATGTACTAACTAAATGGAGCATGCAATGTTAATATGTCGTCGACCGTCGTGCGTGCTATGGTAAAAAATAAAAAGCGCAATCCATAACGAAATCGTATCATAATGTTATGATGATTTTTTAAGGTTTGCTCATTTCTTTTCCACTGTCAATCAGTTTTAAACTTTAAAAGAAAGCTGAACCACTAACTAACCTTGTTTGAGTGCAAAGTTTGAAATTACTGTCTCTTCAAATCTGATACTTTAATTGTAGCTATAGGAGTGGCTAAAGGCATGTTATTAATTAAATTCAATTAATGTTCTCCACTAGGCTATTAGTTAATCTGCTCCATCATCGTGTGCCCATAAAGTTGTGTCTAAATGGGATTACCGGAGATTGTTATAGTAACGCCTATGCGGGCAAAGATTACTGCCCATAAATTTCATATTTATGGGAACCGTATTTATTTTATTTGTGCTAACACCGTTTTAGGAATATTGGAAAAGTCTGTGCCTGTGGCCTAAATGGATACTCAAATCTATGTATTATTGTTAGATAACTTAGAAACAAGTAATGAAGGTATTAATTTTTGAATGTTAGTATTCTTTGCTAACGATATCTAAAGATGACAAATTCCTGAGGAGCAGAATTTTTAACAAGGTGTTGAAGTTATGCGCAGCTGTGTTTTATTTTCATGAAAGTTTAGCACTTTCGTTTCGTCTTTAGTTATAAGTATCTAGAAAGCTTTCTACATGACTAATTATCGGTGCGTGACCTTCGTGTCTGGGGCTAAAAGCAATGACCCTGCTCTACCTCCACAATTCAATTATACTTATTGATGCCGAGTATACCCTCCATGCTATTAAATATTAATTACCATGCCTGAGGTACGTTGCCGATTCTCTCGCTGCAATGTTAATAGCAAGCATCCAAATCCTGACATGCTATCCATCAAGAATTAAATATTTTTTTATTTCGTTAAGCAAATATTCAAACAAATCAAGGGATTTATTATTTAATTCCGTTTCTCTTCCAACATTTTTATCAAGTAAATAAATATAATACTCAAGAACTTTAATCTCACTTCCCTTCAGATTAGACTTTTAATCATGATTAAGTTCAGATTATCCCAAAATGTTATCCTTTACGAGTTAAGGTTTATTGGATTAACTTTTTCAGCTATCGCATCAGTGATAGATACACGCAATCATTATTACTATTATCATGAGATTATGTTTTCCAGCTAAAATATTTGTGATAAGAGCTTGGTAAAAGCGGTGTTATGATATAGTTTATTTGAAATCTGAATTTTGTTGTGGATCCTTTATTCCTAAGTAGATTTATGTGGTAAGTAAGAAATTTTGATGATATTCACTTCTCAAGCTTACGCGCTCACTAGACATATAAAATTAAATTAAAACCAAACCAAAATTAAACTAATTAAATTTGATAAATTTTAATTTCTGAACGTTCTAAAAAAATTCATCGCTTGAGGGTAGGCTCACAAGTAGCTTCAGTCCCCCGTGACCACGGCAGCTGCAAAGGTGCCGAAACGTCGGGAAAATCAAAAATCAAACCAAATACCAACTAGTTGCCAAAGTGCTTTCAATAAAACCGCGCTAGTATCCGTTAAAAGTGTTTTATTTCAAATTTTGATGATCTAAATTTTAAATTGTGAAACATTTAAATAATGCGTTTCATTGAAAGCTTGCTGACTGATATGATAACGCGTCTCTTAGATTTAATTACCGGATTTGAAACATAAAACAGTGATTTTAAAGCACTTAAGAACTTGCTACGTACTAAAATAGCTACGATAATTTAAACCCGGCGTCCGATCTTGTTGCGCCATATCCATATATCATTTACAGAACTTCAAAAGCTCGTACCCAACCACCTATTAGGAAATGAAGGGATGGTAAGCTAAATAGCTGCCTTTTTAATTAAAACTTACTGCTCGATGATTGAAATGTGAAACGACCCCAGAAAAAATAACAGATCAAATTCTAAATATAGGAACTAATGGGGTAGACGCACAAGTTGTGTTGTGATTCAATAATAGAAGTTTTCACTCTTCAAGTGTTTACATTCTCCTCTCCTGTGGTTTTAGTCGAGCGTAAAATTTGTTGGATGAGAGTTGTGAAACTAACGTTGACAAAACGGTACCTTGATGGAACACCATAAAACTGTTGCAATGACAGTGCGTCCCGGGTGTTTTTCGTGCGCTGACACTGCTCAGTAGCCGTTAACCGAAACAAATTTTTTATTATGTTTCGATCCATTTGTTCCTTTATATACTACCTATCATCATAAACATATTAACACCCGATGACAACACAATCACTCGCCTAATACAATTACACAATCTTTTGTTTTATTTGAAGCTGCTGTTACATTGTCTTATTGCTTTTGGATAAAGGTGGTGTCTCATTTAAAACCGTTGCACTTACGTAACCAATTCGTTTCTGGTTTGTAGACCATTCTGGCGTAGTGTTTGAGTATTTGATTACAGTAACTCTCATTTTAGTTTAAGGTAATTAGCCAATTATTGGTTAATAGCTTAGGAAATCAGCGAACTTCTAGTTCTAAACACTAAATATGTAGGTACGAACTTTTTGACCCACCCTCGTATCTATCACTATCAGGCAGTTGCCATGTAAAATAATAATTAGTTACCTATCTGTGTTTTAGTAATCAAGAGAATTTAATTATTATTATATTTTCTGTGATTATATAGATAGGCTACTGTTTGTTTGATTAGATGCTTAACTTTTTTGTTTAATTATTTATATCGTCGACATGATACGCATGGTATGATTGGTATGTCAACCTACATACACAGAAGTTTATTATATTTAATCTAACTGTAGGTACTCCTACATTATGATGAAAAAGCTATGTTTTCATTAAAGTTATGGGAATGATACTAAACTTATTCGTATGAAATTTTTAGAGAAAGTCTCTACTGCGTGCTACGGCACAGAATAGATCCTCGTCCATGGCTAAGCGCAGGCCATAACAAAACTTTTTTTATTTAAGTACTTTCTTTCTCTAGTTTTTTAAATACACTACAAACTTACCTACTTTTTACATCTATCGTGTTTACTTTAAGTATTTGTGACTTGTGAGTTTGTGACTCATACTCCTAACATAATACCACAATTTTTTACCACGTTTTTTTGGTTGCTTTCTCGTTTGTTTGTTTGTCCACACTTTTTTTAATCTAAGCTTGTTTTTTTTCTATAATAATTGTTCATTCAATTTATGTATTTGTTTATTAGAGACAATCATACTAATAATCCTTATTTTTTCCAGGTACGAGTCATGTAATCCTTTTTAGTTACTGGTAAGAATTTTAATACTTACTTGAAACCCTTATTTTAATTAATTCGAACCCCGCTCCTCATTAATTATAAAATAATTGATAAATTGCGAGCCGACAGTCACATCTGTGTTTATATTTAATTTACGGTGTTGTTTACGTACCTTTCAATCTAGACAACTTATAGAAAAATAATAAGTAATAAGATTTTTAATATTCAGAAAGAAAGCATGTTAAATAACTCGGAACTTCTAGTTATCTTCGTAACTTCTATTACCGTAATGCTTTTTATTCTCTATTATCTGCCTCCTCATTGAGTAACATTACACTTATCGACTATAGTATCGTAAATCGTAATCCACGCTAGGCTAGCTATAATAGCTAACTTTTATCTTAATAAGTTTTTTAAAATTTTCACTTCTGATTGGAATAATTGTTCTTTCACATTCAGTACTCTGATTTATATTGCGTTTGTTTATACTTTGCAGATTAACTAATCTATTACAATCCAGTTCTCAGCTGTTAGATAAACTTGGTGAAAGTTCGTCAGCAGTAACACCGCCGTCATATGGCGTTGGCGTCGTAATTAAATCATACTTTAACAGCATGGCATAGTTCCGAGAGAAGCTTGCGGCAGAATCTCTCGTTGCCTTTGCAGAAATTAATTTCTATTTATGCTTTGACGGCACTTCGCGCTTTCAAATGGAGTGTCGTTTCGAATTAATCCCGTTGGTCTTTGCAAAGTCGACTGTTTAGCATTTTTGTCCTTCGAAACTTAGAGTTGAACTGTTGTATTGTCATAATGTTCACCTTTTAGTTTAAATACCTTAGGTTTCTAGTACTTCATTTGAATTTCTATTGCTATTCTAATAAAGTTAATCTTATGTAGTATATTTCTTGCACTTACTATGTTTAATGTCAGTCACGTAACTTCCAGCATTCGTAATTTTCACATAATACTTTTTAAATAACAAAACAAAAACTTTCACGGCTTTCAGAGCAGTTAACGAACCAGACATCGTATTACCATATTTTTTGCTATTAAGACTTGCTGCGATAATCTATACGAGTTCGCCTAATAGGGCAACTGTAGAACATCAATTTACATAGTTACCCTGCGTGACGTGCTGAGGTAGAACATCGACCTCCCAAAGAGGAGTACATTTACCCGATGTCTTTGCCCTTTGATTTGCTGAATTATAGAACTCCCGAATAGGCTTGACGTTACGACTCGTGTAGGTGATATGGAATCATTTGCAGCACTTCCGCGCTGTCAAAGCGTAATTGACATGAATGGATCGCTGATGTTTTGTACAGCTAGTTATCTATAAAGAATTTCTCACCATACAACGGTCTAAATAATGAAACGTTAGTGGAACGTTCTATGCAATTTAGCGGACTGTACCGCGGGAGAGTGGAGTTGCAACAATACGTCTTTAGCGTTCAACCAGGGGCTACACGCCACTGTAATCAAGAACTGTCGGGTATTGACGACATGGAACCCTGGGGTGACTTGTTCGGTTTAATTGCTATTATTACTCAACTCCGCCACCATTAGGTCGTCAATACGGTGTTACGCGAACCTCTTTCGACTAGTATTCTCACGTTATTGAACCTCTACTGGCAATTTGTAGTGCAGTTTAATCTCCCTGTTATTAGTGGTATTCTACATTTACTGCTCAATGTTATCGAAGTCTTTAACTCAAATCAATTTAGATACTTATTTTTAATTCAAAACAAACACGAATTAAACTCATATTTTTTTGTATGCAATACCTATCCTAAATAAAATAAAATAAAAAATTAAAGGAGAATGAAGTAATGTAGAATAATTTTTCGGTACCTACAAAACTGTACTGAAAGCACTGAAAGTTCGCATTTCAAAGTTGGAGAACTCCTCATCTGCAAACTAGGAAGAGTTTAGCAAACTAGTACTCGTAAAATTTTAAATAACCAAAGAGGAAATACTCATAATTTACTAAATAACGGTATCATAATGTTTTTCATGTAGCTGAATATTATATTAACTATCACGCCTCTCTATGGAACTCGTTATACTAATGGATAATATCTGTTCACTTATTGACTGAGTACCATTGGTTAATAGTAACTCAAATGGATATATCTTTCAATGCTGTACTTTCTACTTACAGTATTTTTATATTAAAATATAAATAACTGTAAACACTTCGCCATTTTGTTTTCATTCCTAAGAGCCTAACAAGTACAGTTATTCATTAATTTACGCGTCAGGCTAAATTTATCCAAGTTCAGGGACCTAATAATGAAACGCTACCGTTCTACGAGTATCTAACGGAAAATGTAGATAAGATTCGAGCCAAAATGTACACAAGAGAATGGTAAAGCCCACTTATTAAAATCTGAAAGTTCTTTATGCTTTTTAACTTTTAAAGAATTTTCGCTAATTGTTATTTGTTTTGCCGTCTCGTAATAAACCGGCTAAATTATATTGTTGAAGTGGCTGTAAAGATAATGGAATTGTTTTTGAATAACGTTACAGTGAGCTCGACCCCTTTGCCATGCCAACGTGGGCTTGAAATGTTTCCCTCCTGTAGCTCACGAGGCGTTTCCTCCCTGCCAACGTGCCAACATTATCTGCCTGCGAGCTGGCATTTTTAAATTCGTTTAACGGAATACACGTTATTATCATACCGCGCGCTGCTTTAAGATAATTGTAACATTAAGCATTTTAAGTAACTAGAGTAATTTTTTATGGATCCTCTCTATTGTATATATTATATTTTTATGGATGGTTTTCTCGTATTATTTGTTTATTATTATTATTATTAGGGAAACATACAATGTTTTATAAGACTTATATAAACTTAACTTCAATTTTAACGCATATATCAGCAAAGTTTCCACTGTTACATTTGTTTTGTTACATTATTGTACCTTATCTTCAAGGCATTTTTTGCATTGCAGGGTTTATTCACCAGACTTTCATATTATGATGCACATTCTTTGAGTTATTCAGAAATGTTCAAATCGAAACTATAACGTTGAGCTATTTTTAGTGATTTCAGATGCTCAAAACGCAAGGGAGACGAAATCGTCTGGAATATTGCATCCACATTTTCCATCAGATATTCGGCTCGAGTAATTCCGAAGACATTTATTAGCCATTCACGTGTCTCGCTATAAAGGGCTTGTTAAATGTTCAGATTTTCACGATTTTCAAGAACACGCTTCACATAACTCATTATGCTTAAAGTCTGCTTTGTTTGTACGTCTTCTTCTGGCGGCACATCTGTCGTCTAATTAGATCCAGTTCACTTGATTAATTCTCGCAAAGTTACCAAGAGTGCATCGCTCGGAAAAGGCAAGGTTGTTACTCGCTGTACTAGGGAACTGAAGTCTACCAGGCTCTAGCAGTTTCGATGACGCGGTCGCGGAGCGGTGTAATTGAGCGTATGATACGTGCCGCTCTAACCGGCTGTGTCCAGTCTCCGAGAACGGCAGTGTTCGTTGCCTTTGTTTTTAATTCTGCTTGAAACTTGTTGCAAAAGCCCAACCTTTTCTAGTCATGGAAAGTTTATGTGATGTGATACCGGGCTATGGAATTTCGTCTTTTTTATACAACTGATTTTATATTTTTCACAACGAGAGAGTTTTTACTATGTCAATTTATAATTCTTATGTAATTGAATACCATGTCCACCAGCCATTTTTGATGTCCCCACTGCTGGGGCACAGGCCTTCCTTATGGGTGGTAAGGAGGATGGGCCAACCCACCATTGAATACTAAAAGTACATCTAGCCAATGACGTGATTAAGAAAATTTAAAAGGCACAGAACTACATGGTGTAACAGCTTGTCGCACAAACATTTAGTACTCCACAGATCCCTCAGTCGACGTTTACGACTTACGCGATATGATAAGCAAGTGATGCATATGGTTCTCTTTTGCTTTGCAAACATACATGTAAGTCGGAGATAAGGATATTTTGAAAAGGGTGCAACTCGTAATTGTGTTTGTGTCGTTCGTAAGACAGACCAAGAATAAACAGTCTCCCCTCTGTCTCAAGCTGAAGAACATCGATCCATTGAAAGTAAATATGGTGACGAATGACATCAACTAAAAATGTGTATTTACATCTATGTATAATTAGCTCTTCTATTATCAATACACACGCACGTTTAGTATTATAGTGACCTAACTCAAAATTTAATTTAAATGAGTTAAATGCACTGGCATGACTATAACAACTCCATCTATAAAATGACTAAGAAACTCCTCAACAAGTAGTGTTTTCCTGTTCTTACAATTAAGATAATGTGACATTTATAGCAAATTAAACAGCGCAAAAATTATATCCTAATTGCAAAATTTATACGATTTGCCATAAAAGTGTTTTTTTGAATTCAGTCACTAATACTAAGCGTGCGCATCTAGTGCAAATTCGTGTCATAGATAGCCCTGAAGCACATAATATATAATAGTCCTGAAGCTATGCCGACTAGTATAGACTATTTCAACAGAACCACATGAGACATGTGGTTAATACGCAGCTGCGCTGTGCCGCAAATCAGATGAAACATTACACTATAATATTACCTGAACAATAATAACGGGTGCGTTTTGCGTTTGTGACACGTGCTGTAGTGTAGATCACGTTTAAGCAGCAGCTATTTTCAAAGAGAATGCATAATATAATAGACTCGTAGATGTTTCTACCATTAGGACGCACGATAATTGTTAGCAAACATCCGAAACAGTAGTTATTGTACGTAGGCCTGTTATTACGTGGAGTTTTCACTGCGTAAGCGATGGCTACGAGTGGCGAGGAAGTAGCGATAAGCCGTTTCGATTTGAAAGCGTAATGGCTACTAATGTAACCAAAGAAAAGCGGCGTATCGCCCCATCGATCATGACCCAACGCGGAACATGATGGAGACTTGTAACGTGCTCGCAATACTTTGTACGCTGTTTATGTAGAAACCATAAACGATAGCGTTGAACACTCAGCTTGTGGTAGAGAAAGGTTTGCTACAAGCTAGTGTAGTGTGTTTTGTAATCTTATGTTCACGTTCACAATGTATAGCCTGAAAATATATTTGCTTTTATATCTTTTTGGTAAAGTTACACAACATACAAAAAAACAGAGGTGCTTTTTATTAAAATTTAATCATGAACAGGGATCATGAATCCAGTGTTTATAGCTGCTCGGCTTCGTGGAACGATGCTTTTTTAACACTTCAAATATTCAGGCTGCTTTACGGCACTCCTTTGAGTGAGACATATCCAGGTGTAATTTCCACGCTTATTTTCCCTCTTTAACGATACTGTTTTTTTCTTTGATATCTCGATGTTTTATTGCGAGCGATGATTTAGCTTAAATTGGGTTATATTCAACTATAATTTCACAATTTTTATTATTATAAAATTGTAAAAGTTTGGATATTTGGATGTTTAGACGTTTGGATGTTTGTTACTCGATCACGCAAAAACGGATAAATGAAATTTGGCACTAGTTAAAGTGTGAACTTGCTCGGGCACGACTGGAGGCCGGCGGAAGTTAGTGTCTAATATTAAAAAAAAAAACATGTCCTAGGTATTTTTATGACTATACAATAGCAATCACATTTTCACCCCGGCTCATAAAATTCAATTTCGATGGAGAAAGTTTGGTGGGTATTTGGATTTTGAGGTAATCTGATGAGCTATTGGTTGTAACAAACTTTATCTCAAACTCAAAGTTTTATGATTCTTTCATCAATGGGGAATGTCTGAAAAAATTCAATTGGCTGAAAAAGTTTCAGAATTTTTGGTTGCGTGAAAAATAAAAATAAAAACATTCGTCTTCACAATTTTTTAATTTAATTCCTGCTTTACGGAAGTAACAGCAGGAATGAGTTTATTCCATAAACTTAATAAGTGGAATATTAAGTTTATGGTTTATTCCCTCTCTATGGTATGTGTTCCTCCACACATTTAAAAAGTAAACTGACAACTGTTGTTTTTGACATTTCTCCATAGCCATTTTATAAGACAAAGTGTTTTTGTTCACGCAACATAAAATTCTAAATAAAAAAATATTCAGCCAATTTCCATTATAAACTTTTAAAGCTTTCATTATATTATACATATCTTTTTTAATAAATATTGATAATTTTATACCGTAGGTCTTTTTCAAAGGTTTTCTTCAAATGCTTCTGTATATACTGGTGTACTTATACATAGTTAAAATATCGCAGACTATTTCCTTATACAAAGTCTATTTTGGCCTAAGTTAATCACATTACTTTGGCACGTATCCTTATGAAAATTCATTGTCAATCTTATTCCCAGGACATCGTGAATATGGAACGGCCGTTCGACTCCAACTTCGTGATTACATTTCTTTTACGTGCGTCAAGTTACACCGATCATACTTATTGGCACATGTTATTTCTTATCCTTAGTTTCTGTTTTTCGTTTTATATACTCTGCAATTTGCAAGATTTCCCTAAAGATACAGAATTTTTCACAACACCCTGATGTTTCACCCGTTTCTGATGATTCATTATTTTCAAAGATACATGCGATTTTCGATTTATTTCATGTATTATAATAGTGAATTGCTCATACCCTAAGTACAGCAAATTACCTCGACGTGTTCCTCCGTGGCCTCTGTATCAATCAGATGCATCAAACCTCGCGGTAATCATAGGTGATCAATGTGATCATAGACCGTAGGTCACGGTTTTTCAAAAACAATTTGTTTCGCCACCACTATTATTTTATTTTATTGCGTGTATGATTGCCGTGCATCGTTTCCTGACGGCAATGTGACGGCTGGTAATTGTTATTTATCAAGATTCAAACATCTTTCATAAGCAATATTTTGTGCACATCACTCCTTTATATCATTTGCATTTTAAGATACTTCTTTTGCAATTATTATATCCTGATTCCTTGACCAGTTGCAAATATATAGCGATCAATTATCCAACTAAGTAGTTACAATCACCTACTTCTTAATAACACCGAGGAGCTCGGTGGCGCAGTGGTTTAGCGCCTGGCCCAGCGATTGCGGAAGTTAAGCAATGTTCGCAAGGGTCGGTCATGGGATGGGTGACCAAAAATTTATTATCTCGAGCTCCTCCGTGCTTCGGAAGGCACGTTAAGCCGTTGGTCCCGGCTGTATTTGCAGTCGTTAACACCCACCAATCCGCATTGGGCCCGCGTGGTGGGTTATGGCCCGTCCTCCTTACCACCCATAAGGAAGGCCTGTGCCCCAGCAGTGGGGACAAAAAAATGGCTGATGGACTTCTTAATTATATCTTAACTATTCTTAACAATATTAGGTTAACTTTTTGTTTGATTTAAGTAACTTTGTAAGTGTATAGCATTTACGTCCATAATCCTATCTGTATTCACATTCAGTGGGTCTTCTCCATAGACTTAGAAATGGTCTTCTCAATATTTTTTCATTAACCCCCGACGCAAAAAGAAAGGGGTGTTATAAGTTTAACGTGTCTGTCGTGTATCTGTGTATCTGTCTGTGGTATCGTAGCTCCTAAACGGATGAACCGATTTTCGTTTAGTTTCTTCTGTGTCATAGATAATATTTGTTCTAACTTTTGAAATCGGTCATTGACATATATTTATTTAAGCTAAATCTAATGGCATCTTCATTTTATAAAAAAAACAACTAGGTAGTATGTTAATTTTGCAGAAAAGGTGAGCCTATAACATAAAATGTTTTCGAAAGGTCTCTTGATACTCACAATGGACGTGTTTATGTATACGAATCATAAGTATACTTCTGATACGGTCTGTAAATTTATTTACATATAGCCCAAGCTCGGTCGAGGGCAGGGGACGGGCGTAACAGTAAACCGTAGTCTTTGGGGATACAATAATACTTATACCTATTACGGCAGGGGAGAAATCGGATACAATGGGATATTTTTATCCCTTACCTTGCTTCAAGTCTCTTAAAATGTTGATTCAAAAAAGATCCGTCGTGAAAAGCTTAAAAGCATAAATAAAAGCCAAACTGTGAAAACTTAAACCAATTTCCTAGAACACGTCCATAGCTAGTTTGAAGAATTTAATAACATAATAAGCTTAAGTAAAGTAACGAACCTTTGTAATCTTTATTAACTTCTCATAATTGTTATACTTGATAATAATCTAACATGAACACATGAACCTAACGCAACAGATGTTTCGGACGGATGTAAACCGGTTCTCAAGTATGGTCGGAAGTAATAAATTGAAATTGACCAAAACTATAATTTCATTCATAAGCAGGTGCTTAGTCGCATAATACATTACACCTTTAGTTTTATTATGCCTAGAGGCACAATTTGTCACATCGACCCCATATAATCACATCACAGTGTAATTAATGACAGAAGATCGAAACAGCATTATTCTAAAATTAGCCACCATCACTGAATTATTATTACTAGGGTTAGTTATTTTTTCCTTGATGGCAATTGGCCACCATACAGAAATTCTCACTCTTTCTTTTAACACATACAATACACACAACTCGGTATTAATTTATTTGTGCTATCAACATTAAATAAAATACGCCGACCGACGGTCGTCGCCAAAATTCTCATAATTAAACACCACAGAACGCCATAAATATATTTGTCACCGTCACCGTATACGAAAATACCAATTTCGATAACGCCCCTTTACTAGTCGAATTTCTATTTAAAACAAGCTATTTTGTTTGTTTATTTATTTTTGAATGTCGAAAGAATCTCATTAATGTTTGAAAAGTACGCTTGGGTCTTGGGTGTAATATTTTAGTACTTCTCACCACGCACTTATGTTATCTGTAAGTACCTAATGTAATCATTATCGCCGAAATAGTATCTCTACCCTAGGGACTTGTACTATTATGTATTCTGTGCCTAGGGCTATGTTCTTGGTTGCAGAAAAAATGTTGCATATTTCTATTACAACGATGACTTCTTTGATTTTGTTTCAATGAACCGGGTATTTCATCTAAAGTTATAATCGGTTATAGGAAAACATACTGATGTGCACAAAAAAATTAAACATCAATAATTCCAACTTCAGATAACGTTCAACCAAAATTAAATACTGTTAATATAGGACCTGTCAAGCTATACACATTCTAACTTTACGATCTCATCTCAATACTTTATTTGAGTTGAACCCACATTCAATATCAAAAGACGGTAAACTTGTTTCGTTTGAAAAACAAATATCCAAAGAATTCCCACATGTCGCTTCGTTACATGGCGCAGAAATAAAAACGCTTCGTGTCTCTACCGCATATCCAATATTTGGAGTCACGTTTCGCATCCATCTAAAATTGAACGTATAAAGTGAATGACCATTACTTTAATTGTGCTGATTGTGCCTAATGACTATCATGCAACCTTAGTAATGTTTAAATAAGCTTGGTCCAATAATAAATTACGTACTGATTAAATATTACGTGCTTTTTTGGATAAACTAATCCGATGGCCTTTAGGGCCCCCCCAGACCTACCGGTTTCTTTTCTTTGCTTTGCTGTTCGGCAATGGACCGCCGGTCAAGAGGCTCATTTTCAATCTATCGCATATTTTCAATCTAAGTACATTTCACATAAATATATGTTCTTATGAGCTTTGTTCCTTAAACGATCGTTATGAAAACACAAAAAAATAGTTCAGGTAGGTAATGATGCCACCCACGACCCTGTTCACAATTTATATAAATATGCGATTGATTCATTTTTAGCAATCGGACACCATGTTCAGAGTGGCATATCTCCCATAAGCTACCTACTTCGCAACCCAGACGATGATATTTGATAACACCAAGCTAATGGCTATCTTGTCAATTTGGTCTGGTCCCAATATGCGATAGATTGAAATTACCCTGGTTGGCCGGCGGTCTAAACAGCAAAGTAGAACAGCAAAGCAAAGAAAAGAAACCGGTAGGTCTGGGGGGCCCTTAGCCGTATTCACATACATTTATTTAGTTACGCGTTGGAACTCTTTTTTTTTCTATGGGGGTTTCTTGTTTTATTTGAAAGCGTCCATTTAGCTTTGTTTCATATTATGGTCATTTGTCTTAATTAATTACTTGACGACATAATATCGTGTGATCCACGCTAAAACTTTTAATACAATCGTACCATGAGAACAATGCCCTTCATCTGCAAAGGAAAAAAGGGTTTTACGAGTTTTTTATTCGTATCAATGAATTGGTGCTCAACCCTCAAGACTTCCGAATTCTTGAAAAAGATTAGGCATTCGGCATTAAAGTTGCGTGAGAGGCTCGGAAGTGGGCACGCAGCCGGGAAGCCCTGTGGTATTGATCGCTCGCGCCCCACGTTATGACCATAGGCGACAGGAGGGCGCTCCGCTTCCCGTAAACACTCCACTGGGCTCGGGAGCTTTATTGCCAACAACTTAAACACCCTAATACTGTTAATTAAAAGTTCACAGCTGTAAACATGGGATTCAAGAGGTGACGCTCACAAATATGTTGTTGAGATTGGAAGACTTAAACGGTCTTTTACTCGGAATATGATGGACGTAGAGAAGAGACCAAAGTGCTTGTTGTTGCTAAAAATAAGGTTATAGAAAACGAGGAAGTAAATTAATACCATTTAATTCATACAGAAGGAAATATCGACAAGGACAAAATATATGAAACATTATGTCATAATAACTAACTCACTAGCTATCACACTTTTATATGTTGCATTAAGTGTCTATTTCATCATAACCATTAATAACTATATACAAAAAATTTTATCTTTACAATCAGACTGGTCTATTTAATGGAACTTTGTTTTTTCGTCGCTACTATTTTTTTGCTGGTTTCAGCCAGCGTACTGTTTTGTCCCAGATTGTTGTTTTGAATACAAACATTGCGCGGTTAGCCATTCGGATATAAACATCCCGTTTGGTCAAAGGAAATGGGTTAAACCCTACCATTTAATCACATAGAGATAATATTTTTCACTGCTCTTAACCACGGAGCGGGCTAGTTAATTCAAACATAAATATTGTAACAACATCTCTATGTTGTGCAGTGCAATACACACATACATTTTTCTGAGATACTCGTATAGTGTACGGAAATACCTTTTTGTTAAAACCGGAATGAAATTGAGGCGACTATTTATCGAACAGACACCCCACATGCGGGTGCATTGTTCTCGTCATCTTCTCAACGTTTACGCTGTACCATTATGCCCCATGATACAATTTACATAAACGCATAAGTAAATGATTATTTTCGAAGTATGTATACTATATGCAACATACTATCTATATGTGTACTCTTAATTATGTATCCTTGTGTTATATCCTTGTGGTCAGCGGAAATTGCAAAAGCGAGTGGGAAAGGTTAAGTAAGGGGGATTACACGTGATATTTTGTGATGGGGAAAGTAAGATTAAATGTTTGAGATAGGAGAATGTCCATAATATTTTGGTTCCATCATCATCCTCTTGTTTAATAAATTGAACGCCTAAAACTTGTAAATTTAACGACTTTCAAATAATTACTTAACATGCATAATATAAAATCTGTCGGCCTTACTACAAAACACTGTTTAACAAGTATTTAGCTAAAACACTGTTTAAATGTGATGCTGTCACTTTTTTGTCAATATTATTTGAAAGAGACAGCATCATACTTAAACAGTGTTTTAAGATCTTTTGTGGTAAGGCCGTATGTTTTTCTTTTGTCTATATTTGACTGTAAATCCTCCTACAAGCATAAATAAATAAATAAAATAATAATGAATCGTAAATTGGTAATTCTTAAACAAATATTTCCTTCCCTAATGGTCAAACGTTTGCTGTAATCGTTTGGATTTGCTCAAAGCGAAGAATTGTTGTTGGACAAAGCTGTATTCAGAAGCAAAGGCATTTCTCAATTCAGACCGAGCGTCTCAACAGTAATCGGTTCTATTGTTTATGAACCCATTGTCAGGCCTACCTGGCATTCCACACTTGTGCATCTACTGGAATGGATCGAATTGTATACTATGCCCTGCATTCATTTAGATGAAACTTGACATTCCTAAATCATTTGATCTCTCACAAAGATTTCAATTGAAGTCTATGATCTCTAATGATCATTCTAATTAAAAAAGTTATCAAAATCAACCTAATAATAATTAAAATCTACAAATCCTTTGATGGATGTACACGATATTGTATGTCCTCTAGCGATGGTTTCCGGCGGAAAGCGTGTAGTGATACCTCCTTCGCAGTTTCATTGAAGCGTGAACAGTATTTTAATAAGCCTTATTGTAGACACGTTAACCAATGACTGCTTCTCTGAGCTTCCTGCATAATCAAAGCTGCTATCGACCCTTCCTAGATTATTACCTTTGGCATCCTCATGTACCATGTAATCAGATGATATTGAATTAGCACGTCTGTAGACTAATCTAAGTAATGTATGTGTATCGAGGAAACGATTATGTATACCTGCTGCTTTTAATTCAATTACGTATAAATCTAACTCGGAATGGAAAAGAATCTATTCCGTACATTATAAAGTTAATTCCACATGAGCTGTCCCATAATATCAAATAGTAATCGTAAATTCTATGATTCTCCTAACTTTGTCGGCTACCCTTAAAACGACAATCAATGGTCTCGTCGCCTCGCTCTGCATAGCCTAACTAAAACAACAACTTGAATTATCGTCGATAGTTTTCTATAATTTTGAATTAACTTCAATTAAATTAATTTCGTACGCAGTTTCTGGGACGTTAATAATAAGAGCCGAATAATCGGTTGCCATTGCCATTGTCTTGGATACAATACAGCTGTGCCCGACAAGCCAGTTACGACGTTATCCAAATACAAATCATTGTCAAGTTCAACAGAACTTTACAGAACCAACGTGCAAAGAATAACGAAGCTAAAGGTGCAAATTTTTAACGTTAGTTCTTGTAAAGAGGTAAGTTTTAAATTGCGATTCCGATGTTGCGGGAGTTTGGGAAGAGTCATCATCATCATCATGACATGGGCAAATTATTTTTACTGGGATTCCCACGGGAAAGGTATTTGTTGTGGACGGAAGTTAATTCATCTTGGCTATTTGTTAGCTGATGTGATAAAGAATTTGAATCCTTCACTGGAATTTTTAAATTTCAATATCATTATTTCTATCTCATTATCTTGTTTTACTATTTGAATAATGTCTTGGCAATAAATCTCGTAAACGCGAATTCTCAAAAAACCACAAGCTCCAAATATCTATTCAACTCACTCGCAATCACAATCTTCATTTGTAAAGCCCGATCTTATCTCGCAACGTCATTTATTTAAGAATTCGCAGTTCTTTTGTGAATATTTTTAAATATTAAAAATTGTTCTTTATTACCTTTTCACGTGATAAGTTAGTATACATACTCATGCGTCATACCGTCACACAATGTCCGTCACGCTGAAACGAATCAATTATTTCATATCAGTTGATTCCGAATTTTGCCATTATTCTCGGTTATGTATTCGTCAGTGTAAACCTGTCAAATTATGTTCGAAGTTTGCGGTCGATGCGAAACCACGTCGTGAGTCCTTACGATAAATTACCTGTTGCTATTTTTGTATCACTAATTTAGTTGATATTCCTGTAATCCCTGTAAATGATTAACATATAAAAAGGCACCACCTAGTGCAGAACTGCAGACTTGATGAATGTCATGACATGTTGTCGTCGTTGTCCATCAGCCATTTTTGATGTCCCCACTGCTGGGGCACAGGCCTTCCTTATATGGGTGGTAAGGAGGATGGGCCATAACCCACCACGCGGGCCCAATGCGGATTGGGGTGTTAACGCCGGTGGTGTGAAAAGCCGGGACCAACGGCTTAACGTGCCTTCCGAAGCACGGAGGAGCTCGAGATAATAAATTTTTGGTCACCCATCCCATGACCGACCCTTGCGAACGTTGCTTAACTTCCGCAATCGCTGGGCCAGGCGCTAAACCACTGCGCCACCGAGCTCCTCAGTCATGTCATGACATGACGTCCTCGTAATGTAATGTAATAATCCATCCAGCGGCAGCGAGTCATTGGATGGGTGACTGACTTATGACTAACCTTTTGCTAATAGCAATTAATTTTATATTATTGGTGCTTTTTCATTGAAAACTGTTTTGCTATTGGGAATGAAAATTCTATCATTGAATCAATAATCTCTTCGATTTCTTTGTTTTCAGTCTAATTACTATCACCTCAAGTCGTGTAGGTACCTATATCCTATAATCTTATTGCCATTATTAAATTATAATTTTTAAAACACTAACGGATACTAGCGTGGTTTTATTGAAAGTAATTTTGGTAATTAGTTGGTGGTTGGGTTGGATTTTTGATTTTGCCGACGCGACGTTTCCTGCCTATAGTGAGCGCGTAAGCTTGAGAGGTGTAATATTTAAGTAATAAAATTTTAAGTCATTAATCAAACGAGGTTCATAGTGCTTAACGACCGCAATCATTTATTGAATGTTGCTTACACAGTTAAATAATTCGACAAGGAAAATGGATCTATCTCCACACTACTATAGGTATAAAGGTAGGTAAGGTAGGTACTTCGTTAAAACATAAATAATTATTTATATAATTTAATATTTAATATTTATGTAATTTAATCAAATTTATTACTATAGGAAATTGTTGGGATACTAAGAAATATTGGTTATGAAAACGTATGGAGGAAAATAGCCTTCAGATTCGACGTTGATTAGAATAATTATTGTTATTTGACTTTGGTCGCTGCTTGTCTTCATCTCGACGATTACATCATTGCGGTAGGTGAATAAAAATATAGGTGTTTCCGCAAAAGCTTTGTGGTTCAAGTTCAAGAATGTAAGGGGCTGGGTTATTGACCGGCCTCGGTACATGCGCGACGGACGAATTAAGTTTTTTATTTTACAATATTCCAGTCTACCCGATAAAAGGCTATATTGTCGATAAATCTTCTTTCCCATGTTTATTTAGGCGAAATTCCTCCATCCTAGCTCTGTTGTATTCTATTATTGATATAACATCCAGAGTTTAAAATTCTTTACAGTTACTGCGTTTGGTAAATATATCATCCATCATTCGAGTGTTCATTGCCATATCTCCTGTCTAGCTTTACACTGAAATAAAGCTCAGCCAAATAGCCAAAACCGTTATATTGGTATTTGGGGTTTAACATTTATCAGCTTCTGACTTTGATTTGGCTGATAAGCAAGTTATTACGTCCATACGCCCAGATTAATGATACTCGAGACTGTAATAACTATTTCGTGTAATCTAGCGACTATCAAATCCAGGCAATGAATCGCGGCGCAATTTGCAGGGTTTCATCTGGTTGTTAAATCTTATCGGGTTCGGTTTGGAAGGTTTCGGCTATGGGTCCGAGTTGCCGGCTTGGGGGAACAATGGTGCTTTGGCGGTGTTATTGATTGGTAGCAACAGGTGGTAGGGGCGTCTCGTCCCCCGCCCGCGCCTCCAGCACACCACAACCTTCACTTTCATCTTCATGATTCAGTTCACGACTCACCAAGACTCTTTCATCTTCTCTCTTTGTTCTACATAAAACTTGCAGAAAGAACCTGAACAAGTTCATTCAAAATTAGTCAAAACTTAAACGGAGCTACTATACTAGCTTCCCCGGCATCTTGCTATGCGTCTTAATTAGGTCTGTAGCAAGTAAAATGACAGCTAATTTATCATGATAGAGAATAATTAATAATGTACGTTTGTTACCATAAAATAAAAATGTCCGTGGCACTGATAGAACAGTTCCGTTCCGCTTCTTAATTAAAATCTATGAGAAACCTCTGAGGAATAGCTTAAGGCGAGGCCAGTTCACGAAATTTACTCTTTCACTATGTCTTTAGAATAAGGTTGAATATTGCATAACTTTAATTGACGCTTCGCCACAAATTTGACGAATTTTAGGACATTTTTTTTGATTTCTGAAATACTGGATCATTTATTAAAAATGTACTCGGTTATTGTGTTAGATCGATAAAAAAGCTATCCTTTTTGCATAAAAAATCATATCACTGTCATTGAAAATTACGAAATCTGACGGTTTGAAATTTATTTTTATAAGTTTTTATGGTGTAATTCAGGATTTTTTTAAAGAGTTACCATGCCATTTTTCAATATTCTGTTCGGTTACTTTGCTTCTTTGTTTCTTTTTCAGTCTACAGTAATTTTTGTGAAGTAGAATTTTACATCAGTTCTTCACATTGGAAGTTCAAAAATCAGACTTTTCATCAGATCGTGAACTGGCCTCGCCTTAAGGGCACCGGTGGCGGCTATCTCGACATATCTCATAATTAATCTAACTTAGCTGAGCTTGAAAATATTGTAATGTAATGAACATCGGGCAGCGCAGATTGCATCAGTCTTGTACCAACCTTAGTTTGATTATATCGTCATTGTGTAGATAGATCTTAGTTATCGTCTGAACGATCAATCGCACTCCGTAATTTGTTACGGTCGTAAATGATTGCGGTGCTAGCTCGTACCTTGTTGCAGTTTATCGATAACCCGTGGATGTTCGCTGTAGCGGTTCCCCGAACGGCGAGGTGTGCGAATGACACTGAAAAATGGTTTGTTTACCCCTCTTAACCATCGCGGTGGGGTCAGGGAAATCCGATTTAGTTATATGCCGACAGCTTTATGCTTCAATGACTCTTCCCTTTTATATTATGTAGTTCATCTTATATAGGGTTACCATTGCAAAATTTAAGAAGTCCTGACAAAAAGCCGGACATTTCAATAAAAGTCCGGACATTTTCACAGACAGACCCAGACTCCATACAATTGGGACTTCTCTTTCGAACTCTACTGCTAAATATGTTTTTTAACTATCATCTCAATTATTTATTATATTTTTGAAACAGTAAAAGTTTGATATATAATTTGCAATTTTAGTAAGCACAACGATAGAATTTTAAACCAAATTAGGTACCTATATACATACCAAAGCTTACGAATTTGATAAATCAAAAACCAATAGACCGGACCGGATGTTATCGTGTATTCTATAAACGGTAAAATTGTTGTTCATACGTCAATTCCAAGCAAGAAGCGGACGAAAACCACAAACAGCAACGAACAATGTATTTCTTTGAACTCACGAAGACGCGTTTTAAATCCTCAAGGTCTATTGCATTGCAACCAAAATGCCTCATTTAATTGATATGGTAAACAGAAACAGACGTCCGTACTGCCCACCTAATGGAAAGCGATTGCAACAGCCTATGAAAGCTTCAAGCTTGTCACACCACATATTTAATGTGCGTAGTCATCATGAGTCATTTCACGAGTCGGCCAGAAGTATTGAACCTCATAATTTAAACCCCAGCACGACAGCATAACTGGCGTTTAGCTACAGGAGTAAATGTGGCTATCTAAGCAGATTAGAATTTAGACAGAACACAATACGAGTAGGTATACTTGCTTATCACATAAAAACACATGTACTTAACACTACACTATCCTTTAATTTATCTTTGCTGCTTTGACGTAACAGATAAATAAAATAATTTAAATTTTTGCTTTCGAATTTGATTACTTAAGTGATAAAATATCGAGAAGACAAAGTGGTAAACAGAATTGAGAAAGATGGACAGAACAATACATTGCACACTATAATGAAGACTGCTGTTCAAGATCTGATTCAATTTTGATCCTATTCTTCGCTTCTTTGCCCTGTGGTGTAAATAAATAGCTTAGAACTGTGTCATTCTACAAGGAATTACTTTTTTGAATAGAAATAAATGACAAAATGACAACCACTACAGAATGACAAAGTTCTAAACTGTGTACAATTTTTAGACGCGTGACCTGTAGGTTGAATACAATACGTCATCAGTAGTAAGAGTAAGAAGGTTGAAAAGTTGGTATAATGTTGTGGTTTAAAGTCTAAAGAGGAATATTCATAAATCTCGTACCATATTTGCTTAATGTTATGTGAATGTGACGTATCTTGGTCAGCCGATCTGTCTCAATAACTAAACATAGCAACTTTTTTGAAATCTCTTCCAGTTTTCAACTTTCAAGTGTTACTAAATAATATACCTAAATGAAGATGAATATAGATTGAAAGCAATATTTCCTCTGGTGTGTCTCAAAATCTTAAAAAAATACCACACAAAAAACCTCCAAAAAGCTGTGTATTAAAAACAACAAAAGTTTGGACTATTTCTTCGCCACTCACTCGCTGACGTAATCACTTTACCATAAAAACTTTTAGGGTTTGAAATTTTATACAACTTTTAGAACTTTTCATTGATTGCACTGTAGTTGAAAGTTCTATGTTTTCATTTCCCAACATTTCTTGTGAAAGTTCTTAATGTTTTTCCCAAAGTTAATTAAGAGTCTTTGTTCAAATTGCTGAAATGTACTTATTTTTCTGTCGAAGTTTTATATAAAATGAATAGGTACTATTGAGAACTTTTACATTAACTTGACCTTTAAGTTAGTTACTTTGGGCTTTTGAAGCAGTAGGAATGAAACCTAACAGTACGTTCGATATACTACCTATTTCGAAAAAAATACTGTTTATTTACCATCAAAATGATATGAACGATGCATCAATTTTTATCAAACCACTAACGTCTCGTAGGAAATCATTCTGATAAAGCTCACCGCGCCGTTTGTTATCGATTAAGTATAATATATATAGTTGTCGATGAACAGTTATGTCAGTTATACATTAGGCGTTGATAATTACGGTAGTAATTATCTGCGGCTCAACTTTTCCTATATTTTTTAAATAATTTTAGACAATCAATACTCAGTTTAAAAAGAAAAGCTAAAGCACTTGTAATCTGAAACAACAACGACGGACGGAGATAATATAGAAAACATTATTTCTACATTGAGTCGCCGGGGAATAGACCTAGGTTATCTGGGAATTCAGGATCCTAGACGTTTCATTGAGCGTTTCAACATCTTTGGAACGTGCTCGTTTAGGTCTTTCCTACACTTATTTTGCAGCTTATTATTTCGAATTTGTCAAATATCTGACGTTTTGCGAACGAATCTGACATTTTTTGCATTGTTTACCAACATTAGTATTGATTACTTTACCAAACACATGAATAGACATTAATATTGTTTATTTATTAATAGAAACAATCGATGTGTACCAAATTCCCCTTTTTTCTATTGTAACCTTTCGATTCGATGCTTGCTCAAAACAAAACAACAATATTATCATCAAATAATGAACACAGAGGAAAAACCAGGAAAAACAAATGACCAAAATATTTTTTTGGATCAGAGATGATGTAGACATAGTCACAGAGGAAATAATCACTACGGACATAGTAGAATCAAATTATGTATGACGTAGATTTGAAAAAAGAAAAATTGTTTAAAAATCAAAAAACCTTTTGTTATAATAAAACACGTCAATTGAAGTCGGGTGGGGCTTTTAGAATAAAAAAAGGAAGATGTACTCCAGCCCCACCCGACTTTAATAGACGTGTTTTATTATAACAATGATAATGCGTATCTAATGATTTGTATATTATTTCTTGCTTTTTAGAGGCAGGTTTTTTGAAGTCGGTTTTTTTGTTTTTTAAACATTTTTTTTATTTTTAGTGTAAGTACGAGTACCTTCTGTATTAGGTAGTGTAGGTATATTATTTAGGTAAAAAAATCGGCTCAGCCAAACGTGAGATAATCGCGGAGAAACATACATACATACAAACTGAATACCTCCTTTTTTTGAAGTCGGTTAAAAAGACTACACAAAGGTATCCCTTCCCCAACAAAAAAAATCATCTAATTCGGTTCATAAATAACAAAATTGTCAAGTTAGTTGATTTAATATCATAGTATTTTCAGGATTACTTGTAAACTACTGAACCGATTTGAAAAAAAAAATTAAATGGGACCATCTCGCAAGAAAAGTCAATCGAACAAAAAAAGAATTATCTAAATCGGTCTATAAATGTCGAAGATACGCGCGAACGATAAAAAAAACATACAATCGAATTGAGAACCTCCTCCTTTTGATGAAGTCGGTTAAAAACTGAAACATGTCTATAGTCACTGCAACAAAGGATTCCGAGTTTTGACCACCAGCACCATTCATTGCAACATTTGTCAATAGATGCCAGAGTGGTTTATGTTGGCAAGGGTCTTGCTAGCCGTTTCCAACCTTGTCTGAATTTTATTATAACAAACACTCAGAATAGTTACGAGAAATTCCTTAGCGTTTATAAAATTTCAATGTAATTTATTATCAGTTGCACTTGTAATATTTGTTATTAATGTTCCTTATAAATAGTTGTATGTTATTCACGAGCCGTGTAACTGCAGATAACGTTATTTGACCAACCTACTTACAATCTCGACTTAGCACGGGGCCGCTTTATCTGTTGTAAACGACTGGTTTACGTTACACACTCATTTGCATTTGACTTTCGTTTTCCGTTTATATGTTTATTTTTCAATTTTACTTGGCATACCTCTCTTACCTTACATAAGTATGTTGCATTATAATTAATGATTTGCCCTAATAAACTCTGTTAAGGTTGGTAGTTTATATGTCATATTTTGGTTTATATGACAGAGTATTTAATTATTTTTCCGACTACAAATATTTTAAATAATTGGTGACTGCAAGTACTTTTTTTATCCGGTGTTAATTAGTTGTTTTCAAATTGAATTACTTGATTGGTATCGATAAGATATGGATTGTGAAGTAGGTAGGTAGGTGTACTACGTGGCAAACATTAACATGCATAATCTCTAATGGTATTTCGTCCTACCCACTTTTAATAACTCTGAAAATCTTGCAAGTTTGGGAGTTATTATCGTAATGAGCTTATTATAATCTGGCCTATTTCTTAGTAATTTGGTCCTAACACTCATAACAGTATATCCCATGGATTTCAAGGAACAGATTAACATTAATCCTCGTTTTGAGGGTTTTAGTTGTTACACCTACGATTTCCTTTAATACTTTAACAACAAACAATCCTACTCCATCGTTAAACAAATAAATGTAGATAGGATGCCACCTACATACAATATAGCGAACGAAACGATTTTGAAAAAATATAATTTGTTCATTTTACCGGTTTGTGATTTAACGATTTTGATTAACATTTTATTGTATTGTTCCAGAAGCGGCTTGGCGCGGCATAGCGGGCGGGCCGCGCCATGGGTAACAAGTGCTGCAGCCGCCGCCATGACCCCGACAGACCTTTGGGTGAGTTCCAGATCTATACACAGACACAATCGTACACGTCTTATCTACTCCCAGAAACTTGACTGTCTCTGCGGCCGCACGCATGAGGCCGTTGCGGCCGCACAACAATGGAAAATCTATTGTGTCTCATTTTGTCTGGCTTGACGAGTTCAATCCTGCATGCATAAGAATGAAATAAATTTCGGAAAAGCGAATAACATCCGTGGCGTCCACCCGTTGGTTCAATTCATTTTGCTTTTGCTTTCAATCTTTGCATAATTTTCAATTAGCCAGTTAAATAATGATGAAATTAGAATCATTATAATTTATCATCATTATACCGGGTGTAACAAGACCCTCAACGAAGCCGAAGTCGACGTTTTCTGCCCATCATCAGGACCATTTCTGTTCAAAATTATTGCTGGGAAAAGATTTTAATTTTTGGTGTTAAAAAGCATTGCATACGTTACCACGCAATGTAACGCGTACAAAACACCGCGCCTGCGAGTGAATGCTACACAGCTGCGTGCGGCCGAGTTGAAAGGCAACGTTTATGCGAGTGCTCATGAAATACATTGAGTGATGACGTTTTGAAGACATTGTTTGTTACGAAATACATAAAATTTTGATAATGTTTCTGTAGACAAAAGTTAGGAAATAACGAATAAAATAAGATTTCATAAAAATTTTGAAAAAAAAATACTTTGATCGTCAATAACTTCGTTTCCCAGGTATAGTCCAAAAGACAAAAATGATCCTGATGATGGGCAGAATGCGTGGACTTCGGCTTCGTTGAGTGTCTTGTTACACCCGTTATCTATTATAATAGCTGCTTTTATAATAGTTTGCTATTAATTTCGGCTAATGCGTAGAAGATCAATATCATTTCTAATAGAATGCATTTTTGTATAACTTGCAACCACCATTCCTACTCAATATTTTTATCATCTAAAAATTCCCCAGTTGACTGCCTTAAGTCTGCCTGTTGTTCACAAGTTGCTTTCATGAGGTAATAGCCCGTCCGAGGCAAGTTTGCGGCCATCATTGATAGTGCGCATCCCATCCTCTTTGTAAACACGATGTAGGGATAACCCTTCACTAATGCAAAGAAAATCTGCCCGAACTAAACCCTTAGGTAGGTACTCAGTCAGATTGGATATTTACTTAGCCGAACTTTCTCGTATTGATATACCATTGTTTGGTTGGCCTCTCGGTGATTACGTATCTCATATCAAATGGCAATGATAACAAGTAATCAAACTTGTGCAATGGAATTATACTAATACTTTACCCTATTCTTTGATGAACCTCCCGTTTGTACTCTTTTTCATGGATATGTTACGGCTAATACCCGAAGTGCGGCTAAACCTAGTTATAGCCGGCTAAAACTAGGTGTAGCCGATAGCTGTTGGCTAAAACTAGGCGCAGCCGATTTGGTCGCGGCTAATACTAGGTGTAGCCGGCTAAAACTAAGTGTAGCATGGGGTTTAAAAAAAGTTATTTCTGTTGTCTGTTAAAAAAAAAAGTAAAAAGCAGATCGTTTCACCTAGTTTTAGCCAACAGCTATAGGCTACACCTAGTTTTAGCCGGCGAAAACTAGGTTTAGCCGCACTTCGGGTATTAGCCGTAACAGATATACAACTAAGCGATAATAATGACGTGACGGCGCCCGCGCAGCGGATTATTTCCAATAACTTCCCATTACACTTTACCCATAGGAAAATACTACACACTAAACTTTAATAATAATATATTTATGTCTTTCTGTTATTTTATAACATACCTAGCGACCCGCTTGCTTCGCTTCGGAGTAAAGATTGTGTGCATAAATCTCAAATGTGTTTGTTCCTACCCTACCTTTATAAAACCTTAGGTAGGTACATTAATTAATGTCTATATTATTATAAAACTTATATTCCAACAGCATCCTAGACTTAGTAGATTGGATTCGTAGGGTTGTTTATCTAAAGGGCTTTTATTAAAAAATAAATGGTTGATTGTGCTTGGTACAACAGGAAACGTTTCGCTAATTAATTGTTTACTTTGCTCTTTTAAGGAAATGGGATTAAAAATAATAATTAAGTTTATTTCCTTGGTGCCTGATTTCATATAATAGTAGTAAGACATGATATCATGTTGCTTTGGGTAAGTAACAAAAATAAAGGTCAGAAACATAAAAGTGTAGCGTAGCATAAAAGCGCGTAAGTTATCGAACGTCATAGTTCCCATGTCGTCGCCGTTACCAATAAATAACTTTATTGACTATGAAATAAAACACTTTTAACGGATACTAGCGCGGTTTTATTGAAAGTACTTTGGTAATTAGTTGGTATTTGGTTTGATTTTTGATTTTCCCGACGTTATATTGACTATGTATGAAATAATAAGGCTGTGATATAAATAAATATAAGGTCACATACGAGTATTTACAATTTATGACACTTTATGTAATGTTTAATTTGTTTTAGATTAAGCATAATTATAAAAATTGAATAGACAAAACATTATGTTAAATTGTTAATGAACTAGCTTTGACTTAGTGTTTGTTGTCGTGTATATTTTAAATTAAAGCTACCAAAAAACTATTAACAAAAAACATCGTTAGACAAATTCCTCTTAAAAAGATCGACGTCACCAGTCTTAACCACAAATTTATCTAATGATAAAGATGATCTAAGTTTGTAATAACAATACTTTTTAATAAAAAACATAATGATAATTATAATTCTGGAAATGCCACAGTAGTTTGAAAATACTTTAGAACAACCGAGCGGAACCTTTTCCTTGAACCAAACAATGTGTAAGATTTTTCGCACGCCGCACAAAGTTGCCCACTTAGCTTTAATTTGCATTGCTGTGTTTCTAGTTTACTAACAAAACAGTGCTTTGAGGTCGTCTTCATTGTTTTTAGAGAGCAATTAATATGTGCCAAAGATCTTAGCCTAATGGTAATTAGTTGTATGGCATTAATTAGTCAAAGAACGTCGCGCGTCGTCTCCAGAAAAAAAATACTTTATTTCATAGTCATGAAAGGAAAACGACGACTTCCATGTCCATGACTGATTAGTCGTCTACATATATCCATTCCTTTAGCCGGTTGCAGGTTGCAGGCCAAGAACTAAGCCAAGTTAGTTTTCATACTTAATTGTATACTTAACATAGTTTGCAATCTCCACATAATTATGAATGAATAGCTTTGTATTAAACTAGTTTCGCACATATTTACATATATCATGACCCATTTTCACCCTTCGTTTGGGTCTTCTACAGTCCGCTACTTTTATTTTCATAAAGGAACCTTCATCCATCATACCACCAGGGATATGATCATGGTATGGTGGGTCCGGCCGGTAGGGCTCGGTACTTACTCCGGCTAAGTAAGCAAGCTAAACTAACTTATCTTTTGGTCTGCAAAAAGGTTGGACTTCCCTTACTTATACTGAAATTACTGAATATCCAACAACGAAATCTGATGTGATGCTCAGTTAACTGTTTCGTATTTATGTGACTAGTTGTTTCACGTTTCCAGTGTACCCAGCCTACAAGAATGAGGCGGGGTTCACAGCGTGCCCCGCCCTGGAGACGCGGTACACAGGCGAGCCCAACAACAGGGGCCATCGCGCTCTAGCGGACATCGTGCGTACGCGCAACCCGGGCAAATGTCAGTACAAATTCAACGTTCTATAATATTAGATACAAGGCGGGGTTCACAGCGTGCCCCTCCCTGGAGACGCGGTACACAGTCGAGCCCAACAACAGGGGCGGGCCATCGCGCTCTAGCGGACATCGTGCGTACGCGCAACCCGGGCAAATGTCAGTACAAATTTAACGTTCTATAATATTAGATACGAGACGGGGTTCACAGCGTGCCCGCCCTGGAGACGCGGTACACAGGACACAGACGAGCCCAACAACAGGGGCCATCGCGCTCTAGCGGACATCGTGCGTACGCGCAACCCGGTAATGTCAGTACCAATTCAACGTTCTATAATATTAGATACGAGGCGGGGTTCACAGCGTGCCCCTCCCTGGAGACGCCGTACGCAGGCGAGCCCAACAACAGGGGCCATCGCGCTCTAGCGTACATCGTGCGTACGCGCAACCCGGGCAAATGTCAGTACAAATTCAACGTTCTATAATATTAGATACGAGGCGGGGTTCACAGCGTGCCCCGCCTTGGAGACGTGGTACACAGGACACAGGCGAGCCCAACAACAGGGGCCATCGCGCTCTAGCGTACATCGTGCGTACGCGCTACCCGGTAATGTCAGTACCAATTCAACGTTCTATAATATTAGATACGAGGCGGGGTTCACAGCGTGCCCCGCCCTGGAGACGCGGTACACAGTCGAGCCCAACAACAGGGGCGGGCCATCGCGCTCTAGCGGACATCGTGCGTACGCGCAACCTGGGCAAATGTCAGTACAAATTTAACGTTCTATAATATTAGATACGAGGCGGGGTTCACAGCGTGCCCCTCCCTGGAGACGCGGTACACAGGCAGGACACAGGCGAGCCCAACAATAGGGGCCATCGCGCTCTAGCGGACATCGTGCGTACGCGCAACCCGGTAATGTCAGTAGCAATTCAACGTTCTATAATATTAGATACGAGGCGGGGTTCACAGCGTGCCCCGCCCTGGAGACGCGGTACACAAGACACAGGCGAGCCCAACAACAGGGGCCATCGCGCTCTAGCGGACATCGTGCGTACGCGCAACCCGGGCAAATGTCAGTACAAATTCAACGTTCTATAATATTAGATACGAGGCAGGGTTCACAGCGTGCCCCGCCCTGGAGACGCGGTACACAAGACACAGGCAAACCCAACAACAGGGGCCATCGCGCTCTAGCGGACATCGTGCGTACGCGCAACCCGGTAATGTCAGTACCAATTCAACGTTCTATAATATTAGATACGAGGCGGGGTTCACAGCGTGCCCCTCCCTGGAGACGCCGTACGCAGGCGAGCCCAACAACAGGGGCCATCGCGCTCTAGCGTACATCGTGCGTACGCGCAACCCGGGCAAATGTCAGTACAAATTCAACGTTCTATAATATTAGATACGAGGCGGGGTTCACAGCGTGCCCCTCCCTGGAGACGCCGTACACAGGCGAGCCCAACAACAGGGGACCATCGCGCTCTAGCGTACATCGTGCGTACGTGCAACCCGGGCAAATGTCAGTACAAATTCAACGTTCCATAATATTATATTTTAGTCATAAGCCAAAAATACACCGACATCAGCCATTTTAATGTCCCCACTAGGCCATAGAACTTCCTTACGGGTGGATAAGGAGAATGGGCCATAACCCATCACGCAGGCCCAATGCAAATGCAGCCGGGGCTACGAAAAACGGAGGAACTCGAGATAGTAAATTTTCGGTCACCTATCCCTAAACCTCTTCACCACCGAACTCCTCTAAAAAATACACGGTTAAACCAAACAGATTCACATATGAATGCGCTAGCATCAAGTATCATTCGCCCTAAGATTGCTGCAGACCGACTTAATAAAAGTTCATAATATTTGCATTGTAACTATTAGAGGGCTCATCATATGTTTGCAATGGCTTACATACATCTTTTACTGTTCCGCAATCTCGTTTGTTTGCGAGTTGATAATATCTAAGTATCTTCCAAACTCACGATAAATAAGATACTGGAAAATTCAAGGCACCACTTGAGGCCAGGCGTGGCTAGGCTATTAATTTAATAATGAGATGACATGTGGTAGCGCCATTGGGACTCTAACTTATAATGGTCGCACTCTAAACTCATTCGACCATAATCAAAATAGCTATTGTTGAATTCCCTAGGTATGACAAACGGTGGGCGGCGTATAGTCAAAGCGCTATGCGCGTACACAGCGCGAGCAGACTCCGACATCTCGTTCCGCAAGGGCGACCGCATGGAGGTGCTGAGCGACACGGAGCCGGACTGGTGGCGGGTGCTACACCTCACCACCAGGCGCGAGGGGCTCGTGCCTGTCAACTTCGTCGCTGAGGAGAGCTCAGTGGAGTGCGAAGAGTGAGTCACTTTTAATAACGATTACTAATGATTGTACTGAATGTTGTAAATATGCAGCCGACAATTTTTACTAGTTTTATTGGATCAACAATTTTATAACTCTTTTATATTTTGAATTGTTTTGGCCAAGGGTCTGTCCAATGAATATTTGTTTCGTAGCTGTAATAGCTTAGAATAATAACACCTAGAAGCCGTGTCCTCGTGTGCAAAGTGAGGCACTAATACTAAGCCCAAATGGCTTATTTTCAGATTTATATCCTTCATACGTTACCAATCGTAAGTAAAATCCAATAATACAGTAACTAATGTCATAAATGTAGGAAAATTGAAACTGTTCTGTACTTATTCGGTATAATTAGGTAATAATAGAGAATAAGTCTTAAAACTGAGCCATTTTGGCTGTTTCAGTCGCCTCACTTTTGACAGTGCGCTTTGTAGAGAACTATCGTTCTAGGTGTTATTATTCTAAGTGTAATAAAATCCGAACCTAGACTAGGTATGTACCTAGATTGTTGTTCCAAAAAAATATTTCGCTTTTCTCGCTTTACCTTTGCGATGTATAAACCCTTGTAACGCTCTACGTTCGGAATACGTAATTCGGTATTGATTTTCGAAGTAACTGTACATTTCTTCCGGAAATACGTATCACCTTGCCGGAATAGTTTTTCGAAGTCTTCCGAGGCTCCGAAATATATATGGATTATTATTACTAAAGCCAATGTGTTACGTGTTCCTATCCTATTTCAACTAAGCTAATTATTAACATACTTACTTTTTACAGGCTTCGCGTGCTCTTGATATAACTTCATTATTGTCAAAAACTACGTGAGACTTCATTCTTGGAATTTAATTAACCAGAACTAATCAGCTGACGGCGCGGCGGGTTAAATATAGATAATGTATTTAAATAAGACATTTTCAGATGAACATAATACCTTTTGAGCTTACCCATTTTAAATTAAATTATTTTGATAATATTAATTTTTAAATCACATTCATAATTTGTGTCTATTTGATTAAACTATTTTAGTGTCGGGTATAAAAACAAGCTCTGACCTTTAAACTTTTTGTCTTCAATCATCAAAACCTAAAAATCACGAATCGCATAAATAATACACGCTCCCATAGCATAAGTACCGAAACGCGACATGATAAAGCGATTTATCACTTTTAACTGTCAAAAGAGAACGGATTTTGACAGTCAAGTGTCGATAACTGTCAAAAGACAACGGATTTTGACAGTCAAGTGTCGATAAGGCTATATATTGTACGAAGTACTTATAATTTCCTTGGGCTATATCTAAGTTTCTTACGCCCGTTCTTGTTGTCAGCTAAAATAAGGAAAATACCTATAGACGATTCAAAAGTGCCTAATTATTAAGTTTATTTGAATTTAATTTAAATTTTATTTTATTTACATATCGTGTTTCAGTGGTCATGCTAGGGGGCCAAAAATGTACAAAGCTTTTCGGGTTGAGGCAGCGATCCTAATCGGACCACCTCTAATTCGGCCTTTTTGGTAAAGGGAGCCATCCTGTTGCAGTTGGTTCTTCCCGCACGTCTCCCGGAAGGAAGCGGACAAGTTGCTACTAGCAGAATCGAACCCCCGAGGGACATTCCTCGTGCGGCCCGCGGAACATAACCCACATGGGTTCAGCCTTAGCGTCAAAGATTGGGAAGAAGGGAGAGGCTACCATGTGAAACATTACAAGATCAAGCCGTTGGACAATGGAGGGTTTTACATCGCCACTAATCAGACGTTCCCGAGTCTACCAGCACTAGTTATGTCCTATACGAGTAAGTACATTTCGTTGCTACTGGCGTTGAAACAAGCTGCAGCCGCAAGCTGCAATACATGAAGATTTCATTCATACGACGCGCCACGCTCTGCGCGCTTTGAGACGTCTGCTCGCTCCGACGATCGCCGATTGCGGCTGCAGCTATAACATAATCCACATGGATTCAGCCTTAGTGTCAAAGATTGGGAAGAAGGGAGAGGCAACCATGTGAAACATTACAAGATCAAGCTGTTGGATACTGGAGGGTTTTACATCGCCACTAATCAGACGTTCCCGAGTCTACCAGCACTGGTTATGACCTATACGAGTAAGTACATTTTGTTGCTATTGGCTTTGAAACATAATCCACATGGATTCAGCCTTTGTGTCAAAGATTGGGAAGAAGGGAGAGGCAACCATGTGAAACATTACAAGATCAAGCTGTTGGATACTGGAGGGTTTTACATCGCCACTAATCAGACGTTCCCGAGTCTACCAGCACTGGTTATGACCTATACGAGTAAGTACATTTTGTTGCTATTGGCTTTGAAACATAATCCACATGGATTCAGCCTTTGTGTCAAAGATTGGGAAGAAGGGAGAGGCAACCATGTGAAACATTACAAGATCAAGCTGTTGGATACTGGAGGGTTTTACATCGCCACTAATCAGACGTTCCCGAGTCTACCAGCACTGGTTATGACCTATACGAGTAAGTACATTTTGTTGCTATTGGCTTTGAAACATAATCCACATGGATTCAGCCTTTGTGTCAAAGATTGGGAAGAAGGGAGAGGCAACCATGTGAAACATTACAAGATCAAGCTGTTGGATACTGGAGGGTTTTACATCGCCACTAATCAGACGTTCCCGAGTCTACCAGCACTGGTTATGACCTATACGAGTAAGTACATTTTGTTGCTATTGGCTTTGAAACATAATCCACATGGATTCAGCCTTTGTGTCAAAGATTGGGAAGAAGGGAGAGGCAACCATGTGAAACATTACAAGATCAAGCTGTTGGATACTGGAGGGTTTTACATCGCCACTAATCAGACGTTCCCGAGTCTACCAGCACTGGTTATGACCTATACGAGTAAGTACATTTTGTTGCTATTGGCTTTGAAACATAATCCACATGGATTCAGCCTTAGTGTCAAAGATTGGAGAGGCTACTGTGTGAAACATTACAAGATCAAGCCGTTGGACAATGGAGGGTTTTACATCGCCACTAATCAGACGTTCCCGAGTCTACCATCACTGGTTATGTCCTATACGAGTGAGTACATTTCTAAAAAAGCTACAAAAAAAAAGCTTTGCTAAAAAAGGTTTCACGAGACTTGAAGTATATAACAATATACTTCAAGTCTCGTGGAACCTTTTTTAGCCTTGGGAACATTCATGGCTTTAGCCTCTGGGTTTTACATCGCCATCAACTAGACGTTCCCGAGTCTACCAGCGCTGGTTATGTCTTATACGAGTAAGTACATTTCATATTTTTCATGGTACGGCCTTCAGAACTAAACTCTTTATGGGTTTAGCCTCAGCGTCAAAGACTAGGAAGAAGGGAGAGGCTAGCTACCATGTGAAACATTACAAGATCAAGCCGTTGGACAATGGAGGGTTTTACATCGCCACTAATCAGACCATCACTGGTTATGTCCTATACGAGTGAGTACATTTCATATTTTTCACGCCACAGTCTTCGGAACATAACTCGTTATGGGTTTAGCTTCAGTGTGAAAGACTGGGCAGAAGAAAAAGGCTACCACATAACCAAATAAACCCTTTGGGTGGATTTTACAGCGCCGCTAAAGTTCCCGAGTTGGTTATATCGTACGCAGATGATTTATTAATATTACCAAAATATGTTAAGATTGTTAAATTACTTCAACGATCATCGCGGTATTGTGAGCTACCATATTTTATCTATTACAACAAAACTTGAATATTTTCGTCTTTGTCGGTCAATTCTACATTTTTATACCTATAAGTACTTACCGTATACTGTTTTTTTTTGTCTTTTTTCCTATCGAAACTGTTTCACCCGGCAGATTGCTAATCACCCCAGATTTCCAGTATGTTTGTAACTTGGTTTTTCATGTTTCCAGAAAACGCCCTCGGACTATGCCACGTGCTAGCGCGGCCGTGCCCCAAACCAGAGCCCCAGATGTGGGACCTGGGGCCCGAACTACGCGACAAGTGGGAGATCCCGCGCAGCGAGATACAGCTCATCCGCAAGCTCGGCCAAGGGAACTTCGGGGAGGTCTACTACGGCAAGTGGCGGAACACCATAGAGGTCAGTATGTCTAGTTTGAAACTAACACATTAATCGTCATAACACAGTCTATTATAGTCCACTGCAGGATACGGCATCTCCCTTGGGAGGATGTTGTCATAATCCCCATGTTTGGTGGCTTGTTGGTGATCATTAGACCGTTCTCATATGGAATATTTTCTGGTTCACTTTTACGATGCGACGACATTCCAGTGTGAAGGATTAGCACGCTGGCTCGGCTTGCGCGTTTTTTGATCTCAGTTCTAACCTTATCTAATCAAACCTACTTATTAGCTCACTCTTTTTTCATGGCGAAGGACTTTGCCCCCCGTCCCGCCTGCTTTAGTCTACCCCCTTTTGTGATTATTATAAATATGGGGAGGGGGAGTAGGGGGTCAATGTCAACCACAGAACATTAATGGATGTCATTAATCGTGAAACTGGTAAAACTAAAGCACGGGAAAATAGCCTAACGCTTAAAATTAATAATGAATTAATAAACACAGATAAAGAAATTGCTAATATTTTCGATAAGTTCTTTGTAAACATACCAGTAGAAACTACATCAAATTTGGATTCCTCACCAGCGGCTGCTGTATCTGTGCTAAAGGGACATGTGGCTGAAAGTGATTCATTGTTTAATTTTAAATGTATTAATGCTTTAGATATTATTAAAGCTTTCAATTCTCTAAAAATGAAAAGCTCCACTGATTTATGGGGCATATCAGTTAAGGTTATTAAAAATATTGTGTATACTATTGCCCCTTATCTTGCTGACGTTTTTAATCAGTGTATTGATCAAGGAATATTTCCTGATCTTATGAAGTTTAGCAAGGTAATACCATTGTTTAAATCAGGAGATAAAGAAGACCCTAGCAATTACAGACCAATATCGATATTACCTGCCCTAAGCAAGATTTTTGAAAAAATAATACTTGAGCAATTATTATGTCATTTTAATGTAAATAAACTTTTGCACAACAAACAATTTGGTTTTACGAAAGGTCGTTCCACAACTGATGCTGGGGTTGCGCTTTTGAAGCATGTCTTTGAGGCTTGGGAGGGGTCTCAGAATGCCCTTGGCATTTTCTGCGACCTGTCCAAGGCTTTTGATTGCGTGGACCATTGCACGCTGCTGTTGAAGCTGAATCATTACGGTGTAAAAAATAATGCTCAAAAATTAATACTGTCGTATCTCAGTTCCAGGACTCAAACAGTTAATATCAATGGAATAAGTTCGTCAGGTTCTCATGTAAAAATGGGCGTTCCGCAAGGCTCCATTTTGGGCCCTTTCTTATTTTTAATATATATAAATGATTTACCCTTTTTTGCAGAAAAATTCTGTGATATTGTTTTGTTCGCAGATGATACTTCTTTAATATTCAAAGTTGACAGGAATAAAACTGATTTTGACGATGTGAACAAAGCACTCTCGCAGGTTCTTGCTTGGTTTAATGTTAATAATCTCCAGCTTAATGCTAAGAAAACGAAATGTGTTAAATTCGCTTTACCTAATGTACAGGCGAATCCCACTGAAATTGTTATCAATAATGAGAAATTAGATTTGCTCGATTCAACAGTTTTCTTGGGTGTTACTCTTGACAGTAAACTTCAATGGAATATGCATATCGCAGCTCTGGCTGGCAAGCTCAGCTCTGCTGCCTATGCCATTAGAAAAGTTAGACAGTTAACAGATGAAGAAACTGCCAGATTAGTGTATTTCAGTTATTTTCATAGCATTATGTCATACTGTATTCTTTTATGGGGGATAGCAGCCGATATAAATACTATTTTTGTTTTACAAAAACGAGCAATAAGAGCTATTTATCAACTAAGTTCTAGAACATCTCTTAGGGATAGATTCAAAGAGATTGGTATATTGACAGCAGCATCTCAATTTATATTAAACTGCATACTTTTCGTGCGTCGCAATATTAACTTATATACAAAGCATAGTGATTGGCACAATCGGAATACCAGAAATAAAGACAAACTTGTAATGCCTCAGTATAGATTAGAAAAAGTCCGTGGTTCTTTCATAGGTCTTGGTATAAAGTTTTATAATAAAATTCCAAGTAATATTTTGGATTTACCATTTGAAAACTTTAAGTCTCATGTAAAAAATTGTCTTCTCAAAAAAGGATACTATACCGTTAAAGATTATTTAATTGATAAAGCAGCCTGGTCGTAGATTTTTCTATTCTATGTGAAAATTGAGGGAATTGTCCTACCTACTTAAAACTTATTGTAAGCTTTTTGACTCGACGACGCCTTAATGCGAGTAGCTTTAGTATGTCATGCTCACTTTAAACATTTCTGCGGTGGTGTCGTGTGGGGCGGGTCGTTACGTTCCCTCAAATATGGTTGAGCGAAGCGATGGCTGGTCCATGCGTCATGCTCGTGAACGGGTGCTGCCAGTGGGAATGGGTCTGCTTCTGTCTGCTTGTACTAAGGGCGTCGTATATTTATATATTTTTTTTTTTCTCTGTTTGATGTTATCAATATGTATGGCACTTCTTACTCAAAACATAAAACTAATAGGCAAGTAAACCTTGTTTTGATTTCTCTTTTTTTTTATTGCAATCATTTTGCTTTCTATAGTCAGTAGTTTTTGTAAGTAAAGGCCTATGAAAAGCTTTTGGATATTAGTTTTCAATTCAGTGCCTTAGGATGGGTAGCCTAAGTATGTCATGCTCTCTTTAATCATTTCTGCGGTGGTGTCGTGTGGGGCGGGTCGTTACGTTCCCTCAAATATGGTTGAGCGAAGCGATGGCTGGTCCACGCGTCATGCTCGTGAACGGGTGCTGCCAGTGGGAATGGGTCTGCTTCTGAGTACCTATCCTAACGCATATTGAATTGTAAGAATTGCGTTTTTTTTTTTGTTAATTTTATGTGTTGTATCAAGTATTTTTTGGTAAATTTTGCCTACTTAGGTGCACTTTCGAGTTGCAGACATAGCGATTACTGATTTCTCAACTAGTTGAAAGTTATTTACTCTCACAATATTAACTATCTGATATGTAGTAGGTATTTAATTTCAACCTACCTACCCATTGTGTACAAACTTTTGTTAATTATTGTGATGGAAAATGACCTCACTTTAAATGTGGAGCTCATTTTTCAATGTTGACGACTCTGTATGAAATATACAGGGAGAAAAAAGCAGCCCTTGACGAGTTTCTTGCCGGTTCTTCTCGTTACAAGGTCTCCCGCTCAGGGTTTGCGAACCGATGGCGTAGCTTCTTTGACATTCACAAGTGCTTGTAACAGCCTAGACTGAATAAATGATTTTTTGATTTTGATTTTGATTTTAAAAAAAGAATCTTTGTTCTGTGATGTCAACAATGAAAATAGCTTTTTAACTCTTTCATAGAATTAAAAAACAAAGACATTTATTTGACGACAAATCTACTAGGTTAGCGATAGATCGACTATTTTGGAGACAGATCCTATATCGGCAATAAAAAGCATTATTTTAAATACCAATTTGCATTAATTTGATGATACAAACTTGGAGACCGTTTTGGTTAATATGATGACAAAAATCTTTGTTAGGAATAAAAACTATAATTTAATTGGTGTCAAATATAAACTTTGGTGATATAAATAAATTGTTCCCGTATCATGTTATTGTAGTATTTTCTTGACTTTTATTTTTAATCTTTTCAGGTCGCCGTCAAAACGCTAAGAGAAGGCACGATGTCGACTCAAGCGTTCCTCCAAGAAGCAGGCATCATGAAGAAGTTCCGCCACAAGCGTTTAGTGGCGCTTTACGCGGTGTGCTCAACGCAGGAACCCGTATACATAGTCCAAGAGTACATGAGCAAAGGCTCGCTGTTAGAATTCCTTCGAAACGGCGAGGGGAAGTTCCTACAATTCGAGGATTTAGTCTACGTCGCCGCTCAAGTCGCCTCAGGAATGGAGTATTTAGAGTCGAAACTCCTTATACACAGAGACCTCGCCGCAAGAAATGTCCTCATAGGCGAGAACAATGTAGCCAAAATATGCGATTTCGGCCTCGCACGTGTAATAGAAGATAACGAGTATTGCCCCAAACAAGGCTCCAGATTCCCCGTAAAATGGACCGCGCCTGAAGCGATAATCTACGGGCGATTCTCCATCAAAAGCGACGTCTGGTCTTACGGGATTCTCCTCATGGAACTATTCACGTACGGCCAGATCCCTTACCCTGGACTCCATGGAAAAGACGTTATAGAACAAGTGGAAAGAGGGTACAGGATGCCTAAACCCGTTGGCCATTATCTCCCAGACGATATCTACCGGCTCATGCTTCAGTGTTGGGACGCTATCCCTGAGAAGCGACCGACATTCGAGTTCCTTAACCACTATTTCGAATCCTTCACAGTGACCAGTGAGATACCGTACAGAGAAGTGCAGGACTAGTGCTGTGATATAGTGAATTAATTGTGACTATGGTTCTAGCCGTTGCCCGATGATGTGGTGCGTTTCTAAATAACCGAGAAAATGATCTACGCTACTAAATGCAGCTGTGTAATTAAATTATTCGGTCGTGTCAATCATTTTCTCCGTTCATACCATGGAGCTTATTAAACTGCCATGTCGAGTAATTGTAATGATAAGACTTTTTTAAAGATTTTTATACTCGGATCATGATTAAATTACAATACAGGAATGGGTGAGCTTTTCGAGTTTGTCGGTCAGCTTTTCATTTCCGATTTGTGGGAGCAGTTTCATGATAGCCGTAGCACCTGACTCGACTTAAGCACTGGATACAAGTATGCGAGGTTCTCTTAATTTATCTTGCTATTTAACTCTCGTCCTTATTTATTACTTATTAGTGACCGTAGCTTGTAAGCACTAAAGTAGGCTATTGTTTTGCGTTTTGTACAAAACAAACTATTCACTAAGAAGTAAGCAATAAAAAAAAATTTAAATACAAACACAATATTTTCATATTCTAAAGTGAGATGTGATATTTTTTCATCTTAAGGCCCACTGGTGTCAACTAAAATCAAGATCTCGAATTATATGCTCTTTCCATTTTTTTGCTAGAACATTCAATAGAGAAATATTTGCACATTGTAATTTTACTAAGCGTACAAATTCTACTGCCAAGATTTTTTTTGTAATATAAATGTAATGCCACAAGGCTCCTTTGCAACTGTTTAGGTAGCCAATACAATAAATTGTGCGAATTAAAAAAATAGTATTAATTTCATTACTGATTAGATCCTGTATGATTTATTTAATCTAAGAATTGCCTTGTCAAAACTTTGATCACTTGCAAAGGGGCCAACTACCCTCATGTAAAAAGACAAATAAAATTAGCTTTAGGACTATATATACCAAAGAGTTATTTGTACATTAAGAGCAGACGTAGATGGAGCATATTTCTAGCATAGTTAATCTTTGTGACCTGTATAACGTTAATTTGACCAGTATCCCACAATTTTGATATGCATATGGCTAAATTGTATTATAAAAAAAAAATATTGTTACTAATTTACAATTTGAATCTAACACTGACTGATTATTTTACATTGCCGTTTATTATACTCATCTGTCAAGTATAAATGAGCCCTAATCTCTTTATTACCAATGCTTTTAAGTATTAAAATGCTTTAATCAATTCATTTTTGACCTAGTAAATGTATAAAGCCAATCAAAATAGTGTCTTAATAACATTCCAAATAATCAAACACGTAAAATTTGGACACTTTTGTATTAAAAACATTAGATTTGTAAGATTTTGTACATACAATGAAAAATAAATGTCATTGATTAAAACGAAGTATTTCATTGTTATTATCATTTATTCTGGATTCTATACCATTTCATTATTTATAAAATTGGATAATTTTTTATATAAATCATACATAGTATTAAAAGTAGCTGTATACGTAACATGTTTTTCCCGGACGGAACGGGGCGATTTATTGACATCGTTGCATATAAAAATATAGTAACAAAATATACGCGACGAGAAAACGGACGGGATGGGGAAAAATGTGTAGTGCATATGGACTTCACCGTTTCTTGTTTTTTCTTGTTACATATACAGTGACCTTAAGGGGCTTATTTAGGTCAAATAGCGCCACCAATATTAGGTACATTACTTTTTTACTCGTAAACCAAGTGAATATTTAAAAAATGGAAACAATAATGCCCTCTTAAATTGTCTCTAATATTTTTCATTCATTGTACTAGTTTTAAAATGCATTTTTGGTTTAAATGGATTTTAAAAGTTACAGAAAGAATGAAAACTGTTAAAGAGTTATTAAAAAAATACTAGAGACAATTTAAGAGGGCATTATTGTTTCCTTTTTTTAATATTGAACTGGTTTACGTATAATAAAAATAAATGAATTGGCGGCGCGAGTTGACGTATAGGGGCCTTAAATATAGTATCTTACAATATACATCAAGATTGCACTTAAGACTGCAGGTACAGGCCTTGGCACGGATCTATTTTTAGGTAATCCCCTCCAATTTCTCCCATCGCTCAAGATCCGTGCCGGCCGGCACCTATACAAGGACATTGCTTATGAGCACTGCACAAGTATACATATTAAATTGATTTATGCTTCAGCGTTCATTGAAATTGTCATTCTAGTCACAGGTTCATCCTAAAGTTATCAATTTATTTTTAGCCATAATACTGATCAAATAAAAATATGTAAATAAAATAATTGGGTTAGGTAGATTAGAACTGTGACCAACAGGAAAAAATATAATAGCGGACGAGATAAAAGTCGTATATCTAACGCGGTAATTTGTGAGTATTTGCAGTAGTTATTGACCTAACAAAATCACAGTTAGAAATTTAGATACCCACATCAGTGAGTCAGACTTCCCATTTATACTAAAGGAACTATTTATTGGAAGTCGAAGTCAAAATAACTTAACGGGCGACAAATAGTGGATTATATAAAAAAATACGTAAACGAACGGGCAGTTACATGGGGGAAATAAAAATCTAAGTTAACAGTGAAAATTCTAAGAGTGATAAAAATACTGAGTGGGCGACTATTATACCAAGTAAGTTACTATTAACGGATTTGAGCTAATACATAAGTTAGGTAAGATTAAAAAAATAGCACTTTTCAAATAAAATATTGAATATAATGTGTGCCGTAAAGTTGTCACTAAAATAGAAATTTGGACTTTTAGTAGGTATTTACAGAATGAAAATAAAATTAAAAAATATGATAGATTCTTTGATAGGGAAACCCTATCCGATATGCAAACATAATAATTATAGCATCATGAGAATACGAGACATCATAGATCAAAATCGAAAAGGTCCTTGTTTTAAAGTCGCCCATTTTAAAAAATTGTATCCGCCCTCAGTCTGTCACCCACTTAGTATTTCAGTATGCTCTATACAGTATTTTTGATACCTTGAATTTCAATTTATTATCACTCGGTTAAACACTACGCCTATGATTGCGCCATTGGGACGTCAACTTATAGATGTTGTCACTGTATATTAGGACCCTTTGTGACACGTTTCTTCAGATCAAATACACGGTATTGTCTGTCTTCACACATTTCTATGTAGAGATGAGATTTACACTGTATCTGCATAAATTTTACTCTTTATCTTCAAATATCTATATTCAGATTGGTAGATAGATTGCAAATAATGCCAGCATTGCAGCAAAGGCATCGGCACGTACTGAGGATGTTTCTTGCTGCAATGGTTTAGGTAAATTGCTAATGCAACCAGCATACCTGACCATACATACCTGTAAAAAGAAATAGGTCATGTACAAAACGGGGACAGTAGATGCGAGGGTGGATTGATAAGTCCATGACATTTTAATGAAGAAAGACTTTTTTGAATATTTTGTTTTATTTCTTTACATAATCTTATTGTAGCTCTGCGTATTCAGTCCAACGAAGTTCTTTTTTTTTCTTTCATCGCCTGAAAACTGGTAACTAAAATGAGGGCCCATTTCAGACACCACCTTTTGACTTGATAAAAATCTTTGCCCGCCAAGACATTTATTCATGTTTGGCAAGAGAATAAACCTCACTGGGGTTGAATCTAGAGCATAGGAAGGATTCATCTTCATTCGATGAGTTTTGATGTCATGAGGGTCGACAGGGTCATTAAGAAAAGTTAGAAGTCCAAGCGACTTCTAGCTTTTTGTTTCATCTTTTGCCGAATTTGAAAAAAATGTAGTGTAAAGATGCCTTAAAAAGTTTCTTTTTAAGACACAAAAATAAATTAAGAAAAAAGTATTTCTTCTTTTCAAAGTCATGGACTTATCAAACCACCCTCGTATTAAAGTGCAATTTATTCAGTTAGTGGTATGGTACCCAAGCGGGAAAATGGGGGTGCAAGCAAACAACACACGACAATTGAATATATCAATTTTGTATATCACATCAAATACAATATCAATATCTGTGTTAATCTCTGTTTAAATTTCTCAAATCCATCAAGAAATGACAAAAATATTAAAGTTTTAAAAAATGAGTTTAAAAAACACGGCCAGCGATGACGTTACGTGCCACGATCGCCCGAACAAACACCCGCCGCGCCGCTGAGCGGCGCACGTGGCTGATGTCATCAGCGAATCGTGTAATAGGGCTGTTGACTATTTTTTTTATTTCATAAATAACCTCTCAAAAAAAGAAACATTGGTAAAAGAATTAATTCGCTAGCATGAAAACTGCCCGAGATATCACAGTGTGAAATGCACACAAATGGACTCGATCAAAAACGCTCCATACTAATGGCTTCCACGTTATGACGTCACGCCTTGCAAGTTTGTATGCAACGCGTAGGATATTTGTTTAGCAGTTTAGCGTCTGTGTTTCCGAGCGCATACAACCTGACTCTATTCAAGGCCAGAGTGAATAAGCACCTTCTGGGCAAGCTCGCTCCATCGTAGACCCTGTCTTTGCTTTTGGGCAAGACTGGGGTCAAGAGCAAACCCATTAAATATAAAAAAAAGCAGCTATATTAAATATTGTGTTTATCAAAATGGTTTCTTCGACAAATTTGCTATACATTTTACGGACTAATTAAAGGTATCATTTATTTTAATAAATTTTATACTTTTTAAATGGCAAGTCCATTCATCCATCCACCCAACTTTGAAGGGCCATAAAACAAATAATATGCAATATATAAAATCAAGAGGTATACAAGCTACTCTAAAAGTTTAATATGTTTACGATTTTTATTAGTATTTCGTTATTTTATTCATTAGTCAACATCCCTATTGATTTTGATGTGACTGTAACTACATATTTAACTAAAAACCTCGTTGATCCTCATTAGCGTCCACGTCAATGATCATGTCATAAATGATACTAAACTTAATACTTGTACTTAGCTTAATATCTATAGGTATTCCATGTAAGATCTTTTTATCATTTTGTGTTGGTTTCAATCTTGTTGGTGTTAAGAAATAAATAAAATAAAATAAACGTGACGGAGGCATACCCCGTCATAACATAATACACAGCTCGCGCAACATAACTTGAACCAAACCATAGACAATGAGGCTTGCGCAGTAGCTATTTTCAGTACAGATTTGTAGTGCGCAGGTCACGTGGTACTAAAAATTGGGTCAAGTTATATTGCGCGAGCTGTACAGCACTATTGATACTGGGGCGTGGATACAGCTTTTTCGGCGCGTATAAAATTCGAGCGTTCAAACGTTGATGTGCAACTAAACTCGCATAAGCGCGAGCTTACTGATTTACTGATCGACTGGTTTAAGCAAACATGAATTAGCGCTAAACGCGAGGCTAGAATTTTAAAGCGTAAAATGTAGCGCGTATACGGAAACGAGCTTATACGCGCATCAGCGTCGGAGCCAGGGCCTGGCATGGGGGGCAACTGCTAGGGGCGCAACCCTAAGGGGCGCACTTTACTATAAGTCTTGGGGCGCAAAATCCAAATCTTGCCAGGGGCTCTCATTACCCTAGCTTCGACGCTGATGCGCATATGAAAACTCTAGTTTAACCCCAAGGGTCATTACTTACTGGAAGACAAAAGGTTTGCTGAATAGCAGGAAGGAAATGATGATAGAGAGCGCTTTCCTCATAGTTGTGACGGTAACGGCCACAGCGGCGCCGCAGATCCTAACCAATGTCAGCACTGCTTGCAACCCCATGTAGCCACTTAAGCTTAGTAGGAAGATATTTGTGTATAGTTTCAGGGGCATCTGGGGAATAAAAAATTATGATAATTTATACATACACTGAGAAAATATTAAGAACATGATTGATAATGATATTGGCAGTAGTAAAGAATTGACACGGCTCTGATAGCAAGTTTAAAGATGAACGAAGATGTCAAACATCATGAATATTACATAAGAGATAATCTTTAGATAGGTACCTATTGTTTTTTTTATTTCAAGTTTGGGCCATTCCATAGATGGGCATTTTGCTCCAGTTTTGACCTACTCTTGAGTAAATTTTGTATATGAGTGAACTTGAGTGAAGTATGAATTAACTACATGTTGCTTTTGAAATAGAGGCAATAAAAGAAATATAAAATTTATAGCTTTTCCCCGTTATCACATGGAATGACCCATATATAAAGTAAGATTTTAAATTCAATTGGCTCATACAAATATACATAATTACTCACTGAGAGTTCTAAATGAAAAATTGCTGACTCGAATTAAAAATTATATTTTAACATACACATACAATAAAGTATAAAACTTTTTTATTACCTCTGAGCAATATATATAACCCGCTGTCATAATCCCAGAAGCACCAGTGATAACCACAAGGTACCCACAAGCGATTGCATAGGAATAGAACACCACTTCATTGTTCGAGGCTTGGAACTGCTTCATGGCTTTTTCTTGGACATTCCCGATGATTGCATCACATAGCAATGCCATAGATATTACAATCACACCAATAATATCAAAGTTTGGAGAAGTATTTGAATCAGCTGAAAGAGTTACAAATTCAATTAAGAAATTAATATAATTTATAATAAATATTTTGATTAAGTTTAATTTATTTAGTATGATTGAAAGTGTCAGAACACTGTGTCTTTAGGTTAACATATATCACTAGTTTGGTTGGGCGTGCTCTGTGGTAATACTGTATCAATGATATGATGAATGATAAAGACATGGTGTTCTGATACACCAAATGTTACAAGACAAGTGTGGATCCACCTTTAAACAATTATGAAAAATACTTTTTATTTTATCAGACAAAATGAATTTATAAAAAGATAAAACCTAAATATCTGACAAACAAAATCATGTCAATTACCTAATGTGAACATAGTTAATCCAATACACATAATAATAGCGGCTATGTAATCCAAGAACCCATATCTCTTCCCCAGTATTATAATGCTTCCGATCATTACAGGAATGAGTTTGCAGCTCTTGAATATCAGCTGTGTCGGGTAGTTCAGATAGCTGAGAGCTAGATTGGAGAATGACATCGTACCTAATGTCAGTGCTGCTAAAATTGCATAAGTCTTCAGAGGCACTCTGAAACAGTTCCAATAGGCTATTATTTCCAAAATCTCATGAGAAACTGAAATTCCTAAGGGCCATCTCACAAAGACAGTTTTGCTATGAATATTGTTAGGCATGCATTTATTTAGGCGCTATTTTAGTGTGTAGTGTGTAATACGAGAGTGTGCAGATGCACACTAAAACAATGTGCATGTGCACTCCTAACACATTCATAGTATAGCAAAACGGGCTTCGTGAGATAGAAGAACTATACCTATCCATTGTAAACAACAGGAAATGGTTTCAGAATATTATGAAAAGTTATGCTCAAAACTATTACAAAACTTACTGGTTTCTGAGGCACTTTGGTAGGTGGTTTATCTGTTTGATAAGGGGTCAACTAGCATCACCAAAACATTTTTTTTTTTTTTCATATTTGTTTGCTAACATGCGATCGGTCCTTGGACCATAAGCAGTTGTTTTTATTTTTAATGCAGGCGTGGAGGCATGCCTTTCCACTGTTAGGCTGCCTTTATGTTTTGCTAACTTGTGAGGTTATTGTATGTTGTCCCAAGTATGCAGTCTCTTCAGACGTCTTGTCTGCAATGGTTCAATAAGACTCTGGGCCAGTTTGTTCTTATGATTACTGATTCGATCTTTATAAGAACTAATGCTATTGGCTATTTGCTGTTTGACTGTTGGAATGTTTAGATACTCATGGACTTCTTCCATTCTCGTGAACCATGGGGCATTAACTATTGTTTTATTTATTTATTTATTTAACCATTTATTTCAGGCTACTAGGCCCATACAATATATACCTTACAGACTAACATACATAATTATTAAATAAAAATAAAAATAATCTATTTGTTTACACGTATCGAAGGCGGCGACGTGTTGCGCAATGCAGTGTCCGGTATCCGACCGCGAAAGCGTCGGAACAAGACACCCTTCGGCCAAAAATCTTCTTTCATGAAGGTCGACAGATGTTCAGTCGGTACCCTCACCACGAATGAGTTGAAGTTCACATTGTGGCGTGACTCCAACCGCTCGACCCTCAGAGTGAATTTGGTCTTTACTCTGATGTATTCTCCGATGTCATCAGGCTTCGTGCTGTAGTGCAGGCGAGATACATACACCAGCGTCGTCGGGATAGCCGGACGTAGTAGGTGGTTGTGTCCGGTCGGGGCGGTGCCACAAAGGTTACGGCGGGTGGGCTTCCTCTTCTTTTCCACCTTTTTAAAGCCGTCCCTGTCACACTCTTCATCCAGTCTCCGTGGATGCACAGGCTTAGAGACCGGTCGGCGTTGTTTGTCTCCCTCATTGGTACCCCGCTCGAGTTGTTGGACAGCGGGTCGGTTAGCAGCGGTGACTGCAGCGTATGCACGTTGAGGGGTCGACGTGCCCACGCGTGACGTCTCCGCCGGGGCGGGGCGTGCGGCGGCGGGGCGCGGTGCATCGCGCGATGTGTCGGCGGCGGCCGGTGACGCATCCAAGTTCGCCGACTCAAAACTGCCGATGGATGCATTTTGCGCCCCACGACGAGTGTTCACGTTGCAGGCCTCAGGTGACCTACTTACCGCAGCGGTGTTGCTTAACAACAGCACTTGGGCTCGCAACTCACTGATGGTGTTATCTGAAGCCTCTAGTTTACACTGTACTTCTGCCAGGCACGCTTTCAGGGAGGTGATATCCTTTAGCAGCCTGGTGACGTCGACGTGGTCGAAAGTGACAGGGGGCAGCTTGTGCAGCTCCTTCGCCACGAATGTCGGCACGTCGTCTGGATCGGTCTCCTTTAGACAGGTGATGATGTCCTGGAGACTCTTCTCACCTCCATCCCTTCGTCGAGATGGCATCACATCGGCTTTCCCGATGCTCCTGAACAGCAGCGCCTTGCCACTGCAAATCTCATCTTCTTTGAAGTTTGACTTGCAGATCTGCACGATGCTGACCTCGTCCATAGTATCGATGGCGTTTTGAATAAAAGCCAAGACTTCATTCACTATGAGTTGCTGGGAACCCATTTTAAGCACACTGTTCTGAAATCTTTGCAGAATTTCTATATTCAACGTTTTTGCAGAACCCCACAGCTGTATGCCGTAAGTCCATATAGGTTTTAGTATGGCTTTATATATCAGGACCTTGTTGTCAACCGACAGTCGCGAGCCTCTACCCATAAGCCAATCCAGGGATCTTAGTCTATGGTTTAGCTCATCACGCTTCTTCTGAATGTGTGCTTTCCAGGTTTGCTTTCTGTCGAGGTAGAAACCAAGGTATTTAACGCATATGTTATGCGGCAGGACCTCTTGACCGAGCTTAACAGGAGGGCAATCTTCTTTTCGCAAAGTAAATGTGATGTGATTTGACTTGGTGCCACTAGCCTGAATTCTCCAAGACTGGAATCAGGAATGGACATTATTCAAGTGTTCTTGAAGATTCCTTGATGCTACTTCGGGATCTGTGTCATGTACCAGTATGGCTGTGTCATCTGCAAAAGGGCTGTAATGACTTTATCCGACTCTGGAACATCAGCTGTGTAGATGAGATACAGCGAGGGGCCCAGCACTGATCCTTGAGGAACTCCTGCTTTTATGTCGTAAAAATCGGATGTAGTGTTATTGATTTTCACATAGAAGATTCTACCGTCTAAATAAGACTTCAAAAGGAGGTACATAGTAAGATACCAAGCAATTAAGTTTTATAATGCCCTGCCAGTGGAGTTGAAAACTATTTATAATGTTAACATATTTAAAGACAATCTTAAGTCTTACTTATTGAAAAAATGTTACTATTCCACTGATGATTATTTAAATGATAGAAATAATCACTTGTTTCTATCATTTAAATAATCATCAGATCAATTGAATTTGTTGTTTTTGTTTTATGTTTTATTTTATTTATAACTTGTATTAATTAATTTCCGATACAATGTATATTGTTTGTGGAATAAATTACTTACTGACTTACTTACATAGTGTTCGGTAATAGTTTTTTAAGTTTGTAAAGCAAGCCGTTGTGCCAAACTTTATCAAAAGCCTGCTGAACGTCTAAGAACGCTGCAGAGCAGTACTTCTTATTTTCCAAGGTGTTTCTTATGTACTCGCACACCCTGTGAACTTGCTCATTGGTTGAATGATGCCTTCTAAATCCAAACTGGTGCTCCGGGATAATTGCACTAGCTGTCAATATTTCATTGAGGCGTGACAAGATGATTTTCTCAAGCACCTTCGACAAAACAGGTAGGAGGCTTATTGGTCTATATGATGATGTCAAGTGTGGTGGCTTTCCTGGCTTTGGAATCATAGTTATTTGCGAGACTTTCCATATACTTGGAAAGTAAGCAACACGTAACACAGCGTTGAACAATGATGTAATGAAAACTATAGCTTTCCGCGTCAGGTTACGCAGTACCTCTGCAGTGATTAGGTCAAACCCGGGGGCTTTTTTAAGTTCTAGATCCATTATTGTTCGACGAACTTCTGCAGGTGTACAGCACCGAATAGGGAGACTAAGCTGAAGGTCGCTTTTAAGAAATTTCTCAACCTCACGATCATTGTTTTCATTGCCTATGTCAGTATTAGGCGTAAATACGCTGCTCAGGAATGACCCATACGCTTCCGCTCTTTCTTGGTCCGTTTTGGCCCACGTACCATTTGCATTTTTAAGTGGATATTGAGCAACTTGCGGCTTATCGCGGGATTTCACCGTTTTCCAGAGTGAATATTCGTTTTTCGCTGAAGCAGTGGGGGTCAAACTTTGAAGGTGTTGCTGTAATGTTTCATTTTCTATGTTTACCAAGAGCTGTTTAAGACTAGCGGCTGCTTTGTTAAACTCCCTTTTATCCGCTGGGTGACGACTGCAGTGCCAGACTCTTCTAAGGCGCCGTTTTTCCAGAACCTTTAATTTTATTATTTCAAACCTTCAAATCAGATAATGTGGACCCCTTAATGAATAAATAAACCTCCGACAAAAGTACCTTATAGAAACTGAGCATTAGATTTAAGGCCCAACATCTATAATGAACAAGGTTGTCCATACTTACTTCCTCTTTATAGGATTTCTGATTAATGATTCCACATAACTAAAGATCATTGTCATTAAAAATTGGACTAAAGTTATATACAAACTCACAGGCTTCACTTCAGGCCCAGAGAATATTAATTCTAAGAAATAACCATAAGCTAAATAACAAATAAACACAAATGCAGAACATAATGCAAACTGTGTCAATTGACTATAGTTTGTAATATCTAAACATAAGATGTTAATGGCTGTTTTTTGGCTTCCATTGCCATTCTCATCCATTTTTATAATCGTTTCTTTTGGGGACTTCATGGTTATTTGTGGTTTTTCTATTTCATTATTAATTCATCTGGAACAGATAGAAAAGTCATGAAATATGTAATCTTTATTAATTAAACCCACTGTGCTTCACTGTGAGAAATGTCTCTCGTGCATTCTCACTATGTTAGGAAAAGAGCATATATTTATAATATAGAGTTTCTAATTTTAATACTGCCAGCTTGTTGATGTAAACAGACGAAATATTGGCTGGCTGGCGCTTAAATTTAACTAATTTAATTTTAATATTCAGTATTCAACTTAGCAGGGAAACAAGAGGATAATATTATTGAGATGGAAATATGGTGTTGGTCACCCAAAAATATGGTCAAGAGATACTTACAACTTTGTGACAATGAGTTCCTTATAATTATAGTTAATAAAGGTATTGATAATCAATGCATTTTGCAATGCATTTTCAATTAACAATTTTATTACATTACATGCCCTAAAAAGACACGTATTTTTTGTTTTTACTCAAAATCAAAACTGTCTGTCAGTGTCAAGCCAGTGTCAAATATGTCATATGTCATCTTATGTTTTGGCATAGATATAGGCCGCGTTCCCTCTTGAGCCAATAGTACTGTTGGCGATGTGAGCGCTAAAAGCTGTTCCGTTTTGATTATCGCGCTGACAGCACTGTTGACGCGATTTCAATTCGGAACGGCTATTATCGCACGCATCGCGCGCCGAACTTCTGATTCGTTATTTACTTTGTTTTGACGTTTTGTAACGTCAAAACAAAGTAAATAACGAATCAGAAGTGTGTAAGGACATGAACGTCAACTCAAAACGTCAAATATGACAGACTGCTCACAGTGCTAACGCTCGAGAACGATATCACTGTAATCGCAAAATGGCGGCGATAGTGACGTCATCCGTGACGTAAATACTGCTATCGTTGGCGCGCTCACATCAAATCGGAACGAAGTGTGAGCGCGATATCAGTGTTATTATCGCTGTTGGCGCAAAAGGGAACGCACCAATAGTATATTAAAAGGGGTAGATGCGCTACCGAGCATAGATATAGTATATTAACTGGCTGGCACGGGTCGCTCACAATGGCCTCGAACTAATCTCATTCCGTCAAGCCCCGCCCGCTCACATAGGACCAAAACGGCGGACGGCGGCGAACGGCTTGCAGGCGATATTTTGTTTTATTGTGAAGAAGATATGGTTTAGTTTTGTTTGTAATGTTCTGTGACTTATATCGTTATGACATTGCCTTTCCAATGACGTATACACAGACCGGATTGAGTAAATGGATGCGTTCCAATTGCCAACCGAACTAGTCGGACTTTTTCACTTGACTATATGACTCTTATTGTGATGAAGATAAGGTTTAGTTTTGTGTGACCCAATATCGTGCAGTTCAACATGTTATTGCGTATTATAAGGTTTGTTAGTATTATTGCGTATTATCGGTATTATATCTTCGTATTGGAAATTTATTATAGATTCTGAAAAACAATACAGCATTAGAATTGGTAAACATATAAGAGCTGGGTCGTTTTTATTTACGTAACCCAGTTTTTCGTGGTTTTTCCGGTTTTTCCCACCAGATGGCAGGGCTGCACGTAGGATTCGTAATCAAAATGGCAGTGCTCCAGAGGTAAGGGGCTACCGAGCGACCGGGTGTAAGGGATAGATATATTATGACGTCAAAATATGGGGTTGCCATGATCAGAAAAAGTACCCTTAACGGGGTAGCATCCGTTAATGTGCAGATTACTAGTTAAAGCACGGAAATCGTCTACTTTAAGAAAAATTTCGGTACTATTATGTATTCTGTGCTTTAAGAGGATTGTCAACCACGTGGTCTCCATACAAACGGCGATAACGTTTCCCACCCTCTAAACCTTAACCTACAGCAATGAATTTTTGGTATGTTTTTGAAATGCCTAAAAACTAGGGCTGTACGTTTTGATTTTTAAAATATTCATTGTAGATTTGAAAATATTGGCACTTCTGTGTTTTGTATGAAATCACTAAAATGCAAATATTTCGAAATCTATTATAAATATTAAAAAAAATCAAAACGTACAGCCCTTGTATTTAGGCATTTCAAAAAAATACCAAAAATTAATTACTGTAGGTTAAGGTTTAGAGGGTGGGAAACGTTATCGCCGTTTGTATGGAGACCACGTGGTTGACAATCCTCTTAACTGACTCGACCAGTTAATCTGCAGATTAACGGATTCCGTACTTTAACGGTAACATACGTATACATAGAATAGAAATGGAAATAAACTTTATTCGCAGTAATTGTGGTACAGCAGAGATATTAATAAAATGTTTAGACAATTCGCCATTTCCAGCATGCAAAAACTCAGTATAATTATAAATGGTATTAAGAAAAATAAAAACACGTCTTCCCTGCTAAAATCGAACTAAAGTTAAATAACAATCGTCATTGCAGTCGGGACGGGAGTACACACAACTGCCCTGCTAAAAAAAGAGAAATATAGTAAACTAGCTGGGGTTCGCTCAGGTAGTTGATATTGAGATTGTGTGGTTAATGGAATAAAAAGATAAACTTTAAATTTAAACAGGTAAAGTCTTTATTAAACGTTGGAATACAGAACTTTTTTTATTAACGTTAGTTTTTCTGTTTTTCGGAAACAATTTTTTTCAAAATGTTTTGAACAAATTCGTGTGTGGCACCTAATTCTTTTTTCCATTTGCTTCTATCCATTTTTCACGAGTTTTTTCTTCCGTCGGAAATCTGGAAAAATGAAATCGCTAGAAATTCCCTGAAATATGGGGTAATTTTTGGGGAAAATTTTCTATATAGTAGGCATCCGGAAATCGAAATATAAACCTACTGATTTTAGTGGACGTCAAAGCTAAGCTGACTTCTACTATTACGTAGATGTACGCAATTTTACCGGTTTGCATGTCAAATGTTTACGAGGTTATTTTTAGAAATAATTTTTAGATTTTTCCTATTTATCAGGTATTTCATGATATAACTAATGATTTAGCTCAGAAACTTGGTTCCTGTGAGATTTGAGAAAGAAATACGTGATCAAAATATTGAAAACAGTGTACTTACGCATGAAATGTAACACCCGCTTATTTTCTTTGATTGTTGTTTTTGCAGCCAAATATCGAACACCCCACCATTTTGTATTCTAGACACAAACACAACACATACGATTTATAATAAATCTTGGGTATCAATTAGGTAGTAATCCACAAAACCTTTAATTTCTTTGGCACTCTTGATAATAACCCCACTTGTTTGTTTTGCTTAGTTGATCTCTGCCTATAACCCAACCATGAAAAAAAGTCCGGTCGGTGATAGAGAGAAAACATGACACTCTTCTCTATTTCCTCCTATAGGAATCTCAATAAGACGATCTCGCTCTATCAAAGCATGTCAGACCCTTGTGTTTTGGCTATCTTCTTTCCACTTGTAAGTAATTTTTGCCAGTGTGTAGCCCTGCTAAGGGCTTATATTGAACTGCCTTACTTTTTCGTACTATGACCTCAATGGTTAGTATGAAAGCAGGTCTTGAGCAGTCCTATTTAAGGCCTGCTTTTGAACTGAGGGCCAGGGGCTTTTCACTTAGTACTTGACTCACTACAAGGGAGCGCGGACTAAGATTTTAGTTGCTGATTGACTTGATAGATGGCGCTCATTTTTCGTTTGTCAAACAGTCGATAGATGTCGCTATCCCTTGCTGAATCGCGGTATCGTGTGGCTTTCACAGTTTTATATAGTCAAAGCTGATTAGCTATAAATTAAATTATTTTAAATTTATTTCATGACATGGCAGTTACCTCCCAAAAAAATTACAAGTCAAGATTTATAGAAACCTACTAGTACCTATATTATAATATCGTACACTTTTTGTCACATTTCGCTAGATGGCGTTGATCATTAGGTCTGACTGATAACTCTATCTCTAGTATAATAGTGTACTCTATGCTGAGGGCTTACCATCAACAAATAAGAAACCGTTAAGTTCAAAAGCAGGCCTTAAATAGGACTGCTTAAGGCCTGCATTCATACTAACCGTTGAGGGGGCTTACTATCAGCAAATAAGAAACCGTTCAGTTCATAAGCAGGCCTTAAACAGGACTGCTTTTCATACTAACCGTTGAGGTCATAGTACGAAAAAGTAAGGCCGTTCAATATAAGTCCTGCTATAAGAGCTCATAGTAATGCAGTTCAATATTAGCCCTGCTATATACTATAAGAGCTCATAGTAAGGTCCCTGCTATAAGAGCTCATAGTAAGGACTTACTATGAGCTCTTAGCAGGGCTACACACTGCCAAAAATTACTTCCAAGTGGAAAGTAGATTGCACTGTTTAATTATTAATCAAATCAAATCAAAATAAAATTATTGATTTTGGTCATTTGGTATAATTGTTTGTTGTTGACTTGTTGTAATTAATTTAGTTTCACAAATTAATGTGGATGTTGTTTTAAAATAAAATCATCATTCATTAAATTAAATGTAAATTATAATAACCCTTTCTTTGCAGTCGGGTAAAAAATCAAAAAGTCTCGATATCAGGGGGCTTACCATCAGCAAATAAGAAACCGTTCAGTCCAAAAGCAGGACTTAAACAGGACTGCTTAAGGCCAGCTTTCATACTAACCGTTGAGGTCATGGTACGAAAAAGTATTGCAGTTCAATATAAGTCCTGCTATAAGAGCTCATAGTAAGGCCCCAGGGGGCTTACCATCAGCAAATAAGAAACCATTCAGTTCAAAAGCAGGCCGTAAAAAAGACTGCTTAAGGCCTGCTTTCATACTAACCGTTGAGATCATGGTACGAAAAAGTAAGGCTGTTCAATATAAGTCCTGCTATAAGAGCTCATAGTAAGGCCCCAGGGGGCTTACCATCAGCAAATAAGAAACCGTCAGTTGAAAAGCAGGCCTTAAACAGGATAGCTTAAGGCCTGCTTTCATACTAACCGTTGAGGTCATAGTATGAAAAAGAAAGGCAGTTCAATATAAGTCCTGCTATAAGAGCTCATAGTAAGGCCCCAGTTCTCGCTAAAAGAGTGGGTTCGGTCGGTCGGTTTTGGATTTAAACGGCAATTTTTTTATTTAAATACGGCAATCCTTAAATAATTTGCTAGGAAGTAACAAAACAACACCGCTGCTGCTGGTATCACTTTTTCGTGTAGTTCTCAAACAAATAGAGATTTTTATTGTTAATTTTATTGAAAATTTAACAAGTCTCTTGTAATTTTAAATATCCTTTAATTTAAATCACAAGGTTTGGTTTTGTAAATATTACAATGTGAATAATTTTATTTAAGTTGTGAAAACGTGCATAAAAATTCCGTGTCGACTTTCGCAGATTGCAGTAAGTAAAGCAGTCAAACTGGATTGAAGAATAATGATGGATTTAGACGGGTCCGGCGCAGACTTCTGTCGTTTCTGCCGGTCAGAAGCTTCATCCGACCGTCCTCTTTTCCATCCCTGTATCTGTACGGGCTCAATAAAATGGATTCATCAAGAGTGCCTTGTACAATGGATGCGCTACTCACGGAAGGAGATATGCGAGTTGTGCGGTCATCGTTTCTCTTTTATGCCAATCTACTCCCCTGATATGCCCCGGCGGCTTCCCATACGGGATGTCGTCGGTGGTCTCGTGACATCAGTTGCATCTGCTGTGAAGGACTGGCTGCATTACACATTGGTCGCTCTCGCCTGGCTCGGAATAGTCCCGCTCACAGCCTGCCGGACCTATAGGTGCCTGTTCTCGGGCTCATTAGACCCTGTAATTTCCTTACCATTTGACATAGTGTCAGCTGAGAATCTCGCTAAAGATGTTTTCTCTGGCTGTTTTGTAGTTACATGCACCCTCTTTTCGTTTATCGGCCTGGTTTGGTTGCGAGAGCAGATAATGCATGGCGGTGGACCCGATTGGATGGAAAGAGAAATCTTGCCAGCACCTGCCGCTGAAGACATTCCACTACCAGACAATAACAATGACAGAGTGAATGATGTGGCAGTAGATGAGGCGGCCAGAGAAGAGGGTAATGGGGAGGGGGGTGAAGATCCACTAGTGGGGGATGAAGCTAATTGGAATCCTATGGAATGGGACCGGGCTGCTGCCGAAGAACTAACTTGGGCCCGTTTACTAGGGTTAGATGGGTCTATGGTGTTTTTGGAACATGTCTTCTGGGTGGTTTCTCTGAACACTTTGTTCATTGTAGTGTTTGCTTTCTGCCCGTATCATATTGGAAGACTAGGAGCTGCTTTAGCTGGCTTCACAACTGAAGGTCCTTTTGCCGGGCCGTTGACAGCCCTAGCTGGCTATGTCCTCGTGGGCGCTATCCTGGCAGTGCTCCATGGAATAGCATCATTACTACGTCTCAGAAGTGCCAAAAAAGCTTTGGGATTCTGCTATGTTGTTGTGAAAGTAGCTCTTCTTTCAGTAGTTGAGGTGAGTTTTCATATATTTCATCATTTAGTCCTTCCAGGAAGTAGCCAATATAAAGCAGGATGGAATTATTTCCTATTGCATGTTGTTAGTTTGCTAATTTGAATAATATCCTGTGGTTATTAAGCAACTTTGCTAGCTGACCTATGAATTTATAATCACTAAGATTATTATAATTAGTATTGAAAATAATAATATAATGAAGATTTTTAGGTTGCTATTTAGGATACATGACACACATTTCTGTCTTTGATATTAAGAATACCACATTTCTTGGATTACATTATTGAAATCCAAGGTATAGGCCTCTACACAGATTTAGAGCGGTGAAATTTAAAAAAAATAAAAAAGTCTTACTCTATTACAATAGACTTTTTATAATTTTTTTAATAGCCATAGAGGCGGCTATACTTCTGCGCATTAAATTTCATCGCTCAAGATCTGTGTTGAGGCCTATACATATACCTAGTATTGGAGAACAAAAATAGTTAGCTTGTGTTTAAAGTCTCTAATTAGCCTTTGATAGCAGTTCCATCTATGGAAAAATGAAACTTTACAAAGATTTCAATTATTCAACAGATTGGTGTTATCCCACTTGTGTGCGGTTGGTGGCTGGACCTCTGCTCTCTCTCCATGTTCGATGCCACCTTGAAGGACCGCGAGGCAAGCCTCCACGCTGCTCCGTGGACCTTGATGTTCATCCACTGGCTCGTCGGCATGGTCTATGTGTACTACTTCGCGTCATTTGTCCTGCTTTTGAGAGAAGTGTTGAGACCTGGTGTTCTATGGTTCCTGAAGAACTTGAATGATCCTGACTTTAGTCCTGTACAGGTATGCAAGATTTTTATAACAGTATTCATTAATATATTTTACTATATACCTGTTTCTAAGCATATTGCACCTTTAACTGGATGGTGATGAAAATTATAATATGTAGTGCTTTATGATCAATCAAATTAAACTTCTGCATATGCCAAAATACAAATAATTTTATTAGCTTTAAATAAGGTATGATACTTCCCTTTTATGGGAAGCTGCTGTAAATCTATAAATGCCAGACCTTGTTTTCTTGGACTATGGATATATGATGCTAGTGATTTATAAATTGACTTGTTGATTTTTATTCCTCAATTAATTGATTTATTCCTGTTTTAGGAAATGATTCACCTCTCCGTTTGGTGCCACATTCGTCGTTTGGTTGTGTCCGCAATGTTTTTCGGAACCGCCGTCCTGTTTATGCTGTGGCTGCCCATCCGAGTGATCAAATATGTGTTGCCTGGTTTCTTGCCCTACGCTGTGGCTGTCCACACTGAAGCTCCGGTTAACGAGCTTAGTCTTGAGTTGTTACTGCTCCAAGTAAGTGTGAATGTTGGTAGATAACTACGAGATGACACTTGGCTATAAATATGAATAAACTGCACAAACTGACATTTAGTTGACAATTTTAATGTCGAGTCAACATTTATGAGGGTTTTACTAAAATAGGGCCACTTTTCGCAAAAAAAAACTCCATTGAACTAAACAACAGGCTAGAAAATATAGTTTTAACGTTAAAAAGTACCACAGAGCTTCTTCAAATTTGAAATCTTTGGTCACAATTTCGTCTTTATTTAAGCACTGATTGTTTTTCTAATGGCGACGCTAGTGTGCTGTATAAACGCTCTTAAGGCGCTGTGGTAGTGAAACTAGCGCCGCCACTACACTTATTTGTATTACTCGTAAACCAAGTCAATATTTAAAAAAACAGCTCATGTAATAATCTCTTAAAAGTAGCTACTTTGAGCTAAAATGGATTTTAAAACTTACAGAAAGAATGAAAACTGTTGAAGAGTTATTCAAAAAAAATTATAGACACTTAAAGAGATTATTACATGAGCTTTTTTAAAATATTGACTTGGTTTACAAGTAATAAAAATAAATGTAGTGGCGGCGCTAGTTTCACTACCTACAGCGCCTTAAAGAGATTTAGTCTTTTTTGGGGTTTTTAACCAACAATATAAAATGTTTTTGCTCTAATTTTTTATAGGCTTAATATTAATATCATTTGCAACAACTGCTCACCTGTTTCATAATAATAATAATAAATAAATTCCATTTTAAACAAGCTGTGTTTTAAAGGTAATACTGCCAGCGCTGTTAGAGCAGTCGCACACTCGTACTTGGCTGAAGGCGGGGCTCCGTGCGTGGTGCCTGTGCGCCGCGGGAGTCCTAGGGCTGCGATCATACCTGTTAGGTGAAGCTGCGAGGCAGGTAGACCCTAATCCACCGCCTCATCCACCGCATCAGTTGGGGGCTGCTCATCAGGTTTGTTTATATTTCTATGTATCATGTATGATATTGGAATATTGGTAATAAATTGGCAAGTGACTGCTTTCAGTGGAAAAGTATTGCAGAAATTGGCAATATTACTATTACTACTTATTGCTGATCTTGGGAAAGCATAAGTTTCTATAACAACTATTATTTAATAAAGAGGATAGAATCATTGTTTTTTGTATATTTGTTTGTTTTAAAGAAAAAAGATAAAGAAACATTTATTGGCCTCAAAAAAACATGAACATAGATAAAAAAAATATCTGGAAAAAATTAAACAAAAATCTTTTAGAAATAAAATTACTTTATATTTTCATGTACAGCTAAATAGCCGAAATATTTTCCGCAACAAAAATCATACAATTTTGTAGGAAAATACCGAATAAGCGTTATTTTGTAGGAAAATACAGAATACGCGTTATTTTGTTTGTTCCCAGGCGTTGATGCGTCGCGACGGCCCAGCGGGCTACGAACCCTACGTGCGCGTTTCCTGGTTCCCGGTCCGTCTGCTGGCACTACTGGTGCTCGTGTGCATCTCACTGGTGCTGGCCAGCGCGCTCACACTGGTCAGTATGCTGGCATCTTGGTCCTTCGAGCCGTATAAAGCGATTAAAATAGTGTTTTAATTGTCTTTGCGTGTAAAGTTCAGTCCGAACAAGTACCCTTCTGTTTATTAGAAAGGGAAATAAAGTTGTAATGAAGCGAGGGAAATAAAGTTGTAGTGAAGCGATAAAAAGGTTTTTAATTTGATTGATTTTTTAACAGGTAATTCCTGTGGCTATTGGAAGGAAAGTAATGGCGCTTTGGCTGCCCAAAGCGTCTGAAGGTGTACACGAACTTTATACGGCAGCTTGTGGTGAGTGATATTTGTTTTATAATAATATTTCTGATTCCCTATATTTTGAAGAACAGTATTTGGAACTTTGAAATCCATCAATCGTTTTCATAGCCATGTAAGTTGGCCGGTACGGCCCCAGTTGGTGTTTTATTTTTTATAATTTTTGGTGAGGCTAACGTGGTTCTATTACCATTACGTGATTTGCTACTAGCGCAATGTGAGAGCCAGTTGCGATTCTGTTCTCTAGATTAAGAATTAAGATTAGTTTGTTCCGAAGCAATTTGTCAATGCGCAAAGTTGGTTAAAAAAGCGGGAACTACATTACTCCGTGAAATAAAACACTTTTAACGGATACTAGCGCGGTTTTATTGAAAGTACTTTGGTAATTAGTTGGTATTTGGTTTGATTTTTGATTTTCCCGACGTTTCGGCACCTTTGCAGCTGCCGTGGTCACGGGGGACTGAAGATACTTGTGAGCCTACCCTCAAGCGATGAATTTTTTTTAGTACGTTCAGAAATTAAAATTTATCAAATTTAATTAGTTTAATTTTGGTTTGGTTTTAATTTAATTTTATATGTTAAAAAGAGAGAATCTACTGAAACTACTACCATTTCAAAAAATTGGGAGGCCCCTCCAAGAAATTTTTTTGAAATGGTAGTAGTTTCTCTCTTTTTAACATATAAAATTAAATTAAAAGTAAAACCAAACCAAAATTAAACTAATTAAATTTGATAAATTTTAATTTCTGAACGTTCTAAAAAAAATTCATCGCTTGAGGGTAGGCTCACAAGTAGCTTCAGTCCCCCGTGACCACGGCAGCTGCAAAGGTGCCGAAACGTCGGGAAAATCAAAAATCAAACCAAATACCAACTAATTACCAAAGTACTTTCAATAAAACCGCGCTAGTATCCGTTAAAAGTGTTTTATTTCATGTCTAGTGAGCGCGTAAGCTTGAGAAGTGAATACATTACTCCGATCTGAGCGCGTCGGTCCCCATACATCATTCAACATAGAGAGTACTCGTTTAGAGCTACAACACTTTAACCATGTGTATCCACGCCTTGCGACGCACACACGTACGCGACGGTACGACTTTGCTGTGATTGGTGGTACAGCACAAATTTTAATGAGCGGTTTTCAGCTGCTGACAGCTGAGAATTTTAGTTTATATTTATGTTGATAGATGGCGCTATTCAACTCCATAGTTTTTTTTTAATTTTTCCTAGCAGCTGAGTATACTACTTAATTATTTAACACTTGACACTGGCCAAAATTAGAGGAGTAGATTGCCATAACAACGTCAAAAATTGGCATTGACTCTGTTTTCTTAAAAGTTACGTACTTAGTTGAACAACGACATCTAGCCGTCTTTTAGGTACTACTTTTTATTTTAAACTGCCTTTTGAAAACGGCTCATTACTCGATGCGAATAAGATTCGATTAACTCGTAGTTATACATCATATTGTCTCGCGTAGGCATGTACGTGTGCTGGGCGGCGGGGCGCGGCGGCACATTGGCGGCCGGCTGGGCGCGCGGCGGCCGCACGGCGCTGGTGGCGCGCGCGTGCTTGTGGGCGCGCGTGTGCGTGCGCGCCGCCCTCGCCGCGCTCGCGCTGCTGGGGCTCGTGCCGCTCATGTTCGGGCTGCTCCTGGAGCTGGTGAGTGGGGCTGTAGTATGGCTGCACGTGTGCGTGCGCGCCGCCCTCGCCGCGCTCGCGCTGCTGGGGCTCGTGCCGCTCATGTTCGGGCTGCTGCTGGAGCTAGTGGGTGGGGCTGTAGTGTGGCTGCACGTGTGCGTGCTCGCCGCGCTCGCGCTGCTGGGGCTCGTGCCGCTCATGTTCGGGCTGCTGCTGGAGCTGGTGAGTGGGGCTGTAGTATGGCTGCACGTGTGCGTGCGCGCCGCCCTCGCTGCGCTTTCGCTGCTGGGGCTCGTGCCGCTCATGTTCGGGCTGCTCCTGGAGCTGGTGAGTGGGGCTGTAGTGTGGCTGCACGTGTGCGTGCTCGCCGCGCTCGCGCTGCTGGGGCTCGTGCCGCTCATGTTCGGGCTGCTGCTGGAGCTGGTGAGTGGGGCTGTAGTATGGCTGCACGTGTGCGTGCGCGCCGCCCTCGCCGCGCTCGCGCTGCTGGGGCTCGTGCCGCTCATGTTCGGGCTGCTGCTGGAGCTAGTGAGTGGGGCTGTAGTGTGGCTGCACGTGTGCGTGCGCGCCGCCCTCGCTGCGCTTTCGCTGCTGGGGCTCGTGCCGCTCATGTTCGGGCTGCTCCTGGAGCTGGTGAGTGGGGCTGTAGTGTGGCTGCACGTGTGCGTGCGCGCCGCCCTCGCCGCGCTCGCGCTGCTGGGGCTCGTGCCGCTCATGTTCGGGCTGCTCCTGGAGCTGGTGAGTGGCTGCACGTGTGCGTGCGCGCCGCGCTCGCGCTGCTGGGGCTCATGTTCAGTCGTGACGTATTCATAGGCCAGTCACGTGACCCAGCTATCAAGGGAAGAGACGACCTTGTTTTCTTGGATTATTATAATATCTAGCCAAAATGAAAAAAAAAAAAATACTGTAACACTTAATTATTATGAGGTCTCACAGGACCCGCGGACTCACAGCGTCCCAACTACCAATCACCCGTAATACGTAAAACAAACGAACCAATCACAGAGCTCTATTTTAACGCAGTACGTTCGCTTATGCAAGGGTCGTTTGAGTAGTAGTAACGCATACAGGTGTATTTTGTGCTTATAAAATTTACCTAAAATGAACGTTTTTATTAACAGGTGCTAGTGATACCTTTGCGAGTGCCGCTCGAGCAATCTCCAGTGTTATTCGTGTGGCAAGACTGGGCCTTAGGGGTCCTTTACACGAAGATAGTCTGCGCGCTCACTATGATGGGCCCCGACTGGAGTATGCGCCGCGCTATTGAGAAGGCCTACCGCGACGGAATCAGGGAAATGGACCTTAAGTGAGTAGAAATAACACCTGTTTTTGATCGGCATTTTGTAATTACCCAATGTTCATGTGGTAAGACTGGGTATCATTCTTTACACATAAATAGTTTGTGTGCTCAACAGAATCCGTAACTGAATTAAGTGGATGTAATTCTTTTAAACTCATTCATGAAATTCTCACCTACTTTACTCATGATTTTCATGTTTTCAACTTACAAAATCGAATCACAAACTTGATCTCATGATTCTTCACTATACATAACGGGTGTAACAAGACACTCAACGAAGCCGAAGTCCACGCATTCCGCCCATCATGAGGATCATTTTTGTCTTTTAGACTATACCTGGGAAACCAATAGCTACGAAATTATTGAAGGTCAAAGTCAATTTTTTTTTTTTATTTTTTTTTATGAAATCTTATTTTATTCGTTATTTCCTAATTTTTGTCTACAGAAACATTATCAAAATTGTATGTATTTTGTAACAAACAATGGCTTCAAAACGTCATCACTCAATGTATTTCATGAGCACGCACATAAACGTTGCCTTTCAACTCGGCCGCACGCAGCTGTGTAGCATTCACCCGCAGGCGCGGTCTTTTGTACACGTTATATTGCATGGCAATTTATGTAATGCTTTTTTAACACCAAAAATTAAAATTGTTTCCCAGCAATAATTTTGAACAGAAATGGTCCTGATGATGGGCAGAATACGTAGACCTCGGCTTCGTTGAGGGTCTTGTTACACCCTGTATATTCAGCGAAAAGGGAAGTACTTCCGCCTATCTATTTCTATGGAAAGTGCCGGTTGTCCTCAAAAAGTATGTTTACGTTTTCCCAGGTTCATACTAACAGAAGTGGCAGCGCCCATAGTATGCTGGCTGGGGCTAGCGCTCGCTGTCCCTTACGCGTTCGCGCACAGCGTCGCGCCGCTCGTCGTCATTTCGGCGGCGCAACGGAACTTGCTCGCGCGCCGCGTCTACCCGGCGTTGCTGCTGTTCGCCGTGCTATGCGCGCTCACTGTATTCCAGGTATGGTTGAGTGATGTAGGATTGTCGCCATAGCAACGGAACTTGCTCGCGCGCCGCGTCTACCCGGCGTTGCTGCTGTTCGCCGTGCTATGCGCGCTCACTGTATTCCAGGTATGGTTGAGTGATGTAGGATTGTCGCCATAGCAACGGAACTTGCTCGCGCGCCGCGTCTACCCGGCGCTGCTGCTGTTCGCCGTGCTATGCGCGCTCACTGTATTCCAGGTATGGTTGAGTGATGTAGGATTGTCGCCATAGCAACGGAACTTGCTCGTGCGCCGCGTCTACCAGGTGCTGCTGCTGTTCGCCGTGCTATGCGCGCTCACTGTATTCCAGGTATGGTCGATTGATGTAAGATTGTCGCCATAGCAACAAAACTTGCTCGCGCGCCGCGTCTACCCGGTGCTGCTGCTGTTCGCCGTGCTATGTGCGCTCACTGTATTCCAGGTATGGTCGAGTGATGTAAGATTGTCGCCATAGCAACGGAACTTGCTCGCGCGCCGCGTCTACCCGGCGCTGCTGCTGTTCGCCGTGCTATGCGCGCTCACTGTATTCCAGGTATGGTCGAGTGATGTAAGATTGTCGCCATAGCAACGGAACTTGCTCGCGCGCCGCGTCTACCAGGTGCTGCTGCTGTTCGCCGTGCTATGCGCGCTCACTGTATTCCAGGTATGGTCGATTGATGTAAGATTGTCGCCATAGCAACGAAACTTGCTCGCGCGCCGCGTCTACCCGGTGCTGCTGCTGTTCGCCGTGCTATGTGCGCTCACTGTATTCCAGGTATGGTCGAGTGATGTAAGATTGTCGCCATAGCAACGGAACTTGCTCGCGCGCCGCGTCTACCCGGTGCTGCTGCTGTTCGCCGTGCTATGTGCGCTCACTGTATTCCAGGTATGGTCGAGTGATGTAGGATTGTCGCCATAGCAACGGAACTTGCTCGCGCGCCGCGTCTACCAGGTGCTGCTGCTGTTCGCCGTGCTATGCGCGCTCACTGTATTCCAGGTATGGTCGATTGATGTAAGATTGTCGCCATAGCAACGAAACTTGCTCGCGCGCCGCGTCTACCCGGTGCTGCTGCTGTTCGCCGTGCTATGCGCGCTCACTGTATTCCAGGTATGGTCGAGTGATGTAAGATTGTCGCCATAGCAACGGAACTTGCTCGCGCGCCGCGTCTACCCGGTGCTGCTGCTGTTCGCCGTGCTATGTGCGCTCACTGTATTCCAGGTATGGTCGAGTGATGTAGGATTGTCGCCATAGCAACGGAACTTGCTCGCGCGCCGCGTCTACCAGGTGCTGCTGCTGTTCGCCGTGCTATGCGCGCTCACTGTATTCCAGGTATGGTCGATTGATGTAAGATTGTCGCCATAGCAACGAAACTTGCTCGCGCGCCGCGTCTACCCGGTGCTGCTGCTGTTCGCCGTGCTATGCGCGCTCACTGTATTCCAGGTATGGTCGAGTGATGTAGGATTGTCGCCATAGCAACGGAACTTGCTCGCGCGCCGCGTCTACCAGGTGCTGCTGCTATTCGCCGTGCTATGCGCGCTCACTGTATTCCAGGTATGGTCGATTGATGTAAGATTGTCGCCATAGCAACGGAACTTGCTCGCGCGCCGCGTCTACCAGGTGCTGCTGCTGTTCGCCGTGCTATGTGCGCTCACTGTATTCCAGGTATGGTCGAGTGATGTAAGATTGTCGCCATAGCAACGGAACTTGCTCGCGCGCCGCGTCTACCCGGTGCTGCTGCTGTTCGCCGTGCTATGCGCGCTCACTGTATTCCAGGTATGGTCGAGTGATGTAAGATTGTCGCCATAGCAACGGAACTTGCTCGCGCGCCGCGTCTACCCGGTGCTGCTGCTGTTCGCCGTGCTATGCGCGCTCACTGTATTCCAGGTATGGTCGAGTGATGTAAGATTGTCGCCATAGCAACGGAATTTGCTCGCGCGCTTTCATGGTTTCGATGTTGCTCCTATTTTGTAGATACTGCCTACAACAAACATGACTACTGAAATGCGATATGTTATAGCGATTTAACACGTTTAACTGTCAAAACACAATGGATTTTGACAGTCGAGTGTCGATTAAACGCTATATCACGCGATATTTATATCTTGTTTCGGTGGTCGTGGTCATGGGGCTGTGTTTTCCATTTATTTTTCATTATCAACCTTAAAAAACATTAGTGTGAGACATTAGTAGTGGAGAGTGAATAGTTCTCGCGGAAATCGTAAAGAAGAACGATTTCTGACAAACTACCCCACGTCTTACAGCAATGAAGTGTCTCGAAAAAGCTAAAAATAAGACTTAAAAAAATGTCATACTACCGAATTCCATTCTTAAAGTCTGATTTATAAAAACTGCTATGAAAAAATCTTACTGAGGCAGAATTCCTTTGTAGAATGAATATGACGTAGTGGCATCTATGTACGGTAGACGGCACCCTGGGCTTCCACAATCTGTCAAATTTCTTCAATCTAGCAGTTTAAGGTTCAAAATTCATTGTTGATTTTTGACAGTTTTGTATAGCTTGATATGCTGCTGACTGTACCATACGCCGCACATACCACAAGACGCGATACAAACATGATTCATTCACCGTGTTGTCTAATAGATGGCGCCAAATCGCCGATGTACAAAAATGTATGGAAACTACGAAATAGTAAAAAGTAATAAAAAAAATTATCCGTTTCTTCCTTTTCGGAAAAGTTAATAATAAAACAAATTCATCTTTAGCTGCAACTTCGAATAAATATTACAAATGGCTTTACTATAACCTAGTATAGAGAGTTGAGTGTGTAAAGAACAGGGGCCAAATCTGCTATTGTTACGGTTACGGTTTTTGGTTTAAAAGTTTAAAAAACAAGAGCTGTGTCAAAAATGGGGCTTTTAGAATAAAAAAAAAAGGAATTTGTACTCCAGCCCCACCTGACTTCAATAGACGTATTTTTATCATTACGAATATTATTTTTTGCTTTTTAGAGGTAGGCTTTTTTAAGTCGGTTTTTTGTTTTTTTTAAACAATTGTTTATTTTTAGTGTAGGTACCTTGTAGGTAAGGTATATTATATATGTAGAAAAGTCGGCTCAGCCAAACGTAAGATAGTCGCGGAGAAACATACTTAAATACGGGTCAAACTGAGAACCTCCTTTTTTAAGTCGGTTAAAAAACTACACTTAAGATATCCCTCTTCCAACAAAAAAATAATTATCTTATTCAGTTCATAAACAAAGAAGTAATACGACCAATCATCGAGGTAATTCACAGAAAATCATACTATTTTCGTGCTTTTTCAAAATTACTTGAAAAGTACTGAACCGATTTCCAAATTTTAAAAAATGGGACCAACTTGGGAGTGTACCTAATGTAATAACGTTTGAATCATTTCAATCGGTCCAGCTGTCTTCGAGTAATCGGTGGACATACACAAAAAAAAAATATATACAGACGAACATAGAACCTCCTCCTTTTTTGGAAGTCGGTTAAAAATCATCACAACTCAAACACAATTGAAACACAATTATGACGTTAACAATATTCTCGTTGCCTTTTTACCCACACATTTATTTCCACTGTTTTTGTTGCAGATTCGGCAATTCCGTAAGCTCTATGAGCACATCAAAAACGACAAATACCTTGTGGGGCAAAGGCTCGTCAACTACGACCACCGGCGGCACAAGCAGCAGAGAGAGGTCGCCGCCGCCAACTGAGCGAGACGGCAATAGGACAAGACTGAGCGTGTGAGAGGGACAGCTGCCAAACGGAGTTGCCAGGTTATAAGTTTTTACCATAATGGTAAAACTAGCATCGGTCAAACGACCTGTGAGTTTTTAAACTAATGTTAATATTATTTTCAATAGTACTTATTAAAATAATGTTTTTAACTCTTTATTTCAAAGCTATAGCTATGATTATTGGTTTGAAAATAATTTTTAGTTTTAGCGATTGATATAAACGAGAGTTACTCTCTGCATTTCCCCAAAATTAGTGACATAAAAGTTATAATGCAAAACTTGGAAAATCAAAATTTTCTTTGATAGAGTTTGGTCAACGAAAGATGAGACTCGGTTGGAAATGGAACTAATTTGCGCCTTATTTTAAGGTTCAGTTTCCAATAACTTAACCTCTGAACGTTAATTTAACAGGGAAAGTGGCGCCGCCATTTCAATCTCATCTTTCGTTGACCAGACTCTAATGTGTTAAAAATCTTTGAAAGTGTTGTGTGATCGCTCTCACACGTTCAGAGTAAAGTTGTATAGATTTGGCGGTATTAAATAGTACGTTTAAATGTTGGAAACATTTAAGTTTAATTTTAAAAGGAAACTTGTGGACGTCAAAACACCACGCTGTGTTAAGGCGCTTTCCTGACCGAAAGTGGAGCCGCGGTGAATTTCATTTAATATTTGTAATTCTACACAATTTTAATAAAACTTCTCGTGGAATTTTTAGGGCCCATAGTCCAATATTTTTAGACGGTATCATTACATTCCCTAGTAGTCACTGCTAGAAGTAGATAGCAAAACTGCTAAAAGTGGCCGTTTTTGATCCGTTCATTTGCTATCTACTTTTACGAATGTCTGCGAGGGAATGTAGTGATACGTTTTTAAAAATACTAGATTATGAACCCTTAAAATTCCAGAAAAAGTATTATTAAAATTCTTTTCTATTAACAACTTATTAAAGAAAATCTTTTGAGGGCGGTGCCACTTTTGGTCAGGGAATCGCCTTAACGAACGAAGACCAAACTCGGAACTGTCGATAGATTGCTTTTTTATTATTCGGAAAGTGATAAAGTACCTATAAAAAAGACACCAAAGTGAGAGAGAATTTCGCTGATTCCTAAACACGTAATTTTTGAAATTACATCGCCACATTTGTTTTAAACAAACGCATTTTAAGTACAATGAAACATCGAAGAGCCATCGTGAGTAGATTTAACACAAGAAAATAAAGGATGTGGCAGTTTTTCTCAACATTGACAGTGGACTTGGCAATTGACTTTGGATTGAAAAAAAAACGCATATTGCAGAAAAGGCCTTAGTCCAGTGTGCTTGAACCAATCACATGTTCACGTTTAGTGTGTGCGTGCGCTGTCGAGATTCTGCTATCAATATATGCAGTTGTGTAAGCAAGTTGGCGACATCGGTCCCCATACAAACTGCGCCTTATAATTAAAACTTTTTTTTTGTTTCTGTGTTCTGAGGTTTCGGCTCTGAGTAAGGAACGATCTGTTTATCAGTTTTTTTTACTTATTCCCTTTCTGTAATATGCGATTTTTGAATTCAAGAGTAAGACTTGCTATTTGTTTATTTATAATAGACTTCAAAAGAATAAATAAGGGGTATCTACTGGGAATTGCAATCCAGCAAAGTGGGATGGGATTGCGCAATGCAACGGGATCCAAGTTAAGTGGATTGTCAACCACGTGGTCTCCATACAAACGGCGATAACGTTTCCCACCCTCTAAACCTTAACCTACAGCAATGAATTTTTGGTATGTTTTTGAAATGCCTAAATACTAGGGCTGTACGTTTTGATTTATAAAATATTAATTGTAGATTTGAAAATATTGGCACTTCTGTGTTTGGTATGAAATCACTAAAATGCAAATATTTCGAAATCTATTATAGATATTTAAAAAATCAAAACGTACAGCCCTAGTATTTAGGCATTTCAAAAACATACCAAAAATTCATTGCTGTAGGTTAAGGTTTAGAGGGTGGGAAACGTTATCGCCATTTGTATGGAGACCACGTGGTTGACAATCCTCTTAAGTGGCATTACAACTGAGCGCTTCCGTGCTTCGGAGGGCACGTTAAACCGTCGGTCCCGGCTGTTGTCATCTGATAACAGTCGTTAAGCCAAGTTAGAGGCCTTACAGCGGCTTGATAAACTCTAACATCAGAGGTGGCCACCAATCCTCATTCGATAAGAAGAAGAACTAGAGTACAAAGACTACTAAATTACCAAATATTCATATAAGTTATTGTCTTTAAACTTTTTATTAATAAATAAATAGTCAGTAAAATAATAAGTCAATTCGGTGCAGTAAAATGTTGTTGATTTTTGTAATTTGTAACATAAAATAGTTATTTAAATTCCAAATAACCCGCTAGATTGAAAACAGCGCTGGATTGCAGTGCCTAGTATCCATACCTCATTTACGGGCGAATACTCAAAGGCTGCTAAGCTAAAATCTTAAGTTAAGGCGAGGCCAGTTCACGATCTGATGAAAAGTCTGATTTTTGAACTTCCAATGTGAAGAACTGATTTCTACTTCACAAAAGTTACTGTAGACTGAGAAAGAAACAAAGAAGCAAATTAACCGAACAGAATATTGAAAAATGGCATGGTAACTCTGTAAAAAAATCCTGAATAACACCATAAAAACTTATAAAACTAAATTTCAAATCGTCAGATTTCGTAATTTTCAACGACAGTGACATGATTTTTTATGCAAAAAGGATAGCTTTTTTATCGATCTAACACAATAACCGAGTACATTTTTAATAAATGATCCAGTATTTCAGAAATCAATAAAAATGTACTAAAATTCGTCAAATTTTTGACGAAGCGTCAATTAAAGTTATGCAATATTCAACCTTATTCTAAAGACACAGTGAAAGAGTAAATTTCGTGAACTGGCCTCGCCTTAAGGTCTCCTTAACTTTAAGGAAGCTGTCAGTTTCATAGAGTTTCTGTCAAATCTGACAACTTTTTTGTATTTAAGGTGGCCTTAACTTTAAGATTCGTTTGAGTATTTGGCCGTTAGAATGTCAGACCAAACCGATAGAGCCCGTCTTTAGAGTTCAATATTATTCTAAATTGATGTTGTTTAGTACAATACAAAATGCTGAATCTAAAACTCTAAGGACGTCGTAGTTATATCCTAAATCGTAAGATGAGGATATGGATACCCCTATAATAGGCTTTTATAATTTTCGATGGTTTTTCGTGTTTGGTTTAAGACTTTATTGCATAAATTGAGCGTAAAGGAGACCCGTCATTTTATGCTCAATTTGCATATCTTTTTATTTTTTTTAATGTCTGATTCTATGTATCTGTCAACCAAACGACAGCTATCAATGTCAAATCGAAGTCACATTTCGTTATTTAATTTTTAGATTTTAGGCATTCACAATGCTATTTTTATATTAAGATAATTTACGTTATATTAAAAAAAATACTAGAAAAAATCGACGCAGACGGGATTCGAACCCACCCACACCCTTAGGATTCTTTCTTGGGATTGGGATTTGGGATAGTACATTGGGTCGGAATACCAAGGGTGCGGGTTCGAATCCCGTCTGAGGTGCTACGGGAGAAGAGATTTTTCTAGTATTTTTTCTAATATATAAATTATTATCTTCACATTTCGTTTTCTTAATTTCGAAAAAAGCAAAAGAATTGTAATTTATGCAGCCATATTTTAACATTTCATAGAGACATTGCTGCCCTTTCGTTTTAGACGAGTCGTGGTGTCCGTTGTGTTTCGATTTAAAAAAATATTCATCATTCTACATGCGCTAAAAATAAGACAGAACTTGATTCATGTGGCAAATACATCCATAAATTACGTCACACGAGTTTCACGATTTTTGACTCCCTCCCCCCTCCTCGTCACAGCTGGTCACATTTTGTGAGACCCCCTCCCTAGTGTGACATCATATATTTTACATTTTACATCTAGAAATAATTATTGAATTAAAACAGAAGTTGCGAAATTTGATTTATTCCCTCCCACCCTCTTGTCACACAATGTCACACTTCGTCGACCCCCTCCCTCCCCCTTAACGTGTGACGTAATTTATGGATGGCCCCTTATTGGCTATATTTTAAGACCAATTTCCATCGTGTACAAGTTAAGCATTTTTTCAATGGAATGTGGCGGTTCTCCCTTAATGCAAATCAGCTATAGATATAAACGAAGTTCTAGAATCGGTGTATATTTTAAATTTATTTAAAAATGTTTGCTTGATTACGAATTTTATTTTTGAAATTATTATTCTACAATTTTTTTCAAACATTGTTAATACATTTTTGAGCTTATGTCTAAATTTCTAGATAATTAATTAACAAAAAAGGCAATGTATTGTATAACTGTATATTATGTTTCATTATAGAGATTTCGATAAAGTAGTTTTATAAAAGCTAGTTTTCTTGCATTTGCATTTTCTGACATGCAGTCCGTCTCTAAATAAAGAAAATTATAAAAAAAATAGATTTAAATATGTAAAGTAAAACGGCTAACCAGTCGCTATGGGTTACTGATTCCTTTATAACAATATCGACTTCAGTCGTAATCGTAATACATACATAAATTAGCATGATATAAAAGAAAAATACATATATTGTTTTTGACTAATAGGCTTATCAACAAAATTGTGTACAAATGATTTGTCCGCTTGCCAAAATAGACAAAGATTTTCGTGCATTTCATTCCTCATTAAATTATGGTCACTAGCAAAAGTAATTCCTACAACTTAAAGGCGTGTACGCATGAAAGAACAAAAACTTTGTGAAAACCCGGACATCGAACCACAAACATTTGGTAGAGCGAATACGAACACTTTCGTCCACACAGAACAGAACAACAAAATTTGGACAGCAATAAACATTTTGACGAACACGAGTGGACGAATATTTATTTGTTGTGGTACGCCACAAAATATACAGGGTGTAACAACGAAGCCGAGGTCTACATATTCTGCCCATCATCAGGACTATTTCTGTTCAAAATTATTGCTGGGAAACGATTTTAATTTTTGGTGTTAAAAAGCTTTGCATACATTACCACGCAATGTAACGCGTACAAAAGACCACGCCTGCGAGTGAATGCTACACAGCTGCGTGCGGCCGAGTTGAAAGGCAACGTTTATGTGCGTGCTCATGAGATACATTGAGTGACAACGTTTTGAAGCCATTGCTTGTAACGAAATACATAAAGTTTTGATAATGTTTCTGTAGACAAAAATGAGGAAATAATGAATAAAATAAGATTTCATAAAAAATTTGAAAAAACAAATTTGACTTTGACCTTTAATAACTTCGTAGCTATTGGTTTCCCAGGCATAGTCTAAAAGACAAAAATGATCCTGATGGTGGGCGGAATGCGTGGACTTCGGCTTCGTTGAGAAAAAAAAAATACACAGCGTTTTGCTTTTTTTTTGATCAATCTAAAAAAAATACATAACTCCATTACGAGCAAGAGCCTATAAAAATATTTAAATATGAACAATTACAAACTTGTAATATTATCGTTTCAGTGTGTTATCTTTACAATGTTCTTGACATACTTTGAAAGAAAAAGCAACTTACATGGGATGTCACTGTAAACACCAATTATGTATGTCATATAATATACGAAAATGTAAATAAAGGAATCAAGTACACACAATTTCTTTCGTTGTTGACTATACAACGTCGTGTTAATGAATAAACGTAAAACCTCTTAGGTGGTGATTGTGCTCATGAATATGAACAACTTTTACTATGGGGCAAACTCTGTAACTCAACAAAAAAACCTGCTGTTTCATATGGATTGCTTGTCAATCATTTACATTGCATCGGCTTGTCAATCACATTTTGATCGTCTAGGAGCGATGCTTGACAAGCACCACAGAACAGAATAGATAGATTACCGTGGCCAATTAAAAGTAAGCCACGCCCCCAAATGGTAAATGCAATGTAAATGATTGACAAGCAGTTTTGATCGTCTAGGGGGTCCAATACAAGTTGTTAATTCATGTATTATATAATCTGTGTTAATACCTACTTGACTAGAATGTATGAAACAGCTGTTTTTTTGTTGAGTTGCAGAGTTGGCTCCATAGTAAAAGTTTCATATTCATGAGCACAATCACCACCTAAGAGGTTTTGCGTTTATTCATTAAAACGTTGTATAAGTTAAAGAGCTTGCTAGTTTTAAAACTCTTTTTTTGTACTTTGTCTGTTAATTTTCTTAGCATAAGGTAAAGGATTTGAGTGTTTTTGTCGAAAACAAAAATCTTCAAACAACTAATTTTATTACGTAAAGGGGCAAAATTATTTTAATATTGATAGTCAAATGATTTAATCGAATTATTTTCTTGTAGAACATTTCTATGTGATTTGGAAGTACCTAATTCTAATGTGTAAATTTATTAATTGAGCATTATCAAACCCTATTTTTTGTATTTATTCGGCACAATAAACGGATTTGTGGTCATTGCTTATCGGATTCTTAATATTCTTATAGTGTTGTTAAGTAGTTTTATATTGTATAATTTATTATATTCTTACTGCTCAATATTGTATTTATTTTAACGTCTTTGTTTTGTTATTATACTATGTAAACGGGGTACAGTTTTGATTGTCAACCTTTATTTCAGTGATAAATTAAGGCATATTTAGAAAATCAACCCAGCTTGGTTGGTGGCAGGGCTTATTTCAAGTCCGCCTGGCCTAGCTACGGTTCACCGTCTTACCTAAGTCTGACGCCATTACAACAATTTAAAAATTGTTGTGTTCCGGCAGTTAGAGGTAAGATAGCCAGTTCCTCAGTGATGTGAGTTCCGGTCCGGTTGTAGTGCGCTTACACTTTCAGCCTTATCGTCACTTAAATCAGCCCCCTAGCATGACAACAAGTTGTATAATGTATATCACGTTATATAGCGTTTTATCGACAATCAACTGTCAAAATCCATTGTCTTTTGACAGTTAAACGTTAAAATTAGCTATATCATATCGCGATTCGTCGGCCATTCTAGGGGGCCAGGTGAGGTGAAGGCTTCGATCAAGAATACCCTAGAAGTCCGGTCAGAGTCTCAAAAATGGCACCTCAAATAGCGTCCCACTTACAAACTAGGCGCTTATTCAGCACAAAGTAAGTGATAAAAGATGTATTTCTGTACAAAAATAAAAGCTTAAAAATAAGCTTATTTTGTACAAAATAAGTGATATAAAATGTGAGTTTGTACAAAATAAGCGCCAAGTTTGTAAGTGGGACGCTATTTGAGGTGACATTTTTGCGTACTGTTAAGTTTGTGAAGCGTTATCTAGGATATTCTTGATCGAAGGGTGAAGGCCAAGCACTATCCCGTTGTGGATAAATAAATTAAAGATAGGTTCGAATTACATAACTTGATTACACAATAATAGAACATTATGCAATGTAGTTGTAGGGACTATGGGCAACAGCGTCGCTTAACCAGTTAGCAACAAAATTAGTATCGCCCCTGCACGAACTAAACGTATGTTTAGACTACGCGGCCTGCAAGCGATTTGAACCAAGGCTTTATGAAGGGGTTTTAAAACGTGTTCAAGCAATTTATACCTAGTTCCACCTGGGCCGAAGGACCAGAACCGCTTACCGTTAAAGGGGTTTTGATTGGGTATTTCATGAACCGCTTACCGTTAAAAGGGGTTTTTGATTGGGTATAAAAACCCTATCAATACGGTAAGCATAACGTCGACTAACCTTATCGAAAGGGAAACCCTATCATTTGGTAAGTTTTTTAATAGGGTTTCCCTATCAATTGGCTTAACCAAAAAAGGTGGTTTTCCGGTTAGAAGTTGTTAAGCGACGCTGATGCCCATGGTGCCTAAATATTCATAATTAACTTTAGCGCTTTTTTAATTATTAATACGTTGATTTATATATACTAACAGATTACTCACGAGAATGTACCCCTTATTTTTTTCCATTTATGTTTTCTGGTTGCGTTGTAATTATTTTTAAAATGATTTCTTGACCAGAGTTACAGTATGATACCAACACGTAAGTTGGTGAGTTAGATGACATTAGACGCAGGTAATAAGCAATTTGTAAACAATAAATTAATTATTGAAATATCTGTGCTTTTATTTCATTCTTATCTCAGTGCGATCTTTTTGTTTTGCGAAAGAGACCACAGATTATTATTTCCTAGAGAGGAGGGACGTAATTCGACTGTCATGTGGTCAAAATCAAAACCTTAGTAACATCGCGAAAGCTTCGAAAAAGTAAAGTCGCAAGCAATGTTGTATGAAATGAACGTAAATAATATACCCAGCAGTGGGTGTCGTGTAGTTGATATACTGATGATGAGATGATGAAGTAGGTTACTTAATTTGGAAAATTAAGGCGCTTATATTACTGGCGCCGCTAATACATTTATTTTTATTACTCGTAAACCAAGTAAATAAGAGGAGCTCGGTGGCGCAGTGGTTTAGCGCCTGGCCCAGCGATTGCGGAAGTTAAGCAACGTTGGCAAGGATTGGTCATGGGGTGGGTGACCAAAAATTTATTATCTCTAGCTCCTCCGTGCTTCGGAAGGCACGTCAAGCCGTTGGTCCCGGCTGCATTTGCAGTCTTTAACACCCACCAATCCGCATTGGGCCCGCGTGGTGGGTTATTATGGCCCATCCTCCTTACCACCCATAAGGAAGGCCTGTGCCCCAGCAGTGGGGACATTGCAGAGCTGTAGAATAATAAAATTATTATTGCAGTATTAGGTCAGCACCATCTCTTGGCCGATAGTGGAACTATTTTTTTTCTTAGTCCAGCGCCATCTTTTGACCGTTAGTGGAACTAAATATTTTTTTCTTGGGTCAGGGCCATCTGTTGACTGGTAGAGGAACTAATATTTTTTTGTTTTTTTTTTTTTATTTTTAAAAAAGTGTGTTATATTGAGACATCGTTTTATTTTTCCTGTAATTTTTACATAAACTACTATCACATAGAATTATTTCAGATTTTTCTCTTTGCAAACTTCGGAGATAAGGGGGGGGAACGGTATTTTTTTTACATTTTTCATCATAAGTCGTAAAAAAACAGAAAAAATGTTTTAAAATGTGCAAACAGCGCTCTTTCATATGATACCCCACATGCTCTAGTCACCCCACTTAAAATTTTTAAGACCCCTTTTCAGTCCCTGTTGTAAAAAAAAAAAAATTTTTTATTTCTTTCTTATTTGCAAAATAGTTGGACAAATGTCATCTTTCACTATTCCAAATTTCAAGTTGATACCATTAGTAGTTCTCGAGATATCCAGCTGTGACAGACAGACAGACAGACTGAGTCACACCATAAGGGTTCCTTTTTACCATTTTGGTACGGAATCCTAATAAAAAGGAAACAACCATGCCCATCTTAAATTGTTTCTAATATTTTTTTAGTTCAACAACGCGGCAACGCGGCCAGCGTTATGGGCACATTTGCGCCGGGGACTACTCGGGGCGGTCTATTAGACTAAGAATAGACCTAGTAATATTTTAAATATTGCTGTAAGTGATTTGTTCAACAGTTTTCATTTCTTTTTAAAATCCATTCAAGTACCTAAGTAGGTAGGTACTTGTACCCGGGCTTGGTTTGGGCATATTAAGAGAAGGGATGAATGGCATGTTACTAGAAGAGTAATGTAAGTATCCATATACTTACATTACTCTTCTAGTAACATGCCATTCATCCCTTCTCTTAATATGCCCTCAACATCCATATGTTGAGGGCTGGAAAGTAAGAGGAAGACCGCAGAAAAGATGGATGTATTGTGTGTGCGGAATGATATGAATGTGAAGGGAGTGGATGAGGAAATGATGGACAGGAGGGAATGACGCAATGCACCGACCCCAAATAAATTGGGATAAGGGTAGGGGGATGATGATGATGATGTAGGTAACCTAACAATTTTCACATGAACAGACTTTCGAGAGATCGAAATACTTAGGTAGGTAAACACAATAATTTCGTGTTCCCAATCCAACATCAAAAGCGTTGATTGTATAATATTGGAATAACTTATTTATGATTTGAAAGCAATGCCATTGTGATTATAAGATTACCTACATAGGTAGTTAGATTTCAATATGACAAGTATTTCACTTTTTTATGTTTTATTTTTGTGATTGTTAGATTTATTTTATTAAAGAGTCATTTTAAAATAAGTATATGTATATTTTTGTTCTTAACTTTTAGCATTATACGTAGGTAGGTATTAGTATAGTTTGTTCTTCAGTTACTTATGCCTAGAAATTCATAACAATTCGCTATAAATGTTACTTATGGAAAAGATTGGTTGTAGAAATTTTAGTGTGAAATCACTATAGATGTTGTCATGTCACATTGTTTAGTAGGTACAAAGTGCTTTATTATTAGCAAACACATCGTAGCAAGACCAGAATAGCGTTGATCTAAAAGCCTCTCAGAGGCATCCATTAGAGTCCACGGGAGGTCGTTTCGTCATTAAAGTGTGTAAAAGAGGTTTTCGTTTTGTTCGCACTAGGTAGGTAGAGGTAAGTAGTAGGTATATTGTTTATGTATAATCAGACAAATCTCAGAGGAACCCAAAATTTAAAGACAAATATAGAAAAGTTCGTTTTCTAAATTGACCTAACCGGGGATCGAACCCGGGACCTCAGAACTGGCGACATCTTGAAAATCAGTTTCTGATCGTATGTCAAATATTGAATTAGTCAACTCAACAGGCTGTAGATAATATAACGATAATTATGACATAATTATTATTATCTTACATTAAACCCAGTTCGATCGCTGTTATCCAACTCATCAACGAGCAAAATGTTTAATTTGTTTCTTATATTTTTTTTTATTTAGAGATTCCCGAAAGTCAGGGCCAAGTGTATTTTATTTTTAGTCGTGTTAGGAAGTAGGTACTCAGCATCAGCAGTGACCAGCCTGTCGCGAGTGTTCGCCCGCGTACCATTAGGGTGCGTTTCCACCAGAGATGTGCTACTTACTACTAAAACTAAACTACTTTTTAACCGACTTCATCAAAAGGAGGAGGTTCTCAATTCGATTGTATGTTTTTTTTATTTTTTTATCGTTGTTCGCGCGTATCTTCGACATTTATGGACCGATTTCGATGATTCTTTTTTTGTTCGATTGAGTTTTCTTGCGAGATGGTCCCATTTATTTATTTTTCAAATCGGTTCAGTAGTTTACAAGTAATCCTGAAAATACTATGATATTAAATCAACTAACTTGACAATTTTGTTATTTATGAACCGAATTAGATGTTTTTTTTGTTGGGGAAGGGATACCTTTGTGTAGTCTTTTTAACCGACTTCAATAAAAGGAGGTATTCAGTTTGTATGTATGTATGTTTCTCCGTGATTATCTCACATTTGGTTGAGCCGATTTTTCTACCTAAATAATATACCTACACTACCTAATACAGAAGGTACTTAAGTACACTAAAAATAAAAAAATAAAAAAATTGTTTAAAAAACAAAAAAACCGACTTTAAAAAACCTGCCTCTAAAAAGCAAGAAATAATATACAAATCATTAGATACGCATTATCATTGTTATAATAAAACACGTCAATTGAAGTCGGGTGGGGCTTTTAGAATAAAAAAAGGAAAGGAAGATGTACTCCAGTCCAGCCCCACCCGACTTTAATAGACGTGTTTTATTATAACAATGATAATGCGTATCTAATGATTTGTATATTATTTCTTGCTTTTTAGAGGCAGGTTTTTTAAAGTCGGTTTTTTAACATTATTATTAAAAAATCTTCCATAAGAAGCAATTAATGTCTATACAAAACGTATTTGCTAAACGTTCCAGATAGTGGGCGTCGCGTCTTGCGGCTAATAAAGAAAAAGTAATAAGTGCTGGTATTCAAACATACTAACTTATAATAACGCTTTGAATGTTCAGAAGTCTCCAAATTCCATTACAAACAATACTGAACCTCTTATTGGGAAAACGCTCAAAATAACGATGGCTCAACCAAAACCGGACTCTATTACGGGATTTTATTTAGAGATTTAAGTTCCATTAACAAAAGACATTTGTGTAAGCTGACATGAAAAGTTGGCTTTGTGAACATTGTCATTAGTCTTGCCTCGCTAAGGAGATTACCCGTCTCCGAGCAATGTGGATAAAATGCATAGTTAGGTAGGTATGCTGTAGGTAGGTACCTATTTATCACATTTTTTCATTAGTTTCTTAGAAAAATACATAATCGATTGGATTCCTATCCTGTATACTCGTACACTCTATTCATTACTACTGGGTAATTCTCTCTCTCAAAATCAAGTGCGGTCAATCCCGCTAATTTTGAACGATAAAAGCAAAAGTAAATCATTGCCATTACGTTTTTGACTTTAGTACCGCGCATAAATGCACCTGAGCCAAATCACCTGGGTGAATTAAGTATACTTTTAGTATACTTAATTCACCTGTACTGGTTTTAGTATACTTAATGCACCTGGGTGAATTAAGTATACTCATAAGTATACCCATTGAGTATTATCTATGGAAAATTTCATTTCGCTTTTCGGCGGTAGATGGCGCTGTACAAATTTCCCATACAAACTCTATTGAATGTTTTTACGCGCGTTATATTATTCGATAGCTGCTGAAGGTCACAGAAAAATATGTGCGCTTTACCGTTCGAAATATAGTTTATTTAATAGCTAGCGACCCGCCCTCGCTTCGCTTTGGTTCCTTCCTTTTTTTGCCAAATTCCACCTTCCAACAACACCCAATAAGAAAACAAATACCTTACAGTCGTCACCTACATTCTCCAAAAGTCTGTTTCCGTCCCGTTCGAGTCCCGGTGCAAGAATCGCACTTGAATATATTTTCAAGCGCGTAATTTTTTTGATATGCGTATTGGTGATTTTAATATTATTTCTTGCTTGTTAGACCTATTTGATTTCGAAGCTGTTTTGATTTTATTTTTAGGTTTTTGAAGGAGGTTTTTGTTTTTTTTAAAGCTTTTTTTTAATATTTTGTAACATTTTATAACTTTAAATATTTTCAAAATGCCCATAACTCAATTTCCAAATTCAGGCTGTTTGTTTATAAGGAGTTGTTGTGCCTTCGTAGTCCAAGTCTATTCCAGAACGTCGCAGACCCTAGCTCGGTTTGTTTTGGATTGTCATAAACCTAACTAATATCTCAATCACTATACCATATCCATTTTTAAATGGGGAGTTCCCACGCAAAATCATAGTATTTATATTCAGGATTACTTGAAAACTACTGACAAAAATGGGACCGTCTCGCAAGAAAATTCAATCAATCAAAAAAGAATCATCAAAATTGGTCCATAAATGTCGAAGATACGCGCGAACGACGATTAAAAAAATATAGATAGGTATACTAAATCGAATTGAGAACCTCAACCTTTTTTGAAGTCGGTTAAAAATAGGTTAGTTTAGTATTCTTTACAAAGTTGTATCTTTCCATTTGTCTCTCATGAATCACTTACAATGATATAGTATACTTTTCTGCTGTCGCGGTAAATAATGGTCGAATGCCTTTTTTCCCATATATTTGAATTGCCGCTGGAAGTATTCGAAGTGGGGGCGCAACAGTTGTTGTTGCATTCCAAAAATATTGCCTGTTATTTTTTGGACCCAATAATCGAGGAAATTACTATTTTTTGATTTAGAAAAAAGTTTATTGATACAAGAAATGTTTTTTGTTTTCTAAAGATATGTAGGTACTTATTTATCTTATTACAAAATTGGATTAGAGACATTAATGCATTTAGGTACCTAGAAAAATTAAATAACAGAGGCTTCGTTTTATGTTAATTACTAGCATCTGCCCGCGACTTAATCCGCGTGGATATTCGAGAAAATCCTTTGGTAACCTTTAACTCTAGGATAAATAGTATTCTATGTTTTAATGTCATCAAAATCGGATCAGCCGTTTTTACGCGATTAGGCGGGTCCCTACCAAGGGCCCCCGCTTTTTCCTCTCATAAAATTTAATCCCCTATTTTAACCCCTTCAGACGTTCATACAATTACATCCTCTATTCCAACCCCTCCAACCCTTTTTTGAGCTCTACTCTATCTCTGTACCAAATTTCATCAAAATCGGTTCAGTAGTTTAGGCGTGAAAGCGTAACAGACAGACAGAGTTACTTTCGCATTTATAAAATATTAGTATGGATAAGTAGAAGCTAATTTTAAGAACGTGGTCCAATAAAACAGTTTGATAGTAATTTACTTCTCTATCTTCCGAGTTCATTTGGTAAGTTATAAAGGCTCACAGATGTCCGTCAAATAAAATACCCATTGCCCGTTATAGCTCGACCCTAAAAAAGTAGTAAAATTTTTAGCGCGCCGGGAAATTCTTCGCGCGACTGGCATCACTATCGTAGCAGTCTCTCGTAGAATCCGCTACGGCGTAGTCGGGTGCTACGCGCAGCGAAGCGTTACGGACTTTTCATTGTGGTTTCGCGAAGTAACAGCGGTTTCAGTTGACACACATTTTAAAGTGCAATGAACGTGCAGTGCTTTCAAAAGTCACTTAAGTGTATTTAAGCTTAAATTTACCTTTATTTTTTATTTTTAAAAGATTTGGAAAACGTTAATCCTCTAAATCATCATTATGAGAAAAAAGCTATATAATTTTCACTCAACTTTTACTTCAAATGCAAAGGTAATTAAAGTTCTTGATCTTTTTTATTTTTGTTAATCCTCATATTTAGTATATTAGAAAAGTTGATTACATAATATTTCAGTAATATACACTTGGGATCAAACCAAAATATGGAAAAAGTTGAAAACTCTATTCATCAGCTGTTATTTGGCTCACGTTTTTAAACAGTACCCTTAGCACGAACAGCTATCGAGAAAAAAAACGCGCGTGAAATTGCTCGATAGACAATTCTCTATGGAAAATTTAATTTCGCTTATCGGCGATAGATGGAAGAAATTCCCAATACAAAATTTAGCTGTCGAATGATTTTACGCGCGTTATTTTTTTCGATAGCTGTTCGTGCTAAGGGTACAGAACACAACAGCGTACAGAATTTCACAACAACAAGAACAACTTTTCACTGAAATTCAAGCATATAATATGATGTGTATTTCAATATAATTTTCGCTTAGCTTTATTACGCTTGACGTATTGCTATGTCAGAAGTTTGAAGCTTAATGAAGCGTGTAATGGTATCCCAAGTAAACAGTTTTCCCTTTTCGAAGTCGGTTTTTTTAATCTCGTTAGCTGTTAGGAACGTGGAAGAAGGTGTACTGCAAATATTTAAAGGAACAGGCTATTAAATGCTTATGTAAAGTACCAGTTCAAAGACGAAATTCTTTTTTTAAAATGGAGTAGTTAGGTTTTATTTCGTGACAGGGATGGCATACTTTTTATAATGTTCATTTTTAACACGTTTCTTAATTTGTTGAGCCTGAGCCCTGAGCTAAAGTGGCGCTGCGGTGAATTATATTTAATATTATAATTCTAATACACAATTTTAAAAATGTTTATCGTGGAGATTTAGGGCCCACAGTCTAGTATTTTTAGACGGTATCGTTACATTCCCTCGTAGTCACTGCTAGAAGTAGATAGCAAAACTGATAAAAGTGGCCGTTTTTGACACATTTGCTATCTACTTCTACGAATGATGATACCTTCTAAAAATACTAGACCATGGGCCCTAAAATCTCCACGATAAACATTATTAAAACCTTTTTCTATTAATAACTTATTAAATAAAAACCTCTGAGGGCGCCACTTTCGGTCATACAACCGCCTTAAAATGTTGTTTTTAAAATGATAACTAGTTTGAATTCGGTACTTTTCGCGATCTATAAGCGACTGCTTTCATAAACGATACTTACTTGTACGAGTACTTATCATCAATACTGAAAATATCACATGCCATATTCATTACTTAGATCAATCTCATGTATTGTCTATATGTATTCTGTCTGTTGTATTGTGTTGTGTGAAGTGACGGGATAAATTTATATGTGGTTGCAAAAATTTTTATGTTTTGACATTGAAAATGTCTTTTCGTTCGCTCCAGTATAGGCTCCGATTTCACGAAAAAGTGTGATCCCCTTATATCTCAGAGGATTGTGAAGATATGATATTCAAAAAAAAAACTCAAAAGACGTTCACGAGAGCTGCAAGCTGCAAAAATAATTATTCGAGAAAATAAAAACCAAAAAAAATTATGGCCGAAATAGTGGAAAAAAAAAGCGATTTTTTTTCAGATTTTTTGATTTTGACGCTCGATATTTTGGAAACGAAGAATGATATCAAAATTTTGAGAAATACTCCTCTGAACAATTTAGTCAGCTACAGTTTGAGCCTAAAACAAAGACGATCGGGTTAAGGGTTTGCCCTGTAGCTTAACCTTTAACATTGAAAATGTTTTTTGATCGTTTCAGTATAGCCCCCATTTTCGCTCAAAGTGCGACATCGCCTTGGTTTCGTAAGTTTTAAGGCTACATGAATGGTTGAAGCCTCAAAAGACGCGTATTAACGAGGGCTACAATATGTAGCGTGTTGGCGTAATTTTAGGAAGCGCGCTCCTTAGATGCGCGTCGCGTCGCTGAGTTGCTGAGGAGGTTTGACGTAGTTGAAGCCCGAGGCAAAGCTTCAAATAAATCTTAGATTTTTTTTTATTTATTAGACTATAGTAGGTAGTACTTTTAATTTACCTTTCAATAAAATAGTAATGTTTATAATGAAATATTTTTATATGAATTTCATACTATAGATCCAAAATTGTTCATGGCTCTGCTGTGATTTCAAAGTATTGTATGTACTAATTCAAACAAAGGAATATATTTTTTATAAAATTCGATAAATTCATTTTCAATGTACCTAAGGTCGTGAAAGGCACGAGATCTGTGAATTTTTTCTCATCAATATAATGTAAGTAGATGAGAATAAGTAACGACGTTTATGCATTTCTTAAGTGCTAAGTTTTTCTGCTACTTTATTTACTCAAAGGACCTTTATCTTAAACTTAGAGCAACATTGCTCTAAGATCTTAAACGTAGACATGAAACCCTATCATAAACCTTTTTCTATAATATCTTTTGCTCGCGATTTTGTCCGCGTTGTCTATAAAATTAAATCTTTCCACGGGAATACTCAACTGGGATAAAAAATCCTTATTAATACTATAAATGCGAAAGTTTGTTTGTTTAATTGTTTGTTATTAAACAAACGAACCTTCACGTCTTAACTACTGAACCGATCATCGTGAAATTTCGCATACACGTTCTCAGGGATACAGAGAAGGAAGGACCCCCAGGACACGCGCGGTGAGGTAGTAGAGTAGAATAAGTACTATCTGAAAATAATGAATATTAAGTTTTTCAACAATTGGTAACTACAAAGGTTAAACATATTATTGTTTTTGTAGTGTGTGTATAGGTTACATACATGTGCTGACCTCCACTTGCCCATGGTTTTAAAAGTTAGGATTTATAAAAGAGTGCACATTGTTATTGCAGCTGACTCTTGATATTTTTTAATTTTGCATTCATACCACAAAACCTTTTAGCTTTTAGCGTAAATACAAAAGGTTCTTATAACATGAAGTGTTTATTTTGTTTTAGGTACTGAAAATTATTTTCATGTTTTCAGTTTTCTAGTAATTTTCAATTTTCCGTCTCTAGTTAATCAACTTGTATGAGCCTTAATTCCATCTAATTAGTTCTTGAGTCTAATAAGAAGTCTTTTCAACGAATATTATTATTATTATTACCTATGGTAAGATATAACAAAATTGTAGTAAGATACAGTCAACAAATATGAAAACTGCCAAAAATCCATTGTATCTATCGTTTAGTTCTAATAGTAAAACTAAAAGGAACAAAAAGTCCTTTTAGCTTGCGCGGTATTGTTATATAAACGACGATATGAATACTTAACCAGACTTTGAATGGTGTCAATATTACAACTCGGCCGAGCTAACACGACACGCTCGGAAATCGTTAGTTTCGTTTATATCCCCATTGAGAAACATTAACAACAGTTTTTACACTGGAAAAAACTTCTAGGTGCTTTATTTTGCACACAAATCTTACGAGCCAGGTGTTGTGTTATGTTAGGTCGGCCGAGTATATTACTGGGTAGGTTCAAATTTTTTAGAGTTGTTTTTGTCCGTCAGCAATTTTTAATTTCCCCAGTGCTGGGGCACAGGCCTTCCTTATGGGTGGAGAAGGAGGACGGGCCATAACCCACCACGCGGGCCCAATGCGGATTGGTGGGTGTTAACGACTGCAGATGCAGCCGGGACCAACGGCTTAACGTGCCTTCCGAAGCACGGAGGAGCTCGAGATAATAAATTTTTGATCACCCATCCCATGACCGACCCTTGCGAACGTTGCTTAACATCCGCAATCGCTGGGCCAGGCGCTAAACCACTGCGCCACCGAGCTCCTCGAGTTGTTTTACTAACCGTCAAAATAATGATAATAAACTGAATTTTAATTGGTGATAATGTCTTATTGAAATCCAGTTTATATTAAAACGGAACACATCGTATATATTTTTGTTAAATTCTAGAATAAATAATACGAGGATATTTTTTAACACTTTTATAAAAGGATTGCGTTAATTCACCTATGTTAAATTAGTTACTTAAGTCAAGAGTTTAAGCGATTGGTGGATTGGGACTTAATTTGCATACAGATGACTTTAATCAGTTGGTTCAGCGTGGCTACGAGGTGAGGTGTTTAATAACATTTAGGGAAGCTAACGCTAATTTTAATATCAATGTAGATCATGGGTAAATGTTTTTCTTCATAATTTAGCTTTAGAGTTCACGATAAAAATGCGGCTCAGATTGGTGATTATTTAGCTACATTGGTATTGCAAAAGGCAACTAATGAATGAGAGACAGTAGATCCTTCGATCAAGAATACCCTAGATGTCCGGTCAGTCTCAAAAATGCCACCTCAAATAGCGTCCCACTAACAAAACTGGGCGCTTATTTTGCACAAAGTGATAAAAGATGTGTTTTTGTATTTTGTACAAAATAAGTGTCATAAAATGTGAGTTTGTACAAAGTAAGAGGTGATTATGTACAAAATAAGCGCCAAGTTTGTTAGTGGGACGCTATTTGAGGTGCCATTTTTACGTACTGTTTTAGTTCGTGAAGCGTTATCTAGGATATTCTTGATCGAAGAGTAGGTCTCAGCCTCTCTGTCCCAAAAATTGCAGTGATTTCCGATGTAAAAACCCAAAACTGCGATCTAACTGCCATTACTAAGCGTAGGCAAATATTTCTTTGACACTTCGCGGTAATAAAAAAAAGTTAGATAATACTGCAGAATGATAGGTGGACCTCTTCTATGTCCGGTGGAACGAAAATACGAAACGTTCGTACGAACAAAAGTACGAAAATTTCGTAAACTCTTCAGAATCCACTAATCCAAGAAGATAAATCTTAATAAAATAATAAACATTTACAGAGAGCACGAAAAGTCAATAAAATAAACTTACCTACCAAGAATCTTAAATTAATATTTTACCTACCATAGATTTTTAGAACAAAAGAGAAATAAAAAATACAGTTGAAAGGCATGATGTGATGATATTATAAACGTCACTAACACAATATAATAGTCGCGTTCGAAGCATTAGGTAGGTGTATTATGCTTGCAATAAAAAACAGTACTTTTATTGTGCTCTATGCCTCCAATGTTTCCGACACTCTGAACAGTTTAAAAGGCCACAAGACGATCATCTACTGGGCTTATCTGCAACTTCACAGGCTTCATGCCAATCTGAGCAAAAGATTTAAGAACCTTTTATTAACAAGATATTGGCACTACAACGTTTATCAGAATTAATGCCATTTAATTCTGTTTCAGTCAGTAGCAACAAAAAATATCCTAAAGACAGTAAAGACTCCACATGAAATTTTCCAAATCTTATTAAAAAAAAAGAGGAATTTCTATACAAAAAGACAGTTCGATTCCCGTCTGAGTATTGATCTGGTGCGAGTCGTATTTTTTCTAGTATATTATTTAGTATTGTATAAAAATAGCATTGTGAATGCAAAAATCTCAAAATTAAAAAAAGACAGTTATTTATTATTTAAAAACTGTAGTAGGTATTTGTGTTAATTAAAAATTGTGGAATAAATTTATACTTGATTGAAATCGTTGTAGTTTCAGTTTAGAGAACAATTACTAAATAATACGTTGAATACAATAATTTGTTATTGTGAAACTAAAATGGCTTTCAAGATATTTTGAACATTGCTCGACTGGCTGACTCAAAGTCTAATATTTTTATTGGAATAAAATTAAGAGCGTTTGTATCGTCAATATTTTACCAACAAAGACTAGTTAACAAGAAAAAATATTTCAACCAACGTTTGCTAGCATTATTTCTATATTGAGAACAGAAGTACAGTAAACAACATCTATTTTACTTTTTTATTATGTAATAGTTAAAAAATGGCCAATCAAAAAACTAACATTTTGGTTATTACGATATTATTTTAAATTATATATTATTATTATTAAAACAACTTTTAACTGCATGTTAATTTTGTTGCCGACTGTACCTTCAAAAACATTGACTTTGTGATTTAAATAGTAAATCTCATCATCATCATCATCATATCAGCCGCACGACACCCACTGGCCTCCCCTAAGGATCTCCACGACGATCGGTCCTGCGCTGCCCGCATCCAGCGGCTTCCCGCGACCTTCACCAGATCGTCGGTCCACCTTGTCGGGGGCCTACCCACTGAGCGCCGTCTGGTGCGTGGTCGCCATTCCAGAACCTTTCCGCCCCAACGGCCATCGGTTCTTCTCGCTATGTGTCCCGCCCATTGCCACTTCAGCTGAGCAATCCTTCGAGCGATGTCGGTTACTTTAGTTCTCTTGCGGATCTCTTCGTTTCTGATTCGATCACGCAGAGAAACGCCGAGCATGGCTCTCTCCATTGCACGCTGGGTGACCTTGAGCCTCCTTATGAGACCCATAGTTAGCGACCACATTTCACTGCCGTAAGTCATCACTGGCAACACATACTGTTCATAGACTTTCGTCTTGAGACGGTAAGTCGGACGCGAAGATTTTTCGAAGCTTCCCGAATGCTGCCCACCCGAGTTGGATTCGACGAGAGATCTCTTTCTCGAAGTTGGACTTACCTAACTGGATTGCCTGTCCTAGGTATACGTAATGGTCAACAACTTCAAGTGTAGTGTTCCCAACATGAACTTGAGAGGGTACAACATGGGCATTTGACATAATTTTCGTCTTATCCATGTTCATCCTGAGACCCACTCTTTGGGAAGCACTACGGAGATCTTCGAGCATTGTGTTCAGGTCTTCCATGGTCTCAGCCATAAGGACTATATCATCGGCAAAACGAAGGTGTGTTAGGTACTGGCCATTAATGTTGATGCCGAGTCCTTTCCAGTCCAAGAGCTTAAAGATGTCCTCCAACGCAGCTGTGAACAGTTTCGGAGAAATAACGTCTCCCTGTCTCACACCACGCTGCAGCTGGATAGGATTTGTGCTCTGGTTCTGTACTCGGATCGACATGGTGGCATTTTTGTATAAGTACCTCAACACCTCGATATACCTATAGTCCACTTGGCACCTTTGGAGAGACTGCAGCACCGCCCAGGTTTCGATCGAATCAAAGGCTTTCTCATAGTCCACGAACGCCAAGCAAAGTGGCAGATTATACTCCTCGGTCTTCTGTATAACCTGCCGCAGCGTATGGATGTGGTCTATGGTGCTAAAGCCTTTTCGAAACCCGGCCTGTTCGGGGGGTTGGAAGTCGTCGAACCTGCGAGCGAGACGATTCGTAAGGACTCTCGAAAACAACTTATAGACATGGCTCAGAAGTGAGATGGGTCTGTAGTTCTTCAAGAGGGACTTGTCACCCTTTTTAAAGAACAGAATCACCTCACTTATGTTCCATGCCTTCGGCGTTCTGCCCTCAACGATGACGGAATTGAAAAGCTTCTGGAGGACTTTGAGTATCGGCTTACCGCCCGCTCTCAGAAGTTCTGTAGTGATTCCGTCGTCACCCGCCGCCTTGTTGTTTTTCAGCTATTTGAGAGCCATACTAATCTCGTAATAATAGTAAATCTACCTCTATCAAAGAATAATGCATTTTTTTATGTCAAAACTTTTTTAATGCGAATGGATGTTATCCTATTAAAATTAAAGAAGCTTCAATTATTTTTCTTTTTTTTTCTTATTTCGCTACAAGGTAGCGTTATTTCACAACGTGAGAAAATACCTTGACATTCAAATGAGATTTATTTTTTATTTTTCTCAGTATATTATTTAGTATTGTATAAAAATAGGATTGTGAATGCAAAAATCTCAAATTTAAAAATGAAAACTGCAGACGTTTTTTTTTAAAACGTTCATAAATATGAAGTTGAAGTGGAGATTGGTGAAGGCTGTTCCAATTTTTTATATCACTTTAGTTTCTAATAACATTAGGACTATTGATTTGATGCTGTCTGTACAAAGGTAGATAGGGGTGAGATTTCCTGAATTCGGGTGAGTCGGCGAGTCGGCTCTCCTGTGTTATGGCTCGATTGCTTTCAAAAGGGTGGAAAAAGAGTTACTCCAAAATATACTTAAAGGAAAATTCATTTTGTTTTTTGCCAGCAAGATTTCCTGAATCTGTTTGTAGGGATAGAGAAGATGTTACATGTTTGCTGTATAGCTTACTTATTGTTGTACGTGCTTTATCTACCGCGCTGTAATAGAATTATGAAATCCGTGCTTTTAGGTAGTAATGAAGTTTGATTATAGAGTGAGAGTTAATCACACTATCCATCCGAGTTATAGTGCGACGATTTTCAGTCAGCCTGCCTAGCATGACCGATTTATATCGCGTGATATAGCATTTTATCGACACTCAACTGTCAAACTCCTTTGTCTTTTTGACAGTTAAACGTGGTAAAACGATATCACGCGATATAAACCGTTCATGCTAGGCAGGCTGGAACTGATGATCCGTAGCCAAATTCGCAAAAAACGGAACCCTTATAGATTCGTCATGTCTGTCTGTCTGTCTGTCAGTATGTCACAGCCATTTTATTCCGAAAGTATTAGGATTACACAGTTGAAACTTAGTATAGGTAGATACAAAAATAAAAAAATAAAGATTAAGGGGGGGCTCCCCATCCCCATACATAGAACTGAAACTGAAAAAATGATTTTTCTTCATACCATTACGTGCGGCGTTACGTGTCTATAGATAGGTCTTTAAAAATGACATTGAGGTTCCTAAGACCATATTTTCTCAAAGTCAACCATTTGAAAGATAAACACTGCCAAAGTGGTTAAATGTGTGTCCCCCCCCCCCCCCCTCTAACTTTTGAAATAGGAGAGTGAAACATCTGAAAAAAAATATGCTATATATAAAACTTTGAACGAAAATTAGTTTGAACGAGATATAGTAACTAGTTTGCGAGATATATCATATTTTCCAAAACCGCAAATATAACTTTGTCATTCATAAAAACACTGTGAAAAACAAAGTTATTTTTACAGATGAAAAATGATAGTGGTATTAAATATCCTATGGTAATAGGGTAACTACGGAACCCTACGGCTCGTGGCTCGACACGCACATGGCCGGTTTTTTTTTTAAAACTTTGAAACGCTTTATCTCGATACTACGTTTTCTGAGTTATGACTATGTTGATTGTTATATGTGCAGAGGGGACTGATTCCCCACCTGCTTCAACTTATGAATATAATAAATAATAAAATGTTTGTTTATTTTCCCATCACAAATCAAGGACTTAAGTGGTAATTAGAAGCTACACATGGAGTGTAACTATATTTTTCAGGGACTGGTGCCCGAAATAGGTTTCAGAAAAGAAACCTGTGACACAGGTCGCCAGGCCCACCACAGACAATAGATACCGTATACATTATGTAACTTGATACTTACACCTAGTAGGTACAAGACGACGAACAAAAGTAAATTATAATTATTACAGGTATGAAACTTGAACGAAACAATGTACTTAAACTATATAGTAGATGAATACTTAAACACTGGTTTGGGATCCGCGTGTTAAATTCTCGTAAAGGGAACTCTTGTGATTTAATAGACATCACTCAACATACGCGTCCTTTAATAATAGCTCGCCATATTTAGAGTTTGGTGGCAAAAGCTCACTTGCGATTGCGGCATTTTATAATTTGTACCTAACTAAAATTATACATTGTAAATTGTGTTGTTTATACACATACCTAGGTAATATTTTTTGTATATCAATCGTTATTAGTGCAAATAATTTAAAATCACTGACTGCGCAACTCAATAAGATAATATTAAAACTACCTAATGCTATTGGTCAGAATACTGAAAATTAAAGAATCTGTTACCTACTTATGAAACATGGTAGAAATGACAACAAAATTGAGTGTGGGAGCTATATGTTTAGAGCATTCTTTTGTCTTCTAAAAACTAAATCACATAATTTTTTTGTGGTACAATATTAACTATTAACAACTAAAAATGTACGGCACTTACAGTATTATGGAGACGGTATAAAATCGATCAATGCTCACAAACTTATTCAGTTATGCCAATATTCTCACGGAGCCTGTCGTGAAATATATGCACAGCGACGTGACTGATATCAATTATCATGCTACACACTAACACATACTAATAACACGTCAATCAGGTTGTTTTGTAAAATATAAGTAGGTCTTTTTAAACATTGACACCGATATACGGAGATAGTATAATATTGGATGGATTATCAAAACACTATTCTATCTGCTATAAAAAAACTCCAAATAAATACAAAAATAGTTTGTTGTGAGAAACCCCAGAAAGTACGCCTAGCTTTTAACCTTAGTGCCTACACATACTATAATAACACAGTCAAACAGGTTGTTTTGTAAAATATAGGTCTCACTTAACTGTATTTGTTTGTTTCTTTTTAAACTATGACAACCTATACGGAGATGGTATATATTGGATGGATTAACAAAACACTATTCTATCTGCTATAAAAAAAACTCCAAATAAATACAAAAATAGTTGGTGGTAAGAAAACCCCAGAAAGTAATTAAATAGTGCGCCTCGCTTTACCTTAACCTTAGTGCCTGATTACGAAAAAGGGAAGAACCAACCATCTATTTATTACCTACTCGTAAATAACCTTAAAATTCTGAAAGAGACCGAGAGTCTAACAAACCAGAATAACAAGTAAACCATCTCGAGAAAAGCAGACGTGTGAGAAATAACAACTTGCGAATTTATTGGGTGGAGTTATTTATATTTTGAGGATGTGTTCAGTCCATGAAACTGAACAACTTTCTCTAAGGAACATATGGCCAAATATGTAAAAAAAATCGACTATCCATCCATACAAATCAAAGAGATCACGTGATCAATTTAGTATGGGATGACCAAAATTTTGTGGCGAAATTCGACACATGTTTCTTAGAGAAAGTTGTTTAGTTTCATGGACTGGACACAACCTTGAAATTTGGCGGGTAAGTTCAATGTTACTCGATATTATGTTAAATCATAATAATATTATGTAAGTGTAGGTAGGTAGGTATATAAGGTGGAACAAAATTATGTAACTTCGTCCGCGTGGACATTCAGAATCGGAAGATCCCTAGGGGTTCCCTAGTATCTTTGACCTGGATAAAAGTATCCTTTATTTTAATCCAGGCTATATATTATCTGTGTGACAAATTTTATCCAAATCGGCTTAGCCCTTTTCGCGTGATTGAGAAACAAATATCCAAAAATCTAATCATCCATACTTTCACATATTTTATAATATTAGTAGGATATTTAGTAGGATTACACAATGCTGTATAGTGCCTTCTGATGTAAACGCAAAAGTTGAAAATGTATGATAATAAGATAATCCTTTTAACAGCTGATAAGCCGAGCGAGCAACATACATACGCTTAGGGCTGGTTTTTCAATCCTCAGATAACAGATATCAGTCAGTTTAAATATTAACCAAATCTAATAAAAGTCATTCAAATATGTGACAGATAAACGAATGACAAGCATTTTCAATTTGGCAGTATAATACGCTATCAGACGGATAAAGCTCTATCTAGGCTTAGAGTAAGACGCGCTTCTGTGGACGAAGCCGCGATGTTCGAAGTATCTAGGCATTGAAAAATCAGCCCTTAATCGTGTGAAACTAAAAAGAAACGACAAAAGCATTCGCATACAAACGATAGCCGCTTGGCTTTTGTCTAAAATAAATCACAATGAAAAAAAAACCCGGGAACTTTCCTCTGAAGGTCAGAACTATAAAAATAATCGTTTGCCAGCATCGTAATCTCACAGATCAGCTCAAGATCTGTACGTGACGGGTCGCGGAACAGCCTCGATGTGTGAAAGGACTGCTAAATGAGTTTGGCACTTCAAAATAAGGATACTTACTCAGCAGATTTCTTTTTCGGAGCTGTAGTTTAGAAGCGTTAGAACATCTCCTTATTATTATCTTATTTTCATGAACTGGCTGCCGCCAATGATTTCTTCCGCGTGGAAAATCTCTAGGAAACCTTTGACCGCGATAAAAACTATCCTATGTTTCAATCTAGGCTATAAACTATAATATTATGTGTTTTCATCCAAATCCGTATTGCATTTAAGGTTTAAGTTTTATTGTATATATTAATGTCTGTATCAAATAAATTATTTTTCTTTCTTTCTTTCATTTTAAAATATTCACTTTTGGCCATACAATTAAATTGGGTGTGAATGTATGGTGGTGAAATATTTTTCCTAACGTTGGGTTGACCTACCACAAGAGCTAATAGAATTATTACAATATTTTTCGGTTAACATTATTATTACACAACACGATAAAACTTTTATTCCATTTCAAGTTTCCTTCAAAGTGATTTAGAGTAGAGTTTTCAGCGATAGGGTTATAAATAGGATTACAGTTGTTAGGTAGGCTAGTATATTTTATTTTAATGCGAGTCAAACTACTTTGCTCTTCATCTCACCTGATTTAAGTGACGATAAAGCCGAAGGTGGAAGCGCACCAAACCCGGAATCCTCATCACTGAGGAACTGGATCTTACATCTAACAAAACACATCAATTTTTAAATTGTTGTTATGTTACTTATCATAAAACACGAACGCAATAACTAGGTAATCATTAATAATTTATTGAGAGTTTGCACCATTGGTAGCCTTATGTCAATTGGATAGAGCACACAATTTCGTGTGAAAACTTATGTATTATGTAGATGTACAATAGTACATCTAATTGTTTTATGTTCGACCCTTGTATCTCCGGACCCGAGGGTCGGGGTCGTTCGATTTCTGCGTTTCCTTTGTAATCGATTGATAGCTCTAATAGTTTAGATGTTGTATACTGTAAGTACCTGTTCCTATCGTTGGGTCCTTAATATTTTTGTAGTCTTCTTACTATGATTATATTCCTTAATAAAATATCCCTATGTTACTCAGACAAAACGCGTATTCATGAGGAAACAAAATCACGTTTTTGTTTAGCGTAGCCTTGTGAATTTATAATACTGTATGGAATGTAATAAAGTACGTGTTATAAGACGTAGGCCGATGGGAAATCACTGAGTGACACATAACAGACAGTTTGCGGGAGAGTAGCATACCAATGTTGTTATGGTCCTCTAGAAATATCAAGCACCTACCTAAAACGTATTTGAAATCGTTTTAATTTCATATTTAAGTGTTAAAAGTTCGTCCTACCAAATGATTTTTGACAAAAAACATGGGTAGAAAAAGAAAAAAAAATGGTTCTCCCATGACCCATACTAACTAGACAGCTAAATGGGAAAGTATTAATTTTGTTTTTCGACCAAAGTTTCTTTGACAAAAATGTTTTAAGTTTCATTGGCAGAACACTCACCTAATGGAATTAAATCGACCACAAAATAACGGATAGTTGTGCAAACTATCGCGTCGGGGCGTCGCGTCGCCACAGAATATATAATAGTAGCGTCAATTTCCAGAAAAACAACTACTTTAATCACTTTAATACATATTTTCATCGAATAACTAGCCGCACGATGCCCGGATTGCCCGGTGCCGGGTTACTTACTTATTTACTTACTTACTTTTGGTCAGTGGTCTCATTTACATACGTAGCAAAGATTTATATGCTTCATGAGCAATAATATCAAATTTTATGGCAATATTCATTTTAAGTAATTACTTATATTTTGTACGTGATTTAAAAGATTTAAAGGAAGGTATCAATTTATGCAAATCCATTGGTTTCAAAAAAAGTCGCAGCTAGACACCTTTTTAACATCTTTACTGGCATTCAATCCTCTGCAATTAAAATAAAGATACTTAAATAGCTTAATGAGATGCGTTATAGTGTTATGGCTCTGATTATTTTCTTTTTAGGTCGCAGCGGTGATGGCATAAGATGACTTCATCCACTTTTCTAATTCCTATGTCATCCGCTTCTGACATATCTCATAATGCTTTTGAACCTATAAAAAGAGGGTCAGCCATAAATCCAAGAACACGTGAAAAGACTTATTAGTTTTTATCCAATATTTAATCGAAAGTTGTGTCGAAGAAATCCGCCGTATTACGGCTTTCATAAGATTTAAAGTAGCGGAAAAAAATGCTGACAACAACTGTATTAAGAAGAGTCAAGGGAGTATTCTATCTCTATGTTCGTAATTCGAAGTTTAGATTTTAAAGAAACTTCAAGATTTTCAATTATATTAAGTAACTTAATATTCCTCAAGAACTTTTGCTAAAAACAATAGAAACAATAGAACAGATAACAAAGGGTATAAACAAAATTTTTGCTTCAAAATCTTTCTCTCTGGTTTTGTTTGTTACGTTTTCACGGACTACTATATAGAACTTAGTCTCGAAATAGATTAAACCAAGACCTGGAAAATTATGAAGGCGGACTAAGCCGCCGACAAAAGCTAGTATTAAATATGTGTGAACCATTACAAACGCATTGAGAGCTGGGTACAACAATAAAAAAACAAATAAACGTTCTTAATAGAAGGTCGTCTATAAAAGCACCTTCCGCAGACGAAAATATACGAAATTTCGATCGTAAAAATGGAATTACAATGGATCCACAAACGGAAATCGTAACACCCTAAAACATAACGCAGTTTGTCAACGATTTTCACTTTTTGCAACGATTTGTGTCATAAGTTGGGATCACTTTGGATTAGGAAGTGCTCACTCGTGAAATGTTATATACACATGTCACGAGCGATCACTTTCTAATATGGGTATAGAAAATGTTTCTTATTTTTAACATACATAATTATACTTAGCTTTATAAAAAAAGTTATAGGTACTTGGAACTTGAAAATGTCACAATTAATGACTCTTATTAAATAATAATTAAAAACCGTTATTTACAAGATAAGATGAAAATTAATCGGCAATAGCAATTAGTTTTTACTTGAAAATACAACTAGCGTTTTTATCTGGGAAAATGCGAGCGAAGTCGTTGGACACAGCTAGTAACATTATAAAATTGTTATGAAAAAGCAGTACGCCAAAACTAAACGTGAAAAGTGTTTCTATTTTACATTCATATAACAGTACATTCAAAAATTATTGAGTGTTCAGGACAAAATATGACAAAAATAAACATGCCAAAAAGACAAAACATTCCAATGAAGCCAGTGGGTGTTAATGGCGAGGTTCATTCAAAAAGTAACTTCATATAAAACTTAAAAACGTCTTGAAGTTTAATGAAGTTACTTTAGGGTTGTGCCGTAAACTCACTCACTTTGAGATCGTAATTTTCTTTATTGTTGCATCCCTTGAATGATTTTCACTTGTAGTGTTTTGTAGCAATGTGCGTAGCGATACTAATTTATATTTTTGTAGATAATAAAAAGGTTTTTAGTTTAAAAATAAAAAAATACTCGCTATGGGTTTTTGTATTTTCAGAAAATGGGTGAGTTACGGCCAGAATTAATAATCAATCCACAGATAGGGATAGGCCCGTTCTAGATTAATTACTAGGCAACACCTAGGCAACTATTGCAAATTCTTTTTAATAGCAAACGTTGCGTATCAACTAATCTGGATCTGGCCTATCTCAATCTGTGGATTGATTAATAATTCTGGCCGTAAGACGCTTGTAAGACGATAATAATGCACTGATGTAGGGAAGCTCGATGGTACTTTGAACCATCAAAGCTGCGGATGTGAAGACAGATTAATGGTGTTTTTAACCGACTTCATCAAAAGGAGGAGGTTCTCAATTCGATTGTATGTTTTTTTTTATTTTTTTTTATCGTTGTTTGACATTTAGGGACCGATTTAGATGATTCTTTTTTTGTTCGATTGAGTTTTCTTGCGAGATGGTCCCATTTTTATTTTTTCAAATCGGTTCAGTAGTTTACAAGTAATCCTGAAAATACTATGATATTAAATCAACTAACTTGACAATTTTGTTATTTATGAACCGAATTAGATGATTTTTTTTGTTGGGGAAGGGATACCTTTGTGTAGTCTTTTTAACCGACTTCAAAATATTCAGTTTGTATGTATGTATGTTTCTCCGCGATTATCTCACGTTTGGCTGAGCCGATTTTTCTACCTAAATAATATACCTACTCTACCTAATACAGAAGGTACTTACACTAAAAATAAAAAAATAAAAAAATTGTTTAAAAAACAAAAAAACCGACTTCAAAAAACCTGCCTCTAAAATGATAATGCGTATCTAAAACATTAGATACGCATTATCATTGTTATAATAAAACACGTCAATTGAAGTCGGGCTTTTAGAATAAAAAAAGGAAGATTTACTCCAGCCCCACCCGACTTTAATAGACGTGTTTTATTATAACAATGATAATGCGTATCTAATGTTTTGTATATTATTTCTTGCTTTTTAAAGGCAGGTTTTTTTGAAGTCCGTTTTTTTGAGTAGGTACTCACTTATTTAGTAGTAAGTTGCCCGAAGTGCGATTGGAAAAACGAGAAAGGCCTCTAGAACAGAAACCTTGCAATCCTACGGTTGCTTAAGACATTTAAAAACTTCTATTATTTTATTACACCATAACCAACCACAACATTGGCACGTAAAGCGCATCAGTAACGATCATTTGCGATTGTTAATTTTACTTCATTGACGCTCATGGATGCGAAAATTTATCGTTTACACGTGCAATTGAAGCGATTGTCAATTCCTACAACAATGAAATTGGCGAAAAAATTGACAATCGCAATTGATCGTTACCGGCGGCCTTAAGGTCCGGTTTGAGGAAGTTAACAACAGAACATAGTCAGCATCTAAGGTCAGCATAGTCACTAAAGTTCGTTGTCAACCCGCCGCTTACGTGTTTCGCGTGCATGGCATACAATGAGTAATGAATGACTAATACTATATTTTCCCTAATAGATGCAAAGATCAAAAATATAGTCAAATCGGTTTGGGCTTTGGGAATTGGGACTGCGGTCTTCCAATATTTAGATGGAGTAGTACAATTGTGTGTCTGTTTTGTAAAGCGTCCGAGAAAATAAACGATAGGTTCGTTCGTATTGCTTTGTCGCGAGCCGCGGCGCGATATTCATTTGTTCGAGTCACCCACATTCCACATTCCAGTTTGAATTCTGCTTTTGTTACTATAGTCCCCTATTGAAACTCGGTTGGACGTAGATAATACTGTGTTATGACAACAACATGTAGTGGCTGCTATAGTTTACCTGCGATTATTGTGATCTGTAACCCTTAGCACGAACAGCTATCGAAAAAAATAACTCGCGTAAAATCATTCGATAGATACATTTTGTATTGGAAATTTGTACAACGCCATCTATCGCCGATAAGCGAAATGAAATTTTCCATAGAGAATTGTCAATCGAGTAATTTTACGTGCGTTTTTTTTCTCGATAGCTGTTCGTGCTAAGGGTACTGGTCTGAAATCACAACATTTTGTTATTGGACACAGTAGATGTTCTTTTATTAACCGACTTCCATAAAAGGAGGAGGTTCTATGTTCGTCTGTATATTTGTTTTTTTTTTTTGTGTATGTCCACCGATAACTCGAAGACGGCTGGACCGATTAAAATGATTCAAACGTTATTACATTAGGTACACTCCCAAGTTGGTCCCATTTTTTAAAATTTGGAAATCGGTTCAGTATTTTTCAAGTAATTTTTAAAAAAGCACGAAAATAGTATGATTTTGTGTGAATTACCTCGATGATTGGTCGTATTACTTCTTTGTTTATGAACTGAATAAGATAATTATTTTTTTGTTGGAAGAGGGATATCTTAGGTGTACTTTTTTAACCGACTTAAAAAAGGAGGTTCTCAGTTTGACCCGTATTTAAGTATGTTTCTCCGCCAATATCTTACGTTTGGTTAAGCCGATTTTTCTACATATATAATATACCTTACCTACAAGGTACCTACACTAAAAATAAAAAAATAAAAAATTGTTTAAAAAAAACAAAAAACCGACTTCAAAAAACCTACCTCTAAAAAGCAAGAAATAATATTCGTAATAATAAAAATACGTCTATTGAAGTCGGGTGGGGCTTTTACAATGATATTAAATGTAAAGATAGGTTATGCGCCAACATCATTGCTATTTAAAACAGCGTAAAGGTACTATAGATACACACATTGGCCGCTGCATGCGCATTGGCTGCCAATTGAGAGCGCGTCAGCTGTCTCCTTCACTCCCACACGCAAAGCAGACAGCTCGCTCAATATGGCCGAATAAAGTAATAAAAAATACATATTTTTATTGAATACAGTACTTACGTGTGAAATAAAGCATTTTTCCAATCTCTGACCGTTGCTGTATAATTTGTACATCGTCTAAAGACGCAAGTAGACATTTTTTTATGGTATTTCACAATTTTATTGCGTCTGATTGACGAGAGCCGCGTGTGTTACCGTGTCGCGAGACTGTGCCTGACTAATTGAAAGTCGGGCAATTACCTGACTTTCGTCTTGCCATTGTGAAGCGCGGGTAACCTATCTTTACATTTAATATCATTGGGCTTTTAGAATAAAAAAAAGGAATTTGTACTCCAGCCCCACCCGACTTCAATAGACGTATTTTTATTATTACGAATATTATTTCTTGCTTTTTAGAGGTAGGTTTTTTGAAGACGGATTTTTGTTTTTTTTTAAACAATTTTGTCATTTCAGTGCAGAAACAGAAACATCTGAGCTGTCAATTACAAACATTGTTAAATCTGGATCGATTAATATGTACCTATAAAATACTCGAAATCAAATTTTTTAATCCTGTCTTGATAAGATCATTAACTATTAAAACAACAGTCATAACGTTTTTATTTTGGTGTTTAATCACTACATAAATTCATATACAGAAACAAACTATTAAATCTCATCAAATCCAATCGATATTTGTAATCGAATGTGATGTCATAAGGCATCGATTGACGAGTACATTATTATCGAAGTGTAATCGCATGTAGGTGATTCTTTGGAAATGTGACCGGTATCGTGTCGCTTCTAATGTGTTTTTGATAACTCGTTGCCGAGCGATGGATCTAGATCGAATTGCAATGTCATCCATTTCAAACGACGAGACAGACGCAATCTTTTTTTTTGTACAGATATATAAGAATTGTGGTGAAGGAGAATTTGTAATCGAATTTGTGTAGTAAGCTATACAATACATAGGTCACAGAGTGCGTGGTTTAGTGATTCGCCTACCCTTGTAAGACGCAGAGGTCCCGGGTTCGATTTCCAGGAGAGGAGTACCTTTGTACTCGGTTTGGTTGGTGGTAGGGCTTATTTCAAGTCTGCCTGACTAGCTGCCACCATTTTGCCTAAGTCTGACGCCATAACAACAATTTAAAAATTATTGTGTTGCGCCAGTTTAGAGGTAAGATAGCCAGTTCCTCAGTAGTGAGGATTTTGATTGTAGTGCGCATCCACCTTCGGCCTTATCGTCACTTAACATCAGATAAGGTGATGGCCATAAGCAGTATCCCGTTGTAGATAAATAAAAGAGTCATGCACGACTGAAAAAGTCGCGGTAATGGCTTTTCGTGGCAACAAGCGTAATCTCCCATAAATATATTTCCAAATCCCAATATAAAACCTTAATAATCTGGAACCTTTTTTAAAATGGAATGTTTCATTTCGAATCCCGATGACATTAAAGTGTCTACTGTAACGGGATTCGATTAAGCTTGGCCATTGTGGGATGAGCATTGGTTTATTTCGTCGCCGGCTAGCAGCGTCGCCGGCGTGTGAACCGATATGACCGAGTTTTGTCGCCAAAGCCAATTGCTTTTCCCAGTTTTAAAGCGAATGTGTAGGGAACAGAATTGCTACGTTTCACAGAATATGTGTGGGATAGATGGTTAGGGGGCGGGCTTAGAAATTAACGTTAGTTGGTTTAGCTTATGTATTCGGTCAAAGTCTTAATTGAAACAAAAGAAACCATTATATCATTTTAAATTTTAGAGTAACTTTTGATTAAAAGCTTGGCGTAGATATACAAATTACTAAAAATAAAAATAAACTCTTCCATTCCATAATTCTCTTTTTAAGTTTACACAGGCCAGTTTTATTATAGGTAGGTTCTTCCATATTTTTATGCCCATAAGAGATACGAGTACTTTCTTCTTTATAATTGCTGTCCCTGTCTGTATGCAATAGTGTATAATTTGGTATTTTATTAATAGCATAAGTAGGTGTGTCTAAAATTAGTCTAGCTAGAGAAGATGAAAATTTTGAGGACACTATAATCACTGCAGGCAGGTCCTTAATCGTTGAAAATACTCGTATAACCTAAAGTTGTTACCGAATAATAAATTGAAAAGATCTTTTAAATAAGTTGAATTACCTATTTGCTTTATCTTCAGAAAAAGTTTCATTTTGATATTTATTAAATTTATTCAAAATTATAGTTTTATTTCAATGTTTTCATTAAGAGTTTTCTCGTACATTTACGTAATACTGTGAAACATCTTTTGTTTAAACTCACAGGCATGTTCCTATAGTCTAATTTACAGTACAAGTTAAATTGAGTTCCCAGCAAAGCGGTTAACACAATGAGACAATTGTTTCGAGACGCGCCAACTATGCTAGAGGCTCTGTAAAGCTGTAAACCTCTGTTTGTGACTTTTTTGATCATTTTTCGAAATGACTGAATTATAATTCTCCCCATAACTCCGACATTTTGAAAAATTTGAAAAACTTGATTGACATAAAAACTTAATTATACATATTATTATATAGTATAGAATCTCCCAAAATTTCACGAGAATCGGTTCAGAAATGCGACCTGGGGCCCAATCGCGTTAATTTTTAACGATAAAACCAAAGCTAACCGTTTCAGTTTCGTTTATAAAAAAATACTCGCTTTAGTTTTGTTAAAATTGTCGAATACTCTGCCTAAGGAGTCTAGGATTACAATCTGGGACAATTTAAGTGAAAATTATGAAGCTAAACCAAAGATTTTCAGGTAAATAGATAACCTAAATGACAACGTATAACGTTTTTGGTTTTATCGTTCAGAATAGGGATGATGACAACTTTTTTAATTTTATGTTACATAAATAACCTCTCAAAAATAGAAACTTATCATAGGTAAGAGAATTATTTCGCTAGCATGAAAACTGCCCGAGATATCACAGTATGAAATGCGCACAAATGGACTTGCCCAAAAACGCTCCATACTAACGGCTACTCAATTATGACGTCATGCCTGAGTAGTTTGTATGCAACGTGTAGGAAATTTGTTCGGCAGCTATATTAAATATTATGTTTATCAAAATGGTTTCTTAGACTTTGCTATACATTTTACGGACTAACTAAAGATAAATAAATTTTATACTTTTTAAATGGACTTGTCCACCCAACTTTGAAGGGTTATAAAACAAATAATATGCAATTTATAAAACCAAGAGGTATACACGCTTCTCTAAAAGTTTAATATGTTTGATTTTTATTAGTATTTTGTTATTTTATTCATTAGTCATCATCCCAATTACCGCGAATCCTGCAGAGGAGAACAAACGGACAGCCGGAAGGACATACGAAATAATGTTTGCCCAAGTCTAATAAACTGCTAAAAACATAATTTATCAAAAATTGTTGTGCAAAAGCTCAAATACTGAGCTTTATTAGGTTTTAATGAAATTCATTCGATTTTAGCGGAAAGTATTTTATATTTTTATTTTTGCCTTTTTAATATTGCGATAAAATCATGCATTCATAGTAATAATAATAGATAATGAAGCAAATGATTTTTTACTCCTCTTGCTCAAAAAGTGCGTCATTGTAACGTACAAGAGTCGAGATAAAATAGCATAATAAGCCCTAGGGGATAAAGTTTTTTCTTTTTTAATGTTTGTCTATTACCAATGAGCGTACTAAAACGAAAAAGTCTTTATTCATAATCACGAATAAAAACTCGCTCGACTTAATACTGGGGGCCTATTACGAAAAGTTTAATGCGATACACGCGGCTGCGTCCGTGCTTCGTTCTGATTGATTCCTATTACAAAGCACTTGCGTATGCGATATTGCAAAGTGATTGCGTAAATTTGACAGTTTCTCTCTAGTGGATCCGTCATTATTCGTTCAATAGACTATGGACTACGATAGCTACATTGAAAATATTTGTAATAACTATAACCGACGAACTGCGGACGACTATCGTGACCAAATTTCGTAATAGGCCCCCAGTTTCTCATTATTATTTTTGAAAATGGAACTAAAAGCATCTCTTCGGTAAAATCATAGACTTATTTAAACTCTGTGTACAGAGTGAATCGTAGAATGCGTGTTTGTGTTGCTTAGCTGCTACAGCAGAAATTAAAAAAGGTACTATGGCGCGAAATCATTAGAATTTTTTTATAATTACAAACTGATTGAATTGTTATTGAATTGTGACTGTAATAGGAAAGAAATAATTTTAATCTTCTGCCGTCAACCACAATCATTTATTTAAATATTGTACAAAAAGTTTATAAAGTGGAGGAAAGAAAAACGAGTGGATTCGTTTACGGAAGTAAGTAGGTATAAACTATTTAATATTGTATTTTATTTTCTCGCAATCGTAGTGAAAAGTATAGTGTAACACACGACGCTAAAACCCATTGTAACTCGGTTTCTATTTATTCCCTCGCTAAAGCTCGGGAATAAAAATACCTCGTATGCAATGGGTACTTTTAGCGTCTTGTATAACAATCTACTATTTTAGGGTTCCGTACCAAAATGGTAAAAAGGAAAAGTCTGTCTGTCTGTCCGTCTCTCACAGCTGGATAGCTCAAGAACTACGAATTATCAACTTGAAATTTACTTAACTAGATGACGTTTACCTAACTATTTTGCAAATAAGGAAGATTATTTTATTATTTGAGAGACTCCGATAGCGTGGTGGTTTGTCTAATACCTAGTTAAGTTTACGGAGCGCAAAAATTGATTTTTAAAAACTAATTTAAGACTAGTGAGTCCTTCAGAGTTTGGTGCCAAACTGCGGTACAAAATTATTTGATGTTTAAAAAAAGAAGGCTTGGACAAAAAAAGTCAAGTCAACCGAAAAGATGGAAAAAAGATTAAATATTAAAGGCAACATAGTAACATGCAGTCGGAGGCATGAATAAAGAAAGTGACATTATGAATGATTTGAATTATATGCCTCCGACTGCATGTTATTGTGTTGCCTTTCCATCTTTTCAGTGACATTTCTTTTTATGCAGGCGGGTTTTTATTTTTTCTTTTTTTTATTTCTTTTTAGTTTATACTTTGTAATTTAAAGATGGCATAATGCTTGACGCTAATTTTACCTTTAAACCTCATTTAGAACTATTAAACTCTAGATTACGCAAACTCATTTATATATTTAAAAAAATCAGACATATTGCTGACGCGAGCATTGTCAAACGAGTTTACGTTGCCTTAGTCGAGTCATTGTTATCGTATTGTGTAACAAGCTGGGGTGGCGCTGATAAATCATCTTTGATCAGGCTTGAAATTGCCCAAAGGGCAATTCTTAAGGTTTCCACTTTTAGACCAATTTATTATCCAACTCAACATCTATACCAATCCTGTGACGTTTTAACTGTGCGACAAATTTTCATTTTAGCGTGTGTATTAAAGCAACACTCACAGTTGCCATATGACCCCAATTATATCAAGAAAAGACGCTGCGATATAGTATGTGCTGTGCCATCCTTTAAACACGCTTACATTTGTAAATTTCTTTGTTGTCTTGGCCCCTTCCTTTATAATAAGACTAGCTTCTGCCCGCGACTTCGTCCGCGTGGATATTAGAGAAAATCCTTAGGGAACCTTCAAAATCCTTAGGGAACCTTCAACCAGGATCTGACCAGTCATTTTTACGCATTTAGGCGGGTTCCTACCAAGGGCGCTAACTGGTGAGGCAAGACATTTGCCGCGTGTGGCGGACCTCGCACGTGGCTTCCCGTTCCCGTTCCCGTTCCCGTTCCCGTTTCCGTTCCCGTTCCCGTTCCCGTTCCCGTTCCCGTTCCCGTTCCCGTTCCCGTTCCCGTTCCCGTTCCCGTTCCCGTTCCCGTTCCCGTTCCCGTTCCCGTTCCCGTTCCCGTTCCCGTTCCCGTTCCCGTTCCCGTTCCCGTTCCCGTTCCCGTTCCCGTTCCCGTTCCCGTTCCCGTTCCCGTTCCCGTTCCCGTTCCCGTTCCCGTTCCCGTTCCCGTTCCCGTTCCCGTTCCCGTTCCCGTTCCCGTTCCCGTTCCCGTTCCCGTTCCCGTTCCCGTTCCCGTTCCCGTTCCCGTTCCCGTTCCCGTTCCCGTTTCCGTTTCCGTTTCCGTTCCCGTTCCCGTTCCCGTTCCCGTTCCCGTTCCCGTTCCCGTTCCCGTTCCGGTTCCGGTTCCGGTTCCGGTTCCGGTTCCCGTTCCCGTTCCCGTGTTAGACTTCAAAATAAATGTCATTTTCGCAACCTACGAGTTTTAAAGCTGTAATGTCTATTTTATATTATTTTTTCCATACAAAATTTGAACCCCATTTTCACCCCTTTAGGGGTTAAATCATGTCCACCGTGTTGGACTTCAAAATAAATCTCATTTTCGCAATCACCATCCCATAAAACCTCAAGAACGATATCCATATTGCATTTTATGTTAACTCACCCATTTACCCCTAAGTGATTGATTTTCAAAATTACAAAATATATGTTTGCCTATTTATTTTTAGATGTTCTCCAACGAAGTTTAAAGTTGTAATGTCTATTTTATATTATTTTTCTATACAAAATTTGAACCCCATTTTCACCCCTTTAGGGGTCAAATCATGTCCACCGTGTTGGACTTCAAAATAAATGTCATTTTTGAAATCGTCATCCCAGAAAACCCCAATAACGACATCCATATCTATTTTTGGGGTTTTTTACCCCTTTTCACCCCCATTTCATCCCGATAGGGGTTTAAATACTAACAATAACAATATACGTTGCGTTAGATTTCTATCCATAAGCCTAAATTATAAATTTAGCGATTATTACTTCGAAAATAAAGGATTTTCTTCAATACACAACTTCATCCCCCTTTTGACCCCTTCGGGGGTAGAATTTTGAAAAACGCTGAGACCCGTATTTATTTATTTTCAATGGTTAGTCCAAACACAAAATTTGAAGATTCTAGCTTCAAAACTGAGGGACTTTCATACAAACTTTGATCCCCTTTTTTACCCCCTTAGGGGGTGAATTTTGAAAAACCCTTTCTTAGTGCACCCCTAGACCTCATAAGGAACCTACGTGCCAAATTTGGAGTCTCTAGACCCAGCGGTTTGGGCTGTGCGTTGATAGATCAGTCAGTCAGTCAGTCAGTCAGTCATTCAGTTTACGATTTTATAAATATAGATTAATAAAATTTTAAATATATATCCTCATTACAAAACCCAATGTAAAATATTAGTCTCCGAATATCTTAAGCAGTTAAATTACGAAGAAACAGAAAACCTACTTAAAAGACAGTATTAGTTGACCTTATACATATATATTTATATTTTTAATGTTTTTAAATTTACCAAAGTATTTTGTCACTTAATTAAATTAAAATATGACTATCATACTTTCCTCACATACACACACCCTCCTACACACACTCACTCATTTTTCACTATTAACAAAAGGAGGAACCATTCACTACTCACCACCTACCACTAAAATTCCCACTGAATAGTTAAGCTTTATATTTTGTATCTCTTGATGTTCTTTTACTTTATTTTTTATTATTATTTTTGAATAGGTATTGAACCTTCTAGTGCGAGCACAAGCAATTATTTTTATTGTATAATGTTAAGTTAGATCCTAGGGATGAGCGCTGTAGTCTGAGATACAGGTTTTTCAACCTAGTTCGATTACAGATGACCGCAATATATGTAACATTCGCCTATATATACTAGAAATGTTTGTACTGTGCTACTTTGTTATTTATGCTGGGAACAATAAATAAAAATAAATAAAATAAAAAAAAAAAAATATTTAAAGATATTGTTGTGTAAGCTGATGATTCACCGAATAATAAATAAATAAATAAATATATTACGGTCATGTTATACTTTTTTGAAATCTCTTATATAAATATATAAAAGTGAAGGGGTGACTGACAGACTATTGCCCAGCCCAAACCACTAGACCTAGAGACTTGAAATTTTGTAGATAGATATTTTATACAGTGTAAACACCCACTAAGAAAGGATTTTTGGAAATTCTACTCGTAAAGGGGTGAAATGGGGGTTCAAAGTTTGTATGGCAAAAAAAAATAAAAATGGACATTTCGACCTGAAACTTCGTAAGAGTACTTCTAAAAACAAATAAGCAAACACGTGTTTCGTGGTTTTCCGAATCTCAATCCCCTAGGGGGGAAATGGGTAAAAATCCCAAAATCGATATGGGTGTCGTTATTTAGGTTTTATGGGATGTTGATTGCGAAAATGGTATTTTGGGGTCCAACACGACACGGTGGACATTCTTCAACCCCTAAAGGACTCAAATGGGGGTTCAGATTTTAAATGTAAAATAATACGGGAACGTGAAAAGAAATGAGACAGAAACGGGCATTACTAATATTATAAATGTGAAAGTTTAATGTTTGGGTGTTTGTTACTCAATCAAGTAAAAACGGCTGAACGAATTTGGAATGTCACACAGATAATTATAGCCTGGGTTTGAGATAGGATACTTTTTATCCCGGTCAAAGGTTTCAAAACAAGATAATTCTAAGAATCGGTGCAGACTGCTTGCATAGTAGAATCAAATCTACTATGCTGCTTGTTTAGATTGCGTCTGCTGCCCTTCCTGTCCAAGCATTTTATATAATAGGGTTAAAATCAATGAAAAATTCTAATATCTTTGGTTACAATGTAGTTACTTTGTAACTACTATGAAGTTGTGCTTTGTCAGTGCGTCTTACAATGTAACTTCTACCTGCTATATTCGTAAAGTAAAATTGTTTTTTTATAATATGAACAAACACTTCAATCATTAATTTCCTCAATACAACAATGTAGGAGGTAAATAGGATAGGATAGTATATGGATATTATGTATTCTGTGGAATGAAGGAAAACATTTTTTTTTATGTAAATTCTCATTTGCGATGACAATATCAAGTTCAACGATGTCCTTTTGTGATGTGGGTTTCGTAATGTTACTGACGTGGATGCAAACGGGGGTCTGATGGACCCCATATACGAATCATACCACGAAACGTGGAATGTTTGACGAGGGATAATGGATCCATATGAATTTGATGGGTCCTATCATGTTTCTTTGTATCTCTTTTGTATTTTTTATAAAACATGTTTTTAAGTAACACCGTGTAAACAGAATCTTAGATAGAGCCCACATTTTACCATTTTTAACGAGCAAAAGGATTTGAGTGCCGATAAAACTCTAACTATATCACGCGGTATAGAACGTGTTAATGAATGAACCCAAAATGGACAAACAGTATCTTCGGACCTTCGGGAGGGGACTAACTCTGAAATCGCGGAAAAAAATCAGCTGTTTCATACATTTTGATATTTTTCGTTATTATTTTTTGTATGAAACAGCTGATTTCTTTTTCGCGATTTCAGGTCCCATGGTAAAAGTTGATCAGTTTGATGGTCCGAAAAACAGTATCAAAAGGGGTAACTTTAGACTAGTGTTTAAGTTGAGACAAATAAGTGTGAAACTTTTTACGGCTATTACTAGTAACACCACCTAGTAGTCCACTTTAGATGACATTATGAATATAATTGTAAAAAAAAATTCAGCGATAACACAAACTTGATAATTTTAATTGGAAATAGGGGTAATGTCACCAAAAACCAATTGATAACATATTGTGATTCCCTTTGTTCTCTGAATGTTAGTAAAGTAATATTGTTTACATTCCCCTACAGTAAGAGTCTGTCACAGGTGGAAAATAATGTAAGATTTAATTTGAATCTATCTTTAAATACAGTGGCATTTTATAATAGCCAACAGCTGCACTTAATTGACATTAATAAATTATTTAATAATTTTTATTTGACAAAAGATAGATATTATCTGCCTTCTTCTTTTACGCGACAAATAGCATTATCGCTATCTTTTTATTTTAAACAACTAGCCAATAATCTGGCTAGGAAAACATCTGCTTCTATTGAGCAGTTAACTTCTGACATGTGTAATTCAACTTTGGAATCCGTTCCAAATAATTCTGTTCATAATGTTTGTAATAATTTATTACATTTAAATTAGCATTTGAGACAATAGAGGCGTCCTCTAGCGCTAAGCCGACAATAGGAAAGCCAAACTGTTTAAGAATTATTCACCAAAATATGCAAGGCTTTTCCGGCAAAGATTTAGAAATAAGCTTATTCTTAAACTCTGAAGATATTGATGTGTTATGTGTTACTGAGCATTGGTTGAAAAAGCACGAATTAATTTTGAGTTTGGATAATTATAAAGTTGTTAGTTCATTTAATAGGAAATCTGCTATAAGAGGGGGTTCACTTATTATTCTACACAATAGTTTGCAATGTAAAGAGCGCAAAGATGTAGTATCCCTCTCAATTGAACGAACCATTGAGTTGTCTTGTGTGGAACTTGATCAAATAATTATAGTATGTGTATATAGACCCCCCAGCGCGAATTACTCTGAGTTTGAGTCCACTATGGAGGAAGTCTTAAAAATAACTTGTAGGAAAAATAAAAAAGTCGCGATTTGTGGAGATTTTAACGTCGACATCTTAGATCCTAAATTAGCCAAGTTGTCGAGTAGGTTCATAAACCTATTTAAATCATTTCATTTGCTACATACTTTTAATGAACCAACGCGAATCACACCCACATCGGCAACTTGCTTGGATAACATTTTCTGTAACTGTAATGTACTTGAAAAATCAATTTTGAATTGTATTAAATCCGACCACAGTGGACAATTAGCCTCTATTGAGCACCATCATGTTCCGTCTAAACGGAAAATAATGTGTAGGCCAATAAAAAAACACTGTATTGAAAAATTCAGAAACAGTGTCTCAAGTAAAATTGAAACTTTACCAGAACCAAACTTTGAAGCCAATAACTTATATAATCATTTATTTAGCATAGTTCAAACTGAATTTAGTGAAACTTTTAAACAGAAAGTCATCAAATGTAATGATAGTACGAAATTTAGTGACTGGGCCACACCCGGCATATATAAGAGCAGAAGGAAATTATACGAACTTTATGCAGAGAAAGCTACTTCTTGTGATCCTAACTTCATTGAATTTGTCAAGAAGTATTCACAAACATTCAGAGAAGTTTGTATCCTAGCAAAGTCCAAGTACTTTGCAAATAAAATAAAATTAGCTGATAATAAAATTAAGGCTACCTGGAATATTATTAACAAAGAAACGGGCAAATCAAAATCCAATATAAATTCCTTCTGTTTAAAAACTGGTGATCAAACTTTTGAATCTGACAATGAGGTCGCTAAAGTTTTTGAAGATTTCTTTGCTAGAATACCTGTAGAAACTACCAGTACTCTTAGTGCTAGCCCCAACATCGCTGTCTCCCTTCTGGAGTCTAGTGTTGATAAGTGCAATGAAAGTTTTTCCTTTAAATATATAAACAGTGCTGATATCATTAAAGCTTTTAAAACAATTAATGTTAAAAAAACAGAAGATCTTTGGGGCATGTCAACAAGCATTATTAAATCAATAATTGATATACTAGCCCCCTACTTAGCTTTTATTTTTAACAAATGTATTGACGAAGGGGTCTTTCCTGATTTAATGAAAAATAGTAAATTGATTCCTCTTTTTAAATCTGGGGATAAAAAAGAGGAATCAATTGAGGCCAATATCTATACTACCAGCACTTAGTAAAATATTTGAAAAAAATATATATTCCCAATTATTAGATTACTTCACATACAACAATATACTTCATAAAAATCAGTTTGGATTTTCCAAGGGTAAAAGTACTTCTGATGCTGGAATTGCACTTCTCAAACATATTCTTGACGCTTGGGAAGAAAAGCAGGATGTAATTGGCATTTTCTGTGACCTTTCTAAGGCATTCGATTGCGTTGATCACCAAACACTATTAAAGAAGCTAGAACATTATGGTGTCTCTGATAAGTCGGTTAGTCTTATGAAATCGTATTTGTACAATAGAACTCAGAAAGTTGTAATTAATAGAACTGAATCTACTGGAGCCCCCATCAATATAGGTGTGCCACAGGGATCAATATTGGGCCCATTGCTGTTTCTAATTTATATAAATGACCTTCCCAACTTCGCGAGTAATTTATGTGAGACAGTACTATTTGCGGATGATACTTCCTTAGTTTTCAAAGTAAACCGAGGTAATAACTAAAGTTTCACACTGGTTTAATAGTAATAATTTAGCACTTAACCCCAAAAAAACTAAATGTGTAAAATTTTCATTACCTAATGTTGAGCAGACAAAATTAAATATTAATTTGAATGACGATGAAGTAGACTTTACTGAGAGTACAAAATTTTTAGGTATTACACTAGATTCTCGATTGCAATGGGATCCACATATTGAAGCCTTGTCAAGTAGACTTAGTTCAGCGGCATTCGCTGTTAAGAAAATAAGGCTTTTAACTGATATTGAAACGGCAAGGTTAGTATACTTTAGTTATTTTCACAGTGTAATGTCTTATGGACTGCTATTGTGGGGCTCAGCAGCCAGTATTGAAAATATTTTTGTACTCCAAAAAAGAGCTGTTCGCGCCATATACAATCTACGGCGGAGAGATACCTTGAGAGAATTGTTCAAAGAAATAAATATTTTAACTTTGGCAGGCCAATATATTTATGAAGATTTAGTTTATGTAAGGAAACACTATGATTCATTTGATAAGAACAGCAACATTCACCAGTTTAATACAAGAAATAAAGATAAACTTGCCGTTCCAAGATTTAGGCTTGCAAAAACGAGAGGTTCATTTATGGGGAAAGGCATAGCCTTTATTAATAAAGTTCCACAACAAGTGATTGATCTTCCTTTGCATGAATTTAAAAACCATGTTAAAAAAACGCTCATGGGTAAAGGTTATTATAAAGTTGACGATTATCTTAAAGATCAAAATGCGTGGAAATGATGTAGGTAACACATAACTTGCTAATATAAGTACTTTATTGAAGTAATATAATAAGTCTATGTTGTTGCCAATAATTCTGTCACCCTTTTGTAATTATGTTACCCTGGTAACGATATATTCAAGTTTGTAAATATCGTTACTTATGGCTGTTACAGCTGATAAGTTTCTTGCGCCCGTTCTTCTTGTCAGCTAAAAAAGTCTGGAACGGGTGGTAGGAAAATATAGACGATTTAAAAGTACTTAACAATTAAGTTTATTTGAATAAAGCTTATTTCACTTTCACACTTTCACACCATCGGTTGATTTTCTCCTTTTTCGCTGTCACGCGCAAGGATAGTCATCGAAGTCCCCAACAGGTATTTAAAAAAATGTATTTTAACGCTAGCATTACAGATTTTTTTGCATTATCACCTTACGAAAAATGCTTATAATTTTGTCGATAATAACCTATTGTGTGGACTTAAATCGGCTGGCTGTTATATAGAAACTTATACTTATAAAGTCTGCGATGTAGAAACTTATTCTATTGACATTTAATATTTATTCACGTGAAGTTGATATTGCCAACGGCACAAAAAATAATTAAAAAAAATATGGATACGGTCACATCCGGGTAAATTGAGACAATGTCTTGAAGCCCAATGAAAAAAGATTTGTTTGACAGGTTCTTGACTGTACTCCAGAAAGTCACGTTTATGTAAGGTTTATGAGGAAATTTTCGAAAGCAGAAGACATATTCACATTTCCACAAGATGAGGCTGATCAACTTGTAAGCCTGGATTTAAGAAATATGTTGACAAATGGCAACTCTAATTGTTTTTTTTGTGTTTCAATGTCCTATGTTATTGTATTAATAGTCTAATTCGAAAATAGCGGTCATTAACGTGAAGATCTCATGTTACCCCAACCTACAGTGTAACTTGGGACAACAAGTAAAAAAAAAATATATCTGTAAATTAATGATTATTTTTATTATAAAATCATAAACTATTAACAGGCACTGGAGTCCAGAATAAATATCAGTGTCATTGTGATGTTATGTACACCTTTTTTTAGGATTGTATTGCAAAATTGGCTCAAGTTCCCCCGTTTGACTTCCTATTTTGAGTAAGTACATGTTGTATATAGTTTTTCGGTGGTTATGTAAGGGGGGGGGATGTTTACGTTATAGTTATCATGTTAAATTACGATTAGTTATAATTTTAACGGCTTTACAATAATAATTGATAGGTATTAAAACTTGCTTGTAGATTTAGAGGAATAACGTTCACGCTGCTTTTGTAGAACCACTGAAAGCAAAAATACCTATTATTTTAAATAATGTAACCTAAATGTGAAGTGTAAAATGTAATTACAAAACCTGAAACGAACATGTGCGAAACTGAACATCCATAAAAATGTTGAATGGTACAACGGAGCGTGGGGGACTATCCTTGCAGTCTTCGCCAGTGAAAGTTTCCACGTCACCCGTTCGAGCGTCACCGAGTCCCGTAAGGGTGCCATCATCGCCTTTAAAATCTTCGTTGTCCAGTGGGAGACAACGGTCTCCGAGGAAGTGTCAGTTCGCAGCCCCGGTCGAGGACTCGAGAGATAAGTGTGGGACGTCGTGGTTGTGCCGGCGGGGCGCGGGGGTCGGCGATGAGTCGGACCCTGAGCGGTCGCCGGGGCCCAGCGCCCCGCTGCCTCAGGGTTGTGAAGAGTCCGCACCGCCGCCGAAGAACTGCTTCAGACTGGTGATGTTGGGGTAAGTTGTTGTTACCCTTTTACTGTCCCCGCCAATTGCTAATGCGCAGGAACCTTGTCACATTAACATCCACGTTAACGTCATCCGCAATAAAAAATTACATGAAACAAGATAATTCTAATAGTTAATTTAATATATTAATTATTGAATTGTTATTCTCATAAGATAGGGTTTATGTATATATTTTTACAACTGTTTTTTCTTTTTTAATGTTAATAAAATGGCCGCCAGGCGCATTAGCAATTGACGGGGTTAGTACAATCTTGTTGTACATATTTTCAGACGTTTCGTATTGTCTTGGAGTTGGAGTTCTTGGCTTTAACAAAATTAATCTCAAGCCTCTCATCTTCCAGCTTTGAGGTTCATAATGCACTTATGCAATAGGTATATAAGTATTTGAGTATTGAATATTGAAAAAATATCTTCTAAGCCCGGTTTATAGTCTTGCTGTATCAATTTTATAACGAAGAATTATAAAATTTTATACTTACTTTTAAAAAATACTTACTTACATAAAAATCTATTATTATATGTATAAATATAACCAACACAATATTTGATTGGGTAGGTATATCCGGTGTGATTTATGCGGCTGCTACCTACCCTTTTCATTTTTATGTGACCATCATTATGGTATTTTCATTTAGCTTTACAGTATTAAATAAGCAACAATGGGTCAAATATAAATAAGCGTCAGACACATTTTATCCGCAGATGCGGACCGCAATATCGGGCGATACGATCGGAATCCACAACGGGGACAAATTGCGAATTCCGCACCCTGCGTGGACGGGCTGATGACAGCCCTGATGATAGGAATTATGGTGTATTTAGCCGTAGACTACCACATCGCGGGCTGCGGTTAAACAACTGAATCAATTTTGATGAATTTTGGAATATTAATAGACATAGATTAGACCTTGGAATCGAACATAAACTAGTAATATATCTCACTGACCGGACGAAGACATAAATTATGTCAAGTTATGTCAAGTATTTATGAAAAGAGCACTTAATGCTTTTCTTAGAGCGCTTCTTCTAGCATCACAATGATAATTTAGTCTCCTGGGACCCTACCCACTTACTTACTTACTTACTTACAACTTTCCTAACCTACACCTTTTTTTTTAATTTTGTAAATTAATTTTAGATATATTACGATTTTCTTTTCTTTTGCATATTTGTATACCTACCTAATGTTTTGGCTCATACCTAGAACGATAGTTCTCTACAAAGCCCACTGTCAAATGTGAGGCAATTAAAACAGCCAAAATGGCCCCGTTTTCAGATTTTTATTCTCCATTATTACCTAATCATACCGAATAACTCAAAACAGCAATTTTCCTACATTTATTAAATTTGTTACTCTATTACTTATTGGATTTTATGAAAGAAAGAAAGATTTGTATGAAAGATATACGTACCTAAATCTGAAAACTAAGCGATTCTGGCTTAGATATTAGTTGCCTCGCTTTGCATACAGAGGGCACGGCTTCTAGGTGTTATTATTCTAGATCACGGCAAAGTTTAATCGATTGAGGATTAATGTTGGGGTCTTTGTACATAAAATCGCTTCTATCCTACACTATTTGTCACGACGAGCTAATGTCGGTGGAATAGGCGGCAGTTGCGGTGGTGTGGTCACATCTCCCGGATGCCTGATGACAGAGTGGCAAAGCGCATCTTTTACTCCGAACTGCAGCAAGGCAAACGGAAGCAAGGTGGTCAATTTCTGCGGTATAAAGACGTGCTTAAGCGTCACATGAAGCGATGTGATGTGGACCCGTCACAATGGGAGGCAATGGCAGAAGAGCGGTCACTGTGGAGACGTAGGTACTGTGAACACTAAAGTTGTTGAGTATGAACGGAGACGAAAGGATGAGCTCGATACTAAGCGGGACGAGCTTAAGGCCCGACCACCTACGGCCTACCATTATAATTATGTCGGAGGAGTACTGACTTGCGGCGATTGTGGACGCACATTCAAAGCTAAAATTGGATATGTCAGTCACATGAGAGCACACAATCGACGCTCTCCTTAGATCCCGAGTCGCTGTGACCGGATACGGTCGGGACATTATTATTATTATTTGTCACGATTTTAAAACTAACAAATTAGGTGAAATTTATATGTCGCTAACAGGTGCATTCTCTCACATTCACTTAAAATGATGCGCTAATGGAACAAAGGCTTATCTACAATGTTGCCACAGCGGTCTCCAGCAGGATGTGGCTTTGATCACTGAACCGAGAAATTAACAGATTATCTATGGATTTATATTCCATTGATGAAGTGCGCGTTTACAAAATTAACAATTGCAAATAAGCTGAGTTAGAGTCTACTACTTTCAGAGGCAATCTACTTTCCTGAAATGTGTTTATTTATATTATTATTTTTTAAACTTTATATGTGTTTTCGGTCCTGATGTCATTACTGTGCTCGGCAGAATATCAGTGCAGCTGGCCTTGCCTGCTGCTTATACTGAGCCGAGTACAGTTTTGACTTCATGCGACGATGCGCAATGTTATTGTAATTAGCCTTAGATTTGTTTTAGTTTTTGTATTGTCTTTGTAATGTTGTGTATCGTTGTGTGGTGTTCAAAATAAATGTATTTTCTTTCTTTCTTTCTTTCTACTCAAGAACTGGCTGTATGGCTTTGACCTTCGCCTGTCCAAAAGGACGAATATACAACTACTACTACTGAGTTAGAGTCAATATACAATATAAAAGTAATGAAGCTTTGTAACAGTTTTTTGGCTGGGTGTTGTAAATGTAAAAAACATGTTTACATTGCCTAACTTTGCTTACCATGAGAAACATCAAAAACACAAAGGAACTGAGAATATTACTATATTTAAAACATATAGTTTTTCTTTTTGAAAACTTTGATTTTATACTCTTAATAATTTTAAAGGCTGTTAAATAAGTAAAGATAGTAGAAAGGTATTTAATAATTGCATATTCATCTAAAATGAACTCAATTACGAAACCAAGAAAAAGCCTTGAGATTCGTTACGGATTTGTGTAATGGTCTGTTCTCTGTTTAAGCCGAGCACTCATTTGGCGACATTTAGTTGAACGACGCTGTTACGATGATTTTATATAATATTCGAATTAGAATGCATAAATATTATTATACTTTAATAAATTTATCATCAGCCATTTTGAATGTTCCCACGGCTGAGGCGAAGGCTTTCCCTATAAATGAATAGAAGGCTGCATTTACAGTGTTAATAGCACTAAGATATAATGTTCTATAGTAAAACTTTTTGTTTGTAAAAAATGTACTCTATGATCGAATTAGGTACAGACTGGCATATGAATGGAAAATATATATAAGTGAATTCATTTGTTAAAACAAAAATATAGGTATGATATGAAATGAAATTAAATGAAATGATTGTTTATTTTCTCATCACAAATAAAGGACTTAAGTGGTAATTAGAAGCTACACATATGGAAGGTTACTAAATTTGTGAGAGACTGGTGCCAGCAGTAGGTTTCAGAAAAGAAACCTGTGACACAGGTCGCCAGGCCCACCCACAGACAATAGTTTTTTCACTCCTCTTGCTCAAAAAGTGCGTCATTGTAACGTACAAGAGTCGAGATAAAATAGCATAATAAGCCCTAGGGGATAAAGTTTTTTCTTTTTTAATGTTTGTCTATTACCAATGAGCGTACTAAAACGAAAAAGTCTTTATTCATAATCACGAATAAAAACTCGCTCGACTTAATACTGGGGGTCTATTACGAAAAGTTTAATGCGATACACGCGGCTGCGTCCGTGCTACGTTCTGATTGATTCCTATTACAAAGCACTTGCGTATGCGATATTGCAAAGTGATTGCGTAAATTTGACATTTTCTCTCTAGTGGATCCGTCATTATTCGTTCAATAGACTATGGACTACGATAGCTACATTGAAAATATTTGTAATAACTATAACCGACGAACTGCGGACGACTATCGTGACCAAGTTTCGTAATAGGCCCCCAGTTTCTCATTCTTATATTTGAAAATGGAACTAAAAGCATCTCTTCGGTGAAATCATAGACTTATTTATACTCTGTGTACAGAGTGAATCGTAGAATGCGTGTTTGTGTTGTTTAGCTGCTACAGCAGAAATTAAAAAAAGGTACCATGGCGCGAAATCTTTAGATTTTTTTTTATAATTACAAACTGATTGAATTGTGTGACTGTAATAGGAAAGAAATAATTTAATCTTCTGCCGTCAAGCACAAATCATTTATTTAAATATTGTACAAAAAGTTTATGAAGTGGAGGATAGAAAAACGAGTGGATTCGTTTACGGAAGTAAGTAGGTATAAACTATTTAATATTGTATTTTATTTTCTCGCAATCGTAGTGAAAAGTATAGTGTAACACACGACGCTAAAACCCATTGTAACTCGGTTTCTATTTATTCCCTCGCTAAAGCTCGGGAATAAAAATACCTTGTATGCAATGGGTAATTTTAGCGTCTTGTATAACAATCTACTATACCGTATGCATTATGTAACTTGATACTTACACCTAGTACAAGACGGTAAACAAAAGTTAACTATAATTACAGGTATGAAACGTAAACAAAACAAGGTAAACTAAAATATAGTAGATACCCCAAAGCTAAGATGTATATGTGTAAGTGAGAAAAATGAGTGTGTAGGTGAATGTGCGTTCGTGTTTGTATGGGTGGTGTGTGCATGCGTCTGCGTGTGTGCGTGAATATCTGTAGGAGCGAGAGATATATACCGGCACGAAATCCAATATTTGACACAAGTACTTAATATAATAAAATAACATTAACATTTATTATTTGCATTAAAATTAGAATATAAATCTAGGCAACAGATATTGCGAAGTCCAAGCACTGCCTTAATCTCAAATCCAGGTAAAATGAGGGGTTTACAAAAAGTCGTTCAATCCATTTGCGTTATAACAATCAATCAAATCCCTCGAAGCTTTCGAGAAGTTCGATTTATCTATGTAAATCGTAATACACGTATCATAGATATTATGTCTCCATTTAGTCTACAAAGAAGATTTCGATTTAAATGTCTATTTATTTCGGAGTTTTGGATTTCTGATTTTGCATTTACAATTATATTTATATAATTGTTTCTTTTAAAATGCACGGTATTGCGATAATATAGTTAATACAATTATTATAATATATTATGATCTGATATTGGCGAAATAGAAAAGTGGGACATAAAGTATTCAAAGCGTATAATGTAGCATTACCGACTGTTTTTTTTATTAAATTATTTAGTTTTAAAGTGTAATATCGAGCAAAAACGGCAAAAAAAAACACGTTTGTTGTATGGGAGCCCCCCTTAAGTATTTATTTTATTCTGTTTTTACTATTTATTGTTTATAGCGGCAACAGAAATAAATCATTCTGTGAAAATTTCAACTGTCTAGCTATCACGGTTCATGAGATACAGCCTGGTGACAGACAGATGGACAGTAGAGTCTAAGTTGTAGGGCCTTTGGATACGGAAACCTAAAAACGAAAAATTAACATTTTTATAAAAAAAAATATATACCCAGGTAATCAGATCCCAAAGTCGTCAAGGCTGAGCGGGACCGCGTTTGTTAAACACTCGGATTTGACTTGACATCCGGCCGAAAAATAAATTATTTTACAGTCTAAAACGGTTTTGGGGCAACTTCGTAATTAGATCTTTACTTTGTGGCACCATTTAGGGAGCGCTTTTTATAAGGGAATTAAAAAAATCGTTTATTTCTTGAAATTGCCTTAATTGCCTTAAAAAAAAATTTAATTAAGTATTTATTACCAAAGTACCTTTTTCTCTTTCCTCTTATTTGCGAAAATTGTTGCCTTTTCTAATAAGGATGTTCGTGGTAATTACCTTTCCTATTTAAAACACAACACAAGTGAAAGACACAATCTGTTTTGAATTGTATGTTTATATAAACGTTATCCATAAATTAGTTGACATTAATGACAAGTATTTTGATGTTTGATGAAAAAAAATTGAATTTTACTTAATCAGTATCATTAAAAAGTGGCAATAATTTATCCGTAGCCCGAGTATCATAATATTTATTCACATTCTTTTGTAAAGTAACAAATAGCTGTATAGCGATTGCATAAGGCTCTCGAAGGGAAAAGCATTTCTATAGTTATTTTTTTACCTACAAGAAATAGCCTCACTTTAGTACCACGTCACGTCCGTCCATTCCGTCCACAAAGCGCGTAGGTATTGAGCAAGGTACAAAAGTTAATATAAAAATTAACCCACAGTGAGGGTTGAACATGTACACCACTAAAAATGTACATTCACTTAATAATTTTTTTCTTGAATGGTAATTCTTTAGGCTCCACACTTTAGGTATGAAGCTAAAAGTAGCCGGCGCGGCGGGTCCGTCCGGATACGGACGGACTAATTTCATACGTCTGAAAAGATAAGAGGCAACCATAGGAGAATATAATTATTGTAGGGAAGGAAGCGTTGTGCGACCTGAATTACACTTTATTGTGTCGGAGCAAGAGTTGGTATTTATTTAAATGATTTTGCGGAGTGCATCTTCTGTATTTCTATTATTGGTATGCATAATGGTGGTATTACGTATTACACTAATACCTGTCTGACCGATCGAAATGAACATCGCGCGGTCGTAGCACAGTACGAACTACGAACGTTCCGTAGCGCGATGCTACACACCGACTACGCGTTCTATACTACGTGTGCTACGGATTATGGTGATGCAATAAGGAAAAGATGGGAATTTGGACAAAAATGCATTTTTGTATTGCTGATGAGCTCGGTGGCGCAGTGGTTTAGCGCCTGGCCCAGCGATTGCGGATGTTAAGCAACGTTCGCTAGGGTCGGTCATGGGATGGGTGACCAACAATTTATTATTTTGAGCTCCTCCGTGCTTCGGAAGGCATTTTAAGCCGTTGGTCCCGGCTGCATTTGCAGTCGTTAACACCCACCAATCCGCATTGGGCCCGCGTGGTAAGTTATGGCCCGTCCTCCTTATCCACCCATAAGGAAGGCCTGTGCCCCAGCAGTGGGGACATTAAAAATGGCTGATGGACATGACTGTATTTTTTACGGTAGTGTAGCGCAAACACACTTGTCGGGGTGTCTTAAAAACTACTGTTTTAGTACTGCTAATTCCCGATTAACACGCTTGGCAAGGGTTGGCAAGCGTCCACAAGATCCAAGTCTGGACAAACTTTAACAAATGCTTGGATGCCATTTACACGCTTGCGAGTGCGTTAGTGTGTTCCAGACAGCCAACTTGCGCAGCCAAACATGGCAGACGTTGACGTTGAAGTTGTGTCGGCTATTGCGTTTGGCTTTGGCTTGACATATTTTTTATCAAAAACAAAGGAAGTGAAAAGTTCACAGATGTTATCGATGGATTTTATCACAAAAAGGTTTTAAAAACATCCGTATGGCAGCGCGAGCTCTTGAGCGACACTGAACACGCGCCAACATCCTTTCACGAGAGAGGCCTGCATTATGTAGTTAATTATTATATTATATCAATTATTATAATGCACTGTTATAATGATGGTAGATGATGATAATGAATTGTGAATGAATTGTTCGCGGACGATATTTCTATCCTCATATCTAGTCAAACCTCTACAAAATTAGAAGAAAAAATTGATAATATATTATTAAAAACTACAAGTTGGCTGACAGAACATAATCTTCAAATTAACTTAACTAAAACAAAATTAATGACCTTTCATCCCTATCAAAAACCTGAACTAAATATAAAACTACATAACAACAACTTCACATTAGAAACAGTAAAAGAGCACACATTATTAGGTCTAGTGATTGATAGCCACGTTAGCTGGAAGCCTCATGTAGAAAAACTACACCGAAAATTGAATAGCTTTATGTATGCACTAAGAGAAATAAAAAAAACAACAGACGTAGCCACCGCAATAACAACTTATTACGCGTATTGCATACGCGTGGCTAAGCTATGGCGTCATCCTATGGGGATCTAGTACTGATGTCGGAAGTTTATTGACAGTTCAAAAGAAACTTATTAGAATCCTTGTTAACATAGAGGAATCAGACAGCTGTAAACCTTACTTTGAAAAACATAAAATCTTGACCTTACCCTGCATCTATATTCTAGAGATATGTAAATTCGTTCGGAAATACCCAAATTTATACACTAAACGAGATGATCAAATTAAAAAACATAATCTTAGAAACAGAAATAAATTAATGCTTCCAAATTCTTATATGAAACACCATTCGTCCAGCCCGCTAGCCATGTCCATAAAAATATTCAATAAACTTCCAGATTCACTTAAACATGTCAATGATGATAAAAAATTCTTAAATAATTTAAAACAATTACTAACAAAAAAGTGTTATTACAACTTGAAGGAATATTTAGAAGATGAAAATATAGAAATATGAATATTGTAGATAAAAAGTCAACTTCATTAAAACATTAAAATACTTAACTTAAATTAAATACATAAGTGCAATATAATTGAATAAATAAAATAGTTTTTATTAATTAAGTAATAACTACTATTGTAATGAAACTAATATACTTACTAATATAATATAATGATAAATAAGTGTTTGCTATCTATTATTGTTGTTGTGCCCGACAGGGTCCATAGTGATCTAAAATATTATAATTTAAGAACTACTGTAACACTGTGGAATGCAATAAATGATTTGAGTATTGAGTATTGTTCAAGTACTTCTGAGGTCGACTGTACCATTTAAATCGTTGATAACATTATTTGTCAGCGTTTGCAGCGATCTCTGAATATTTGAGTTGTTTTCGCGTCCTGCACACCAATCCAATTACGTTCATTCGTGTTGTACAAATACTTGGGAAATGATTTTGCTTACCGTTTTTATTGGGAACATACGAGTACAAATTTATTTTACTTTAGTAACTTGTATTTTTATTTTCATCATTCATGCTCTGAAAGGTGGTTGCATTTAACTCGAAATCCGAGATATAAATTACATATCTAGGGAGATAAGTAAAGAAAATTGAACGAGGCTCCTCCACGGCATGGCAGGCAATGCAACCGAGAACTCACAGAAATATAATTTAATAAAAAGAAAGAACCAACCATACAGAATATATAATTAGTGTGTCCATGTCCATCAGCCATTTTTGATGTCCCCACTGCTGGGGCACAGGCCTTTTTTATGGGTGGTAAGGAGGATGGGCCATAACCCACCACGCGGGCCCAATGCGGATTGGTGGGTGTTAACGACTGCAAATGCAGCCGGGACCAACGGCTTAACGTGCCTTCCGAAGCACGGAGGATATAATTAGTACTAACATAATAAAACTTCAAAGAGTTTTTATAGCAAAAGAGGTCTTTCGAGGATGACGACGATTTTGTTCCAAATTCCCATTCCAACTTTCATGTCTCTTCGATATTCATTTTCGTGATAAAATATATTAGTCTATGTCCTTCTCCATGGTCCTATTTATCTCTTTACTAAACTTCATCAAAATTGGTTCAGAGGGTCAAGCGAAAAGGTGAAAATAGACAGACGAACAGGCACTTAAAACATTAATGGATAAGAGTACTTTAAAAAATATAGGTACTTACACAAAAAGACAGGTTTATTTTGTATTACTTAAAGGTCACCTTACTTAAAAACACATTTTACAAAATAAACCTGTGTTTTAAATCTATTTTAAAAGGTGACTATCGTACAAAATTTTAAGCTTTATTTCGCAAGTTCACAGGTCTCTCTCTAATCTCGTGGATTAACAGTAAAGCGGCGATAGGAGGATAAGTCGTATCTACTTAATCGCAACTTCTAAGTTCTTGCTCCGTGAATAGACATTCTGTGGTCTAACTTTGTTGCCGATAAAATAAGAGAACTTCTGTTGATTTACATTTAGGCCATTCAATATATGATGATCTATGAAAGCTTTCCAGTTCTATGTAACTTGGTTTGTGTTTACTAGTCCCATAACCATTGTTAGTCTCGCCGCCGGGCCCTAAGGCAAAGGGGATAAAATATAATATACCCATCTAAGAAGGTAGATAACCAAGGTTGAGTGTCATTTCCTTGTTTGACAACAATTATTGCCATATCACTCATGGCGGAACTTGACAGACTGATGGTACTCGATCAAGTTTGTTAAGCAACGCTCGGTCCGGCCAGGTGTCGGATGGGTGACCGTTAAGTGACATTACAACTGAGCGGTCCGTGCTTCGGAGGGCACGTTATACCGTCGGTCCCGGTTGTTGTCATCTGATAACAGTCGTTAAGCCAAGTTAGAGGCCTTACAGGCGGCTTGATAAACTCTAACACCAGAGGTGGCCACTATTCCTCATTCGATGAAAGAAGAAAGAATTGCAATATCACAATTTTTTTAATCTATTTTTTCAACACATTTTTTAACCTATGTATCTTGTGTAAGTGTGCTTGTTGTATAGTCTCTGGTAGCTTATCTAAATCTCATGTCGGATCTTCGCCAATCGATGTTACAGTTTTCGACTCATTAGTATAGAGTTAGAGAAGTTTAAGTTACTCACTCATTATTTTACCACGTGGAATCACTGTGACTTATACCTACTATAAAAATTTCCAAACATCAAGATCCTTGTAACTTATTCTTACATAATCTAATAGAACATAATTCCTTAGGTCAGCACGCGTCGGCAAGACATCCCTGGTGGCGCGGTTCCTGGGCAACAAGTTCGAGGATAGCTACACTCCCACCATCGAAGACTTCCACCGGAAGCTGTACCGCATCAGGGGGGAGGTCTACCAGCTCGACCTGCTCGATACGTCAGGCAACCACCCTTTCCCAGCCATGAGGAGGCTGTCTTTCTTGACAGGTTAGTTGGGTACATGCTGGTCCCATCAGCTCCAAGAAAAATAGTGGAAGTTGAACTGCATCAGAAAGGTCTACCAGATCTCGTCATCAGCTAACTTCTGAGGCGGTACTAACCCGCAACCTTTGGAAACTCAGACATTTAATCTAATCTGCCTAGTAATTTAATTTTCAACACACTTGCTCGTAAAGTGAGCCCTAATACATCGCTTTTAGGGCCATAAACCGAGCTATAACAAACGCGTGCAATAATATATAAAACACTAGTTCGTAATAGAATTAACCCTACAAAGTTAAATTAATACCTTACTGCAAGTTCTATGCGAGTAAACAGAGCATTCCCAATTTAGCCGGGTAATACAGTTATTTTTTTTTGACAACAAAGAGGTTTTATGCTGCTGAAAATTCATATACATTTTTGGAATAAATAAATGTGTAAGTCCTTAATTAAGCCAAATAAATGTATATTATTATCAAATTATTCATTATTCACAATATTTTGTTATAAAATATTAAAATATTTGCATTTTGTCACTTAATATTATAATTTGAAGTAGGCTGTATGTATGCTCCTCACCCATTTGTTCGCAAAATATTCTTGGGTTGGGCGTGTGAAAAAAAAAACAAAAAAAAACATGCGCGCCTTTTCCCATAATTACCTATCATATTTTGTTTTTGTCGTATTTTTTGCTGTGTGATAAATTACTTTGTTTTTTCCTCGCAAATGTGTTGAAAAACGTCGTATGAAACTCGTGAGCTCTTGCTTATTGCACACTCGGCTGAGTTACGCCCTCGCCTGCGGCTCGGGCTGCAACCCACAGCCTTGTGTGCAATGAGCAACCTAAGCTAACTTGTCTCATAATGTACTATTGAACTTTTCCGTAACCTGTGAAACTAAGATAATAAGTTACAAAACTTATAATATAAGTAGTCGAACAAATTAAGATTTTAGTGTTTAATCAGAGCCCATTCGTTTCAGTTTAATTTCGGTAGTGCAAAAATATAGTGAACAATTAGCACAGTCATTTATTTCAACTGTTAATTAACCCGCCTGGGGCCTTACTATGAGCTCTTATAGCAGGGCTTATATTGAACTGCCTTACTTTTTCGTACTATGACCTTAATGGTAAGTATGAAAGCAGGCCTTAAGCAGTCCTGTTTAAGGCCTGCTTTTGACCTGAACGGTTTCTTATTTGCTGATGGTAAGCCCCCTAGTAGTAGTTGAACAAAGGTCACAATATGTACGAGGGACTTGTAATTAAATGGAATCAAGGAAAAATGATTGATTTAAACAAAACAAGTGCTAACATTATGTTTAATTTGAGCCTTACTTCTATTCTTATAATAACTTATAGTTTTATACATAATAACCTTTAATTGCTGCTGTTATAATTAGCGTGAGTTGCTTCACATGCTTCTATTAGTTAAGTTAGTTACTGTTTTTTGTCCCCGGGCCTTATCCAAAGTCACTTATATAATTTTTCGCTAAACTTAATTACCAATGTAACGTGTCTTGAATTGTAACTCATTTTGTATGTTAAGTACCCATTGAAATATTTAAAAAAGAAACCCCTAAGGAAATAATACTTAATTAAATTCTTTCAAGCCGATAGCATACAATAATAAATACAAATTTTATAAGAACGTTAGCAAAAGTTTTTCAAACATAAACATTCTTTGATATCGGCTGAGGTAAATAAGAGACGTCAACTAAAGAGTCAATTAGGTATACATTGTAATTCACATTGAAAAAAAAAAGAATTTCTTTTTATGAAAAATATTTCTTTATTTAATCAAAGTGTTGGCTATTATTGTCGATGCATTGATGCCTGTGCTTAAATATCCTTGGGATGGGAATCGGTGAAATTCTAAATTATTATATTTAGAATTTTGTTCTTTATTATAAGTAGAAAACAAAAAATATTCATCTTCACATTCACCTGAATTCAAAAGCGGCTTTAACCTTTCTATACACGCTGAAATTTTTTTGACTGCGGGAACCAAATGACTAAAATTTCACGCTTTATAGCATGTTTGTAATTGTGGCGCTCTAGTTGATTTGATTTATTAACTTTACAACTTTGGATAATTACAAATGCTAACTTTGATGTATCATATGGTGGTCAAAAGCATGTGGGTAATCTGTAAAGTTAGCACGCACACTGGCGCAAGTATCTTAGGCCTTCACTTACGACCGACGGTGATTGGTTTTCGGAGTAATCTATTGCGGGGCATGTTTGATCGAAGGTGTGAGCTAGGCTTTCGGAGTGGCGAGGTCAGCTTCTGCAAACAGCAGTTAAAGGAGTAATTTCAAGTCTACAGAGATCGATTACGTTTACAAATCCGCCGTCTTTAAACTAAAACCACGTTTAACCCAAAAAGTAACTTCGGAAAAGAACGCAAAAAACGGGAATCTTTGTTTCTAACAAAGCAATAGATAGATAAGTGTCTAGGACGAATCATAGGCACCGTATAATGTTGTGATTAAAGCGGTGCAAAGGCCCTTGAAATGTAAGTTCAACTCGCCAAGTTCAACGAAAAATAATGTTTAATTTTCTTCCAAGTCACTGACAAGACAAAAACCGATACGTAACAATATTTCATAATTCGAAAAGAGTCCCGAACAATAATCCCCTCCCTTTCACTCTATTTCTGTCCCAATTTCATCAAAATAGGTTCAGTAGTTTAGGCGTGAAAGCGTAACAAACAGACAGACAGAGTTACTTTCGCATTTATAATATTAAGTACGGATTTATCTAAATTAACGGTATTTAATTCCGTACAAAAGAGTAGGTAGGTACTACGTATAGGTCTATTGATCAGTTTTTAATTAATTGCATTTTTTCGATAGTATGCATTGAATAAAGATGTTGAATCATCTACAATTCCGTACCTATTTTATTTCTTTTTACAATTCTGCTTACCGAACCAAACAGCGTTTCGATTGCGGTATGAAAGTTATGAAACTCTAATCAAATCCAGTTTTCGTATACATCTCGCGCCAAAACGACAACATTTCATGTCGTTATGATTCCACAAGTGTGCCGCTTTTCAATTTCGTTAGGCAACACACTAAAAAACGAACGCGTATTTTGTAGATGACGAATAGTCGCAGTATTACTGTGAAAAGCTGAATTTTACAATGTTACTAGGAGGCTTTTCATTGGCTTCTTATATTTTACTCTGTAACGTTAGCTGTAAGCCCCCCAAATACTATAAAATAAATTAAAATAAAAAAAACAAGAAAGTCACCTAATCTTCTGCAACTCTCGTAGGATGTTCATTGTTCATAAGTCAACGAATAATTCACATGAACTCGAGAATATTCAAATTACAGTGTGCATCGTACCTAGTCCCTACCATATTCGCGTACTACTCATTCATATCTATTTTTCATGAATATATCTAAGAAATATATATCCAGTAAAATTCTTAGAAGGTAAAATTATAATATTATTACAAAATTAACTAATATTTAACTGAAAAAAAATAATCCGTAAAATTATATTACCGTAATAATAAGAATGTTACAGTTCAATAACAAAAAATCGGGAATTTTATAATGTTACTAGTAATATTATAAAATTACGGATGCTACAAACGCTACAATATACCAGTGACATAAATATTAAATCAACCATGATCGTGGGTGAAGGATGAGTGAGCTGGTTTTATTGCTCCTGAGTAATTGGTTTTTACAGCTCTTAAACCGACTCTTATGGAAATAGCTTGGCTCAACTATTTTTGCGAATGTCGTAAAAATAAGACGAATTCATCATGGTTACATAACTTTTAAATATAGATGTATATACAATTTTAAAGTATATGTTGTATAAGTAGTAGTTGTTGTTGTAAAGTATAGTTATTGTTTGAATGTTTAATTTCAATGACTATACAGGGTTATTTAAAACACCAACCAACAACCTCGCAGGTGTAGATTACTAACATCATAAACAACAACATTGTTGTTGTACGTCTTTTCCGAAAATAGACATTTTATATAATTGCACTGCCAAGGGAAACATTATACAGGGACCTAAGTAACTACCTATATACTGCTCAAAAGAAAATAGGGGCCACTAAAGGAGCTAACTGAAAGGTTTTTTTAATAAAAACTCAATCAGATTTTATAATATAAAACCATTTAAAGTGATTCCTTATTTGGAGCAGTAGGCAGGTATTAGTACATTGTTCACCGAGAGGAGAAAGAGACTTTCTCTCGAGTGATACATAGTGCTTTATACTACACCTACGAGGAAAATAAAAAACTAAATCTTTACTAATTGAAATTTATATTAAATTGATTTCTGTGGTAAAAGGTTATCAATCAGTATTTTTGCTGTTTCCTTCAACTGCGGCGGAGTTAAAAAATATTCATCATCACTATCACTACTTATCATTTTGATAGTTTTATTTTACTTTCTACGAAAACTGAATCCTCAAACAACACACAAATTGAAAATGGCGCCAATGGCGTCTGCAATTTTCACATGTTCTTTTTTCAAATTGTTTATCCTGCCGCCGCAGGGTCGCACTGCCAGCCCGACACCATCCGACACACAGCTAGTGTCCAGTGTCATTTTGCGAACTTGGAGATAAAAACTCACTGTAAAAACTTTTTGGCTTTTGATATTTAGGTTACCGGCGCATAGTCTTACCCAAAATTAAAAAAGAAAAACCACGTAAGAAATGGATTTTCATACACTTTTCTCTCCCGCTCAGATGCGTTTTCTCCCCGCATATTTGTTCGATATGCAATGACGTACTTTCTACCGTAAATTTGATAAAGTATCAAGGTACTTTCCGAGCAGGTGTAGTATAAACATAATTAACAGCAACTACAACAATGTGTCAAATTGCTTGATCAATTTTGGACTCTGAGGGGTCACTCCCGACTCCCGACCCGACGCGATCGAGATCGACTTCGAATCGAGTAAACGTCGAAACGGTACCTACTATCGAAACCGTTTTCAATGTACCAAAATAACAGTTTTTTTTACATATAAAACACTTTTAACGGATACTAGCGCGGTTTTATTGAAAGTACTTTGGTTTGGTATGTCTAGTGAGCGCGTAAGCTTGAGAAGTGAATAGTTTTTTTTACGTTTATTCGATCTAGTACCCTTAGCACGAACAGCTATCGAAAAAAATAACTCGCGTAAAATCATTCGATAGTTAAATTTTGTATTGGAAATTTGTACAACGCCATCTATCGCCGATAAGCGAAATTAAATTTTCCATAGAGAATTGTCTATCGAGTAATTTTACGTGCGTTTTTTTTTCTCGATAGCTGTTCGTGCTAAGGGTACTGATGTGAACTGGATCCCGTCGAGAGTATGGGGGCTGGCTGTATGCAACAAAACTTTTGTTTTATGACAGTTAAGAGAAACAGTTCAAAAAAGGCAAGATAATGAGTATTCTATATTTTATCCATACTACTTGTCCTATTGTAAACAAAATTATGTAAAATTTGTCTTAGTACTTAGTTAAGTTAGTAATTTTCGTAATCTATGTGTACTGGGCCGTATTTAATAATAGATTTTTATCAATAACAAGTTGGATGAAGATTGTTTACCAAATAAGACAAGTAAGGATAAGCAGACTATACCTAAAAACTTGGTTCTATTTTTTTTATGTCGTATAGTAATATCTTAGTACCTAGTAATATCTTAAATCAAAGTTGATGTTGAAGTAAGATTCAGAGAGAGTAGGTATTGCTGTTACTTACCGAACTTTCTAATGATTTTTTATTATTAGAGATAATTATTGTTTTGTTTATAACTCCACCCAAGTATCTTTGAGTGTACCGATAATAATTATACTTAGTAGGTACTTTTACAAGTTGATACTTGAACCTATTAAAGTTCTAATTTTACATTAAAACTTTTGTAAACAACATAACCTGTATGGAAGTTTTAACGAGATGTGGAAAGCAACATAATATGTTACAAAATTAAAGTTTGAAGAAGATCCTTAGAAATAAACAACAGAGCCAGAGGTTAGAATAAAATTAGACTGTTTACATCACAGATAAACATCTTAATGAGACTAATGCATCTCATAACATTAAAAACGGTACATTCATTTGAATGTTAGGGTTTTTGTAATGAAAGCAATATCAATAGATTCTTACGATGTTCATAAAAAGCTTTGGTATTCGTACGGAGTGTTAAACACATATAATTAAATTAAATAAATAGAATGTGTGCGAAGGGATTCCTTTATCGGAAACCAATGAAGATAGCCTGGTAAACACAGAACCAAATATTTGCTTTTACAAAAGATAAATTAATTTGCACGCTTTAGAATTTGATTTATTCACCTCTCAAGTTTAAAAACACTTTTTAACGTAACGGATACTAGCGCGGTTTTATTGAAAGTACTAATTAGTTGGTATTTGGTTTGATTTTTTTTCCCGACGTTTCGGCACCTTTACAACTGCCGTGGTCACGGGGGACTGAAGTTGCTCGTGAATTTATAAATAAAGACATTCAGCATATTTAAAAAAAATGCTTTTGTTAATTTTATAATTTTATTTTGTGAATTAATTAATGCTAAAAAGAGAGAATCTACTTAATCTACCACCATTTCTCAAAATTGATTTATTTTTGAGTTTCAAATCGTATTTAATTGCAATTTTTATCAAATAATACTGAAAATATACTCGTAGAAACCGCATAATATTTTATTTTTATTTATTTAACAAACTTTATAGTACATTTCAAACAAAATGTTACAAAAGGCGAACTTAATGGTAAAAGCATTCTCTCCCAGTCAACCTTTAGGAAACAGATATCAATGAAGGCGGTACATAGGGTAAAATGTTAATAAATACAACATAACATATTATATACATACATATAATATATAAAAACATGGATATATAATATATATAAATAATAATCTACATTTTTAACAAATATATAATATAAGAAGGAGATACAAATATTGATGATTTCACATAACCTATGAGCTTTCTAAGAGTAAGGCATGAACTTTCTTTTTGAAGGAGACTTTACTAAATTGATATACAGTCTGTTGACTACATAGTTTTTATTTTTAACACTAAAAGGCTAAAACGGCAGGGCTGGCTACGCACTAATGTGGGTAACATTCGTGCGTAGCCAGCCCTGCCGTTACCAAGATCAATGGGCGGATCGTCGAACGATGCTATCGATTGACAGTAAAATAGATGAATCAATTTCGAAATATGGATGGATCGATAATTCCTCCTACATCAATTGACGTCGATCGACGATCAATCCGTTGATCAATTGACCACCTTAGGCCCAATCCCGCTAGTTCTGAACGATAGATAAAACCGTTACGTTTTCATTTAGGAATAAGAGCTAGGTACGCGATAGAAAGAGAGGCAACTTCTAGGTGAATATAACTGTAGGCAAGGGAGCGGTGTGCGAACTGAATTGATCGAGTCGCTATTTATTTAAATGACTTTGCGGAGTGGATCTTCTGTACTTGTACTTATGTATTCTGTGATTTAGGTTATAATATTATTTACCTAAAAATCTTTGGTTTGGCTTTAGAGTTCTCATATAAATTGTCCAAGATTGGAATCCTAGGCTTCGAAGTATTTTAACAAAATTAAAGATAGTGTTTTTCTTCTAGTTAATATAATAAATTGTTCAACTGTTATTACTATCACAGATAATATAAGTACTATTATTTATTCTGTGGTACTATTCTTATCTCAATCCTCCCAAAATCCTCGGAGCTATGGTCAAAAAATACGTCTCAGACGATTTGCATCTGATAACCATTTTCAATGGTAGAAACTGCCTTTTTTGACAGTGAATTTAACATTCGTTATGTCGTTGTGGGATTTAATGGTGACTTTGCGGTCGCATTCCCATCATGCACGGGGCATAAACTGGGGCAAGCTAATTGCAATTTCGCATTGTTCTGGCTAATCAACGTGGAGTGTGGAAATCGAGCCATTGGATATGAATAACCAATGGCCGATGAAAATATTGTGATTGTGACAGAGTAGGTAATCTTTAATCATTCAAATACACAATAATTCATAACAGCGCTTCGTATTCGTTCGGGTCATTATCCATCCAAAAATTCGGTTATCTTATGAGAAAAATAGATTCTCCAAATTTTCAAATTTGTGGTACCATTGAAGACTTGCTTTTGGAATGGTCAAAGTACAGTGGGGCCAGGGAGTCTTTCATACAGAAACATAAAATAAATTTAGATTAGACGTACCTAGAGAATTTTTTCTGACCAGCAATCTGCGGTATTTAAACAACTTATATTAATATGTTTCTGTATCAATGACCTAATTTGTTCCCTATATTTAATGATAGTAATTAAGTGTTAGTTATATATTTAGATAAGGATATGATGAAGCTGACACACCTATTAGCTAGTAAAAAGCCTCTAAATAAAAATAGATTAACAATTTTTTTATACAATACTAAATAATATACTAGTAAAAATACGACTCGCACCAGATCAATATACTCAGACGCTGGCTTGCAGCGTAAGAGTATATACTAGAAGAAATTCGGCGATGTCACTAGTGACTCGGTAGCTCAGCGGTCAGAGCATTGGACCGGATATCCAAAGGTCGCGGGTTCGATTCCCGTCTGAGTATTGATCTGGTGCGAGTCGTATTTTTTCTAGTATATTATTTAGTATTGTGTAAAAACAGCATTCTGAATGCAAAAAAAAAATCTCAATTTTTTTTTTTTTTATGCTTATGCTATTATGTATTCTGTGCTTATGCGATAATATTTTGTACTATATTTCTTTTGTTTAGACGGTAATTAACGTCTTTTTTATTTAATTCCATAAGAAAAGAAAGATACAAAAAAGTCTGGAATGTGTGGTTGGAAAATACCTATAGACGATTCAAAAGTGCTTAATTATTAAGTTTATTTGATTAAAGCCATTTTGACTTTGACTTTGATACTGTCCTTAATACTTTCTAAAAAATTCAAGTATAATTTATTTTAGGAATTATTAATTAATTAATAATAATTATTTATTTTAGAACCAATAAAAAGTAATTGAATAGAACTTTAGATGTAACTATAATCAAAAAATAATCATGTAATGGACTCGGGAGCAACCAATGTAGCAATAAGGGTTCATTGTTGACATGATTACGGAACCCTAAATTATGGTTACAGTATTATTATTGTTTAAACAAATTGAGAGTACAAATGATTTATCTACCTAATCTATTGTATTTACTGATTATAATCAGTGATAGAGGTTAATCGATTCTAACATTTGATACTCTATCTGCATTATAAGATCGTATAGTCGTAGCCTTGTGGAGTTTGAACATGTGTTTACATTATATAGAACAGTAATTGCTTTTGGAGATTACTAACAATTAAGATTTTCCAAAGATATAATATTAAATACCTACACGATTAATTTCTGAAATGCTAGCAACGAAATAAACTATCATACTGACTGATGTTCGAAGTTTATAGAGTACCTATTAAGATTTGACGAGGTATTTCGAAAGTATACCTCTCTATATTCCTATAATCAATAATTAATTCATCATAATAACATAGCAATTCATATAGCATATTTCTAACCATCGTCAATTGTACTTACTTCTGTACATTCTAAATACGTAGGTACTTTGCTATTTTGAATTTCGGCGTTCAGTAACCTTAGCACGAACAGCTATCGAAAAAAATAACGCGCGTAAAATTACTCGATAGACAATTCTCTATGGAAAATTTCATTTCGCTTATCGGCGATAGATGGCGCTGTACAAATTTCCAATACAAAATTAGTCTATCGAATGATTTTACGCGCGTTATTTTTTTCGACAGCTGTTCGTGCTAAGGGTACAGGATATAAAATATACGAGAAATAACCATGGATTTTTTCCTCCGTTGGTTAGTAGCTTTAAAGACACGTTGTTTATAGACAATGGTTAGATTAACTTGTGTTACTACTAATGTCATTGGTAATTTGTTATTTTTAACCCGACTACGGCGAAGCCAAAACGGAGGGTATATGATTTTGACCTGTATGTATGTATGTATTTTATAAAGAATACACTCCTTTTTGGGCAGTCGTGTAATAAATATACAACAATAAAGAAACAGCAACAAATGTAGTTATAATTTCAATGTTCTCATGAAAACGTGTTGGTAAACACGTTAACCTATGAAACCTTCACGGTAAACTATGAAGTGAGCATATGTGGAAGGAGGCAGTAATTGGTGCGACAGGCTGGGAGGCCTGGCGGGTAATTGCGTCGGCTGATGGGCTAAGAAACATTATGCTACCGACACCTGCTATTAATTTATATCCTTAATAGAATACCGAAGCGTAAGTAACGAGAAACTAAGGTGGTGTTTTTTATTTATACTTTATACATCGTGTAACAGAATTAATGGCTAAACCAGAATATGGTCAAACTGAGCAACTTTTACTATGGGACCAACTCTGAAATCGTGAAAAAATTAATAACGAAAATATCAAAATGTATGAATCAGCTTTTTTTTTCGCGATTTCAGAGTTGGTCCCATAGTAAAAGTTGTTTAGTTTGATGGTCCCTATCTACCATATTCTGGTTTAGCCATTAATTCTGTTGCACGTTTTATATTGCACTGTCAAGGGATACATTAAACAGGGGGTCTATTACGAAAAGTTTCACGCGATTCACGCAGCTGCGACCGTGCTTCGTTATGATTGTTTCCTATTACAAAGCACTTGCGTATGCGATATCGCAAAGTGATTGCGTTAGTTTGACAGTTTTTCTCTAGCGTATTCGACATCATTCGTTCAATAGTCTTTGGGCTACGATAGTCAAATTGAAAATGTAACTAATAGCGACAACCGACGAACTGCGCACGACTATCGTGACTTCGTCACCAAGTGACTGCGTTACGCAATTGCGTATGGTATTTTCGTAATAGGCCCCCTGCCTGCCTAGCATGACCGATTTATATCGCGTGATATAGCATTTTATCGACACTCAACTGTCAAACTCCTTTGTCTTTTTGACAGTTAAACGTGATAAAACGCTTTATCACGCGATATAAATCGGTCATGCTAGGGGGGCTGGATCTAAATATACTACTCAATTGAAAATAGGGGCCATTCTATGATTTTCCATACTAACGAGCTAATTTATGAAAGGTTTTTTAAGGGGCTATATAAAAAAGCGTAAAGCAAGATAGTATCGAGAAAACGTCGAGCGCCAAGAGCGAGACCGATTTGGCAGATTAGGCAAAAAAAAACACGAAATCAATTCGATTAAAGAGTAATGCTTATAAACTATTGTGAATATTGATGATACACATTATTTAAAGCAATTTCGACTTGTCGTTAGGTAAGTATAACGTTTTTCTAAGTAATATCAATCTTAATTTTTGTTTAAGTATTTTCGAAATTAAAATGTATCGAACCAAAATCACTGAATGTTTCTGCATCTATATGTGACGGGAGAAAAATATATGTGTTTTTAGGATCTTTCAGCGACCTAACTATGGCATTACATCAAAAATCGTATTTTTTTTTTACGAATCTTCTTAATTTTCAATCTGATTTTATTTGAACTTGATATTGTTCGAAAGCTGTAATAATCATCTTGCGGACTTTACTGTCGAATTTACTGTATATTTTTTCCTATTCGCTGTGTGTCAGTTATTCATCTAGAATTCTAGATCATACGCGTAGATCATAGATTTCGGGTTATAGATAAATAAATACCTTTATGAGATAAGTTTTCCTAAAAAACGTACAAATGTGATTTGTTTCTATTAAACATTGCAATCTCATAGCTTTTATTATTGGAAAGTTTGATAAAATAAAATAATTTGTAAGTATACTTACTTGTACCAGAAAATGTAAGCACTTAACAAATAAAAATATACCTCTGGTATTTCATAAACGCCCACATTTAGTATTGAAGATTTTTGAAGCGTAAAAGACCACTCCGATATTGTACGACCCTTATCCAATTAACAATAGGTAGTTTGGACATGAATAAAATTGAGAGGCTCTTTTACCTTGAATGCGTACTAAAATTGGACGATGAGATTATTTAAAAATAGCGCTCATTATAAGCATTCTCATCTTAACCCACTGAAATTTCGAACTGTGGATTCTGCGGATGTCGCTAAACCTTGTTTCTTACATTTTTTTTTTCAATAAGAAGTGGCTTTGTTTTTTTACAAAAGACGAGTTTTTATATAACCTGCCGTTTAGGCACTGCTTATTACAGAAAATAAACTGTGTTATATTTAAACGTGATTAAAACAGAATTCCGTTTACAAACAAAAACTTGTTACAATATTTTTTTCCCATTTTGTATGATAGCTACTAGTAAACAAGACTCTTTCAAAACAGTCTTCATTCGCTAGAATCGGTGCTTTCAACTATTCCAAGAGTTCTTTCCGATTATATGGCATTCTGAATAATTTAAATTCAGGACTCCCAGATTCGTCGGAAACAGCTACGATCTAAAAATCTAAAAGAATCGAAAAGAGACGTTTAAAATGCAAAAGGTTCAAAGGTTCAAGTTGAAAATAACTTTTTAAGTAGGTATATAGGTACTTCATTTTTATTAGATTTATCTACTTATCATATGCATTAGGTATTATAAGGGTTCATTTCACAGGTTCTGGTTAACCTCTGGTTTAGTTTTCTAATAGAACAATGGACTTCTCTGTAAAGTAATAAATGTGGTAATTAATCAGAAAATGATCAGCAACCTATTCAGCCCTAAGTTCAATAAATATCACGTCTATATTCCTCGTAGTATTTAAAATGCGCCTAGGTCGTATTCAGTGGTCTCTCAGGACTGACCACAGAGTACTTTTTTGGACTGACGGTCACTTGTTGCGTACGCACGGCCCTACAATCTATGCGGATGCGGTCAGTTCTGCTCCGGAGGCTGATTATCTAAATAGAAACTATTTAGCGACCGGTTTCATTTGACATACATTGCTACTTTTCTTTGGTATGTTTTTTTTAGCCCAAAAAGAAGAAGCAATGTATCACATTCAGCTGTCAAATGAGACCGGTCGCTAGGTGGTTTCTAATTAGATAATCAGCCCGCCGGTCACTGAAGTCGGCAAATATCACCATCATATATCAATATCCATCAATTTATTTCCTTTAACTTTCTATTGATATAATTTCTTATTTATCTAATTTATTCTCGACATTGTTTCATTAATCAGTGAACGCACGCATGGTTTCTTGCATGGAGCTTTTATAGTAAGCGTAGCGTTTAGTCGCATAGAATGTTGGCCATTAGAGTAGGGAGGGGAGCCGCCCTCCTTCTCTCGACGGGAATTAACAAGATCGAGTTCACATCAGGGTCAAATAAACGCCAAAAATCTGTTATTTTAGTACATTGAAAACGGTTTCCATGGTTTCCATATTACCGTTTTGATACTCGATTTCCTTACTCGATTCGAACTCGATTTCGATATTATCGATAGCTTTTGCTTTATAGTTTAGTCAAAACGAAACTACTTAACGATGTAGGCTCAAATACTGTTTTACAAAATCTATTGTAAATGTGATACGATTGAATAAAAAAATGATGTCACCATCGTTCGATAAAACTGTGCAAACCGACTGCATAGATAAATAGCTACGATAAATCATTGTTGTGTGTAGCCGGCATAAGAATGAGTACGGGTTTTTAAGGAGAGTAGGGAAAGGGTGTTTATAAAGAGTAGAGAGAGTAATAGAGTAAGATATCTTTATTATTGCTTAACTTCAAGAACAATATAACAGACTAGGTAGGTACCTCCAATATGCTTATTGTATTCTCATAGGAATTAACTTGATATTAAGTAACATCTTGTCATGCCTAATAATCTTCACAATCACCTACGTAAGTTACAAATTATCGTGATTGACTTTAACACGACATAAACTAAACAATAACGTGATATACTTATATATAGGTAATTTCAATATAGACTTTTAATTTTGGAAGTTTATTTCGAATAAAATAATATGGATGTTTTTTGTAAATTGTTGTTTTTTAAAGAGATATATGTTTTTAAGAGAATCTTATTTTAATCACTTAGTTAATTTAACTACTAGGGTTAAATGTTTCTATACGATAAAAATGGAGTCTGATTGCATAAATAAATTGAGTTGCCTTGAGTCGAAAAAAGAAAATGAGATCATTAAGATTTAGTTTCAGGAGCTATTTAATACTTAGCCGTTCTGATTTAAAAGTTGGTAGGTATAAAATCGTGTTATTAGCTTTTTAAACAGGTAAAGTTGGAGTCGATTCCATACACCTGTCTTTTTAACTTGGTCCTTAATTGTTTCGTAGTCCCTGCCTGACCCTCGAACTTCGGCCAATATTAAGTTTGATGGTTGGTAACAATATTATAGGAGGACCATCGATTTAGGCGAGTCATATTAAAGTTAGGAACTCACTTGATTTGTTTTTCTATCAAAACTCAAGGAAATAATATTCGGTCGCTCGTCGCGTTGCGTTGCGGTAACCGACGCCCCGCGGCCTTCAGGAGGCCTATTCCCGAAGGCCTTGTCCACCACTGGGAGATATCGGAAAAAAGAGCATACCCGCCATTTTAAAAAGTCGGAAATTCATCGCAACTGATGAAACTATACCGGGTGTAACAAGACACTCAACGAAGCCGAGGTCTACGTATTCTGCCCATCATCAGGACCATTTCTGTTCAAAATTATTGCTGGGAAACGATTTTAATTTTTGGTGTTAAAAAAGCATTGCATACATTACCACGCAATGTAACGCGTACAAAAGACCGCGCCTGCGATTGAATGCTACACAGCTGCGTGGAGACGAGTTGAAAGGCAACGTTTATGTGCGTGCTCATGAAATACATTGAGTATTGACGTTTTGAAGTCATTGTTTGTTACGAAATACATAAAATTTTGATGTTTCTAAAGTCAAAAATTAGGAAATAACGAATAAAATTAGATTTCATAAAAAAAAGAATTGACTTTGACCTTCAATAACTTCGTAGCTATTGGTTTCCCAGGTATAGTCTAAGTAAAAGACAAAAATGATCCTGATGATGGGCGGAATGCGTGGACTTCGGCTTCGTTAAGTGTCTTGTTACACCCGTTAAAAACACAAATTATTGATTGTCATTTGTCGAAAAATGTATATTCGGAGATATATGAAGATTAATCGCAAAATAGTATGGAGTTGCAAATTGAAGTGTTTCTTTCTATCACGATGATTTTTTTTAAAGTCCCAATATCTCCGAAACATTGACAATCAATAATTCATGTTTATTTTGACGATTTCTATCGATTAAAACTAGTTTAAACAGTTGCAATGAATTTCCGATTTTTTCGAATAGGTATAGTGTACCGCTTCAATACTATAACGTTACATGCTTATTTTCTATACATTTCTTCCCGATAACCCCAAGTCACAGAATTCAAAATTGTGCCCAGTGGTAGACAACGGAAATAGACCGTCCATACTTTATTTCCCGATATCCACACGTGGCGGACAAACAGTGGGGGACAATGGCACTACCATGAGTTGATGCAAACTGATACGTGGTGGCGCTAGTAGTCACTGTGCACTTCAACCTCCGTATTAAAATTAGTTAAATAAATAGTAAAAGTGATTTCTACGCTACAAATTTTGAAGCAGCTTGTCCAACTAGTTGTGTTAAAGCGTGAAAAGTGTTATCTCTGAAAAAATCTTTATACCTATCGAGATAAAGAAAATTTGCATTACGAGTGTCTGCTGTGGAGAAAACTAAGAGATTATGTTTGTTTGCTAAATAAGAAACAACATCATTGCTCTGAGCTGTCATTTGCAATCGGTGAGTGGAAGAATAAACTGGTATTTGGAAAGAAATATTTATTTTGATAACTACAAACGTTTTTCACTCATTCGAATAGTGTTTACATCATCTGATACTTTGACCAATCAGAGGAAAGCAGGGTCAAACTATTTTAATCTACTTGGCACTAGATGGCGCTGTTGACCACCTAAAAATAGCACCAAAAATAAACTAGTGTATCTGCTCCCCGCTTGAGGGCAGTGTGCGACTTATACACGGACGAGGTTTAATAATAAAGGAAACACTTATTAATTCGAAAATGGACAATTCACAAGAAAACATTACTCAAAGACGCCGTGTGCAAAGATCCAAATCTATTGACAGATCTAGATTTTGTAATACGAGCCTGAACAATACTTTTGATGACACCACAATATTTGACACTACAATGAAAAGCCTACCAAATACGTCATTATTGGACGATACTACAACTGAACTTAAATTACAAATTGAAGAATTAAACTTGAAATTACACTCGGCACATCAAGAAATAGAAAATTTAAATTTGGAAAATAGTACAATGAAGGTAGAAATAGATAAATATCAGAAAATTATCGAAACATATAAAAAAATCATACCTACTATGGGAATCCTTGACTCACCTATGGTAAAAACCAAAAAGCCTAAATCGATTTCATCGACTCCAACACGGGGACGTATAATTAGCTCCCCCAGCGAGCTGATTATGCCTACACATAACAATAACCACTCAGAGCCATCTAGCGATGTAAGGACAAGCGATGCACAGGCGACGACGTGTGAGCAATTTGATCCTCAGAATCGAACCACAGAATTACAAACTAGGCCGAATAATATAGGACCGTATCTAAGCGTAACATCTACAAGTACTCAAGAGAATATTTTTGCGTCAACAATCGATAATAAAACTGCAGCCACCACCGCTGCACCGAAAATGCCAGACGACGAAGTTGCGAGGAAAAAACAGTTATTCATCTTAGGCGACCAGCAAGTTACCGGTTTAGCATATATTTTATCCGAAAATTGGAATACTAATTGGAATGACTATAAAATTACATCTTTTGTTAAGCCAAACGCATCGTGCTCAGAAGTACTATCTTATTGTGACATTTTAAAGCAAAAATTAGGTAGGGGTGACAGAGTTATCCTTGCGGTCGGTGCTAATGAGAATAATCCATTTTTACTAATGAAACATTTAAATATAGCCCTACACAGACTTCAAAATATTAGAGTTTTTGTCTTAGGGGTCTTAAGCAATCAGTATATGCAGGAAATTAAACTGAATGAATACTTATCATCCATCTCTAAAACATATACAAACTCTAAATACTTGCAATGTAAAAACAATTCACTACAGTATTATTCGCTTTTAGAAATTGCAAAGAAAATTAAATTTGAAATTGATGTTGAGGATTACGAAAATACATTTTTAGATACAAAAAAAATAAAACAATTTCTAAATAATAACAAAAAAAAAGAAATGACTAAAAAAACTATTATTAAAGGGACGATTCCCTACTTTTTTAACAAACAAAAAAACAAGCAAATAATGGAAAAAAATATTGAAACTAACGTTAGTACACTTTTAAACAACTCACCTATTATTCCGGCGAAAAAAGGCACCATTCCATATTACTTTGGAACCAAAACCAAATCACCACAAAAACACTTTTTTCAATAAAACTTCGAACTCCAAACTTAATATTCTACACCAAAATATCGCAGGACTCGTAAATAAAATTGATTCATTACACTTAACTTTGTTACAATTACAGCAAGATAGTAAAATGGAAATTCACATTTTATGTCTCACGGAAACATTTGTCATGAGCGGCTGTGAGAAAAATGTTGTTATGACTGGCTACAAGTTAGCCGCACACTACTCGAGACAAAAAGAAAAGCGCGGAGGTACCTGCATTCTAGTTAAAAAAGAACTCGATTTTAAATTAATTGATTTAACCACAGAAATAGCGTGTAAGAATTATTTCGAGTGCTGTGGCATTGAATTACTGACTTACAATATTATCATAATATGTATTTATAGAATACCGAAAAGTAACACGTCAGTTTTTTTTAACAAATTAGAGTGTTTATTACATAAATTGACATTAAATAAAAATAAAAAAATTGTTTTGGTTGGAGATTGGAACATAGACATTCTAAAAAACGATTCGACAAGTCGTGAATTATTAGGCTTATTAAATAATTTCAATATAGATATACATATTAAAAAACCAACCAGAAACAAAGCATGCTTAGACCAGATAGCGAGCAACATACCGAAGGTCAAGTCTGATGTGCACTATCTTTGTCTTTCCGATCATGAGACTGGACAAACTTTATCAATTCCAGTAAAGGCACAAAAACAGTGCACACCCTTTTGGTTTGAATATAAGCGCGATTTTAGTGTTCAGAACATGACCAAGTTTGTCACATGTATATCCGCTTTGAGTTTTTCTGATGTTTACGAACAGAATAAATTGGATGACTGTTACGATAGCTTTTATGAAACGTATAAGTTATTCTATAATTTATGCTTTCCTATGATTAAGGTAAAAATAATGAATAATGGATTGAAGGGGAGTTGGTTGACTAAGGGAATAAAAAAATCAAGTGTTATAAAAAGAAAACTATACATAAATTATAAATTTACAGGTTCAAACAAACAGCATAATAAAACTAAATATAAGAATTATTCTAAAATATTAAAAAAGTGCATAAATAAATCACAAAAAATACAAAATAGCAAATATGTAAAATCTAACACAAATAAGTGCAAAGCGACATGGAATATAATAAATGATAAAATTAATAATAAACCCTCACATAATAATATTGACATCATTAATTTTAATAACAGGACATATAGGGACCCTAAAGATATTGCTGACATTTTTAATGACTTTTTTATAAATATTAACAAAAACAAACCAATACAAAAATCTGGGGTGAGACACCCAATAGAAGAAAATCCAAATTCAATTTTTCTTTATCCTACTGATGAACAGGAAGTGTATAAGCTGATAATGTCACTAAACAATAAAAAGTCTGTAGGAGACGATGACATCAGTACTGCGTCTTTAAAAGCATGTGCGGCACACATTAGTAAACCGCTAAGTTACATTATAAATTTGTCATTTACTACAGGAGATTTCCCAAGTCAACTTAAACTATCTATAGTTAAACCTCTATTCAAAAAAGGTGATGCTAAAGATGTTAACAACTTTAGACCGGTAACACTCATATCCATCTTAGCAAAAGTTTTTGAAAAGGCCATGTTAAAAAGAATTAGCGACTTTTTCGACAAGCACAGTATTCTACACCAACAGCAATTTGGGTTTCGGAAAGGAAGGTCAACACAAATGGCTTGTTTTGACTTAGTGAAAGCTGTAACAGAAAGCCTTAATGACAAAACTCCGGTTGCAGCAATATTTTTAGATATGAGTAAGGCTTTTGATTTTGTAGATCATTCAATTTTAGTAAATAAGCTGTGCAAATATGGTATAAGGGGGGTAGCACACGATTGGATCAGCAATTACCTCAAAGATAGGAAACAATGCGTCGAAATAACAAGGATAATACAAGAGGATAAGAGTCCCGTAAAGACTGTATTTAGGTCAGACTATAAAACAAATAGATCTGGTGTGCCACAAGGCAGTATCCTGGGACCTCTCTTATTTTTAAGTTACATAAATGAGATTCCCGCTGTAACAAGCGAAAAAACTATTTTATTCGCGGATGATACAACACTAATTATTAAAGATAAAGATAGTGATAAATTAAGAGACAGAATAATTAAATGCGTACATGACATTAACAATTGGCTAAATGATAATAATTTAATAGTAAATATACAAAAAACTAAAATGATACAATTTAAGACATATAAACAAACTGAAATAAAATTAGACATAACTTTCAACAATGAACATATTTGTTCAGAAAAAGAAACTAACTTTTTAGGCATTACGATTGACCAACACTGTAACTGGAAGCCACATATTGACAAAGTATGCTCAAAATTAAATAGATTTGTATATGCATTAAGGCGCCTCAGACAAACGGTATCCGTAGAAGCAGCTATTAGTGCATACCATGGATACGTCTCATCGGTACTGAGCTACGGACTGCTATTATGGGGTAACTCGGTCGACATTTTGCTAGCTTTTCGATTGCAGAAAAAATGTGTAAGGGCTATATGTAATGCATGGAGTACTGACAGCTGTAAACCACTGTTTAAAGATTTAAAAATACTACCACTCGCGTGTATGTATATTAGAGAAATCTGCATATTTGTGAGGCAGAACGCAAACTTCTTTCCCAAACATTCTGATGTGCTAGCACGACACACAAGGCATAAGGACAGATTGTTTCTGCCTAATTGTAGACTTGATATGTTCAAACGAAATGTTTATGTTCAAGCCATAAAAATATTTAATAGACTGCCTAATGACATAAAGAATTTGCCATTTAATATTTTTAAACGAAAACTATCGGTATGGCTGCTAGAACATTGCTTCTATACTGTAAAAGAATATTTAGATTATAAAATTGGGTAATGTTTGTATTTTAATCATGACATGTGGTATTACGAGTATTTTGATTTATATTGACATAATACAGAATATTTTGGACGTGACTGAATAATAGTATTAGGGTAAATATGTTATTATTACTTTGAATTGACATGATTTGATAATTGTTTTTGTGTCGTAATTAATATTTTGACATGATTTATATTTTGACGATTTTATATTTTGACGTAATTAATATTTTTACATGATTTATTATTATTATGTACTGTTTTGACAACTTTAATTAATTAATCACGTATAAACATTTTATTATAAATTAGCAGAAGTTTAGTGCGCACTTATTATTATTTATTTTTTGTGTAGCTTCATATTATCACAAGTTGTACCCAATATTTGCATGCCTTTGTTATGGGTCAAATATGAGAAACTGTATTTACTGTTGGAACATCAAATGTACCATGTTTGTGGCAAATAAATAATTTCTATTTCTATTTCTATTTCTACGTTACCGTACTATGTTTTGTCTCTTTCACTCGCACTGACTGTGAGCAGTATATCCGATAGTTTACGGTAACGTAAACAGATTGCCTCAACTCATGGTAGGGCCACAGGAATAGGCCGTTCAGAGAAGTGTAGTTTCGGTGTACGTACCACCTATCTACACTATTTTACTTTAACATAATTTAATTAGAATTTGTTGAAACAAATGCATGGTTGGTGGCAGGGCTTATTTCAAGTCCGCCTGGCTAGCTACCACCATCTTACATAAGTCTGACGCCATAACAACAATTTAAAAACTGTTGTGTTCCGGCAGTTAGAGGTAAGATAGCCAGTTCCTCAGTAATGAGGATTCCGGGTGTAATGCGCTTCCACCTTCGGCCTTATCGTCACTTAACATCAGGTGAGGTGAAGGCCAAGCACTATCCTGCAGTTGTTCATAAAAAAATATTTTAACTTCCTATTCATATTGATTAATAGAACATTTCTATTGTTACAGGCGACATCTTCGTGTTAGTCTTCGCGATGGACAGCCGTGAATCCTTTGAGGAGGTCATCAGACTGAGGGAACAGATCCTGGAGACGAAGGCGAGCGCCACCAGCGGCGGCAGCCGTGGCCGGCGGCAGGCGCCCAGGGTACCCATGGCCATTGCTGGGAACAAGTGCGACAGGGAACTCAAGTATGTGGTCAAGTTATGATTGTGGCTTAGCCCAGCTGTTTAGGCGCTATATCAGTAAAGCGAGAAAGCAATGAGAAAACGTTGCGCGCCAGAGCGAGACCGATTTGGCAGATTAGGCGTAATAATAACGAACGATGCTTCTACACTACTGTGAATATTGTTGATACCAATTATTTAAAGCAATTTCGACTTGAATAAAACCTTACCTAATGATGTTTCTAAATAATCTCAAACTTTTTTGAAATTAAAATGTATGGAACCAAAATCATTAAATCGCGTTTCTTGTTAAAACGTGTCTGGATAAAGATAAAAGAAATATAACATCAAAAAGTGTTAATTTCTTTAAAGATACTTCCAAAAGCTTAAACTAAATCAACGGACACAATCTTGACACAATCAATAGAATGAAATAAAATCATAACTACAAAGCAAACACAAAATAAAATAGAACACAATTATAATTTTGAAACAAACAAAAGACAACCAACAGTCATATCCACAGAATGGTTAATTTTATCTGTCACGCAATCACAATGATAAAGCAACAACACTTGAAAAAGTTGATACTTATTTTTTTAATATAATCGCCACAGGCTATTACAATCTGTTTTTGAGGTTTCCACCGACCACACCGCAACGCAATCCGCTCGCCACTGGTAGCTGGTAACATATAGCTACAGCGTTTCCATTTCATTTAATTAAAACCATTATAATACTGATAACTACATACATTGTCTGTATTTTAAAACTGCATCAATGATCGTGTTCTACACAGTTCTGCATAGTTAACACATTAATTGAATTCATTAATTAATAGTTTATTTTTTGTGTGCCGAGGGCCTATTACAGATAAGAATTACGATAGTCGGACGCAATTCATCGTTCAATTTGAATGATATTGAACCTTATTCGTGAGAGAATAGTGCCACGAACATCGTACGCTTATCGCGACCCTTTTTGTAATAGACCCTCTGAATTTAACCGGCTGTATTTGAGATCCTCTTCGGTGTAATCGTCAAGATTATTTCCCTTGCAGAACAGTCCAGCCTGAAGAAGCTCAAGCTTACTGCACCACACAAGACTCCACCTGCGTTTTCATAGAAACGTCGGCGAAGAAAAACTATCACGTAGACGATCTCTTTTACGAGTTGTTCGTTGTCGCCAACCTGCCCCTAGAAATGGCTCCGAATCACCATAAACGTGTGAGCACGGCCTTCGGAAGCCCCTGCACCCTCCCTCCGACCAGTAGCCAAAGCAATAGAAGTAAGAAATGCACGCTCTCCATCAAGAGAAGACTATCAGACGCCTGTGGGGTTGTTGCCCCCAACGTCCGACGGCCTAGCATCAGGACAGACCTCATGATCATGAGGACGAAGACATGTGCCAAAGGAGATAGCGACAGCGCCAGCGGCAGTCCAAAGCTCAACCTTAACAGACTCGTCCGATCCACCACCGGACAGAATGACAAACGATCGTGTATAATTCAGTGATATTTAAAGTATATTATCGTTTGAACAGTACCAGAGGGCCTATTACAAAAAGGAATCACGATAGTCGGATGATGTTCGTTGATCGATTTACTTGAATTTGAACCTTATACAAGGTTATTTTTAGTTCATACAAAACCTCTCGTGGGGTTGATCAGACCATCAAACCGAACAACATTCATTATGGGACCAACCTCGAAATCAAAGTACAATGCCTACTCTATCGAAATGTATGAAACAGCTGTTTTTTTCGCGATTTCAAGGTTGGTCTGATCAACCAACGAGAGTTTTTGTATGAATTAAAGTTACCTGAGTTAATAATGTCACGGAGTGGGACGAACATCGTACGTCTATCGCGATGCTTTTTTGTAATAGGCCCTCAGATTAAGTGGTGTTTTAAGTCAGGTGCTATAATAAAACAGCAAAATCAAGAATGATTAGGTCCGTTCTAGTTGAAAGTGTCGGAATCCGGAATACCCCATTAGTCTAAAAGAGAAGGTAAGTCCTACTCGACCGAGTCAATCAAAATAAATTGCTACTATTTACATAATTCCCCGTTTTACTCGGTATTGTAATGACTAAACAGTTTAATTTCATGTTATAAGTACCATTTGAAATGAGATTTGGTAACAAAAGAAACTGATGATCAAACGGTTTTTAAACTTTTGTCTCTTTATTACGATCAAATCGCTTTATGATAAGCATTCGAAGCCTTGTGAATTGTTTTAATCGCGAGTTTAACTGAGGCATTGAATAAATTTGATATTAAAAACGTGTCTGCTCATAATTACTTTTGATGAGAATGTCAAGAAATAGTGTGGGGTTGAGGTGAAATGTTTGCCTTGTCGCTTTAAAGGGTTACGATGGTGTTATATAATACATATAGTATGTTGTCGAGCTTGGAATGTGTTATGTAAAGTTTAAACAAATGTAAATATGTTGTTGTTCTCCTTTTTCAAAATCTTGTTTTGTGACTCTTCCATATCGTGTTGCTGCCTAAACGTACCTACGTTATGTGATTATCAAAATTTTAAAATATCATTGTTGAAATGGGACCAAATTAATGGAAATTGCGCTCATTTCTTTACAAATAATTTGAAACAAAGATATATCTTAGTACCTAACCTACTGTCTGATTGTATTTGCTCAGCGGGCGGAATTATTTTAAAAGATAACGAAGTTATATTTAAAATTGATCGTTAATTGGCGATTTATTTAACCCTTTGAATCCTGAACGTTTTATATCGCCAATTTGTATTCAGGTCGTTCAAATATATTTATCTATACCTTACACCATATATCTTTTTGTATCTAACATTTTATCTCTTATACCTTCTTGTCTGTAAAGCTATTAAAATGATTGTTTTTATTTTTGGTCATTTCATTGTTAATTTTACCCTACATCACAATTTTCTGATCTCTGTCCTCTATAATTTTTACGATACAATTTGTAAACATTAATTCAAATATCGGATAATCCGATGTCGAAAATTACGCTAAATGTCAAAGGTTCATTGTAAACGAGCTTACGGCTAAAGCGCCACGGTTGATTTGCTTAATCAGTGCCGCCATGTTGTCACCCGGACGCCATGTTGGGGTAAAAGGGCGGGAAAATTTAAATTCTTAACCGTCAAAATAAGATTTATTAGGTACTGTACAGCATATTTTGTACTGCTCATGATGCTACGGTTCAAATGTCCAACAACAAAGCAAAATAAGCTGGAAAAATGATCCAAAGCTATAGGCTCCTGCAAATTGTAAAAAATAAAAACAATATAACTTCAATTTACACGTAAGTAGTTAAAAGTACACTAGATTTTAATTAGTCTACCTACCTACAACGACAAACGAATAACTTCTTACACGCGACGCCAATTTTAATTGATTGTATAAGTTATTACCGCCACTCAATTTACTTGAAATCGCTAAATCGATCGTTTCAACTAGAATGTAACTACAAGAGCACCTGCCTTGTACCACGAAACTTGAAAGACAATACGACAGCAAATTCTCGGTTGGTATATATTTCCATCGCTGGTCAGGGTTGCCAATACAGTAATGATAGTGAAAGCAAACTATTCAATGCATTAGGGACTCGTAGAAGTTGTTCCTTAGTAACGCCTTGATAAGACTGAAATTGAGTGGATTCGAACTTAAAGGAACTTGACATTTCAGGCGATCGCTGATAACTCAAGATCGTATCTAAACTTTGATGAAGTTGCCTTGTTTTTCGGTAATTTGCCTTACATCTTTGCTGTATCCAAAGGTTTTGCAGTGGAAGTTTAATAGATGGCGAAATTTCGAAAAACAAAAAAAAAAACAATATCAGTTATCTACTTATTTTTAAATAATTTTGAATTGCAATGTAAGTGTTAGTAGTTTTAATAAAGCATTTTCTCTTTGTCATTATATAGCTAGATCAACTCATCTTTTAAGTGTGTCAAAGATTTCTGTGGTGTTTGGGGGAAGCCATGTTAACTCCAATTTGGTTATTTTTAGTTGAGTCAGTAATACAATGTTAGGTATTGAAATTGTTTCTATATTTGTTAATCTATTACTGATTAGTCCACCTTATAGAAGTGATAGAACTGAGCTGGTAAACACATGGTATAGGATTCATCCATTTCGTTTTTTGTACATTCGTGATAAGTCTCATACTGTAAAATGTCCCTTTGATAGTCCGTAAGCCCGCGACAATATTGCCTACGTCATAATTATGACATCACGATGGAATGCAAAGCACATGGTCGGAAATGTTGTGCAGAGCGAGGATCAGAAGATTATCGCAAATAAAATTGGCCGGAAGCTTAAGAAAATCCTTCACTTCCGGGTTAAAATCACTTTTGGGACTTCCGGCCAGCTATGGTTTGGCAGACTTATTTATTCTCAAATACTGCAGATTTATTTTCAAGACTAAAATCATTATCAGCTGACTGTAATCCACTGTCCGTCCCACTTCACAATGAACCCCAACGCTGACTTCTTCGGTTTCGTTCGCGGGTGACCTATTTATCCTGAGGCGAACCTTCAGCCACGTGGAAACCCATCTTGCGGATCGGGCTTGGGGGCCTACTGCCGACTGCACTAGTCTTTAGTTTCGAGGAAAGTTTCGGTTGTTCCCTACTTTCGATGATGTCCATTGACGAATGGTCTCATCCGTAGAACAAATGTTTATGGATTAGTTAGTATGACTGATACAAAGTGGTCGTACGACTGGTTTGATAAAATTTTTCAAAAATATAATATTTCTTCATTTGCTTTAAAAGTGGCAAGTATAAAAGATGTTACATTACAATGTATATATAGACTCCAGAATAAGATGGTCCCTATCTACCATATTCGGAATTAGGGATTGTTTTGTAATCCCTAACACATTGTAAATGATGATTACTGATTTAACAAGATGATTACTCAAAATTATGCAACATTAGTTAGTTTGGTTTAACGTGAGTCATCCCTTATAAGTGTTCGCCATAAATTGTCTTTGATTTCAGTCCATCCATCTGAAAATAATTTAGCATGAATTTTTGAGAACATTTCGTACTGCCCAAAAATACGGACGAGTGCAGCAGTTGAGAGTAGGCCTCCACCCATTTAGTTACGAAATAAAATAGTAGTTTATGATACTGCCACATAATGAGGGGTATTAAAACATGAGTGTGTGTTTAAAAACCGAGCCGTAGGCGAGGTTTTTAATAGTATCACACGAGTGTTTTACTACCTAGTTATGTGCAGTTTCATACACTACTTTATCTACACTCATACATTTGGGATTGAACCTACTAAATAAAAGATCAACGTTAGAAAAGAGAGTGAGACATTGTTTGTATTATACCTTGTAATAAGTAATTTCCTTAGCTGCATCTAAAATATCGAGCAGAGTCAAATTTTCTTCACATTTTAAATCAAGAATTAAAAAAACCTACGAAATTCATTATAACAAAATGTTAAAATTGAAATCAAAACACTTTTGTAGCTTTAAAAATGGCGCGCATTCCATTAAAAATAATGAGATGAGTGCACTGGGTTGCGTTCAGAACCTACGCTCCGAGTGCAACCGAACGCTCTAACGGCGTTCCAAACATTAGAGCGTGACTTCCGGTTGTAACAGCTTTCCCGTTTCAAACGTCAGAGCGTTGCAACTTTTTAACCATCAAAATCGGTGGTTTAAAAACGCTGACGTTTGTCTATAGTAAAAATGTCAATGCCATTTGACATTATTTTGTATTTTGATGTTTTTGTGTCTAATTTTTTAAAATATTCATGGTAGCTCCTCAGAAACAGATTTCATTTCATTTAGAATAAAGGAAAGTTTAAATTATTCGCATTCCAAATGGAAAACGAAGAATTTGTACTATTAATGTCATTTAAAGTTCTTGGTCGTTCCGAACCTTAGAGCCAAAAACCAAACAACCGCACTTTAAGCCTCTAAACGCAACCCTGCAAACCAATCGCACTAATGTCATTGATCACCATAGAGTGCATTTTAATATATACTATATCTATGATTTTAATCATGGAAAATGTGTGGGAAAATATCGATGTTTTTTTTTAATATCACGGCACTGCCTACTTCTTGGATTTGCCCTGTATCGTAATGAGAAAAAAAGTTATTTTATGATTCAGTTGACTGCATCGTAATGAGTTTTTTTTTGAATTTTTCGTGTCCACGAAAATAAAGTACGTATTTATATTACCTTTTTTGAATTCATATTTGGAACATTACGATGTGAGTGTAGATAAACTATTTTTCTCAAACATGTTTGGAAATTCGATCATTATTTTGACAACCTTCTTCGTGCTAAATCGGAGTTTACGGACTGACCTAAACCGCGCCGGCAATCTTAGTATGAGAATCCATTACTAACGTGTAATAATGGATTTTCATACAAAAATTGCCGGCGTCTGACCGGCAATGTTTCTATTAAAACTCATTACGCACGTGTAATTCAGAAATGGAGCGAACTTTTTAATGAATCACGAATAATGGGTATCAAATGAAAGGCCTTGATGAGCGAGCACAATCCAATTTTTTTTTTAAATATTAGCTATATGGGTATCAAATGAAAGGCCTTGATGAGCACATTCCAAAATTATGAAAAAAAAGAAAAAAAAAAGAAAAAAATACCTTTTTTTTAATACCTAGGTATTTAAGGGTATCAAATGAAAGGTCTTGATGAGCACATTCCAAAAATATGAAAAAAAACGAAAAAAAAAAGAAAAAAACTTTTTTTTTAATACCTAGGTATATGGGTATCAAATGAAAGGTCTTGATGAGCACATTCCAAAAATATGAAAAAAAACGAAAAAAAAAGATAAAAAACTTTTTTTTTAATACCTAGGTATATATGGGTATCAAATGAAAGGTCTTGATGAGCACATTCCAAAAATATGAAAAAAAAAAGAAAAAAAAAAAAAAGAAAAAAAACTTTTTTTTTAATACATAGGTATATAGGGTATCAAATGAAAGGCCTTGATGAGTACATTCCAAAAAAACTGGAAAAAAATTTTTTTTTTCAACATGGGTATCAAATGAAAGGCCTTGATGTGCACATTCCAAAAAAATAAAGAAACTGGCTCCTTTCTTCTTTTTTCAATTTTTTGCTTTAATTTGAAATAAAAATTAAAAGTTAAAAATACCTTCTTGGTTTGAATTTCCGCGCATAATTTGAGAAAAGTACTATACAAGCCTTGGCCGCAACTAGGCATTGATGGACTCACGTATGTGTGCTTCGGCTTCGCCTCGGCCCACATTTTCACGTTCGTCCTTCAATGCCCGTCTTGCGTGCCGCTGCAGTAATGTACTATTTATGAACCTACTTCGGGTTTATTTGCCTTTTACTGCGCACCAACACTTTATAAAGCCAGTAGTAAATGTTTAAGGGTGCATCGGGAGTCCACCTAGCGCCGCCGCCACAAAAAAATCATCACAACGTAATAACTACGTTTAATCAAATGTAAAAAACTAGTAAATATTAGTTTGGTATATTTTTTTAGCACTTTAGGCGTTAATCCAGATTGTAACTACACGAACATATTTCAACTTATAAGATTAAACGCATATAAAATTAGTTAATAACTGAATAGGTACTAGTTTCTATATTTTCTGAATTTTATTAAATAAAGTAATTTCGTTGTAATGATCTTCCTTCATTTGCAGCGGTTAGTAAACTAGAACTACTAGTTAACTATATTGGGTATTATAATAGGTAAAAAAACTTATCCTTTTAAGATACACTTGACGAAACCAAAACCTATTAGTTTACCAATAACCTATCCTATAAGGCTCGTTCTTACAAGCAACGATACTTCTTTATTTAATATTTTATTTTATTTAAATAGGTGGTACACGTGAATTTATCTGCATGAAGTTTCGTTTCTCGTAAAAGTTACGGGAATAATGGTAATCTCTGACCTTTTCCAAGGTCCAATCTGTGTCTGTAAAAAAAAACCGTAACCTGTTTAAGGGTTAGCCCTGTTAAAAAAACCGTAACCTGTTTAAGGGTTAGCCCTTAAACAGGTTACGGTTTTTTTTACAGACAGTGTAACTTTCACACAGCCAGCAGCTTTGCCCACGTGGACTACAGGTTATATCGTGCGGGCGCAGACCCGTGCCCATCAGTGGTAAAAAGTAGCCTATGTCCTTCTATCTCCGTACCAAATTTCATTAAAATCGGTTCAGTAGTTTAGGACTATTATGTATTCTGTGGTTTACGCGTGAAAGCGTAACAGACAGAGTTACTTTCGCATTATAATATTAGGCTTTAATTTGGATATTAAAAATATAATCGTCCCGATTTCTTTTGGATACTTGCTAACTTTGTATAAAAGTCCAACAAGTCGATACTACGACTGTAGAGGCGGATAGAATAACGTCTACGACTAAGAATCTTATATTAATATTTTGTCTACGACTCTGACCTTCATTCGTAGCGGTGCGTTCGTAGCACTATTGCTACGGTGGCTACGATTTCGTAGCTTTGTGTGTTGAATTTAAAATTAGTTTTTTTTTCATTGGCAAGTTAAAAAAAATTGGACAAAATTATCTACATTGATTCGATTGAAAAGTAGCTAGCACTTGTATTATGTAAATCAGAGACAACGCTGGTACTTGTACTACTTATTAGTTATTCTGGGACGCTGGTGTACCTAACCTTTTTTTTTTTTATAGTAGGGGGAATGCGTTTATGCATCCGAGGTATGTGGGACTCGCCGGAGCACTACCCACTAAACCCCCTACTACAGCCCGCACTAACACTCAGGACCTACGGGTGGTGTACCTAACCTAAACAAACACCAGAGACTATAAGTGACCCAGCCGGGGATCGAACCCGTGACCTCAGAGATGGCGACACTTTGAACGTGAAGTTCGTCAACTAATATAGAAACTTTTAATTTGAATATCCGTCAATAAACTGAGGTAGAAAATTATGAAGAGGTCTGGAAGTTCGAAGAGTAAGTTAACACTTAGTTTAAAAAAAGTTTGCTTAGGAATATGACGCTTTGAGGAAATATTTTTGATTAAACCAGGTGTAAAATTACCCTTCGTCTTTAATAAGGCCGCAAAGGTATTCTACGTTTCAAAACTTTCGTTGGGAAGTTAATTCCATACAGACGAAGTCGCGGATGAAATCCTACAAGTATTGATAATAATATTTGTTTTGGTAGAAAATAGGTACCTACCATACGGCATACCTATAGCTCTATAAACAAATGCAGCTTTTTATGTTTATCGTTTATTAACTTCGTTCGCATCGTTTCAAGTTCGATCAGCCCACAAATGTATAGGCTTTTAACGTGTAATGTAATTTCGAAGGTGCTCCGAAAACAACGTTTATATTGGGAGACAAAATTGTGTACTCATATTCTACTTCACTTAGAAAAGCGTATCTCCTTATAAATTGTCAATAACATTATTAAGTGATATTAGAAATTACGAGGAAATTCTGTGATATTTAATATCTTTTCGTAATTAAATATTGTAAACGTTTTCTAGCTTTATTACCTGTCTAGTAAATGTGCTATCACATGTAATACTCAGTACCGTTTTTTTTTTAAAGTAAGAGCCAGTTTCACAGTTACACTGCATCTTTTGGTTTTTGTAAAAAAAATAGAACATCTTCAGAAAAAAACATTTGGTTTTATTTTAAAAATAACATATAATATATTATTGCTTCCATTCCAAATTAATCATTTATTTATTTGCCAAGACATGGTGAATACAGGTTTTACACAATTAAATCAAAGTACAGCATTGTCGAGTTTATCGACGTGCAAATATTTTATCATTTTGTGAATAAATTAGTTATTATAATTACAGCTAAAATATTAATTATTATGATAATATGAAGTAGTGCAATTGTTCAGTTATTATTAAATTAAAATATTACTTACCTACTTACTATTTATGTGTATATCAACAATTACATTTCATCAGTCAAAGTAAGTAGAGCACTTTGTATTATGAAAATCAGAGACAACGAAGGTATCACAAACACACGGATTTGAGACCATAGAGAAGAGTCAGTTCTCTAAATTAACCCAGTTGAAGATCAAAACTTCATAAAAACTGATGTACAAGCCTCTCATTTAGATGAGGTCTCATAAAGAAGGTCGTTGAAAAAGGGTCACAAGGAATCATATAATTAAGTACTTCTTGTTTGATGTTTACATAACATACCTCTGTTATTACACTTGATTAAACAGTAAGATTATGGGGCATGACATATCCAGCAAGAATTCTTTGTACCTATAAAAAATAAATTCAAATTGTACAAAGAAAAAGAATTCCATATCTAACTATTGTCTGTTATAATAAATTAATTGTACATGCTCTTGCCGTTATCTCAATTTATTTGGGGTCAGTGAGCAGCATCTGAAGCATGTCTATGTTAACCCACTTCAAAAATAAGGTGACGTATATTTTTTGTGTGTTCTCTTCCATACATGTCTATCAAATTTCTGTCATATCATCTGAGAACTTCTTTCTAGCCATATTCTCTTTTATATACCCATCCGCGCCCTATTTTTATATTACTCTCATTTTCACCGCATGCGGTGTAATGTTACAAAATTGACAGCACGCACTCGAACAGCACAAATTTATCTGACTCGGTGACGACGTCGCTGTCGTCTATAACCTATGTAGTCGATGGCATAACCTAGGTAAAGGTAAGTACTGGCCAACGAGTGATTAAAAAATACGGATTTTGCTATGTCAAATGAAAATTAGTAGTAAAGGGCGCTTGCCGCCTTTAAAAATAGTTCTAATTGAACACGAACGAAAAAAAGTATAATTTAAAACTTAATAAAACTTGTTTTCACCAATTGAAACTTTGACTTTGAGCGTTAGTTTGACTTTATAGTGTTTTTTGAAAGTAAATATTACCATTTAAATCGTGAAATTAAACTGAGCAACAGGTTAAACTAACTTTGACTAATTTTATCCGCGCATTGATTCCGTTAAAATTGTTCCTCGCCTCAGGGCTAGAAAACCTGAAAGATAAAAATTTCGAATTGGGTTTTGACGCAGATCGTCACTTTCGCAAATGGTCATCGCGAAAAATTTGGTCACTTTCGCAAATGGTCACTTTCGCAAAACGTCACTTTCGCAGAATGTCATTCACAATTTTGAGAAAAAAGAAAAAAAATTGAATGACATTCAGCGAAAGTGACGTTTTGCGAAAGTGACCATTTGCGAAAGTGACCATTTGCGAAAGTAACCATTTGCGAAAGTGACGATCTGCGTCAAAACTATGTTTTCGAAAGACTGCTGCGGGCTTAAAAACTATTTTATCATGTCGAAATATAAAAAAGCAATCACTTACCTAAACCCAAAAAAAATAATTTCGGAAGTTAGTATTATTGACAAACACAATACTAGATAGGTACCTACATCCTGTGTAAAAGAAGAAGAGCTTGGGCTTTCAAATTCATTTTTAATAAAAGTTAAGTAGGTACCACACAATTCTCAGTGGTGCAGGTTACAGTAGCTTTTATGTTCTACGCAATTAGGTTGAATATCGTTTTATTTAGTCTGAGTTTATTGCTCGCCACTGTGGATTTGTTTCGAGCCGTTTTAACGAGACGCCTTGAGACTGTCGTAAAACGAGATTTCATAAAAAATCGTCGTGAATGCAATCATATTGAGTTAAAAATGTTGAAGTGAATAATTGTCAATTAACAATTAATTAATACTAATATGTATTATCAATTTCATTGTTTTTGCCTTAAGATTTTGGTTGCTTTCTAAAATATTTGCTAATATACACTGAGTTATATATGTGCATACTTTACATCGGTCTACATAGCATAGCTACATAATATCAGTCAGTTATATAAACATAAACACAGTATGGAGTGCAAATAATACCAAAAAAGTGTATAGGGACTTCAATTTTTTCAGTTCAAGTTTTAGCTAAATATAAAGGGAAAGGACATTTTTTTAAAGATATAAAATTATCTTGTTTGCTTATATCCTTTTGCTTTTAAACAGTGATTCACGAACCTCATCCAGTTACTTAAGCTCCTGTCCAAACATCTAGTTATGCATAGAATAGCAAACGAGTTAGTCTATGGTTATGAGTTGCTCGGGTGCCACTGAAATATGGATCGCGAAACTAAGTGGGGACAGCGTTGCGTTGGGTATTTTAGGGCCTTAGTTAGTTTACAATTATGATGGGCAAGTCTACATGTTAGTGTCATGTACAAAATAGTGTTATCAGAAACTTGTGAAGCTTGTACATGTGATGAAATTGGGTAGGTTTTTTTTAATCCACAAGGAGATAGTGCTTGGCCTTCACCTCACCTGCGAAAGTGTAAGCGCACTACACCCGGACTCCTCCACCACTGAGGAACTGACTATCTTACTTCTAACTGCGGGAACACAACAGTTTTTAAATTGTTGTTATAGCATCAGACTTAGGTAAGATGGTGGTAGCTAGCCAGGTGGATTTGAAATAGCCCTACTACCATCCAAACCGAGTAGAAATGTACCCCGCACCTGGAAATCGAACCCCTGCACTCGTGCATAAATTCTATGAATCTTCGCCGTAATGAAACATTTACCCGTGATATACCGCCTTTGTGGTCTAGTGGTTCGCCCAAACGTGTAAGTCGCAGGGGTCCCGGATTCGATTTCCAGGAGGGGTTCTTACCTAAGTCAGACGCCAAAACAACAATTTAAAAAAAAAAATTGTGTCCTGGCAGTTAGAGGTAAATAGCCTTGCTAAAGCTAGGGTTTCCTAGGATGACGGTGCCGTCATATTACGGCCGTAATCTAGCGGCGTAGAACGTTGTCTATGATAATAATATGGCGCGCCGTATTGTTTACATAGAAAACGTCATCCTAGGAAACCCTAGCTTACGTGGTGAGGATTCCGGATTTATAAGTTGCGCTTACACTTTCGGTCTTATCGTCACGTAACATCAAGCACTACCCCAAAAATATATACATGGTGCGTATGCGAGAATTACTCATACGATGATCTCGGAAGATGATCATCTCAAAACCTAAGTAGGTAACGTAAGTTTCTCTCGATATTTTCCACGTCATGACGTCACCAACAGACATAAAACGGGTCATTTAAACGAGCGCGTTGTGTGGCGTGCCCAGGCATTCCGTATTCATCGCGCTCCACATCGTGGCTACTCTCACATTACACACAACTCGTCGTATTTACTGGCCAGAATAAAAACCTTTTGATCATGAGTCTCAAGCGCATGGACGCTTTGATGTTTTGTTTAGCGGAAATGGACATCACGACTCTGTTACCAATGGTATTTTTTCAAACTTTTAGTTCTACGCACAGGCTGCGTTGAACTAAAAGTTTGAAAAAAAACCGTAGTAGATATTTGATGGCTCAAGAGCGCGTAGTCTGCTATCGCTGCCATTGGAATGAAAATTTTAAGTATAGGTATTGCTTAATTAATAAATAAAGATGAAACTGTGAATTATCTCTCTTTAGTGCACTCCAAAGAAGCTTTGTGGTAGGTACTTTTTTTGCTTTTTAAACCTTTAGAAACAACACCCTCACTTTGTAATTTAATACAAATGTAGTAGATTTGATTCTTAACTTTTTTATTATTACTTAGTAGGTAACTTTACATAATGCTCTTTTTATTTTACTAGTATCTTTTATCACAATTAGGTATAATATGTATAATAAAAAAAGCTCGGTGGCGCAGTGGTATAGCGCCTGGCCCAGCGATTGCGGAGGTAAAGCAACTTTCGCAAGTGTCGGTCATGGGATGGGTGACCAAAAATTAATTACTTATTTTGAACTCCTCCGTGCTTCGGAAGCACGTTAAGCCGTTGGTCCCGGCTGCATTTGCTCAACAATCCGCATTGGGCCCGCGTGGTGGGTTATGGCTCATCCTCCTTGTCCACCCATAAGGAAGGCGTGTGCCCCAGCAGTCCATCAGCCATTTTTGATGTCCCCACTGCTGGGGCACCGGCCTTCCTTATAAGTGGGTGTTAACGACTGCAAATGCAGCCGGGACCAACGGCTTACCGTGCCTTCCGAAGCACGGAGGAGCTCGAGATAATAAATTTTTGGTCACCCATCCCACGACCGACCCATGCGAACGTTGCTTAACTTCCGCAATACCCCAGCAGTAGGGACATTAAAATGGCTGATGGTCATGTATAAAAAAACAAAATAAATAATGTTTTAATATGTTTAATCAAATTTACCATCATCAATGGTAAATTATATATTTTTTTATTATTAACTTTGTACTTCTTTTTTTTCTCATACTTCCTACAACGCTTTTACGAGTTACGAGCATAATCACAGAATACATAATAGTCATAATAATGAATGTAGCTCCCATAATTTGCAACCCAAGTTCCGTTAATTACGTCAGAATATTAGGGCACTAGTTGGCACCTTCCTTAATTAATGTAACCGCAATCAGGGACTGCAAACAAGCCCTAACGAGATTCGCCCGCGTCGTGTAAGGACGCCCTAACAAAGTCTATCCGTGTTATTACAAAAGATTTAAAGGGAAAGGGGAAAGAAGGAACATAGTTTATTCACCTCTCAAACTTACGCGCTCACTCACATGAAATAAAACACTTTTTAACGTATAGGTACAGATGCCGGCATATAAATTGGCAACAAAAAGATGAGACAAAGATGCGCAGAAGCCACAAACACTAAAGTTTAAAAGTAATAATAAAAATACGTCTATTGAAGTCGGGTGGGGCTTTTAGAATAAAAAAAAAGGAATTTGTACTCCAGCCCGACCCGACTTCAATAGACGTATTTTTATTATTACGAATATTATTTCTTGCTTTTTGGAGGTAGGTTTTTAAAGTCGGTTTTTTGTTTTTTTTTTAAATAATTTTATTGAAAGTACTTACTTTGGTAATTATTTGGTACCTAGCCAGGCGGACTTGAAATAAGCGCTACCACCAACCAAACCGAGTACAAATGTACCCTCCTCCTGGGAATCGAACCTGGGACCCCTGCGTCTTACACGGGTGGGCGAACCACTAGTTAAAAATATCTCTTTCTTAAAAGGTTTTCAAAAACATCTGAAAGGTTTGTATGTAAAAAAGGAACGTTGTAAGTTTTCTTCATAAGGAAACTAGTTCACGGCAAATCTTCAAATGAGAAGCACGGAATAGCATTTCACCTTAGCGAGATGTCAAGCAGGCTACTTTTGTTCGAGATTCAATATGTCGGAGCTGTCGTTTGACACAGTCGCAGTGAGCTCAGAGGCTCTATCAAAAGAACTGAATGAGAGGCCACGAATCTGGAACCGGTAGAGCAGTCAAAACTAGTGACGATATACAACGTGTTGCAAAAATACCCCTAAAAGATAGGGACCATCAAACTGAACTTTTACCAACTCTGAAATCGTAAAAAATACAGCTGTTTCATAAATTTTGATATTTTCGCTATTCATTTTTGTATGAATCTGTTTTTTTTTCTCGCGATTTCAGAGTTTTTTTTTTATTTATTTAAATAGGACCACAAACAGGTTTACAAAATTCCTTAAAATTAATCTTAACTAAACAAACATAACTTATTACAAACCCAACACAATGGTCACGTCTTATTTCGTGAACTAAATTGCAGTGGGACCTAATTATCCCAGACATATACACAACATCTACTTATTATGCTTAAGCTAAGTTTAATTGTGTTGTGTTTGAGTTGGTCTCATAAGGTCTCATAGTAAAAGTTGTTTCAGTTTGATGGTCTCTATCTACCATATTCGGCATTAGGGGTATTTTTGTAACACGTTGTATAAAGCGCTTATTCAATTACGAATTTTACGCCCTAGGTATGAATATGTAAATGAGTAGTATTAGTATTTGCATTAAAACAAGTTTAAAGTTAATATTTGAGGTGATTACGAAAAGTTTAATGCGATACACGCAGCTGCGTCCGTGCTTCGTTTTGATTGTTTCCTATTACAAAGCACTTGCGTATGCGATATCGCGAAGTGATTGCGTAAGTTTGGCAGTTTTCTCTAGAGTATCCGACATCATTCGTTTAATAGTTGATATTTTCCATGATTCTTTGCCTCGCTTCAAATCTAAGATACTGGAATCATTGGGCGGTTTTCCACTTACCGGCACGGCGACGGGACGGCGACGGCGACGGCCCGGCGACGGCGACGGCCCGGCGACGGGCCGGCGCTCCGTTTTTCCACTAGACGGCGACGGCGACGGCGCGGGCTACGCTCAGTACAGACACGCACGCCAATTTTACAAGACTTAAAAATGTCCTCGTCTAGTCGTCGTACTATTTATTTGCTCTACCTTTTACATTTAAGGAGAAAATATCTACAACGTAGAAAAGTAAATTTTTGGGTCGATCCACTTATTAAAGTTAGGTATTTAAAGGGTTCTTACTATACTTTATTTGATAAACTAAAAATGAACAATAAGCAATTCTTTAACTATTTTCGAATGACTCAAGAAACATTTAATTATCTGTTGGAGAATTTATGTGAAACAATCCAAAAGATACAAAATCTTTTCAAAAACAGTTTTCGACTGAACGCACCGATCGAAAAACAGTTTATCCACTAACGCCATCTGTGCAATCAGTTGAATTTGAATATTACGTATGCCGTACCGTAGAGTTTGCCAAAACTGTGTTGGTATGGCTTATGCAGCGAATAGAATAGATGGCGCTAGCACAATAAAGAAAAAAAAGATATCGAAAAAACTGTAAATCTACAGTTGAAACTATATAGGTACTAATAATTATTACCAATTTTTATTATATTTGGAATTATCAATTAACCTAACTATTACAATAATGTACCTACGCACAAATGACTTTTATGTTGTGGTATAAATAATAAGAATATCTTGTAATATGCTGTAAGTATAAAAAAAATTAATATGGTAATTTGTAATTTATATCACATAAAAAAACAATATCAAACTTATGTTTGTAGTTCATTTCATACAAAATAAGTGCATACGACCTCAAATGTAAGCTTGTCAACAATAAGGTTGCGTTCGCGACTGTACAGGCTGAACCCTGTCCCGCGCGCGCACACACGCACGCACACGGCTACGTACGTATACAAAACACACACAGATTTGCCGGCCGGCGGCGGCATCGGTGGGGGTCAACGGGCCGTGCCGTCGCCGTCCCGTCGCCGTGCCGGTAAGTGGAAAAGCGTGCCATATAAACTCATACATTTATGAAATAAAACACTTTTAACGGATACTAGCGCGGTTTTATTGAAAGTACTTTGGTAATTAGTTGGTATTTGGTTTGATTTTTGATTTTCCCGACGTTTCGGCACCTTTGCAGCTGCCGTGGTCACGGGGGACTGAAGCTACTTGTGAGCCTACCCTCAAGCGATGAATTTTTTTTTTTTTTTAGAACGTTCAGAAATTAAAATTTATCAAATTTAATTAGTTTAATTTTGGTTTGGTTTTAATTTAATTTTATATGTTAAAAAGAGAGAATCTACTGAAACTTAAAATAAATAAACTTAAAATTAAATTAAAACCAAACCAAAATTAAACTAATTAAATTTGATAAATTTTAATTTCTGAACGTTCTAAAAAAAAAAAAAAAAATTCATCGCTTGAGGGTAGGCTCACAAGTAGCTTCAGTCCCCCGTGACCACGGCAGCTGCAAAGGTGCCGAAACGTCGGGAAAATCAAAAATCAAACCAAATACCAACTAATTACCAAAGTACTTTCAATAAAACCGCGCTAGTATCCGTTAAAAGTGTTTTATTTCATGTCTAGTGAGCGCGTAAGCTTGAGAAGTGAATATCTCATACATTTATGCTGCCACGGCAGCCGTCGCAGGGCCGTCGCTGTTGCCGTCCCGTCGCCGTGCCGGTAAGTGGAAAACCGCCCATTCGTGTGATATTTGGTCTAATTCCATGAGGTTGTATCTTTCTTTTGTATCTTTCTTTTAGTCTTAATATATACAATACATATATACATACATACGGAAACATTGTTAAACGGATATTGTGAATCTATGTTAGTATTAGATGCCTATTGTTTATTAACTCGTAAATAATTTGTTGACTGTGACTTACTCATATTTGAACGCTGTACACGCCTGTTATTGGCCTACACATCAGAAGTGAAGTTTGATTGTTGTTTCAAAGTGTATGTTTCATTGTGTATGCTGTTGGTGTGTCTTAAATAAATAAAATAAAAATAAAATAGTCTATTAGCAACGATATGGCCAAGTGACTGCGTTACGCAATTGCGTACGTTATTTTTGTAAGAGGCCCCCAGTACCCTTAGCACGAAAAAAATAACGCGCGAAAAACATTTGATAGAGTAATTTTGTATGGGAAATTTGTACAGCGGCATCTACCGCCGAAAAGCAAAATGAAATACTAGATAATTACTCTATCGAATAATTTTACGTACGTTTTTTTTCGATAGATGTTCGTGCTAAGGATACTGAAAAATAAAATTAAATACTTATTTAGTTCAATCTAGACAATATTTTTGTTCCATTTCAATTTCCTAACTACACAGAACTTGTAGATAAGTATAGAAGAAAAAATACCGTATATTAGGTACAATTTAAAAAAAATCTTTGCTTTAGGTTTGATAATCTTTGCAACATACCCATGCCCAGGGTACCCAGGTAAACTTAATCGAAATCGTAACGATTTGGTTTTATCCATAAAATTATTTATAAGTATTATTAGCGTAATCCTGAGCTGCATACAATTCACTACCTTTTACTATCCATTTCTCAACTATAGATCTTCTTACTAGCTTCATGTCGCCGCTATAGAGTTGAAGATTGCAAAGCCTGCTTTTGATTAAGTCCTTTATCTCGAAGTCGCTCTCGAGCGCCAGCGAACAAAGAATTCGCGAGAACATTCGACATCATGACCCCCTCGGCCCACTTTGATTTGCCTGACATTCTTTTCAAGGTATGCCATCTCGCATAATGAATGACTGAGTTATGCAATAACAGCTCCCTTAATAACTGCGAAATGCAGCACATAAAAGTAGAGCCATGTTTGTGTTGAATATTCGGACGCGCTTTTAAATTGTCAGATAAAAAAAATGCATACCTACCATTTTTTTAATAATACTTTTTATTTTTGATCATTTTGATGTTCATTTACAATGTACTCTGATAGTTGTGTGGAGCGTGAAATCTGTAAATTTTTCAATTTTTCAACTAATGGAATGTCTAAAATTTTGACGACAAATATGTTCAAAAAAGTGACTTTGATAATTTTTTCCCTGGGCTCTTCAACATTTATTAAGGCGCTTATAGCTATCCACTAGCACCGCCAATTGATTTATTTTTATTATACGTAAACCAAGTCAATATTTAAAAAAAGGAAACAACCATGCCTTCTTAAATTGTCTGTAATATTTTTTTGGACTCTTCAACAGTTTTCATTCCGTAAGTTTTAAAATCAATTTAAACCAAAAGTGGCGACCATCGTCATTTCGATTGCATTTAAAAACTGTACTAGTAGTAGTACCTAGTGGTTTCAGATTTTGGAAAAACATTTTTCTAAACGCTAAATGTTTTAACGCTAAATTTTCGCCATTGTTCTTTAAAATGTTAAAAATATAATAGGGATGTTGACCAATGAATAAAATAACGAAATACTAATAAAAATCGTAAACATATTAAACTTTTAGAGTAGCTTGTATACCTCTTGGTTTTATATATTGCATATTATTTGTTTTATGACCCTTCAAAGTTGGGTGGACAGGTCCATTTAAAAAGTATAAAATTTATTAAAATAAATGATACCTTTAATTAGTCCGTAAAATGTATAGCAAATTTGTCGAAGAAACCATTTTGATAAACACAATATTTAATATAGCTGCTGAACAAATTTCCTATGCGTTGCATACAAACTTGCAAGGCGTGACGTCACAACGTGCAAGCCATTAGTATGGAGCGTTTTTGATCGAGTCCATTTGTGTGCATTTCACACTGTGATATCTCGGGCAGTTTTCATGCTAGCGAATTAATTCTTTTACCAATGTTTCTTTTTTTGAGAGGTAATTTATGTAACATACAATAAAAAAAATAGTCAACATCCCTATTGAAAAATACTAGAAAAAATCGACTCACCCGTAGCAGCTCAGACGGGACTACGGGACTACGGGCTACGGGTGAGTCGATTTTTTCTAGTATTTTTCAATTATATTAAGTAACTTAATATAAAAAAATAGCATTGTGAATGCTAAAATCTAAAAATTCAAATGTTAAAAAGTTATTTAAGAATATTAGAGACAATTTAAGAGGGCATGGTTATTTCCTTTTTTACCGACTTCAAAAAAGGAGGTTATCAATATCAATTCGTCATTTTATAGACCGATTTTGATGATATTTTTTTTGTTGGATTAAGTTTTCTTCCAAGATGGTCCCATTATTTATTTTTCAAATTGGTTCAGTAGTTTTCAGGAAATTCTGAAAAGACTGATTTTGGGTTAACGATATACCTTGACGAATTTGTTATTTATGAACCGAATTAGTTTTTTTTGTTGGAAAAGGGATACCTTAAGTATAGTCCTTTTAATTTCATTGACATTGGACCTTGGACTTCGATGATATCCAAGGGAACTCTTCAAACTCAATTAGGATATGTATAGTGATTTAGATATTGGTAGGTTTATGACAATCCAAATAAAACCGAACTATGGTCTGCGACGTTCCTGAATAGACTTGGACTAAGAAGGCACAACAACTCCTTAAAAACAAACAGCGTGAATTTGGAAATTGAGTTATGGGCATTTTGAAAATACATAAAGTTAAAAAATATTACACCCTTGACCCACATACACTTACCACAAAAGAGTTGAAAATAAAAAGCTTAATGAAATCGGGTGGGGATTCTAGAATTAAAAAAGTTGTCCTCCATCCAGCATCCAGCCCCACCCGACTTCAATAGACGTTTTTTATTAAAATTGATATGCGTAGGTACTTATAAGTGATTTTAATATTATATTTTCTTGCTTTTTAGAGCTATTTGATTTTGAAGCGGTTTTTGTTTTTATTTTTAGGTTTATTAAATATTGACTTGGTTTACATGTAATAAAAATAAATGTATTGGCGGCGCTAGTGGACCGCTATAAGCGCCTTAAGGATTAAACTAAGAACTGATTCACATACGCATTTAATCAAGCCCGATGAGCTTCTAAAGCAGTTAAAAATTGTGAAACTCGGCCACAGCGATCGCGCTATAAATCTAAAGTTGAGTTCACCGTCCGCCTGGTTATCATAGGTTTCCTATACGTATGACCGAAAACTTTAAGACTTATTACAAATCTCGCATACGCTTGGCCGATGATGTTTCATTAAACACTAAAGGGAATCACAGAGGCCAGACTGTTAAAATTCGCTTTATTAGGAGCTATTTATTTCAAAATTATTATAATATGTTATTGATATAAGTACTTACCTTTTACTAAGAAAGATTAGAAATATTCAATTTTAAATTAGTGCATTAATATGTGTGCATTAAATAAAGGAACTATTTTTTTTAGACGCGTCTTTATAAGCTGATTTTTAAGACTGCTGAACCCATTTATCTCGAAAGTCATTCGACCTATATCATAGTTAATAGTAAAATAATTGGTAGCTACCTACCTAACCACATTTAAAAAAAATCGTTTATTAGGATATTTTTTTTTATAAAACATTGGTCAAAAGTTTTCGAGAATTTGTAATTCGGTTTTATGGCATTCGATCTTACGTAGGAACCCCGGTTATCTACGTAGGTGTCTGGCTGGAGCCGTCAACTTCGGCAATAAATTCCGCCGGATCAGCCGCGCCCCTGGCGACATGCCAACCTGGCAGGTCGGAATTAAGGTAATTTTTTTTCAACTTCATTATTAAACCAAAAACTTAATTCTTGTGCTCAGGAATAAGGTCCAAAATAAAGTAAGTAAATTGACAACATCGTCCGTTCAATGCGAAACTTTTTTAATTTTTCATAAAACTCTCAGTGGTTGGCCTCCCAACTAGTTTTAATTGCAGCGATAGCATCTATAAACGGGGTTGAATTTAAGGTATTATGGTGGTGCCAAAGTATGTAATAAAACTGCTGAATTTTACTAAAGAACCTTTTCCTCCTCTCACAGTCGAGAGATTATCTGATAATGTCAATATTACCACATTTCAGGAAAGGTAGGTGTTTAAACACCTGGGGGTCTATTACGAAAAGTTTCATGCGATACACGCAGCTGCGTCCGTGCTTCGTTATGATTGTTTCCTAATATTACACACTTGCGTATGCGATATCGCAAAGTGATTGAAAGTTTGACAGTTTTTTTTTAACGTATCTTCATTCATTCAATAGTCTTTGGGCTACGATAGCCAAATTGAAAATGTGTTTAATAGCTACAACTGCGGACGATTATCGTGACCAAGTGACTGCGTAGGCCAGGCCCCCTGTTTTAGTTTAAAAGCGTTTACCTTTGATATTATGCCTTAACAAACATTTTGTATTAAAATCCTTCACAAACTGTAGTTTAAAGTCCGTGCCTGTTCGCTCACTGCAATCTGTTGCATCAGCTCGGATTAGGCGCGACACTCGTTTTGACCGCTGCAACTTTAGTATAACATTTTTGCCAACACGGACACTACCTATATGACCTGCAGTCACAGACTTTATACTTGCTGCATGGTCTGTGCCTGCAGTGAAACATTTTTGTCACTGGCATACTTTCTCAATGAGGTTTAAAAATATGTATTTTTCTTATCCTTTCGAAGCAAAGTGGTTTATAAATACGGGCCTTAGTGTAATAGTTGTTGGAAGATGCGAAGACTAGGACTGACTGGTACTGGCCAGCAAGTGTGGCTGATGTCACAACTTGCTGAGCGAGTGGAAGTAAAAACATCCGTTTTATTAACAAAAGTTTAATAACATTAAATATATACCTACTCACACACATACTTTAAAATAACTTTTTCTGCCGATCGGTACATAAAATAATAATACATAATTTTGAAAAGTAGGATTGAATTCTTCAATTTAAAACTGGGTTGGTTTTTGTACGCGAACTTACATCAAGTAGGTAAAATATGCCCAATGACCTTTAACCCATTATTTTTCGTTAGACTATGATCTATTGAAGTATTTACATTATTACGGTGACAGATACAAAAAACTACAATATCAATATAATACATGTCAAAAAATAAATGAAATGATATGTAATTTTTTTCTTTGTTCTGTGTATGAACCGCCCGCCCGCCCACAAGTAAAATGCACATGCAGAATCGGCATATTATCGGCATATTATATTACCGAAATTCAATTAAAATATTGTGTGAAAGAAAAGTAGTATTTTTTCGCGATTTTTAAGTATATGAATTTCAAATGGGTGTATTTTTGCTTAGAAATCTTAGACTCTTGTTCCTTTAAATAAGTGGTGCTGTACAAACCATATAAAATGACTTGTTTCAAATTTTATACCATTTCGATAGATTTCCATGCAAAAGGTACAGAACTTACGAGATTTTCTCGGTGGACAGATTTCATTTAACTTTGCCTGCTGTAACTTAAACCTGTCGCAAAGAAAATAGGCAAACTATCCGTAATAACTTTTTTTTAGTCCTGTGTTGAGATAACTATTATGATTATTAAACTTTTAGATTTTATGCATTCACAATGCTATTTTTATATTAAGATTATTAATATAATTGAAAAATATTAGAAAAAGTCGACTCACCTGTAGCAGCTCAGACGGGAACCCGCACCCTTAGGATTCCGGCCCAATGCACTAACCAATTATGCTATCGAGTCGCTAGCGAGATTGGTGAAAGGCTAAGGGTATTGGCTAAGGGTGCGGGTTCGAGTCCCGTCTGAGCTGCTACGGGTGAGTCTATTTTTTTTAATATTTTTCAATTATATTAATTATCTTTATGATTATGTTAATACATATTATCACCGAGGTAGTTTAAATATTTAAAAAAATCAGGTAAATATTTTAGAAATTATAAGTGCTGATTTATTTATTTTTATAGATTATACATATCTGTTTAAGTTAAACTTAATACAATTAGTTGCGGATGTATCACTTAAATCATGATTTGTCATATATTTTTTTATATGAAGCAATTTTGTCTGGATGTTTCAATATCACTGAAAGGTAAATGTTTTTTACACATCAGAAACAAAAATTTTCTAATTTTGCAAGACTAGTTTACTGAAAATAAGAGTTACTGTTACTGATACAAAATTTTGACAATGACCACGAGTTAGGTTGTGTCTTTCTAACACTGGTACATACAAATTGAATTACAATGGCAATGAATAAATTTTCTGTGTGAACGGTCGGACGCCATCTCTTTCTCCACTCGACTGTGAACGAGAATACCGATTTATTACATCGAGATTTCTGAATTAACTCTCATAAACTTTATCTCGACATCTGTCCGTAAAACTCAGTAAACTGTGAAACAAATCAGGGTATCGATTCGATTTATAAAGCTGCTCCAAGTATATTATTGTTGTGTCACAAATTCACAATAGCAACTTATGCATTACTTATTAATTAAGTTCAACAATTCGGAGTCTTGTGTTGATTTGAAAAAATACTTCAGAGGCCGTACTCTGAGCTCTTATAGCAACATCAAAGTGATGTTGTGTTGTGATAGAGACACATCGCGTATAGCGCCATCTCAATCACAACATCGCTTCGATATTACTTTTGTCAGTCATTGGAGGGGGGCAGTTCTACATCATCATCATCGTCGTCGTCGTCATATCAGCCGCTCGACACCTACTGCTGGGTATAGGCCACCGCCCCAAGGATCTTCATACTTCTACATTGAGTTCTACATACTTAAAATATTTAGGATTTTTTTTTTTATGACAAGTCAAAATATTACCTATTAAGTAACAAATTGTTGAACAAAACTATTAGTCATTAGAATTGGAAACTACAATACTAAAAATAATAAGCTTTTTTTACAATTTTTTTTGACAAATCAACATACTTAATTTATTTCAAATTTATTCATTTCATTTCTTAAATAAACACAAAATATTAGTCAGTGTGGAAACTACAATTCCCTGTCCGTCGTGTTATGGTTGCACTGTGTTGGGCGTAATTAATTACTTTTGTAATTAAATTACTAATTAAATGAAAAGTAATTGAATTACTTTAATTGAAATTACATTTAATTGAAATTAATATAATTCAACTACATAAATCACTAGTAATTCTAATTACATTAGTTTGTAATTAGAATTATTACTTTTTAAAAAACTACAAATTTTAAAGATAAATAAAATTGAGCTGTTGACCGCTTGCTGCCCGCACGCAGCATTATCACAACCGATTCTTTTAGTGCATGTGTGTGTGTGTGTGGCTTGTTACTGCACACAGGTATCCCTTCTCGCGCCTCCTCGCGTGCACCTCTCTCCTCTACTCTAGGGATGCTCGATCCGGGGTCGTCGATCCGATTTTTCGGATCGTAATGGATCGTAACGCCACGATCCGATCCGCTGATCGGATCGCATGCCGTCGATCCGATTTTTAGGAAATCGATCCGGATCAGATGCAAATAAGTCAGGACGCAATTATTTTTTGATCTTTATAAAGTAAACAATTAAAAATAAAGTTTTTAATCTGTCATTGACGGTGTTGTTGGTCTTACAATTACTAAATATACTATTTAAGATTAGTTTAACATTACTTATTTTGAAACTGCTTGTCGACCCCAATAAATAGAAAAAAACCCATGTAAAACATGTAAACAAGTACCTTCAATGATGATGATTGATGCCGCAGGCCGCCAAATGTAAATAAAGATAAGATTCGTTACAAATAAACCTAAGTAAGTACCAATTTTTTGTAAACAACCCGCGTTTTAATTCATACGATCCAAGCTATCTTATCTTTCAAGTTTTATATCGATCTGGCAAAAAATCGTATGGTCTCGATCCGATCCGAAAATCGCCGGATCGTATGCCTGCCGATCCGATCTTTTGAAAGATCGGATCGGATCGGCGCATCCCTACTCCTCTCTTCGTCGCACCCGTCGCGTCAGTGCGTCGTTAGCAGTGGTTTCGCATCGTATTATTTAAAATACTACCTTAACTTTATAAGAAATTACATAAGTAGTTGGGTAATTACAATTAACAATTACAATTACTAATTGTTTGTACTAATTACTAATTGTAATTGTTAACTGAATTACTTTTTAATAATTTCAAGTAATTTGTAACTGAAGTCGCCAATTACAATTTGTAATTGTTAATTTGTAGTTAATTACATTTTGCCCAACACTGACTTGCACTGCACCTAGTCATGGCTTTTTTTCATTTCCGCAACGCGTTGTGGTCGTTTGGTATGATGACCACTTACCTAACGCTCACTTGATTCTAAAAGTTACCTACTGATATTACTGTAATATCACAAAGTTGAGCTAATTAAAGAATATTAATAGCAGATTGTTAAACAGTAGCTAAGGCATATTCCGAGACTTAATAGCCGATAAATCGTTGTTAAGTTATTGAGATAAATGGTATTCGTATCTCGTAACATCTTGAGGGAAATAAGTCTTTATTTAACTGACATACAAGTAATAAATAAAAGAGAAATAAATTTTATAATGAATATTATTATTTGAGGAGCTCGGTGACGCAGCTTACGATTGTGGAGGCTAAGCAACTTTCGCAAGGGTCGGTCATGGGATGGGTGACCAAAAATGTATTATCTCGAGTTCCTCTGTGCTTCGGAAGGCATGTTAAACCGTTGATTCCGGCTGCAGTTGCAGTCGTTAACACCCATTAATCCGCATTGGGGTCGCGTGGTGGGTTATGGCCTATCCTCCTTATCCACCCATAAAGAAGGACTGTGCCCCCTCCTCTCGGCATTGATTGGGGACATTAGAAATTGCTGATGTCGATATTATTATTTAGCCACGGTAGGTATATAAATATAATATTTTCATTATAATGATCTCAACTGTCAACCCAATCATTAATTTCTTATAATTTATTATGTCAAGATTTATTAAGAGAAACCTGTAACCTGTTATTAGTCTTACCGTTATGTTGGTAACTTTTAATGTTAAATAAGATATTATAAAAACGCTGTTGGTTTCTAAAAAAACGAAAAAAAATATAAAAAAGTTGTCTTATTAAAGTTTTAATAGTTTTGTTTACGAATATTTTTAATAATAGTACCTGCTTTACCATCTTTTAGCAGTTAAAACATTTCGGTCGCGACATCCAAAAAAAAATAATGACTTACACGTCAGCATTTCCTGTTATTTGCTCAGAGAATCGGATATTTGGCGAAATTAACGGTAGGGTAGGACAGCCCGTCTGATTGACCCCGTCCCCGTCAGACGCACGGCTAGCAAAAGAACTAATTGGATTGATACGAGCGACTGACGGCCTGTGAGGGGTTTTTTGTACCACGCCAACCGGCCAAACCCCCACCATTAAAAGTTAGCGGACATGTCGAATCAAATTCCGTTTCGAATAGGAGAATATCTTTGATACAAACTTTTTAATTTTCAATGTATAATGAGTTGAATTTTCTGTATTTGATTGAGTAAGCGTCACGTAAAAAGACCGCTGACTGATTCGCTTGTTGTTGCTTGTTCAGCGGTTTTTTCGTGACGTGTACATTTAAATTAATTTAATGGTAAGTGGTGAAATTTTTGTTATAAATTCTATATTCTGGCCCAGTTTGGCTGAAGTTGCGAGTGCAAATTATACTTTTTAGTCCGTTTAATATAAAAAAGCAAATTATAATACCACACGACATTGCGGTTACAGAACGCGTACCGCGATTGTAAATTTTTCGTCAATGTCATTGTTGGAGGAATTGACAATCGCTTCAACGAGGTTTTTAGTTAAATATGTAGAGTTTCAGTCACATCAAAAAAAACATCAAAATTTATTTCAGTGAAAGAATAGGCATGATGACTATTTTTTTTATTTTATGTTACATAAATTACCTCTCAAAAAAAGAAACATTGGTAAAATAATTAAGTCGCTAGCATGAAAACTACCCGAGATATCACAGTGTGAAATGCACACAAATGGACAAATCCCAAAAACGCTCCATACTAACGGCTACTAAGTGATGACGTCACGCCGTGATAGTTTGTATGCAACGCGTAGGAAATTTGTTCGGCAGCTATATTAAATATTGTGTTTATCAAAGTAGTTTCTTAGACAAATTTGCTATACATTTTACGGACAAATTAAAGGTATCATTTATTTTAATAATTTTTATACTTTTTAAATGGACTTGTCCACCCAACTTTGAAGGGTCATAAAATAAATAATATGCAATATATAAAACCAAGAGGTATAAAAGCTACTCTAAAAGTTTAATATGTTTACGATTTTTATTAGTATTTCGTTATTTTATTCATTAGTCATCATCCCTATTATTGAAATTCGGCCAAAAATGACGAAGATAGAGCGATTTTCGTGTCGCATTTTAAAAAACGCTTCACGATTGGCTGATGATGTCATCAGCCACGTGCGCCATTCAGCGGCGCGGTAGGTGTTTGTTCGGGCGATCGTGGTACGTGACGTCATCGCATGATCCGCAAGGGCCGGCCGTGTTTTTAAACTCACTTTTTAAATCTTTAATAATTTTATCATTTCTTGATGGATTTGAGAAATTTAAACAGAAATTTACTCAGATATTGATATTGTATTTGATGTGATATACAAAATTGATATATTCAATCTTGACTTAACCTTAATTTACATAACAAACTTATCTGAGCCAGTGGTCAAAAGTGGAAATAAGGTGTCTGTTATTACTATTACATATTGTTACCTAGGTTATGCCATAGCTGTCATCGAGTTAGATATGTTTGTATCTGATAAAGTTATGGTTAAGTCAAGATGGTGCAACTCAGCCTTAGAGAAACGCGGCTTTCGGTGAGGCACGTGTAAATGATCAATTTTCGCATCAATAAGCGTCAATGTCGTAAAAATTGATAATTGCAAATGATCGTTACCAGAGCGTTTACAATATTTCCATTGCTAGAATTGCATTTAGGATGTAAAAATCTTTCTAAGATTACACTACGTCATATAAAAATAAAATGATTAAAAATCACATAAGTCCGTGGCTTTGATTAATGTATTTACATAAGTATGTAAAACGTGGTTTACTTACAGTCTCAATGTTGTAAAGCGTTGAAATATCTTCAGATTTTCTTATCAGAGAAACTAATTACAATTGGTCAATTCTAAGTCGCAACTTAATCCAACAAAGGTGAAGTTTCTTGCTATTAATTACCAACGGCTCGCTATCGGATATTTGGCGAAAATATTAGGAGCACGTAGATGTTATGTCGGTTGATTGCCGCCGTCAAAAGCATTCGAAACTACCTAGCGAAAGTACTAATTGGATAGTACGTACTATATCGGACTGTAGTAGGTATGTACTATCAGTGAGTTAGTGACTAATGGTGATCGCGAGCCTTTCGATATTTTACCGTTTTGAAGCGGATATTTTAAAATGGGAATTGGTTTTTTCATCAGGTTTTTAGGGTTCCGTACCCAAATATTTAAAACAGGACCCTATTACCAGAGTTGTGCTATTACTAAGACTAAGTCTGTCTGTCTGTCACCAGGCTGTATCTCATGAACCGTGATAGCTAGGCAGTTGAAATTTTCACAGATGATGTATTTCTGTTGTCGCTATAACAACAGAATAAAATAAATATTTAAAAGAAGCTCCCATACCAAAACGTGATTTTTTTGTTTGCTCGATAATTTTAACGACAACAGGTAGACGCTTGAAATATTTACAGAATATTTAGTTGTATATATTCACTTTAAAAATAAATAATAAAATAAAATAAAATGAATATTTAAGGGGGCTCCCATACAACAAACGTGACTCGCACTTGGCTGGTTTTTTACAATTCTTTTGAAAAGGTATCTCTTTATTGGTGTATAAGCTTTGCTGATAGCTAAACAATGTTACAGTTTGTTTTGTAAGAATCAAATGCTTAAATAAAGTTATCCAACACGAACAATACTTATTTAACTTAACCAACAAGTAAGTAGACCGAAAATACCACAGTTCACATCGAAAGTTCGGCAAACAAATGGAAGTCATTATTAAATTCCATGCCTATTTCAGGGGTCTTTGACTTAAGATAGGCATGCGAAGGGTTGAGGCGGGATCCAAGTTCGCCTTTGATACGAAATAAAGCTATTATTTTGGAAGCACGGAAACGTCAAAGTTACTGAATAGTATATATGTGTATGCCCAATTATGTTGATTTGTGGGGAAAAATACTAGGTAGATTAATAATGTAATAAAAATCAATGAGGACTTTTCACAATGACAAAAAACTATAGGCTTGATAGATGGCGTTGATAAAAATAAGTGACAATGTGATTTTTTTACTAAGCTTCGATGAGTATCAACACCATCTTGTGATTGTGAGGGAATAGTTACTATTTTTAGGCTTCGAAGAGTATCAACACCATCTAGTGAAGCAAATAGTTACTAATTTTATTTTTTAAATGTCTCTTTGAAAAGCCCTCATTGTCATTGTCACATGATGTACGAGTATAAGAGTTTCACATAAAAACTGCTCGACCGATTTGACTGTTTTTTTTTATTTGTCAGAGGATATTATTGAAAAATCCACGATAGTCCGCGCAGACGAAGTCCGGCGATCGCATTAATTTATTGACACTATTAGAAAACAATAGTAATTAATAACAGATAGGTTCGGTTAATGTTATTTTAATTTAATTTACTTAAAAAAATATTTCGTCTAAAAAAAACTAGTGTACTATAAACAACAATTATTCCGTTTTACAGTAAGGTTACAATCTAAAGAGCAACGCGGATGACGGTAGCCGCGTTGCGCTAAGGTTGGAATCGAATGTTTATTCTTGAAGTAAAAGTCCTTAATTCCATTTGATTTGATTTCATAAAGGAGCTGCGCAAAAGCAATGTTTCCCCACAACAAAGCTTCAAGCACAAAGCACAACTTCAATAAAGCTGTGAAAACATAGAGATTCCCACTAACTTCTCTCCAGCAGCTGTACCTTAGTTCCTCAGTTAACTTTGCACTTGTCGTTGCTTTGCAGAAGTTCGATTCCCTAATGGGAAAACAAAGATTTAAAATAAACTCTATTAGTTCCAAACCACCTTATAGGTAATTTTTTATTTTTTCAAATTCATAAAAAAATATACGACGTTTTAATGAATGATATCAGCTGTTTTGTACAAAAAATAATAGTGAAAATATCAAAATGTATGAAACAGCTGATTATATTTCGCGATTTCAGAGTTGGTCCCATAGTAAAAGTGGTTCAGGGGTCTATTACGAAAAGTTTAATACGATACACGCAGCTGCGCCCGTGCTTCGTTATGTAAGTAAGTAAGTAAATTATTTATTTGCAAAAATATGTTTACAAAATGTTCTTAAATTAAGTTATAAACAGTCGATGTGCAAATATTTTAAAATCAGTTATAGTCTAATCCCTACATAATTAAATTATACATGATTGTTTGATTACAAATGTTTGATTATGATTGTTTCCTATTACAAAGCACTTGTTTGCGTATGCGATATTGCGAAGTGATTGCGTAAGTTTGGCAGTGTTTCTCAAGAGTAAACGACATCATTCGTTCAATAGTCTCTGGGCAAAGATACCCAAATTCAAAATGTTTGTTATATCTACAACCGACGAACTGCGCACGATTATCGTGGCCAAGTGACTACGTTACGCAATTGCGTACGTTATTTTTGTAATAGGCTCCCAATTTGATGGTCCGAAGAAACACCATGATTTAGCAGTTACTGTATGATTACTGAAGTCAGTTTTCCCAGAGAACAACGGTTTAAACCAAACATTCTGAACTCATCCTTTTAAAACTTTATTAATGTGTAGGTAACTAGATGCATTGTTCCCTTTTAGTAACGAGCTATAGGTGAATTGTGAACTTTATCAATATAGTCGATATCCGCTTGCAAGAGGAAGTGGTGTAAGTTAGTCTAACATTTAAATAGCGCTTTGCCACAGAATATATAATAGTACTAACGTTTTGCTTCACACAAGTGTACTGAGAGCGGCATAATTATAATGCATATAGTAAGTACCTAATTGCTTTTTAAGGTTCCGTACCAAAATGGTAAAAAGGAACCCTTATGGTGTGACTCGTCTGTCTGTCTGTCACAGCTGGATATCTCGGGAACTACTAATGGTATCAACTTGAAATTTGGAATAGTTTAAGATTACGTTTGCCCAACTATTTTGCCAATAAGAAAGAAATAAAAAAATAAATATTTTTTTACAACAGGGACTGAAAAGGGGTCTTAAAAATTTAAAGTGGGGCGACTAGGGCATGTGGGGTATCATATGAAAGAGCGCTGTTTGCACATTTTAAATCGACATAGTTTTCGACTTATGATGAAAAATGTAAAAAAATACCGTTCGCCCCCCCTTATCTTCGAAGTTTGCAAAGAGAAAAATCTGAAATAATGCTATGTGATTAGTAGTTTACAGGAAAAATTAAACGATGTCTCAATATTACACACTTTTTTCAAGGTCTGTCACTTCACTATCGGTCAAGAGATGGCGCTGACCAAATACTGCAATCAAAAACCTTAGAAAAGTGTTTTATTTCAATTAATTGGCGTAGGAAGGAGGGAGGGGGGTGGCGTGGCTTCATAATCCCCGCATTACAAATCTGAATTATTTAAATAGGTAGCTCTTTTATTAGTTCTTTCTAAATTTGGCATTTTCTTTCCCTTCAAGCTTATATTACAAAATATATCACAAAATATTTTTGTTGTAGTGTAGTCAACGTTAGTTTCACATGTAACTCGTCAGACCGATTTACTAAAAAAGTTAATGAAAAGCAAATAAATTTTTACATTCGCTGAGCGGATTCAATTACTAAGAACTTCGAGCATCGCGGCTTCTGAAACAGAAACGCGTCTTACTCTAAGACTAAGAACGATACATAAACTTATTTATTCGAGTGGAATATTAAGTTTATGCTACGATACGAGGAAAAGATGTAGGTAAGTATAGAAGTATTTCACCCTACTGCTAGAAATGTTTCAGATACTTACTTAAATGTTTACTTAATTTGGGGTTGGGTTTTAACTTTTATATTAGTAATTTGATTTTGTTTTGTTAGTGTGTAGTATTGGGTTGTTGAGCTTGTGGGTAAAATAAAATCTTTTTTCTTTTTACCTCCTTTTCTATTCGCGCAGTAATCATCATGATATTTCTACTGCCATCATTACGTTGACGAGGGCCCTTCCGCTCCAGACGTATTTCACGTCTAGTGACGTCATTATTCGCTACGCTTAATGACAACATGGAGAAAAAATTGTAGCTTTTAAAAAAAATATCGTGTGTACGAGTGTACGGTATTTTTTTTATAGTAAAATTATGTATATTTTTGAAAAACCTGCAATCATCATTTAATCTCTTATTTATAGGGCCTGTTTAACATGTTTCTTTCCGTTCCATCTCTATCTTATCATATTGTATTATTCTATCTCTCTCAAGGCCGTACCCTGACCGAAAGTAGGACCGCTGTGAATTTTATTACTAACATTGTAAAGAATTACAATGTAATTCTACTACACAATTTTAATAAAACTTTACGTGGAATTTATAGGGCCCATAGTATTTTTAGATGGTATATCACTACATTCCCTCGTAGTTCCTATCCACCTTAATTAAAGAATGGAACAAAATTTATATGAATTAATCATAAGTATGTTAGATTTAATATCTGCCAAAACCAACAACTTTTAACGATATTAACAAAGCCGAATTTTCATTACGTTTACTAATAGTTAACAAACACTAGGTAGTTTTTTTTGTTTGCGTTAACTCTCCGCTTTTTGGCAGGCCCTTTTTTGCCAATTTTCTTTTTACTTTTTTTTAATACACTAGTTGCAAATTGTATTCTCGTAGTAGAATGTTGTTGTATTCTCCCAAATCTTTTATCGTTTTCAGCTCAAAATAAATCCAAGTGAGAAGATATATTTCCAGCTTTATTGCCGCCGTGTTTTATAGCTTCGCTTATCGGTTGTGTAACTTTAGCGATGTTCTTGTTATCGCACGAGCCATTTAAGGCAGAGCCGTTTTATTGTTACGCTCTCACTAAACTCCAAGGCGTAAAAACAATCAATGTTTTATAGAAATTCAGATTAAATGACAATCGTTCAAAAGTTTTTGCGTTTCATTGTTAACAGTTGTCTCGTCATCTAAAGTAACTTATTTAGGAGTTTCAAAGTTGGATGATTTTAATAAAAAAATATGCTAAATCCGTTATGCCAAATCAAATTAGGTATAAAACCATTATGCGAAAAAAGGGATCCCCGAAACTGCAGGTCTCTTGTCCACACGAAATCACTGGGCCTATGTAAGAACGAGTCGTATAGTTAATAGATTGCATGTATGCTTATGTAACTTTGTCCACACGCCGAATTTACGTTCGATAATTCTTATAAAGTTACCGGATTGACGGAGCTAGCTCGGCATACGATGGCATAGATACGTGTGGAAAATCTCATAAATCTGTTTCCTTTTTACCAGATTCTCAATTTACCAGATTCTCAATTCACCAGATTCACATTTTACCAGATTCTTAATTATACAGAAGTACAGTTAAAAACAAAACAACACGACCGTTGTTTATATGTAGGTAAGGCCCGTTGGTTTCCCCGGATCTAGACTGGGCTTCGTAGACAAGAGCCCTGATGGGCTATTTACATGGGCCGATTTTAGTCTCCTGTGACGGTCGACTTTAGTCACCCAGTAAGTCGCTTGTAATATTGAATCGCAGCAGGTGATGGCGTCGCTGTCGTCTATGTAGTTACGTAGCGTAGCGTAACTTCTTCTAGTTTTGGCCACCGGATCAGATAATTTTGTTCAGTCACCTGCGGCCTAGGCCGAATTGCTATTGGTCAATTTTCGTCGTGCAGCGAAAGTTGTGCGGCTTTAGTCACCCATGTTAATACCCCATAAGGCCGCTAGAGCGTGGATTAAAGTCGTGGGACTTCTTAAATGTGAGATAATAATGAATTGACATTCTGTAAGTGCCGACCAGAATCACACCACAACAAAAATAAATCCATCCAAATAAAAGAGTGGACTATTACTTAATGGATGAATACGAATACGATAAGCATAAAGAACAACAGCAAGTTTCATATATTTTTGACGCAATTCCCTCTGACATTAAGAGCCAAAACTACAGAAATGAAGATTTACTATAAACGAGATTCGTGCGAGAAACGGGAATAATATCTTACAGTCGTATTTCAGTGGCGGATTCACGGTTAAAGCGACTTTGCCACGCGAAGGGACAAAGGGCCTATTACAAAAAAATCGCGACAGTCGGACGATGTTCGACACATTAACCTAATATTCCACTCGTAAGTTTATGGTTCGCAACAATGTTTGACATTAACCGAGAGGTACCATCGCGCTAATTTTCAACGTACCTGGGCCTAATCGCGCTAATTTTCAACGATAAAACCAAAGCTAAATCGTTACCGTTCCAGTTTCGTTTACGAAAAAATACTTGCTTTAGTTTTGTTAAAATTGTTGAATACTCTGCTTAAGGAGTCTAGGATTACAATCTGGGACAATTTAAGTGAAAATTATGAAGCTAAACCAAAGATTTTTAGGTAAACCGTAAATATAACCTAAATGTCAACGTAGCGTTTTTGGTTTTAAGTATCGTTCAGAAATACCGCGATTGGGCTCCTGAGAAGGTACAGGAAAATGAGACACAATAGATTTTTCAACACACTTGCTCGTAAAGTGAGCCCTAATACATCGCTTTTAGGGCCATAAACCGAGCTATAACAAACGCGTGCAATAATATATAAAACACTAGTTCGTAATAGAATTAACCCTACAAAGTTAAATTAGTACCTTACTGCAAGTTCTATGCTAGTAAACAGAACATTCCCAATTTGCTGTGACATACGGACGGACAGACAGACATGACGAAGTCCCCACGAGGGTGGCATAGTCACTGTGTGACTAAACCCTCTATAAAATAAATAAAGATTAAAAAAAAAAGACATGACGAATCAATAAAGGTTCCGTGTTTTCCATTAGGCTACTACGGAACCCTAAAAAGGTAGCGCAAAAATTGAACGATGATCGTCGTTCGATTTAACTTGATTTTGAACTTTATACTTACATGCTGTTAATTCATTTACATTCCACGCGGCTACATGTGGCCGGACACGGATAACGATGAAATAGTACATTATGAGACAAGTTAGCTTAGGTTGCTCATTGCACACAAGGCTGTGGGTTGCAGCCCGAGCCGCAGGCGAGGGCGTAACACAGCCGAGTGTGCAATAAGCAAGAGCTCACGAGTTTCATACGACGTTTTTCAACACATTTGCGAGGAAAAAACAAAGTAATTTATCACACAGCAACAAATATGGCAAAAACAAAATATGATAATTATGGGAAAAGGCGCGCATGTTTTTTTTTTGTTTTTTTTCACACGCCCTACGCAAGAATTTTTTGCGAACAAAGAGACTATATACTACTAATACTTCAAAATTATAATTTTAAGTGACAAAATGCAAATATTTTAATATTTTATAACAAAATATTGTGAATTATGAATAATTTGATAATAATTATATATTTATTTGACTTAATTAAGGACTTACACATTTATTTATTCCAAATATGTATATGAATTTTGAGCAGCATAAAACCTCTTTGTTGTCAAAAAAAATAACTGTAAAAAATTGCACGCTAACCTTCAGACCGAATCCTAGTTTGCAACAACTATTATATATGTGTATGTTTATGTAGTGTATTTATATTGTATACTTTTATTTATGTATTGTAGTCTTTTAACCGACTTCAAAAAAAGGAGGTAAGTTTCAGTTTGTATGTATGTATGTTTCTCCGCGATTATCTCACGTTTGGCTGAGTCGATTTTTCTACCTAAATAATATACCTACACTACCTAATGCAGAAGGTACTTACACTAAAAATAAAAAAATAAAAAAATTGTTTAAAAAACAAAAAACCGACTTCAAAAAACCTGCCTCTAAAAAAAGGAAGAAATAATATACAAATCATTAGATACGCATTATCATTGTTATAATAAAACACGTCAATTGAAGTCGGGTGGGGCTTTTAGAATAAAAAAGGAAGATGTTCTCCAGCCCCACCCGACTTTAATAGACGTGTTTTATTATAACAATGATAATGCGTATCTAATGATTTGTATATTATATTTGTACTTAGTCCGAGATATATTTACTATGTAGTATCGCTCTTTCACACTCTTGATACGCGAATTTCAAAGCTAAAAGCAGAAAACAAAAATCGCCACCTGGCAACACTTAATGTCAATGTCAATTGTTTTTTCGCGCTCGCACGCGATTGTTCCTTTCGGAATTTTATTTGGAAATTTCATTGTTCTTTTGTGTAATATTGTGTTAATTTGTGATTAGCATGCCCAAACGAAAGTCTGAAGAAGATTCGACAGAAGTAACTATTCAAAGATTTGGGAAAAAACACCGAAAGTATAAATGATAAGTTTGTAACTAGGAAGGAAGATAGTAAGTATTTTGAGTTCTCATCTTCACCATCTAAGAAGCTCGTATTAGGTTGAAAAACTAATTTCTGGTAAAACATGAATACCTTCAAAGTTATAACATACAAACTACGCATTATCGCGTTGCGAATATGCGAGCCCCCCGTGGGGTGGTGATAGTTGGATTTGTTTATAAACAAACATCCTCGTGTTACAGCGATGTTTTCTTCTCGTTGGGAAGGTATTAACCGATACCGTGTAATATTCGTTACTATTGTACATATATATGTAATCCCGTTGGGATAATAGTATCTTCTCGTTGAGAAGGTATGAACCAATACTGAGTAATATTTTTATTATTGTACATATTATGTAATCCCGTTGGGATAAAGCATACTTCTCGTTGAGAAGGTATAAGCAGATACCGAGTAGGTATCAAATATTCTTAACTAATGTACATAATGTAATCCCGTTGGGATAAAGCATACTTCTCGTTGAGAAGGTATAAACTGGTATCGTAGGTATCAAATATTCTTTACTATTGTACATACGTAATCCCATTGGGATACTAGCATACTTCTCGTTGGAAAGATATAAACCAATAGCTAGTAGGTATCAAATATTGTTTAATATGTACATACGTTATCCCGTTGGGATAAGAGCTTACTAGGTTATTAGTGAGATCAAGTAAGAATTTTGTTCTAAAATTCAACAATTGTGTTACCTATTCATTGTTCATGAAGCTCTAAAAATGTGGGAAAATCATTGCATAGACCTCCAGACATAATGGTTATTTACCAAATAATTTTTCTTTTATCAAATGAGATTACTTACTTTTAGCCCAAGATGAATGAGAGCATGGGGAACATTCCCATCAACAGTAAACAACACAAACAGTATACTTACTAAGATTTCAAAACATCTTGACAGAAGAATGGGAAAAGATTTTGATAATTAACTTCATTTTCCTGAAAATTGAAAATTTATACAAGCGTAACATAGGTCTTACAGGTTTATTGACACAAGAGGATACAGGAAATGCTATTGCCACTATTATGTCAAACAATAGACATGATGACTAAATCAAACATTGATACACTATGACTATCGTCAAGAATTCAAGCGATGTTATAAGACTACTCTGTCGTTTAAATTATATATATATACAAATATTAAAATGAAGCTGATTAGCCCATTATTGGACAAGAATTTAGATTTTAATCTCAAAGTTAACAACTCGAAGAGGATACCAACATTAACCTGGGTACCAGGCGCTGCCTCACTAAGCTCACGAGGGATTCAGAGGCAGATCTTGCTACCCGTACCTAGAGGTAAAATTTACAGAAACACTGCAATATTTTTATTTATGTTGGGAAACATTAACTCAGGATCCTGTAATAATTGCAGTAGATAAGAAAGGGTTACCATATCCTTCTTACAGATTTATTTTTATTTTTATTTTAAAATAAAAATAATTTAATTTAGAAAAAACTATATACCATGCAATAATAATCTTAATTTATCTAAGAAGATAATTCTTTTTAAAGAAATTGTTAAGCTTCTTGAATTAGTTGCAATATTGTTGTGTAGTCTGTAGTCAATTCTTTCAAGTATTTTTACTGTGCCTAAAAGTTATGGTACTCACAAGTTCATACTTAACTTAAAAACCTTTAGTAAGTTTATAGAGACTTCTCATTCTAAATTAGAGATGTTAGGACTATGTGTAAATTACTAACAAGAGGAAACTGTATGACTACTATAGAAATGAAAAATACCTACTTCTTAGTGCCAGTTCTAGTAAATCACAGACACTTTTTAACTTTAAGATTCATGGCATCTTTCATGGCAAATTATATCAGTTGAATTGCCTGCACTTTGTTTTAACATCAGCGCCATTTGTTTTTACAAAATTACCTAACCCGTACATTTTGTACTGAATTTAATAATAATATATTTATATGACACAATCTGTCTGGGACCGTCATATTATGAGGAATGTCTCCAAAATAATAATAATGTCACAATTATTGTATTGAGACATTAGTTTTCATTATTAATAGAACAAGGAGTTTCCTGAAGGCTTCCAGAGTGAAAGATTATTTAATCTTAATTCTCAGGTTTTGATAATTAGTACAAAAAAAAAAAAAAAAAAAAAAACTTTTAATTCAACAGTTCCTAAAAGAGAGATAGCTGTAAAATTAGAGAATTTGTATAACTATTAGAAAATTTAGTTCTGGAGGTTAGAAGCCTCCGGAGGCAACTATGATAGTAATGATTGCATTACATTAAAGTGCTTATTGAAGCACTTAAAAAAGGTAAATGGGATTCATTATGGTGAAAAAGAAATATTACTTCTGCTATAATAGTAAGATAAAGCAATATGATTTTAAATTGGAAATCTTTTGGGAGTCGGTCACTGGTTGGGGCGCATTTTGCAACGGCCAGAGTGCTAGAAGAGGTCATTGGTCTGATGAAGAACTAGACTCTCATATCAGTTATTGTGAATTATTAACTACATTTTTTACATTAAAATGTTTTTGCTCAAGACCTAATAAATTGTGAAATCCTTCTTGAAATAGGCAATACCACTGCATTCTTCTAAGTCAACAGACTAGGGGAGTTCAGTATCAGTATCCCTTATTAAATGGTTTGGCAATACAGATCTGGCAGTGGTGTGTGACTTGAAATTATTGATTTTTATCATACATAAAATCAATATACATACTAATGCTGATTATGAGTCCAAGTTATTAACTGTAACTGTCGACTGAAACCTTCAACGTTATAATTATAAAATTGGGAATGTCTGACATTTATATACCTATATGTATATATATATATATATTTTTTTTTGCATCTCTTGTTAACTTCAAATGTGTAAGAATATATCCTGGCACAGGAATCCACCTGTGTGGAATACTGGCATTCACTGTTAATTGGTTGAAAGTTATTCTTTTACGCATTACTTACTTTTATTTATTTTTAAAAGATGTTCAAAAAATCTAAACAGACAGTAGTGTTATGGTCAGAAGTAGCTTCTATGGAACTTTATATTCTATGGGTCAAAATAATCAAAAAACTGCTCGAACATGTGGTCCAAAGATGCCCAGTTTTGTAGATTTTATCAATCTTAATTAAATTACTTCAAAAGTTATTACCATTATGACGATTCTTTATTTTTGCATACATATAGATTTTTACTATTATCAATGATCACAAACGTAAAGATGACGTTTAGCTTTCATTGACAAATACTACTACTAAAATTTTCATTGATGATGTGATGATAAGCCTATTTAGAGGTAAGGAAATGTGACGTTGCCATATTTCACATAAAAGTGTTTTGCATAGGTAGTCTTAACTTTTTTAAATTATTTTGTATGAAAAATAATAAATGTAAAGAATATTTAGTTGAAAAATATTTCCTACACTATTCGATTCTATTTCATGGTCTCTCATTATACCCTAAAGTTATGGGACTTAAAAAAAAAAAAAAAAAAAAAAAAACCCATTGCCAGTGTGTAGGAGGACCCTTCTAAAGTTCTATCATATGTTTGTATCTGGTACAATGTGTATCCATTGAATAAATTAAGCTTAGAAAAGCTCACCAATAAGTCTGTTATGCTTTTAGTATTGGTACTGACCTGAGGGATTAAATTATTCTCCCTATTAAAAATTATAGGGAGATTAAATTAACATAGCTACTGATGTCGAAATAATTTTTACAGATATTCTAAAAACATTCGCTCCTGATAGACGTCAACGTCAAGTAATCTTAACTTATTTCACTGTCAACCTGAAATATGTCCCGTTCAAACGCTTACACAATATATATGGAAATAACCAGGGGAATGATAATTCATTCAATTATTTGTTTATTATTTTCAAAAGACCGCACCATCGTGTGTCTGACCAGTCCATCAGTAGATGGCTGAAGCTAGAGATGTCAGACGGTGGTCTCTCTGTAGACATTATTATTATACCAGTGGGTTGGTCTCCTAGGTCGCCGGCCTTTGCAGCACATTATAACAAACTACTGTATAATGAGCCGTACCATGAATGAACCTAACCAAGCATTGTTTGCTAGAGCCGTATTGAATAATTTCATTTGCTTTCATTTAATTTTTAAGACAGAAGTTGGCATAAGTCATAATAACTAAGTAGTTTTGATTATGAATGTTGAGCCAATAAATAAAATTATTTGTAATATTAAAGTTTTATGTTCTTCTCTGAACATCTTACTAAGTGTTGTTTGCTAGAAAGGTATTAAATAATCTAATTTGATTTAATTTTAAATATTTAAGACAGAAGTTGTCATACATACATAGGTATCTGTTTTGATTATGAATCTTGAAACAATAAATCATTTGTAATTTTAAAGTGTTATGTTCTTCTCTGAACATTTTAACCAAGTGTTGTTTGCTAAAGCACTATTAAATAATTTAATTTGATTTAATTTAAATTTTAAGAAAGGAGTTGTCATAATTATCTGTTTGAATATTAAATAAATCATTTGTAATTAAAAGTGTTATGTTCTACTCTGAACATCTACATAGTAAATATATCTCGGACTAAGTACAAATATAATGATAGGATTAAACGAACTTACCTGAAGTGAAGTTCAATCCTGATTATATGAAGTACTTAGTCCGAGATAGAACATCCCGCCCTCCCTTAATTTAATTTTTCTTAGGTAGTAATTAAATTAATTTTCCCTGGCTGTGTTGCTAGGGGCTCTGAAATATTGACATTGACATTAAGTGTTGCCAGGTGGCGATTTTTGTTTTCTGCTTTTAGCTTTGAAATTCGCGTATCAAGAGTGTGAAAGAGCGATACTACATAGTAAATATATCTCGGACTAAGTACTTCATATAATCAGGATTGAACTTCACTTCAGGTAAGTTCGTTTAATCCTATCATTATTTCTTCCTTTTTTTAGAGGCAGGTTTTTTGAAGTCGGTTTTTTGTTTTTTAAACAATTTTTATAATAGGCCCTCAGATTTTACGCGCTCCCACACTGTGCGGCTCATACGTTGCGACTGTTTATCGCTCGATTTTTTCCAGCCGTCTGGAGGGAAGATGAGCTCGTATCGCGAAGGTTACATACATTTGTTCACCTTCTTGCCTTGACGTAGAAAAAAGCTTCAATGTGACGTTATGATATTTGTCAGAGACGTATTGGCAATCAAGTTATTGTTTCAGCCGCGTGGTTTTTCTTTTCCTTTTTGATTGAGTCAAAAACTGTAGGTATTCCAAACTTCTGACAATTTACCGCCTCTGTGGTCTAGTGCAGGGGTCTCCAAACTAAGGCCCGCGGGCCAGCTCCGGCCCGCGGGCACCAACAATCCGGCCCGTGAAAGCAGGCCGGATTGTACCAACAGTGCTTGATTTACAGTATGTTGGTACGATGAGCTAGCTAGATCCTGACCCTTGGGACTTCGTGGAGGAGTTAGTCTGGCCCTTATGCTAAAAAGTTTAGAGACTCATGGTCTAGTGGTTCGCCCACCCGTGTAAGACACAGGGTTCGATTCCCACCAACCAAACCGAGTACAATTTGTACTTAGTTTGGTTGGTGATAGGGCTTATTTCAAGTCCGCCTGGCTAGCTGCCATAACAACTTAAAAAACAATTAAAAAAAAATGTGTTCCGGCAGTTAGATCAGTTCCTCAGTGATAAGGATTCCGGGTGCAGTGCACTTCCACCTTCGGCCTTATCGTCACTTAACATCAGGTGAGGTGAAGGCCGTTGTGCATAAAAAAGACTGATAAAAACCTTGTTGCCATTTTGCGTTTTTACTACTCACCACTTGACGAATCCTTCATGACTTAGATCGCTACGAAAATGCAAGCTTTGATGCAAGTTAAGAAGCTATCAGAAGCGCAGGAAAATCTGCTGGACAAGCTCAGAACAAGAAAAAATGTGTAAAGTATCTAAGTACTCCTACCTACTTACCTACTTTTTTAAACGCGAAAGTTTCACCCCTTGCGAATATGGAGATTTGTTATTTTACATGATTCCCATTCCAATCCATTTTCAACCCTTTATAGTGAAGATAAACGCAGCAAGTTTCACAGTTTCAAACTGCCTATGTAAATGCAAATGCATCAAAACATCCTGTTGGTACGATGTTGAAACCAACAGCGAGCATGTGAGATGGTGACTTTGTCTCTGAATAGTTTGTAGCAAGTGCCTAGTCGCTTTTACTGCGGAGTGTCGCTCACAGATCGCTGCAGATAGCGCTAAGGAAACTGCCCCAGAAAGCCATTAGAAATTCTAGATGTGCCATTCATTCTAAAAGTTAAACATAACTACTTAGGTACTGACTGGTTAAATAATAGTATCATGATCGGTACTGTGGCAGTGGCAGTGGGCTGGACATAGCGAGAAGAACCGATGGCCGTTGGGGCGGAAAAGTTCTGGAATGGCGACCGCGCACCGGACGACGCTCCGTGGGTATGGTTAGGCCCCCGACAAGGGGGACCGACGATCTGCTAGGTGATTGCGTAAAGTCAATCGTATTCATTTGACAGTTCATATTGTATCATAATATATGTCATCCCATACAAATTGCAGCTGATGGAATACGATATGAATTGTCAAATGAATACGATTAGATACCCTACGCAATTCCACCCCAGGTGAAGATCGCGGGAAGCCGCTGGATGAAGGCAGCGTAGGACCGATCGTCGTGGAGATCCTTGGGGGAGGCCTATACCCAACAGTGGGTGTCGTGCGGCTGATATGATGATAGGTACTGGGTATAGAAGCAAATCCGATTAACTTTTCTACGCGCGAAAGCACCCTCTACTCCTAACACTTACAAAAATCAATGGAAGGATTGTTAGCGTTATACCTAATTGCGGAGCCAAACTCGAGAAACTTGACTATTAAATTTTCAGTTAGAACCACTTAAGTTCCTGTCGTAACTCCTGAACGTGAACATTTGTAATATCCACGGGGGTTGCTCGTCTAATAATTACTAATAACAACTATATTTCTAATAGAACTATTCGTAATGGAATGTTTGTATCTACCTTTGAAGTAAAACTTATGACTTTGAGTTTTAAGGCGAGTTGTTTTATTTTTATCTAAACCCAAGTAGGTACTTTCACCATATTTTTTTTCTTTTCTCAAATAATTACTTATTTGAGAAACTAAGATTATTATACTAAGATTATGAATTTTTAGACTTTAGGCATTTACAATGCTATTTTTATATTAAGATAATTTATATATTAATTTTTCTAGTCTTTTTTCTATTCCATAAATTATCTTAATACCATAAAGTTAATATACTTACCTATATTAACTTTATGCTTAAACGTAAGTTTACTTTTACACTTCCATCTTATTCGTTGAAATCGATCGAACAAGACGAATCTTTCGAATGTCAAGGCGTCTAACTTTGGTCTATATTTCAGGCTGGCACCTATATCCTTAAACATTTTGCGTCTACCTGTCGTTTCTAGAATGACATTCCAGTTTTAGTTCTTTGGGTGCGGAGACTGCCTTATTCAAACGGAGATAGCAGCTTACAAAGATGGAAGCCACACTTACACAGATCCACAAGACAATGTCAAAATGAGAGGAAATATCCCTATTACTTGTACTGTACTGTGATAATAAGGCGGATCAAATTCTGCCATCACGTGTACACTGGATCAAATTTAATACGCAAAGGCCTTACTTTAAAATTGCTAACAAACAAAATACAACAGACTGACGACGTTTGGTTTGATTGACATACCTACTTTGAATTGTTTTCGGTTTTGTGTAAACAAAAAATAACATTGTGTTAATAGGTAGGTAGTTAATTAATGCATTTTTTTAAGGAAAAATACATGAGAAACCTACCACTGTATTAAGTATTATAATAATTCAGTGGAAAATACACATTTTTTCACGTAAATTAAACCCACGATTCCACAACATAATGGATTACCAAAATATGAATAATTCACAACGAAAATGGTAGTAACTATTAAAATGTCAAATGCACACACAATGTTGCTACACGCAAGCCGACCTATTCCACCCACACGTCACACATACTCGCATTAAAAAAGAGTCTCATTTATTATTCATATTTTTATTGGTTGATAATAGATTTCATGACATAGAAGTAAACAAGCACTTATCTTGTCATGATCGGGTTACTTGATATAGCGCACATATTTTGTTTCAGTAACCAAAATGATACTCCATTATTTATCTCTTGTAAAAAAATAAAGGGGTGACTGACAGACTATCACCCAGCCCAAACCACTGGACCTAGAGACTTAAAATTTTGTAAATAGATACTTTATACAGTGCAAACATCCACTTAGAAAGGATTTTTGGAAATTCTACCCCTAAAGGGGTGAAATGGTGATTCAAAGTTTGTATGGAAAAAAAATAGATATGTGGACTTGAAACTTCGTATGAGTACCTACTTCTAAAACAAATAAGCAAACACGTGTTTCGTGGTTTTCCGAAACTAAACCCATTAGGGGGTAAATAGGGTAAAAAAAGCCCAACATCGATATGGGTGTCGTTATCAAGGATTTTATGGGATGTTGATTGCGAAAATGGTATTTATTTTTAAGTGGTACAATAATATACACATTACACATTATTCAACCCCTAAAAAAGTAAAATCGGGGTTCTTATTTTGGATAGAAAAATTATAAAAATCTCTGTAAGTATAAAATATACAGGGAGAAAAAAACAGCTCCAGACAAGTTTCTTGCCGGTTCTTCTCGTTACTGTCTCGCTGCGACGTAGAGCTGTTGACGTAGCTTCTTTAACATTCACAGCTTAACAGCCTAGACTGAATAAATTACTTTGAGTTGAGTTTAGCTTTTATGATTTGAGAACTTTTTGAATTATCAATATTTTCCGTTTTTAGACTTTTTTGGCTCACAAGAAGAATGGACGCTAGAAAATAATCAACTTTTTCAGAAATAAGAAGTAACGTATTTTTAAGAAGTACTTACAGTGTGTCTGCGTTTGCCACTATACAATACAGTTTATCATAAAAAGTTTTTTTTAAAGTGGTGGTTTTATAATATTATTCCGGGGTTGTATGTACCCATCTATCATATTATTTGGCTTTTAAATGATATTACCAAACATACACTTAACAAAACAAAAACAAAACCTGTTGATATTTCCTGAGATGGTATCAAGGTTGAGATAGTAAATGTAGCGTAGGTATTGTAGGTATTTTAGAAGCTTCACTGTCGGGGGATGGCAGACTATTGTGCCCCAAGTAGCTAGGAAACTGAGAATGCTTTAATGTAAGAGCCAGGGGCCTATTACCAAAAAAACATACGCAATTGCGTAACGCAGTCACTTGGTCACGATAGTCGTCCGCAGTTCGTCAGCTGTGGCTATTAAACACGTTTTCAATTTGGCTATATCGTAGCCCAAAGACTATTGAACGAATGATGTCGGATATGCTAGAGAAAAACTGTCAAATTTACGCAATCACTTTGCGATATCGCATACGCAAGTGCTTATAGGAAACAATCATAACGAAGCACGGACGCAGCTGCGTGTATCGCGTGAAACTTTTCGTAATAGACCCCCGATCGGCTAAACATTTTTTTTAAATACAAAATCATAAAATGTACAAAACTACCTACCTATAAAAGATTGTTTCACAGTCGTGATAATGATTGTAAGTGCTGTGATGCTTTCATTTTTGCTAAGACTACTTACACGTACACTTAGATTTAGAAATTAACTCCTTAGCTTGAAAGGAAAATAATCATGAGATACCTACCTATGTAAGCGCTACTAAATCCAATCAGGATATCAACTATGCCAATAAATCAAAACAAACGCTTTCATAAGCGTAAATACCCTTAACAGCTTCACAGTCTGGTACTTCATAACTTTTTTATTTGCCCTCAATAGTTAATATGGAGAGTGAGCTGCAAATGTTGAGCTTCATCATATCTGGCAAGTATTTCATTAGGAGTAAGCAGATGCGACCAAATTCCGAGGCGGAATGTCCTGAGACCGTAATACTCTCATATATCTCCGAGGTTTGTATGATAATGTTTGGCTTCATGAAAAATGTATGGCTCACTGTGTTCTGCGTGGCTTTGTTCTTGATTTTTAAGAAATATAATAACTTGCATGTTATTGTAATAAACTAGGTACTTACCTTTATTTGTCCATCAGCCATTTTTGATGTCCCCATTGCTGGGGCACCTGGGCCTTCCTTATGGCTGGTAAGGAGGATGGGCCATAACCCACCACGCGGGCCCAATGCGGATTGGTGGGTGTTAACGATTGCAAATGCTGTAAATGCATCCGAAGTACGGAGGAGCTCGAGATAATAAATTTTTGGTCACCCATCCCATGACCGACCCTTGCGAACGTTGCTTAACTTCCGCAATCGCTGGGCCAGGCGATAAACCACTGCGCGGCCGAGCTCCACCACCACCTTTATTCACCTACCATTTATTAATTTCTGCTGTGATGTCAGCCTCATTATTTAAATTAAAAGTATGAATTTCATAATAAATACAAAAACATGGTTCTAAGTAAGTTATCCTAACAAGTATGATAAAAAAACTTTCTTGAAGTGGGCACTCCCAATCACCAAAAAATAAGGAAACCTTTTTGCAAATATTCAAGCAGCTTTCTATGAAATAAGCAAAAAGGTTGTACTCTCGTTTTATGGCCTTCCAAGACTTTAATAAGGCCGCTTCAGACAATGCCATAAGGCCGAGGGTGTCGAAACACCTTCATTTATATTCCAGCACTTCTCAACTCTTTATCAGCCGCCGAAATTTGCGTATCGGATAACGGTTTTATTCAACGCAGTTTATAACAGGAAGTTTGTCCCTAAATAAAAACAAACATACAGTTTATCAAGATTTTCTTTCCTTGGCTGAAATGATTTTCGACAAAATTCGAGTTGCTTTAATAATTATTCATAATTTTAGTCGGAATATTTAAATGGAGCACTGCAGGAACTTCCGAAAATATTAAACAACTTTACTATTTTTGCACTACATTCAATGATATTACTTAATAAATTTAAAAAATCTTCCCAGTTGTATTTTTAATATTAGTTCTTAATAAACGCCATTGGATTAAATTAAATCAGATCAAAAACTTTATAAACAGCTTCAAAGCGCCAAATTGTTATACCTAGGGTACAGTCGAGTTCATTAATATGTTGGCACTTTTGACAGCTCATCAACTTTAATGGCTTTATAATAAAGGTCAACAGCCTGTCAAAAATGCCAACATATTAATTAACTCGACTGTACCTAAGTATATTAACTTTATGTTTCATACAGACTCTAACTTCAGTTAGAGATTGAGGTTAGTATTTTCATCAATACGTTAGTCCTTTTTGACATAATATGACTAGAACATTTTCACATCAACAATCACACACATCCATATGAAAATACTTAGCGGGCTAGTCTAGACAGAAGCCCAGAAGCTATTCAGGAAAATAATCCAAAACTATGCTGTAAGCTTCGATCAAGAATACCCTAGATGTCCGGTCAGAGTCACAAAATTGGCACCTCAAATAGCGTCCCACTTACAAATTGGGCACTTATTTTGCACAAAGTAAGTGATAAAAAATGTGTTTTTTTACAAAATTAGCTTATTTTGTACAAAATAAGTGATATAAAACGTGAGTTTGTACAAAATAAAAGGTGATTATGTACAATATAAGCGCCAAGTTTGTAAGTGGGACGCTATTTGAGGTGCCATTTTTGCGTACTGTTTTAGTTCGTGAAGCGTTATCTAGGATATTCTTGATCGAAGGCTGTAAGCTCTGTGTTAGTTTTCACTTGGATAACATTCACTGTCTCAACCGCAAGTCTCAACTATTATGATATTCCACCACAAGCCGACAGCCACAGGTTAAATAATAGTTACTAGGTACAGTCAGCAACTAAAATTTTAACACTCTAGTACTTTGTTAAACTATTTTGACTAAAGCTTCATACTGTGAGACATCTGTGAATAAAGTTGCTAAGACAAAGAAGTAAAGTGTTAAGCAACTTTCGTTGCTGACCGTGCATGCCCTACATACCAAGCTAAACTGTGAAGTGAAATGTTTACCCTTTGTCTTGCGTCACGAGAACGACACAGCTGACATGTAATAATGTCACGTGCGTGACACCTGAAATATAACAGAAAGTGTGTATCTAAATTTAAAAATTTAAATTGTTATTAGTACAAAAAAATAATATTTCAAAACACATAAAAGTGCAGGAAGTGTAAATTCAAACTAAAGTTTAAATAAATTTAAACAATTTTATTTAACTTTCAATTAAGTTATTTCCGTAGATATTAGTTTTAAAACTTAATTGCTGCCTGTCGATTTTGTAACAAACTCGCATCTCACTTCGAACCTCACTTCACTTCGCGGAAATTTTAAATCATAAATGAGATAATAATTGGCTGTTTGCTTAATCACAAAAGATTTTAGATTGCTACGCTACCTAAAACCTTTTGCAATCGGTAAAATTGCTTTTTATCAGATTCACGCGAAGTGAAGTGGGGTTCGAAGTGAGATGCGAGTTTGGTTACAAAATCGACAGGCAAATCTAAAACTTGAGAACGAGATACATACATGACTTCTATTTTAATACCTGTATCAAACATATTGATCACAAATATTGTACCGAAATTCCGAATCAAAGGGAACCACTCAAACTTCATCCGCTTTGCTAAGTACACATATCAAATAAACATCAGATCCTCGCAACATCATGTCAACATTGGGTGAAAGCTCACACGTCGAGTGTACTCGTTGCGTGCTTACATATTGATTGACACATATTGCCGACATTGCCTCGAGAACTCGAGAAGAGGGTCGCTTCGACCCCTAACACCAAGAGTACTGTGGTACTGTAGACAGTGTAGACTTGACACATGCGTAAGGGACAGAGGTATAGAAGTCAAAGTCAAATATATTTTTATTCAAATAAACTTCAAAATTCGAATAGTCAATATTAAATTTTCATTGTTTATTGGGGTGCAGTTATACCTATATAACGTTATATAACAAATTCTTACTTTTTGTAGCAAAATGTTACACACTTTGCTACAAAATGTAAGATAAAAGCATGCTATTCATGTGGAATGTTATCGTGTTACACAGTGTTATATAACGTTATACAACTGCTGTGTGGGAGCACCCTTAGCTGACATCAAAATAAAAGGGCGCAAGAAAACTAGCAGCTATACCAGAAAAACCTACTTTACATCAAAGTATTATGGCCTTAAGGTGGGTCAAATCCCAATATTCAATTCAAATTATTGAAAGATTACGCGCGTGAAGCTATCATGGAAAAATATAATAATGTACTTAAAAATACACAATAGATTTAATTGAAAGCATTTATAAAAATGTTACCACCTTTGATGTAAAAAAATATTTCGTGGACCCTGTTTCTGGTGTTATTTGCAAAATTTCTCGGCAACAGAACATTCGTTTATAATAAAACCAACCATAAAAATCGGCGTTAATGCCTTCAATCTTAATTGAACAGTTTTTTTTATTAGAAATCCATACAAAGCAACAAATCCGTCCGCTCCGATTCCGATGCAGTGGACGCGCACCTTAAAGGCCAGTATATTCCAAAAACTCTGTCTCTGTCTTTTTCTTTACGTGTGAAGAGTAATGAAAATAACTTCACTTTTTCATTTTTTCAATGTTTTTGTTGTTATTTTGAGCATAAAGACACTTTTTTGACAAAGTAACCGTTGAATATACTTCTACATGTCATTACCTATTTTTCTATATATTTTTCGTGAATAAGGATTGATTAACTTTAAGTATTATCCAAAAAATATAGAATTAATGAAAATTTTCTTTGTCTTTGCATATTTTTTTAGTCGAGTGAAGATACGAATATTGTATTTTTAACCGTAAAATAATTAAAATCGTTAATGAAACTTTAACATATATTTTTATCTGCTCAAAATAGAGAATATTTGATTGTTTATCGTTGAATCAAACATAGGCCAAATTCGATAATTTGGAATATACTGGCCTTAAGTCAAGATGTCGTTTCTTCACAGATAAAACGCAAGGTCAAAGTAATATCAAGATAGGGACAGGATTATAATTAAATCCGATGTATGGGTTAATAATAACAATAACACTGGCACATGTCGGGAATACCATTTTGATAACTTAGCTGTAGCCTTTAATTAAAATCTCTAGAGTCTAAACTAGAGAACAGTTCTATTGTGGTAGTTTGGGTTCGACAGGTTAAAATTGAACGTGTGCTAACTATACCACATTAATCATTTAAAGTTTTAACCACAGAATAACTAATTGGTTTAACATTCAAAATTATAGAACTCATTTATTCCCGACTCGTTATTGTGTATTTTCCGTTGTTTAGTACTCAAATGTAGCTTTTTTTGAACTATGAAGATTTTCCTGTCGTAGCATAATGCATAGGTATTTCGAAATATGTGTATTTACCTTTTGTTTTGCAAAATGTACAATTAGCAATTTTTTTGAATTCTTAAAACTTTTTTCCAGTCAGTGTCCGTTAAAGCGAAAAGATACATTCATTCTGCAGAGAAGGAAATTGACTGTCGAATCGAAAGTCAAGAGAATAAGTATTTTGATAAATCTGTACTACTATTTACAAGAGCGGACTGAATATATTTTGTAAAAACATCCATTTAAAATGATCACTTATTTCATTTACTTACCTATCTTGTTTTTTAATTATATTTATTAATCTCCCCGAATTGTTAATTGAATTCCAGATCTTGTAACGAAATATTATCTAGTTACGGTTGTAATGTAAGTATACGATACTATCATGTACCTATGTGTTTTTCCAATTATATACTATCAATCACAAATCTTAACGTAGCTCATTTTAACTAGATAAATGTGGAAATAATAATATTCCTAGACTTAAAGCCTCAAGCACAGTATCTGATAGAACTTAGAAGTAATTAGATAGGATACAGTCGAATAATCCGACAGGGCGGTACTCGATGGTAGCTACTATTATGGACTAAGAGCTAGCCCCGGAAATAGGTGGACAATTTTACAAAGCGACGAAACCCCTCTTGTGAGTGTGCTATACTATCATTATTAACAGATCCGGGCAGTGGTTGAGCGGGAGTGGTTGAGCAACAAAGGTACTGAAAACCGATTGAGCTCTGGATTTGGTGTGGTCTTACCACACCAAATCCAGAGCAGTTTTCAGCCCCTTTGTTGCTCAACCACTCCCACCCCCACCACTGAAAATCTGCCAGATGCCCGGATCTGTTAATAATGATAGTATAGCACACTAAAAAGAGGGGTTTCGTCGCACTGTAAATTGTCCACCTATTTCCGGGGCTAGCTCTTAGTATATTAGGAACGTATCGAATTACGGACCGTGTGGCGCCGGCATATTGGGGGGGCCATCAAAAATAAATACTCACTGTAGTAATACGAGCAATTTCTTGTGGTTTTTGGTAATTTTATTCATCAATTAAGGCGGTATCGAAAAATTTTAAAAGTGATAGGTACTTCCTACGTCTTATGATGTTGTGTGATGCGTGTTGTTTGAAAAATGTACTTACACAAGAACTTAAAAATCATGTTAGAGTCTGTTCGGAGAGAGAACCGTCTTGGGATTTGTGCTTGATTAACGATTTTGAAATGTTGACGGCACTGTTACGTATTAGTGCGACTGTAATAATTTGATAAATATTAAGTCAATATAGTCACACTATAATTACGTACGTATAACAAGTGCAGTCAACATGACAAAAACGGTGATCAAGCTCAAATACCAAGTCGGTTCTCTTTCCAAACATACTGGTATGGATTTTTTACGAACTCGCCACGTGGTTCATGCGTGTATGTTTATTCATTGGAATCTTTATTGGTTATAATTTACCCTGTCCGGCCCATAGGGTCGCAACCATGTCGCAACAATATAATCGGTTGTTGATCGCTTATATGCAAAGATTATTATTTTCCGTAAATATTGCGTCCTTATATTTTCGTCCTTCTCAAACGTTCTCCCATGACAATCATTCAAGTACAAAGGACTTCTCTCTGGCGGTCTCAAACAAAACATAAAAAAAGTTCATTAAAACTTTTGAATAAATGTTTTTCAGTTTTGTTTTAAAGCCGAAATTCGCGTATTTTCAGTTGCATTAATTCAGTGCAGTGAAGAGCCCTTGAAACTTGCAACAACTGAAAGGTTTGAACTTTGTTACATTACCCGATTTCATTTGCAGTCCTCTGAATTTTATTTGTATTCGTTTGGCAGTGTTGTTAAAAAGCTTTACAAGTGTAGTTCTTTGATGTTTTATCAAAATAGGTATACTTACTTATACTTATCTCCTGAATGAACTTTTTTTTTTTTAGTTTATTGGGGTCTAACAAACAGTTTCACAAATGTGTGTAATAAACAGTTTAGGTAACATAGAAAGATTATTAAATGTGGAACCAACATCGTTAACCACTGATTACATAATATAGAAGAAAATGGGAATATTTTACAGGTTTAATACCATGTTTTATATAAAACTTTGGATTATAGAAGGATCCTAGAAGAAACAGGTCTATCAGGAGAATGCTTTGGTCATAAACAACCACGCGGACCAAATAACCGACCCGAAAGATGCTTAACTTTTAAATTTGAAATTTTAGAATTCACTATTTGAAAGAATGAAAGAAATTCATTTATTTTGTCATCATGCAACGGTAGGTAGGTACTTCGAGCAGCGACGGCTTGGTACAGAAGCCCGTCTTATCTCTAGGGGTAGGTACTTACTTATTACATTTGAGTGCACATAAAAAACACTCTTTTTTTTGCTATTGTTTAGTATTTTTTATATCAATGTCGGCAGAGCTAGGTACCAAGTTGATTTTAAAAGTTGATATTGTTAACATCATTAAGTTAAAGATTTAAACAATAAAAGAAGAAAAACATAGAAAATCAGGGGTTCTTTTTTTGTTGTCTATACAATATTGAGGCAAACTTTTGGAAAAAGGCAGTACTTTTTGGACGATTTTAATAATTTTTCAATTATTATTATTTTTTTATTTTTCTGTAAGGTTTATCCTCAATTCGTTTTTTGTATGGCCTAGTCTGTTTTAGACAGAAGTTTTTTTCAGATAATTCCAGAACACGTTTTGCTGTAACCAACCCTTAAAGTAGGGAAAACTTTGCCTATTTCCATAAAATATCCTTTTCTTCTATTTCCCTGTTACGTTACAAACCAATAACTTTAGATTGTAAGACGTGGAGTATGGAACATGCCCGATCGAATTACCTCAGAAACTACGAAGCTTTCTATCCGTTTGCATGAGATATTAGATTTGGGTTTATAACCGACCTTGTGCATTGATATATTGTGTAGGTACCTACGTGCTTTTATCTTCAATTGAAAGTGTATCCATTAAACAATAACAAAATCAGTTGATCTTATTCCAAACGAAATAGTTTAACACACCGAATCTTTCTCGTCGAATTTGATCAAACTTTCTTAGCAAAATCATTAATTATTCAAAAATACCTTTAAAACTACCTATAACAATTATAATTATAGTTAAGTACTACAAAACAAGAAAAAAGGTGTAAGTACTTATTAATAAAAAAGTTGATACACATTACGAAGATTAACTTTATCAACTGAAAACATTACAACTAAGATGTTTTTTTAATAACTCTGTAGATAGGTACCGTTATCTTAGCGCACTATGAAGAAGTTTAGTAGAAGGTAGAATAGATTAAAGAATTAAGGGGGTGCTTGTTGTTCGTTAAGGGGGTGCTTTTATTTGTTTAAAAATTTGAAAAGACATCTCACCACCGAATTTTATTAACCCATCACCGGACTGTACCCTTAGCACGAACAGCTATCGAGAAAAAAAACGCGCGTAAAATTACTCGATAGAAAATTATCTATGGAAGTTTTAATTTCGTTATTCGGCGGTAGATGGCGTTGTACAAATTTCCAATACAAAATTGCACTATCGAATGATTTTACGCGCGTTATTTTTTTCGATAGCGATTCGTGCTAAGGGTACTGAATTCAATAACGAGTTTGTATTTTTGCTGAATAACTGTAAGGGCCTATTCATCCCGGCGCTCACAGAATGCGCTGCCTGCAATGCCGTTAATTTTACGCTGGATACGCCGGGCCGTTATTAAGTTGCCTACAGAAATGAGTACACGGATACACAGATACTACCAGAAGCATCTAAGGGCCTAGAAAGGTTTGTTTTTCGTTTATTTGAACAGAAACGATGTTACATTAAGTGTATGAAATTGACGTTTCAAAACGCCGTGATTGTCTATTATTGTGAGCGACAGTTTTCGTCAATTATATTCTATTCGAATTGTAGATATCCACTTGGCTACAGGAATTGACCTACTAGCTTTGAAACTAAAATCTGGTTGCACGTTACCTCCACTACGACGCCTGTGCGACTTAATAAAGGCTGGAAAATTGTATGGAAAATTACAAAAAATAAAGATGAATATTATTCTGTGATTCAAATCCAATTTTGAATTCTATTTTTTTGACTATTTTCTGAGATTTAATAATTTACAGTTCAAATGTCCTATTGTAGATGTAGGTACCTACTTATAATTAATATAAGTATAGGTAAAGCTTTTTAAATAACCATGCCTGTTTTAATTCAGCTAATAATATTGTTATTAATTATGATGTATTACACGATTTTTGTTCTAACTTTTACCACATAATAATAATATAATATAATATTACCAAACAAAAGTAATTTTAACCATGATGTAAGATTTTGCCCAGATGATTTGGCTATCATTTTTTTCTATAACACATCCAGTTGTTTCACAGCCATGTGCAGTAACATATATTGTAGACGTGTGACGTCATATTTGGTTACAAGTGTGTTAGGGTTTAGTTTATAGGCACTCGCAATGTAGGGTTAAACAAACAATTTTACTACACGTTGCTGTATAGGTATAGTGTATGTATGGGTGTAGAATCGTGTTAAAGTGGAAACGCTAGCTTTATCTTTTCATGTAAACGATCGACATAAAGCGTTAAGAAATGATTGATAACTTTAAGGTGGTTAATGGTTATACCACCGAAAGTGGCGCCCTCAGAGGTGAATATTTAATAAGTTGTTAATATAGAAAAACCGTATGACCGAAAATGACACTTTCGGTGATACAACCGCCTTTAAGATAAAATTGATGGAAATTTACACCAACCATTTGAAAGAACCATTTCTATGGAGATGCCACGGCTTTGCCAACTGATTGTCAAAGTACCTAATTATATACCTACCTAATTCTAGTGGCACCAGAAAAATCACATGGGCGCTATAATAAATAATACTAGCGTATAGAAGTATTGCACTCCGCAAATAGTTTAAATAAATTGCGAATCTTGCTCCGACACAATAAAGTGCAATTCAGGTCGCACAGCGCTCGCTAAGCTCCAAAACATTCAACCAGTAGCCTCTCTTTCTATCGCATAGGTTTTATCTTTTCTAACGTATGTCCTGTATAGCGTTCAGTTTTATTTCTACAAAAATTATAATATTTCCACAACTAACCTTTTCAACACACTTGCTCGTAAAGTGAGCCCTAATACATCGCTTTTAGGGCCATAAACCGAGCTATAACAAACGCGTGCAATAATATATAAAATACTATAGGTAGTACGTTATAGAATTAACCCTACAGAGTTAAATCAGTACCTTACGGTCTATGCGATGCGAGTAAACAGGGCATTCCCAATTTATCCGGGTAATACAGTTATTTTTTTAGTAACAACAAAGAGGTTTTATGCTGCTGAAAATTCATTACATTATTAGAATAAATAAATGTGTAAGTTCTTAATTAAGCCAATCAAATATTTATTATTATCAAATTATTCATAATTCACAATGTTTTGTTATAAAATATTAAAATATTTTGATTTTATCACTTAAAATTATAATTTTGAAGTAGGCTGTATGCTCACTCACCCCTTTGTTCGCAAAATATTCTTGCATTGGGCGACTGGGCGTGTGAAAAAAAAACCTGCGCGCCTTTTCCCATAATTATCATTATTTAGTTTTTGTCGTATTTGTTGCTGTATGGTAAATTACTTGGTTTTTTCCTCGCAAATGTGTTGAAAAACTTCGTATGAAACTCGTGAGCTTTTGCTTATTGCACACTCGGCTGAGTTACGCCCTCGCCTGCGGCTCGGGCTGCAACCCACAGCCTTGTGTACAACAACCTAAGCTAACTTGTCTCATAATGTACCTACTATTATGCAATGATTTCAACCTTTTTAACAAAATGAGATTTCAGTTGTACTACTTACGATCGATTACTTACTTACCTCGATTTCTATTTTTAAACATAAAAATAGAAATCGAGGGCGGGTCGCTAGTGTAAGTATAATAAATAACGAAATGAAAATCATGAAGTAATTAATTAGTTAAACGATAATCATCATAAGCGCGAACTACGCCGTAGCTCGTAGCACCAATAAACCGTAGCATGACGTACGAAAACGCAATTGAGTGATTCTGATTACACATTACAATGGGATATTATTAATTGGGTGACTGGAAATAATAAAGGCGACTGTTAATGGGATACTTAAAATACTAAACCTGGCAGCGGTTTATTTTGTTGTTATATTATAAAACAAAAAATACGTAAAACGAGCAACTAAGTACTTAATGGGAGATATATATATACATACCAAGTAAGTAACAACTGATTTAAGCTGCCCAACATGGTATTTTTTTTGTCATCTCGATTAGGTTACTAGTCGCCTTTTTTAAATGAAATAATGTTTTGTGTGCCCTAAGGTTGTCGTCCAAATAGAATATTGGTCGCCCGTTCTGAATACCCAGTTACTCAATTTGTATTTTAAAGCCCCCTCTCTTCAATATTTGTAGTCGCCCACTCAATATTTCAGTACGCTACATTCAGTATTTTAATACCCAAAATGGGAATTTATTGTTAACCGATTAAATACTACTAACCCCATTACATTGTACCTATACTTTTAAAAATCTTGTTAACCGTTATGCTAAAGATACTAAATACTTTTAAAAATCTTGTTAACCGTTATGCTAAAGATACTAACTAGTACTTACAAAATTCTGTTTTGTGTGCGATAAATGACGTAGTTATAAAAAGCCTTCATCAATAGGTATTATTTTAATTACTCATCATGACATCGAGTACAAAAAGTATGGGATACCTAGGTACGCACGAGTACTACCTAAACCCCTTTGAAACTTTTCTTTCTCAACAAAACTGCGTTGGGTAAGCTAGCTTAGTTTTTAGACAGCACAGCGTTTTATACCTTCTAATGAATCAGCCCCAGTCGCTCTTCACATATTTTTACTTATAATAGCCATTACGGACGCTCCTCAGCTCGCTGGCGTAGGTATTGTTGACCCAGATCTGCAGCCGGTACAGTTCAACATTTACGAAGAATGCCGCCATTTCGCGCTTTGTTTTAAACCATAAACTTTTGTTGTCTCTTGCACGTTAGAGAGCGCAAACTAAAGCTACATTTAGCGTGCAAATAAACTGGAAGCATCAGCACTAACATTTTATTTAAGTAATGTTTATACTCACAGAACTTGTTCTGTGCTGTGGTTAGTTAAGTATACTTAGGTATGAGGTTTTCTTAACTTCGAAAATAACCATTAGAAAGTCGGCAACGAGGTACTTCTTTTCATAGCCTTATCAAGCTTTATTAAAATCATGGATTTAGAACATTATCTCCTTGGTTAGATGCTTCTCTTCTCAGCACAGATATTACTTAAACATATATAGATATTAATGAGTAGGTTAGCCTACTCTACATCTTCTATCTGTTACTTATCTTAATTATTATAACTTTTTAAGCTAACGAGAATGTGGTCGTTAAAATTAGTCGTTTGCTACCAGCGGCCGTTAGTTTCGCCAGCACACTGAAATTACGGATAGAAAATCTGACTTTAATATTTACAAATTGGGACAGTGCGCGCATCGTTAACTCTCGCGAATACTTACAACTTAATGACCCATCCCAAAATCACCCTGCATGGCAAACATGTGAGTAAACATAAATATCTAACTTAATTTTATTGCAAAACCTTACTAATCTTGTACCTACTTATGTTGAGATTAAGCCTCTGTTAGGCATTTAGTGTAGGTGTTAGAAAAGAGGACTTGCTCCATTGTTTAGAAGAAATTAGAAATTACGGATAGGTAGGCAAATAGGCACCCTATTTGACAGATTATTTCATATAAATTCTGAAAGTACCTAGGTACCTATGTACAATTTTTAATTTGAATTAGCAGATACTTAATCTGGAGCCTGTTAAACATTTGACAATGCTAATATAATGTTGCCGACTGTACCAAAATATAAAAGAAGTCAAGTGCTTTATATTAATAAATTATATAAAAATCTACTCTCGAATTCTCGAACAAAAAAGGACAGCCTTAACTAATTTGAATTCCAAAACAGGGTTTTAGGCTTTAAAACACCTCCGCAGCCTAAACCTCTACCGGACTTACCATTTTATGCCTCCACTAACGACCCATGTGTCCAAAACACTCGCTAGCCGACGTCATTACGAATGAATGGCGCGGTCGCATGCCTTCATTAAAAAAATACTGAACTAACGTGAACATGCGATGAATAGCCGCAAGTTGGACGTACTTCTGGTTATAAAGAACACCTGTTTTAATCGTGACCAACCTATCTATTATAAGAAAAGTATTTTATCTAACCTACGTACATACTGTGTATGTGTGTGACTCTATTATTATATCTCTAACATCGTTAATTTTTCGGCAAATAAAAAAATCACACGTGGAGCTGAATGAGGGATGGGGTAGCAATATTTCACCCCCAAAAAGTTGTCAAAAAGTCGATAGTTTTTAGCAGCTATGAGAGATAAGCTTTCCGCGAGACGTCCATTAGTGCAAAAAAACCGGCCAAGTGCGAGTCGGGCCACGCGCCGTAGGATTCCGTAGTTACCTTATATACCATACCATATTTAATACCACTGTCATTTTTCGTCTGTAAAAATAACTTTGTTTTTCACAGTGTTGGTATGAATGACAAAGTTATATTTGCGGTTTTGGAAAATATGATATATCTCGAAAACTTATTACTATATCTCATTCAAACCAATTTTCAGTGAAAGTTTTTATTAAGATCTCTAGCATATATTTTTATTAGATTTTTAACTCACCTATTTCAAAAGTTAGAGGGGGGGGGGGACACACATTTTAACACTTTGGCAGTGTTTATCTTTCAAACGGTTGACTTTGAGAAAAAAATGTCTTAGGAACCTCAATGTAATTTTTGAAGACCTATCTATAGACACCCCGCACGTATTGGTATGAAGAAAAAAAATTTTTTCAGTTTCAGTTCCATGTATGGGTAGCCCCCCCTTAATCTTTATTTTTTTATTTTTGAGTTAAAATCCGTTAAGCGGTTAACAAAATACATCTACCTACTAAGTTTCAACTGTGTAATCCTAACACTTTCGGAATAAAATGGCTGTGACATACGGACGGACGGACAGACAGACAGACAGACATGACGAATCTGTAAGGGTTCCGTTTTTTGCCATTTGGCTACGGAATCCTAAAAAGCGACAAACTACTTACCTATTTTTTTTAAATACTTGTTAAAAATAACCACGCGTGGGCGTGAATGGTCCTTGATTTTCAACGCGGATATTTTTATTGAAATTAGCCACTTTACCTACTTATACAAAAATATTTCGGAAAAAATATTACATTATATTTAGTTACTATGTGGCTAATAATTTTCAGAACAGCCCTCACTAACAAGAAATGTTTACAGAATTTGCTTCTATACCAAACCAATATTGTAGTTGTATTTTTATGGAACTAGCAATTTTCAGCACCATTACTTTGTCTGATCACACCCAAATTGACTGTAACTATCGCCGGCCGGCAGACTACCCGCACGTATCCGTTAACAACAGGAAGACGGTTCATTGAGTAGGTATCGCACTATTTAGAGGGTTTTTTTACAACAGGGACTGAAAAGGGGCCTTTAAAATTTTAAGTGGTGCGACTAGGGCATGTGGGGCGCTATTTGCACATTTTAAAACATTTTTTTCTTTTATTTTAGGCCGCATAGTTTTCGACTTATGATGAAAAATGTAAAAAAAAAATACCGTTCCCCCCCCCCCTTATCTCCGAAGTTTGCAAAGAGAAAAATCTGAAATAATTCTATGTGATAGTAGTTTATGTAAAGATTATAGGAAAAATAAAACGATGTCTCAATTTAACACGCTTTTTTAGAAATTCAAAAAACAAACAAAAAATTAATATGTTTCTCTACCAGTCAACAGATGGCCCTGACCTAATAAAAATTAAATTAGTTCCACTATCGGTCAAGAGATGACGCTGGCCTAAGAAAAAAAAAGTTCCACTATCGGCCAAGAGATGGTGCTGACCTAATACTGCAATAATAATTTTATTATTCTACAGCTCTGCAGAGTTTTTATTAAGATGGTACGAAAACCCTCGGTGCGCGAGTCCGTACCTACTTACTACTTACCTACTATTTATTTTGTAAAGTTAATGTTTTACCTTTTTCGGGACTATAATTTGTTATTTTATCGTGTGCGTATGCATTCCACGACTTGTCTGCTCTTTTGGGCATAGATCTCTTTTTTAAAGTTGTCGGTTGAGAATTATAAAATAAATAATATAAAATATTTTGAATCCCAATTTATTTAATTATAAATATTATACAAATTATATTCTTAGCATTATGCTTATTATGAACTACCTACCTACCTACTTAAAACTATTTAATTGTTTAACATTTCCTTCGATATATTCTAAAAAGGCATATTGGCTGTATACTTTTTAGTTCAGTCTAAAAAACTGATCGCAAAATACAAAAAATAAACAAATTATGTTGTTTATATCACCCACGCACGCTATAGTGGGTAAAACTTTTTTTATGGCAATACCTATCTTAGGGGGGCCCTATTACCCGCTGCTAGCGCCGCCAATACATTTATTTTTATTACTCGTAAACCAAGTCATTATTTAAAAAATTAGGAAGGCATGGATCTTAGTTTTTTTTTAAATAATTACTTGTTTTCAGGGATTGATAACGTTATTTTTAAATATAACGTTATTTCTTACTTTTTTTACCGTTACTTTTAACATTAACGTTTTGTCAATAAATAACGTTACTTTAGATAACGTTACATTGAAATTAACGTTATTTCAGTAAATAACGTTAATTTTAACGTTATTTCTTACTTTTTGTTATCGTTACATTAAAATTAACGTTATTCCAATTAATAAAGTTACTTTTTACCGATAATTGTACCGGTAAAGTTTAACGCTATATTTAACGGTAATTTCACCGGTACAATAATTTTAATGTTATTTTTACCGGTAAATTTACCGATAAAATATTTTAACGGTATTTTTAACGAAATTTTTTTTGTATCGTTATTTTTTTAGCGGTATTTCAATCCCTGCTTGTTTTACGAGTAATTAAAATAAAAGTATTGGCGGTGCTAGTAGTAGGTACTACGGCGCCTTAAGGCCGTGGCCTCGAAAAAAAATACGTTTTAAAATTTCATTTAAAAATGAAAGGAACCTTCTCAAAATTAATTATAACATGATTAACATATCTTATTGAACTTAAATGGTTCCTAATTCTTATTTTGACATGGTTCATCTCGATTTTTGACACAATCATTAAATGAATGGTGCTTGCTTATATTATGCCAATCATAAACTAAAGTTAAATATGGCGATAGAATAGTGGGTTAAGAATCGATTTGATGTTCTGATTGATAAAAATCGTCTCCAAAGAAAGATATGTACGTACACTTTAGATTAGAATCATATCAAATTAGATAAACCCTCAACAAGAAGATAATGTAGGTAATATGATACAGTTCTATTCTAAGGTGCACATTTCATCCTTATTATGGCAATAAAGTTAATAAAATATAGGTATCGAATTTTTAGATTTTAGCATTCACAATGCTATTTTTATATAGGTATTAAGTTACTTAATATAATTGAAAAAATACAAAAAAAAATCAACTCACCCGTAGCAGCTCAGACGGGACTCGAACCAGCACCCTTAGGATTCCGGCCCAATGCACTAACCAATTATGCTACCGAGTCGCTAGTGGGAGTGGCGAAATTTTCTAGCACTTTTTACGTTTTCGCTGTAAACCAGCGTTATTTCATCAATGTGAAGAATTACCTTCAACATTCGAATGCAACATATTTACAGATGTCAGACAATCGATTAAGATGAAACAGATATATAAAATTGAATTTTTAGACTTTAGCATTCACAATGCTATTTTTATATATTAAGTTACTTAATATAATTCTAAGGGTGCGGGTTCGAGTCCCGTCTGAGCTGCTACGGGTGAGTCGATTTTTTCTAGTATTTTTTCAATTATATTAAGTAACTTAAAATATAGGTATTTAAAAAGATAGTATGCAAGAAAAGTAGTTAGTACCTACTTAAGGGTAAACATGAGCACGTGACTCGCTATTCGTCGGAACACGCTAAAATATAATTATGTAAAAGCTAAAATCCTGGGGACCCACGTTATGTGCCAACAATAGCGAGTCGTTCATTCGAACGTGCTAATGTTTAACCTTAACAACAGTATTTTTTTAACATTAGATATTTTTAAATTTAAAGTGAATATAGTATTTTTTCAGCTGAGCTGAGTATTGCTCAGTTGAAGTGGCAATGGGCGGAACACATAGCGAGAAGAACCGATAACCGTTGGGGCGGAAAGGTTCTGGAATGGCGACCCGCACCCAGGGACTAAAATACCGTTAAAAAAATAACGTTAAAAATACCGTTAAAACATTTTATCGGTATTTACCGGTAAAAATAACGTAAAAAATATATAACCGGTAAAATTACCGTTAATTATAGCGTTAAACTTTACCTGTAAAATTATCGGTAAAAAAGTAACGTTATTAATTGGAATAACGTTAATTTTGAAGTAACGGTAACAAAAAGTAAGAAATTACGTTGAAATTAACGTTATTTATTTAAATAACGTTAATTTCGTTAAAATAACGTTAATTTCAATGTAACGTTATCTAAAGTAACGTTATTTATTGACATAACGTTAATGTTAAAATTAACGGTAAAAAAAGTAAGAAATAACGTTACATTTAAAAATAACGTTATCATTCCCTGCGCGCACCGAACGACGCTCCGTGGGTAGGCCCCCGACAAGGTGGACCGACGATCTGGTGAAGGTCGCGGGAAGCCGCTGGATGCAGGCAGCGCAGGACCGATCGTCGTGGAGATCCTTAGGGGAGGCCTACACCCAGCAGTGGGTGTCGTGCGGCTGATATGATGATGATGATGATAGTATTTTTTAAATGACAGTTAATTAACAAGGAAATACTTACTATCTGAATAAAACAATTTTTCGTAAAGATAAAACATTATCCGTATTAATACAAAATATTTTTAAACACTGTTTAACTAAACACATATTTAAATGTGATGCTGTCACTTTTTTGACAATATTGTTTGACAGAGACAGCATCACATTTAAACATGTGTTTAGTTAAACAGTGTTTAAAAATCTTTTGTAATAACACGGTATAAGTCTACAACTAAATGGTGCTCATAAGAAAAACCACTCAAAATGCCAAATTAAATTGAAATAATTTCTATATCACTTAATATCCTAGATTTAATATATATTGTCTTCCTTTCATAAAACAAAGCTACAATTCATTGATAGATAACATATAAGTAATAGACTTTCTACACAATAACTAAAATCTATCGATGTTCAATGTGTGTCTGCATTGTTTAAATACTATAACGTTTTTTATTGTACAAAAGGTAATATACAATGTCTAACAGAATTAATGACAAAACCAGAACATGGTAAACAGGGAACATCAAACTGAACAACTTTAACTATGTGACCAACTCTGAAATTCGCGAAAAAAAAATAAACTGTTTTAAACATTTTGATATTTCGCGATTTCGGAGGTGGTCCATAGTAAAAGTTGTTCAGTATAATGGTTAATTCTGTTACACAAAATCAGTACCACAGTAAACTGTGTCAGTACTCTTTGACAATGAAATTATTATTATCAAATACTTATCTTGTTTTTTACAGAATTTTCAGTACACAGGATAGCACATCAAGTTAAACTGTTGAACTGTGAAGACAGCTTTTATAGGTTTATAGACTGTTTGAAGGTCAACTTGTATAACCTGATGTGCGGTTGGTTATCTGTACCTTCAAACAAAATTTATTGTTTGTTAAGTCACAGCATATTATGAAATTCTTTTCAGACTTTTAGCATTAAAATCAACATTGTTTATACAACTTATTTGTAACTTAATAAACTGTAAATAAAATTGCCATGACAGATAATTGAATTGCACTTTTTCCAACTATGTGGCGCCGACATATAAGCGCGGAAAGGGATCGGCATCGCTTCGCTCCACTACTTGCCTAGGTTGCCATGGTAACCGAGGCACAGAATATTATAACAGTACCTACTAAACGAACAGAACACAGAAGATCATCCGCGCGAGAACAATCAAATAACAAGCTACTTGCTGCAACACAATAAAGTTCCATTTCAAGTTGCACAGCGCTGCGTGCCCATTATTATAAACACTTCTAAAGCACTTCTTTTTCTGTTGCGTAGCTCTGTCTCAACCGACACATGACATCCCATCGTGCACTGACTAGACTGAGTCAGCACAAACGGTAGGCTAATATTAACGTTTAAGGGCGCAGTGAGACCCCTTAGCCGAGGCAGAGCGATACCGTTATTTTGCCGATTAGTGTGTTATGCAATTATGGAGTCTCACACAAAGAATATTGAACAGCCTGAGTAAAAGCGATGCTGATCCCTTTCTGCGCTGATATGTCGGCGCCAACGCTAAATTGGCATTACCCGAACATTGCCCCACAGTTAGAGCATCTCCTATTCTTCAATGCGAGACAGCAAAGAATGCCGAGTGGGAAGAACAGAATAGCACAGAGAATACCGAGACAAGTGAAGTCATCTTCTAAGATACCGACACGACAAGCGGGGCAGGCTCCTACTGTGATTATGGGTGGCTGTATGATGATGCTGGTGGCGCCATAGTTTGGGACGTAGGTAGTGCCCGGTGGTGGGGGTGGAACGTTGCCATACAGAGTGTACCCAGGTGGTGGGGGTGGGTACACTACATTGGGTCCTGGTCCCGGTGGAGGTGGCGGTCCTGAAATTGTTTAATTTGACGGTATTAGAAATATGGATCATATGAAAATAGATAATTATATGTGCGAGGAGCTTGGTGGCATAGCGGTTCAGCGCATGGCTTTGCATTTGCAGAGGTTTACTAACTTTTGCAAGGGTCTGTCATACAATGGATGACAAAAAGATGAGTTTTACGTGCTTCAGAATCAGAAGGCATGTTAAGCTATTGGTCCTAGCCGCATACACTTTCGTTAACATCCACCAATCCACATTCAGCCTGCATGGTGTGTTTCGGCCCATCGTCCTCATCCATAAGGTAGGTCAACAACTTATTATTGTAACCCTGATGACATTGCATTTACTAATTTATTATTGTGCAAGTCAGAAATATTTTTAACAAAGGTATTTACATAGCTTATTATTAAAAAATATTGTAATTCAGTATTCTTTGTTTCAAGTGCTTGGTTGGGTTGGGCTGTCAATGATAAAATTACTGAGTTGTGTACATGCAACATAACCTATGAATAGTGATATTATATGATAGCAAATATCCTCTGGCAGTTAATGAGTCACTGTGTTATTGATATGGTTTCTATTTGTTTCACAATTACTTTACATTCTTTAGAGAGGAACATTTGAAGGACGCTAGGACAAAGTTTCATCATGAATTTTATTTTAAAATGTTAGTATGTTGTCAGTTACATCCTGGGCTAGTGTGAAACATTGCGCAGTTCATGGTTACTTAAAACTAATGTTACGGGAGATAGCTTTCTTATCGAAATGATTCACTCTTCGGCAACTATTATCGACAACAAATCAATTTGGTAGGTAGGTACTTTACCGACATTACCTGGAGGAACTGTCGCTGAATATGGTGGAGGCTGTTCTGTTACCGTCGGCTTTTCCATGTTATTAACAGACTATAATAATATACTAGACAAATAACAAACAACCACTTTTCTCTTGAAATATAAATAAAGATAATTTCCACGATCACGTCGTCGTATGAAATCAGCTGTCACTGTCAGTGTCATCTGTTTTCTGCCACTGTCATGTTATTCACGTCTTGTGCATTCCAGCAGACCAATCGCAAAGTCATCGATCACCACAGAGCTCTTAACCATAGCAGCCAATCGCACCCCGGGGTGAATGAATCTACGCTGTTTCTTACTTCCTGCGTCATTGTCCTCACTCGAAAATGTTTAAAAATCCAATGCATCACATCATCACATGGAATAAATTATGAATATATGCCATCATTTACATTAGAGTACAATGATAAATTGTATAAATTTGCATATTTTTGATTTATTCCTTGAAATCGCTAAAAACAAAACAGCTGTTTCATACATTTTGATATTTTCGTTATAAATTTTTGTACGAAACAGCTGATTTTTTTCGCGATTTCAGAGTTGGTCCCATAGTAAAAGTTTTTCAGTTTGATAGTCCCTATCTACCATATTCGGCTTTATAAGGCTATTACCTGCTATTTAAAACCACCTAGCGACCGGTTCTCATTTGACAGATGAATGTGATACATTGCTTCTTCTTTTTGGGGTAAAAAAAACTTACCAAAGAAAAGTAGCAATGTATGTCAAATGAAACCGGTCGCTAAATAGTTTCTATTTAGATAATCAGCCTGCCAATGTCATCTGATGGCGTGTTAACACGTCTTAACACGTGGCGTCAGACAAATGTGCCGGCACCTTAAGTACTTCGTACAACGAAGTAGAGATAGGAAGAGAAGGCAAAGGAATCTATTAATTCCATATAGCCAAGGTCTTCTAATTCTCATGTTTTTTGTATTTATTGGATCCTGTGCTAGTCTAGTTCAGACAACGGCGGCGGCGGCGGGAACCGCGTGGTTTTGACAGGCGATTTGTTATACCATAGCATAGAAGGCTATGGTTAGGCATATTGTTCGCTCAGGATTGGGGTGTCAGTTAGGTAGGTACTTGTACAATACTGGTGTCGATTCGGTTGGTACAACTAAACTAAATTGACAGGACTAAACTTAATTTTAGCATCCTGTTCTTGTCTTTTCGATACCAAAAGTGAAGGATGGAAAACTATATTTAGTTTAATCCTGTCAATTTAGTTAAGTCGTTGCCAACCGAATCGTCACTATTGACTTGTTTTGAAGCTAGCCTGGCTCTGTAAATACCATGTAAATACTGACATTAAAAAGTAGGAAATAATGGGAAAGTCACTTTCATTGCCATATTCTGGTCAACGAAAGACGAGACTCGCGTTAATTTAACAGGGAAAGTGGCGCCACCATTTCAGTCTCATCTTTCGTTGACTAGCATGGTTATTTATAATAGTACCTACTTTTTACTCCCTTTTATACTCAATGGCAAAGACCTTTGGTGTCTTGCTTGATCAAACTCAAACCAAGTTCATTTCCTATAGGAGCCCCTAGACGATCAAGCATTTCTTGTCAATCATTTACATTGCATTTACCATTTGGGGGCGTGGCCTACTTTTGATTGGCCACGGTAATCTATCTATTCTGTGGTGCTTGTCAAGCATCGCTCCTAGACGATCAAAATGTGATTGACAAGCAATGCAATGTAAATGATTGACAAGCAATTTTGATCGTTTAGGGGGTCCATATCATTTTCCACCTAGGCACAACCAGTATTCTTGGGTTCATGCAATACGAATCACACAATTTTACACCGCGGAGGATGGAAAGCGTTTGAAATGGAAAATAATTTTGTGTAGCAGTATGATGAAACTTATCTCTATTGCATAGGTATTGTGCAAACTAGCAAGACTAGTGTACTTGAAGAGCTCGGTGGCGCAATGGTATAGGCTATTTGCGCCACCGAGCTCCGTATAGCACTATTCCGTATAAAGCGTATAGCGCATGGTCTGGCCCAGCGATTGCGGGGGAGCAACTTTCGCAAGGGTCGGTTATGGGATGGGTGTCAAAAAATTAAATATCTCGAGCTCCTCTGTTCTTCGGAAGGCACTTTAAAGCCGTTGGTGCCGGCTGCATTTGCAGTCGTTAACACCTACCAATCCGCATTGGGCCCGCGTGGTGGGTTATGGCCCAGTGTGCGAGAATACGCGCGAACTCCCTGAAAGACGCTCATCCTCTTTTTTGGCTCGGGTCAATGATTATTAAACTATGTACAGTCGGCAATGAAAGTCGCTTAAGGCGTAGTGAAACTAGCGCCGCCACTACATTTATTTTTATTACTCGTAAACCAAGTCAATATTTAAAAAACCCTCATGTAATAATCTCTCAAATTGTCTCTTAATATTTTTTTAATAACTCTTCAAAAGTTTTCATTCTTTCTGTAAGTTTTTAAATCCATTTTAGCTCAAAGTGGCCACTTTTGGCAATTATGGATTTTAAAACTTACAGAATGAATAATAACTGTTGGAGTTCTTTCGTTGCTGACCGTACCATAAAATTCCCTTCCATTGCAGACGTTTTTTATTTTATTTTATTTATTTATTATAAACAAAGAGGATACAATATGGGGTTACAAAATAGTCCCACAAAACCAACTAGTCGGTTTGACTGTGGGATCTTCAGTTTCTTTCGCCCGGGGTTAAATTGTATTAAACCTAAGGCAAATGTAAAAAAAGACTCCTTGAACTTCAATATATTCATTATATTTCACAAAACAATAACTATTAACGTCAGTAGCCAATTATTTTTAACAGAACGCTATATTTACAATTGCATTTTGTTCAACGATGTCAACAACTTTATTGCATTTATTATGAAAACTTAAAATTAAATAATAACTACCATTATTTAAGGGGCCATAATAGGAAAACATGGTTTGCGCGGGCCATATTTTTATATAGTAAACGTAAAGTTGTAGCTACAAAAAACATACGACAAGCTAAAGAGATAATCTAGTACCTACAAGTATTAAATTGCGTATAAACCTCACAGATGATTGTAAAAAAAATCAGAATATCATCAAAAGCGCTTGTCGCGGGCCATATTTTTGGCGTAAATAATAGCGGATACGTATTGAATTCTACATCAAAATACACTTTAACGTATACTGTGCAGTTGCTCCAATAACTTTTTTTAAGAAAGATGATTGTGCTAAAGATTATGATGAAAAAACAACGAAAAACATCGAAAAAGTGCAGAAGTGAGGTTATTTTCCATACTCTTTACACGTAAAGAAAAAGACAGAGACAAGTGATTTCGCGTAACGGAGCCTTAAAGACAACCTGCTGCGTAACGGTAACGTTGTATGTAATTTAATTGAACTTATCGTATCAGCTGATGTATGCTACAAAGAGAGTCAAATATTACGTCGGAACTTTAACACATATATTTTTTTATAATTCACTTAATTTAGTAACGAACAGAAGGCGCCTTTTATCAACTTTTCTACATAATTATGTAAGTAAATATAATAAACGAAACCCGTTCATTGCTATCCATAGAGGCGAAATTTTAATTATTTTCTCTAGTTTCGTTATCTTTCGTCTGCCTCTTAAATTGAATGATATGTAAGTTCAATACAAAAGTCAAAAGGTGAGGTTAATTTGCCATAATAATGAAAGGGTTACTCTTACTACTACTATTTTAGAAATTATTATAATGTGCGTCATCACCTTATTTTCTATTCTATTTTTTATGAACAACTGGCTCCAATGTTTCGATAAGAGTAAACATTTTTATAAGCTAAAGATGTAAGGGAAAATGTTAACTTAAAATTTTACACAATAATAATAAAAGACAAATACAAAAATAAGTAGGTAAACCATCATTCTATCATTTATATAGTTACCAAATTCTACAAAATAGATTAATTAATGTAATAATTTATAACTAGCTTATTTGGAATTACAAATAAAAGCAAAATATACAATTTAATGTAAACTTAGGAAATTACTTCGCTAAGCTATATCTGATCGAAGTCGCTAAGATAAAATTTATATTTACACACAAAAGTAAAATGTTGATATTAGAAGTAAATAATGAAGTCGTTATTGATTGACATTGCTTCTAAGTTGAGTGCATAAAAATATCTCACTTTTGTTTATAAATACAAATAAAGGTTTCATACTTTAATACCTATTCCTAGTGATTCCTGTCATTTCATCATACCTTAAATGACATAAGTATACACACAGAATCGATACAATTTATCACAATAAAATGACACATTTAGGTCTATTTTCGTACAATAATATTATTTATTTAATAGTTAACTAAACCAAGCTATTAACAGAAATATAAAACATTGGCTTCAAAATTAAGGAGCAACTTAAATAAAATTGTTCATGTCCATTGTCAATATTCGAATGATTAATTAAAACGATCAAACGAACGAAAAAAGTCGGACAACTAAAGTCCGCGTCACAAAAGCAGAACCACGGAATTTGGATGGTATTCAAATTTGATTTATAATGCAGTTGGAATAAAGCTTATTTTGCAATGACTGAAATGATACCAACGCCTCATCTAAGATATTTCTTTTATGGCGCCGATTCTATCTGCCTCACCAATAAATGAAAAATAACTTTATATCTAGAATAAACAAAAAGTTTGTTCATGAATATGAATGAATATGACGAAGAGATAAGGGTGTTGTCAACTTTTTTGCATTCAATACAATATTTGTGGTGAAAAAGCTCAAAAATACATACTTCTATTATACTAAGATTAAAACAATTTGTATTTATTTTTAAATAATGTGTATTTGAAACATTCATGGCCTACACAATTCAACAAGTGTTTAACTTAAGTCACTGTGTAATGTAGTGTTCACATTTAAACAGTGTTTTAAAATCGTTTGTAGTAAGCCTGTCAGTGTCTGAAGATATAAAGACCTATTCTCGTCGTCTCATTGGGGAATATCGGAAAAAAGTTTTTTTCCATACTTTTTCTTGATCTATAGATAATTAATTCCCAAGGGGGGCCTGGCAAAGCTAGGGGGGAGTGGTTGACAACGGGAATAGATAAGTAGCCTCGACCACCGCCGTAGAATAGCTTGTTTGTCGGTATTTTACAAGACGCACTTCGGAGAGTGTGCGAAGGAATAGGGATGATGACAACTTTTTTTATTTTATGTTACATAAATTACCTCTCAAAAAAGAAACATTGGTAAAAGAATTATTTCGCTAGCATGAAAACTGCCCGAGATATCACAGTGTGAAATGCACACAAATGGACTCGCCCAAAAACGCTCCATACTAATGGCTTCCTAGTTATGACGTCACGCCTGAGAAGTTTGTATGCAACGCGTAGGAAATTTGTTCGGCAGCTATATTAAATATTGTGTTTATCAAAATAGTTTCTTAGACAAATTTGCTATACATTTTACGGACTAATTAAAGGTATCATTTATTTTAATAAATTTTATACTTTTTAAATGGACTTGTCCACCCAACTTTGAAGGGTCATAAAATAAATAATATGCAATATATAAAACCAAGAGGTATACAAGCTACTCTAAAAGTTTAATATGTTTACGATTTTTATTAGTATTTCGTTATTTTATTCATTAGTCATCATCCCTATTACACGAATTAATTCCTCCAGCCCCATTCCACCATCGAAGCACTGGACGCAGATTAGCGTACCACCCTTGTCCATCAGCCACTTTTAATGTCCCCACTGCTGGGGCACAGGCCTTCCTTACGGGTGGATAAGGAGGACGGGCCATAACCCACCACGCGGGCCCAATGCGGATTGGTGGGTGTTAACGACTGCAGATGCAGCCGGGACCAACGGCTTAACGTGCCTTTCGAAGCACGGAGGAGCTCGAGATAATACATTTTTGATCACCCATCCCATGACCGACCCTTGCGAACGTTGCTTAACATCCGCAATCGCTGGGCCAGGCGCTAAGCCACTGCGCCACCGAGCTCCTTATGTTGTACCACCCTTATGTTGTTGATATTCCAACCATCCGCACAAAGCATTTTGCTAACACTTTTATAATGAGAACAGCTAAGGAATGGAACAGCCTGCCTGCTGATGTGTTTCCTAATAGTTATAACTTGGGCCTTTTTAAGGCTCGAATGAACAGGCTTTATCTAAGTGAGCATGCTCCATCGTAGTCCGCAACATCACTTAACACCAGTGGCCCTACCATGAGTTAATGCAAACTGTTTACGTTACCGTAAACTATCGGATTTACTGCTCATAGTCAGTGCGAGTGAAAGAGACAAAACGATAGTTTGCGATAACGTAAACAGTTTGCATCAACTCATGGTAGAACCACTGGTGTGATTGTGGACAAATGCTCACTTATTTTCAATAAAAAGAAAAGACGGTTCATAGTTTATTTCCCGATATCCACGAGTGGTGGACAATATGGAATAGGTCAGATATAGCGGTGGTCTAGAAGCGCACGGGCGCCCAGCAGCCGGAGTGGTCGTCGCGGCGGTAGTAGTGCGGCCGGTTGTCCGGGAACACCGTTACGGCCGGGAACGGGTGCTGCTGGATGAACTTCAGCGTCACGCGGATCTGGCGACCACATTCAATATGAGAATTAAGATATACAGTGGGATTATTCCACTTTGCCCCACCAAGCGTCCCCACTGGTGCCCTTCTTTAAGACAGATTAGCTTTACGACACAATCGCATCACGGCAGATTAGCTTTAAGACAGAAATGGTACAATCGATGGAGAATGTAACATCTTTATTTTCACTTTTTATTTATACTTATATTCACCAATGGGACACTTGGTGGGGAAAAATGGAATAATAATTGTGTCATCGGACTGATCCAGCCACAAGTCCACGCCGCGTAACGAGTCATAGTTTAACGGGACATCATCACTATCAGCAAACAGCATAGGTGCTATCGATAGTACTCACATTGTGTAAAAAGTGCGGCGGTTCCACGGCGGGCGTAGTGCTCAGGTGCTGCAGTATGAAGTCATCGGACTGATCCAGCCACAAGTCCACGCCGCGTAACGGGTCGTAGTTGAACGGGACATCATCACTATCAGCAAACAGCATAGGTGCTATCCGATAGTACTCACATTGTGTACAAAGTGCGGCGGTTCCACGGCGGGCGTAGTGCTCAGGTGCTGCAGTATGAAGTCATCGGACTGATCCAGCCACAAGTCCACGCCACGTAACGGGTCGTAGTTGAACGGGACATCATCACTATCAGCAAACAGCATAGGTGCTATCCGATAGTACTCACGTTGTGTACAAAGTGCGGCGGTTCCACGGCGGGCGTAGTGCTCAGGTGCTGCAGTATGAAGTCATCGGACTGATCCAGCCACAAGTCCACGCCACGTAACGGGTCGTAGTTGAACGGGACATCATCACTATCAGCAAACAGCATAGGTGCTATCCGATAGTACTCACGTTGTGTACAAAGTGCGGCGGTTCCACGGCGGGCGTAGTGCTCAGGTGCTGCAGTATGAAGTCATCGGACTGATCCAGCCACAAGTCCACGCCACGTAACGGGTCGTAGTTGAACGGGACATCATCACTATCAGCAAACAGCATAGGTGCTATCCGATAGTACTCACATTGTGTACAAAGTGCGGCGGTTCCACGGCGGGCGTAGTGCTCAGGTGCTGCAGTATGAAGTCATCGGACTGATCCAGCCACAAGTCCACGCCGCGTAACGGGTCGTAGTTGAACGGGACATCATCACTATCAGCAAACAGCATAGGTGCTATCCGATAGTACTCACATTGTGTACAAAGTGCGGCGGTTCCACGGCGGGCGTAGTGCTCAGGTGCTGCAGTATGAAGTCATCGGACTGATCCAGCCACAAGTCCACGCCACGTAACGGGTCGTAGTTGAACGGGACATCATCACTATCAGCAAACAGCATAGGTGCTATCCGATAGTACTCACATTGTGTACAAAGTGCGGCGGTTCCACGGCGGGCGTAGTGCTCAGGTGCTGCAGTATGAAGTCATCGGACTGATCCAGCCACAAGTCCACGCCGCGTAACGGGTCGTAGTTGAAAGGCCCGATGCGGAGCATGCCTACTGCGTTGTCGTAGATGTCTAGCACCTGGGATTGGGATGATATCTTACTTTTATAATTTGTATGAGTTATTTAAAACGTGTTGCCTAGGTAGATATGATACAATGCATAGTTACAACCCCGATTATTATAAAACCTGAAAACCGCCACTTTTTTTAAGATAAAAGGCATTTTTTTCCTGATAAGGCCTATTTCCGTTGTCTCCTCACCTTTGTTTACCACTGGGGAGTATCGGAAAAAAAGATCGGAAAAGAAGAGAAGAAAAAAAAGAGAAAAGAAGAATTTCTATACATTTCTTCCCGATATCTCGCAGTGGAGGACAACGGGAATAGACCGTCGCAAGGGTAATAAATAGTGGGAAGTCCACGCTATTTTTACCGCCTAAACATATGAGAAATCATCAATGGTCGTGGCGTACTACACAATGTACTTATTTCGATAATTTCGATAATTTCGACAAAGACACTCATTAGTAAGCATTTCTTCAATGGCGAATAATTCCGTTATTTTTTGTCAATTCTTAAACTATTGTTTTTGATTCATTTATGCTAATTTTAATTTAAGCTCACATTAGATTTAGCTATACTTACGCTAACCGTGTGAATCTATTATTAGCTTTTTAAGTTTATACTTTGTAATTTAAAGATACTGGTGTCGATTCGGTAGGCAAAAATTGACAGGACTAAACTAAATTTAGTTTTCCATCCTTTTCTTTCTGTATCGAAAAGACAAGAACAGAATGCTAAAATTAATAATAGTCCTGTCAATTTAGTTAAGTCGTGCTAACCGAATCGACACCATTGTTGTGTAAGCTGATGATTCACCGAATAAAAAAGAAATAAATAAAACGCGGGCCCAAACTAGGCGCGAGAGTACATTACTTCAAATAAAGACGTGTCGTTGTTTAGCCTTTTTTTTTTAGGCGACCCGTATCAGTCCGCTGAAAGTTATGGCAACTCTATGGATAGCTAGCACCTACGCGGCCGCTCGGCATCAGGCTAGTTGACAAAATTTCAATAACTGCTTAATATTTTAGCTTATTAGGCATTTTATCGAAAAAAAGGTTTATTTATTTTTAATCGAGCGTTTACATTATAAATTTCGCGTTTTAAAAAACCAATTTTAATTTGGTTCCAAAACGCACAAGACTGTCATGGCGTCTTGAATGACGTCACGCCGTGCGAAACAAACCAAAGAGCGATCGTGTCTTCGTACGTTATAGCTAGTTTTTATCGTTTAAAAATGAATTTCTCATATTATAAGTACTGTATAGTGCCCCAGTGTGATAACACGACTATAAAAACGCCAAACCAGTTATTTATATATGTTCCAAACAATGGAGAAATACGGAAAAAGTGGCTAAAACTTGCGTTCGGTTGTGGTTAGGTTGCACTCGGAGTGTAGGTTTAGAACGCGCCTCCGGTAGTGATACCCGAAACGTCAAAGACAAGATTGGAGTTTCGCACGGCGTGACGTAACGCTTTCGGATTGGTGTTCACTGTCACGTGACTAAAGGTTTCATTTTACGAAAAAATTTTTTTTTAAATATTATTAATCTTTAACGCTTTTAATAATTAAAATTGTTTGTTATTTTATCCATAATATAATTAATCATTATAAACCCCTATCCATTATATTTATTCTTAATGGAAACAAGCCTTCTGCCAAAAACAAGCGACTATCGCCTACTTCCTCGGTATTACCTGCGCAGTGTGTGGTCCCCCGGTGATCATGCGCGCGCCCCTCAGCGGCAACTCGGGTCCCTTGTCGGGGAACGTCGCCGGGAACAGTTCCCCGGCGCGCACGTCCACGCCGACGCCGGTGACGAGCGGCGCCGCCGACCCGCCGCCCAGCGCCGTGTTCAACTCGCAGCAGCACGCGAGAAGTAAATCGATCTCTACCGACAGCCGGTGGAATGACACTGGAAAGACCAATATAGTTTAATTATATTATATTTTCACGCCTAACAACTGGACTCATTTTTTTTTGTGTTCTGTTTTTATTTGCAATCAGTTGCACTTGTAATTGTCATTGCGGGTGAACTCTTCACTGAGAGTTTCTCCCCCTCAGGTCCTTCGAGCATTACTCCAGTTGAAGTATGTCTTTTCTTTTAAGCCTTTTTATGTAGCTACGACTGGTCAATTGTTTTTACTAATGCATTGGGATGTTTTTCAAGGCGATTACGGTATTTTTCAGAGTTACTTTGAATTTCTTCCTTTACTGTGTTCATTCCCAGATGTTTATGTATCTCTGAGTTTGTGATATACCAGGGCACTTTAGCTATATTACGCAGAATAATGTTTTGCATTCTTTGTAACATGGATATGTTGGAGTTGCAGGCGCTTCCCCAGAGTTGGATACCATACATCCACACTGGTTTTAGCGTGCTTTTGTATATTAGCAGTTTGTTATCTGTCGATAGTTTGGTGTTTCGTCCAACAAGCCAGTACGGACTCATTTTGATGATTTTTTTTTAGTTAAGGTACTAACTAGGTAGGTATGTTGTACTAACAAGAATACTTGTGGCTAGTGAGCCGTAGGCTCGCTAAAATTGTGTTGTTGTAGATGTTACCTCGAGGTTGACACAGCTTTTGGAAATGTCATGTTTGTTAGTTTAGGTATTCTTTTAGTATGTCTATTCTAAACTAGATGGCGCTTTGAACGTTTTTCGAAAGGGTGATTTTTTTTTCGCAAAATTTTGAAAAACTGGCGCTCGATAAAAAAAATACATAATTATCGACAGCTCACAAAATTTCACGAAATTCGGTTGAGAAATGCGACCTGTAGAGGAAAACAAACGGACTAGACATACAAAAGCATTTTTGCCTAAGCTGAAGCAGAGACGCTTCGCTCCGGCTTTGCTGGAAGTTAGTAGAATACATGTTTTAATTACATAATTTCCAGCATACTCTATTGATTGGTTTGATCCTTTAATCAATGCCCATTTATAATTATTAGATCATCATCAGACTCGAAAATACTTAGAATTGAAAATGCTAATCATTCAGTAGTTAAAGACGTAAAAACGTAACAAACAAACAAACTTACGATTGCATTTTTATTTTTGTGAGGAAGCAATGTGCGGTCAGCCCTAATAAATTAAATCATCTTTTGTGTAAACCTTAATGGCAGGATAATTTGGCTGATTCACAAATCGTCCGCCAGTCGGCGCACTACCGCTAACTTTGCGCTAGTGTAGATGTAGACCTGTCATTTTGTTGTTTTCTATATGTTTGGTATCAATTTTTGGATGTTGGAAGCGAATAAATGTAAATTTTTCCTCCAACACATTTTGGTTTTCTTCAATCTTTAATTCGTTTAGGTACTGACTGACCAACTTCCATAATAATTATTTATTAGAATCAATCATTTCAGATATAAATTAAAATAAATTGGAAAATCGGGGTAAATGCCCATACAAAGGTCTCCAGCAGCAGTAGCGCCACCAAGCGGAATAAATTTTGTGACATCCCCCTATTATAATTAGGTATTTATTAATATGAACGAAAATCAATTGCATTATGCAAACAATACCAGTTATAAATAACGTTTTTGGAACTCATACTGCGTATCGGTGACTCTGTCTGTGGTGACGCTGGTCGCATTCCGAGACGAGTACATTTCATAGATAGCAGAGCAATCGAATCATTGATCGTCCGCTAATCTGCAAATATACCAAACACACGACTGTATGTATGTACGCTACGCACTCTACAGCCAAAGTCTATTTCAAAGCAGAATGTTATCTGTAGAAAAGTTTAATGCTTTGACATAATAATTATAATATTTTGTGCTTGAGATACTTGCAAAATTATAAAGTAAAGTAAGTCTAAGGCTTGTATTTATAAACCGCTCTCAATGTTGAAAGCTATCTTAAGATCATACTTGAGATGTTCTTCTTATAGGAACAGCATCTCAGGAATTATCTCAAGATAGCTCTCAACGTTGAGAGCGGTTTATAAATACGGCCGTTGTTAGAACTCGGATAAAGAAATGTACTCCCACATTAGACACTGACTGACACATCACTACACTTGACTGTACTAACGCTTCGTTCTGCCCGCGTATTACAATTTAAGAGGTTGTAAATTACAACCTCTTAAAACTTGCCAGTTTTCTTTCTGTAATGGCTATCAATGTGCCTCTTCTTTTTCTAACCCCCCCCCCCCTGGTCTTTGCTCTGACATTACCACCTTCGCCAGATTCTGGTAAAACAGAGCTAGCATAATTTTCTATGACTCATCCCGGAAAACGAAAGTGAAGAATGTAAAGATCCGATCGTCATATTCGGAGATGTCGACGTTCTGTCTGCGCATGCGCTGCCACTACAATAGAGGCGCGTCTGCCCACGCGCCGTTCCACTAATAATTTCATGTTGGCAGCGATACAACGGCTTATTGTCGCGACCTTTGCGTCAATCTCAATTATTTATTTCCGAGTTCAAACGCTCAAGTTTTGGGTTAATTGTTGACAAGATTTTCCGCCTTTAATCGTGACTAATTTAATGTGGTTTAATTATATTTAAACTCATCATGAGATGGAGAATGCAATTATTTATGAATTAAAGTGCACGTTAAAAGCTACTGATTGATGCGTGCGGTGCGGATAATTTTCTGATGCCTCTACAATTCGATTCGAATATAATATACTATTATTTATTCTGTGATATATTTTGCAACTCGAGTCTGCCCTCGAACCCCGAGCGTTCACCAAGTGGCGGGGTATACGTAAAGTATTTCCCGGAGGATAAAAAAAAAGGGTATTCGACTGCTAGCTGCTGAACTCGCACCACCAACTGGGCTGGCTTTTGACATTTGTTCATTACTAACCTAACCAGTGCAACTCGAAAAGTTCTAAATTCAAAACTCGGGGTATCCGACTGCTACAGTACGAGGCAAACATCTTGACACTTTTTCGGCGGAGTGGGGATCAGTTCGCGCATGTGGACTTGCGAGCGACCAATAGCACGTGCACCTCTCCTGCTGCCGCCCGCGTACCTCACTGCTTACGCCAAAATACGCGTTCCGCGCAATCCCCAACCGATTTCAAGATGTTTGCCTCATACTGTAGTTGTCAAACGCGCGCCACCCACCATCACGGCTGGCTTTATGACATATTTGTTAATTAAAAGAATACTCACACATAATATTAGCAAACAGCTCGTCGGAATAGCGGTGAGGGTCAGTGAAGCCCCCGACCAGTTGCAACTCGAGTCTCCCCTCAGGGTATCCGACTGCTAGCTGCTGAACGCGCGCCACCATCGCGGCTGCTGCTTCCGCCGTGCCCGAGCCATCGAGGTGCGATAGTGCAACAGCGCCAGATCCTGTACAATTTCACAGTTTTGTTTATTAAAGTGGCTAACAAAAAGCAAAACTAGTTGGAATTCTCTTGAAAATAATTTAAAAATAAATAAATCATATTTACCTGAATGTCTGACCACTACTATAATACATGATGTAGCGTCATCTGAACCGATGATGCTTACGTTTTCTGAAATAAGAAAAAAACATGTTATTAATCAACAAACAGCAAACAGCGGATTATTCGTGCGCGACAGCAACTGGGGTATCTCATGTTATAGCTGGCCAGCAACTGCGCCACGCCGCGTACCTGTAGCCGGGGAGGCTGGCCCAGCGTGTGTGACGTCACAATACTTACTGTCGTGTGGCACGGCGGCGGCGAGCTCGAGCTGGCCCACGTACAGTAGCCCCTGCGGCGGGACGACGCGCGCGGCGGCGGCCAGCAGCTGCGCCGCCGCGTCGCTGTAGCCGGGGTGGCTGGCCCAGCGTGCGTGACGTCACAATACTTACTGTCATGTGGCACTGCGGCGGCGAGCTCGCGCTGGCCCAAGTACAGCAGCCCCTGCGGCGGGACGACGCGCGCGGCGGCGGCCAGCAGCTGCGCCGCCGCGTCGCTGTAGCCGGGGTGGCTGGCCCAGCGTGCGTGACGTCACAATACTTACTGTCATGTGGCACGGCGGCGGCGAGCTCGCGCTGGCCCACGTACAGTAGCCCCTGCGGCGGGACGACGCGCGCGGCGGCGGCCAGCAGCTGCGCCGCCGCGTCCCTGTAGCCGGGGTGGCTGGCCAGTAACGCACGCACCGACGTCGGGCACTCGTCCGCGAGCACGCCATTCAGCACCACCACCATGCTAACACTGCGAAACAAGAGTAAGGTACTTTAGTTATGTAAACTCCTTAGTTACACAATACAAAGGGCTGTCAATGTTGTCATCGACCATCAAGTCCACATTTTGAAAAATGAAAATGAAAATTTGTTAACACCCACCAATTACACCGCATTGGGCCCGAGTGGTAAGGAAGACAAGTAAATAAGGAAGAAGGAAGGTAAGTAAATAAGGAAGACCTGTGCTCCAGCCATAGGGACATTACTTTATGGCTGATGTGCAAATATGTTTGATCCTATTGATGATATTTCAAATTTTAAGCCTTTGCAAGGACTTGCTTAGTTATAAATATACGCTCCCGTTAAGTTACGAGAATTATCCACTTGTTATTACTCCTGCTTACTGGATTGTGATTCTATTGTATGTAGGTAATATATTCAGAGTGCACTGGGGTCATTTACACACTTACTTCGGCTCACATTTGACGGTGGCACTGGCACATCCTTTTCATTGGAAATAATGATGCTGAAAACTTATTGATGAATGAAACTAACGAATATGTTGAAGAAATAAAACTATTTAGAGATACTATGCGCATCGAAGAAGATACACTTGCTTTAGATAACAGTTTTGAGCGATGAAATACTTGCATAGGCGCAAGAGTTGTAAATTAAGTACAAAATACACTTGTCGAGATTGACTTACTAACTAGATCAAGATACTTTATAACCAGAAATTATACTAAAACTTACAGTGGTATTTGAACGATAAGCGTACACAAGATGAGCAATATTGATAACTTAAGCGACATTCTTACTTATAAATAGCCACACACACTGAGTATGAACAGCGTAAATTGGGTAGTAGGTAGGTACGTTATTTTAAACGATCAGACTAGAACTAAGCTTACAATACAAGAGGTGCTTGACTAAAACCTTATAGTTAAAACATCAATAACATCTTTAGATAACACGACTGACTACAATTCTGGGAAATCTAAAGCATACACTGTGTTGAATCGCCTGCTCATTTCATATGAGCAATGTCGCAGCAGCGTTAAACTGCAGTTAACGAATATTGATATTTTTTTTGTGTGGGTTTACTCGCAATAAATTGTTAGCCTGTTGAATTTTGATCTCCGTCTTTTAATATCCTTTTATCTTGAATATATCTTATAACAGCGTTCTACATGGTCCTTCGAGCCGGATAATTAAGTAATTACTGGTGCCATAACTTCGTGGAATATATAAATCATCGGCAGTTATAAGTATTATTCGTGAAATATTGATGTGGAGCGAAATCAACTTGGGTCGTGTCGTCGAGTGCATTAATCGTGGTGTTAACTAAAGACTTTACTATTAAAATAGCCCAGCACTCAAAGGTATTTAAGTGTAAGTAAAGTAAGGAATAATTCGAAAAAAGGTTAGTAAATATTGTTTGGATTTCCTACTTTAATTTTGTCCCTTAGTCACGACATTGTAATTGTAGTCTTTTGGTTAGTAGGTACTGACATAGTAGTATGAGTAATAGTACTATTCCGTTAAATAACGTATAAGTTCAAGTCATACTTAATTAGTTAGGTATAGTAGCATTAATTGCTACATTATTTGAGCTTAAACAATAGTACATTTGTAAAATTATTCATTTAGTTGAGTCATTGTATTTCAAGTAAGTACTTACCTACCTACCTGTTTAACAATTTTGTATGTATAACATTTTGTTCATTAAAACATTATTCTTTTGAAATTAACACAGTTGCAAATGACAAATTTTAATAAAAACTAGTGTAATTAGGTATATATAGTTATCTGAATGTTTGAGTAACTACCTAATTGAATAAGAAGTCAATAAGTGTTTTCATAAAGCTGATTGTCATAAAAATATCATTTTACAATTAAAAATTTAGTTTATAAACAAGTTTATTTAAAAGTTAGTTCATATACCTACAAGTTTGTTGTGGAATACAGTAGTAATTAATAATAAAAAGTCATTAGGTAATATTTATCAGTGTTTTGTTAAAACTTGAAGCTAAGTAGGTAACATAAGTACTTAGTTATCATTGATTGTTACTTGTCTGTTAAACATTCATTTTCACTTTAGAAAGAATTATAATAATTTATCATTGATTGAGACTTTGCCTAAAGTAGTAGGTAGGTATCATAATCTATTGTTGTTATTAATTAGTTTGTATTATAAATTCCAGATTTAATTCCTGAATCTCAGAATGACCCAAGAAACTTTACAAAAGGAGCTAATTAAAAAGCGAGGCAGTTTTAAAGGTCGGCTTACTTATTTTATTAATTATTTAAATACGCTCGAGGAAGAATCTTTAAGTATAAGCGATTGCACAGAACTACAATTGCGTATTGTAAAAATCGAGTCGTTGTATGGGCAATACGATGAGGTCCAAACTCAGTTGGAATGTTTGGTCGAAAATGTGGACGAGCAGTTTAAGGAGCGTTCCGAATTCGAGTCACAATATTTTAAGGCAATTGCAAAGGCTCAAGGTTTGCAAGGTCGTAGTGCAGATTCCTTAAGTATGGTAAGTATGAACAGTGAAAAGAGTGGTCGTGCTAGTAACCATCAATTTGTTAAGTTGCCAACTATTCAGTTACCCAAATTTAGTGGCTCATATGAAAATTACCTCGAGTTTCGTGATACCTTTAGCAGTCTCATCCATAACAATGATGACATAGACGAAATAAACAAATTCCATTATTTACGTGCGTCCCTGGAAGGTTCCGCAGCGGTTGTTATCCAATCCATTGAATTCTCGGCTAACAACTATGCCGTAGCTTGGAAACTGTTGTGCGATAGGTTCGACAATAAAAGGTTGTTGGTACAAAACCACGTATCTTCCTTATTTAATCTTGATACCATTACAAAAGAATCGTCCTCAAACTTAAAGCGCTTAATTGACCAAGTTAACAAAAATTTAAGGGCGCTTGAGACGTTGGGCGAACCTGTTAAGCATTGGGACACCTTACTCATTTTTATACTCACTCAAAAATTAGACTCAAAAACTTATCGCGAGTGGGAAGAGTATAAGGGACGCATGGATAAAAATAGCTCCATAACTTTTGAAATTTTCATTCAGTTTGTTCGCAATCGGGCTGATTTAATCGAAACGCTTGAATTATCAAAGGGTTTGCATTCTGGAATTAAACCTCCTACTACTGGTAAAATAAAATCTATGGTTTCAGTGCAAGGTGGTCAAAATCAAGGGACTTCTGAGTCAAATCATCGTGTTTGCCCAAAGTGCAAGGGTGACCATAATTTGGCTCAATGTCCACAATTTTTATCCTTAAGCGTGGACGCAAGACTCAAGCTTTTGCCTAGTTATAAACTTTGTTATAACTGCTTTCGTTCCGGCCATTTCGCTAATATGTGTAAAAAGCCAGGGTGTAAGTTATGTAAGCGTAGGCATAATGCTCTGATTCACTTGCCAAGTGACAAAGGTCAAGGTCACTCGTCAGAGAATGCGCCATCGACTTCTCAAACTCCTGCTCCTGTTACTGACAATATCGCCTTGTCGGTGAATACAAATGGGAATCAAAGTGATGTTCTGTTATCTACCGCTTTAGTTAAATTGCAGGATAACTTTGGTAACGATTATGTCGTACGTGCTGTTTTGGACAGCGGTAGCACAGCGAGCCTTATGACTGAAAGGCTATGTCAACGTTTGAATCTGTCTACCCTTCCAGTTGATCGGTCAATTTTGGGCATAAATAACGCAACGGCGTGCGTAGGCAAAATGTGTCACGTAAACATGACGTCATTGAACAACAGTTTTTCAACCAAACTTAGTTGTTTCATTTTGCCATCTATAACTAGTTATGTTCCAAGTCACGAGATTGACATATCTAGCATACAAATCCCCACTAATATTTGTTTGGCGGACCCTACTTTCTACACCCCAGCGGAAGTAGATATTTTAATTGGCGCTGATCTCTTCTGGGATTTGTTAGGAAGCCAAAAAATAAAGTTAGGTCCCAAAAAACCGGTTTTATGTGAAACACGTTTGGGGTGGGTTATTTCCGGCCCAATTTACAATAATCGTGTCAAATATTCTTCTCCCCATGATATATTTTGCAATTTTAATAATATACATTCGTGCGAAAATCGTGATTTAAATGATATTAGAATAGACCTTACACGTTTCTGGCAGTTAGAGGAAGTTAATTTTAAATCACCTCATTATTTTCCTGAGGAAAGGATGTGTGAAGAACATTTTATTCAGAACACGACTCGTCTTGCTGATGGGCGTTTCTGCGTTCGCATCCCTCTTAAGCAAAATCCTTCTGTTTTAGGTGATTCTTTCCATCGCGCTGTGCATTGCTTGCATTCTTTGGAACGTAGATTAAAGGCTAAACCTGATTTAAAGAAAATGTACCACGATTTTATGACAGAGTATAATCTACTGGGTCATATGTCAGAGTGTGAAAATCCTGATTTACTTTTAACTGGCTATAATATTCCCCATCATGGTATTTTGCGTGAAAGTAGCACAACCACGAAACTTAGAGTTGTATTTAACGCAAGTAGCTCTACAACATCAGGAGTTTCATGTAACGACATTCAGATGGTTGGACCAACTGTTCAGGATGACCTGTTGTCGATTTTGCTGCGTTTCCGGCAGCACAGGTACGTTTTGTCGGCAGATGTCGAGAAAATGTATCGACAGATCGTTGTCCACCCATCTGACAGACATTTGCAATATATACTCTGGCGTGATAATATAGACGAACCTATTAAGAAATTCATTTTGAACACCGTGACTTACGGTACATCTAGTGCTCCATTTTTAGCGACCCGTTGTCTTAAGCAAATAGGTGTGGAGTGCAAGAATGATAAAATTGCTGACGTCATTTTACATGATTTTTATGTTGACGACCTTTTAACTGGAGGGGATGACGTACAAACTGTTTTAACTATACGCCAGGAAGTTACTGATGCTCTAGCTGCTGCTGGTATGCTACTGAGGAAATGGAAATCTAACGAGCCCAGTTTAGTATCTCAAAATTTGCAACCAACATCATTGGATTTGAATATAGGAAGCGATGAGCCTGACAAATTACTAGGCCTCAGTTGGCTTGCAAATTCTGATGACCTTTGTTTTCCAATCGGTGCTTCTATCCCTCGTGGTAATACCAAACGTGACGTCCTTTCGGTTATTGCGCGCATTTTTGATCCCTTGGGTCTGTTGTCCCCATGTGTGATCAGTATGAAAATGTTGCTTCAAAAGTTGTGGGTTGAGAAATTGTCTTGGGATGAGCCTCTAACTAACGACATCAATAAACGTTGGAATGATATTCGCGAATCTTTACCAATTCTAAATGAAATTCGCGTTCCAAGGTGTGTTGTTTGCGTATCATATAATTCGTTGCAATTGCATATTTTTTCAGATGCGTCGGAGAGCGCATACGGGGCTTGCATTTACATACGCAGTATTGATGCTCATGGTGAGGTCCTAGTCCGACTGTTAACGGGCAAAAGTCGAGTAGCACCTATTAAGCCAACTACCATACCAAGATTGGAGTTGTGCGCTGCGTTGTCTGGAACTCGACTTTATGAGAAGGTTAAAACTTCGCTGCGGTTAGACATCAATAAAGTCTACTTTTGGACTGACTCCACCATCGTTTTGGGATGGTTGCGTATGCTGCCTTCCAGACTTCAGCCGTTTGTTCGCAATCGCGTGGCAGAAATCTTGGAAAGGACAGACAACTGTATTTGGCAACACGTCCCAACAGATAAAAACCCTGCAGACCTAATATCTCGTGGAGTGGAAATTAGTAATCTTGCAAATTTAGATCTGTGGTGGAGTGGTCCCGACTTTTTGCATGACCCCTCGAAATGGCCTTTACAGCCGAAACATCTAGAATCATTGCCCGAGACTAAACCTGATGTTTCTTTGACCGCTGCTGTTGTCGATAAAGAACATAATTTAATTAAAATAAATTTTGCCAATTTTTCTAATTATTTAAGATTGGTGCGATCAATTGCATATGTAGTGAGATTCATTAAAGTCTGTAAAAAGGTCTCATTTCCGTCAGTCTTCTTATCAGAAGAGGAATTACATAACGCACTAGATATTATTTTGCCAGTTGTTCAGCTCGAATCGTTTCCAGAATATAATCTTCTTATAAATAAAAAACCAATACCTGCTAAAAGTCAACTTTTAAAATTTAATGTATTTCTGGATGACAAAAATATAATGCGCGTCGGTGGTCGTCTTGATAACTCAAGTTTTTCTGAGGATAAAAAACATCCAATTTTAATACAGTCCACTCATATATTCACAAAACTGTTATTTAAATTTGAGCACAAAAGGTTGTTGCATGCGGGTCCCCGTTTATTGCTTGCGTCTATTCGGGAGCAATATTGGCCGATAGGTGGTTTAGGGTTGGCAAAGGCCTGTTATCACGCTTGTCTTATTTGCACTCGTATGAAGGGTAAAGTCGTGAATCCCTTAATGGGGAACCTACCAAAGGAGCGTATTATTCCTGGTGGTTATCCCTTTGAAACCACAGGCGTTGACTACGCAGGACCAATTATGTGTGCAAGTCGTCAAGGCCGTGGATGTAGGCTGGTAAAGGTATATATTGCACTTTTTATATGTTTTACCACCAAAGCCATTCACCTGGAGTTGGTTGGTGACTTAACAACAAATTGTTATTTACTTGCCTTACGTCGATTCATCTCACGGAGAGGTAAGCCTGTTCACATTTATTCCGATAATGGTACCTCATTCGTTGGCGCATACAACGAATTATCGAAATTTTTAAAACAAAATTTTAGTTCCTTAGGCGAAAGCGCTGCCAGCGAAGGCATTAATTTTCATTTTATCCCGGCCTATGCTCCTCATTTCGGAGGTCTCTGGGAGGCAGGAATTAAATCAACGAAGTATCACCTAAAACGAGTGTTGGGGAATTGTAACTTGACATATGAAGAACTTAACACCACATTAGCGCAAATCGAAGCAGTGTTAAATTCGCGACCCTTGACACCGCTCTCTTCGGATCCTGCCGACTACACTCCACTGACGCCAGGGCACTTTTTAATTGGGCGATCACTTACTGCCATGCCTGAACATGATTATAGTTCTCAGCCTACTAACCACTTGACACGATTTCAACGTATCGAACAACTTCGCCAACATTATTGGACCAGATGGAGCAAGGAATATGTCACTGAGCTGCAACATCGTGTCAAATGGCGTTCGTGTCAAGACAACTTGAAGGTTGACACCTTGGTAGTAGTGAAGGAGGAAAATCTTCCACCATTAAAATGGAGACTGGGAAGAATCGTGGCTGTCCATCCTGGACCTGATGGCGTCGTACGCGTGGCCGATATAAGGACTGCGAGCGGAGTGATAAGGAGGGCTTTTAGCAAGATCTGCCCCTTGCCTATGGCCGTGGATCCAGCTTCTGGTTGAAGGCGTAGCCTCCAACGCCCGGGGGCATGTTGAATCGCCTGCTCATTTCATATGAGCAATGTCGCAGCAGCGTTAAACTGCAGTTAACGAATATTGATATTTTTTTTGTGTGGGTTTACTCGCAATAAATTGTTAGCCTGTTGAATTTTGATCTCCGTCTTTTAATATCCTTTTATCTTGAATATATCTTATAACAGCGTTCTACACACTGATTCAAAACAGCCATTTGTCAAATCAAAACATAGCTGTGAGTAGGGTTGCCAACCCTACTATAAAATATAGTATCCTACTATATTGAGGACTCGCCTACTATATTTTTTGAAAAAATATATAGAAGGCAATACTACTATATTTTTACAAGTGAAAAAATTAAACAAAACAAAAAAAATAATACTAAATGCACATAACTAATTGCATAATAATTTTGTGATTAAACACTTGTCTTTATGGTTTTTGAAGTAGATTTTAAGTAGGAATAGTTATGTATCCAAGTGGTTTTTTTCTCGACTGTAACTTTCAAAAAGTAGGCATTTTGCTACTAGGTCATTACGCGATTTAGGGCTCATAATGCCTAGATAGAGCTTTATCCGTTAGATAGCCTATTATACTGCCAAATTGAAAATGCTTGTGATTCATTTGTCTGTCACATTTTTTAATGACTTTTATTAGATTTGGTTAATATTGAAACTGACTGATACTGTTATCTGAGGATTGAAAAATCAACCATTAGTCATAATACGAAGTAGGGAATATTAGATGTGGACTAAATACTACATAGGTTTTTTACGTTGTAGGTATTGACAGCCGGACAGGAATCAATTATGAAAATGTTAGTAGGTACTTAAGTATGAAAAGTGCAACTTCTTTAAAAACGGCAACCTACTATATTTTTTTGGACTTTTCTCTATCTACTATATTTTTACACTAAAAATCTTTATTTGATGCAAAAAAAGTTGGCAACCCTAGCTGTGAGTGACGTCAATACGACGTCACTACGATGTGAATATATAGGTAACAAAACGGATGACACGCTAGCTAAACAAATTATATGTTTATTTTACCTACTACATATTATCCTTCTGTCATGAACAAAACCATGAATGCATTATTACGGTAGGTAATGTGGCATTATTCTCGCGCATGTAGGTATCAATCAATGGCTAATACAAATAACTACTTAAATCGGGAAAAAACGACAACGGCAGACATGAATAGAAAGACTATTGGTACGAGTTTAACACCTTCAGAGAAGCTCGGTGGCGCAGTGGTTTAGCGCCTGGCCCAGCGATTGCGAAAGTTAAGCAACGTTCGCAAGGGTCGGTCATGGGATGGGTGACCAAAAATTTATTATCTCGAGCTCCTCCGTGCTTCGGAAGGCACGTTAAGCCGTTGGTCCCGGCTGCATTTGCAGTCGTTAACACCCACCAATCCGCATTGGGCCCGCGTGGTGGGTTATGGCCCATCCTCCTTACCACCCATAAGGAAGGCCTGTGCCCCAGCAGTGGGGATATCAAAAATGGTTGATGGACAGCATTCCCGAATCGCGATGTTTAATTTGCGGTACTTACTTACATTTTTTTATCAATGTGGTTGGCAAATGGCAAACAAGTATGTGGCTTCCTAACGCAACTTGCACATTTTCAATGCTCTGATTCTTGCGGGGACTGCAAAATCTGTGTTTTTTTTAAATAGCAAAAATGTCAAGTATACCGATGAAGATAAAGAGATAGGGGAAGATCTCAAAACGATGGAGAATGTGAGAGATGATGCTTAAGAAGAAGTGTAATTATGTTCTGAGCTGATGAATTGAAACATAACAAGTTGATGGAATCCGACATTGTAATTTAGTTCTATTTTCTAACGACATCGACACTACTAATACTTTAGCTGGCACAGAAGTTACCCCTAAATCCAAATAACGGGACTTACTGGACACGCGCGATATAACTTATGGCATTATGTACAGACAACACGCACGGTTTTCAATAGGCGATATATCACTGAAGAGGATATTACAGAATCCGTGACTTACGGACGATAACTCTTTAATGGAAATTTTAATTGCCAACGGTGGCGAAACGTGCTTGCCGCTGTGCAGAAACATGTTAATTAAACTTTACCAAATGAATGTTTCGCTTTTAATAACGTCACAAATCGCTGATAGATTATTGGCAATTTGTTATTTAAGACTATGGTGAAGACATTTAATAAAATTAAATGTAATATTTCAACTCAAAATATTTATAAGTCTGCCAAATGTGGAGCGGAAGTGAGCGAAAGATAATATTTCGTGATAGGCCACGTTTACTGTGTGGACGAGTTCTGAGGGATCTCTTTGATGATGAACTTGATAATAACCACGAGGAAATAGATGAAGAATTCAAATATCAGTATTCAAATCATTGAGGATGAAATTTACTTTTTAGAGAATGACTGAACTAACAGGTAACGAACGATTAGCGAAAGCAACTTCCCAAAAAGAAAGAGATCGGCATTAAGCACAAATGCCAAAACACGGAACGCCTTTAAGGCATTCACAGCCGAGCTGCGTTTTGATGATCACAACAAAAACAACACAAGTGTATTTTCACTTCACACAATTTAACGGCAGCGTCCTTGGACAAACGAGACATGATTAATGGGACTTTTGGATACCTGCTAAGAAATTGAGACGCCAGTGTATATCCCAATGGAAAAAACACACACGAGTAGTGCTGTCTACGGCAATTTGAGTCCAGTAAAACCAGCATTGTACTGTGACCGGCAACAATAGCATAATTATGTAGCCCAAGAATAAATTACTTGCACCATCAATCACAAATAATGTTCCAGAACACATCTAGTGGTACAATATCAAAAATGAGGTGTTTGAACTTCCTATTGATAATACAAATTGAGTCTAACTTAATAATATAGATAAAATGATGAGACATACATACCATACTGTAAGTAAAGCTTTTATGAAGATAAAAAGTTATAAAAATATAAGTTGATTCAGAAATAGTAAAATTTTAATAAGTAAAAAAACAGTTTTAAAATTACCTTTATTAAGTCTCCTTAATACATACACAACACACACAACACGCGGTTAAAACTCACTTAATTAGCACAAACGCAAATATAAAAGTAACAATAGCCTTGGGAGTTCTGTAATCTAATATTCCCACTTCAAATTAAAGAAGAGGAAAAAAATATTTCATGTACAGTAGGTATTGCACATAAAATCAGACTGAGAACGGGTTATCGTATCCCGTCATGAGCACCTCGAGTGCCGCAAGTTACTAGCTTGTTATTGTTATGATAATGCTTATTATGTTGGAAATAGTGAACCGATAGTGGCCGTATCATGCAATAAGCAATTAAGAAATATACCATCGCATTATCTCGTTTATAATAACAAACGCGAGTTCGCGAATGTTGCTTCATGGACCCGGAGGCCAATTAATATTGTGAATTGTATTACTTCCGAGAATATGGGGTATTGCGAAACAGCACGAAGACTCGTGGCGGTAATAACATAAATAATGCTGGAAGAGTTGAATAAGCTAAAAATATATCATCCCATTAAAACCAAGCAATGAACGCAGTCCTAACAGAACGTTACCATTCGTTCATTAGTAAGAAACTGATTTCTGCAGTACGTAATTACAGTTGAAGCTGAAGTTATGATGACATAAGTACATCTGTATAATATGTAACTCTTTAGTTAAAATGCTTAAGACCACACACAGTTTTTTAATATATTTCTCTAACTTGGACAAAGTAACTTCAAATTAGTAGATTTAAGGATATGAAATTCACAAAACAGGCGACTTCTTATAGAACATAAATCATTAAGGAAAATACCGAGTTGTATTTATTGAAGAAATGTGCTATCAAATGGACATGGTAGAGTTAAGATCAAGCATCTCTCGTTTACAACTGCTATACAAAAGACAGAAGGTAGTACCTATCAAACTTGCCTCCCAAGTAACACAAGTAAAAGGACATTAATAAATCAATCACACCAAGTGCAAACGTATTGAAGAAATAACGTAATTAATGTTATTAGTTTAAGCGGTCCGATCGACAAATCGTGTAGCTTAGAAGTCCGTTGTTAATCCATCGGTCGGCGCATCAAAGGCGAGAGGAGTCAGCGGTAAATTGGGTTTAATTGACGAACGCGTGCATAGCCTTTCAACGCGTAAATGGATTTACAGCTGTTCGGAAGCGATGCAGCGATTTAGCAATTGCAGAGAGGCGACAAAAGGAATCTGTGTCAGAAGAGTTAAGATCCAAGAGGTGACTCAGACAGAGAATAAAAGTGTAAGAAATGCTTGATTCTGGAAACAACACATCACAGATGTTGCTAATAAAGGCAAAATAGAATTGAATTAAACTGAACCCAATGGTAATGAAAATGATAAACGACTGATTAAATCTTTACTGCATAACCAACATATATTTTATTATTTTGTTTTTCAGATGCAAAATATCAACTCGATCTCCCAGTTTTTAAGGAGTAGGAGTCCGAACAATCTCAAAATTCTTGAAAATAATAGTTTATAAGGAGTAAGAGTTCTTACAATCTCAAAATTATTGAAAATAATTTCGTATTACCTACAAGGAGTTAAAATATCTCGTACTATTACAGCATTCGGAATTTTGCATGGTCAAAAAGGAAATGTCGCTCATGTCATGATTCAATATTAGAACATTACGACACTTTATGAGACAGTGCCAGTGAACCAGTAGTCCAGCCTAAGCGGGGCGGGGCCAATAGAACTGTCCACCGACTTATTAACGACGGCCGGACAATGATGCTAATGCTATTAAGTGGTCGGGTGCGCAATCAGCTGGGTTTAAATGCCTGCACCTTGTATTTTATAGGCTGTGCATTTGCCAGTGGAGTTCGCTATAAGAGCAATCTGTCTGTTTATGGCTCTGAATTCATTAGAAATTATGATGGTCGGCCAATGTTTTTGCAACTCGTATTACACAATGAGCTATAAATATTGGAACCTTTCGTTTTAGGTATTTGCGGTAAAACAATTTTGACATTCATATTTATGCAATGATATTTTATTTTTGATTATTTGAGCTTCACTTTACAATTTATGTTTGTATTAATACCATCCAATTTTCATCGAGCTATCTCCAAAACAGTTTCATAATTATGACTAAAAGTACTAAAAAACATGTTTCCACAATGACTCGAAATAGTGAGCGTGGCTTTGGCGTGGTCTCATGCATGCGTAAAATTTCGCTAGTTTCTTTCTAGGTTCCGGTTCCCACGGCGTATTAATGACTAGGCAAAAGTTTAACGGAGGTTCGTTCCTTTTATGCACGGTCGCCCATTATGCGGCTCATTTGCGGTAAAAGACAAACGGCCGATCGGAGGCGAGCACAAATTTCGCCGATATAATCATCCGGTAAGACAATGGTTATCGGTGGGGCGCGATACTGGATCCGATAGCGTCCTGGGCTGATGGATGCGGCACGCTCGCTCGATACCATCTCCATCGTGACGCTTGCCGGGCACTGCTCGTGTGCACCAATTATTATTCAATATCTGGGTATCCCGCGACCCGCGGCAATAGATCGCCGATATCATTATTGGGGTTAACATTTGATTCGATATGACACGGTCGGTCAAGTGACAATTAGTTGACTCGAGGTACCATAATCGAATAATTCTACAGTGGGTGGACTGGACATCCATAAATGTATCACTCAATTTGTACCAATGTCCAATAGCAGCATAGTTAGGTGATATAATGATATGAAGTCAATAAGATAACAAAGAATATTTAAACTAGTTGCTCTGTGAGCTCATGAGCTGTAGACTTCGCGTTTGAGATATTTTTGATCATTTTTCGAATTGACTGAAATATGATTGATTATCTATTGTCAACCATATTTCCGCCATTTAGTTAGAAAAATGTGGTTTCAGTTAAATGTCCTGCGGAATTTTGATATGTTATAGATTTCGGTGCCCTGAGTAAAAGTTTCTATGGGTGGTACCACTGTTTCCGAGTCCCTTTCAGAGATTTTTTGATTTTGTACTCAGGACAAATCTCAGGACATTTAATTGAAACCACATTTTTCTAACTATAGGTTCGGGGTTCTTTCTAAAAACTGCATCAACGAAAAAATCCCTATACTTATTGAACCTGCGCACAGAATTCCACGAGAATCGGTTGAGAAAATAAATACGACCTGTAGAGAAGAACAGCCGGACATCCGGACATACGAAACCATTCTTGCCCAAGCTGAAACGGAGACGCTTTGGGCTCGCTCAGTCAATGAATAATCTAGGTACATCATTTATCGTGCTCCATCGCTTCATTATCGAGTGCTAAAAGCAATTCAGATTATGTTTCGGGATCAATATTCTTTATTGCCAATTCAGAGATAAACTCAATGTGTACACATTGATATCAATATAAATACATTGATATCAATATAAAAAATAAGTGGATAAATCTGTTAAAAAATATAAGCAATATAAATATCTCGCCGGCCCTGAACGAGGAAGTAAACAATGGCTCGACTAAAAACAATGGAATATTTCTTGTAAAAGTCTATAATTACATTGTCGACTTACATTTAATAGGTGGAGCTGTCGATGTCAAGATCATTCAGATCACCTGTAACAAAAACAAGGACGTTATTGATGAGATTTTAATGAATGCGCATTATTGTCGGTGGGCGTTAAACAGAAGCTCTGGAGATTCTACACGTTCCACGGATGCCATCGCGAGCACTGATGTGAAGATTATGCATCTAATACAATAGCGACGTGGGATCTCGCACGATTCCGGCGAAATACCGCCGACTGTCGCCGGTGCTTCGACGCACGACGAAAATTAAAATAATGCTGCACTGAATTATGAGGCATGCCCGAGCCCGTACAATATCGAGAACAGCGGTAATGCTAATTCAATAGCGTAATATCTTCGTATCTCGACGAAGTCCCCCGCGGTCGATCCGACTGAGATAGTCTACGATTGCGCCGATATGGTTTTGTTCGTGATTTATTTTGGTCTCTCCCATATAAGTACTGTGTACGGCAACAATGGGCCGCGAGTTGGATTTACGACAGTCGATTTGGTAAAGATAAAAGACTTAACTGTGTTCAGGAAAGGGTTGGAGGGTACAACTTATGCATTAGCACAAGTGCGAACACGAGTGGGCTAGTAAGTAGGAATAAATGAATTGGGAAATATAGCCCGCTATTTAAGGCGAGTAACAAGCGGCGCTAAGGCTTGTTGCTGTTGTTTACCGTTTATTCGATCTTGTCTTCTATTCGATCTTGTGATATCGTCGCAGTCGCAGGGGCGAATTCAAGAGACCCTCGCCCTATAGCCTCCAAGCATTCTTGACTTGACTACGTTCATAAACATTAGGTAAACGATGCTAAAATAAATAAAATAAGAAGTATTTCTTTTATGAAGACAAGTTAGAGTGCGATAGGGTGGAAACGGGGCAGGACGGTCTCATAAGTCATAAATAACATAACTGATATCTGGTGGTAATAAAATAATGCTTTATTGCAATCACTTATTTCTATATTTCAATCGAAATAACGTTGATTGATGTAACTGTGGCACAAATCTAGTTCACAAAAGTCGAACACGGTATCATCAATTAATTGGGTTAATTTAATTCCTTTTGGACGCAAAAACAGTTTAGCATAATGTCGTCAACAAACCACCTATAAAGTCCCAATGCTGGGCACTAGCCATCTGCATAAAGCTTTTGTCAAATAGCCAGTCAGCTGTTGGTCTTGCGATTGCTGCGATAAATGGAAACGACACTCCACCCATCCAATTGTCATCCCTTAAGGGAAGTTGCTGTGCTACCATCTCAATCACCCAATCGGTCTTTGAACAAGCTAGCCACTGCTTATTAAGGCGGTTGTATGACCGAAAGTGGCGCCCTCAGAGGTTTTTATTTAATAAGTTATTAATAGAAAATTATTTTAATAATGTTTATCGTGGAGATTTTAGGGCCAATGGTCTAGTATTTTTAGAAGGTATCACTACATACCCTCGTAGTCATTCGTAGAAGTAGTTAGCAAATGTGTCAAAAACGGCCACTTTTAGCAGTTTTGCTATCTACTTCTAGCAGTGACTACGAGGGAATGTACGATACCGTCTAAAAATACTAGACTGTGGGCCACGATAAACATTTTTAAAATTGTGTTTTAGAATTATAATATTAAATATAATTCACTGCGGCGCCACTTTCGCTCAGGGTACCACCTTAAAGAAAATAACAAAATATTATTTTTACCAAGCAATGTTACAATCAAGCAATTAGCTACCAATTTATCTGTCAGATTTGCTTCGGGCAATTATCAAAAATAGAACTTAATTTTGTCTGCAACCGGTTCTTTTAACGGATTCAAAAACATTTTGATACGTCGACGTCCACCTGTCGACATCTGATAATTGCAAAATACTAATTTATATTATTTTTTGAGAACTGCATCGAAAAAGAAAAAAAATCTGACAGTTTACTTATGTCGATTTCTCCATATTCGCATTTGCATATTATTATGAAGAAAAATTATGGACAGAAGAGCAACCAATGCTAAATTCGCAATATCTACTTTAGGTTTACTAGAAAAACAAGTAATCCTTTTTACATTTTGATTCTTATTGTTATATAATATAAATAAAGTAGCTAAGTTTGTTGAACTAGATAAGTAATTTAGGTTTGAATTTATTTCAGTAGTTGAACTGTAAGCTATACGAGGTTATTCGAAGGTCAATTCGTGCAACGATAGCGCATTTGTCCCTATCTATTTATTTAGTCTGTTAAGTACAATATTGATTAATTAATGACTTTATTTAGGGCCTGTTTCACACCTTCTGAAATTTAATTACTACGTTCTACAGCACTACTTCGTGGAAAATAGAATATAATTTGTTTGAAATTATTGTCGACTGATTTAAATTAAAATTGTACAGAACCTGTGATATTGATCCTGAATAAACAATCTGTCAGCTAATAGAGAATATGCATAAGTCACCGATTTTGATCAATTTAAGCTTGATCGCTGCGGACACTTTTAAAAACATGATGGAACAGAAAAAAAATTTAAAAAAAGAATTATTTTAGTTTTATCACACGATGAAATCAGGGGAACATAACGATATTTTTTTTCATTCTCGGATATAATGCACTTAACAGTCAAAATATCGAAGGAGAAATAATATTTTGTATGACACATATGTACTTAAACGCAAAATTTAGGGAGATAATTGAAGATTCTTGGCTAACTCTCGCGCCTGAAACATACCTGAAACGTGACAAGTGACGTCATCGTTTTGTATAGAGCATTTTCGGCGGGCAACTTCAAGTAACTATATCACGAGAAAAAAACGCAAGAGAAAAGTTTTAATATTACCGTTGATTTTCTCACGCATTATACTTTTGATTTTGATTTTAAAAAAATTGATGCATATTCCCTATTGTCCAATTTCAAAATCTATCTATCAGGATGTGATACATTGATGCTTCTTTTTGGCACAAATAAAAACATACCAAGGAAATGCAGCAATATGTCACATCCATCTGTCAAATGAAAGCAATTGCGATAGATTTTGAAAATTAGACAATAAGTAGGCTGAATATACAATAATAGTTCAGTGGTGATTGGATCTGCGCAGGAGTTTATCTTGATGTCGCAGCGCATTAGTACAAATCACGCTAATTGTAGAAACGCGGGAAAGTGGTTGTCTGAGTCGTCTTCGAGCTTAGTCTAACTGATGTTAGAAATCTTCACTATGCGTTATCTATTTATGACCTGTAACGTTGTTGGAACTTGTAACAATACAACTAAAAGTAGTGGTTTAATATAAAGAAAATCATATTTTCATGCTACATATAAAGGAGTATTTAGGTAGACAGTCAACTAAGCTATTGAATCTAATCATTACTACCTTCTTGACAAGATTCAACCATATCTATTAGTATGGATAGATTTCGATTTCTACTCGCATCAGCAATCGCTAATCCCCAAAGAAAAATTCAATCACTGACAGTCATTCCAGGAAGTATTTTGAGACAACATCTGCGTTAATATCTTCCTTACACAAATCATTTCGCACGCGAGATGTTCATGTTATGATACCCCGGCGGCGGCGGCCAGAAACTAGCGAATGACTCACAAACTCAGAATCACCGCAAGCGTACTATCACTATCGTTGACATCGCTACACACGCGATCATGCGGGTAAATCATCCAATTAATTATACATTGTCAAATATATCTTCCTGCGTCGAGTTAAGGGTAAATGTTGATCACAGCAACGCGGCTTTCGCTTGGTGTGAAGATGACACGATATGTTTGTAAAGCGATATCGTAAATCTTTAAGGCAAAGAAAGAAGACACACCTTTTTTTAAACAATCTTTAGACTTCTTTAGATAAGATATGACATTATGAAATAAGAAGGAAATAAATACCACTTACTTTTATTTTGGTTGACTTAATAAGCTCGCCATATCACAATATTATATTTTCATCAAAACTAAAGGTCATTATTATGCTTAACAAAAATACTTTTTAAAAGGATAACAAAATAAACTTAATAGTAAAGTTGCAATGCAAATCCTATGCATGCCGCACATAACGCATATGACCAGAAATACCTGTTAGTTATTTATTATTATTAGCTTCATCAATGTGCAAATGTATAAAGTGAAAGGATAACTATTAGCTCGTCACCAAACTCTCGCCTGCTTGCAAACCACTATCGTCTTTAAATAAAATTAGTACTTATACAAAAAGTATTTCTAAAGTAGGCTTGGAATTATCTATTTCAATTCTAGCTACAGTTCATAGCTTGATTTATCAATGAAAAAAAAAACGTTTATGTAAAAACTGGCATTCCAAAAAATATGATGTCACAGAATCTTCACAGAATATATAAAAGATGATGTTTAGAAAATTACTGTGAGTGTGGGAACAGTGGCTGAAGCAGTTTAAAATCAGCAACAAAACCAATCCTAGGCTATAAATAGAAAACTTCACAATCAGTGAATGAATCTTTGACACCCAGTGCGATCATTTAGATTGTCTACGGTGAACAAAAATTAGAGGTGAACAAAAATTTGATGAAAAGTGACAGTGCAAAATCCGGCTCTGCTGTGATGGAACATGAGAGCTATCGTATAAGGCAGCTTATAGATGCTAATTAGATAAGAGCATGTCAGTAGTAAATAACTATTTCCCTAACAAATTATCCGTTAAGCCACTGCGCATTGACCGGTTTCAACTTTGTATGGGTTTATGCAACCGTTATCAATTTGCATCGGAGATATGTGGTTAGATTCATTTGTCACGATAATATTCATCAGTTTTAAGCCGAGAAAAGAGACAAATAAACATACCCCTCAATACTGCATTGTGCTCTTATATGCCAGTAAGGATGAGTTAGCCCGTGGACTTAAAGATAAGATCGATGAACGAAACAACCTGTTTGTTTTTCATGTCATGACTGTACTCGAAGCGCATATCTTCAAAGTCTTAATAAAATTAGTAATGAACGAGACCTCCCCCGTCTGCTACTGGACTCAGAACCAACAAATTAAGCCGATTTCATTTACATAAATTCTCTCACGGTCACGCTGCTCAGACGCATCTTTGAATGAATAGGAACCGGCTTCCGAATTCCACCGATTAAATATCGATTTGACACGAGCTTTAATCGAGGAATTCTTCAATCGTTTTTATGGGTATGATCTGGTTAACAACCGTTATATTATTTAGTTTGTTGAAAAGTACTGTTGCCTTGATAAAGAAAAAACCCGTCTCAAAGTAAATGACTGTACTATTTTTTATAATTTTAGTTCAAGATTATTATTTTTTTGGTTGCCTAGCACCGAGGAAAAATGAGCCTTAATAAGGCACTGAAAAACACATTCATTTGAATGGGAATGGGACTCACTAACTCAAGAGTTTACCATACTTAAATCAAAAGTCGAATCTAAGTAAATGCTTATTGAAATTTTGATCATAAGATTAATTTGTGAATCTTTTGAACTAGGTACCTATCCACGTATCGCGTGATAAATTGGTCACTGTCTTATGCTTAAATTAAATACAGAATTTGCAAACACTAATTTTTTGATGGAAATGCCATTAAAATAACAAATACGATAAATTAAGCATTTTTACTAGGATGCTCTCATGTGATTTTGGGTAGGTAAAGTCAAACATCGTTTTGCAGCTTATGTTGGATGTAAAATTTATGATTTATTACTTAGGTTGTTAGGTATTGTTAAATCTGACCTCACCGATGTTGGTAAATAGTTACTAATGTCACCTTCATGGCGACTCTGTGTTAAATCAGACAGGTAAAAAATAAAGCACCAAGCTAGTGTAGATGAAGAAATAGTATGTTGTAGTAGTATCAAAGGTGGAAAACGGAATCGATTTTGGGTAGAAAGCTGAATTAAATATCGTGGGTAGAAAAAATGGGTCGAACATGGAAAACATCTAGGTATCTTGTATATCATCTTGTAAAACATCTTGTATATCATTTGAAATTACGAGACAAAGCCAGTCATGAACTTGTGTTGTATCCTTGTTTGATCACATGCTACAGGGGCAGGTTTATGATAATGAAGAATTTTGTGTTTGTAGAACAAAAAGTGCCACTATTATAGTTTAATTAGGTATTAAGTATTTTTATTTCCACTCATATATTACGAGTGGCAATCAATGATATTAAAAGTGTGGCAATCATAATATATGAGTAGTAGGTAACTAACAATAACGATAAGTGGAATCAAGTCAAAGTCTTAATATCAAGTTATATCTAAGTAAGTAGGTAGGTACTTACTTACAATATAGGGCAACGTAATACAATGTCAGTCAGTAAACATGTTGTCCTATTTTGTCATGTTTTTATCTGTTTAAGTACAGAATCCTACGATGTACCTAGTTGCAACATCAGATTTAGAATAATTCATATCAGAAACAAGTCTTGTTTAAGCCGGTGAAAGCATAATGTGATTCGCATAAATAGAATTTCATATTGAACATGTGCAGTCTAGACGGAGGATCTAAACATTTAATTATTTCAACTTGTCGAGAATTTGTACCGCTAAGCCGTAACAGTCAATTCAAGACATGCATGAGACATTGGATTTAGAATTTTTTTAATGACGACTCATTATTTTAGATTCGAAAGCTTTTAGAAAAACGGCAAACTTGCTAAAGCGGTATCAGTCAAAACAAATTTAATTGACGCAACATGGCCAATATGAGAATTAAAGTTCAATGAACTCAATCAATCACAACGAAACACAACAATCAATTTCCTAATCACTAGTATTTGTATTCGGTGACCGACACTAATCCATCAGTGTTCTACTGACTAGTCATGACGGTGCGGCTGTTGGACAACTTGCCGTTGCATTACACGAAGCAAAAATAAATAGATAACATTAATATTCAATGACACAGAACTAGTGACATTACCTGAAACTGATAAGACTTCATCTGATGAAAAAGTTGAACTAACAACCAATTTGATGGATTTTTTTCCATCATCAAAAATCTCCATTAATGTGTAATAAACATTTATTTATTTATTAGGAAGCAGCATTTGTTTACACTAACATATCATCATCATCATCATATCAGCCGCACGACACCCACTGCTGGGTATAGGCCTCCCCTAAGGATCTCCACGACGATCGGTCCTGCGCTGCCCGCATCCAGCGGCTTCCCGCGACCTTCACCAGATCGTCGGTCCACCTTGTCGGGGGCCTACCCACGGAGCGCCGTCCGGTGCGCGGTCGCCATTCCAGAACCTTTCCGCCCCAACGGCCATCGGTTCTTCTCGCTGTGTCCCGCCCATTGCCACTTCAGCTGAGCAATCCTTCGAGCGATGTCGGTTACTTTAGTAAGTTAGTTAGTTCTCCTGCGGATCTCTTCGTTTCTGATTCGATCACGCAGGGAAACGCCGAGCATGGCTCTCTCCATTGCACGCTGGGTGACCTTGAGCCTCCTTATGAGACCCATAGTTAGCGACCACGTTTCACTGCCGTAAGTCATCACTGGCAACACACACTGTTCATAGACTTTCGTCTTGAGACACTGAGGTAAGTCGGACGCGAAGATTTTTCGAAGCTTCCCGAATGCTGCCCACCCGAGTTGGATTCGACGAGAGATCTCTTTCTCGAAGTTGGACTTACCTAACTGGATTGCCTGTCCTAGGTATACGTAATGGTCAACAACTTCAAGTGTAGTGTTCCCAACATGTACTGGAGAGGGTACAACATGGGCATTTGACATAATTTTCGTCTTATCCATGTTCATCCTGAGACCCACTCTTTGGGAAGCACTACGGAGATCTTCGAGCATTGTGTTCAGGTCTTCCATGGTCTCAGCCATAAGGACTATATCATCGGCAAAACGAAGGTGTGTTAGGTACTGGCCATTAATGTTGATGCCGAGTCCTTTCCAGTCCAAGAGCTTAAAGATGTCCTCCAACGCAGCTGTGAACAGTTTCGGAGAAATAACGTCTCCCTGTCTCACACCACGCTGCAGCTGGATAGGATTTGTGCTCTGGTTCTGTACTCGGATTGACATGGTGGCATTTTTGTATAAGTACCTCAGCACCTCGATATACCTATAGTCCACTTGGCACCTTTGGAGAGACTGCAGCACCGCCCAGGTTTCGATCGAATCAAAGGCTTTCTCATAGTCCACGAACGCCAAGCAAAGTGGCAGATTATACTCCTCGGTCTTCTGTATAACCTGCCGCAGCGTATGGATGTGGTCTATGGTGCTAAAGCCTTTTCGAAACCCGGCCTGTTCGGGGGGTTGGAAGTCGTCGAACCTGCGAGCGAGACGATTCGTAAGGACTCTCGAAAACAACTTATAGACATGGCTTAGAAGTGAGATGGGTCTGTAGTTCTTTAAGAGGGACTTGTCACCCTTTTTAAAGAACAGAATCACCTCACTTAAATAAATAAAATAAAATAAAATAATGTTTATTCACTTTCATGACACAATTCACTTTCATCACTTATGTTCCATGCCTTCGGCGTTCTGCCTTCGACGATGACGGAATTGAAAAGCTTCTGGAGGACTTTGAGTATCGGCTTACCGCCCGCTCTCAGAAGTTCTGTAGTGATTCCGTCGTCGCCCGCCGCCTTGTTGTTTTTCAGCTGTTTGAGAGCCATACTAATCTCGTACAGGCTGACGTCCGGGATATCTTGGGTATAGTGTCGGGTAAGCTTGGCTCTGGGGTCTTTAGCCTTGCTTTCAACAGGTGTCTGCGTGGAATATAACTGCCCATAGAAACGCTCGATCTCCCCCAGGATTTCAGGCTTCGATGAGATGATGCGTCCGTCGTCAGTTTTCAGCTTCGTCATCTGGCTTTGCCCGATAGACAGATCTCTCGCGAACACTTTGGAGCCTTTATTCCGCTCGATGGCCTCTTTAATACGATCCGTATTAAATTGGCGAAGGTCGCTCGTCAATGACTTAGATATCTGTCTATTGAGCTGCCGATAACGATGAGCATCCGCTGAGCTCTGGAGCCTCATTTCCAGTCTCTGATCCATGAGTAGGAGTGTGTGGTCGGAGAGTTTCTTTATCTTGGGACGGCGGGTCTTAAAGAACTTTGACCCTACCGTACGGACAGTATCCACCACCATGTTGTTTAGATCGTCCAAATCTATGCTGTTCTCAAGGGCTTCGAAGCGGTTTTGGAGTTCGAGTTGAAAGCTTTCGGGGTTTTGAATATGGGCCGGTAATGGTCGGAGCGTAGATTTTATCAGTCGAGATCTTTCCAGCTTTGAGTTGATATTCAATGTGCCACGTACCAATCGGTGATCGCTCCCCGTCTTGACGGCGTTGATCACAGTGACATCATTGAATATTTGCTTTTTCGTCGACATGATAAAATCTATCTCATTTCTGACTGTACCGTCTGGGCTCATCCAGGTCCACTTCCGGCTTTCCGGCTTCCTGAAGAAGGAGTTCATCATAAAGAGGTTCTCCTTCTCCATAAAGTCGGCCAGCATCTGGCCTCTGGCATTCCTTTGCCCAACTCCAAATTGCCCCACTCTCAGCTCATCACCGCATCGTTTCCCCAACTTTGCATTGAAGTCCCCCATCACAACAGTGTAGTGGGTTTTGTAGCTATGCATGGCTTTAGAGATCTCCTCATACATAGCCTCCACTTCGTCATCTTGGTGCTTCGAGGTCGGTGCGTAAACCTGTATAACATTCAATGAATACCGTTTGGATATTCTGAGTATAAGGTACGCCACCCTGGTCGACATATAGTGACATCTATTTATTGCGAAGTGTAACAAATTTTAAAGGTGAACACCACATACAATTATGAAATGAAATGAGAAATATTTATTTCAATCAATTGACTAACAAAGTAGTTCATTTTGTGTTCAATGTTTAACCAATACCCATTCAGAAAGTCTTTTCCCTGCCATGAAGCAAGTAGGTACGGGCGCAAGAAATTTTTTTTATGCATTATCAAATCAGAAGTAACAACGCCTACAAAATATGTAAAGGTATTGGTGAGTATCGTTTCCAAATACTTACAAAAAACATTATTTAGAAAGTAATGTTTAAACAATGAAGAGTGGGAAAGCGTATAGAATACAATAGAATTGCACTTTTAAAATTATGCGGAAAAGCCCTGTTCCGTATAAATCAAGCGTTAAAGACAAGACTTCAGCGCTGCGTCGACAAAACGCGTAGATAATTGCGCACACGTCTACTATCGGTCGAGATGCCACGAAGGCGTGCCGGCGCGAGGCGTAGAGAATCAACGCTAAAACAGAACATAGAGATGCTAATGATAAGCCATGGTTAGATGCTAGATAGCAAAGAGAAAGGCTAAGGCCTATACACGTAAATGTAACTAAAGGATTAGAAATAGTTACCCATAGAAATAAATTAAAACGACAACAGCAGCAAACCTTCAAGAAACCTTCAAGTAACAATGCGTACAATATTTACATATTGTGTTAAACAGTTACTCGTAATAAGGTAACCATTTTTAACAAGAACACTAGGTACACTTTACACAAAACACAAAGAAAAAAAAAGGCTTATGATACGTATGATAGTAATAAAGTATTTATCAAGGGTATTTCAGAAAAATATGAAGGTTAGAGTTAGAATATAATCAAAGTTCAGTATGCAAACAATGATAATTCTTTCAAAACATAAAACATGCATTATTCCTATAGCTTGTGAGAAACTAAGTAGTACTTACCTATAGATTTTATTATTATATGAGTCGCTTTGTTGAATTCCAGTAGATACTAATATTAGTGTGTGTAGGTAGGTACTGTGTCTGCAATAGCAATTTTATAACAGCCATAAACATTTCGCAGAAACGATGTCACTTGGTTTTTTGCATTTTGTTAACCTACATCTACTACTAGTACAATACAAATACACATTTTGTGGCGTTAAATATGTTCTTTGTACGGCTAGCACTTATGAAATATCTAATATGCACCACTTCTTACAAAATTAGTGATATGAAAAGACCGGCTTATCACACTGAATAATTACAATTCAACAGAGTGGTTCAGGACAACAATCACCTATCCCTTTCTATAGCAGCACCAATTTTATACAATGGAGCGTGACAAAACGATCTAGATAAACCTCGTATCAGATGAGATCGAGATCAGAATGCGGTTAAGATATTAGTATTAACAAACGTCTCATTATTTATTGCTCTTTACTCTTGTGAGTAACAAGAGATCATTATTAGTTCTATAATAAGCTGTAGTTTCGAAACCATTCGCACAGATGCTTCAATGAAAACTACATATTATAATCACATAATGGAGAGAGGATATATTATTATGTAATTGAAAAACTACACATGTTGCATTCAAGAAAGTTAAAATCGATAAATAAATTACAATCATGTACTTAATACTGCAAGTATAATAAATTAAATAACTATTAGGTTAGGAGTCACATAAAACCATTTGGTGTTTACAGCTAATAAATTACTCCTTATGAAATAAAACCTATAAAATTTTATTTCCGTTCAGATTGCCTCTCCTGACAAATTACGAATTATGAAATCTCGTAAATAAAGACACGTTGATTCCGAAATCATAGTCAAATTACATTCACATACGATGATTACTACATCCAACCAAACTAATATACTTAGGTATTTAAATTTTAACACTTACATTTATATCACGTAGGTTTCACTAATTGGAAATCATGCAAGGTGCGGATTCGTTTTCTGAAACAAAAAAAAGTTTTTTTGAACTAATAAAACCAATGTAAGATACAATCAACGTCCGAATCAACATTTTATTAACTTGTGATCTCCGGATATTTTGATCACATTTTTGTTTTAATAAATTTATTAGCGTATTGATATTACAATGTAAATATGTCAGTCAACCCGCCTGATGAAGACCTGTCGCTCTAGGGGAGAAAACAAAAAACTAATAGAGGCGTTTGTGGCACCACCAAGGATATTAACTTGTATTTTGCCAATTTGATACATCTGACTTGAGCACATGAGTTTCTTTACTAGAAGCATCAAGTTGGCAATATGCATCTCAGCCGCCAGAGACTCACAAACCTACCTAAAAGTGCTATTTGACTGTATCTTCTTTAAGATATGGATCGGGTGGTAATTCATAAGTTTTCACACAGTCGAGTAAAACAAATCTTCTGGTACGCCACAATTAGTTTGTTAAAGCACTTGGCAACATTAAAGATTTAAATTCATAAGATTAACTTAAAAGGAATACCTACCTCTGTTTATTGCACAATTGCTATCAATCGCCAATTTCCGAATTATTCGTAAAATAACTCTAATGTTGAATAGTTGAAGATTCATAAAGAGATCAACAATCTCTTAAATAGTGTGTCGCCAGATAAAAACTGATTACGTTCGATTATTTATGCACGTCCAGTCTCCAGTCTCAGCAGCGGCGGTGAACGGCCTACGCCAGATTACAGTGTGCGCGTGCGCTCCGTCATGGAAACAGCTAACTGGGGGGGTATTACAACCTCTTAAAACTTGCCAGGTTTATGAATTGCTATAGTTACATCTCTTTCTCGCTGTATACCAAATAAAAGAGATAGATTGATAACCAGTCAGAAAACTGCCAGGAAATAAGAGGTCATAATATTACGGCCCCAGGGCCGTAAAAATATAACTTATGTGTCGACAAACTACAAGAAGTTGTCGTTTGTCGAACACAAACGTTGATCGGATAATTTTTTTTTCAATTTATAATGTATTAAAATCCTAACCACAGAAGTTACAGTACATTATATCTCAGTGATCCCAACATTACTTATTTACACTACAATCCCATATTTCTCAATAGTGCCTGTATTAATTTTATTTTTTTCACAAATGTTTACATACATTTACATTTACGTACTTATTTTCTAATTTTGATTTCATGACGAAAAAATAACCACTTTAAAAAAAACTTACTCTCTTTTTTCTTATCTGTAGATCTTTTCATAGCTTACTTTATTATAAATAACGTTGACTGCCCTTTTCGAAACGAGTCAACAAGATCTTAATGAACTTCCTCCGGCTAGCGGATCTCCATTCACATAAATCCCAACCAATAAGTCTTGCCCGCTCCAGCTGTTTCCATATTTCATTATTGCAATAAAGAAGATGGGGCGATATCTTCATTACCGGGCGCACAAAATCGATGCCACGATAATTACGGCACCCTCGCCAGTATCGCAAGCGCAACCGTCCGACGATGAAATTAATTCCAGATGGATGTTAGAGAAATAGTGCATCCTTTATGTGGGCAACGTTATTGATGATGCTAATGGTGCAGACGGAGCAGGGTTACTGAATCTAACGCAAACAGATAACGAGGAAACACGACCGAGCCGAGATACTGTTAGAAAAAAGAAACGACTACTTATCGCCGCAGATAAAATATGACTTTACGACCAATAAAAGCTTTTCTTATTCGTAACACTTTCAAATATACTACGATTAGTTTATCGTCTGGTGACAAATTTGTTGGGCAATAAATCCCTTCTTATGGTAAAGACGAGCGTATAAGAAATCCATCAACGCCAAAACTCAGACATGTTATCTAGGTTCCGAGAAGTGGACAAAAACAACTGACGAAAAAACCGTAACGTATCTAACATATTTTAATAGTGAGAATATGTTTGTGAGTACATTGCAGGCAGCCAAACACAAATTTACTCAACTAACTGTCTTTATTTACATATTCATAACACTCAATTTGAAATGAAATTTTGTTACTTTGGAGATATTTTCTGAAAAACTTATTCATAATAAGCAATATTTGATTAGTATTTGGAAGGACATTACTTCACAATAGAAAACTGTCATTTTATTTTAGATTTCTAAAAACAATATTTTATTCATGTATTGCATAGACAAGAATATTGTTTGTGGAATCAACGCCGTCTCTAGTATAATCACGAGCGATCTCATAATATCGAAGGCCCAGAAAGTTCAGAAACAAATCACAGCAATTTGGTGTAGCATTATTGCGATATTTTTGTAAAATTATACGGTGCGTATGGCAAAGGTGTGTTTATGTAAAATAAGAGGTCTATTTGGTATGCAGCGAATTTGATAACTCTTTAACCGTAATTTTAAGCATTCAAGAAGTTATATCAAAATTTGTGGATGGTAAGGTATGATTATAGCCTGTGTTAATTATAGTTAAAGTCAAATGTTAGAAAGTGTTATTGCGTAAGGAGTATTAGATATGTCGAAGACGGCATACGTAGGAGAATTCAATAGATCATTAGCAATAAATGAGACAATATTGTTGGAGGCTTGGTATCGGCGGTCCGAGTCATTAATCATGCGTGGTGGCGTCCGCGCAGACATAAAACAGTGAGATTGCGCTCGCGCCGCCCGTAAACGTTACATTACATCACACCTAGTGCGTGCGAGCACCAACTGAACAGTTACCTATACTACATTACCTGTTTTAGGTTTACTACAATTTAACAATTTCCATCTGAAGCAATTTCAGTTTAGTTGAAATTGGCCTCAACTTGGAGTCTTGGGAGTCTGAGAGATTATATTTTACTAACACCACCAGTATCAGAAATTGTTTTTGGTTTCCTACAGGTAAGAAATACTTACGATAAACAGTCAATGTTTGCTACTCTACTATGTATGATATGCGCATATTTTAATGATTCGTTTTAAACAAAGTGACAGTGACTGGTAAATTTCCGAAAGTGACTTTTTGAAAATGTTTACATTTACTTTAAAATGAATTAGAAATGAGCAATTATGAAAAATAATTTCTAAAAACGGGAACTTTTTCAGGTCGTGGTGTGCTACTTCCATACAATGTAAATACAGACATCGATTCATAACCTAGCAATGACAATGTGACACTTTCTCTTCAGAACACCCATTTCAAACGCTTAAAGTTGAAAACGTCGGGGTTGTTATCATAAGTACATATATTTTTACTCGACATGCATGTTAAAGTGATGAACTCGAATTGGAAATAACGAACAATAGCCTACTTTCATATCTCACTATACGGTACGAGCATTAAAAGCATTCCGCCGCCCGCGGGACGTCGCAACATGCACAGATAAAAAAATAATATTAACGAACTCATTCAATTGGGAAATCATGCTCGGTACTCATGATGTCATTTTAAAGCTTAATTTGATAGTCCGTATCATGAACAGACCGTTTTACTTTAAAGATCTCTCTGACGTTATTAATAAATTATCGTCTCGTTTTATTTTTATCTGCTATGAAGTTGTTGACTCTCATTGTACAGTGGGAAGTATTAAATTCTAAAGCTTTCAAGACTGAGAGAAATGCGGAACGTATTCTGAAAGCAGTAGATTCTCGTCTTGCGAAAGAAAGTGCGATAATATCTTGAAACCGCCACTCACGATCCGAAGTCAAGCATTGGGCGCACAGTGCTCACCACATTCCGCGAATATATTGCGCTCTTAGCGACAACTAAAAATCTAAACAGGAAACTAACCAATATAGCGGTAGGTATACGTCTTAAGATAATACGTCTTATTTTTAGTGCTCTTGCAAAAACAATTTTGAGTTTGAAATTAATTTTCTTTCTAAACTTATACTTTTGAAAACACTGTTATCTTCTGCTTGCAGCATTCAACTTAAGCAATTAATGAATACTTTTATTCCTAAACAAAATCTAGGTAATACCAACATATCCATTATTATTGATGATATTAGAAGGTTGGGTTGGGACAGGTCTATTAACCACACTTCTTATCAGTTTACATTTACTATACATCATCGATAGGATTTCTCAGCTCCTTCGATCTCCTGATTGGGCGATACGTCGATAGTTCCGCCACCGTAAGCGATTGATCCACGTTGTATTGAAACGTCACGTGCGATAGCAACAGTCGATCGTTAGGGGTTCCCGACCATTACCGACTGACGGTACGGGAAGCCAGGTCACATTAGTTATTCAATTATGCGAACTCCCAACCATCTGATAGCTATTTCAACATTTCTAAAGAATCCTTAAGTCATGCTTGTGAAAACGACAATGCCTAACCGCTACAAAGGTATTTAAATATGAATACTATTAACAATCATGAAGCGTGTAGTTTACCATTAAAAAGAGTTTTAAAAGACGATTGAATAAGATGCAATCGTTTAGTTACATAAACAAATTAGTGATCGATCAATGAAGGACAGAATGTGAACTGCAGGAGGGATGGTGTAAAAACCGCCGGTTCTCCGTTCCCGACTCAGAATAAAGGCTCGTTACGCGCTTGCGCCTGCGCATGATGGATAGCCGTAGCAGATCACCGGGCACGACGCGCACTTGTCTTTACAAATACTCTTTCACCGTATTTGATCTCTTATTAGGCAGGAGGAAGATTCAAAACCGTGTGCACTGTGACTAGACTGAGTAATTCTGTTCTGACGTCTGAAATATCCATAGTGTGATTGACAAGTCCGTGTCGATGGTATCGGTCGTCATAAATAACACCGCCACCGCTAGTTAGTACATATTCATTGCTCTATCAGCTTGCAAACGGTATCAATTTTTTTAAGTGCTTTGTTTATTAAGTTTAGATTTTATTTGACCATCAGCCATTTTAGCGTCCCCACTGCTGGGACACTGGACTTCCTTATGGGTGGATAAGGAGGATGGGCCACAACCCACCACGCGGGCGTGCCATCCGAAGCACAGAAAGCTCGAGATAATAAATTTTTGGTCACCCATCCCATGAATCGCTGGGCTAGGCACTTAACCACTGCGCCATCGAGCTCCTTGAGATTTTATTTAAGAAGCATGATATATGAGAATAATCTTAAAGTTGTTGTAAATTTTGTACGCTAACAAACCGTGTTAAGAACTTATCGTTGTCCAATATGCCATGCCATGCCATACATCACCACACTACGAAGTGATGTCACTAGACAGGCTACAAGCGTGCTGTTAAATAAATTCAATTACGATGTAACTGAGCACTGACACGACTAACAGCATACATTTGGCCAATAAATTATAATGTATAAGAAAGTCAACAGGTTTACGCGGATGGCATTTTGCAACACAATATATTATGGTCCGCGGATGGAGACCACCGAAGGGTCGACGGTGGAGCAACCGTTACTTCGTGTCCAATAAATTCAAGAACAAACGACAGCAATAAGGAACAACGCGCGTCCAGACATCCATCGCCTGTCAGACCAAGAGCTGACTTATAAAGAGCCGCAGCGATACGTCATACGTAAACAGCTACGTTATAAATCATATTCGACTCTAACAGTACCGATAGATTAGACGAATAAAATTAAAGCGACTTGTAAATACCATTTACATAATTCAAAGCGAGCCCGAGATAAATGACCACGTAAAAGAGACGAATGAATGGCACCTATTCAAGTAAATTTTGGTGAGAAATCAATGCACAGGTATTTATGAGGATTCGGAAACTCCTACTACGGGTTCCTTTCAATGCACTCGTGATTGAAACGATGCGAATTTCAATGCCGGACAAACCGTTGCACAGAGGGATATTTCTCCGAACCGAATGACAGAGATAAAACGCATCGCATTAAAACAATATTTATTAAGGATGACATCAACGCGATAAGTTGCAGAGAAGACGCAGGCAGATGTGTCCTTTGCCGGATATTACTCATGCATAGAAATACAACAAGATACAGTCGTTCAGAGTCCGAATGGAGAGTACAATAAGTGTAATTGAAGACTTCCCGTCCCTTTCACTGACACGCAGCTAAATCGATTAAATCAAGATCATTGTTTGCATTTGGTGTAAATTGCTCAAGGGCACTATAGGTACTATTCACATTATTCGAATCAAATGAATGAAATTATATTATTCGTACGACATTTGGGAGACGACAGATGTCTATCACAATCACAAAACTGCATCTTTTTAAACGTGACAAATTAATGATACAACATTTGATAAAATAAAATGAATGAATTAATGAATGAATTTCGAATGAAAACTAACAGTAACATAAGTTTTAAATAGAGAAAAGGCTAAGCAATAACAAAGCTTGCGACGAAACATAAAAACATTAAGGACCTAGAGTTTTGTCCACACTTGTATCATTTTGGCGTATCAGTACCCTTAGCACGAACAGCTATCGAGAAAAAAAACGCATGTAAAATTACTCGATAGACATTTCTCTATGGAAAATTTCATTTCGCTTATCGGCGATAGATGGCGTTGTACAAATTTCCAATACAAAATTTAACTATCGAATGATTTTACGCGAGTTATTTTTTTCGATAGCTGTTCGTGCTAAGGGTACAGATCACCGTATCTTTGTCATACATCGTCTCTTTGATACAGTATTACTCCAACGTACCACCAACCAAACTAGCGATGTATGCTAAAGATACGGTGATCTGATACGCCAAAATGATACTAGTGTGGACAAAGGTTAGGTAATTTAAGTTTGATTGATGCGACGCCGTCGATAGAGTCAATTTGCAGAATTTATTTACACATTACATGTACCTCATTAAAGATCTATTTTGTTGAAGTTTGGAGGTTTATAAACTCCTGAACATCGGCTTCACGTGAAATTTCGCCTAAACTTCGAAGTATAGTGTTGTATATAATAAGTCCGATCACAAAAAAATAATAGAGCCTTGACCTCTAATGCGAAAATAAGATGCGAAATACTATTTTTAGAAACCTTAGGAGATTTAATATCCTTAGATTTAAAAAAGCTAGAACTGTTTCGGCTAACCACTACTTGTTATCGTGTAAAGTTTAAGGGGTTTAGCCTTAGCCGGTAAACTTTAGAACTATCCCTTAGTTGAGTATTCTTCTATGAAATCAGTCTCAGGTACAAATATCAAGTCACGTTGATAACATTTACATGATTCGCATGAATTAATCATAGATTTGAAAACATATGGTACGGTTGAAACGACTCTATTGGCATTAGGGCTTAGTTAATGCCAGTTTCCGAAGCTATAAAGGTGGAAATGGTATAGAATCAACAGTACATTAGCTGGCTGTAGGATCTAAGATTAACGTTCGAGATCCGAACATATTAGTCACGTCTAAGCTATTAGTTAAAGGGTTACAGACTGGGGACATGCGAATACAGGCTCTTGATTGAGATATGTACTGTCAGATATAGACAAATAGTCAACTTTGTACAGTTCCTTCAGTATATAAGCTTATTGCTCACATTTGGGAAACTACAATATATTATTAAGACGCGTTATCAAATTCAGAAAATTAATAGGTACGTTAAATCTGTTTACAGCAATTTTCTAATAGATAACACATAGCTCTTATATGTGTTTCTGTCTTCTATACGCAATATATTTTATACGCTTATATTTCCATCGATATTAGTTATTTATAGAGTTCGGTCTATATTCAGTGGGATTAGTAAGCTCGTTTAAATTTATTGTTTTTGGCAAAACCAAGAACTTTAAATTCATTCTATAAAACCAAAACTAGAAATTTTGCTAAGGTCTTCTAACGCCCAAATATGGCCAAATACTGAACCGTCATTTATTTTTTTAGAGCTGTTTAATTATGTGCAGGGACGACTTATACCATAGTGAATGACACAACTTTTTTTTAAAGCTCTGTATGAAAAATTTAAATTGAAATCCATATTTCTTTTGACTATTTCATAGGTTTGTTTTTCTCTTATTTTATTTGGCAGTAAACAACCCAGCGTGGTACTAAAAAATGACTGGTAATAAAATTTTTGGTGTTGATGCGTTTGCTATTTGCCTTTAAAGTTCAAAAATATTAAAACTGATGTCGCATAACTGATTAATATTTTTTACAGCATTCTACAAAATTAACATTTTGTCCGACGGTATGCGGTTATTTTTAATTAATGAAATGGATTATGTTATGGTCAGCTCAACCTTGCCAATGATTGGATGGACTGAAAAATTTGCCGATATTTTTATTTTATTTGCTATAACTAGTAAAAGTGTTTTAATGTAATATAAAGTACAAATATTTTAATGTGATATAAATTATGATTATCGGTTCATTTTCTAATACCTAATGTTTTATTATATAACGGAATTTCCTCATTACCATCCGAGACAAAAACATACAACATATAGCATTTCTTATAATATAATAAACAATACAGTATTCAACTGACGTAAAACGATGTAACAGAGCTTTTTTTATCAGATACATCTTTTAAAATTACTAGGGAGACATCGTCGACTGAATTCATATTTTTAAAAGTTACTTTCATTTGTTTTGGGGGAAAGGCAATTTGCGCGTGCGTAAAATATTTCTTTTGAAACTCCGCCCACGATGAAGCAACAAGTGTTCGTGAACATTAATCATAAGGAAGCTCCTATGACAACGAAATAATTTATTGCTAATTCTAATGTTTAATTAGCAGAAGGTTTGATAATGTTGAAATTCAGGAGATGCGAAATTTTTTGTCCTTACAAATCACTGATAACAAAAAAAATATAAGGATTAAAGAAAATCTATTCTGGAGAAATTATGACAATATATCTTTTGAAAAAAAGAAACAATATGATTAGTAAGAAAAAGATACTCACATAGATCACAGCGAACAATAGCGAGAACGAAACAGTATACTAACACCAAAAGTTATTTCTCACACAACACACGATGTTAAAACACGATACGTAAATTACTGATATGCGAGTGTGGACCGCCCCCGTCGGCGTCTCAATATGGAATGGTATCTTGATGAAGGCGAAGCGAAAGACAGGGGCGGGAAGCGGGGTGCGGGGACTGAGGCGCGGTGGGCGTGGCTTCACAGGTGTATCACGTCGAACGAGTGATATATGCGCGTGTTAACACTTACATCGAACACGCCTCACTGTCACGCTGAGCTTACAACGACGATGCCAAATTCTCGCAATGTTAATTGTTTATCCGACGGCGAAAGTCCATTAGACATACAAGGAGGTTCATTAATAATAAATCGGCTGCGGTTAGTTTTTTGTGGCTTATGTGAAGTCCCAAGCCCAGCCAGTTCAAAGATATCGAGATAAGGTTTTTGTTAGAGATGGCGGCATATGACAGACTAATTATCTTCTAGTTAACTTGGTTATCTCTTCATCTTGAAATGTGAATAGAAAGTTATGAGCGAGTATTCTAAGCTAGTGCAAGGAGTACAAGATATATTAATTTGTGCTTATCTTAACATTGTCCCGACTCCCGATCAAATGTTAAAACAGGTAATAAATTATGAATATTGGACAAGACACGTGCTATTTTGATTGCTCTTATTTCTATTTGGATGGGAAATCAAGAATAAAATCAGTTTCTAACACCAGACCCTCGGAAAATTAAAGCTCTGAAATGGCTTTGTTGGGCATTAGTTCTTCAAAATAAATCACTATAAGAGACATTACTCGTACACACTACTATCTGCAACAAATTGTTTAAGACTTTCTCAAGTTATTTCGATTTCTCAATACTTCTATTTGAAATAGTAATAATACTCGCATCTTAACCTTATCAGAATATTCTGATTATTATATAGCGAGTATTATAATGATATCAGTTACATTACAACCAAAGCGAAATCTTGAAATAAACAGAATGCTGATTGAACATCAACGATTATTGTTGTTTAGATCTTTGCCTCGATCTTTTATTTTCTAAGGAATTCAAAAACAATTTGATTACCTGTCTGACGATCGCCGTATTATTTACTGATTACTAGCAAGTCATCATCACATGCAATATAAAATAAAACCGGTTGCGATGCGACCGAACTATAATTCGCGTTGACGGGCTAATGATAACTTCTTCATGTCCTACTGACGATACATCATCTGATGATGAGCTGTTAATTGGTTAGGTTGATAATAATGCTATCGAAGAATAATGACCAACGTCGAATATGACTTAAGAATCTTAAGATGTGGGAGCTGCGACCTCATTCAGTCAATCCGTTCAATTCTATAATCTTTATAGGTCAAAGTCAAAGTAAGCTTTGTTTATTCAAATAAACTTAATTATTAAGTACTTTTGAATCGTCTATATTTTCCTATCACCCGAAGAACGGGCGCAAGAAACTTATCAGCTGTAACAGGTAATAGGCGATTATATTGTCCATATGGATTTTTTGTGCCATTGAATTTGTCTTCCGTTGCAGTGAAGTTATTTTCCTTCAATCTTGACAATATTGTGAAGTTAACTCTGTCATATCTTACTATTAAGTATTTTTATTTTAACAATGACTCGTCCGTCAACCCAGAGATGACAAGAAAAAATGTACTTTTTAAAAGCTAATCCCACCATTCATTATTTCGTTTTTACTATAGTTTTTTGCAAATTTAATATTTTTCATTTAACAATTAATAACGATTCGTTTCACGGCATTCGACAGTGATGGTCAAGCAAATATAATTAACACTCTAATATCTCTATTTTTTTTGTTTATTTTAAGAAGTCTTTACTTTTGCAATATTATAATCCACAGAAGGCACAGAAACAGAATAGATAAAAGCACAAGCTTAATTCTGACACTAGAAAACCCATTTTCTCATTTTATCTCAGGTCTCTCAATCAAAACAAATTTATCAAATGACATCGATAGAATCAATTTTACTTAGCATACTACCCCTATGACCCCTTCTACATATTATAGATTCTCAATACGTCGGCAACACGTCGTGAAAGGTTGAACGCCCGTTATCAGGTGATCGGATGATTTAAATACCAAACAATGGCACTGTATTAAATCCATTTAGTTTTGCAACTAAACAAGGCAACACACTGGCATTTATGTTCAGGAAAATTTACAGGGAATTAAAAGTGTATAAAGTACTTTTAATACGACATGAGTTACGATAAGTGCTAAGGAGGCAAATCTTTAATGTCATTTGCTGGATATTGATTGATCGTTAAATTAAAAAGCTGGGACATTGGTCGACCACGACATTGGATCCTTATGGATATTTGTGGAAACTTTTTAATAAGCTATACAGCATTTTTGACAATTATTGCTTTTATATTATCTGTCCTGTCACACTATGTCCTTCATGAAATCATGATATCTTTTAGTAGGTATTTTAGTTTTTAAGTGTTGATTTTGATTCATACTATTGGCCCCATGTTTAAATAATCATCGTCACCTGTCAATTTTTTTTTTGACAAACATTATCAATTCTGAAAAACGTGAATGTAGATTATTTTGACAATCAAGATATCAAGGCAAATCAACCTATGACTAATGGTTCAATTACTAATAAGTGACAGGAACATTACTTAGTCTTGTTCTGTGCATAATCTTTATTGAAAATTATAACGATAATGCAAATTCCACAAATGAATTTGATAAAATTTACAGTAGGTAAGCATTGAACAGCTAAAATTTACTGTGTGTTCAGATATAATGAGTCTAGCTGCATATTATACTAATAACGACTACAGGTAAATATACTATGTAGTTTGTAACTCTACAACATAAATAAATGTCGGAACATTACCGTAAAATCGTAAATTGTAACCTAAAACTTAAATAAACATTCCTCTATAAATTGCTTATTATTATAGTTTCGTTACGATCATCTGAATTATTAATAACATTTTCACTATGATTATTGCTATTAATAATTATTTATACCAGAGCGTCGCTTGAGCAGATAAATGGTAATGATCAGGTGCGGCAGCGCAGGCGCAGAGCTTACTTCGGAAATTGTAACCGGTGTTTATGTACAGTTTATCATACATGGAATCGTGTGCAACGAGTATTGTGGTGGGATGAGATGCTTGTACAGGTATGTATGACGAATATGAGTCAATTAGTGGTATCGTTTATAATTCCGTGGTAGGTTTAACAGCAGGTGCGATGTTATTGTTGCGCCGAAGCCGGGGCGTGGAGTTCGCGATACGATACGATGCGATGTGCAATTGGTATTAGACTCTGCCGTAATAACCTTGGGTGCGTCGTAAATATCAAATATTCCTGTCCCTTTTGTTTAATTGAGTCTTTGTACATATTCGTACATTTGATTCAGGTGTTGAATATTTATAATACTTGAACCGATGTCAGTAAGTATGTGAAATCTAAGATCGTAAAAACTAAAAACTTTGTCTTTTAAAACAGTAGTTTTTCTAAACTTTATTTACGGAATCCTAAATTCCTAATACCATCCGGGTCTAAATGTAAAGTATACATAACCAATTGTAATTAACACAGAATTATTGATGAATTTATATGGCTGAAATAAAAATATACTACAGCTATAAAAGTAAGAGTAGCTATAATTTACTAATGAGTTTAAAACATTTCCCATAAACAACACGGACGGGTTTTATTAATCTATTATGAAATAAAATATAATCGCAATATTACTATGTCATATAAATATTCACATAAAATTACTTCAGCGATAAAATGTAAATCTTTCATCGAGGAGGCTTAAATCACTTCATTAAATAAAATAAGCCTATAGATCTACAAACAATCAAAAACTTCTTTCTAGAAATATATTAACAAACGACGATTTTAAGTCTGTGACCTGATCACCTGACCTGACCACGTCGTCGCTCGTGAAGGGACCGAAACACCAGGAAATGCCAAAATACACCAAATAAAGTAAAGCCCGTATCCGAGAGTAATAAATGGCGTATAGTGTATACAGAAACAGAAGCCGATTTTTCAAAAAAATACTAATTCCGAAAACTATGTTTTCTTGGATAGAAGCAGATGACTGAATAATGATTATAATCATTACAGACTATTTAGGGATAGTGATAACAGTTACACCCAAAAACCGAAACATAAAGAATATGAATCATTAAATGTGCCAAAGAAAGCTTTCTAAGCAACAAAGTTTAATTTGAACCCTAACGAGGACAGAGAAGGCATGCCCAGAAGTGATATCACGCAATGCCGTTTATAATTCAACAACAATAAACAGATACTTAATTGCGATGCTGTCAGGGGCACAGTATATGGTAATGAGGCGTAGGGATCGCGGCCGCATGGACAATATCTCTCGACGGTGAAAGGTAAGATGGAAATGGAACAGGAGATGAGAGGATGCGTCGACAAATCGAAGTTATAGGTCACTTTGTCGATGAGAGAAAGATTGCAAACAAATAAAACGAAAGTGTTGGAGTCAAAACATCAAATGTCGGAGAACTAAGATAGACATAGAAGTAAACGATGTTTCGTGTGGGCTTGAGATGACAAACTAACTGGATGACTTGTTGCTTTATACTCACGCACCGCTAAAACATCAACTGTTTTAAATAAAATAATTGAATATTTGATTTGAGAACTATCCAACAATCAGTAATTGGAGTTTCAACTTTCAAGGGACCTTGAAACTCTGATCTTCCATTTCATTCATTCAGCTTATTTGGAATAAAGTGGTAAGACTAATTTTAACCAAAAATATGTAGATACTAACCGTTTTTTTTTAATTGACTAAAGGTTAAAAATAGTTCTTATAACTATCCTTTCAATTCTCAATATAAATATCATATAAGTCTTAATGAACAATTTAGGTACTTATTTCACATTTTGCGTGAGAAAGTGTAAAGAGGTACTAATCAAACTGACGACAACTACAGTCGAAAGTTTAAAGCTGTCGCCTCTGTCTTAGGCCAACCCACCTCAGTGTTTGTTTAGCCCATGGCTCGTGTCGGTGCGATAGGTACAGTACATGCGCTTTCAGGTACGCCCCGTACAATCTGAGAGGCTGACACCAAAAGGTTTTTATCAGCGCCAATCTTGCTTATGAGAAAGTTAACAGCGCCCAGATTTATTGGGGACAGTGTTCCTTCAAATTAACAATGCAAGGGAATAGTTATTGCGCATAGTGAAATCTGAAAGGGAATTGCATACTTTGAAGTGCTCATAAATATTGCTAGCGTTTAAGCAGGCAGGAAACTACTAACAGAATGAGAATATATTACAAGATTCACAAGTTCATTACATTATTTTACATGATGTCTTCCTGAAGTCGTCAGAGAAGAAAAAACAAAAACAAAGTGCTAAGGAAAACCTAAAACACTTACTTTAACACTTTAAATCTCAAAGTGTATGTCTTAAGTCTTTAAATATGTTTATATTTATATAAGTGTCTTAAAATAACAAATTTGATCACAATTTTAAATAAAGCTAGTTTTAAATCCAAATTAGCACTCAGATAGATAACAAGAGATTGTTTCCCGAAGCACAGAATACATAATAGTCATATCAGAGTCAATAATAATAATATCAGAGTCTTAGCCTTGAGTCAAACTGGATGAATCTAAATAGTTTTATGTAACATTACGTTGTACATTATCGCGGTAGTTACCTATCCAACTTAATTGTAACAATAATCTTGCGTTTATTAACATGCTATTTTTTAAACACGACACTTAATGATACATGACAAGAAAAGTAAAGAAATAAAATGACGCGACATCGTTATCAATATGTCTGTGTTTTGATTAAGGCATTGTAAATAACGTCGAAGACTTGCAACAAGTAAGGATAATTATTATAGCAGTAAAAAAGCTTTGATATGAATTTCATTAGAACTATAGAACTCGTTGGTGAAGGTCACAATGACTTCAATGGCACTGATCAAGCACAATTTATTCGTGTTATACGAGTATCAGCAGATGTCTATGGATGTATAAAGATTTATATGATTTCTGATTACTGTTTTAACAAGCAAAGCAGTTCATTGGCGACATAAATAATGTTTACCCATTTTCCAATACCTACAGAGACGGACGTGTGACTAAAATGTCAGCATCGTTATCTACTTCGGTTGTATTTTAAAAGAGATAAATAAATATAGTTTTCCTGAAAAAAAGAAACAATCACGATTCTTGGAAATACCGAATCAAAGAACAAAAATATTGTGTACCTAAACAAATAAATACGAGCAATTTGCCTTGGAGCCGCAACTATTCTTGTTGGGGTAATTATTAATATAGCAACATTTTAATGATAAAAAAAGTTTCAATTAGAACATAATAGCAGGTTCTCAGATAACTTGCAATTTACAATAACAAACTAGTCGACGAACACGTAGAGAATTTGGCACGAAATAGCGAATCAAACATCCCAGTAATGAGGCGCTTCGAGAATTACGATCTAATTATAGGTTCACCGTTGAAGCTGGACTGTAAATGTCATTTTACACTTGCCAAGGCAGCGTTCTCACGACTAGGTAAACACCTTCCCAAGTTTGTATTTTAACCCAGTTTGCAATTTTTTACCCAGTCAACGTATTTTTTTATGATGGAAGTATATCATAATTCAGCGGTTTTTCTCCTCGAATCTGAGCGCTCTGCGCGAGATTACGCATACTAATTACTACCAAGTAGTTTTACTGCGTCTGTGACGTGACGGTCCGTTCATCTGCTGATAATATGATCGAAAATTCTAAATTCTCAAGAACTTTTTCAGAAAATCAATCTTGATCAAACGCTTCTCAACGGTGACCTATTTATTCATACCGTAACTGTAATCAGACAATTACCCGTAATTGTATTGATTTAGCAACTTATTGTCAATGTACTAACGGACAATATCGGTCCAATTTACGACTCAAGCGCGTGTAGGTAGGCTCCGCTTAATGAGGCATGGTGTTGATTTAGAGAGGACTTTTACAGTACAGTTAAGTCTGAACCCACAAGCACAAGTGAAGCACTAATGCAATCGAAGAAGCGTTAATTGGATTAATGATTTGCAATTTCGCAATGACGATGGATGCTGATAAAATAATTTAGATAACATTATAAATGGAAAACCAATTGATGATATAATATACACACACAGGTGTGACCGCACTCTTGACTTGAATAAGATGAAGCAATTTAACGACCGTGCAACAAAAATAATAAAAATAATTTGGTAATCTATATGCGAGTATAAACTATCTGCGTTCGAAATTTCATCCAAATCCGTTTAGCCGTTTTTGCGTAATTGAGTAACAGAGATAAAAACTTTCTCATCTGCACTGAGAAAAATGTCATTTTGGGGTAATCTTAAAATATCGTGGCGTACGTTTAAATTAAGTGCGTTGTCCTAAAATAAGGAAATAATAGGTTTATATTACGCTATCTTGAAACGTGTTATGATGTAGTCGAATTATATGGTTAAATAAGGCAATATTATGACACTTATCATCGTAAAAATTGGTCATCATAAATAATATTATCTTCTTAATATTATAACACTATGTAATAGAAAATAGCCCACTGTCCTATAAATATGTATGATAATCTATAAATAAGATTATAATTCTAAATCACAATGAAAGTGCCACCTTCCATAAAAAGATGTCATAGTATTTGAGAAGAAGCATCTCTAGAATACGGTGACGTCCCCTTATAGTAGTATGATAAAATTATGTGCTAGTTCCTTTTATTTTGAGATTACCTTCACTTAAAATATAAGGAATTGGCATCAAAATTTAAAATGAATCCTACAAAAATACGATTACAGAAACTTATTTAAGAGTTTTGGCCAAAATATTATATCGTAAAAATTGGTCATCAAAAATAATATTATCTTCTTAATATTATAACATTATGTAATAGAAAATAGCCCACTGTCCTACAAATATGTATGATAATCTATAAATAAGATTATAATTCTAAATCACAATGAAAGTGCCACCTTCCATAAAAAGATGTCATAGTATTTGAGAAGAAGCATCTAGAATACGATGACGTCCCCTTATAGTATCAAAATTAAAATGAATCCTACAAAAATACGATTACAGAAACTTATTTAAGAGTTTGCATCAATTTTTGTATGATTCCTAAAAAATACGATGACAGCACGTAAATTCATCGTTCATTTACTCATCGACTTGTCGTTCGTTTTGTATATTCTCTCCATTCAGTCAGTCGAAGTCGCAGAGTCGCAAGGACAGTTTTTAGCGTGTACAGAATTTATTTATATTTGACAATTTTTTTAAATGTGAGTGAGTGCAAAGTGCAATACTTATGGATAAAGCAACTCATGACTTGCTAAAATAATGGAATCTAGCTCAATACTTATATACAACGTTTTGAAGGTAAGTTGCCAAGCCTATGTTGTGCGCGTGCACACTTTATTGAGGGGGAAGAAAATTAACTTTTTATATAAAACGTATCATTTTGGAGGGCAAAAAACGTATTTGGGGTAAATTTTAATTTTCTCTTCATATAAAGTGTACTTATCATTTGAAGGAAAAAAACAAATGATCATATTATTGCCATTGAAATGGACCTAAAACATTGAATTCTTATCACAAATTACATGTTTGATTTTAGCTTAAAATCCGGCGGTCTCGACAGCTTCGAAGCTCAGCAGAAGCTGAACACCACAAAGCACAAGTTTCTTCGCAAAAAAATAACAGACACACTAGCAGTTTGTGACGGTAAGGATTTATGTAATTATTCTGGTCTGTCCTCGTTTGACAAAAAAATAAATTAATAATAATGTGTAGTGTTATATACAATAAGCATTTTTTTTTTCAGATACAAAACCAGAGACTAAATTTCATTGCTGTCATATTACTCCTCGGTTGCTTATTTAACATACCTCCTGCGGCTCCTGCCCGTCGCTCCAGGAAAGATTGGCAAACATCACGAGCAGAAATATTGGAAGGATTTGACGGAGACGGTGGGTGTAACCCACAGTATCTTGCAGAATGCTGGGTGGTTCTTATCTTAAGTCATTGAAAGCGAATCATGATTTTACTTATTAAATTATTTTGCATATTTTATGGATTTTCCTAAAGATTGTTCTTAGTGTCATGAGTATAATTAGGTACTTAAGTAAGTTGTGACATGCTAAATAGGTATTTATTTTTAACTATGTAAATTATTTTTGACTGACAAATACTGTGATTGTTATAAGCATAAAGGTACGGGATTATAAGCATGGTGTATTAAGCCGAAAGGGGGGCATTGTACTCATCCATTAAATAACTTTTACTATCGGGTAAACTCTGAAATCGAAAAAAACTGCTGCTACTTAAGGCGGTTGTATGACCGAAAGTGGCGCCCTCAGAGGTTTTTATTTAATAAGTTATTAATAGAAAATTATTTTAATAATGTTTATCGTGGAGATTTTAGGGCCCTTGGTCTAGTACTTTTAGAAGGTATCACTACATGCCCTCGTAGTCATTCGTAGAAGTAGATAGCAAATGTGTCAAAAACGGCCACTTTTAGCAGTTTTGCTATCTACTTCTAGCAGTGACAACGAGGGAATGTAACGATACCGTCTAAAAATACTAGATTGTGGGCCCTAAAATCACCACGATAAATATTTTTAAAATTGTGTATTAGAATTATAATATTAAATATAATTCACCGCTGCAACACTTTCGCTCAGGGCACCACCTTAAGTAAATTTCGTCGAATTATGTTGTGCCCAAAGTAAAAGTTGTTCACCATAATGAGTACAATGAGTCCTTTTTTCGGATTAGTACACCGTAAGCTTATAAGCCTGTGTTATTATAATTAAGTACTATTATGTGCTCAATTTGCGAATAAGTAGGTACATTATTTTTGGTGTCTTTTTTTCTGTTGTACAATACATTTATTAATAAATAATTACTTATATAAAAGTAAAAAAAAATATTGTAAAAATTAACGTTACTTACTTTCAAAAAGAAATATTGATATTGCAATAATTAAAGTTACTTTCAAAAATAAATAAAATTACTCTTGATTACTATTTCTGTTTTTTTTATACTCGTGTCTTCCTGTTCTCTTTAAGTTTTTAATGCAATTGCATATTGCCAAGTTATGAAGGTACCTATTACTTTTTCTATATTTCACATGCTTTAAATTGTTATTTTTTACTTATGCGTGATCCTCTTTTTTTAAGTATTTTAGGAATGTGAATTAGGTAAGAAAGAAGTAGTAGGTACAGTCATCTTTAGATATATTGTAGCAAATAAGGTGACTCATATCCTTAGTTAAGTCCAACCAATTAAAATAGTCTTTTCTTGTGTTTTGGGTAAGATCCTACAATTTAGCAACGATTTTCTCATATCTCCGGTTATATCCTATTACTTTACGTACCTACTATTTATTATTAGGTACATCCTCTTACCTTGGGTTATCCTAGTACAGGCGCCATCAGATATACTGTAGCAGAAAAGGTAATCAAATACTTCTGAACAGTTTAAAATATCAATAAATTCCATACACTTCGTTTACAATTTGTATGGAATTTATTGATATTTAAACTTTTCAGAAGTATTTGATCACCTTTTCTGCTACAGTATATCTGATTTCGACTGTACTAGGATAACCCAAGGTAAGAGGATGTAATAATAAATAGCACGTAAAGTAATAGGATATAACCGGAGATATGAGGAAATCGTTGCTAAATAGTAGGATTTAACCCGAAATACGAGAAAAGTATATTTTAATTAGTAGGACTTCACTAAGGATATTAGGAAGTCACCAATAAATAGTAGAAAACAACCGAATATATGAGGAAATAATTTCTAAATAGTAGGAAAAATATTAGGACCTAACTGGAGATATGAGGAAGTCATCAATAAATAGTACGAAAAACAATAGGACATAACTTGAGATATAATGAAAGAATATTATATTTTTTTGACATAAGAGGATGTCATCGAGAAATAGTAGGAAAAATAATAGGATATAACTCGATGTATAATGACAGTAACCATAAGTAGTAGGAACGAGCATACAATTTTTTATATTGTAGGACGAGCATACAATATAAAATATATTGTATGCTCGTCCTACCAAAGGTATGGTGACATGTCATCTTAAATACCGTTATCATCAGCAACAGTAGTATCATCGTACTTTTTGGTGATATCAGTATACTCCGTGCTTTAAGTGAATCCATCTTATTTTAATCTGAATTCACGTCATTTATGATGGGCATTTTTCTCAGTGTGTAATATTATTGTTATAGTTTGGTTAAAAACTGGAAAAAATATCATCACTTCTTTCAGGCGTCGGGTCTGTGGGACTTTTTTATGCCGAGGGCTTGATAGAAACTCATAGCCAGCAATTCGATATAAACCCAGAGAAATTGGAAATGGTTTTCTTAAAATGTAAGTTACATACCGATTGCATCCTCAACATTATATAGGCCTAATAAAACATGGAGAGACGACCATGCTAGTAAATAAACTAGACACATTTATTCACTTTCTCACAGAGTACCGCGTAGCCCTAAAACAAGATTTTGAACGGGAGTTTTTTTTAAATAAATAATTCATCGAGATAAGAATTTAGTTACTATTATGTATTCTGTGATTTAGTCGTATTGCCCATTAAGGTTAGCATATAAAAGCCTATGTAAAAGTCTTGAGTCTGTTGACCAAAGATTATAAAAAGTCAAATGTATGTTTACCTTGAATTCTTAATTTTTATATTCATTATAACGTCTGCGTCATGACGTCTGCCAACAGCTAAGTTACAGTAACCTAAATACACGTAAATTTCCACAATCCCTTATCTCATTACTCCCTAGACTCCAGCTATAGATTTCTCTCTAGAGATTCTCCAAATCTTCGCTGCCACTATCGCTATAAAATTCCATCCCGTCTTCCTAATTTCCAATCCCTTTAAAGAGCCTTAACATCGAACGAGTTACAGGGAGCCGTGTAAGGCCCAACGCATACACGACTGCCGTGCGTAAAATAATTCGTATTGAGAGTCTGCTTGCGCCCGCGCATGCATCGCCCAACAACGGTACACCGACGAACTGTGATAAGTAGACGATTTATGTTACAGCCGGTCGGTCGTGTTACTTTATCAATAACATAAATAGCGTAAACTGATCCCGGGAAAGGGTACGAATGGCATTGTATGCGTTTAGCGTTATGAATTAACTTACTGTGTTTGGGTTTACTTGCTGTCTACCCTGGAACACGTAGCGACAGAGAGAACAAGTCGTTAAAGTATGTTTATCCTTACTTGTCCTATTTGGTAAACAATCTTCACCCAACTCTTTATTGAAATAATCACTTAAAAATACAAAAAGTGTTTTTTTCACACAAAGAGTATTCTTTATACGATAGATTATCATTAATTATTAATGACAATTTGATTTAATAAATAAGATAACATATTTTTAAAGAAGTATAATATTAAAGACGTATATTGACGTATTATAACTATCATAAACTGCTTACTAAATAGGACAAGTAAGGATAAACAGACTTTAGTTGAATATCCTTACAACTTTAGAAATTTTCGTTAAGAAAGACAACTACACCAAGTAGAACTAAGTTGCTAATATGTTTTCAAAACGTGCTTGTAAACTTTATAACAAATGTGAACTTTTAAAGGACGTGGATATATTTTGTTGTACGGTTAGATCTCTGAAAAAAACATTTAGGTAAAAACCGACTTCAAAAAACCTACCTCTAAAAAGCAAGAAATAATATTCGTAATAATAAAATACGTCTATTGAAGTCGGGTGGGGCTGGAGTACAAATTCCTTTTTTTTATTCTAAAAGCCCCACCCGAATTCAATAGACGTATTTTTATTATTACGAATATTATTTCTTGCTTTTTAGAGGTAGGTTTTTTGAAGTCGGTTTTTTGTTTTTTTAAACAATTTTTTATTTTTTTATTTTTAGTGTAGGTAAAGTATATTATATATGTAGAAAAATCGTCTCAGCCAAACGTAAGATAATCGCGGAAAAACATACTTAAATACGGGTCAAACCTCCTTTTTTAAGTCGGTTAAAAAACTACACTTAAGATATCCCTCTTCCAACAAAAAAATAATTATCTTATTCAGTTCATAAACAAAGAAGTAATACGACCAATCATCGAGGAATTCACACAAAATCATACTATTTTCGTGCTTTTTTCAAAATTACTTGAAAAGTACTAAAACGATTTCCAAATTATAACAAATGGGACCAACTTGGGAGTGTACCTAATGTAATAACTAATAACGTTTGAATCATTTCAATCGGTCCAGCCGTCTTCGAGTAATCGGTGGACATACACAAAAAAAAACAAACAAATATACAGACGAGCATAGAACCTTTTCCTTTTTTGGAAGTCGGTTAAAAAGAAATTAGAACTTATTAAATGACAGCTAAATCCGAGCACAGAACTAACAAAAATTGGAAATTGTTTTTGAACTCTAATGTTTTGGCATTATGGTTGAATATTGTTACCCTTTTGTGGTGGATTAGCGTGCCGTTGTCTGTACCATTATTACTATTTTTTCGGAAGTTTTGTGTGTAAAAAAACAATTTCAATGCCTATAACGTTGTTATGTGTTAAATTCCTACCTACTATTAATATTAACACATTTGTTATATATTTATAACACACCTTACGTGTGACTTGTTTCTCCGTGGATTGTTTATTGTTGAAATCCTACTAATAATAATAATTTTGTTTTAGCTATTGCACCGTTAAAATATTTTTTTAATTTTATCATTTGTCAAGAGAGCAAAATTAACAAAACCTTGTTATTATGAATAAGGTTTATAATCAATTTAAACTTTAACTAACATTTAATAAGTACAATTTTTTTTTGTTTGCTTTGAATAACTTTTAGATTTCAAAAAGTTTTGTTACAAAGTAACTACTTTTTCTGTATACTTTAATGGAACTATAGGTCTTTTTTGGATCCATTTAAAAAAGCAAAATAATTGTATTATGTATGACCGTTTGTTTCCTTAATAAATAAAAAATAAAAAAAATAAAAATTGTGACTCAAATGCGTAAAAAATAATATCGGAAATATTTAAGATTTATGAAGCTCTTACATCTTTCAAAGATTAAACATGAACAAAACAAAGTTTCTAACACGTGATATTAAAATATTTTTTTAAACATTAATATTTCCGGCAATCAACCTTTTCACCCGAATAATCCGACTTAAAAGAAAGGTGTACAAAACCATTCACGAACATAAACCAATCAACATCGCAGTCCTGCCAGTCTTGACACTCATTTTAACGACACGAGCACTTGGAAAGTTTGTTATGCCCTTATTGGTTTAGTCAGAATTATTAATATGGGTTTGGCTTCGACGCACCGAGCAAACAACTAGTGATCGACTTACTTATTCGACATAAGCTTAAAAGGCTCTACACAGCTGTTAACCCTTTTCAAGTATCACGGTTTTCTCACATTTATTTATACGCGTCAGCGCCTCCCCCTTAAAAAGCCAATTCCTTCGCATACATCGCTTGCTATCATATCGTAATGACAGTAAAGCATTTTTATGTATTTCGCGTAGAAATGCAAGATGCTATCAATATGATAAGGATAAAAGCAAAATGTCGTTATACGACCAAATAGACTTCTCTACCATTTTATTGGTATGATACTCAGAAATGACTATTTGTGAGAGTTGTTTGGCAATAACCTGCTCGGCAAAGAGCACTGTGCGATTATAGTGCATTTAACATTTCAATACAAATTATCATTGCATTCGAACAAAGAACATACGCATCCAATTTCACGGATACTAAATAAAATTAGCATCAAGCTGACAGAATAACAAAGCGGTCTCAATAACTCGCACCGAACGAGCTGAGAAAACGAATGGATGCACTACATAATTATATCACACGCAAACCAGATACATCTATGCGAAATAATAATTTTAATGATAACATAAATTACAAGCGTACCGAGAATACAATTCAGTTAATATGCAATAATTGCCATAAGCATCAAGCGGTGCACAACAGTATTCATCGACGCAACGTGTAATCGAGAAAGAATAGACCGTTTAGCATTTCTCTTAGAGCGCAATTACAATTCAATTTTCTGTGAAGCATTAAACATGTGTAATAGGAAGGGGCTATCATTGTTGTTAAGAATGCACGTTTCGTAGGAGACGTGCGATTAAGCGGAGATTCGTAGCTAGCCACTGAGCCGTCGTCGTCGGCGGGTTGAGATAGGTTGTGTTGTGACGTGAAGCTATCAGAGGCGAGTGTCGTTCACCTCCACAAGAACTGGTATTTTATCAAATTCAAAGTATCTGTGAGTCAGAGTAAACAAGGCTTAAATTGTGAGATGACCGTAACGGGCCGCGATGGGAACATCGGATTTCGCCCAACGAGTGTTCGATAGAATTCGCAGAGTCGGACTAGCGCATATTGAGGGTCGTTACGAGACGCTGGCGCGAGATGATCGATAATAATGGTAATTTTGCCCGGAACACGTGTAGCATCGCTCGTTCGTCGGTGCGATCGGCATCGCCGCATGCCTGCCCTATTAGGAATAACAAAAGGCAAACTCAATGACAGAATTGGTTTACACTCTGGTTACCAGGTCTAATTTAGCCACAGATTAAATCCCTCTTTAGAGCATCATCGTATTTCAAATTGGCAAAAATTATCAAATCGTCCAAAAACCTTAAAATTAACAACACAGTTAATAAATCAATCAAACAGACTTTCTCATATAAGTCGACTATGACAAAAAAGTAAACATCGAAGAAGCCGATAATAAACCAACTGGAACTGCCTCAGAAGCGAAACACCCAGCGGCTTTCTGTGTCAGACGTAGAGATATGGAAACGGCGGTTGTCAAAGACAGTCTCCCATTGAGAAGCGACGGAGGCTTAGTCGGACAGAGAGCTCGTATTTATGTGACGTCCAGCCTTCCGAGGGGCCATAATGGCAACACAATATCACAATATGGGCACAGATTTATGCTCGGGCGCATCGAGTTCTCGCACGCGGAAATCCCATAGTTATTTACCGGTTGCGAGTTAAGTGCGGCAGATTTATCGGTTGCGCCCGCGCCCCAGCGACGATCTCGTTTCCTTGCGTCCCGTCCGCGGCCGGACAAGTGCACTATGATAAATACCGGCCCCGCTAGCCGTGATACCACTATATCACCATTATACCACGGCTTAGGGGAAATTTAAGCCTATAGTCGGCATAATTGCTTCAACACACAGAAATATGCTGCGATTATATAGATTCAAACAGATAGTACCTTTGATAGATTTAACTTCTATCTTGTTAATCAATAATAACACACGTTCTGAGAATAGTTAAATTCAAAAGTCTACTTTATCAAAACATAAGAACGCACATTTCTAACGTCCATAAAGGATGTCAGCTTCGACGCTGTATTATTAAGGTTCCGTGTGAAATTACACTCGGTCATTTGTCAAGAGCGAAGGAGGCGCTAGAGTTTGTGTTCCACGGTTATTAATTTCATTAGCCCGCTCTTAATCAAACCCGGCTCGGTGGGTGTGAACGTTGCAGTCCCTATCGGTAATAATATTTAAGTATCAATGGCTCTACTCATTTGTTTTGTTGCCCACCATGCTCTTGTCTGTGAATTTTAATTGCAATCGCTTGTGGCGAAGTAAAAGCGCACATTGCAACAACTGAACATTGATATAGAGCACATGAACTTTTATATTCCGCATTTTCTTTTGATTAAGTCTAAGTAAGTTAGTGCAAATGAACGGAAAAATGTTGAGTTGTAAAATATTAGATATAAAGCAGCAGTGTAACGGTAAGAAACTGGCCGCAGGCTTGTCCGAGCAGAAGCCAATCCAGCATCTCATAATCGAGCTCATAGATCATCTCGACACGCTGGGCCGAGACTGAGGCTCAATTGTCGAGATTGGCATAATGACACGCGCCCGGGGCCATCCGCTAACATATGACCACATTACCGTGACACGCTTGACGCATGTCCAATTATTACACACAATCTGTTAGCCTGCGTAAAATATGAATAACCAAGCAGTTAATGCATATATCGTATGCAACGTTAGTCACTTGAAGGGACCAGATAATGTTCCCAGCAAATAAATCTTAGAACATGCGCCGGGAAACAAATGGTCTAGCCAAGGGTGAAATATTGCAAAAACTGTTTAAAATATTGGCCATGTTGTTAGACGTAACGGAAATAATTATATCTTAAGAAAGGGCAATGAAGTTATCCTTCATTTTATTTTAATTTACGAGTAGTATGCTTCTAAGAAAATAATTAATAACATTATCTTCAAACAATCGTACCTTCAGTAACTTTAACTGTATTTATAGAAACAGGCGTGGAAAAGAAAAACCAACAGTACTCTTCACAGGCAGCATAGATAAGGAGAGGGTCGGATCGGAATATTAAAGATCAACAATAAATCTGGGCAAAGATTGGCAATCTTCGGACATATCAGCAGTTTTCATTATTCTTCCCGACGTTGAAGGGTTCGCGGAAAACAATCAGCCAGGGTACAACCCTTGAATGGTCCAATCAGTTGAAACAAATGGTGGCTATTAATCTAGACATTCCGTTGACTCCCCGTATACCTATTATTAATTCAAAAGATTCTCCAACATTTTTTATATTTGCATTTAACTGTTTACCACGAACGTTTTATTAAACAATGCTTGCTGAAGATTATAATTCATATCATTATTAATAGGTTACAGGGTTTTCCATCTTAGGCACGCATTGCAATCATCAAATTCTGTTTGCATTTCATATTGATGATACTTATCAAATCAAACTTATCAAACCTACCTACAGAGGTAAATCCAGCTATGGCATTTGCATAATACGGCACAATCGATGAAGATACAACCATTCTATCATTGTAATGACGATTAATGCGAGATGTTCAATGGGGCATTTAGGTAAGTCGTGGCAATCTGGCAATGCGGGTCGGTTGACAAAATATTGTTGTTCGCGAGTGGACACCGGCCAGCGGTAATCCGACGGCCAGAGACGTTAATTAATGAACATTACTTAAACCGATTAGCCGTCAGGACCGCCCGGGTGGCTGGGGCAGTGGGTTAAGATATGAGTTCTAAACAGATTGCACGTTTCACAAATGTCTAGATGCTAAGAAAGAAACACTTTTCGTATTTATATTGCCCATTTGTGAATCATACAGACAGGGATAACACTTCTACTATCCCGGATAGTAGAAGTGGATAGTAGAAGTGTAGCAAAAGTTGCTTTGCTACATACTCTATTTCTTACTAAATCTTCTATTCTTTATTTTTCTATTTTCGAGTGTTCTTTATTGATACTACCGCGTTGAAATGATCTAAGATCACATTATTTAATTTATCGTTCCTCATTAGAATAAGTATAAATAACAGGTGTACCTATAAAATAATTTCATACATTATTATCTGTACTGTACGAAACATACTTGGTGCCGTTTAATTTTATTACCTACACTGTATTAACACTTCTGCAAACATTTGAACAGCAGCAGCGAACATATACTTAAGATATTTACACTGTATATCTTAGTTATGTGCCAAATAAAGTTCATTATTATGATATTATACAGTCAGCCTCACAGAAGTAACTAAACTATTAAAGAATCGGTCACACCACACCAACTTAACGCTCATTCAGAAAAAATACTAGAAAATATCAACTCACCCGTAGCAAGCAGCTCAGACAGCTGCAGAGCTCATCCCGTCTGAGCTGCTACGGGTGAGTCGTTTTTTTCTAGTATTTTTTTAATTACCTACTTATTTTAATTATCTTAATATAGAAATAGCATTGTGAATGCATAAAATCTAAAAGTTCAATAGTTCATTCAGATGTTATTATTATATAAATAACATAAAATTGGCATCACATGTTACAGCTGCTTCTGAGTTCGATCATACCGCTATAAGTGTTCACTTGGCCCATACTGCTCAAGTGATACGCAGTGTGTGTCGCAAGATCTGGGTGTGCCTCGATTTATTTGATTTTAGAATTAACTTCCAGCTCTAATATAATGCTGGACTGGAATAGAGAAAGTAATCGAGTTATTACATGACGCAAACGTTAATGGCAGCACAAGAAGGCAATTGCAATAAATTTATAATATAATAAAATAAATTGTAACAGGAAAGAAGGCTAGGAGAACTCCATTTTAATAAAATAATCGCACCAAAGAACCCCTTTTATGCAATATCTAAAGTAACAAATAATAAAGCAGACTAATTTACCTTCTATACATAAATATTTATTCTAAGCTAACGTTATCGAATGAATTGAGTTGACAAATGATAGTGGCTGGTCACTCCATTTGTTCCAGTTATTATGTCTTCAATATTGATCCTCTAAGATATAGAGGGTCTTTGTCCAGCACCTTACCTTTAAGCTGATTAACCGAAACGGTTTACCAAGTCATTAATAAGCATTCGTTGCCTAAGCTCCCGAATCTTAAAGCCTTAAACTTAATAATTATCTCAAATTCATGGATAATTCTTCAGGTTAAAGTAATTCGAAGACTTAGAAATAAGAACATAAGCCCCTTTGAAATTTTCAACATTGCAATTAAATATTTACGTTGGTTATAAGCGAATAAACATTCTCTTGCAGATTCCATCGTGATGAGCTAAGAGATTTTAATTATGCTTCAAGTATCCTTCGTAAGATAGTTAATTTCAAATAAGTCTTCTTATAGCCTCTACACTACATGGTTGTGTTGTGTGGTTGTTGTGCGTAAGTCTCAACAAAGGCTCGTTTAAATTGTCTTTTAAATTAATGAACACTAATCAAATCTGTAGCATGAAAATTAATTAATATACCTAGTTGTGTTGCGTCTTAGTATAGATATAGATACCATTATAGTGGTGTGTGTGCCGTGGTCTTAGATTATTTGTAGAATCTACCCATAGGAAATTCGTTTACATCAGTTTCATTAGATTACCTACTGCCTACTCATTAAAACTTACAAATATCTAAATAATGATAAGTCAAATGAAAATTCGAAGAAGGATACGTTTTTCATCTGTTCCATCCAACCAAGACAAAAATACATTTATTATAAGCCCAAATTCAATGTTTCGTTCGAAGAAAAATTTAATATTGCAAATGAAGTAGGTACCTACTCCACACATTCAAGTAAAGACTTAAATACCTACTTATTGATATTATTTATATACTACTATACGGATTTACTATTCTTAAAACTACAAAGAAGTACTTGCATCAAAAACAGTAAACAATAGAAACTCTATTGAATACTTCCCATGAAAAAACAACAAACTTCATAATATCAGGCGCACGATACCCTCTGCTAGTATATAAGTCTAAGAAACCTTAGCTTAATCAAATAAACAGTAGAAATTCTGTATTGAAATGTAAGTATTACATGAAGCTTGAACGCAGCAAGTACCGCCCGCACCGCCCCGGCCGCGAGCGAGGGAAACTGACCGGTACAAATGAGACACATTCGTCTAGCTCCTCTCCAATTTCAATATGGTGACGTGTACCTACGTCTAACCAAGCATGGCTAATTCCAATTATCTCAGAGCCTCAAACAATATGTAAAGCTCGAGAACTAGCCAATATAAGACGTTGTTAGTCAAACGCAAAATCTTTTTTGCTAAATCAACGAGAAAATTTAATAACAATAACAACAAACAACAAATGATTGTTGAGAAATATGTAATTTGCTTTTAAACGAGAAGAGAAATTATAAACACCTCAAAATGAAATAGCACTTAACGCAATATTTAATTACAAAAATAATTTATTACCAATCCGCCGTAAGCCGATTTCGATCTCAAAAATAACTTCCCATTCGTAATCTTAATAACAAATCTCCCCTACAAATTCTCACCGGTCTATTACAAATAGTATTGGGATTCAATTAGCTGCGATTTCTCCAGCAATAATTGGAGTGCTCGTGCTAACTTAGATCATTAGATGTCCCTGGAAAAGACCTTTAACTAAAATAAATGAACCTTTTGCAACCCGCCGAACCAGCATAGAAAGCTTACGAGTGGGAAATGCTACGGTTATACAGTTAGTCGTGGGAGTGTTTATTTCTCGGCTTAGAATGTCGCTTCTATTTATACCGATCTGTACGAGAAGATTAATTTTGCTCATAATATCGCACCGGCAGATAACCGACTAGATACGGGAGGTGTGTCCCATGGGCGGAGTCCGAGCTAACGTAGAGTTTAAAGACAAGAAATAAACAATATGTGCTTGTGATATTGAAACCAGTAATTAAAGTTGTAGGTTACAATATCAGTCTAAGGATACTTTCACAAATCAAATTATTATTATATTTCATTGGAAATTGTAATTTAAATACTAATGAATCAAATACATCATATAGCTGAAATAAGTAAAAGAATAAGTAGTTTGGCTTATGCTTTGTACCGACTTTCATTTTCAACGAATATTGACACCCTTCTCACGGCATATCATGGCATGGTTGAATCTGTCCTTAGATATGGTATCATATTTTGAGGAAATTCTACTGACTAAGAAATTATTTTTAAAATGCAGAAAAGGTGTCTACGCGCAATGTTTGGCCTTCAAACCACAGATAGTTGTAAGCCGTATTATAAAAAATATAAAACTTTGACACTTCCGTCACTGTATTAGAAATGTCCCTTTTTGTTAAAAATTATCCACATCTGTTTCCGCGTCAATCATCTATTGTTGTACGTAACAGGCGTCATGGTGATAGGCTGTGTATACATGCTGCTAAGACAACACTTTTGCGAAACACAGGGGTGGAAACTGTTTCCATGGCCAAAATTACTGATTTTACTGACTAAAACCTTCTAAAATACTGACCATTTACTGACCAAATCCAGTGCCCGATTAAGCCAGCGCGGAGCCTCTGGCAAATTCTATAAGGGGCCCTAGGTTTGCTATAAGCTATAAGTTATCATAACCATACTACTTTCGAAAGGATGGAAGTTGCCTGCCTAGGATGCTCAAATGCCGGATTAAAAAAAACACCTATCCATAGTGAAAAAAATGTCGCGAAGCGCGAATTTTGGTCAGTTTCATCCAATATTCTTGTAATTTTGTCTATCTTTAGTACAAAAATCGGTCGAACTGCGCGATCAGTTCCATCCACTACTGTTGTACTGTTTGCCTGTTCATAGCAAAAAAAAACGGCCGCGCAGCGCGATTTTTGTCAGCTTCATCCAAAAAATCTTACAATTTTGCTTATCGTTAGCAAAGAAATTGGCCGCGCAGCGCGATTTTTAGTTAGTCAGTTCCATCCACTTACCTACCTACTTTTATAATTTTGCCTGTCGTTGTAGTCTTAAAGTCTTGTCAGTTTTTTCACCTCAATCTACAGAAACCAGACCGTAAACCCGTAAAGCTCGTGAAAATACTGACTTTACTGACCATTTTTCGAAAAAACTGACTTTTACTGACCTTAGCCAAAAAAACTGACTTTTACTGACTTTACTGACCATTTTCCACCCCTGGAAACAGTGTAATATGTATGGCTCCGAAAATTTACAATAAAATTCCAGACAACTACAAAAATCTTAATAAAAAATTGTTTAGAGCTTAACTAAAAAGTTTTCTAGTTGAAAAATGTTATTATGGTGTACAAGACTTCTTAAGTGACAAAACTTTTTAAATATAAGCTTGACTGTTTTTTTTTCTTAAGTAAGTACATACATTTATTTAATTTTGACTTTGTTAATAAATGACTTGAAATGATTTTGATTAATAATATTTTATTCTTGATACCTACTTCATGAAATTTTATTTTCGTATAAATTTACTATTGTACTTATTACTTACTTACTTATTTACTTATATAAATTAATTGTAATTTTAATGAAATATTTAATTATGTTTTATCTGTTGAATTTTTGCATGCTGACCGACAAAACATGTTAGACCTAACTTTCACCTTTTATATCATCATTTATTTACCTACTCATGTTTTTTTGCAAATAAATATATCTTTATCTTTACGACAATGAAAATTAATAGGTAGGTACATTATTTCTTTGTCAGTGCCATTAAATCCATCCTCACGAGTTCAAAAAGCAGGTTTACTGTTCTAATTTAATATCCAACTTAGAGAGCAATGAATGTCATTCTGACTGCAATCAGTCGCAATATTGGAAATGTCTGACACTGACACAGTATATTTTGCAATAGCTAGAGAACATCTAAGAACAATTTCAACAGCCAAGCTTCCAACAGAATCAATCATTATCAATCAAGGCGGAATAGGCAACCACAGGGCAACCGCAATAGGTACACACATTTCACGTCGGGTAAACAGAAGGAAGCATCCTCGTCACGAGCAAGTAACCTCTCAATTTCTAAAACAAAGCCCCATTCGACAGATTATTCGGGCCGCAGCTACCGTTACCTTCAACTACGGATACTCACTTTATGCAGAGGTATTAATAAACTCGAACGATAAACAAGTTTTACTAGATGTAAAAAAAATAGTCATCTTATAATACTTATAACAAAACAAGCCAGTCCCATATAAGCACGAAAGGATTTTTAGTAAAATGAAGCAAACCAAGAAGACTTGATGTTGATTATGTAGAAGATAAATCAAATTCAAATGGTAACGCAACCTTCGCAAAGAAAAATAATGCTAAGGATTTTTTTTAAGTACGCTGTGCATAAGTTACCCTTTTCATTCGTATGTAAATAACATGACAGGTCGGTGGAAATTAAAATGTCAAATCCTGGTTTCCAGAATGAGGAATTTGTTTTTAATTTAGTAGTGGGGACATCAAAAATGGCTGATGGACAGACAAATGGGGTGGTGCGAATACTGTAAATAAGACAACAACAAATCACGGTTGTTGAAAAAGTTGAATAGAATTGAATTCGAGCAATATATGGTAGGGGATAAGACCACGAAGGCGCAAGAAATAGAATCTTATAAAGACATGTTCGATTTAAATCCACTCCTGAACCGCTGCAAAAAATAGGTCTCGTGTGCGCGGGCGCACATTATGCAGGCGTGCCGCACGATTCATGTAGCTGGATGGTCTAATGCGGTGGGAGACACCGCCTTCCTAGCTGCAGGTAGTGAGACATCATTGTGCGATGGAAATCGAATTATTTTTGTTTTTACGGGTTTTTAAGATGGGAATACCGAGGATCCTATCAGAAGGACACTGATCGAAAGACAAAAGGATACAATAATTATTATTATAGCATATTATACACTGGTAAAACTTATCCTATACCTATGACTGTAATAAATCTTTTTTAACATAGAATAGAGTATGCAGCGCATTGGTAACACTTTATTCTTTTAATTTTACAGAGACATTCTTCAGTGTCAATAGTACACCGTGCACAGTCTTTTCATAACTATGAGGTTAGAAGTTGACATTCATCATTGGACAATTCACATGTCCATTTAATTCTTAAAGAAATACTCACTTACCGTTTCACCATAACGAAGCCTCCCGACGGAGATCTGCAACAAAGCCATACATAAAATTAGAAGATTGTTAATGCAAACAGCCAATTTGTTGCAGCTTTAATGAAACTGTTGGAAGTGTGTATGAGAAGTGATTTTCCAAGTAATCTGTATGCAAATAGCTCATAGCCGATATACGGAAGTTTATCAATAAAGCTATCGACTCGTGTAAATTGATATCGGAAACTTGGCTGTAGTACCCGACATTACTCAGAAACTATGGGTGAGGTGGTTGATTACATATTTTTGATATACACAGGCAGACGTGATAATACTTATCATTCGTTAGCAAAAGTGAATCACACAAGATGATAAAATTCTATATTTTGATGTTTGCATTAATATAAACTAAAAAAACTGCTCTGCCCCCCTAGCATCATTACAGAGATTTATAACGTTAAACCGTAAAAAGACAATGGATTTTGACAGTTGAGTTTCAATAAAACGCTATATCACGCGATAACTTGTTTTGTCGGGTTCCAAACCCAAATTATAGCCATACAGTGGCTATACATAGGTAATATATTTCGTTCGATGTTTTTATTACCGATATGTGACGTTCGTATTCTATATTTCTTACGTACAGTCAGCGTATTGTTGTAACAGTTGTTCCGATATTTTTGAATAAGTACTTTAGATTTTCCTATAAGCGTAGTTGCACATATTGAGTCAATAGGTCTAACTATATTGTTGTTCTGACTTCTGTCACTTATGTATAAACTAAAGGTGTCAAAACGGCTAAACTAATGTAAGTATGTATTACAATAGAAGATAATGTTATTATATCACCCTTAAATATCTACATTTTACAAGTCACGTCCCAAATATGAATAATATTGGTACTATTGGTCTCTACCAATCGAATAGCGATATGTCGTATCGGTTTAATTAAATGGAAAAAACTGCATTCCTGCAGCTTATGGCGAAGCAATCGAGCTATAAATAACATTATTGTGTAATAGAGCAATAAACTGTGATAATCGTTTACACGTAAACTTAATAAATGGGTTAGTTGAAGTAAGGAATTATTGAGGTTATTGCAAAGCTTATTAAAGGTTATGATATGTAACTCAACAGGTACCTAAGTATAGCTCATATTGTTCAAATGTTGTTACTATTTCCATAGAGATCTGATGCAACATTCAATCGTGAATATTATCATCCCTAGATTCCCTAGCATGATTAACCTAATTAAAAAGGAGAATACTATTTCAGGTGTGTGTGTGTGTGTAAAAAATTAAAGAATATGATCATTATGTTCTTTGTTCAGAAAGGGGTCCCCCTTTCTGCAATCATGTTGTCATTTATTTCTCGACTCATCCCATTTGATTTGAATACACAAATCTTTTACAAGAAAGGGGTTCAAGCGACTCACGTTTCAATACAATAACATAGCCAGTAGCGATATTCAAACAGACCTTGTGCCTTTGCCTCCACGCACCCGGAGGCAACGTACATTTTATATTTATTTTACTGACCGCTCGCGGTCTCACGACTCAATCTAATAAATAGTACTGGTATTACTAGGAGATATTCAGTAATAAGATATCCGGTAGCAAAATATATATGCACTGGTACCAATGAACGATAAAATGAAATCATGGACGGCACAGCATATAAAATAGCGAACGCTAATTCAAGAGAGACTTTATATAATAATTTAGCAGTTGAAACAAAAATTAGGTTTGCTGGTTATATATTTACGCTCAAGTAGATTATTTTTAGCAGTGGCATATAAACTAAGTCTTAGAAAACACTTAAAGGATTGTTTCTCATTAATTAAATATACGTAAGTACATTTACATTATATTATTCTTCGCCAAACTTATAAAAAGTCCATCAAATCAATATCCAACAATTTGGTTCTAATAATATTATTCCGAAACAAATGTGTGCGAGAGAATATTATCATTGCTACAAATGATATCATTAATACAGTGTAAAATATTAATTCAGTCTTCTACAACTTATCATAAGCAGCACTACTTTCAAGATAGATTTTCACGATCAACTAATAACTAATTGTAGGGAACGCAAAGACCTTTAATTTTAATAAAGACGACGGTTATATCGCATAACTTTAAAGCTTTAATGCAACAGTATGAAGATATAAAAATAAATATCAAACACTAAAACGAGATATGAAGTTAATTATTTATTACATATTAGTGTCAGGGACACTTAACATTATACAAACGTTTCTTTCGGTATTACATATGAAAGGTAAAGCCCAGTTAAAACTGACGCTAATACTACAAAAGTTATTTCTAGTGTAAATGGAACTGTTATGATAATCGCTATCACAGTTAAATAATATAAAACTGACATAGACCATATACTTAGCTTAAAAATATCTTATGTTATGATACGCATTGAAAAGTAGTTCAGAATATTATCAACGGTAGGTAATAAACTAGCTTTAGTATGCCTAGCTGATGAAAGATAACACAATGGCGTGTGATCTCTTTCTTTTACAATGTAGAAAGATGTAACTATTAATTTGGTTAACACTGATGGCCTAATTACAGAGAAATTCCATTTAAATAATAGCAGGAACGACTTAAAATACCCAAGTAGAACGACAGTCAATACAAACAACAAGCACAAAATTACAAAATATCATACGATAGGCATTGTATTATCAAACATGTAGTTTTAAATTCATAGTGACAAGATAATCAATCTCTTTCTTGTAGAATGGTGTAGGTACTTAATTGGTTTAACACTGCGGCCTGATTACTGACAAATTCCATTTAAATAACAGCAGACACGACTAGAAAGTGTCCGAGTGTAACGACAGTCTATCACGCCACCTCAGCGTCTGGCCGGTGCGGTGCCACAATCGTGTATTAATTTAGGAGGAGCTGGGGGCACGGTCACGCTCAGTACCGTTCCGTCTTGACTCGAGGCTATAGTCCAAACAATTTCAGAAACGAGTAAATTATCCCTCGGATTTGGAACGAGTTGTGATGTTCCGCACAATTTTGTCATTGGTCTGCTGGAGGCAGCATATTATCTTAACTTTGACTAATGCCAGTAGCTGTATTCGGTGTCAGATAAAGGGTTCCTTCTAATAAGTGGTCGGAAGGAGCGGCAGTCGACGCTAACGCCTAGTGTGCAACTGACTCTATGACGGTTCGACTGAGCTTCTAGCTAGACAGATATTTTATGAAATTTGTATTACAGCTTTCAATTTATATAACATTATAGTAACATATTTAATAATACAGCACGAGAAAGCTATAGAAATGATCTAACATAAAACTCCAATTATTATACCATCAATGCATCAAGTGTAGGATGGTGCTTATACTGCGAAATTACTTTAATAAATATATAATAGAACTAGAATCACGGAGAGGAAAGTCGGATGATTTAATATCAGAGGTTATTGTTATGATGTCTATATTTTACAAATCTGTGTCTTTTCTAGACGTTGCAGTTTGGTCTCAGCACTTCAAATCCATATCCAACTAATCATTTATAGTTTTTCATCGCCAATTTTTCAAAACATTTGAAGTTGAATGTTTCGATAAGAATATCGTCCACGTAAAGCATTGTCTTAGCACATTATTACTGGATCATAAACGCGTCGCGTTCCCGTCTGCTTTATGGTCAGAGCGGGACTCACGATGGCAATTTCATAGGACATTTACCGGAGAAAGCCCGGCCGATTTGTAGTGCTTCAGGCGATAAGTGGCCGGTGCCAGTAAAAGCTTTGATGTGTCGCTAAAACAATTTGCAGTAACAGGGCCTTTGAACCGCCCGAGGTAGCGACTAGCGGCCGACTTGAGAACGCTACACTTGACGTTTGTGATCTTTTTTAGCCTTTTGGTTCATTCCAGCTAGGAGTAAGTACTGCTTTTATTTCACCGATGTCAGTATTGGTTTCATAACGTCATGACGAAACTGAAGACACTTACAAATTTGCTAAAAATAAAGACAGATAATAAAAACGTTCTCCGATAGTTCTGACGATTTTAGTAATTATACCGAGACGCTATTTTGCTGTGACGTAAATTAGTAGCGTATCAAAATAAGCAGTGTTATTAATTTCAAAGTCACAACGGCCCAACAAATTGGTTTCTCTACTCTAACTACACAGTACCACAGTAGCGCATCCACACATTCGCCGAACATGACGAATACCGGATTGATTCGTCTGAAGTTGGTGATCATCGTCTGTATTCACCGAATACAGAAGAATACATTGCAAACGCCTGTATGCGAAGGGAATAGAATAGCGCAATGAGCGATAATATAGCGCTATAGAAGGCGATGACATCGGCGCATACATTGGTGAATTCATCACCGACTGTTAGGAAGAGCCAGAAAACTGTGCAACGCAAAGCAATCACGTCTCGAACTACACTCATAACGGTGCACAATGTGCACATTTCAATAATCGGGTGCAGCTCAAGTCATCGGCTATTCAAATTGCATAATTATTTTGTACTTAGAATGGGCAGCTTACAATCAATCACAGGCTGCATTAGCACTAACAATGATTTATTTGCCATTAAAATTTTATATGACTACCAGCTTCAGTAATTTATAATAACTCAACATGTTTACGAGACATTTCCTTCCTTTAAAACAGTATTTTAAAAGAAAAGGATATTGAATCGATTTAAATAAGTAATTAACATATACATTCAAAATTCTTCAAACTAACTTTGTATGTTAATGAGAACTTCATTGAAATGCAGGTGTGTTAATGTTGTTTTTTGTAGTCTGTCACAACTTTGAGCATACGTTTCGAGTGACATTGTTTCGAATTCCTTAAGATTTTCAATCAGTATAATATTTTCACATAATCTCAAGCTCGAGCACAACAGATAAAACTTAGGAGTTAACATTTAAACCAATGTGTTTATTAAACCGTAACAAAATATCCCCGAGCGCAAGAGTACAATAAAATCAAACACATTCCACATAAGAAACCAAACAATCTCACAATGCAAACTGAGCAGACCAAATTACCGCACAAATTCGCTGCAAGCAAGTTTATGCGCGCGCGCATCTCGTACTATAATTACGTTCTATCAATGCGGTGAGTTTATTGAAAGCCTGGTTGAGGGGCGGGGGATATTAAGATGATGGCCGGCTTGTAATTTGATGGATTAAGGAACACACCCGCGGGCCTAACAACGTGTAATGACAGACGCCTAAAACGATCGCGCATATGAGTGCGGAAGTTGGAAAACAGATACTATCAGTCCATAAAGTACTTGTTTCATTGGATGGAGGAGTCTGCAAGACAAATTATTCAATACCAGAGAATTTGCTAAACAAATAAATTAACATAGATTGAAGGCCTCGAAAACACTGTTCACGAAATCGTTAAACAAACACAGTTAAAATTACAACTAGCTTTCATGTGAAAGAATCAGTCAAATAAGAATAACAATAGACATGACAAAAGACAACGTTGGTCACGATTTGCGTTTCCTCTATCACCATTCCCAACCATAGTAAAGTTATGGAAACATCTAAAATAATAATTTCCTTACTCCTACGGAGCGTAATATTTTATGTAAATTCCACAGTTGTAAATGTGTGCGAATATATTCCAGCACTAATGGGCAGGTTTTATTGTTGTTGGAACGGGAAAAGGATCCATCGATGACGATTAATTGTAGCACTAAACATTTTACTACTCAAATCTTAGCAATTTGCATAGAAATAGTTACCTATCTAATTAATTATTTATGACAACACTTTGGGCCTTAATGAACAGTGTTATTAGCCTCCTATAATTATATGGGTAGTGGTTTGTCCCTTTCACTTGAATGGGGTTGGTAAACTTTTCCAAAGCTGTTGTGAATTATATATTTTCTGGTAGCTTTTGGCTTTGGAGTCAGGTATAATGCTTCATTTTAATTTAAATAAAAATTTAATTTTTTAATTTACAGCACAGTACAATAAATCACTATTACGGCTGTATGCGTAGGTTATGCCTTTGCTCCAAAGACTTTCTATGTTGTTGCTCAAAACAAAAAAAACAAAGGTATGATTACTCTTTGTCACTGTCTGTCAAATCTGTCAATCAGTTTTTTAAATCAGTAAATGCAAAGGAACTTCGTGTTCAGCCGTATGTTTGATATTTTATCGCGATAATAATATAAAAAATATATTTAGTCAACAAGGTAAAAATAAAAAAAATCATAATATTATTTTCTTTATTCTTCAAACTTGTGCTATCAAAAAAAAATATAAAACAATTCTTTTCGAAAAAGTTTACCAACCCCATTCAAAAGAAATAATTAAGAACATTACAGATATTGCTCACTTTTTTTAGGCCTGTCCCTTCGATGGGTTTTTTGAGTGCAGATGACAGTCAGACAACAAATGCCTAGTAGAGGCGTGTTGGACAAACCCACAAACGTCTTGTGATCTGAAGAACCCGTGAGAACTTCAGATGATTTGTACAGGACAATTGGAATGTACGTGACACATACCAGAAAACCGCATTAGAAAGTTTTGTGAAATGTAGGATAGTAGATTTATAATATTTGGTCATAGCATACTTCTGGGGATGTAAAAGGCAATAACTTTAAGGATCTAACTCAACCTGTCTAGTATTTATCGTTTAATATGCACCTCGGACATACAGGTATCGGGCATGTCCAGGCTTAGCATAAAACCCTTGGTCCAGCATCGATAAATCAGCCGAGACGTTGTGTGGCGATTAAAATCCGTGTCGTCCCCGAGAAACAGGCGTGCGCCTCGTGAGAACAGAGGAAGGAATAAAACGGTAAGCAAGCCAAGCCAATGCGACTTACCATCTTGTATATCTTGTAATGCACATTTCAGATTTTACTTCGGTCTGTTAGTTTTGTGAAAACTATTCGGTAAACCAACACCTAACCAAAACCAAAGTCTGCGATGCTGCTCTTGTTGAATATAGTATTTGCTATTTTTTTAAGTATTCAAAATGTATTAGTCGATAGTCTTCCTAAAATTAATAAATAAATAAATAAATAGTAACATACATTTCTATATAGAAGCTGTTTTTACCACGAAATGGTTCCGTGATGAAAGTTGAAAATTATTATAAGTACTTAACACACTCTTGCGAGATAATTACCAAAAACCTTTTACGTGTAAAGAAATACAAACATAAATGTGGAATATAGCTTTTATATGGTTAATTAGTAGAAAATCTCTAGTTTTCCAATAACCTTTGATCGCTTACATTTATAGAAAACTCTATAAACTGTATGGCGCTATGCATTCCAAAGTAGTTAACGAGATCCACATGCACGAGCAACATCGCCAACATCCTAATAAACATCATCGTAATTTAATAACAAACTTGCATGTTCCTCTAATTTTAATACCGACTTGAAACTATCAAAAGTAATAACAAGTTTCCCATCAGAGTTCCATAGGAGAATCACTGCTAAAACCAGTAAATTAAATATTCTTCTCACTATGAATTACTTTCTTTCTCATTCGTAAAGAATAATGTGGTATTTACACGAGTCGACTTGGCACTCTTGGCAGGCGACTTGCTGGTCGTTTTTTGTCAACTTGTGCTTTTATCGACAATCGCTTGTAAAATCTAATCGCAAACCTAATTTACATAAGGTGGCTATTCGATTTAAGGCGCGGTGGTAGTGAAACTAGCGCCGCCACTACATTTATTTTTATTACTCGTAAACTAAGTCAATATTAAATAAAAGCTCATGTAATAATCTCTTAAATTAATTGTCTCTTATATTTTTTGAATAACTCTTCAACAGTTATCATTCATTCTGTAAGTTTTAAAATCCATAATTGCCAAAAGTGGCCACTTTGAGCTTAAATGGATTTTAAAACTTACAGAAAGAATGAAAACTGTTGAAATGTTATTCAAAAAATACTAATATTTTTCTGTCTCTAAAGACAATTAAGAAATTATTACATGAGCTTTTTTAAATATTGACTTGGCTTAAGTTAAGAGTAATAAAAAAAGTCGTGCGGGCGGCGCTAGTTTCACTACCTACAGCCTACAGCGCCTTAACAGGCGATTGTCGATAAAAAGCACGAGTTGATTAAAATCGACCAGCGAGTCGTTGCAAGTCGACCCGTGTGAATACCACATTAGATTTTATATGGAAAATGAGCAATAATAGAGATTAGAGTTGCAAACAAACATAAACCACAAAAACCTGATTATAAATTGTCTTTTACAGAATATAAAACTTCAAGCACAACACACGGTAATTGATCAGTATAAATAGGTCTCAAACAGTTAAATTTAAATGAGTTACTATCAGATCGTAATTCTAACTATCCAGATTTCAGATCTGACCTATAACGAGGGACCACATTGGAGAAAGTAAACTTAAACTAAGATAGCAAAGAAGAGGACTTCTAGAAATTTAGCTTTTAATTAACTACCCTAACAAGGTCTGTAGACTGGACACCCGTTTCTAAACCACATTCGTTTAGATAACGCTCGGTACGGTAGCATCTTAAATCTTTGGGTGTACGGTACTGCAGGTCTGCGACACGTACAACCTTTCACTCTTTATCTATACTTAGACCATGTTTATATATTTACATGGCACTAGACTAGATTATAAAACTTAAGGAAAACGAGAAAAAATACTTTCAAAACGTTGTTGCCAATAGCACAAAAAATACAGCCCAATAGCAGCACCTTGTGGTAGCTAGCACTGAATTAAATGCTTTTTATGGACACTGCATAAGAGCTATGGATATCCATCCTTTCCTTGATTATACGATAGGTACTACTTTTAAAGTCAACGTTGAAAAAACTAGAAATAACAGTTCATTCAATTTAAGTGTAATAGGTGCAAACGCTTTACAGAAGACTAAATTAGTATTTCGTAGATGTCTGATTTCTGTCTGAAAGTGATGAAGTCACTTTATTAATGGATCATCCATTTCATATCTATTTATCATTTCTTAAAGCGACACTTTTTGATTCCACGTGATTCACATTACCCAATTTACCTAAACCAAATTAAAATATTCTTTAGGACAACCCTTGAGAAAGTCTGTACATGGAAGCCTCACCCTCATCCACATGGACGAATCGTGACAATCGCAATTCCCTTACAATAAGGTGCCATTAAACAAACTACATGTAACCTTCATCTACCGAAAACCATTTAAGTAACGGTTGCCAGTTAGCTCATTATTTCCCTTAGGGCTGTCTCTTATTCATTATAAAGCGACGACTTGACTTCAATTATCATCTTCAGCCGTATTTTATTAGTATTGCGTTAGGGATCATAAACAGTTAATATCATTTTATTACTGCTATAAACGTACTCGATAGTCCAAGCTATTTTCTTTTTCTTATCGCAGGTGTGGATCGTATAATATCCAGGTGGTAAGTACTTACAAAAACACTAAAACAACTTTAAAATAAACATACGATATTGCTCAAACAGCCAAAGAGAGGGGTCTTACATTGTTGTAAAATGAAGTTTTATATCAAGCGGGGAATAGTGCTTGAAGTTAAAACATTCGCACGACACGTACAAAGTTATCGTATCCCTCCAAGAACTGAATAAATCTCAACATACTCTATCAAAAAAACAAACTACATCACAATCTAGGAGCAGCGGGTCTACCGGCTAAAAATAATGAAGTTAATGTTAACTGTAATTTGACAGATGGATATGATACATTGCTTCTTTTCTTTGGTAAGTTTTTATTTGTGCCAAAACGAAGTAGCAATGTATCACAAACATCTGTCAAATTACAGTTAACATTAACTTCATTGTTTTTAGCCGGTAGACCCGTAGTAAATGTCTTAGGACCCGTTTTAGAATAATAATAACGTGACATTTTGAACATCTTTCAATATGATTTTTTCAAGCTTTCATTTCAACCCCCATAAAATTCATCATTTAGAAAAATTTCTATATATTTAACTATCAAACCTGCTCTCAAAATTTCGATAATCGGTTGAGAAATGTGCCCTGTAGATGAAAACAGCCGGACATCTAGACAAGACACACGAAAGCAAGCCCAAGCTGAAACGGAGACTCTTTGCTTGTGCTTCGCGCTCGCTCTACCAATAATCATTTATTTCGAGCTACTTGGTAACAATGCTACTTATAACAATGCTAGTAAGAACGAAAGAATAGTATCAAAGTTTGAAAAGGGCCGCCGCAAATTACAAAATGTTCTAGGTACTTCATCGTTGCATATTATGCAGAGTTACCTCAATGCAGATATTGGGCAGCCCTATCAGTGGCTATTGTGCCGTTTAGGTCGAGACTAGACTGAATGGAAGATGTGCCCGGCGATACCTTAATTGACGAGAGCCTCAGTTTCCGAAACCTTAGACCGCTGCATAATAATGGCGCATAATCCCTTATCGAGAGCCCGTGAGTAACAATTTAAGGGCATGACTAGGAGAGGGAGTGTGTTTTTAATTACACGATATGTACAGTAAAATTCATTTTTCTAATTGAAGCACAACTTTGTTAAAAGGTTAATTTAGGGTTTTAGAAAATAAACAAGAATAAAAGGAGAGTACAGTGGGGTCGAATTAACAAATTCAGACCTTTAAGGTCGCCTGAAACGGTAAATTGCGATTGTTAATTTTTACGTCAATACCATAGATAAAAGAACTGACAATCGCTTCAATTGTACGTCTTCGAAGCTTAGTAAAAAAATCACACAATCACAATTGATCGTTTCGGGCGGCCTTTGAAGCAACTGAAAATTCTTTAAGGCCTTAAGGTGGGTCAAATCCCAATATTCAATTCAAATTATTGAAAGATTAGGCGCGTGAAGCTATCATGGAAAAAATATATAATGTACTTAAAATAATACACAATAAATTTAATTGAAAGCATTTATAAAAATGTAAACACCTTTGATATAAAAAAATATTCCGTGGACCCTGTTTCTGGTCTTATTTGCAAAATTTCTCGGAAACAAAACATTCGTTTATGTTAAAACCAACCATAAAATCGGCGATGTTAATACCTTCAATCTTAATTGAAGGTTTTTTCAACTAACTTGAAAGCGAAGAAAAGTAATAAAAACATGTAAAAATTGAGAATTCGGTGCTAGTTCTCAACGCAACCGCCGCGCTGGAACGCACACTGATTTGAATCCAAAGTGAGTAGAGTAACATTCGATTTCACTCCATCATGGATCGACCCGCTCGGATTGACGCATGTAAAGGCCTTAAGCCCGTTTCCGTTCCAATCCATTGAAGAGTATTTGCTAATAAGGCAGGTACAAACAATATAAATGGGCTGTTACAAGTTACAATACAAATAAATTTTAAGTACAAGGAAAGTTTATGTGTGCATTTAAATACTTTAAGGTCGCCGAGGAAATGTGTTGTCTGGTAATGGAGGAAATTTAAATGAAGCAGGGACGGCACGTTAATGGCGGTGTGCACAATACGTTAATTAAATCGTCGCAGGCGCAGCTTGCATCTTACTAACGGGCTCGCACGCCGCGCAGCGTCGTTTGCTGATGTTGTTGTTGAAAGAAAAGAAACTAGTACCTATAACGAAGAGAATGGCCCTTCAAATAGTAAGGAATGAACCTATAAGGATATAAAGAAATTTTGGAACATGATTTCAAATTGTCTCGGGCCATACAATATGCTACCGATAGCAGGAAAGAAAAGTTATAAAGTAATCATTCGAATTGATAAGAATTATAAGAATTACAATGTACTGCAACGGTACAAAGTGCAGACAAAAGTATGAATATCAAACCGCATTAACATGTTCTAGGCGCTGCGCTGGCGCATACAATTAAAATGATAGGTGTCAATGCAGTCATGTCATCGAGGTGCATTGTCAAGAAGGACTGATTTTACAACATAATTGGCATTAGCCATTCAACAAAGGCATTCAATTCTTCAGATGCTAAATACCCATCCGCAACAAATAAATGATCACAGACCGACAATGGTCAAACAAACAGTCATTGTTTCTTAAAGGAAAAGAAAAAAAATACGTAATAAAATACTGCAAGAAGTAAAGCGGGTGAAAAACGAGCTATAAAATCGGGAAGACGCAAGGCAGTCGGCACAATAATGTCTTCGTGTTTTTGGCGTCAAGTTGTTATAGCTATATTTACAATATTACGCGATATTGATTCCTGTCCAAAGACTTGAAATCAATGTCGATTGGTATTTTCGGAATCATATCGCTATCAATGAGTGAACTAATAAATTGCGATACAAGTTGAAAATACACGGTTTATATTATAACACGTTTTTATTAGGTCGCTTTCTCGTGTATTTGTTTGGTTATCTTTTTGTTTGTCCACTAATTTTGCAAACAATAATGATTACACCAACTCACTGGTAATGTAAAGTTGAGGTCAATGGGACACATTACATATATTGCTAGAAATCATTTTATTTCAACAATTACTTGTAATCAATGGGAATTATTGAACCTACTTACCTTAAACTAGAATTTTTAGAAAAACAGAAATTAGGATTAGTGAATGTTTACTAGCTTGGTATTGAAACTAATTGATTTATTTATACTGGCCCCTTGGTATGTTGTACATAGCTGCGAGTATGCCATAATTGATTAATTATATTTACCTAATTAAATTACTCTAAATATTTTCTTGTTGTACCTACTGCTCATTTATTATTCACGGTGCCACATTATATTACCCACTACTTATCTAAAATATCTACTTAAATGTATATATATAATATATATATCTTTTAATGTATTGAAGTACACTCTTTTGTTTTGTGTTATTGCTTGCGACCAAACGATGACAGGGGCTCGGCTGAAAATCAGTGTCTGGTTCCTCGGAACTATCAACACTGAGCTTGAGTTCCTTTTCAGACTGCCACTGCTGCACACTCCGGTACGGTATTATCTTGGACAATGTTTTTAGGTTAAGTTATCACATTTTTTGCATTTTCTCAAGTGTTCCAGTTGTTGTTGTTGTTGTGTGTTGTAGTGGTATATGAATAAAAATTTTATCTATCTATCTATCTATCTACTTAAACTAGAAGTATCGCTTTAAAATAACGTCACGTCAACTGACGATATTTGTATAGAAATGGTTATTGCAAGAAACGTTATACTTAAGTAGTACAAGCAAACATAGGTACTCTTGAAAGCGGATTGTTGATTATATTTTCTGCGATTCTGCGTCATTTGGATATGGTTAGTCGATATAAGACGGATACTAGAAGGATTGGCAAAAGACCTTATCTAACCGCAAGCAATCATGATAAACGCAACTATTACCGAGTGTTAAGAGTTGCGGTCGCTAAAACTAGCATAATTACCGTAATGAAAATTAACCGTACGAGTCGCACGGTTAATTCACGATACGACACTAGCTTAGGATCATTAGTTCGTGGCCTGCGCCATTAATACAAGGATTAATAGAATTTAAACAATTGCTGAAAAAATTTAATTAAGTATGTGTTAATACTTAATTATTTAATTAAGACTTTTTAAATAAGTATGTGTTGGTGAATCTCCATTCTGTCGTTACCTACTTCTGTACATTTGCGAAAACGAAGTGACAATTTTTTTTTAAGGCAGAAAAAACTGACGGCGCTGTTATCAATGCCGCATAGGCCATACCTACACAGTTAATAGGAATTCATTCTTTATCGTACCTACTTTCTTCAAGTAGGTAGTAGGTACCTATATCCCACTCTTCGACAACTCTCCCTCGCTCTTATTAAATTTAGTATTGCATAAAAAAAATGTGAATGCTAAAATCTCAAATAAAAAGTTGACTAATTAATTAGTTAATCAACTAAGTTTTGTTAAATTACTAACTTGTTATTGTTATCTTGTAGCAAGTTCCCTCACCTCGGATGCGTGCGTGACACCGTGGTATTGACAAGGTTCCATCCCATTCTCATCGCGCGCGGATTATACTAGCGCGGCCAAAGCGTAGCTTATTGTTAAAAGTGTTGTTTTTGTTTACATATTTTATTTAAGTATTTTTTTTTATTTAAAGATAAAGTCTATCAGTGTGGTGCTCTGCACTCTGCAGACAAGTTAAAAAGAATACAAGGTCTCGACACACGACACTTTCATGCTGCTACGCACGAGCACAAGGTAATAAACGGGCACCTTCAGTGATGGGATGCGATTTTATTACCGTTTAAGTTTAGTTTTTAGTGCTCATAGCAAATTGGTTGCACTCTTGAATTGCAATGAACTACCTACATGGAAAGAGTCTTTACACATTCTAGAGAATAACAGAGCTTACAAACGAGAGTCAGCGGCCGACAGTCGCGATACGCGTCGCGTCGCTCGTTGCAATATATCGCTAAATAATGTTCACTTGTCTGTACCTTCTGTAAGCGAATCTGTCACCAAAAAGAAAACAATACAAATGGGTGATTCGCTAATGGTTAGTTTAATATTTTATAGGTAGAATCGCACCACGACACAACGACACAATAATACATAATAATATGACAACGATATGGAAATGAATATTCATAATCAGGTACAAAATACAGAGTGGAATATAAAAAGAAAATCCAGCATGTCAAAATGCAAAATGTCCAAGAAGGGTGGGGTTGGGGATTTGTAGAGCAAAATTTTCATACTTTTTCAAAAAATCCAAAAGTAGAGAAAATAAAATCATTGAAATGGTGATAATTTTCCAGTAAATTTTCTAAAGTATCAACTATCAACGCAAGAGAGCCTTGCTATCATATTTTTAATAAAATTGGATTCAAGACTAAACCAAAAGAAACTGAAGATCCCACAGTCAAACCAACTAGTTGGTTTTGTGGGACTATTTTGTAACCCCATATCTCCCATCCATATCCCCATATCTCCTATCCCCATATCCTCTTTGTTCATAATAAATAAATAAAGAAAAAATTACCCTATTAAGCCTTTTTTTCATCCCAAACCTGACACTCCGACCAATATTTTTAAGACAAATACCTAATTATGAGTATGAGCATCCTAAGGGTCCCCCCAGACCTACCGGTTTCATTTCTTTGCTTTGCTGTTCGGCAATGGACCGCCGGCCAAGAGGCTTATTTTCAATCTATCGCATATTTTCAATCTAAGTACATTTCACATATAATATAACGTTAACGTTTAACGTTCCTCGTACAGGCCCTGTCAGAATACCAGCGCTGTTGCGGTGTGACGACCTCATACCGTAACAGCATTATGCTGAGGCAGGGTCCTGATTGGCCCGTCACACGATTTTTAATATTTTATTTTTATTTTTTTATTTTTTACTGATTTTGTTTTTATTTTTCTTTGTTTTTTTGTGTTTTTTTTTCTGTTTCTTGTTATGTAAGTGTGATGTGTGTCAATAAAATTTTATTCATTCATTCATTCATATATGTATGTTCTTGTGAGCTTTGTTCCTTAACTCGTCAATGAAATTCGGTGAACACCGCCATCGAATAACATTTAAATTAAAGGATATTATTTATCAGTATCACTGAGGTATAATACATTTACCTCAGCGATATTATGGAGTGGAGTCAAACTAATAAAATATTCAAGAGTAAAAGTTTTATAATTATAGTTACAATAAGTTAATGTACACTTACATAAACGATTCTGGGCAGTTGTTGTGTAACTGAAGACGACCCTCCGACTTAAAACAAGAAAAACTGTTGTCATTATCACTCGAAAGACCATAAAAATACTCAATTTCCACAACAATCATAATAATATAACCTAAACCAAGCTGACCCGATATATAAATAGGTAAAGGCTTGTAGTGCAGTTACTTACCAATTCTATGTTCAGCTCGGTTCATCAGGCTAATTATTTTAAAATATTACTATTGTATTCATCAAACTAAACTAACTAAAATATTACCTATTACCTATTTGAAAACAAAAATACGACGGCTCTTGATGGTGAACTGACAGTTGACACACACAGACATCAACTCAAACCACAGACTAGTTTATTTCTATCTCTAGCAGCATTAAAAGAGATAGTTCGTCAAAAATCGATTTTAGCGCGAATCCGACCAAATTAAGTATAGGCCTCAATATATTATGAGTGGGTCTCCAGCTTCCTCATAGGCTATAGAGAAATTCTAAGCAAGCCATATTTTAAAGCATAATAGCAGCAATCAAACTTCCAGACATAATAATAGCAGCCACCATAAGCTCGTTACCATGAGTTGTTTTATGTGTGCGAGCTGGCGACTGCCTACTGCATTTATTTGGATTCGCGATAATATCGATATTATCGCTATGCGGACCGCGCCCCTAGATGAATTGAATACACACAGATAACCTTACAATTGAATATAGTTAAAAAGTAACTAGTCTGTGGACAATAATAGTGATGTGTTGCCAAGCACTGGAAACGAAAGTGTCAAAATCAAAATCCATTTTAAACATAGATATTAAAAGGTTAAATGTAGATAACTCTGTGAATCCATTTTGTCTGTATATTTGAGGGGTGGAAGGAAAGTAGAAGTTACAAAGGTGCTAGGTAATTTTTACATGAAACAGAGATAATGAGTAAAAACTGTAAGTCATCAATTGGAGCCTCTGCAAACATACCTGTGGCCTTACTATGAGCTCTTATAGCAGGGCTTATATTGAACTGCCTTACTTTTTCGTACTGTCCTCAACGGTTCGTATAAAAGCAGGCCTTAAGCAGGCCTGTATAAGGCCTGCTTTTGAACTGAATAGGTGCTTATTTGCTGATGGTAAGCCCCCAGACTCATATTGCACAAGTCTTTTGCGTGTACTTGACCCACAGGTTGCTATGGACCCGGCATTTGAAGCGCGTCATTTTTATACGTATTGACTACACTATCAATGAAATTGGCCTATGCAGATAACTTCTTTATAAAAAAGAACACAATTTTGTTTTTGTTAGTTTGTACCTTTGTAATTTCCACCCCTCATTTATTTACTAAGTTTCATTTAACTAAACCACTAACGGCCTATTTCAATAATCTATCTTCAGTAAGAGATAGACCTAATAAACTATGGATCTGTTACTAGGCAACTGTTGTTATACTTCCCGTCATTTAACAGAAATATCTAGGCTACAAATATTTAGTAAGCCTATCTCTTACCGAGGATAAGTTATTGAAATCGGCCGTAAGCTAATACATCCAAGGCACTATCTACTTAAGTAGTAATTATGCATGACGATTAGCAAAAACTGGAAACAACTTAGTATTTTAAAAAACGATTACCTACCTATACAATTATGTAACATAGATATTATTAACCCGAAATATAAATGGATTAACATTAACAGTAAAGAGCAGAGTATTTTCTATCTGCCATCAAAATGTAGGGTATGCCGAGATAATTTTCGGCCCAATTAGCATTTAATAACTTGTACTTGGCAAAAATAAATTTGCCCAAGTGGATGGATCTTTAAAAATCCATTTAAAATGACTAGGTACCTATGCCTGTGCCTGTTGGATATTTAAAACAAAACCTTGAAATGGTGAAGGGTATCGGGAATGTCGTAAGTTAGTTTAAACGTAACAATAATTTCTGCCTGTATAATTAATAGAAAGAGGTTTTTTCCGTATTGATTTCTAGATTAAATTAGTCATACAAATATCTGCAACTAGATTTCACTTACCAGGTCGTTGATCGTTACATTTCCGTCACGAATTAATTTTTGTGTGTGCAGCAGAACAAAAATAGCGCCAAGGGAGAGACTGCGTACGCGCCGGCAGTACAGAAACCACGGCCGAGCGCCAAACGCGTATTGAGTTTACCTATTATTACCCAACATTACGACAAGTGCTCTTAAATCTGATACTTCAACACTGAAATAGTTGCTAAAGGTGTCTGTGATACTAAAATGTGAAACGTTGTAGTTTGTGATTATATTATTATGTGTAATTGAAAAGTGCCTGGATTACAGCCAAGTGAATCGTGAACCTTAACCGTAATGGGCGCCTGCCCTTTTATGTCTGGTAATTTCCATTTCAATTTTCAGTGCTTATGTAGGTATCATATTTTAACGTATACCTAAGTTGGAGGAGAATAATTCATCTCATTTAATATTCCCCATTATGATCAATCACAATCAAACTGAACTATCCTTAAAGAACCAGAACGTTGTAAACACACACAGGGTGTCTCAAAATAGGTGTCAACTTCATGTGAACTTCTAACAAGTTAGAAAACTAATCTTCATGAACATACATAAAAAAAATGATATAAGTATTAGGTAATCGATGAATTAAAAAACTTTTCCATCTTTTTGAAGTTGTTTAAAACTACTTGACTTACACCCATTTTCATCAACATTACTATGAGGTCTCACAGTACCCGCAGACGCACAGCGTATCACGAACCAATCACACGACGTGATAAGTAAAATAAACGAACCATTCACAGAGCTTTATTTTAACGCAGTGCGTACGCGTAGTCAAGAGACGTTTGAGTTTTGATTGTGAATACGGGTTTGATAACTCTAGTTACTCACGCTGAGTAATGGGCTGACTAATCCCCAGATTATTAGAGATAAGCCCAACTTTGTAAACAACTTACATATTTACCTGTATAATTATGTTACAAGTGCAATAAAGAATATAATTATATAGAAACTATTTGTAATTACTTAATGTGTTTAATGCAGATTGTTTTGTAACACTATTTTTGCAACTGATTTTTTATTCGCGATTTTGGAGTTGGTCCCAAAATAAAAGTTGTTCAGTGTGATGGGCCCTATCTACCATATTCGACATTGCGGATTGTTTTGTAATACCATAACCGCCTAATAACTTTGCTTTGGTGTTCAACCGAGTTTGGCATACGGTATTAGTACATTGTTGGGTTTTTATAGAGTGATCAATGATATTAAATGGAGTCGTTACATTGATTTTTGCGGGTTGTTTTGTAACACCATGTATCGTCGGCGGGCTGTGAAAAGCTCGTAAGTCGCAAAATTTTGTGAAAATCTCTTTTAGTTGTTTTTCGTGATAAAACCACGTAATATATGTCTACGTCGAAGAAACTCGGATTCGAAAATTTAATGCAAATGCGAGGTTTTCACAGCCCGCCGACGGTATAGGCCTATTGCCTAACCCAGCAGGCCTATTTTGTAACTTTGACAGCTTCGGTGTTCAACCGAGTTTGGCATACAGTGTTAGTACATTGCTGGGTTTTTATAGAGTTACATTGATTTTTACTGTAGAGCAGCAATGTACTTTTACCTACCTACAGCAAAAGTTGCACGTATAGAAGAAATGTTTGGAATTGTGGTCAAATATCTTAATGGTAGAAAAAAGAAAACCTCCTTAAAAAACAAAAACAGCTTCAAAATAAAATAGCTCTAAACAGCAAGAAATAATATTCAAGGCCAGAGTGAATAAATATATATTCAAGGCCAGAGTGAATAAGCACCTTCTGGGCAAGCTCGCTCCATCGTAGACCCTGTCTTTGCTTTTGGGCAAGACTGGGGTCAAGAGCAAACCCATTAAATATAAAAAAAAAAAAAAAAAATCACCAACAGGTACGCATATCAATTTTAATAAGTCTAATGAAGTCGGGCGGGGATTTTAAAATGAAAAAAATGTACTCTATCTAGCCCTTTTTTGGTTTTGGTTTTTCTTTTTTTTTTAAGTTTTTTTTTATTTTGTGGTAAGTATGTAAGCGTGTACGTAATAATTTTTAACATTAAATATTTTCATAATGCCCATACCTAGGTATAGGTAACTCAATTTCAAAATTCACGCTGTTTGTTTTTATGGAGTTGTTGTTGAGCCTTCGTAGTCCAAGTTTATTCCGGAACGTCGCAGAGTAGGTACCTACTTATATCTATTCTGTGACCATAGCTCGGTTTGTTTTGGATTCTCATAAACCTACCAATATTTTAATCACTCTACATATCCTATTTGAGTTTGAGGATTTCCCTTCTTCGAAGTCCAAGTTCAAATGTCAATGAAATTAAAAGGAATGCACTAAAGGTATCCCTTTTCCAACAAAAAAACATCTAATTCAGTTCATAAATAACAAAGTCATCAAGGTAGTTTAACCAAAATCATAGTATTTTCAGGATTACTTGAAAACTACTGAACTGATTTGACAAAAAAATCATCAAAATTGGTCCATAAATGTCGAAGATAACGATAAAAAAAATATACAATCGAATTTAGAACCTCCTCCTATTTTTGAAGTCGGTTAAAAACGCTTTCATATCTACAACGTCGTTAATTTTGTTTCCACAATAACATTAAGTATAGTTATTTCATTTAAGTTCAGCATTATGAAAAACGCCAAAAGTTATTTTAAGAGCTTTGATCGATTATTATTCAAACATGCCAGCTCCATCTTACCTTAACTAATCCAACTTAATACTTACTATAAATAACAAAGTTAATGATAGACTTATATAGGCTAATTTTCCGCACTTTGAACAGTTTGGGTACCTACTCTGATATTTTTTCATTTCGCAAAGGGATATCAAAATGATTCTTCTGTATACTTAATTTGTGTGAATAAAAATACCTAATGATGCGAGTACAGTCACGTTGACGTCTGTAAATATTTATACAGTTTAGAACTTTGTCACTCTAAAATCTATTACTTTTTGAACAGAAATTAGGACAACTACAACAAAGTGACAAAGTTCTACACTGTAAACATATTTATAGACGTGACTGTACATGCATTTTCACTTACCTACCTTTAATTTGTTTACAATATACTCCCAAAAAAACGTAGGTAAATAATAAATAAATAAAAGTACTTGAAAGCTATTCTGGATCATAAACCATTGAAATAAAAAATAAGGTAATGAAACTGGAGAGTGGGTAAATTATTTTACTTGGTTTTTCGTTCGCAGCTGCAATTATATTGCAGGTGTGATAGTCATCATTTTCACAATAAAATCTCGAAATTACAAATTAAGCACCTAAACCAAAGTAACTTTCATTGAAGCCGTGTCGTCATTCATGATTATTTTATTAAGAGGAAACATCAAGAGAATTGAAAAATTCGCATAGAAAGTTGACAAAATTGTCAAAAAGTTTTGTGTAAGTCCCCTGTAGAGCATGCAATACCGTTATATCGTTACCGCAATTTCGCGAATTTCGCGGTATTGTTTCATTATCAGAAAAATTTGTCTCATCGTTAAGTGTCTGAATTAGGCAACGACGCACAAACCTCACAAGTGTCTTTATGTATCTTCAAAATCCCTCAAAGTACCTATATTATGACTTGAAAGATACCAATGTAAATGGAATATTTTAATTACCAAACAAATATATGATTACAAAGGAAATGATAAACTTGTTAGAAAGGTTAGATAAATCTACTTCCACAACTAATGATGAGGCAGACGGTTGTCTCAAATCTGACCAGCACAGTGGTTTAGAAATAGATGATGATATACCATTATCGAACTTCACGTCACGAACCAGAGAAAATCAACTTGCAGTCTCGACATCATATTTTCTGTCTCTGAAAGATGAACTTAATAATAAGCTGAAATCAGAATTTACTACTCCACAAAGAAATATTGGAAATGCCAATAACTCCTAGGTTAGATTTGATACTGAAAAAGGAGATGGCTTTATATGAAACTGGATGAACAAGGGGTAAATATCTGGAGACTATATAACTATCTGCTAAGCATTCCACCAACTAGTGTAGAAGCTGAGAGAGCTTTTTCCGCTGCTGGATACATTTGTAACAAAATTCGAGGTTCTTTAAATGATGATACAATTGATATTTTATGCTTTTTACGTAAACATTTTCAAATTAAAAATAAAGATTAGCATTGTATGTGATTAATTATAACTCATGGTAGTTTTATTTAAACCCCCATTAAAAATTTTTATAATTTCGCAATATCGCAAATTTTGCGGTATTACATGTCCGATACCGCAATATCGCGGTATTAAATATATACTGCGGTATTGCATGCTCTAGTCCCCTATTTTCTCCTCCAAAACTAGACCGATTAAATACGTTTTTCATCAAAATATAAAAAAATGATTTGACTGTGTTCCTTTTATTTATATCATTTCGTCTTGTTGGATGTCTAAACAATGGCATTTTTTTAGGGTTTTGAAGATTAATATCGCTTTAAACATTATTTTTTGAATAAAAGTGAAGCTTAGGAATATTGCCGAATCCGTTTTTTAAATTTTAATGAAAAAAATATTTAAATCAGTCAAGTTTTGGAGGACGAAACAATATGGGACTACAATAAGTTCGTTGATTTTGTCAACTTTCAATAGCAATTTTTCAATTCTCTCGACTGTGGTGTTTCCCCTAAGTTACGTGCCCAGCAGTGAGATAAAAAGTAGCCTATGTCATTCCCCCCCAGGGTCCAGCGCTCGCAGGGGAAATCGTTCCAGCGGTCTGGGCGTGAAAACGTAACAGACAGATAAAGAGTTGCTTTATCAATACCACAGAATATTAATAATCTTTATCAATACCACAGAATATTAATAATAGGTCAAAGGTCAATACTTACAAATAAGTGGGTTTGTAATTTGCTCATTTAATAGGTACGCAAATAATTTATTTATATACTTATTTAAAAAAAAACTGTGGATTATTAAACAATGATTATAAAATAGCACCGAAAGATTGAATATAATAAAGATTTCAGTAAAGCAAAAAACACATTTTATACACATTTAGGTAGTGTCAAATCATGGACATTCAATTAGTTATTCTACACAAAAGTGTGTTGTTTTACCACCGGCAAATATATTTCTACGCTTAATTTTTTATTAGGTACGTAAAATTGTTTTTTTGTATTATTTTATATGTAAGTATAGGTACCTACCTACTGCAATTATCTTCCTCCATCCTTTGTGAAAATATCAAGCAAGTGCTGCAACGTCCTATTGGTGTCGTTGACCAAACTGGCACAATGACAAACTTTTACTACCTACCATGTAATAATCATAATCATAATCAAATTCATATTGTTTTATAATTTCAAGACACTTCTCGTAAATTATAAATTCTCATCATCGAAATATTAATTTTGATTGTTATACCATACTTACATTTTACTGCCTGAAAGATGGGGCTAGTAAGTATAAGTACCTATTCTAGATTTAGGACTTGGTCATGACCTCAATTTTTAACTGACTTAAAAAAGGAGGTTTATCTATTTATTGGTACAGTAAACGAGATCGTCTAAAATATCAATGTTGAGGATCACAGCAAAATATTTGTAATTTTTAGCTATTCTCTACAACTGTGTGGCTGTGTCAGGCAAAAGAGGAAGTTGCTTTCCTATCTTTATATTTTAGATAGGTAGTCAAGTCATCCACACAGGACGTGATTACACTATCACTAATAAGTCATTGCATGTGACGTCATCATGACGTCATTATGCTGTCTGGATCTGGAGTAGACATCAGAGCCTGGCGACCATCCAAGATCATTCACTCAACGATTTCGCGAGAAATGGGGACATTTTGAACCACCCATCCGAGACCGGAGCTCTGAGCTGACTAAAATAACTTTCATTTCACCTGAGGTCATAGGGTCGTCGTCATGTTTCTAAAATTCATATTTTCTTTTCAGAGGAAAAACCATGTTAGAGAGGAATATTTGAAGATGAATAGCGGAACAAGACGAGCTCTAACAGGCTCTATTCATAAAATTAGAGAATTTGAACTTGAAAAAGTAAGTTTGTTTTTTCTTAATCCTAAAGCGAATGTCTCTGACTATATAATAGGGATGTTGACTATTTTTTTTATTTTATGTTACATAAATTACCTCTCAAAAAAAGAAACATTGGTAAAATAATTAATTCGCTAGCATGAAAACTGCCTGAGATATCACAGTGTGAAATGCACACAAATGGACTCGATCAAAAACGCTCCATACTAATGGCTTGCACGTTATGACGTCACGCCGTGCTAGTTTGTATGCAACGCGTAGGAAATTTGTTCGGCAGCTATATTAAATATTGTGTTTATCAAAATAGTTTCTTAGACAAATTTGCTATACATTTTACGGACTAATTAAAGGTATTATTTATTTTAATAAATTTTATACTTTTTAAATGGACTTGTCCACCCAACTTTGAAGGGTCATAAAACAAATAATATGCAATATATAAAACCAAGAGGTATACAAGCTACTCTAAAAGTTTAATATGTTTACGATTTTTATTAGTATTTCGTTATTTTATTCATTAGTCAACATCCCTATTATAGATAACCAGCCCCCCTAGCCAAAGTAACATTTGCAAATTTTAGCTATCGCTTCGCTTTCGAAACATGGATTTGACGTTTTAAAATTCGATGGTTAACGAAACCTTATGTCAATCCCATACATGTTTCAAAAGCGAAGCGATAACGAAGGTTTGCCAATGTTACTTTGGCTAGGCCCTCAGGGGTTTTATATTTGCGCTTAATCAATAAGCAGTAGTGAAGTACTTAGTTCATTAAATTCGCTCCCTAGTAAAAATAGCGCTAACAGGCAGGGAATAAAGGAAAAAAATATATATTCTGTTTTATACCGGGTACCGAGCATAGTAAAATATACTATAGTTCTTGCAACTCACGAATGCGCGTGAATTTAACGAGTTTCAACCTCATTTCATTGCCTTAGGAGTGTTGTCGCGCGCAATCGTGAGACGCAAGAACTTTACCTATATTTATACTCACCTTTTAAACCTAAGCTACCGTACTGTACATAGTCGTATAATGAGAATAGGTTCCTATTTTTTATATTAATCAATCTTTATGTTTTCAGGTCAGTCTCGTTGAAGAGTTCGACATATTGCAAATCGTTGGAGAAGGATGGTTTGGAAAAATCCTGCTTGTAGAGCACAGAGCCTCAGATACCGAAATAGTACTTAAAGCTCTACCGAAACCTTATGTATCCATTAGAGATTTCTACAGAGAATTCCATTACAGTCTTCATTTAAGTGCACATAGGAATATTGTTACAACATTCGACGTTGCATTCGAGACGGCTGGTTTTTATGTATTTTGCCAAGAGTATGCACCATTAGGTAATAAAAATCAAATTGAAATATTTTATTATATTCCTCGCATAAAAATGCGGTATTATTACACATCGAACGTTTTCAGTCTTGTTTGCAATATCTTACATGAAAATATGAGCTTCTAAACTGGAATTACTCTAACACATTGTTCGGTTGCTTTGCTTTGGAGTTCAGCCAACAAATCGTTTTGAATGAATTTTAACTACCTATGCCAGCCCTCATTAGAATAATAGTAGAGTTTTGTCGGGAACGAACTAAACAAAAAAGCATTTTCACATAACTATTATTAATAATTATCTACCCTTTGAGATCGTGCCGTTATGTCATTATATATTTTTCACTATATAAGTACTTAACACTTTTGTCATTACAGGAGATTTAACATCTAACATGCTAGATACTGGAATTGGTGAAATCCACACAAAGAGAGTGGCAAAGCAATTATCATCTGCTCTGGAACACCTGCATCAAAGAGAGCTGGTGCACCGTGATGTCAAACTCGATAACATATTAATATTCAAATCAGACTTCTCCAGAATAAAACTTTGTGACTTCGGTGAAACTAGAAAAGTACAATCCATTGTACGAAGGAGAAATGAATGGTTACCGTATTCACCACCAGAAGTCTTGAAATTATCCATGGATAGCAGCTATAAGTAAGTCCTGGAATATTTGTTGTATAATGATTAATAATACTTAATCCTATCTATCTACCTACCTATACCTACGTACGTAAAATAATTTACATGATTATTATAACTAGTATAATATCGTACTTGCCTTACATTTCTATGAATTTTTATTTTTATTACATAATGAATAATACATTAATTGGAAACTTTTTGATTCATAAACTAAACAAAAATTCAACAATAAAAATATACTTAGGTACCTATTTACATTATAGATACAACCTACCTTTAAACATACTGTATTGCTACCCTAATAATCTTTATTTGTTTCAGGGCGCTAATTAGTCATGATATTTGGCAATTTGGAATAGTTATTTTTATTTGCCTCACTGGCTGCTTACCTTGGCAGAAAGCTGCCTTTGATGATCCTAGATACACTAGGTATGTAATGATTATGAATAATTTTACAAGAAAAATTGTACTTACGTCTAATGTGAGAATATACTATACATTTAATTGTTGTTTCAGTTATTTCAACTGGTATAATAGCTCCAATCCATTACGAAAACAACCCAAACTATGGAAAATGGTTTCATCACGTGCACAAAAAATGTTCAAAAAATTCGTAGAGCCCCGGACGGAAAAGAGGGCGACAAATTTCAATGAGCTCTCCCGATTTTTAGATGATAGGTGGATGGCCAAAGGATACACAGACAGAGTTGGTAAGTATAAATATAAGAAGTGGATTACGAGTTATAATTTAAATTAATATAAATAATATTATACAACTTTACAATTATATTTTTATTGTTCTAGCGGGAGGTGATATCGACGAACTGTGTCCTTCAATGTATAGCTTTCATAGTGATCCAAATGAAAAGAATATTTTACTGAAACATTTTCGAGATAACGGCATTGAAACAACAGTTGATCGACAAGTTAAAAAGCAAAGGATACGTGAATGGATTCAGAACAGCGTAATTGAAGAAGTCAACGAAGAGGTAAACAATATCATTGATTTTTGTATGTTCAGTTCAGAGGGCTTATTACAAAAAGGCATCGCAATAAGCGTAGGTATATATGTACGAGTACGATGCATACAGTATGAATGATGTTCGTCCCACTCCGTGGCACTATTGACTTTCGAATAAGGTTCAATATCAAGTAAATTGAACAACAAATTGCGTCCGATTCTCGTGATTATTTGTAATAGGCCCTCTGTTATTTAATTCCACAAAAACCCATTTTTAACCGACTTAAAAAAGGAGGTTCTCAGTTTGACCCGTATGAATGTTTCTCCGCGATTATCTTACGTTTGGCTGAGCCGATTTTTCTACATATTATAATATACCTTACCTACACAAAGTACCTACACTAAAAATAAAAAATTGTTTAAAAAAAAACAAAAAACCGACTTCAAAAAACCTACCTCTAAAAAGCAAGAAATAATATTCATAATAATAAAAATACGCATATTGAAGTCGGGTGGGGCTTTTAGAATAAAAAAAAGGAATCTGTACTCCAGCCCCACCCGACTTTAATAGACGTATTTTTATTATTACGAATATTATTTCTTGCTTTTTAGAGGTAGGTTTTTGAAATCGGTTTTTTGTTTTTTTTTAAACAATTTTTGCCTATTAGGATTACGTTATTGTTACTCACAGTTAGGACGTCATTTAGCTGAACACTTCTGAATTATTATGTAAGTGATTATTTTAAAACAGTACCTACTGTATATTTTGCTATTGTTTCAGGAGGAGAGCAACTATGAGCCTAGTGTATATGATGACAGTGACGCAGAACTAGAAGATAGATCAAGACCTCATCCAATAGATGAATCACATAGAGTAACACTTCGATATGATACTGAAAAACACATAAATCCGAGAACGGGTGAAGTAATCGATGGGGTTCAACATAAGCCAACAGACAAAAATCCTCTATCTTACGATGTACAAAATATTGAGCCAGTAGCACCAGCTAATGTTGTCAGAAAGTATGGAGTAAAAGAGGAAAGTACGTCACACAGCTCCACTAGAGATAGTGCTTATGGTTCAATGGAAGCTAAAGTAAATACATCTTCAAAATCAGTATACAGGACTGAAAACAAGCAAGTATTAACTGTAGATCCACCGCAAAATAGTCCAAGTAGATCTCTGAGTGGATCTTCAATGCTACAAAATAGATCTCCTCTCATAAGCCATGCTCAAAGAATACAAAGGAGTGAGGAAGTATATTCCAAAGAATTAGATAGACAAGGCAGTACATCGACACTTCATTCGTTAGGAGCCTCATCGCGATCCAATAGTTTGCATGTAACTCGAAACAGTTCCTCAGATAGTACATCCAATTTGAATCTAGAGACGCCTCTTCAAACCGAGAATGGGGTTTCTACAAGACCAATAAATCCAGCGGTGACTCAGAATGGATTTAGCCCTGGCCACAAACAAAGGGAACATCAAACACAGTCATACATGTCGATGAAAAATACTGTGTATGACAGGGTGAACACCCGCAAAGAAACAACTAACTACAATAATGATTATCAAAATAATCAAACACAGGAAAGTCCACATACGTCTATGATGAATATTGTACAAGGCCAGATTAAAATAGCACCACATGGAAATGTAATCAACAGAAACGTTGTTGATGTATCGATAACCCCTGTGGCTCAAAATAAGAAACTCTAATTTGCTCAAGTTAATTATCGTGAAACCTTTGCAATAGGTACTAAGCTCCAGCTAAAGGAAACTTACATTTTGACATGAATTTATTATCGTTTTTGTTGAGTTTTCTTCTTCTCTCCTTGTCGTCGGCGGCCCCATGAAAACATAATCTAAAATGTAACTTGTTTGTAAACAGTACCTTTATTTAGCACGAACAGCTATCGAGAAAAAAACGCGCGTAAAATTACTCGATAGACAATTCTCTATGGAAAATTTAATTTCGCTTATCGGCGATAGATGGCGCTGTGCAAATTTCCAATACAAAATTTATATATCGAATGATTTTACGCGCGTTATTATTTTCGATAGCTGTTCGTGCTAAGGGTACAGAACTAAAGATAGGTAGCCAAAAAGTAGTAAGTACTTATTTTTATTATTGGAACCTACCTACTTCCAAATAGCAACAGTTTACATAACAATAAAAAAATACCTATTTTGTAATAAGTTTTAATTTACTCTAGGAATTTTCACCTTTCTGTAGAAAAGCTGACACGACATCTATTAATCTAAAATTAGACTTCTCCTAGCAACAGGGGTAACAAGCGGATAATAAGAGTAAAGTCAAGTCAAAATAATAATAGTCATATTTTTACTGCTATTAAGGGCAGGATGAGGACTCATTAAGCTTATGTATTCTTAAGTAGGTAAGTATTATTTACAAGTTATGGTTTTAATTTTGGATATCAATTTACACTGTTAACTGTATTTTATACCTACAAATAATTTCGGTACAGATAAGTATATAAAGACATTATATAGTGTAATAATCATATTTCTTTAAAATATAATAATAGGTAGGTACTTACTTGGATTGCTTGTATCTAGGGCTGCCAGATGTTTGGGATTCGCCTGGATTCTTCCGGAATTTCAAGTGATCTCCCGACTCCCGAAAAATCTAAAAATCTCCCGGAAAATCAGCTGTCCGAAAGTTCTCTAGAAAGCAATAATTTTCCCGGATGAAACCACAGATTATAAGATTAGTTGAAAAATAGCCAGTCAAGATTACAAGATTAGTGGATGAAACTTACTATAAATCGCGCAACGTGGCCGTTGTCTTATTATAGAAATGCAAGAGCACAAGATTAGTGGATGAAACTAACTAAAAATCGGGCATTTAAGTTACATTTTTATTGTAACTATTTATTTCTCCCGACAACAACCGCAAAATCCCGACATTTCCAAAATTTTCTCTAGATATTTTGGACTTCCGATCTGGCAACCCTGTATCAGTGGCCTGTACATTATAATATTTTTTGAACTTTCTGAAAATATATGAATGTTTTTATGAATAAACTTTTTTATTTAACCTACCCTTTAGTTTAGTGCCAACTGTGGTCATCTGCAGCAGCAGCACGCATGTCGTTATTTTGTAGGAAACTCAGTAGGAAACAAAGATATTCTCGCTAATACAGATTATTAAAGATAAATAGATAGTTAGGTACTTTCATAGTACCTACTCTCTTTTCTCTATTTACTAAATCTATTAAATAAAGTATCATTTCAAATTAATGGACGGTGATCACCGAAAAGTTCGGATTTTTACCATTATGAGATTTATGAGAGGATTTAGGATTTACAGAGGTAAGTACCTATTAGATCTCAGGTTTTAATTAAATAGCTTAACCGTTTTATTTGCTACTCCAAATAAACCACAAGATAATTTTACGAGTTTCAAACCAAAATTGCATAGCAATTATAGATTTTAAAGATCCCATCTTACTTCGTCTGTTTGTAAAATCTCTGATTTGTAAATGTAAATTTACTAAATTTACTAAATCAAAATCCTATAAAACCACAATAACGACATCATATCGATATTAGGCCTATTTTTACTTCATTTCAACCCTTTAGGTGGTAAAGGGTTGATATCAGAAATCACGAAAAATGTGTTTGCTTATTTGTTTACAAAGGTACTCCTATGAAGTTTCAAGTCGGATTGTCTATTTTATATTTTTTTCCATGCAAAGTTTGAACCTACTTTTCATCCCTTTAGGGGTTGAATAATGTCTACCATGTTGGATTTTAAAATAAATGCCATTATCGCAATCAAAATCCCTAACCTCAATAACGGCACCCATATCAATTTGGGCTGTTTTTACCCCTTTTACCCTCTAAGAGGTCGAGTTTCGGAAAACCGCGAAAAAAGTGTTTTCTTATTTGTTTTTAGGAGTACTCCTACGAAGTTTCAGGTCCATTTTTTTCCCCATACAAACTTTGAACCCCCATTTCACCCCTTTACGGGTGGAATTTCCGAAAATTCTTTCTTAGTAGGTGTTTACGCTGTACAAAGTATCTATGTACAAAATTTAAAGTCTCTAGAGGTCTAGTGGTTTGGGCTGGGCAATAGTCTGTCAGTCACCCTTTCACTTTTATATAAGAGATGGGACGTATAGGTAAAAGTTTTATACAGCCACATCGTTATTTTCGGTGATAGTCCCCAGCTTTACGGCTTCGATCATCTTGCGATTACAAAATGGATTAACGAGAGGTAGGTAATCGATTTTAATTCAATTATTGTTATAAAAATCAGTTCCCGTACGGGCCATCACTAGCTAATCATCTGTCAGCGTCACTGTCACTGTCAAAAAATTGAAATTTTTACCGTGCCCGGCTCGTGCCTACCGTACCGTACTCTGTCTACGACCGTACTACTCCGCTGCGCGCGTAAATATTAGAAAATAATATCATGGAATTAAAAGATTATTACTATTAAATATTGTGTGTCTTATAAGCCGTGGTTTAATCAGTGAATCTTAATAAAAAAAATCTGTCATTGCAATTCAATTTGCATCAAATATGATCATAAATATTCTAACCTCTTAAAATACATTTTTGGTTTTATGTTTATTAATTCATAAGCAATATGCAGAAATTACAAGAAAGCGTGTTTTCGATAGTTAAAACTACAAATTTGTCACAGGCAGTGTTCAGTTTCTTGCAGCCATCCGAAGATTCATCAGGTTTGTTTTCTGACAACATAGTTATTTATAAATAAGTAGGTAGTAGTTATATATAAGCAGTCGCCGTGGTTTACACTTTACTGTGCAAACCGTCGTGTGTTTTACAGTTTTTTTTATCTAAACCATATTATTGAAATTCTTATGTTATATAAAACTCTTGGTGGTATACTCGCTCATTATTTTATCATACTCATACTCATAGGTACTCATTATCATACTCATTTTAGATAAAACCCCTCTTGGTGGTATACTCGATGATACAAGGCATGGATGGCTCGCCCTAGGGCCCAAATTTTGTGTTGTGGATCTAAAGTCCGGTCTTAAAATTGCTGCTAAAACATTTGGAACTCCATACAGGTAAATAATACTACACTTATTCTGTTTATTCTTGTCCTATCTATTTGGTAAAGAATCTTCACCTAACTCTTTATTGAAATAATCACTTGTAAAATACAATAATTGGTTTACCACACATAGATTACGAATAAAATTATTAATTTACTCATGACAATTTGATACTTACATGAATCCTTCAAGCCCCGGAAAATGAGACACAATAGATTTCCCATTGTTGTGTGGCTCCATCGGGCGCTGCTCGGGCATTGACTGATTAAACAACTTATTTTTAAAAAACAATTTCAGTTTAAAAGGGCTATGACAACTGTAAAAACTGATTACTAAATATGACAAGTAAGGATAAACAGACTTAAAGTTAATGTCTGATAAAACTCTGAAAATAACTTTTATGTGTTTCAGCAATTCTAGAACAGTAGTTACTAGTGTTATAGAGCTGCCTACTCCACTAACGGATAATTCTAAACAACTAATCATTAGTATATCTGAAGATATCACCAGCACAATATGCATCTTCCATATGAATGGGTCTCAAACACTGCGCTGCATACAGACCGATTTGGTAGTTACGGAGCTTGCTGTGTGCGATGTGATGCCCAATGGTCCGTTTTCTTGTTTCAACGGTGTTGTAATGGCGGGTACAAAAAGTGGAGAGATCTTTGTGTTTGATCTTAATAGAGCAGGTCTCATTGAAGGTACCTATTTATAATAAAAATTTGATGATAATTTATTCACATCTCAAGCTTACGTGCTTACTTTACATGAAATAAATTACTTTTAACAATTACTAGTATGGTTTTATTGAAAGTACTTTGGTAATTAGTTGGTATTTAAAAAGTAAACATTTAATTTAATTTTTTTGTTTTACCTACGTTACATTACATGAACTTTATAGATACCGGTTTTGGTCTTTGGTAAGTCAATACAAATTACCAAAGTATTTTCAATGAAACCGTGCTAGTATCCATCAAAAGTGTTTTATTTCATGGTAATTTGTTTGTAATTTTGCTTTATTTTTTTATTTAATTTTTAGCAATGAAAGATATATCACAAGGCTACGAGCATCTTATCCAAAATGAGAGCAATCCAGCAAATCTTACGTTTTTGCCTTTAAATGCGGTGCAACACATTGAAGAGCAAAGAGATCTGGCCCTTGAGAACAACGACCATTTAGCTGTATTACTGAACGATACCTCTGTGGTTGAAGGACAGTACATATTTTGTAATCCAGACGGAACAGTTCGCATGAAGACTAAAAGCGACCAAGTCAAAGTAACAGTATTACAGTACATACCACAGTTGGGAAGCTTAGCTGTCGGTTATAATTTCGGTGCTTTTCAAATATGGAATCTATTGACTTTGGAATTAGAGTACACTTCCCAAGTTAATATGGAATGTGTACCCGTTACACATTTCGGTTTTCAGGTAGAGTACATTTCATTACTTTAGAAACTGATATGTTGCCAAATATGTATTGTATCCTTTGTGGTTATATTATAAAGATTAAAGTATTAAAACTAAGGGATCTCAGAAAAACCGGCCTATTTGTTATATTATATATATTATGTATATATAAATAAATAAATAAAATCATCTGTAAAAATTTGAACTGTTTAGCTATCATGATTCATGAGATACAGCCTGGTGACAGACAGACAGATAGCGGTCTTAGTAATAGGGTCCCGTAGGGTACGGAACCCTAATAATTATCCATTTTACTACTAATTATTGATTTGGTAGTACAGCTCGCGCAATATAAATTGAAACCAACCATAGACAATGAGGCATGCAGACTAAACACTTTTGTACTTAAAATTTCTACTGCGCAAGTCACATGGTACTAAAATATGGGTCAAATTATTTTGCGCGAGCTGGTTACAAATTCACATTTGAATAATAGAAACAATGAAGTCAAAGCAAATTATAACTGTTTCATATTCTGACATTTATTAACAGGAGCCTTGTGATGATCCCAGAGCATTTTGCTACCTGTGGGTGGTCTATTCAGTTACGGACAGGCTTGACGAAGATGAGTTTCCAGTAGCTGTGATGTACTCTCTCACGTATCATGGGAAAAGGATGTTGTCAGACACTAAGTGCCTTTACCAAGTGAGTTAATCCCTCTTTTGTTACTTAAGCCAATGTTTTAAATGTTATAATTTCGTGCTGGAAATCAAAAATGAAACTTATGAACACACACACTTAATAACAAATAGAAATATTTTGAAGCAGCAAGAATATGGTACACACTACAGCACATCAAGTTAAACTGCGAAATCGACTTTTATTCTGTAAAAAATATAGATAGACGATCTCAAAGTCAACATGATTGTGTTGTATGCAGTAGAGACGAAGGCAGTACTAACATACCACTACACCAGAGGTGCCCATACGGTCGTTCGCGATCGACCGGTCGATCGGTTTTAAGGTCGTCACAGTCGGCGTTGTCTGTGCGTAGTCTGTGGTCATAGACTACACAATAGTCTATGATACAAACCGTACAAGATCTGTCCATCCATAGACTACTTAGTCTACGAGTCTGTCATGGCGACCCACAGTGAGGTGAGGACGTGTGGTGGCGCATTGCCGAGTCAAAGGCGTGGATTGTGGTTTCTACAAACAGTATTATACCACAAAATATATAATACCGAATAGTACTAAGGTACAGAAGCCGTTCCGCACGAGGACAATCAAATGATAAGCTACTCTCGCTGCACGGCAATAAAGTTCAATTTCAAATTGCACAGCGCCGCGTGCATAATTTTAAAAGCACCTACGATTTGTTTCTCTTTCTGTCGCGTAGCTCTGTCTCAACAGATAAATCTCGTCAATCGTTAAGGTTGCTAGTCTACTCGCTAGTCGCTACTTACTGATATCATAGAAAATATCCGTTATTTCGATGAGTATACAATTAAATTATTAAATATAAAATCAAATAAATCTACCTACTAAATGAGCTAAGCATAATTGTATTTCTAAGTTAGTTACTTGTGTGAAAATTATATTATTTGGAAAAAATGTTAGGTGATGTACAAAGTTCGGGATAATTTACGTAAAAAGTAGTAAAGAATTAAGAACTGACTCGTTCGTGTTTTGGCTTGCTTGTCGCTCGCAGACAGCGTGCGTGCCGGCGCGGTGATATCCCTCGACCAATGGCCGGAGAGCTCTATTGAGTGGGCAGCGAGCAGTAGGCTAATATAAAAGTTTAAGCGCGGAGTAATACCCCCTGATTATAATTTTAATACATAAATATTTCTATCAGGAGTTCTCAATGGCATCAATTAGATTCCAAGTGGAGTTGACAGCGATGGAAGATGCTGGTCATTTGATCGGAGGCAAATGTGTCTCCTGCCATACATACTCTATCAATTACACCTTGGGATCTGAAGGAGAAGACAGTATGTACTTAGTTATATTTATTAATCAACACCTTGAATAATATTTAGCTTATTGCAAAAAGTAAAAAAAAACTTAATATTACTAGCTTTCAGAACATTACTATGAAAATTTAACCTAGGTCTAATTGTCTAATTCCAAAATCTATCGCAATCGCTTTCAGGATGTGATACATTGATGCTACTTTTTGGCACAAATAAAAACTTACCAAAGAAATGCAGCAATGTCAATGCAGCATCCATCTGTCAAATGAAAGCAATTGCGATAGATTTTAAAAATTAGACAATAAGTAGGCAGGCTACTATTAGCCCCCCTAGCATAACCATCGAAACACGTTATAATATAGCGTTTTATCAACACCTAGCTGTCAAAACCAATAGGGATGTTGACTAATGAATAAAATAACGAAATACTAATAAAAATCGTAAACATATTGAACTTTTAGAGTAGCTTGTATACCTCTTGGTTTTATATATTGCATATTATTTGTTTTATGACCCTTCAAAGTTGGGTGGACAAGTCCATTTAAAAAGTATAAAATTTATTCAAATAAATGATACCTTTAATTAGTCCGTAAAATGTATAGCAAATTTGTCGAAGAAACCATTTTGATAAACACAATATTTAATATAGCTGCTGAACAAATTTCCTATGCGTTGCATACAAACTTGCAAGGCGTGACGTCATAACGTGGAAGCCATTAGTATGGAGCGTTTTTGATCGAGTCCATTTGTGTGCATTTCACACTGTGATATCTCGGGCAGTTTTCATGCTAGCGAATTAATTCTTTTACCAATGTTTCTTTTTTTGAGAGGTAATTTATGTAACATAAAATAAAAAAAATAGTCAACATCCCTATTGTCTTTTTACAGTAATTAAGAGTCGATAAATCGATATTTCATAACGTGTTTCGGTAGTTATGCTAGGGTAGGCTAAGATTCAAACCATCATCGACAATGTAAATGCTAACTTCCCGTTCTCGGCTGTGTAATGCACTATTTTCTATTATCAGGTATGTTAAACATCTGCCAGCTGGTGTGGGAGTGTTGGGGCGAGAACCCAAACTCGTCGCAATATGGAATGCTACTGTTTGACCTCGATCAGTGGTATAAAGACCAAATGCCAGGTATTTTACATGATTTTAGCTTTATTACTGCTATTATACTCATCAACTTTGTCTAGGGATACAGGTGTTATTTTCATACAAACGAGGTAACTTTGAAGCCTTGGTTTTCTGCCAGGGATGTACCGTGCTGTGATCTGATGATGGCCATCCAGGGAGTGAATTGAGGAGATTAAGATCGCAATGCACACCCGACTCATCTTATCAGCATTCTAAAAGATTGATGGGTCAGAGTTCTCAGTTTCAGGATTTTCATACATTTTCATGCTATTTTCGCGGTTTTTTTAAACATTTCCTTCAATCTTTTAGAATGCTGGTCAGATCAGTCGGATGTGCATTGCGATCTTAATCTGCTCCATTCACTCCCTGGATAGCCATCATCAGATCACAGCACAGTACATCCCTGGCAGGAAACCAAGGCTTCAAAGTTACCTCGTTTGTATGAATGAAAATCTATATTTATAAAATCGTAAACTGAATGACTGACTGACTGACTGACTGACTGATCTATCAACGCACAGCCCAAACCGCTGGGTCTAGAGACTCCAAATTTGGCACGTAGGTTCCTTATGAGGGTGCACTAAGAATGGGTTTTTCAAAATTCACCCCCTAAGGGGGTAAAAAAGGGGATCAAAGTTTGTATGAAAGTCCCTCAGTTTTGAAGCTAGGATCTTCAAATTTTGTGTTTAGACTGACCATTGAAAATAAATAAATAAGGGTCTCAGCGTTTTTCAAAATTCTACCCCCGAAGGGGTCAAAAGGGGGATGAAGTTGTGTATTGAAGAAAATCCTTTATTTTCGAAGTAAAAATCGCTAAATTTATAATTTAGGCTTATGGATAGAAATCTAACGCAACGTATATTGTTATTGTTAGTATTTAAACCCCTATTGGGATGAAATGGGGGTGAAAAGGGGTAAAAAACCCCAAAAATAGATATGGATGTCGTTATTGGGGTTTTCTGGGATGACGATTGCAAAAATGACATTTATTTTGAAGTCCAACACGGTGGACATGATTTGACCCCTAAAGGGGTGAAAATGGGGTTCAAATTTTGTATGGAAAAATAATATAAAATAGACATTACAACTTTAAACTTCGTTGGAGCACATCTAAAAATAAATAGGCAAACATATATTTTGTAATTTTGAAAATCAACCACTTAGGGGTAAATGGAGTGAGTAAACATAAAAATCAATATGGATGTCGTTCTTGAGGTTTTATGGGATGGTGATGGTGAAAATGAGATTTATTTTGAAGTCCAACACGGTGGACATGATTTAACCCCTAAAGGGGTGAAAATGGGGTTCAAATTTTGTATGGAAAAATAATATAAAATAGACATTACAACTTTAAAATTCGTAGGAGCATGTCTAAAAATAAATAGGCAAACACATATTTTGTTATTTTGAAAATCCTCCCTTAAGGTGTAAATGGGGTAAGTAAACATGAAAATCGATGTGGATATCGTTCTTGAGGTTTCATGGGATGGTGGTTGCGAAAATGACATTTATTTTAAAGTCCGACACGGTGGCCATAATTGGACCTGGACATGCACATCCAGGGACGGGGACGGGGACGGGGACGGTGACGGGGACGGGGACGGGAAAGGGAAAGGGAACTGGAACGGGAAGCCACGTGCGAGGCCCGCCACACGCGGCAAATGTATGTCGCCAGTTAGCGCCCTTGGTAGGAACCCGCCTAAATGCGTAAAAATGGCTGGTCAGATCCTGGTTGTAGGTTCCCTAAGGATTTTGAAGGTTCCCTAAGGATTTTCTCTAATATCCACGCGGACGAAGTCGCGGGCAGAAGCTAGTAACATCTATATCCCTAGACAAAGTTGATGTGTGTATTTTGGTACTTTAACTAATAAAAAAATCTATGAAATGATATTTCATATTTTTGTAAGAAATAATATGCTCTAACTAAGATGTGTAAGTTGATTTTGAGGTTTTCAGTAATTTAGCCGTTCACGGGTGTGTCAATTGATTGACATACAATTAATATAACTCAAATAGCAGTGAATGTGTTAAAATTGAAAGGAGGTTTCATAAACCAAGCCGAACCTACGCTTAAAACGTCAAAACCTTAACATAATCATAAACCTAAAAACTTGGTCCTTTGAGCCGGATCGGACCTATTTACCTAAGCCTTTTTTATTTTAGAACACTTATACAGGGTTATTTGTAAAACACCAACAACCTCGCAGGAGTAGATTAATAACATCATAAACAATAACGTTTGTTTTATGACTTTCCGAAAAAGACAAAGAAAAAACGTTTTTTTTTTTGCAAAATTCGATCAGCTGTTTGGACCTTTGTATGGAAAGCTGTTTCTGTTTTGTCTTTTTTCGGAAAAGTCGTAGAAAAAACGTTGTTGTTTATGATGTTAGTAATCTACTCCAGCGAGGTTGTTGGTTTTTTACAAACAACCCTGTATACTTTCTTGGCAGAAACATACCATCTGCAAAGTAACCCATTCATGAGTGCCACGTGGTGCTCAGAGCTGTCGGGCGCGTGCGCGCTAGACGCTCGCCTGTCGCCCGCTTCAGTGGCCCCGTACTCGCACTGTACGAGGCTGGAGGAACACTTCTACCCTAACTCGCTGCAGTACCGTGAGTGTATATCAACTTTATTTTAAAAGTTAGAACTACCTTCAACTCGCGCTTTCATCCATGTGGAACTTTAATTTGTATCACAGATTAGATAATAGTACTAACGTACAGAAGTTGCACTCCGCAAAATCGTTTAAATACATTGCGACTCTTGCTCCGACACAATAAAGTACAATTCAGGTCGCACAGCGCTCCCTTCGCTCCAAAACATTCACTTAGTAGTTGCATTTCTTTCTATCGCGTAGGTCTTATCTTTTTTGATTGATGTATGAAATTTGTCCTCTCTGAGGACGCCGAGCGCTTCAGACTCGCGCGCGGAGTGACAGAGCCCTGTTTAAATGGAAAGTTCCAAAAACCTTAGCGGATGCCTGTAATAACTGTGTGTTGATAGATCTATCAATATAGCTAGTAACTAAAGTAATATTGTCTTTTATGCATTTTTTTATTCACAATAGAACATCTCTTTATTTAATATGAACATCACTTTTTGCTTTTTAGCCTATTACTACAACAACGAACTATATTTTACTGAGGTTATTGTTGGTAAATAAACTACAGAACCTTAGCATCAATCTGCAAATGTAATTTTTTGATGCATTATGTACTCATCGAACAATAAATTTAATTAAGAGGAGGGTACCACTTTGAGGTATATAGGACCGACAAGCTTGAATATTACGTTTGTTCAGGATTTGACGTTGAGGCCTTTGTTTTGACAGGTCTCCAAAAACAGTGGCGCTGCCCAATCGGATACTTTTGGAACTGATAGGCCTTTGTTTGACAGGTCTCCAAACACAGTAGCGCTGCCCAATCGAATACTTTTTGAACTGCCAAGATTAGTCCCCACACTTAGTTTATTGAACACATTTTCCAATACCACAATTTACATTAAAAACCTAACGTGTCAAACTATAGAGTAGGTAATTTTTTTGTATAAAAATACTAAACAACGTTATCAGTGCTAATATTTACCTACAAAATAAAGATCCAACTTTTTTACAGAATGCGTCTGTCTAACCACCTCGGACGCGTGCGTCCTAGGTACAGTAGGTATTCAACGTCAGATAATCAGTTCCCTGGAGTCGACGGGACCCACCGCCCTCCTCAACCCTCCGCGCCTGTACCGCGCCTGTCTAGCGGCGGGACTCACGCCTCTGTACACATACCAACACACGAGGGAACCATCTCAGGTGAGTTTGTGACAACAGAATAGGTAGCGACAGATAATAGGCTAGTTGACAAAATTTCAATAACTGCTTAATATTTTAGCTTATTAGGCATTTTATCGAAAAAAAAGGTTTATTTATTTTTAATCGAGCGTTTACATTATAAATTTCGCGTTTTAAAAAACCAATTTAATTTGGTTCCAAAACGCACAAGACTGTCATGGCGTCTTGAATGACGTCACGCCGTGCGAAACAAACCAAAGAGCGATCGTGTCTTCGTACGTTATAGCTAGTTTTTATCGTTTAAAAATGAATTTCTCATATTATAAGTACTGTATAGTGCCCTAGTGTGATAGCACGACTATAAAAACACCAAACCAGTTATTTATATATGTTCCAAACAATGGAGAAATACGGAAAAGTGGCTAAAACTTGCGTTCGGTTGCACTCGGAGTGTAGGTTTGGAACGCGCCTCCGGTAGTGATACTCGAAACGTCAAAGCCAAGATTGGAGTTTCGCACGGCGTGACGTAACGCTTTCTGATTGGTGTTCACTGTCACGTGACTAAAGGTTTCATTTTACGAAAATTATTTTTTAAAAATATTATTAATCTTTAACGCTTTTAATAATTAGAATTGTTTGTTATTTTCTCCATAATATAATTAATCACTATAAACCCCTATCCATTATATTTATTCTTAATGGAAACAAGCCTATTATCTGTCGCTCCTGTAGAGGGGTACCTATTCTATTACTATGGGACTTAATCTTACTTTTACTCTGAAATCACTATAAAATATCAACTGTTTGTTACATACATTTTGATATTTTCGTTATTAATTTTTGTATGAAACAGCCGATATCTTTTCGCGATTTCAGAGTTGGTCCCATAGTAAAAGTTATTTAGTTTGACGGTCCCTATTTACCATGGCAGGCATTAGGTGTTATTTTGTAACACGCTGTAAGTATATCCAAACGAATTTAAGGAATATTAAGGAAGTGTTCATGTTCAGTACATGAAACTGAATAATTTTCATCAAAAACATGTGTCGTAAGTCGGAATATGCTACAATTTTTTGTCATCCCTTACCATTCGTCTCTCCCACCCACTTACATCGAAATTGTGTTCTGCGCATCGTCTCGCGCTATCTCCCGAGCTACCAATAAGTTTGAAACATATTATACCGTATTTAAAAGTGAAACTCTTACATGTACCAGGAGGAACAGCGCAGATTCCTACTGTCAGTCGCGTTGGAGGCTCGGCTGAGCCGCTTCCTGAAGCGCTGCGCGCACGACTGGGCCACCGGCGCGCACGCGGGCGCGGGCTGCACGCTGCCGCACTTGGTGAGCTTTATGGGTAGCATGTAGTGATGGGACTCGAATCACAATGGGGGAATTTCACAAAATTTATCCCGCTTGGTGGCGCTACTGCTGCTGGAGACCTTTGTACGGGCATTTACCCCCGATTTTCCTGTTAATTTTAAACTATATCTAAAAATGGTTGATAGTTACAATAATTATTATAGACGCTGGACAGTAAATTAATTAAAGATCAAATTGAAGAAAAAGAAAACTAAAATGTGTTGGAAGAAAAATTTATATTTACGAAAATTCGCTTCCGACATCCAAAAATTAGTACAAAACAACAAAATGACAGGTCTACATCTACACTAGCGCCAAGTTAGCGGTAGTGCGCCGACTGGTGGACGATTTGTGAATCAACAAAATTATCCTACCATTGATTCGAGTGATTCGAATCACGTCAATCCAAGTTCGATTCGAATGAGTATTTATGCTGATTTGAATCATCACCTGATTCGAATCGGTTGGCTGAATCGAATCATCACCTGATTCGAATTGGTTAGCTGATTCGAATGACATTGATTCGAATCATATAAGTGTCGATATAAGGACTGGTTGTTTTTCGCATGGCCAACTTTATGTGGCTTTTTCCAGGGACAGTATAGCATCAGCTCTTTTCATATTAGCTCCTGAAGGAAAGACTAAACACAGTTTAAAAAGAAAAAATTTAAACTATGTTTACCTACATGTTTACAATATTAAATATACAATAAAAATAATTTATTGACTTTTAACATTATATATAACACTGTTACGAGTATTTTCTTATGTAACTACATTAGTTCGTATTTATAAGAAGAATACGCGGGAGTCATAAATTCCACGCGTACGAAGTCGCGGGCATCAGCTAGTGTTTAATATTAGCTTATTTCCATTCTATTGTTTGGCTGCAGGTGGACTGGTGCTGGAAACGTGCCATAGAACTGAAGGAGAACGCTAAAGAACTCACTGCGCCTTTATTTTCGTCCGCTGCTTTGCCTGACAGGTAAGCGTTATATTCACTTTCTCTCTATCTCTTTCGCTTGCTCTTGCTTTCATGCCCTCTCTTGAAACTATACGGTTTAGGGTTACTTATTTGACGTGGCCTACTATAAAAATCTAATACAATCTGCTATCCATGTCACCTATTTGTTTTAGTGCCTGTAATTCTCTTAAAAGTATTCCTACAAATTGCTCTAAGAAATTTTGATTCAATTTGCTGTAAAATGGTGGTTTATATCAATAACTTTTAAATAAAAGAAAACTATGTTAAATTATTTCATCTATTAAAGTATATTTTGGCTCTGTGCACGCTTTTAGCGCCACCTAGTGTTCGCAACTTTGTTGGCTCTGACCTGACCGTTTTGACGTTTTGATATGTAATGGCGGCATTGTGACAAAATGTTAAAAAATACTATACATACTGTGTTATTAATGTGAATTTCAAAATTACTGTGATTTGGGTAGACAAAGTATAGTGAAATCATTTTTAGTCATTCAAATTAAATATGGTTAGAAAAATCTATTCAAAAAGAGTGTTTTATTTTGGTTAGGTTATGTCAGGGTTTGTTTAATTCTTTTTTACTACGCGTTCACTTCGTGATTGCCGTCGACGACCGTTATGACGTCACAGCGAACGGTACTGTAGACAAAAAAGTAATCATGTTTTTCAACTGTTTTTTTTTTTCTTGTTCAAAGAGTGTCATTAATTTAATATAACGAGTTAGGTTCGCCATTACGTAGGAACTTTACTCTTTTAATAATTATAACAACACAAATAACGAACGTAATAATTAAATAAACAGAAACAAAAATTAAGCTTTGCTTTGCTAGCCGTACTAGAAAGGCGACGCAGGGGGTGCGGTATGACGAAGCGGGCCGGGAGGTAGCGGCAATGATGAAGTGAACGCGTAGTAGTTGTAGAATTTGTAAAACAAGAGGATAAAGCTACTTTAATAATTTTATTAAATGATAATAAACATATATAATTGTTCCTGTATCGCTAGTAATGAATTAAATATCGTTTTCAAACAGATTACAGAGCCTGCATTATTTCTACTTTTAGCCACCATGAGCGCTGCGATCGATTATTATACCCCACCTAGTATTTCGCACCAAGCGAATACTCAGTTTATATACTTTCGTCGGTAGGAACGTAGTGCGATGCTTGGAACACTGCGTCCAGCAGCTGAGTCAACTCACAGGTCTTCTGGATGCCATCCTCACCAAATGCTGCAACCTGGTCGTTCCTGATGGTGAGTATAATTAACTTATCAAATTAAAACAACAATGAAATAAAACACTTTTAACGGATACTAGCGCGGTTTTATTGAAAGTACTTTGGTAATTAGTTGGTATTTGGTTTGATTTTTTATTTTCCCGACGTTTCCTTTGCACCGTCGGGAAAATCAAAAATCAAACCAAATACCAACTAATTACCAAAGTACTTTCAATAAAACCGCGCTAGTATCCGTTAATAGTAGATTATACAACAAGTGAAAAAAGAGGGAATTTAGTTCGAGGGATACAAAGGACCGAGATGTTTTTTTTTTCACGAGTTGTGTACTCTACTTTTTACCTTAAATAATTAAAAAAATACAAATACTATTTATTCGCACAAAATAGCAGTGCTAAAGTTACATGCCGAGGCTTGTAATAAGGCCTCTGATTCCGAACGTTGAAATTGAAAATACGCTTTTGTTCCAGCTCTTAGTGAAATGGAAGAAAAGTACAAGGGCATAGGCACAGTGTCGTTATACTTTCAAGTGGTGCAATGGTTCCTCCGAGTGGGGTTATTGCCGGAGCGGCACGACGCCTTCCCCGCCGCGCCCTTCCCCGCCAAGCAGCTGTACGCCATGTACAGTAAGAGGTAAACTAGGATTACATAATATACTCGTCAACTTTGTCTAGGGATCAAGGTTTCCCAGATGTTTATGTATCTCTGAATTTGTGATGTACAGTGAACGGCCCGCTGGGCTTCCACGACAGGCGAATGATATTCAATCAATTTTATACTTAAATGCAAAGCTATTAAGGTTCAAAATAAATAACAGATTTTTGACAGTTTTGTATAACATCATGTGCTGCTTACTGTACTAAAGCACTACAGCTTTATTACGCAGAATAAAGTTTTGCATTCTTTGTAACGGATATGTTGGAGTTGCAGGCGCTTCCCCAGAGTCGAATTAATAATTAACACACCAACTTTGTCTAGGGAACAAGGTATTTTTTTTATACACACAAGGTAACATCTTGCGTTAATGTCTTTTATTAACAAAATTAATTGTAGCAAGGTGAAAACTTATAACGTCGGCATTTTAAATTTTTTTGTTCGTAGATTTGTAGTCAAGTTCTTAAATGTCAGTTTGCGTATCGTGCATACATCTTGGCAGTAGTGGGAGCAAAGCGCCAGCTGTTACGATCGTTACAGCACAGAATAGAGATTAAAATGACTGATGCCAACCAAACTGATCATTTAGGTAATCTCCCTAAAAAGGTCGATTTTCTTTCCCTCCTCAATAATTAATTTTTTCCCCAAAATTGCAGAAGAAACCTTCAATCGGACAGCCCTATTAAATTCAAAATAAAACGCGTGCGCTAGATGGCGCTAGGCTCGACGAGGAAAATGAATGCGGAATCCGCCGGTGTGGCCGCCGGGTGGAAAACGCCTGTGTGCGGCCAGGCTTAAAATTAATGAACGTTATTTTCAATGAGGGCTTTACAAAAAAACTATAGGCTCGATAGACGGCGTTGATAAAGTTGTATACTTACCTATGTAATTTTTTTTTACTAAGCTTCGAAGAGTACTTAGGTAGGCAGGCTGATGCCACCCTATGGATGGGTACATTGTCAATATTATCATGGTATCATAATATTGATAGTATAGGTCGTTTCGCAGTATCGTAATATTTTCACAGTTTATCCAGTAATCCGAAATCCGCGATACTGGCTTGATATTATTGAAATAGCGCTTCGCGATATTTTATAGAGACTACTGAGCACAGTGAGTGATTTAAAGGCACGAGGCAGAACAAAATTTTGGTCTCGTGTAAAACATACAACTTTTCACCTCTACCAGCGATTTTAATTTAATTTATTTATTTATAATAATACATTACATGTTTTCACATTTTTATATCTCGCCAAACTGCAGTGCAGTTTGTTGGCAAGTTCACACCCATTTTTACATAATGTATAGTTACATAAATCAAAAACTTTAAGTCTATACAAAACACAAAGCATGCATTCACGTTAATGCTTCTCAAGATTTTCAAGCAAAATTGATTTAAGTTTCTTTTTTAAAGTAAATTTACAGATATTTTTATTTTTTCTTAAAAAGTCTATCCTATTATAAATACTTGGCAGTACATATTTATAAGTTCTTTGTGTCCGTGCTTTAGTTTTACCAGTTTCACGATTAATGACATCCCAGGTTGTTTTAGTTTTGTTACTCGAGTTTTTAATTTGCTTTTTAATGCAGTTAGACTTTGCAACTGCACATAGTATTTTGAAAGTCTTCGGGTATTAGGTAGTGTAGGTATATTATTTAGGTAGTAAAATCGGCTCAGCCAAACGTGAGATAATCGCGGAGAAACATACATACATAATAATATACAAACGGAATACCTCCTTTTTTTGAAGTCTGTTAAAAAGACTACACAAAGGTATCCCTCTCCCAACAAAAACAATCATCTAATTCGGTTCATAAATAACAAAGTCGTCGAGGTAGTTGATGGAAAGTCATAGTATTTTCGGGATTACTTGAAAACTACTGAACCGATTTGAAAAAAAAATAAATGGAACCATCTCACAAAAAACCTCAATCGAACAAAAAAAATAATCATCAAAATCGGTCCATAAATGTCGAAGATACGCGCGAATAACGATAAAAAAAAAGTATACAATCGAATTGAGAACCTCCTCCTTTTGATGAAGTCGGTTAAAAACTAGTTCAGATTAGCGTTGAAAATGACACGTACCTACCTAGCTACCTACATATACCTCCTATTTACCTAGCTATGTATTTTTACGGCTACAAGAACATTCGTTTACCAACTGTATGATCGTAAAGCTGTGATATCGGATCCGACATTCAGGACGGTCTAATTGGCGCCTGAATTTCTCGTCCTAAATCGGACACTAAATACCGGATCCGACATTCAGGATGGTGTAATAAGCGCTTTAGTTAGTGCTTCTGCTGGTGCTTTCAAGTTTCAACATAGATTTTGAAACCTGTCGTTAAATCCCTCATTGGCCTCATTGAAATGAATCATCTAAAGTAATTCATTTCCCAAAAATTCTGCGAAATTATATTCGAATTTCGCGTCATCGACTTAAAAAATAATCCACAGTGTACCACACCACATTCATAGTTATAGAAACACGAATCGTAACCGCGATCAAGAAGACTGTTTACGCCATCTATGATCATTCGGTGGAACTGATCTTGTTACGCACGGTGTTCTGAGTTCTTTCACAAATGAGTTACGAAACGTTACCGCGATCAAGGAGACTGTTAACGCCATCTATGATCATTCGTTGGAACTAATAATGAGTTGTCCGCTGTAGCGGCGCGATCATACCGCAATCGACGAATGGATCAGCGAAAACTACAATATGAAAAAAACTAAATTCATACAATTTAAAACAATTAATAGTCTTAATAATAAAATTGACATAAGGGCGCCGTAGGTAATGAACTAGCGCCGCCACTACATTTATTTTTATTACTCGTAAACTAAGTCAATATTTAAAAAAGCTCATGTAATAACTTCTTAAATTGTCTCTTTCTGTAAGTTTTAAAATCCATTTTAGCTCAAAGTGGCCACTTTCGGCAATAATGGATTTTAAAACTTATAGAATCAATGATAACTGTTGATGAGTTATTCAAAAAATATTAGAGACTATTTAAGAGATTATTTATTACATGAGCTTTTTTTAAATATTGACTTGGTATACGAGTAATAACAATAAATGTAGTGGCGGCGCTAGTTTCACTACCACCGCGCCTTAATTACTAAAATACGACTGAGAGAATAGAAAATGTTTAGGTATACAAATAAATTGACAACTACTTATACTGGAAATCACAAATTGAAGAAATAGTAATAAAATTAGACCGCTTTGTTCATGCACTAAACATAATCATAATAAACACACATCTAAAACGGCAGCTCTACTAGTGTTGGCGACTGGCTGAGATGCCGCCTTTTTGATACTTTTTGTTTTATATTTTTATAATGACGTTTTCCTTAAAATGTTCTTTATGGTTTTTTCGGTTCTGCTGTTGTCATATTGCTTGTGCTCCAGATCTTTGCTTATTGATTACCTACTAATTAAATTGTTATATTAACTAAGTGTTTCCATCATTCTCAACTACAGTCCATTTAGCTCACCAACAACTAGCCTACCACGGATATGTTGCGTCGGTACTAAGATACGGTGTCATTTTATGGGGAAACTCCGTGGATTATGATAAGAGTATTTAGAGCGCAAAAGAAATGTATAAGATCTGTTTGTGGTGCAGGCTATTTAGATAGTTGTAAGCCTCTGTTTAAAGCTTTAAATGTTATGCCACTCCTTGTTTGTATATTCATGAAATGGGAGTTTTCGTGAAAAAACATCAAAATCTGTTTAAAACGAACAAAGACTATGAATATAGAGGTCGGAAAGGTTCATCCTTCGTATTCCTATGAGATTAAAAGTTTATTCTAAGAACGCATACTGTATGGCTATACGAATTTATAATTAACTGCAAGAGGCGACAGACAAAACTGCGCATAACACGATCGCGTCAGTTTGTTACTGCCGCTGACGTGATTGCGATGCGACAGAGGACTACTGCACATATCGTCCGACATAGCGACTGAACTCCACTGCGGCGCAGCGCACGCTACTCCGATATAACGCTACTGCGACAAGTCGTGTATGCGACGGCTCGACTCTGCGACAAACATTTTATGCTGTGGAAAGGCTGTGGTTCAGTTGGCGAATGGCTGGATGTGACGTTGCATTGTTATTTAAATATTACTAGTAAGGGTTGTCAACTTTTTTTGCATTAAATATAGTACGTAAGTATTTTTAAGATTTTATTATTTAAAAATATAGTAGATGGCGAAAAAGATCAAAAATATATAAAAACCTAGTAGGTTTAAAATAGATTGACTTTTAAATAGATTAACAGTAAAATCTCGGAAAAAAAACTGCAAGACTCTCTCTATTCCTGAACTAATTATTATGAACTGAACCCTCGGTGGGCGAATCCGACTCGCACTTGTCCGGTTTTTACTTTACTTTCGTTGATAACAATCGTTTGTCATTTGTTGCAGGCGACTCAAGCTTCAGAGATTGCTGGACAATTCGCCAGTGGATGACCCGCCGAACAAATCTTGCGCGCTTCTTTACATCGACCAATTGATAGAAAATGAGTTCGGCGGCGAACGGATTCATCAGTAAGTATTTTATTATTTTCAAAGATTTTGTTAAGTATAATTGTATTTTCGTTTTAAAATGATTTCCAACATGCTTTTTAATTACAATTTGATAAGTAGAATTTAATGTCTAGTAGTGTTAATAGAATAGGGATGTTGACTAATGAATAAAATAACGAAATACTAATAAAAATCGTAAACATATTAAACTTTTAGAGTAGCTTGTATACCTCTTGGTTTTATATATTGTATATTATTTGTTTTATGACCCTTCAAAGTTGGGTGGACAAGTCCATTTAAAAAGTATAAAATTTATTAAAATAAATGATACCTTTAATTAGTCCGTAAAATGTATAGCAAATTTGTCGAAGAAACCATTTTGATAAACACAATATTTAATATAGCTGCTGAACAAATTTCCTATGCGTTGCATACAAACTAGCACGGTGTGACGTCATAACGTGCAAGCCATTAGTATGGAGCGTTTTTGATCGAGTCCATTTGTGTGCATTTCACACTGTGATATCTTGGGCAGTTAACATGCTAGCGAATTAATTCTTTTACCAATGTTTCTTTTTTTGAGAGGTAATTTATGTAACATAAAGTAAAAAAAATAGTCAACATCCCTATTTAATAGATTATATCCGAGCAAGTTGGATTGTTAGTTGCGCTCAAACGCTCTGTTCATTATACGCGTCAAAGAACCCCTGTTTTAAATGTGATGACTCCCTAAAACTCGCACAACGGTTTATTATAACTTTATAACAGCATTCCCATATTGTTTCCAGGATGTGGATAAAAGGCGGTAGTCAATCCAACGGTCTCTACCCTCCTCCGTCGTTGTACTCGCTGCTGAGACTGTACCTAGTGACGGACGTGAGCGACGAGCACAAGCACGCGCTAGTGCTGTACCTGCTGCTCGACTACAGCGTGCTGCTCGACCAAGTGCAGTTAGTGGGCTTACTTACACTTTTTCTATACCGCCTTATTCATAAAAAGTTATGGATGGACATTTATGCGAACACTAGTGGCCGCACGCGAGACCACGACTCCGTCTGCGTTGAAAGTTTTTTTGCTATCCCTCAGGAAAAATACTTTTTTCGGGATGAAAGGTAAAAAGGAAAACCCTATGACCTTCTCTGTATCGTGTAACGTGTAAGTAAAATTTCATGATGATTGGTTCAGTAGTTAAGACTTGAAGGCGTAACAAACGGACTTTCGAATCCTACTAATATATTTTTTTTTTTTTTATATTATAAATGTGAAAGTTTGTGGGTTTGGATATTTAGATGTTTGTACCTCAACGCAAAAACGGCTGAACAGATTTGGATGAAATTTGACACACAGATAGTTTATAGCCTGGATTAAAACATATGATACTTTTTATCCCGGTCAAAGGTTCCCTAGTGATTTTCCAAATGTCCACGCGGATGAAGTCGCGGGCGGAAACTAGTTTATAATATTAGGAAGGATTTATAAAAGTTTCTTTTACTTCGTTACACGCTAGGATGACTCGTATCTCTAAGGCCAGTCGTACCTAACATACACACATCAACTTTGTCTAGGGATACAGGTGTTAGTTTCATACAAACGAGGTAACTTTGAATCCTTGGTTTCCTGCCAGGGATGTACTGTGCTGTGATCTGATGATGGCTATCTAGGGAATAAATAGAGGAGATTCAGATCGCTATACACACCCAACTGATGAAGCGGGCCGGGAGGTAACGGCAATGGTGAAATGAACGCGCAGTATGCACCTTCTGTTACTGCTGCGTTAGTCGCGTAGCACTGTCTTAAGAGGGTTACTGCGCTACACTAGCGCCGCCAATGGAAAAAAAATCATAGTGCTTAAATGAAGACGAAATTGTGAATTGTGTTCTATTGTACTCCGAAGAAGCTTTGTTGTACTTTTTATCGTTTAAACAATATTTAATAACCTGTCGTTTAGTTTATTGCTAAAAGTGGCCACTTTTAGCAATAAAACTCCATTAAACTAAACGACTGACTAGAAAATATAGATTATGCGATAAAAACTACTACAAATCTTATTCGGAGTACACTAGAAGAACACAATTCACAATTTCGTCTTTATTTAAGCACTATGATTTTTTTTCCATTGGTGGCGCTAGTGTAGCGCATAAACCCTCTTAACCAACACACGACATCCCTCGTGCGCTGGCGCGACTGAGTCAGCCGCGAGCAGTAAGCCAATATAAACCCCTCTGACGAGCTGGAAAATAAGGCCCGGTTTATTTAAGAACTAATTACAAATCATATACACTTCTAAGGCTTCCGCGCGTACAGTTCATTAGAAATAAAACACTTCTTAAGGATTACAGCTAGTATATTGGTTAATTCAGATGTTATTTTAGAATTATTTAGTTTAGATTTGTTGGTTTTTGGGTTTCCCGAGCGAACAATTCGACACCTTTCCAGGGGCCGTGGTCACGGGACGACTTAAGCAAAAAGACTGCTCATATTTTTATGAAATTACCCGCTCGGAACTTTGTATTTTTTTTTTATAAACATACAAAACCAACAAATCAAATCAACAAACATCAACAAATATTTTTTTTTAGAAGTCAATATTTCCTTACAGATATGAAGCGGTGATTCGCCGGTTGATGCAATTCCCCACAATGTTTGGGCTCAGCAACACCGCCATCAAAGCTACGCAAGCGTTCTGGCATCTCGACCATAGGGACTTCGACGTAAGAACTATTTTATTATGATCATAGATAGAGAACTCTTATTATAAGCACTGTTTTTTATTTTTTATTTTCAATCAGATATTTTTGATTATCACACAATTATAAAAACATTGCATTTATCTTAAAACTAAGTTTTATATTGTATGTGCATATGTGCAGATATGTCACTATGATATTTCGTACATTGTGTTCGTCAAAACGAAGTAATGTGTTTCTGACAGATTTTCTTATGTCAACTGCAAAAATGCCTATAAACTAATGTAGTATAGTCGGTCTTAGAAGTAGCTTTACACCTCATTGCTCTGTCACACTAACAAAGTTACTACTATACTAACACTATATTTGACGCTATACAGGGTTATTTGTAAAACACCAACAACCTCGCAGGAGTAGATTACTAACATCATAAACAACAACATTTGTTCTACGACTTTCCAAAAACAGACAAAAAAACTACTTTTCATACAAAACTCGATCAGCTGTTCGGACATTTGTATGGAGAGTCGATTTTTTTTGTCTGTTTTCGGAAATGTCGTAGAACAAATGTTGTTGTATATGATGTTAGTAATCTACTCCTGCGAGGTTTTTGGTGTTTTACAAATAACCCTGTATTAACAGCATTCAGCTACTTCTGACGTCAACCTTACTACAAGCTAACGGCCGATTTCAATGATCTATCTTGAGTAAGAGATATGCCTACTATGGATCTGTTACTAGGCAACTGTTGTTATTTCCCGTCACTTAACAGAAATATCTAGGCTACAAATCTTTAGTCGGCCTATCTACTACTGAGGATAGGTATTGAAATCGAAAATATTTCGTCAAATCACTACCTTCCGTTACAGTTCGCCCTAGACCAACTACAATGCCTAACTGGCAACACCCTTTCCGAATGGCAACACAACGTGGTACTATCCTCATTATTAGCCCAAAAGAAAACCCAAGCTGCCCTACAATACCTTCACGTGAGGAAACCAGCTCCGATACAGATTAAAGACGACAATTCGTTTAACAAAGTGAATGATCACGACAAGTTGGAAGACTGGCATTCTTGCTGTAGTCTGTACCTCGCGAGGGGATTGGTGTTCGAAGCTTTGGATGTCATTAGGATGTGCGTGCAGAATGCTGGCAGTTTGGAAGATAAGATTCAAGTTCTGAACTACTTCTTCAAAGGTTAGTTGTTATTTATTATAATGTCAGGAAACCAGCTCCGATACATATTAAAGACGACAATTCGTTTAACAAAGTGAATGATCACGACAAGTTGGAAGACTGGCAGTCTTGCTGTAGTCTGTAAGTTGATTAATGTTATTTGATAATTTCTGAAACTGCTTAGCTAAAATTTGACTCAATTTTATACAGAATGCTTGATAAAAAATGAATTATCTATCTTCAGTCTCGCCTTTTAACTTATAGTGGGTAGGGTAATCTACTATGAAAATTTTAAAACACTGTTTAAATGTGATGCCGTCTCTTGTCAAAAAAGTGACAGCATCACATTAAAACAGTGTTTTAGTTAAACACTTGTTGGACAGTGTTTTAATAGTACATTATGAGACACGTTAGCTTAGGTTGCTCATTGCACACAAGGCTGTGGGTTGCAGCCCGAGCCGCAGGCGAGGGCGTAACTCAGCCGAGTGTGCAATAAGCAAAAGCTGACGAGTTTCATACGAAGTTTTTCAACACATTTGCGAGGAAAAATCCAAGTAAATTACCATAAAGCAACAAATACGACAAAAACAAAATAATGATAATTATGGGAAAAGGCGAGCAGATTTTTTTTTTCACACGCCCAGTCGCCCAACGCAAGAATATTTTTCGAACAAAGGGGTGAGTGAGCGTACGGCCTACTTCAAAATTATAATTTTAAGTGATAAAATGCATATATTTTAATATATTATAACAAAATATTGTAAAATAAGAATAATTTGATAATATCAAATATTTGTTTGAATTAATTAAATACTTACTCATTTATTTATTCCAAAAATCTATATGAATTTTCAGCAGCATAAAACCTCTTTGTTGTTACTAAAAAAATAACTGTATTACCCGGCTAAATTGGGAATGCTCTGTTTACTCGCCTACAACTTGCAGTAAGGTACTAATTTAACTTTGTAGGGTTAATTCTATAACGTACTAGTGTTTTATATATTATTGCACGCGTTTGTTATAGCTCGGTTTATGGCCCTAAAAGCGATGTATAAGGGCTAACTTTACGAGCACGTGTGTTGAAAAATCTTTTGTGGTAAGGCCGTTTATGTTTATAAGAGTAACAAAAGAGATGCAAATAAAAGATCAGATAAAAAATAAAGCATGTAACTGAACAATTCTGAATTTAAGCTAAGGAGTTTTAACCGAGCGAGCGCGAAGCGTCTCTCCTTCATATTGTGCAAAAATGCTTTCGTATGTCGCTTTCCGGCTGTCCGTCTGTTCTCCTGTCATTTATGGTCAGATAATATTTATGACTATACTTCGGCGTATTCTTTTCTTACTGCTATAAATAAAGACGAATAACGAAGATTAATACGTATTATTGAACTTTTAGGTTTAAGATATTCACAATGCTATTTTATATTAAGATAATTTATATAATTGAAAAATTCTAGAAAAAATCCCGTCTGAGCTGCTACGGGTGAGTCGATTTTTCTAGTATTTTTCAATTATATAAATTATATTAATACATATTTTATTTCTATGTAAAGGCTGCCGCAACTCCGGACAGCTGTCGAAGATATTGCAAGTGTCGCTTTTGCCTTTGGAAGAAGAAGTGTTCATAAAGTACTTGCAGAACTGCAACGAGACGCAAACCTCAGACATTCTCGTTATGTACTACTTGCAGCAAGCCAGGTACTTACAAAGATATTTTAAGTCCACAGATTTTTTTAATATAATATATTCTTTGATATTCTTATGACATGTTTATATTTACGATAAGAACATACCAAAATGTGATTATGTCTTTAAAAAGTTATGATTGATGAATGCGTAACTATTTTTGTGCTGTGTTGCTCTTTTTAATGCCGAATATGGTAAACCATCAAACTGAACAACTTTTACTATGGGACCAACTCTGATATCGCGGAAAAAAGTCAGCTGTTTGTTTCAAACATTTCGATATTTCCGTTATTAATTTTTGTGTGAAACAGCTGATTTTTTTTCGCGATTTCAGAGTTCAGTTTGATCGATCTACCATATTCGGCTTTACGTTGTATAGATTTTATTAAAAAAGATTTATCACTCATCTATCTATCTCATATTCATACTATGTTTTTTTTTCTGAAAGATTTATTTGAAATGAAAATAAAAGTTGCCTATTATTTATGTTTCTACACTATCAATTTATTTCAGATACATAGAAGCTGAACAATATAACAGTAAATTGCGTCACAGTAAAACGAGAGCCAAAGACCCATCAGGCTCCATAGAGTCACTAGCGGAAGTGTTAGAAAGAGAGATCGCCAGAGATACCATAGTGGAAATAGCGTGTGCGTCGTTACCGCAAGTTACTAACGCAGTGCGTGATTTTGCACTCTGTGAGAAGGACATAGAGCCGCATGGTAAGTTGCATCATGGTCAGGCAGCGAAATAAAATCTATGGAACACAAGCATTCCGCTCTAAAAATAGCACCACACAAAAATGGTATACTTGCCATGCTTACTGGCACTGCAGCGGGGCTAAAAATGCTGGCATTTAGTAATGCAGCACAAAGCGACTGAACACTGGTTGCATAATAGCAACCATAATCTGTTTACTCATAGATATTTTCTTTATTTAAACGAACAAAAATATAATACTTGTTATACGTTATCTTGCATCTTTTTGCCTTTGCGTATTTTACACCATTTGACTGCACATGACGTCATTTCTAATAAATTCTCTCTTTTCTTTAAGATACTGCAGTCACTGTAAAAACGCTAAAGTCTGTCACGGGGCGCGTGGCTGGCCCGACTAAATGCCGTGCGGGATGTTATTTTTTAGCCCCGTGGTGCCATTTTTAAGCAATATTTGTTTGCAATTACACTTCTTTAGATTTTAGTTCGATGTGGTCAGTATCATCAGGGCATCTTATAGGGTCTATCATAGAGAACATCATCTAAAATATTCATAGTCTCTACGAATATTTTAGATGATGTTTTAATAAGTCAGAGTTGATGGCAATGTCTATGAGCATCTATTTCATTACTAGGTACTTGCTACTTTTGCAATTTTATATCATTCTTGCGATTTCATATCATTTACGAATAACAAAGAAACTTAGTACAATTTGTTATAAAGGCAAAATCTTCGGTTTTCGCTTCGGTCTCTAACCAAAACAAAAACATATTATGCAATAAATGGGAAAAAGTTTAACTTTTATCAATCGAATAAAGTTTTGAAAAATAAATGAAATTGTAGTAATGTAGTAACTTACTACATTCCCAAATCTATGTATTAAAGTAGGATATTATTTATTCAGGATGTCATTTATTTCAGTGATCGCACCCAAGCCTATGTCGGTGTTTGTGAAAGCAAGATCACCAAAAAACACCTTCACATACCGTTCGTCCTTCATACAGGTATGGACCTATTTTAAGCCTGATTCACACATATCAGTAAAGTCACAGTTCCGGCACAGTACCGCCACCGTTATTATTAAGCCCGATTCACACATATCAGTAAAGTCACAGTTCCGGAACAGTACCGCCACCGTGATAATATTATTCTTTCATACATCCACTATGAACGCGTCCACATATGTCAGTGTCAGTAACGAGACAGTGCTGTCAGTGTCATAGTGAACGCGTGTTCATAGAGAATGAATGAAAAAATAATGAAGGTAACCACGTATGAATTCGCCGCTAGAAGCGCTGGTGTTGCGTGAGGTCTTCGAAACGCCAAACGTCATACTTTGTGTGTGAGCTACGCGCGTTTGTTTCTAAAATAAATAAAATGATGTGATTATTTTGCAATACGAGATTCAAAAAGGCAAATATGAATTACGGGTCAATGAGAGTCAGTGCTTTAAAAGTGGAGCTAAGAAAAAAAGGTTTTTCAGAACAAAACGGGACTACACAACATTGTGGCATGCAGCCCCCCTAGCATGACCGATTTATATCGCGTGATATAGCGTTTTATCACGTTTAACTGTCAAAAAGACAAAGGAGTTTGACAGTTGAGTGTCGATAAAATGCTATATCACGCGATATAAATCGGTCATGCTAGGCAGGCTGGATATTTTTAATAAATTGGTATTATCTAAGATTTGTTTTCTTTCACATCCGTAGGGCAGAAGGGGCGGTAGTAAACAAACTTTTACAGGACCTCTCGCGACTGTGGCGCCAACTGGTGAGCTAAAAAACGGTAGCCCTCATTATCACGGTGGCGGTACTGTGCCGGAGCTGTGCCTTCACTGATATGTGTGAATCAGGCTTAAGTCTTGGTTCAAACTAAATTCATAATGTACGAGAATGAAAAAGTCAAACCACGTTTGAAATTATGATTACATCGATCGATATGTTTAAGGACACGATAGAGAACGCTAGTGAAACCTGGATAAACAAACCTAAAATGAGGAGAGGCCTCAAACGCGCGCTGAACGTGGAAGAGACTCCATTCATATGCACGCCCAAGTTGAATCGAATTAGGAGGTAAGAAAGAAGCAATAAATTGCATTCTGTTACTGGTAATAGCACATGATAAAGAAGGCACAGTAATGTGTCTCGGCCATGTGTCCTTGGCTCGGTTACGCTGGAACATTTGTCTCTGTCTTTTTCTTCACATGTAAGAGTAAGGAAAATAACCTCACTTCTACTCTTTTTCGAGGTTTTTAGTTCTTGACAGTACGTTTAAGTGTATTTTGATGTAGAACTACAATTCAATATGTTTCCGCTATTACGCCAAAAATATGAAACTACGCAGGCGCTTTTGGTGATTTTCTGTTTTTTATTACAATAATCTAGTAAGTAAGTAAGTAAGTAATAGTTTATTTGCGTGAATATGGTATATTGTGTTCTTAAATTACTAATTACCAACATATTCTATCGTTGTGGATACGATGTGCAAAAATTTAATGATTTAATTATATAATAATGATAAAGACATTTTAATTAAATTAGGTTATCTGTGAGGTTTATACGCAATTTAATATTTGTAGCAACTAGAGAAACTCTTTAGCTGGTCAAGTGTTTTTTTGTGGCTACAACTTTACATTTTCTATATAAAAATAGAGACTCCCCACACCATGTTTTCCAATTACGGACCCATAAGAGCGCGCATTTTTAGCAAAAAAAAGTGATAAAAAGTACCACAAAGCTTCTTAGAGTGCACTACAGAGAGATAATTTACAATTTCGTCTTTTTTTTTCCAATGGCGGAGTTAGTGTGCAAACTACGCGCTCTTAACAATACCTGCGGTGACGCGGTACGTTAATACGTTCATAACATGCCTACTAAACAACACTGGTGTCGATTCGGTTGGTAAACTAAACTAAATTGACAGGACTAAACTTATTTTTAGCATTCTGTTCTTGTCTTCTCGATACCAAAAGAGAAGGATGGAAAACTACATTTATTAAGTTACTTAATATAACTGAAAATATATTAGAAAAAATCGACTCACCCGTAGCAGCTCAGACGGGACTCGAACCCGCACCCTTATGATTCCGGCCCAATACACTAACCAGTTATGCTACCGAGTCGCTAGTGGGAGTGGCGAAATTTTCTAATACTTTTTTTACGTTTTCGCTGTAAGCCAGCGTTATTTCATCAATGTGAAGAATTACCTTCAACATTCGAATGCAACATCTTTACAGATGCCAGACAATCGATTAAGATGAAACAGCTATACATTGAATTTTTTTTAATCTAAAAATTCAAACTAAATTTAGTTTAAAATCCTGTCAATTTAGTTAAGTCGTTGCCAACCGAATCGACAACACTCGATAATTACGTATTTACTATGGCGCATATATTATTAATTATGTACCAAAGAGTACTTGGATAAATTGTTATTTTACAAAGAAAAGTGATTTCATTTTAAGAGTGTTGTAAATAATTGTGTCTTATTAACAAAAACATTTCCACAATAAAAGATTTCACAAAGCAACTCTTAAAACACATTTTTGTTTCAGCGTACTAACTGACCAGAATGCCGAGTCTACGCCGCCTAAACGAGCTAAATTGGACCTTAACGCGACACCCAAAACGCCTAAATTCGGCAGTGCGGCCAAAGCCAACGATAACCTTAGCAAACAGATATCTATTTTACTGGACATGCCTGAAGTTCAGAGTCCGGAATGCAAGTTGTACGTTGAGCGATCGGGCGCTGGCACTCCCCATAGTATTTTAAAGGTATTGTGTTAGAATAAAGAACATTCACCGTGTTATTACAAAAGATTTTTAAACACTCTTTAACTAAACACATGTTTAAATGTGATGCTGTCGTTTTTTTGACAATATTGTTTGACAGAGACAGCATCACATTTAAACATGTGTTTAGTTAAACAGTGTTTAAAAATCTTTTGTAATAACACGGTCATAGTCGCAGAATAATTAGTCCATTCACAGCCGCATTCAGCGAGGTTAGCTAATGTTAATGCTTAAATAAAGTTTTAATAACTCATTTTTAAACAATGATTAATCATCATAAAATGTGTTACCAAAAACCCCTAAAACCAAATATGGTAGATAGAGTGACGACTATCAAACTGAAAAACTTTACTTTGGGACAACTCTGAAATCGGAAAAATAAAACTGTTGTTTCATTAAAAATTAAAACGAAAATATCAAAATACTACTACTACTAGAACTAAGTATGCTGGAAATACTTTTTTACACAGGTCATGTAATGTCCATAACAAAAATTTTACGTCAGTGGACATATTAATTGTACTCCTCCTCAGTGGAAAAAAAAACATCCATGAGCTGATTAGCAGCGATAATAATAATAGTGGTGGGTAGGTAGTTTATAAATAATGATATCATTTTAAATAATTTAACATTAACTTTTTTTTTAAATTAACTCAGTTTTTTGTTTTACCAATTTTTAGCTCAATTGTTTTAATTTTCTCCTTTTGCGCCCGTTATTGGATAAATTTAGGTACTTTGTGTGTGTTATGTAACAGTGGAAACTTTGCTGATATATGCGTTAAAATGTAAGTGAAGTTTATATAAGTCTTTTAAAACATTGTATGTTTCCCTAATAATAATAAAATAAAAAATAAAATAAAAATGTATGAAACAGTAGATTTTTTTTCGCGATCTCAGAGTTGGTCCGTTAGTAAAAGTTGTTCAGTTTGATGGTCCCTATCTGCCATATTCGGCTTTAGGATGGCCTTCGTCGTTTCCTTTTGATTTCCATTAATAATCATATTGCTTTAAAAAGACGTGAAGATCTTGTTTAAATCTATTCAAAACGAACTTTATTTGTTTTTGAAATGTCAAATATATTCCAGATACGTAGAAGCGAGATGGATAGAGAGGCGCCATCGCCGGTGGACTCCCGATACCTCGGCGAAAGCGACGACGACATGCTGGACACTTGCAGCAACCACACGCACTTCAGCGACAAGTCAGTACTACAGACGGCAAAATAAATCACTACATATTATAATACAAAAACCCTCGCCGCGTCTGTCTGTCTGTTAGCGATAAACTCAGAAACTCCTGAACGGATTTTCAAGCGGTTTTCGCCAATTGATAGCGTAATTCTTGAGGAAGGTTATAGTGTATAATAAGTTGAGGTTTTATGTAAATTAATAGATATATGACGATAATTGTTGAAGAAGTCGCCAAAAATTAAGCCGTCTGGACGCTTGCATCGAAAACGCTGCCTAAACCTTTCGAGCTATAACAAAAAATGTATAAAAAAGTCGCGACGGCTTATGTCTATCTTTTAAGGATAGCTTACTATAGCCATTTTAACTTTTTTTTAAATGGTCACAAATAATGTGGTATTGCAAAAGGTATTTAGACCGAAACAGTATTAAACTAATAATAATTTTAGCCCTTTACACTATTTAGTTTATATAAATAACTTAGGAGTTATCGCAAAAAGTTTACGCGCGCGAAAATAAATTCAAGCGCGTTTCTGATACCGATGATGACGGGACTCTAACGGGACGGGTACAGACTTTTGGAGCGAAAAGAAAGGAAGCGAAGTGAAGGCGGGTCGCTAGTAACAGATAAGACAGAATGACGGTTACATGTTAGTTTAAGGCGAGGCAGTTCACGAAATTTACTCTTCCACTATATGTCTTTAGAATAAGGTTGAATATTGCTTAGTTTTAATTGACGCTTCGCCAGAAATTTGACGAAATTTAGTACATTTTTATTGATTTCTGAAATACTGGATCATTTATTAAAAATTGAACTCGGTTATTGTGTTAGATCGATAAAAAACTATCCTTTTTGCATAAGAAATCATATCACTGTCGTTGAAAATTACGAAATCTGACGATAGAAATTTATTTTTATAAGTTTTTATGGTGTTATTCAGGGTTTTTATTAAAGAGTTACCATGCCATTTTTCAATATTCTGTTCAGTTATTGTGTTTCTTTGTTTCTTTTTCAGTCTACAATAATTTTTGTGGAGTAGAATTCTACATCAGTTCTTCATATTGGAAGTTCAAAAATCAATCTTATCATTAGATCGTGAACTGGCTTCGCCTTTACTAGTATAGTATTATATTATCTGTGGTTTAACATAAGTTTCAAGATGAAAAGGTTCCAAGTATGCTCAACATTTTTATAGACCGACTGTACGCGCAAGATCGAGTCGACAAAAAAATTAAGGTCTCTAATCGCCATCAACCAATTTTAATGTCCCCACTGCTGGGACAAAGGCCAACTTATGGGTGGATAAGGAGGATGGGCCATAACAAAACCCACCAGGCCCAATGCATATTGGTGGGTGTTAACAACTGCAAATGCAGCCGGGACCAACGGCTAAACGTGCCTTCCGAAGCACGGAGGAAATCGAGATAATACTTACATTTTTGTTAACCCATCCCATGACCGACCCTTGCGAAAGTTGCTTAACCTCAGCAATCGCAGGGCCAGGCGCTAAACCGCTGCGTTACTGTGCTCCTCACGGGGGAGGGGGGAAGTCTCTACACTTATTACAAATCGAGGCCCGCTAATGAGGATCAGTAACGATTTTTGTTTAGTGGCTTATCAAAAAGCTTATGTCACCACATGATTAACTGTGAAGAAACTTTTGCGATATCTCTTAAACCTGAGAAGTTAAAGGAGCTAAAACGTGCTAAAAATTTATTTTGGGGGGTCCTTATGACGTCATTGCGACGTACGCGAAACCTTATGCCGTACGTGATGAAGCACATATTGCATTGAGTTTGGCATTTTCTTCAAACCCTTAATAACTCAACCATCTCTAAACGGATTTCAAAAAATCTTTTACTAAGTTTCATAGCTTTTAATATGATTTTATATTATATCAATAAAACTGTAGGATTCAAACCTGTTACTAATCCTCATTATTCCCATATAGCGAAAGCTTGCTGGGCGCCGGCACGGCGGCCCTGCGCTTTAGAACAACTGCGTGCGTGTTTGTTACAATCAGTACATGTATACAAAATATTTTTTTATGATAGATATTTAGGGTACAATCATAGAATAGATACATGAATTTAAAAATGTGAAATTGTATTTAATCGCCAATAAACGAGTTAGCTAAATCATGATTCTTATTTCTAATTTACTTCTAAAACGAAAATACTCATCATCTCATCAAGATTGTTGACATAAAATCTATACATAATACGAATGGACTAAATAAATAGATAATAAGAATTTTAGAACAAGTAATGATTTATAATCACACTTATCACAGGCATTTAAGGTTCACAATCCCTACTGCATCGGAGTCCGGGTCAACTCCCTCGCCGCCTGCTGCGACTATCGAGCCGGGATTCGAAGAAAGAGACACTGTGATAAACAGAGAACAACCCACGGTCGCTGAGAAAGGAAGAGAAGAAAATACTACCACTACTGATTCTCATGCCATTGTAAGTAAATAGAAGACAATAAAAACTTTAAAAACAAGTTTACTTGTTTCGATCTTGTTCTTGATAAATTTTTGTAATGCATTAAATAAAAATATAGTAAGACATAATACATAAGTATGTACATACAATTCATATTATATTTATTGCTGAAGTTGTATAATTTTTTAATCTGTGATTCATAATCTGCTGTACTTTTTTACTTATTAGTCTGTGGTATCTGTCAACGAAATGACATTGATCATGCCAAATCGGTAGTCAAATTGACATTTCGTTTCCTCTATTTCGAAAAAAGGAAAAGAATTTGGTTTATGCAGCCACGTCTTTACATTTCATAGGGACTTTTCTGCCCTTTGAAAATTTAATGTAGATAACGAAACATTGTTCAATGACTCGTTGTTTCCGTTGTGTTTCCATATCAAAAAATATTAATAATTTTTTACTCCATGCGCTAAAAATAATATCAAATCAATGTAGCAAATATGATTGGCTTTATTTTAAGACCAAATATAATTGTATGCAATTAAAGTATTTTTTTCTGTGGCGAGTGCCGGTTCTCCTTTGTAAAGGAAATATTATTGCTAATAATTGCGTTAATTTTAGGACGAAACTCATCCTTTAGAATCTCCACCCAAAAAAGTTGCTACTGAGGAATCGGTCAAGTTAAGAAAGTCTTATAAAGACACTGTCAAAGCAAGGTTAGTACTTTATACTGTATTCTTATAATAAAGGACCAAATGTTTTTCATTTAATTAAATTACATACAAACAAACATAAGGATAATGGTCGCTACATTACAATGTATATAACTTCTTTATTTTTTAAATAACACATTTTTTTTGTAACTTTGAATTTTTTTGTTCATAATAACTTTTAAAATAAATACACAACATATTTGACTCTTTTTTTAGTCAATCGTTTTAACATATTTTCCAATAACAGGCGTTCCTTATCGATATCGGCAAACAGCAGCCTAAATGACGACCCTAGCAGTTCCATCGAGAGTATAGCGGACATCCCTATAACTCTGATCAACCCTCGCTACTCCACCGAGAGGCGACGAGAGCTGGAGAGGGAAAGAGAGGACTCGGTGACAGAGATGCAAGTATCGGAAGAAAGAAGGAACACGATTAACCCTCGCTTCTCCACCGAGAGACAAAGAGAATTGGAAAGAGAAGACTCGGTGACAGAGATGCAAGTAACGGAAAGTGAAAAAAGAAGAGAAACTGCCAATCCTCGCTTCTCCATCGAGAGACAACGAGAACTCGAAAGAGAAAGAGGGGACTCGATGACAGAGATGCAAGTTACGGAAGGAAGAAGAAACACGATCAACCCTCGCTTCTCCACTGAGAGGCGACGAGAGCTGAGAGAAAGAGAGGACTCGGTGACAGAGATGCAAGTCATGAAAGACAGAAGGGAGAGTTTGGAGGTATCTGTGCCAAGAACTGTTAAGGGAAGAAGAGGAATAAGGGATGTTTTGGGAGACATTACGCCACCGAATCGGTAAGTTGTTGATCGTAACTTGCTATAGTCTGTTAATCTTTACTTGTCTTATTTGGTAAACAATCTTCAACCAACTCTTTGTTGAAGAAATCAATCATAAAATACAACAAATAGTTTTCCACACATGGATTACAAAAGAAATTAATTACTAATTATTAGTGACAATTGAATTTAATAAGACAACATGTTTTTAACTAACGATTTAAATATAAATGACTGTCTATATACTATGAATAAATTTTTTATCTATCTATCTATCTTATGACAACTGTCAAAAACTGACTAAATAAATAGGACAAGTAATGATAAACAGACTATAGTATACCTTTCCGAAAGAATATAATTTAAAAAATGGCGAAGTAAATGGTCTTTACTAAGTTTCTTGTCGGTTTGCCGTTTTTTAGATGATTTATAGATGATCGTTTTGAATTTTGCCATACCTTATGTTTTTGTACGTGACTTTTCGAATGATTAACGTTATACAATGCGATTAAACTGGCAATAGCCCTTATTCCGTCTACGTAGGTAAGGTAACTATTTTTCATAACTTCTACGAAAAAGGATGTTATCCGCGGCAACTTCAATCGGGAATGTAAGGCAAAGAAAAAAATTTAGAGATTAAATTACATGGCTTTGTTCCGCAAGCGCTCTGAAGTTGGTCACTTCTGTTATACAAAGTAAAATAATCGCATGGTACGTTGCTTTAAATCTAAACAAATTTTAGTTATTCTATTTGCGTCAAAATTCAACTTAATTCAACTTGAAATCCAATTAATCAAGATCAAGAAAATTGATATTCACCATAGTTTAATGAGCCTTTAAATAAGTCGTCAAACCTTCCAGAAGTAGATCAGTAACGCCCGAGCGCGCAGACTCCCCTCTCACCCCGCACCGGCGGAACGTTCGCGCGCGCTCGCGAACGCCGGAGCTCAGCCCCGCGCTCGCCCCCATACCCGAGGCTCGCGCGCACGAGGCTGTCGCCGAACCTCACCCGAAGAGCACTCTTACATCTGTACGGAGACTCAGGTCAGTGGTATTTTCGTTCATTCTTTTGAGTTCATTTATATGACCGTTTTTGTTAAAAAAAATGTGTTTATAACGAAAGTAGCCACTTTTGGTTTGGCAATTTAGAAATTGAGGTAAAATGTTAGGAAACATTCGAACTCAGCCCCGCGTTCGTTATTATCTATCTCTTAGTACTCATAGTTATTTTTTGAGTAAGACTTGAGTCTTCAGTCCATATTTTACTACTGTTACTGGGTTTATTTTTTTTACACTATTCGTAAATAAGAGTTACTTGTTAATGATAAGAATTGTGAGTGCTCACAGGACAGAACTCGAGTCTTCCAACTGAAAAATGAAAAATTGTGCTCTATTGCTAAATTATTAAATGTTTTTTTTTTTATTTGGAGACAAAGCGCCATTATCATTAGACATAACATACTTAGTTTACAAATACAAAGAATATGTCTAATACCTAATATAATATGTCTTCTTTTAGATATAAGAATATTTGTGCCAGAAGCACTTCTGTAAAGTTAATTGTCATTTTGTCATCTCCGCCTTATCACTTTAGAAGCAGATCCCGCACTCCGGAAAGAATAGAGAAAGTGTTGGAGTCGCCGCGGCTGGAGCCCATCACTGAATCTCCTACGAAGTCCTCTAATACTGACTCCTCTTCGTCGCCCAGCAGACGAAGCTTGAGGCAAGACAAGACATTTAATTTTATAATATGAACTAGCTTTTGCCAGCGACTTCGTTCACGTGGACATTTTAGAAGAACTAAGTCCTTAAAATGCTGGCGTTCCCATCCCTTGTGTCCAGAGATATTAATACAAATACAAATGACTTTATTTGCTATAAATAGGGTGATTACAATTATGATCTTCTGAATAAAAAATGGTGCCTTAACCTATTTAGCCATTTTACATAGCATGCAAATATGTTACATCTTATTAAGAATTTAGATTAGAATAGAATTCAACTTAGAATAGTCACAAAATATTACGCATATTAATTATTAAATTTAAGATTTTTCCATTCACGCTATTTTTATACAATACTTGTGCGAGTCGTATTTTTTCTAGTATATTATTTAGTATTGCATATTAATTAATTACCATATCAAGTTATTGAAATAAGTGATAATTAAATAATGATTACATAGAATAAAATTAAATGAAATTAGTATCCCGTTCCCCTTCTTCTTCCCCTTCCCCTTATAATTTTTATTGACAGCCTAAACACAAAATTTGAACATCCTAGCATTGAAACTGAGAGACTTCCATACAAACTTTCATCTCCTATTTCATACCCTTAGGCGATGATTTTTCCAAAATTCTTTCATAGTGCTTACCTACATCATGAAAGGTATCTATCTACCCTCCAAAAATGGTGTCTCTACTTTCAGCCGTTAGGGCTTTACGCGTATCATCATCATCAATTTTGTATATTACATTGCTAATGATTACAAAGAAAACTAAGAAAAATAAGTATTCATTGTCATCACTTTCAGTTATCGCTCTTTTGATTTGTTTCTCTATGAATAATGCTTACTTTCATGACAAGGTAGTTTTGTCATGAGAAACTTTGGTTTTATATATTTTTTCTTATGCAGAAGTCGATCTCGCACGCCTGAAGTTGAAATCCCGGCTGAGCAAACCAGACCACCTAGCCCTAGGAGTCTCAGGTTAGTAAAAATACTTCTAATGCCATTAATTAAATGTAAATTCTATACTCATATTTATGATTAAAAAATGAAAAGTTGCAGTCGAAACATCGATTAAGTTAAACAAAATTGTCTAATTTTGTTGTAGAAGCCGCGCAAAAACCCCCGAGAAAATTATGTCACCTAAATTGGAACATAGTGTCAGAAGCAAAAAATCACTGTCAAGAATAGTCTTGGAAGCAAATGCTTTCGCTAAATCAAAGATGAATGTAGAGCAAAATGAGAAACAGCAAGCTGAAGCTCCGGAAAGCGCTATTGAATGTACTCCAGTGAAAACCCTCAAGCAAGTTTCAAGTCTAATGGACGTTACACTATCTCCTATAGTCAACAAGTCTGTATTGCAAAGTTCCACAGACAGTATGTTATCTGAAACTGTAGGTCAAGAAACGACTATAGTCGAGGATAAGAGCGTCGCCGAATCAGGATTAAAAAACCTTCCTGCTTTCACGACTTTACACGAATCTTACTTTGAAAAGTCAGTTCTTCAAAGCTATCAAAGCAGCGTAGCAGACACGTTAGGAAGTATGCAAGAAGATAATAGTAAAGTCGAAGAGACAGGTGCAAATACAAGCTTGAAATCTCTACCATCTTTTGCAGCCGTTAATGAAATGAATGCCGTGGGGTTGAAATCGGTTCTACATAGCTATCAAAGTAGTGTAGCAGACACATCGGAAAGTATGCAAGAAGATAACAAAGTTGAAGAAAGTTTGAAACCTCTACCAGCGTTTACTACCACTATAAACGAGTTGGAGATGAAATCAGTTCTACACAGCTGTGAGAGTAGTGTCGCTGAAACATCGCACAGTATGCAAGAAGTAAGAGTAACTACAGTAACGGAATCCATCGAAATAAACATTGAAAAATCAGTGCTACAAAGTCATGAAAGTAGTATAGCAAAATCATCTCAAGAAGGCAGCATGTCTAATGTTAAAGACGGAAACAACTCTGCTTTGAAAGACGTTTCCTTAATAACCAATGATAGCGATGTTGAAATGAAAGATGTGCAAGTAAAAGTTTGGAAGACGAACATTGATAGCCAAGAGACTGCATCCGTGATACAAAAGGAAAAGGAAAGAATAGTTGATATAGAACGAGAGATCAATGAACTAGAGGGTGATATGACTGATGATAATAGCGACAGCGAACAAGGTACTTCCAGTGATGAAGAAATAGTGGAAGCACCCGAGAGCGATGAATCTAACCCTTTAAGATTCTCTTCAGAAGAGGTTAAATTTTTACTTTAGACGTCATATCAGTTTACTTTTTTAAATAAAAAATAAATAAAATTTAGATAGATATTAACTTTGTTTTATCTTTTTAGGGTTCAGATGAAAGTTCTACTGGCAGCGACGACGAGGAGATTATATCCATTCAGGACACAGATTCGGATCAATCCTCAAGTTCCGAACAGGGACTTCAGATCGACGAAGATCAAATTTCTTCTGAGCCTGAAGTACTCGGTGCTGGTGCCAACACGGAAATAAATGTTGAAATCTTTGCTGAAGTTAATGTTGAATCGAAGGAGAAAGAAACACCTATTGTTAGTCCTAAGGAAGTGGGAGTTAAAGATCCCTTGGATCAAGCGTCGATAATGACTGACGATAACTCTGTAGCTGAATCAGAAAAGTCTGAGGCAAATATAAAACAGATCGCTAGTCACGTTAAAGATACTGTTGAAGATGTTCCTATGGAAATAGGTAAGCTTTCTTAATTAATATTTTATTCACGGTCTTATAAATAACGTTGTACTTATATGTTATTTTAACCAATGTTTTTATTATAGCATCCAATGTTGAAATCGCCGTTGAAGGCGATATTGAAAAGCTTGAAGTTTTCGTTCCTAAACATATTGGAATTGTGGATAGTGAAGAAAAACTTAAATCCGTTGAAAACAAAGCGAAAGTTGATATCGTTGAAAATAAACATTCCGGAAAAGTATTGAGTATGAAAATGCAAACAGAATCAGAAGTTAATATAGAAAAACAGACTGAGATTGAATTAACAAAACAAGATCTAAATATAGCAGAAACGTCATCAGAAAACAAAATGGAAGATGTCGTTATGGAAAAGAAATCGGAAGCGCAACCTGAAATAGTTGAAGAATCAGTACAACAAGTTCCTAAATCAAAACCTGATGAAAATAAAGAAGATAAAGAAGTAGAATCACAAATGGAGTCTTCAGAAAATCAAGTTGACGAAAATTCAACTAAACCAGCTACCAGAACAAGGAAACGTGCTAAATCTACTTCCTCCAACAAATCAGTTACGGAAAGCAAATCCGAAGATGTAATTGAAACTCGCACTCCAGCCACAAGGAAGCGTTCTCAATCAAACGCTTCCAACAAATCCATTGAACAAAAAACTCCCGAAAACGAAGTCGCTATAACTAGAAGACGCGCTAAAACACCTACCAGTACTGAAGTAAGAAAAATCATAACACGACGCGCATCAAAAGAAATATCTGAAAAAATGGAAGATTCCAGAGAAACTTTAGATGATTCTATTGCAATTACGCCTAAAAGACGAAGTGCTAGGTCTAAATCTAAGAACGATGATAATGAAAGTGTAGCTTCAGAGAGTTCAGTGAAATCTACTAGGAGTAAAGCGAGTGAGGACGCGGGTGATGTGAAACCTGCGGCAGTTAGAAAGGGAAGGAAGTCCATTTTGACTACCAAGCCGGATCTGTCAGTTATCCCTGAGATGATTGTCGAGGAAGATTCTAAGGGTGCTGCTGAAGATACCATAAGCGAATACTCTAACTCTAGAAGGTAAATAATTTTCTATTTTTTGTTAAACAATCTAGTATTTGATACTTTGGAATGTAGTACTTGCGTCACTTTCACGGCAGTTCAAGTGTTTCAATTCAATATCAACACTATTTTCACAGAGGAGAGGAGTAGGTTACATTCAGTTGTAATTTTAATTTGATAAACTAGACGTACATTGAGAATTTATTTTCTGAGTCAAAACTTTAGGAACTGGGTTTAAACTAAAATGATTTATAAACCTACATAATACATTTTAGTTCACATTCATAATATAAAAGAAAAAGACCAAAACACATTTAATTAAAGTAGGGTTATTAAGCGTTTTTAATTTTATGAATTAGTACTAACACGATTAAACTTTTATTCGTAAGCTGTTTCAGGTGATTGCTGTGTTAGAACACTTGTATTTATTGAATTTTAATTTGGCAATCAGAAAAATATGTAATGGTAAAATAGTTAGTAGTTTAAATCAATTATAATTATTGCCAACCTTTATTAATAATTTTCTCTATTTCTGTACTGCTGACTATTTTAGTTAACAATTTATAAAAAACAATAAAAACGTAATTTTATGAGCTACATTACTTTTCTTTACATGATAATTGATAAAATTAACATTTTGACAGGTCAGCAATGAGTGTCCTATTTACATTGACGTCTCAATTTCTATGGAAAACCAAAACCATAAATCTAGTTATTTTCAATTTCATACTTCGTGTCCAGACTAACCCGCCACCAGAAAGCCGTGCTAGAGTCCTGGCTAGAGCCCGGCTCGCCTCGCGCGTCGCCCCGCCCGCGCGCCCGCGCCCGCCGCCCCAGCGCCGCCTCGTCGCGCGCCTCCGACGCCTCGCACGATGATGACGACGCCTCGTCCACTGCCTCGGGCTTCGATGTGCAACCCATCGATAGGATCAGCCTTCTCAACAAGCAGGACTTTGAAGGTGAGAAATCGATTGCTGCTAAGTACAGTCAGCAAAGTTATGACCTTAATAGTTTGAAAACAAATTCGCTTGCAAGGATGACACTAAAAGTTCGTCTTTTACCTGCTTCCATTGTTTTATCCAAAAGATGCTTTTGTTATCTTTTATGGCTTTTGGGTAAATGCAAGACATCAGACCACTCAATCTAGAAATGAACCTTAAGGTGTTCAGCTAATGAACTTTGCTGACTGTAAAGTCAGCGTCAAATTGATATGAACGTCTAGAGTAGTCAAAACGATCCAAAAGAAAAAGCAATTTGATATACATACGCAGTTCATCATCATTATTGTTGTAAGCACACGAGGCGTTCAAAATATCTTACTACTCATTATTTCATATTTATATGAGCAGTCAGAGTGTTCAAAATTATCTCAGCAAACAAAGTTCTCAAAGTTATTTGTGTATAATGCATTATTACATTTGAACACCTTGTGTGCTTACAACAATATAATGACGCTGACTGTACATATAGAGGGTTATTTGTAAAACACCAACAACCACGCAGGAGTAGATTACTATCATCATAAAACAACAACAACATTATTATTGTTCTACGACTTTTCCGAAAAAAAACAACATTCCATATAAATGTCCGCAACAGCTGATCGAGCTTTGTATAAAAATTGAAAAGTAGATTTTTTTACTCTTTTCAGAAAAGTCGTAAAACAAATTTTGTTGTTTATGATGATAGCAATCTAGTCCTGCGAGGTTGTTGACGTTTTACAAATAACCCTGCATAGACAAATAAAAATTGGACATCACACACTTTGCTTTGATCCAAATTAATTAACTAAAGCACTTGTGTTATAGAAATCAGAAATAAATGATATTTTGAATTAAAAAAGACTAAAAATTGTATAACAATTTCTTGTTATACAATTTTTTTTGTGTTAATCTAACTTAGCCAAGAAATAGACTCGATACTCGACTTCGACTAAAATTACTAGTGTAGTCTGAACAAAGCTTAGACCGCTAATATATTTAAGCAGCAGATTACATTTAGTAAGCATAAGCAATTACTTAAAGCTTGTAGTTTTAATCAGTGCACTATTAGGAGGCCGGCGAACAATGAACTTCCTATATAGGATACAAACAAACAATACCAAAATGATTTGCAATTTGAGCATAATTAACTCTTCTTGTGATGTTATTCGAATTAAGACAGTATCCGTGTTATTACAAAAGATTTTTAAACACTGTTTAACTAAACACGTGTTTAAATGTGATGCTGTCACTTTTTTGACAATATTGTTTGACAGAGACAGCATCACATTTAAACAGGTGTTTAGTAAACAGTGTTTAAAAATCTAGTGTAATACTAACACGGAATATGTAGACATAAAATAAAAAAAAAATACAAAACACTAATCCAATTCAAAATAAATGCCAACAATTTTTTTATACAAAACTGTATAATCGCTGTAAATTTTTATTTGATTTGGTATTTTGGATTTTTTATTGAATAGAAACCAAGACAAATACTGTCTCAATCCAAATACAATAATGCTAAAATTGCAAATCAATTTTGGTATTATGTTTGTATACGAAGTTCGTTCACTGTTCGCCGGCCCCTTAATAACGGCTCTATTTTCTATAACAAGAAATGCGTATTCTCATAACACCAAAGTGCCTGTTTAATCAATGACTTTGCTTGCTGCACTTGTATTGTTTGTTTGCACTTTCTCACTAACATTCGCTTTAGGCTCACCCGATACCGAAGACTTGCACAGTGGTTCCCCGGATTCCTTTGCTTCTGAGGCGAGCAGACAACGGCGTTGTAAGTATTTGCACGCGTATTTCAGTACTGTCCGCTAAGGAAATATTGAGATAAGGACTACTCTACACATATCTGGGCCTTGCCCGGGCCGTGACGGGTCAGGGACCCAAGTTATGTTGGTCGTGCTAAGATTCTGTATTGAAACAAATAAACGTTGAGCTCCGTCAGCGACTTCGTTCTGGATACGGAGTTCAAAATACGTCGGTCCTTTATGTAGAAAATATAGACGCCCAACATAGCTTATGCCCCGGACAGAGCACGGCCCGTTATGTGGGGATAGACCTGAGGCATAATCGCACTATTTTCAACCATAAAACCAAAGCTAAATCGTTACCGTTTCAGTTTCGTTTACAGAAAGATACTCGCTTTAATTTTATTGTTGAATACTCTGCCTAAGGAGTCTAGGATTACAATCTGGGACAATTTAAGTGAAAATTATGAAGCTAAACCAAAGATTTTTAGGTAAATATTACCTTATTATTCTTATTCTTTTTCTTCCAGTCATACAAATGGTTGCCTGGAAGAAATTGCTTTTTTAGCGATAAGGCCGCCAAATTGTTCTTAATATGTATTTCTTTTCCTTGTAATGTTTTCTATTATGGTGAACAATAAAGAATATATCTATCTATCTATCTATCTAAGTGACAACATAACTTTATTTTTATTTTATTTTATTTATTATCCCAAAATCCACAGCACTTAAAAATTAAACAGTAGTGATTATCTTACAAATTTTGCTTATAACGGATTTACATTTTATTTATTGAACGAACGTTCTTGGTTTTATCGTTGAGAATTACCGCGATTGGGCTCCTGCAGTCCGCTGCAAAATGTTTTGCAGCGGACTGCTGTCGCACGCACAAGTTACAGTACTTATGCGTGCGATTGCAGTCCGAAGAAAACTAAAGTCGTTAAGTTTTCCTTTCTATCTTCGTGCGGCAGAATACCGTCTCCAACTACCTAAATTAAAAGAGCTCTTACACTTATAATGAGTTCATAGTAATGCTGTTTTTTCCTAGAACCCCTCTTCAAGGAATATTTTTCCTGTCATCTTGTATAGCACGCACCGCACATGCTTAAAATAAAGAGCACGGCATTCACTAACTACTTTCACACTTACCTAGGGCCTTCATACGATTTTTTTTTATTTCGTTAGTTAAAAAACGCTGTAGGCGTATATTTATTTACCTTATAAATACAAACATCTGTCCAGTAGCGTAACTATAGAATAAAATAACATTATTTTCAGCTCGATTAGGTAGAGCAGCATCAGAATCGAAAGTAACTCCAAAAACTGTCAAATCGATGAGAAGAATTTCAGTAGACGTGGGTAAGTGACTGTTTTGTTATTTGGACCATTTAAGCTTTTCAAAAAGATGTAAAATGCAAATGATTTGTATCAAGCATTTGTAAGTTTCTAAAATCTTTCACTCGTTTTGTACTTTGACCAGGGGGGCTCACTCCGCGGTTAAACTTTTATATTAGCCTACTGCTCGCGGCTGACTCAGTCGAGCCAGCGCACGAGAGATGTCTTTTGTCGGCTGAGTCAGAGCTACGCGACAAACGCGACAGAAAAAAAGAAAATGCATACAATCATAGGCTCGTAGTGCTGTGCAATTTAAAATTGTACTTTATTGCCGTGCAGCGAGAGTAGCTTATTATTTGATTGTCATTGCGCAGATGGACTAATACAACGTGTTGCAAAATAACACCTAATGCCAAATATGGGAGATCAAAACTGAACATCTTTTACTATGGGACCAACTCTGAAATCGCGAAAAATTCGGCTGTTTCATACTAAAAATGAAAATATCAAAATGTATGAAACAGCTGTTTTTTTTTTTCGCTATTTCAGAGTTGGTCCCATAGTTAAAGTTTTTCAGTTATTTGTAACACGTTGTATTTTTTACCTCAGATTCCTTACTAAGTTCTTTTAATTTACACCGAAAGCTAAATCCATGGCTCACGATGCTGATTGCTTTATAGCTGAAAGTCCCGACCGCGGGTCGCCCGTGGGCGGCGCGGGGAGCGCCACGCGCGGGCGACGCGCCTCCTTCAACAAGGCGTGCGAGGCGCTGCACACGCCTAAGGGCAGGCGCCAGTCTACCGACGCCAGGGTAAGCTAGCCTTGCGGAACATAAGCGACCGCTTCACGTCTCACTCATCATCCATCATCGTCACCGCGGGGGGCGCCGCGCCTGCTTCAACAAGGCGTGCGAGGCACTGCACACTAGAGTGGGCCGATTTTAATCATTTTTATAATTTTGCACCACACGACTCCTCAAAAGTTGCGTAATGCGACGTAGATTGTAGGAAAAATAATTAAAAAAATAAGATTATTACTTTGAGCTCTCTACTAGCGATCGAATTTCTATAAAATACCCTTATTTCGTTTATTTCAGTCTTTAGAATTTTTGTGACGTAGGTTGTAGGAAAAATAATTAGCCTATACGCCTCCTCCTCTGCGGTGGCGTCTTCATCCACCGTTGAAAAGTGTTTTCCAACTACCGCCGCACACAACACTAACGGTTTCCCTATTCCGTATCATAGCCGTATTCTGGTAGTTAGCCGACCGCGAACAAAGAGGTAGTGCGTTTGCAACTACTGGATTCCACACTGCAGATAATTTGTAGCCATTTTCTAGTTTGAAGTTAATTGGATGTTTTTTAATTTCAATCGTTTCACGTACGAGTCGTGAAAAAAAATACGATCATCAGTGCGTGGGATGAAATTCGATCCAGTGGTTTGTGCCACTCTCCGCCAGATATTCTGCAACCTCTGATTTAGTAATCTGGCAGTTTTTTACAGCTGTAATGTGTTCACGGATCCTTTCAGTGATAGTTCGTTTAATTCTTGTCATTTTAACTAAGTAGGTACAATGCAACGCGAAAGTTTAAAAGTGTATATTATTCACAGTGTTTTTTTATTCGATATTCCATTAGAAAGAGGCGGACAGTCCGGTCGGTTCCGAGGCGGAGGCGACGCCGGCGCGGCGCTCGCGGCGCGCCGCCTCCACGCACTCCAACACCAGTCAGGCCAAGGCTGACACTGGCAGGAGGTATTACGTAATTTTTTCTCACTCATGTACTGTAATATAATATGATTATTACATTTATGATGACCACAACGTAATTCCACATTTACGTGGTCGACTGGCTCATTCCGATTATCCAACCTAAAACAGCCACCCTAAGGTGGACCCCACCTCGCCATAGTTGATAGTATGATGGGGTGGATAGATGGTCACGCGTTGTCTGAGTATCCACCTTAGGGTGGCTGTTTCAGGGTTGGACTGGTACATCCAGGGGCGTGCATACCATATAGGCAGTTAGGCAGTGCTTACCTCATGGCGAACCTAATAAATATAGGTACCACTAGTCACTAGTGTTAAAGTAAAAAATAATAATTTGGTTCCGTTAATATTCTATAATATCCAAACTTCTATTAAACACTCAGTTAGTAAGCAAATTTTCCTTGCGCATAATTCCTACCTACACGCTACGGTGTGGTAAGCAGTCTCCAGAATGCACATTCGAAGCAAGGAGCGTTTCATACAAAACTCATTTAAAAAATTTCGGTAAAAGTTATACGACCACAGAAAAAAGTGCTCTCTTTGTACGTGTAAGGTTCTAAAACATGACCTTCGCAATATAACAGCGCTAGGTAATCATGCTTACTCGGGCTACCTCGGACCACCTCGGGCGGCCGCGGCCGAACGAAATTTGCCGAGAAGCCGACGACGACATTATTTGTCTCAATCGCTCCTATGCACAAACCGCTCGCTCCTAGTCCGAGTTTTATTATCTCGCGAGTGCGGGTGAATTTAACAAGTTTCAATCTTGTTACCTTGTCCTAAGAGTGTTGATACCCGCGCTTAATAGAATGTTTGTTTTCGGAAATAAAGATGCAAGCAATGCGGTTGTCATATTTTGTTTGTTTTTAGTTCCGTTAGTTGAAAATAATAAGAGCAAAATTACAACTGTTTAGATCTAGAGTGCCTACCTAGCTTGAAAACCAATGCACGCCCCTGGGTACATCAATTCAGTGCGGGGAATGAATTTAAATATTTACTTTCTGAACAAGTACCTATTAGTCCTATTACAGTAAATCTCATCAGCTAGCGTTATTTTATGAACTTTTATGGCTGTATGACTGGTTTCACATGGCTACACCAACCAATGGGGTTGGTAAACTTTTCCAAAACTGTTGTGAATTATATATTTTCTGGTAGCTTTTGGCTTTGGAGTCAGGAATAACAAATTGCGGAATTTTTATAATTCAGTTTTTTAAATAAGTAAATGCAAAGGAACTTCGTGTTCAGCCGTATGTTTGACTAGCTTCCGCCCGCGACTTCGTCCGCGTGGAAAATTAAATCATAGAATACTGTTTATCCTGGTTTAAGCTTCTCTGAGGATTTTATCGAATGTCCACGCGGACGAAGTCGCTGGCGGAAGCTAGTTTATAATATTAGTAGGATTATATTTCACCTACAAAGATTTATTAAAAAAATAACAATCATCAAATATCCTTTACTATCCCACGGGAACAAAAAACCGGGATAAAATGTATAGCTCATGTGTTGAGATTCAAAACTTAGAGGTACCTTATACCTGGCCAAATTTCAGTTCATTTCGTTCAGCCGTCTCGTAATAAATTATTTTATATTAATTATCCCACGGGAAGAAAAACCAGGATAAAAATTAATGTATCCTGCGTGTTAAGTTAAACCTAACTATGTACATAATATACTCAATTTTTTTGCCGTCTCAAATTTGCCGAGATCCTGTATTATCCCACGGGAACAAAAAACCGGGATAAAAAGTATCCTATGTGTTAATCCAGGCTATAAACTATCTGTGTGCCAAATTTCATCTAAATCCGTTCAGCCGTTTTTGCGTGATTGAGGAACAAACATCCAAACCCACAAACTTTCACATTTATAATATTAGTAGGATTATATTTCACCTACAAAGATTTATTGAAAAAAATAACAATCATCAAATATCCTATACTATCCCACGGGAACAAAAAACCGGGATAAAATGTATAGCTCATGTGTTGAGATTCAAAACTTAGAGGTACCTTATACCTGGCCAACTTTCAGTTCATTTCGTTCAGCCGTCTCGTAATAAATTATTTTATATTAATTATCCCACGGGAAGAAAAACCGGGATAAAAATAATTGTATCCTGCATGTTAAGTTAAACCTAACTATGTACATAATATGCTAAATTTTTTTGCCGTCTCAAATTTGCCGAGATCCTGTATTATCCCACGGGAACAAAAAACCGGGATAAAAAGTATCCTATGTGTTAATCCAGGCTATAAACTATCTGTGTGCCAAATTTCATCTAAATCCGTTCAGCCGTTTTTGCGTGATTGAGGAACAAACATCCAAACCCACAAACTTTCACATTTATAATATTATATAATATATATATATATATATATATATATATAGTCGGAAGTAGGATTAGTAGGATTATATTTCACCTACAAAGATTTATTGAAAAAAATAACAATCATCAAATATCCTATACTATCCCACGGGAACAAAAAACCGGGATAAAATGTATAGCTCATGTGTTGAGATTCAAAACTTAGAGGTACCTTATACCTGGCCAAATTTCAGTTCATTTCGTTTAGCCGTCTCGTAATAAATTATTTTATATTAATTATCCCACGGGAAGAAAAACCGGAATAAAAATTAATGTATCCTGCATGTTAAGTTAAACCTAACTATGTACATAATATACTCAATTTTTTTGCCGTCTCAAATTTGCCGAGATCCTGTATTATCCCACGGGAACAAAAAACCGGGATAAAAAGTATCCTATGTGTTAATTCAGGCTATAAACTATCTGTGTGCCAAATTTCATCTAAATCCGTTCAGCCTTTTTTGCGTGATTGAGGAACAAACATCCAAACCCACAAACTTTCACATTTATAATATTAGTAGGATATTTGATCGCGATAATAATATAAAAAATATATTTAGTTAACAAGGTAAAATAAAAAAATCATAATATTATTTTCTTTATTCTTCAAACTCGTGCTATCAAAAAAAAACAATTCTCTTCGAAAAAGTTTACCAACCCCATTTAAAAATAAAATGTTTAGTAAGAAAATGTTACTTCTTGCATTTCTTGAGAAGAGCAATACGGCTCGGGCTTCAAACCATCCTCGACAATGTAAATGCTGACTTCCCGTTCTCTGCCCATTCGCATATATCGTTTTTGTAAAATACAATTTCTTATTTACAGGTCAAAGAAAACTACTCAAGATGATAAATAGTAAAAAGTGTAAATTATTATTTTTTTGTTTTCCTTATTATAATTGTTAAGTGGGTTTCAAGTTTTTTGCATTTATTTAAAATAAAATGTGATATTGAATTTTCGTATTTTTACTTGGATATATACCTACCACCCGTTCTGGCGTTTTCAAATAATAAACAGAAATAAATATTCAAAATATTTTTATTTAATACATAATCAGTCACTTTGTTACATCACATACCTATTAAAATTTTATTTTATGCGTGATTTATAAACAAGACAATTTACAAATGCGAAATTTTAGGCTAAAACGGTTCTTTATCAATACTTTGAGATCATAAATACGTCCATAGTAATGATAAATAACACTTAACAGACAACACAATACCACACAATACTAACGAATAATAAATAAATAAATGCAACGTTTGTAATCACTAGGAACGTGTCATCGACATAGTTTTTTCAGACTTCATAAAGTTTCATCTTTTATCATCGTTTTCCACACTTTTAAGTAATCTACTTAAATGTATACCATGCGGCAGAATCGGTAAGTTCTTAGACAAGCCATCGTTTAAATCTACTTTTGATGACAGAATATCTTTCACGTTATCAACAATTTTTAAATTTGGCGCGTCTATTAGCGCATTACATATTTCTTTGTCGCCAGGTTTTAATGCAGATTTCTCTGTGCAATCAACTACTTCCCTTTTCTGTCTTACGGGAACTGAATTATCTTGTTTATTATCTTGAATGTTATTTTGCAAGTTGTTTTTAGCTATGTTATTGTTTAATTCATTAGTATTAGGAATGTTGTTTGGCTGATTATTAACATGTGAATTTCCAGTCAAGGCTACAGCTAAAGGTACGTTTTGATCAATCACATTATTAACGGGAGCTTGGTCAATATTATTTTGCTTTTGGGAATCTTCTCCTTGCTTATAAGACTGAGGTTCATCTGGCGAATGTGAATGTTCTTTTACTATATTTTCTTGTGGTTTGACATTCTGAACAGGTTGTTGGTTTTGTTTCACTTCATTTTGTACAACTTGATTTGTTTGTACGTTAGTTTGTGCGTTTTGATTTATCATTTGTTGACTGTTTACTGGGATAACGTTAGCTTCTGGTTGTGCGACATTCAAATCGGGAGCAACTCTTTTAACTATATTAGCGGGTTCTGGAATATTTACGGCAGGTTGAGGTAATTTAGCTGGATTATTTAATGCTGGTTGAATTCCGTTAGATACAACTTGATCGTTATTAACAGGAACTTGGCCAATATTATTTGCCAATTGGCCAATGTTTTGTGCTGGTTGGACATTGTTTACAGCAATATTTGAAGCGACATTGACAACATTAGATGAAACTTGGTTATTCGGTTGATTTAAAGATTCAACAGGTTGCGGAAGATTAACTGGTGGTAGGTTCTGTTGTTGATTATTATTTATACTGTTTTGTACAACTTGAGAGTTTTTGACAATAGGGTTATTCCCATTCTGATTGACTGGGGCAGGGTTGTTATTTGATATCGCTTGTGGAGCCGGATTTTGTAAATTCATTTGAGCATTTTGATTGTTTATTCCGACATTGTTATTAACCGATTCGGGGATTGCGGGCAGATTATTAGGCAAGACAGGGCTTGGTAGGTTAGGTATTTTGACGGGCTGCTCAGGTTTTTCTTTGTTTTCCTTTATGGCTTCTATGGTCTCCACAGCTTTCTGAGCTATTTCTTGGACAGCTTCATCAGCTAGTTTTTCTATTCCAGATTTTTTGTCTTCTACAACTTGCTCGGGTTTCTCAGAAACCCCGGCTAAGCTTTGCAATGCTATATTAGCAATTTTCTTTATACTTTCTACTGCGATCTTTTTCGCTTCCTCGTTGGCGGCCTCATTTTTATTCTTCTCTAACTCTTGTTTTGTTTTGTATATTTCATGCAATATCTCTTTTTGTTCCTTGATTAGTTCTTTTTGTTCTTCTCCGTGTTGTTTGATTGTTTCTATTAACTTTTGCTGCTTAATTATATTAATCTTTTCTTCATTAGCTTGTGGCTTCACGTCTTCTTTTGTTTCTTTATCGTGTTTCTGTGATTCTTTGTCTTCCTTATTTATGTTATCTTTTTTTTCGTTTGCCATCTTTATATCGTTACCTTTATTCAAATTCTTAGGATGTGTCTCAGAAACTTTATCTGACGTATCTTTAACTGGGTTTGGTAATGCTTCTTTTATGATTGGAATGTTTTTAACATCAGCATCATTGCGTCCTTTTTTCTCGTTTGATTGCGACTCTGGCGGGACGGGGTTAGGCGGCAAAACTACCGACTCCTTTATAATGTTGCTTTTTACTTTGTTTGAGTCTTCTTTGAATTTGCCGTTGACTTCTGGTTTCACTTTTACGTCTGTGGGTATAAAAAATACGTCATTTAACTTTTGGATTATATTTTTTTCACAAAGTCACCTAAAGAGGAATGATACATTCATGGTGTTACACTAATGTGTATATGGTAAAATTGTGAAACTAGTAACATTGCAATTGTTTCAGAAATAAGTGTTGAGGTTTGTTTTTTAAATTTAATAACTTACCACTGTTTTTCTCCATATTTTCAAAGAAATCTTCGACGATTTTGTCAATACGCTCCTTCGTGATATACTTCTCGTCATACTTGTCCATTTGGTTCTCAGCAGCTTGCAGGTTGGCGTATGTGCCAAGCACCATTATTATAAGGCCCAGTATTAAAATGCCCTGAAAAAAAAACGCATAGTAAGTACTTGAATTTCGAGTCATTACAGTACAGGAAGTCATTTAGAAACCACTCAAAGTAAACGAAGGTGATTTTTTTCTTTTTCATTCAAATTTTCGCAGTATGAAGTACCTATTAAAATTAAGTGACAGTTACCAAATTGATTTTTTTGTGTATGATAAAAAAATAGCCAGACATCCGTTTGCAGTTGCGCTACACTTAAGAATCGCTTAGTCTTTTCCTAACTACAAGTCAACCAAGATAACTACGTAAGTTCATGACTCCTTTTTAATTTGGTCCAGTTGTAGTAACCGATTCTTAAGTTTAAGGGCCTGCAAAACGTAGCGTCAATGAAAACATATAAAGTTTTGTCGCATAGTTATAAGAATCCACTCATTTTGAAAGTTAGAAAAAAATATTATTGTATTTGACATATCCTGAATGAGATACATAGCTATAAATAATTTCAAGGAAAAGCTTAGTCAGTGAAAAAAAAATTATTTTCTAAAAAGTTTTTTCGTCGCGAAATACTCGAAATTTTCAGCGGTAACTAGCATATTTTTTTCAAATTACAAATTGGACACAAGATGAATTAAAGAGTTACCTAAAAAAAAGAATGTAAATGTTATGGATCACTATTAAAATCAAAATAAACAGGTTTTTAGCGCCTGAAAAATGTAAAGAGACATGCATTTCGAAAAATAATTGCTAGCGCGGGCAGGATGAACGCCCGGGGGCTTGCTACTCGATTAAGCAGCGCCTTAATGCATCCGGTGTTAGTAATTTAGTCAAATACAGCAATCTGAACTCGGTGTCAAATATGTAACAAAATGAAAAGATGAAATTTATTAAAATCGTTAGTCAACTAACCTTCGCCAAAAGCCTTTCATTGGTATCCTTAAACGTCAAATGCAGAAAGCAGGTAGCCGGGAACACCAAACAGACGAGTACTCCAATAGTGGACCCCACCAAGCCCAGCACCAGCTCAATGTTGGGCAACACCAGGCTGATGCCGAGAGAACACGCAATGATGCCCACGGTGATGCGCCGGAAGGAGCCCTCAGGGATCGAGTTGTTGATTATGTGGTCGTGGTGGTGAGACGAATGTACCTGCGCCAAAGTAATGTAAAACTGTTAGTCTGTTTATCCCCTTTGGACGCATAGTGCCAGAAACGCAAATTACCGTACACGCTAACGACCATGTTTTCAACAGCAAACTACTTATTGTCTTATTTGGTAAACAGAAAGAGTGAGTGGACAAAGGTGGGTGTTAACTAACAAAAAGTTAAAAATTAGTTGAGGGTTTGCACATTATGTTAAAGCCTGAAATATGTATGCATGTTTGTCAGTTAACACCTTTGCTAGGGTCCGTGTTTTTGACACGAATCAAAATTTGCGTGTTTGAGCTGATCAGTCGATTAATCTCACTTAAAACCTATGTTCATGCAAAAACGTCACCTTGTTCAGTATAGATAGTTTCGAAGTTTATTGATGTTGAAATTAAGTTTTACATTTAATTTAAATTAAGTTGTCAACGAGCGAGCGGCCCGAAAATCTGTCCTCAATATTGTGTCTCATTTTCCGGAGCTTGAAGGATTAAAGATTGTTACAATATTGACATTTGATTCTCTCGTTAAAACGAATACGGTAAGTATAAACTATTAAGAAAAGAAATCCTTTATTAATAAAATATATTGCATAATTTACCTTCTTATACAGTAAAGAGTAGAGACTCGCTCTACAGGGGAATATGATGAGCGGGAAGCTGAACGCGAGCGACATCACGAATCCTAGCTTGATGACGTCATTGGCCATCGTGGGGCTCAGGCTCATCAGGATGTTGCCTGCGATCAAATGGAACGTGTGTCACGAGCAGAATAAATGTTGTATCTACCTACAATTATGTATAGCAGACAGTTTCCTTATGAATGGATAAGAAGTATGGCTCCATAAAAATTTTATACTGTGGGAAATACGGGCCCAATGCGGATTAGTAGGTTCACGACTACCTTACCGGTTCGGTACGTTTTCTTTCCGGTGTTTTTTGTATGGGTTCAGTATGAGCTTTATCACACTGGCGGTTTGCCAGCGAGTGCAAAGCGAAGCGAGCTCGCCACAATGGGGGATGTCACAAAATTTATCCCGCTTGGTGGCGCTACTGCTGTGCTACTAAAGACCTTTGTACGGGCATTTATCCCCGATTTTCCAATTTATTTTAAATTGTATCCAAAAATTGTCGATACTAATAAATAATTATTATGGAAATTAGACAGTAAAAGAATCAAAGATTAAAGAAAACCAAAATGTGTTGGGAGAAAAATTGATATTTACGAAAAATCGCTTCCAACATCCAAAAATTGATAGCAAACACATAGAAAACAACAAAATGACAGGTCTACATCTACACTAGCGCCAAGTTAGTGGTAGTGCGCCAACTGGTGGACGGTTTGTGGATCAGCAAAATTATCCTGCCATTGCGCAATGAGCTCGCGGGGAGTTCGCAACGAGCGCACCACGGACTAGCCCCGAAGACATCGCGGGCGCACAGCGAGCTCGCGGCGTGCGATCCGCGGTGATATGATTGAGGAGCTCGGCGCAGTGGTTTAGCGACTGGCCCAGCGATTGCGGGGGTTAAGCAACATTCGCAAGGGTCGGTCATGGGATGGGTGACCAAAAATTTATTATCTCGAGCTCCCCCGTGCTTTGGAAGGCACGTTAAGCCGTTGGTCCCGGCTGCATTTGCATTCGTTAACACCCACCAATCCGCATTGGGCCGGCGTGGTGGGTTGGCCCATCCTCCTTACCACCCATAAGGAAGGCCTGTGCCCCAGCAGTGGGGACATTAAAAATGGCTGATGGACAGTGTGATAAGGCACTTACCGAACCAGTGAAGTTCTGTCCGGGAAAATATACGTGGACGGGACGGGGAAATATGTATGGAGCACTGTCTGTGTCCCTGTCCCGTCCGAGGTATTTTCCCGTCGTATACAGCTACCTTTAGCCGCTGCAATCGCAGAACGAATGCGCTACGCTACTTTGCCATTACGTACGGAATTATTGTTGTTTTTCCTCAAAGTCTATTTAAAATTCATAAAACTGACTCAAAAAACTATATTTCTTTTGCCGTTATCGTTTAAAGGGAGAGATATTAAGAACGTCGTAGCTTTTAGTTTGTCCTCATTAATTATGATAGACTTTGTTTCAACTATTGTCTTTAATTGATGAAAAGAAATGCGTATTAGTCACCATTTCAATATGATAGTTATTTAAACAGTTGCAAATGTTGTGAACAAACATTTCATTATTTAGTGCAATTTAATAATAATAATAATAAAGACTTTATTGCACATGATAGAAAAACGATACAATCAGAAAAAACAAGAAAACATACAATAGGCGGCCTTATTGCTACATAGCAATTTCTTCCAGGCAACCTTGGGCGAAATAAAATAAGATAAATAGGATAAAAGGGGAATAAATACATAATTAAAATACATAATTAAATCGAATATACAGGGTGTTTGGTACAAGCCTTATAAAGCCGAATATGGTAGATAGGGACCATCAAACTGAACAACTTTTACTATGGGACCAACTCTGAAATCGCGAAAAATAAATCAGCTGTTTCATACATTTTGATATTTTCGTTGTTAATTTTTGTATGAAACAGCTGTTTTTTTTTTAGCGATTTCAGAGTTGGTCCCATAGTAAAAGTTGTTCAGTTTGATGGTCCCTATATACTATATTCGGCTTTATAAGGTTTTTACCAAACACCTGGTATAGAACTCAAGATTGGTATTAGTATTAAGAGGCCGTACAACGCTGAAAGAAATTTTCATAGTAAAAATTATCGGAATTATTGACAACATTATTGTTTTTTAATAAACTTTATTTTTGGAAACTAGAGACACTAGAACTCACAAAACTAGAGAGCCAGCTAAGGTTTTTTTATTGTAGTTACAAGGTTACAGGGTTTATTTTTGGTTGGCATGGCATTAAAAAACAATAAAATTGGTCACTTTACGATGACGATGACTTTCGAAATTAAGTGCCCAAGGAAAGATCAATATACTGATTTAGTTCTTTCGGTACCAACCTGATATTTCTTGCGCGTTGAAAGCTATGTAGCCGAACAGGCCGAGAGTGAAGTAGACGCTCGTGCAAATATTGATGGCGTTCTTTGTCACCAAATTCATCTTCTCCAGTGACAGAGACGGGAGTGATTCGAATAGTTCAAACAACTGTCTGTAAACCCAAGGAAAACAAGTTTACCTAAAGTATTATAATAAAAAAACACAATATTCATGTACTAAGGATTACTATCCATATTAGCATGCCCGCAGACTACAGACCAAATTGTCGGCCGATAGTTGGAATCAGTATGAAGAAGTATCAAGTGCGCACACTACAACGATTTGGTATCGGCCGATTCTTCATGCTAATTTTGCATTGCAAAACCAACTATCGGCCGACAGTTTAGTCTGTAGTCTGCGGGCACGCTTAATGTTACTTTGAACATCTAAACTATTGAATCAATTTTGAGGAAATTTAGCTTAAACAGTGGTGGTTACGTAATCAAAGACACCAGTCGATTGTCATACAAACGAGGTGACTTTGAAGCCTTAGTTCTCCGCCAAGGATTGAGCTAGCTGTGATCTGATGATGGCCACCCAGGGACTGAAAGGAGGAGATTCAGATCGCTATACAAACTTAACTGATTTGATCAGCATTCTTAGAGATATAAGGATCAGAGTTTTTAGTTTCAGGTTTTTCATACATTTTTATGCTAATTTTGCGGGTTTTTTTTCAATACTTATTTACTTATACCTCTTAGAATACTGATCTGGGGGCTAATTGTCTAATTTAAAAATCTATCGCAATCGCATTTATTTGACAGATGGATGAGAGACATTGCTGCATTTATTTGGTAAGTTTTTAATTTGTGCCAAAAAGACGCGTGTCCTACATCTTGGCATGGACCACTTTGAAAACCGCAATTCTGACTACATGGAAAATTTCTCCCCAATTAGTCCCAACTAGTCCTACTTTTTCGGAATTAGTCCCAAAAAGGACTGAATAGAATAGAATAGAATATATCTAGTGAACCTAAACACCTAGCCAGGATCTGATTATTCAAAAAAAATCTCCCTTTTTTATGGATCCCGCAATGCCTAGAATCAAAACGAAATGAAGCGCCGTTCAAAAAATATAAAGGAATGATTTGGTCCCTGCCAAAATCAACCTACATCTTGGCGAGGACTTTTGAACCAGGTCACCTAGAGAAAATCTGATTATTGGAAACGATTCGTGTAAATTAGTCCCAATTAGTCCCAAAGCCACAAAATTAGTCCCCCTTTAGTTTAGGAGATAATCGGAATTAAAGTTTGGTTTTTATAGTACAGGAGCCGACTTCCTATTTAGTGACGATGTTTGTAACTTGTTTTATTTTTGCGTGTTTGTGTTAAAATAATGAAGTGTTATTAACGTATAATGTAAAACAAAAGTATAACGTAAAGTAATACGTAACTTTTATGCATTTTCGAAACTCAAAACCTTAATTTTTAAGTCATAAAATAAAAATGATTTCTTAGAGGTATTTTGATCCCGGGCTCCTGGACTATATCAAAACATGTACAGTCGCGTATAAAATAATTTCTAAAGAAGTATGAAATGGTCATGTATAAAATTGAATTTTAAAGTTATATTGCTATAGTGCTGACAACTGTACTTTTTGGTACGTTCTGGCAACACTGTTGACAATCGTGTCGTGTCATTGTTTGTTCGTAGGAAAACGCCCTTACAATCCCTCCCTCTTAGCCTAGCATGACCACCGAAACGTGATATGGTACCTAGTGATTTATCACGTTTAACTGGAGGGAGGAAGGGCTGCCCCCCTAGCATGACCGACAATACACGATATATATCGTTTTGTCGACACTCGACTGTCAAATTCCATTGTTTTATGGCAGTTAAACGTGATTGAGCTCTATATATATATCATATTATCGCGTTTCGATGGTCATGCTAGGGGGGCATGAGCATATTACACTATCATATATATTTATCGGATAGATATAAACGAATCGTGGCATAGAGATAAAAGTGCTCTATGATTACTCACGTCTGACAGAAGAGTGCCATAGAGAATATAGGCACGCACTGCAGCACGCCGGCCGGGCGCCACATCGCCACGCGCGCCGGCCACGCGCCGCTCGCCCCGCCCGCGGCGCCCGCCAGCACCGACGCCGCCTCTGCTATCACCTTACAGTCATACCAGGAATCATAAACTACCAGGGGCCGTACCGGCTAACGCATCGAACTTCGGCAAGTCTGCCGGACTTCAAATTAAAACAGATAAATCGGGCCCTAATCGGCCAAAATAGCGAACCCCAATTCATAATGTCTCACGGACATCGATATCTTCCAAATAACTTCGGCAAATAGTACCCAATACGAAATTCCTTACTTTGATTTATTTGTTTTAAGTTGAAACTCGGCAGACCCGGCGAAATTCGAAAAGTTAGCCTGTACGGTAAGTACATAAGACCCCAGAACATAAGATTTACTTCACTTCATCATTGCCGCTACCTCCCGGCCCGCTTCGTCATACCGCACCCCCTGCGTCGCCTTTCTACGTACGGCTAGCAATGCAAAGCTTAATTTTTGTTTCTGTTGATTTAATCATTACGTTCGTTATTTTTGTTGTTATAATGATTACCTACAATCCTACATAATAGCGAACCTAACTTGTTAGATAAATTAATGACACTCTTTGAACAAGAAAAAAATGAAAAACAGTTGAAAAACATGATAACTTTTTTGTCTACAGTAACGTTAGCTGTGACGTCATAACGGTCGTCGACGGCAATGACGATGTGAACGCGTAGTACGCAGGTTCACTACTACTTACACAGCTTTCTTACACGCGGGTAAGTGTGGCTGTGGGCTGTCGTAAAAAAGTTCTATTACAAAACAACATTTAGACAACATCTTAAACATTGCTCTGATTCCAAGTGTGAAAGTGAAATAAGCTTTATTCAAATAAACTTAATCATTAAGTACTTTTGATTATTTATTAGCTAAAGCACTTGTGTTATGGAAATCGGAGACAACGGTGGAACTACAAACACCCAGACCCGAGCCAATATAGAAAAGTTCATTTTTCTAAAATGACCTCAGAGGTGGCGACACCTTAAACGCCGGTTGCGTACAAACCACTCGACTACGGAGGTAGTTGAAGCTATGAAGCTTTTTCGGTATTAAACGAATTCTATGAAGCTTTTTCTTGCAACTTTAAAAAATATTTTTTTTATAGATATTCATATTCCAAAGTTCAACTTAACATATTTTTAGTAACATCAACCATTAAATGCGGAAATACCTCTTTTGAAACTTCAAGACTCTTCAAGCAATAAGATGATCAATATCATAAAAAAGTATTAAATAGTTTCATACCTTCATGACGAGACAAAAGTAAAAGCCTATAGTTGCTGCGCTGACATTGCTCAGGCTGTCGACATTCCTCAGCAGGCCCAGTGGTAGCACACAAACGAGGGAGACGATCACCATTATTGATGTTCTAAAACATTAAAACAAATATACAGCGTGTTAAATTGTTAATCAATAAACCAAAAATTGGAAAACCGTTTCTTCAGACCATCAAACTGTTTCTTCAGAACAACTTTTACTATGGGACCAACTCCAAAATCACAAAAATGTGCTGTTTGATACGAAAATTAATAATGAAAATATCAAAATGTATGAAACAGCAGATTTTTTGCGATTTCAGAGTTGGTCCCATAGCACAGAATACATAATAGTACAAGTACAGAAGATCCACTCCGCAAAGTCATTTAAATAAATAGCGACTCTATCCCAGACGCAATAAAGTGCAATACAGGTCGCACAACGCTCCCTTGCCTACAGTTATTTTCACCTAGAAGTTGCCTCTCTTTCTATCGCGTAGCTCTTATTTCTTCTAACGACTTCAGGGTTGTCTTCTTTTAAATAATAATTAATTTGAATACTTAATTCATTACAAGTTATTGTGTTGATAATGTGTACTTTAATGTGAACAAGATTCTCCGAATCAACGCCACATCAGACTATACATATTGACTTTGAGGCAGCCTTTATGCCGCCGTACCGTTGTCGTGCAAAAATTATGCTTTCTTACGAAATTAAATTGTCATTAATAATAACCTTTGCTTATTATTTCGTAAGTTGGTAAGTAAGTAGGTACCTACTAAATTATTATTTCAATAAATAGTTGGTGAAGATTGTTTAGCAAATAAGACAAGTACCTATCTAAGAATAAAAGGACTATTCCTACTAAATACTGACTAGGTTTGTTTGTATCACAGATAATAATAATAATAATATACTAGTGAATCTACCTACAAGTAGATAAGCATTCTTCTTACCTTTCGATGTCGATTGGAAGTGTGAAAAGCGTGAGGTTTCCTTTTTATTATTGTTAAGGCAGCCCATTGCGATGCAATACGCCTTCATTTTGGTTAAACATGCGAACGAACGACGACGCGACAATACGCGAACGCGGCGCGTGAATGAGTATCGAAATCGAACTAATGTTGCTATTGCTAACGTATGCGACCCGGCCGGCCGGCACGCGGCAGCGGCCCTCTGAAATCAGTCCGTCCGAACTAACCCGCCGGCTACTTGTAGCTTTATACCTAAAGAGCGGAGTGCGCTTAGCCTGCCAATAGTAAAAGTTGTTCAGTTTTATGGCCCGAAGAAATGGTTTTCCCATTTTGTTTCATTTATTAACAGCCTGTATAGTGAAAACTTGATCTGCAACTAACGAAATAAATACTAACTGTATTATTTAGGGCCATTATTTTACTATCAGCATTTTGTGATACAAGTGATAACTAAAAATCTGGACTGGGGCTGAAGTGTAATACAATATTTCAAATACTGGAAAAGAGTGATAGTGATTTCCTGTTCAGTACACTTGTTTATTGATAACAGTGATTAACCATTTGACAAAAACATACCTCAGCATGTCACTCTGATTAATATTGAACATTTTAGATATGATCTGGGGCCCCAGGTCTCCAACCACAACAAAGTAAGCTATACATGTTCCCATCAGGAAACCAATTATTCCAACTTCCACTGCAAACTTGCCCGCTGAGCCAAAAACATGGAAGGCTGAAACATATACCGTGTTATTACAAAAGATTTTTAAACACTGTTTAACTTGGACACCTGGGCCCTACCTATTTAGGCCGCGTTCCGAATAGCGCCAACAGCACTATTAGCGTATAATCCATTAAATGAAGTATGTACACAAATACCATATTTGTGTAATATTTTGTGACTATTTAATTTGGTCGGATTCGCGCTATCAGCGTGATTCGGAACACGGCCTTAATAATGTGACAATTTGTCAATTGTCAGGACAATTTGGTTTACATTGCAGTGTTACTATGAGTACCTAGTTTGTTCTATTTTTATATTGGTTGACGCAATGGATATAAAATTGTCATGACAGGTGACAAATTGACATGTTTATTAAATAGGGCTCTGTTTTTTAAATGTGGTGTTGTCTCTTTCAATTTCAAACAATATAGTCAAAAAAGTGACAGCATTTAAACATGTGTCTAAGTTAAACAGTGTTTAAATATCTTTTGTAATAACACTAATAAAGTCTGTTAAATATAGTTTTTCATATAATAAAGTCCAAAAAGCTTAACACCAAATGTTTAATCAAAAGAAGTGCTTGAACTCATCGAGTCAAGACAAAATGAGACAATAGATTGTCCACTCTTGTACGGCCTCATGCGGCCACCTCGCATTTAATGTATTAATTCCAAACAAAGACCAGCAACAAAGGACTTACCTAGAAATTCAAAGTTTCTTCTTCTTGCAAGCAACGCAGACTTTAGTAAAAAATAGCAACAGAGTCTTGATATCAAACCCATAATTAATAAAATCATTGTAGCCAGCACAACTCCACACTAAAAATATTCAAAAGTTTGTTTAAATCCAATTTATTAAACCCAATTCCATTATTTCATATCATACTCATAATGAGATTACTTTTCTATTGGTTTTACTGATTGATTGTAATTTACATCACATTACTAACAGAGTGGACCCCTAGATTCAAAACAAAACGAAGAAGAAGAAGGGAAAGGACACACTGGCTGGTCCGACGAAATCAAAAAGGTTAAGTGCCCATTTTGGAGTAGAAGGGCTAAATTAAGAGAAGATTTAAGACATTCAAGGGTATTTTAAGAGAAAAAATTTGCCCTCCTCCTCCTCCAGGCTTTTTGTGTTTCAAAACACGCCGACACCATGACGTAAACAATCGAGTTTTTTGTATTAATTTTTAGATTGTGTAAATTATTAATTTGGCAATAAAGGCTAATAAATAAATAACTAAATAATAGTTTGTAACAATACAATACGTTGTTTTTGAACCATAGAAATAAAAAATACTTACTTGTTGAAAACAGAATGGCATGGCCAATATGCCTACGCCTATGATGCTATTAGCTAACGTGATCGACTGACCCATCGTCCCCATATTGACGGTTTTACTTTTAGTTTCCAACTTTTATAAAACATAAAGACACCACATCACAATATTTTTCATGGAAGAAGGTCCTTCATTCATTGTTTTTCGATTAGACGTCGTCAGTCAGCTGACTGACAGTGACAGTGACATTGGGAGTATTCCAGCAGGCTAATCGCTAAGTCATCTATCACCTCAATACATTTTAACCATGGATGGAGTGTTTTTTTTTTTAATTCCATGGTTAAGGGGGGAGCCGATATTAGGTATTCTGATTAAGCTCTACTCTATTTATTAAAAAATAAAATAAAAACTCAAGGTAGGGTGTTGCGTCAAGACTCAAGTGTGATTTATGGCGACCGATAGCTCAGGGGCCTTACTATGAGCTCTTATAGCAGGACTTATATTGAACGGCCTTACTTTTTCGTACCATGACCTCAACGGTTAGTATGAAAGCAGGCCTTAAGCAGTCCTGTTTAAGGCCGGCTTTTGAACTGAATGGTTTCTTATTATGGCCGTAAGGATTTGTCCCTTCCTTACTAAACTGACTGGGGCCTTGCTATGAGCTCTTATAGCAGGGCTTATATTGTACTGCCTTACTTTTTCATACTATGACCTCAACGGTTAGTATGAAAGCAGTCCTGTTTAAGGCCTGCTATTGAACTGAACGGTTTCTTATTTGCTGATGGTAAGCCCCCTGGAGGCTTACCGCAGAGAGGAGGCAGAAGCAAATAAGAAACCGTTCAGTTCAAAAGCAGGCCTTAAACAGGACTGCTTAAGGCCTGCTTTCATACTAACCGTTGAGGTCATAGTACGAAAAAGTAAGGCAGTACAATATAAGCCCTGCTATAAGAGCTCATAGCAAGGCCCCAGTCAGTTTAGTAAGGAAGGGACACATCCTTACGGCCCGGCCACAGCCAGCGAATTCAATAATAATCACTGCGCGCTATTTTGATGGCGGCCTCTTAGCTCGTCGTCACAACCGCGCAGCGCGCTGGCTGTGGCCGTGCCGCTATGATGGCGATTGGTGACTAAAAATAAACCTGTAAGTAATACCGGATAATATGAGGACATGATAACCTCGCAAGAGTTATAAAATGATGATACTCGTGCTGCCATCTACTTCATTAGATTATTTTACAGCTACAAACAAGCAAGCAAGACTTTTCAGATTACCTACGTTTATTTTCATTGCTTCTATAGAAATAAAAAAAAACAAATATACAGTTAAAATGTTTATTAGTTTGCAGATTCTTTGGTAAGTGTCCAGGAAAGTGTAATCACTGATTTATAAATATGTAATAACAAAGCAGCTTCACAGTTTATGCGTCATATAAAACCAACAAAAAACAAATTTAGAAGTTTCACAACATACTCGTAGCCAAGGCGGGCAATTCTTTGGTGCAAACTTTGACATGCTTAAGTCTCTAAAACGAAACTTACTTACAATTATTTAAGAGAAAGATTCTCACGATCGATTCTACTAATTGTATTCTTACACTAATGATATAAATACCTACCTGCCTTAGAATATTAACACTAGCCTGCCTAGCATGACCGATTTGTATCGCGTTTTATCACGTTTAACTGTCAAAAAAACAAAGGAGTTTGACAGTTGAGTGTCGATAAAATGCTATATCACGCGATATCAATCGGTCATACTAGGCAGGCTGAACGATAGTTCTCTACAAAGCGCACTGTCAAAAGTGAGGCAACTAAAACAGCCAAAATGGCTCCGTTTTCAGATTTTTATTCTCCATTATTACCTTATCATACCGAAGCACAAAACAGTTTCAATTTTCCTGCATTTAGGAGATTAGTTACTATATTATTGGATTTTAGTTACGATTGGGTAACGTATGAAGGATATAAATCTGAAAATTAAGCCATTTTGGCTTGGTATTAGTTTCGCTTTGCATACGAGGACACGGCTTCTAGGTGTTATTATTCTAAGCTATCTGCTATATACAGGGTATTACAAAACCAAAACAACCTGCAATGCCGAAAATGGTAGTTATAGATAGGGACCATCAAACTGAACAACTTTTACTATGGGACCAACTCTGAATCGCAAAAAAAAAATCGGCGGTTTCATACATTTTCATAGTTTCGTTACTAGTTTTTGTGTATGAAAACAGCTAACTTTTTTTTCGCGATTTCAGTGTTGGTCCCATAGTAAAAGTTGTTCAGTTTGATGGTCCCTATATCTATCATAGGCATTGCGGGTTGCTTTTTAACACCCTTTATGTATGTATACGTACAGTCACGTCTATAAATATGTAACTATACAGTTTAGAACTATGTCACTCTATCTAAAAGCTATATTACTTTTTTGAACAGAAATCAAAGGCAAATGACAACTGCAACAAAGTGACAAAGTTCTAACTGTATACATACATATTTTTAGACGCGTACATTATTATCTAGTTAGCATATTTAAATTAACAGTTACTTTGATAAAGAACAAGTTGTTTTTAAATTCAGTTTTTACTGTACAGTTGACAGCACATCAGTAGCAATGTTTTTAATTAGGTACTTTTTGTTGTTAAATAAATCTATAACAAATGAATAGGTAAACAGATTTTAAATTTGAATGTTATATTTTACAAAGACATAATTACCTAGTATTATTTGGCACGTTTTTTGTTTTTCTTGACATAAGTATTGGATGTGCTGACCACTTTACATTATCTTTAAACAATATTAAAAACGTTCTTTACGATAAATAAGAGTAGGTACACATGATTCAAAAAGTCTGACTCAACACTATTTCAAATAGGTAATAGGCCTGATGTATATTATGATTATACTGATTCACCTCAGTGGGTTGGTATATGTACAGTCAACAACGAAAGTGGCTTAACACTTTAGTACTTTGTCATAGTGACATTTTGAGTAATGTTTCATAACTGTGCGAGATATATTATGTCAAAGCTATGACAATAAAAAGTTAAGCGACTTATTCGGTGTTGACTGTACTTAAATAAACTGGTCAGTTAAACCCATAGCATATTACATGGATACCTCACCAAATTGTGATGAAAATATAAGTAGGTAGTAGGTATGTATATTCTTTCAGTTAAAAATATTATCTTAATAGAATTTTGCTACCACACAACACTTTCTATGTTTCATTATCTAATATTAAATGCTTCTTAGATATAATATTAATGCCTTGAAGTGCTATATAAGGTTTTTCTCTTAATTCTAAAATAGCGTCAAGAAACACTTACCTATCAAATTACCTACTTTTATGGATATTAAATTCCATAAAAATGTTCTTAACACACGAACCTTGCACAAATTGCACATAAATATTTATTTTAATTATAGATAAAATATAACCGTTATATAAATTATGACAATGGCACTGGTATACAATACAAACATAACATATTTCTATGTTGAATAATAAAATACGTCATACATAATTATAAAACTATTTAAAAAACCATTATTAACCAGGGTGAAAAATAAAGTTAGGTACATTTAAAATAAGTCCTAAAATCAATCGTAAAAATTAAAATTATCGATAATTATCTAATAACAAGTTAAAATATTCTTCAAAATCGCCACACTTAACTCAATAACAAAATGGCACAAACATACACTGACTGCCAAAATTACCACGTTATTTTCATAGAAAAAATAGAGAATGTACGGAACAGAGTATAGAATAAAATACATACGGTACATACGGTGCGGTAGGTACCTACAAATACGTTTTGTAGGTACCTACCGCACGCGCTATGATGTTAGTAGTATTTTTACAAACTTCCGAAACATTCCGTATCCGACTGCTATTGCTTTCCATATTTAGGTACTCTATGGTTTCCGTATTTGAAATGTTTTTCAATTTTCGTCCCGTCACTTGCGACACCAATATCTGTCGGAACGGAAATGAAATGAATGTGCAAATAACGTAGTCTTCGTTTCGAATCGAACTATCAAAAGTTACGGAAACCATAGAGTAACTATATGGAAAGCATTAGCATAGGATACGGAAAGTTTCGGAAGTTTGTGAATAAGGGCCCTGTTGTACAAAGTTAAATTAATCGCTTCGCATTAATCTTTGACATAAACAATAGAATTTGGCGGTCAGTGTATTATTTAATAATTTTAAGAGGAATGCCAATAAATAATGACCATGGTATACTAACTTTATGATAATGACATAAATAGAGGCAAATGCATATCTATGAATGATCTTTGGAGTAATCACTTTTAATTTTCAATGGCAAGTTATTATAGGTTCTTATAATATTAACTCCCTAATATTATACCCACTGAGCAAGTAATCACTACGTTCATTATACCAATAATTATTAGTAGTTTTTGTGGTGACAACTCAATCACAGAAACTTACTTATTATGTTGTAAACATCTACTTTTACCAATGCAAAATTGCTAAAAAGTGTACTTACTTGCTTTTACTATTATACTTCTACTTTGCGTTTAGAAAGGAAATTGGATAGCATAGTATTAACGGGTCCAGTACTTGGTTTCGAATGACGCTGTAGCGACACACGTTGTGGCGAAAAAATGTCAGAGTGGTACGCTGGAGCGAAAAATCATTGGAGCGAAACCCACTAGGTCGAATGACACGACAGCGACGAACTTTTTCCGTAATGAGAAACCAATAGTTGCAAAGACGTATTTGTACTCATTTTTTTGCCTACTCAAAATATAACCTTTTGTTTTGTTGATTAAAGTGAGACTTGAACTTTGTGTTTTATTTTCAACCTTTTAATTTTCAAACTAGAATACATTTCGCCACAAAGTTCGTCGCTGTCGTGTCATTCGACCGAGTGGGTTTCGATCCAATGATTTTTCGCTCCAGCGTACCACACTGACATTTTTTCGCCACAACGTGTGTCGCTACAGCGTCATTCGAAACCAAGTAGGTACCTACTGGTCCCGTATTAACATACCATTAAAAGTTATATGAATTTGGGTAAGTCATCATTCATAATCATTACTATTTTGAACAAGACAGGAAAATTGGAGACATTCAGTTACTTATATCAAAAAGATATTGCCGGTACACCAACTGTATATAATCATAACTCATCATAACTAAAAGGCCCTTAAGATCCAAATAGGATTGTTTCGAAATGGCAGAAGGCCAAAACATTATAATATGACAAAGAATGCATTAAATTGACAACGTACAGTCACGAGCAATAAGTTGTACACACCATAGAACTTTGTCACATTACGTTTTGAATAACCTACCATTTGGGGGCGTGGCTTTGATAGGCCACAGTAATCTATCTTTTCTGTGGTGCTTGTCAAGCATCGCTCCTAAACGATCAAAATGTGATTGATAAGCCGATGCAATGTAAATGATTGACAAGCCGTTTTGATCGTTTTTAGAGGATGCATAAGTATGAATCGCATATAGGTACACACCTATGAGAAAAAATCTTACGACAATCATCTAACACAGTCGCAGCGCCATAATTAATCTATATTTAGTGATGTTAAGCCTAAAAGTGAATAATAAATATAAATGATGGAAAGACATGCACAATAAATTACCATTACATTATGAATAAAGTGATATTTTTGTTAATTACCTATGTAAATACACGCATTATTTTAAATATCATAAACTGCACAAGTATTCAATAACGCGAAGACATAATACTTCCAAACGTTATTCATACTCCTAATCATAACAATTATAACAAAAGCGAATACCAATAGAAGTTTGTTATCAGTCATAAAGTACCTATACCAGTTTTGGTATAACAAGTTAGCTGTAGAAACACTAAGTAAGTACCTAGGTATTATCTTTTCAGGTGTTTACCAAAACAAAGTAACACATTTTTCTACTAATCAGTCATATCGTGTTGCAAGCGTTTTAATGAGGATCAGTAACAGGTTTGAATCCTATAGTGTTATTGGTATAATATAAAAACGTATTCATAGCTATGAAACATTTTTTTGAAATCCGTTTAGAAATGGTTGAGTTATAAGGGTTTTGAAGGAAATGCCAAGCTCAATGCAATATGTGCTTTATCACGTACGACATAAGGTTCGCGTACGTCTCGATGACGTCATAATGACCCCCCCCCCCCCCCCCAAAATAACAGTGTTTTAGCTCGTTTTAGTTCGTATAGCTTCTCAGTCTCAGGTTTAAGAGATATCGTAAAAATTTCTTCACAGTTAATCATGTGGTGGCATAAGTTTTCTGATAAGCCACTTAACAAAAATCGTTACTGATCCTCATTAATTGGCCCACATCAGATTATCCAACACTGTCAAATATATCAATGATTTTAAACCTTTACATACTGGCGGTAACATAATTAAAGACACCAGTCAATTTTCAATCAAACGAGGTAACTTTGAAGCCTCGGTTCTCTGCCAAGGATTGACCTAGCTATGATCTGATGATGACCATCCAGGGAGCGAATGGAGGAGATTTGGGACGCTATACACAACACCCAACTGATCAGTATTCAGAGTTTTTAGTTTCAGGTAATCCATACATACTTATGCTAATTTCGCGGTTTATTTAAACATATCATTATGTCTCTTAGTACGCTGATCAGATCAGTTGGGTGTGTATAGCGATCTGAATCCCCTCCATTCAGTCCCTGGATGGCCATCTTCAGATCACAGGTTGGTCAATCCTTGGCGGAGAACCGAAGCTTCAAAATTACCGTTTGTATGAAAATCGACGTGACCACCACTGTATATTGATAGTGCTAAATCAAATCAATTGATGAGTAATAACCAGATTACTGAGTATGAGTTTTTTTATGTACTGTTCTCGAAAAAATATACGATAGTTTTTAACCACCGACGCAAAAAGAAAAAGAGGGGTATTATAAGTTTAAAGTGTGTGTGTATTTGTGTGCGGCATCGTAGCATCCAAATGAATGGACCGATTTTTATGCGATTTTTTTGCTATCGGGAACAATTTGTAGAAACTCGTACTCAGCGGCCTCTAAAATGTTCAGTCGCGACGCGAGGGAGCCACCGTCGCTAAACTTTTTAAACTAGGTACGAATCATAATAAATATAAGCAGAATAATTATAATTATAATAAATATACTTAATCAGAATTAACAAACACATAAATTACCTACTGTGTTAATTTCCAGTAAAATATCTACAGGATGATTTTTTGAACACTCGACACAGTGGTGTATCTTAGATAGACTGTCAAACTGAAAAACTTTGTCTATAAGACCAACTTAATCAGAGCAAAAAATAATCACCTGTTCTATACATTTTGGTCGAGTAGATATTGACATTTTCTATGGAACAGCTGATTATTATTTGCTCTGATTAAGTTGGTCTTATAGATAGACAAATTTGTTCAGTTTGACAGTCTAAGCTACAACACATTTGTAGACTGTTTTCGATTTCACCCTGTATTTCTACCAGTTTCAAAAAGGACTGACTGTCAAGTCAAGTCAACATTATTTTTCTACAATCATAATGCCAATAAAAAAATGTTAGAAAAGCGACCAGCGCTCCCTCTGATACCTTATTTTACTCTTACTCCGGTTTCTTCTCATCTGTAAGGAGTTCCAATATTTCTTCAGTAGACTTGTTTTCACTTTTCAGTTTATCCATCTGCTCTTTAGGTACAGTTCCATTCAATAACATTTGTATATTCTCTTTCAGACGTTTTATTGGTGTCAGAGATTCATCTTTACGCGGAGTTATACCCATGGCTTCGAGAGATTCTAGCAGCAGTTCATCGATTAACCGTTTGTTGAAACCTGTTACAAAAAATGTGTTAATAAAAAGAATTTGTTTTTGTTTTATTACATTCGCTATTACAATTTGGTTTAAGGAGACTTGAATATTAACATAGTATTAAATCTCTATTTTAATAAATAATTTTATTTTTTTTTCTTTATATATTTACAGTTTTAAATAATTGAGAAGACATTTATATATGTACAACAGTCAGGAAATTATTTTCATTTATCCAGCCGCCACCATTTCCAAAGCTAAAACCAAGCTTAGTATTCTTAAAACCTAAAACCCGAATCCGAAACCGACACTGAGCCACCTTCACCGACCAGCACCATAAATTATCAACAAAATGGAGATGAACTCACTCGCTGAACTCTACCAATGACCTCACTCGTAACTCGGTTGCTGCCTTTAGAACAACAATTTTGGCTAAAATAAAAACCATGATGATAAAGCAATGTAATTTAAACAGGATCTGCTCGAGGACTTGCTGCACATCACAGAAAGCAGACAAACACTCTGAGGCCCATATTAAACGTTCTCAACATTGTCAGCTATCTTGAGATCATACCTGAGATGCTGTTCGTATAGGTACTAAGAGCATCTCAAGTATGATCTCCACATAGCTCTCAACGTTGAGAGCAGTTTATAAATACGGGCCTCAGTCTCTCACTTAAATAACTCTCAAACCTATTAATAACACCAAAATATAACTGCTTAGTAATTTTACTATGAACTCAGTAAAACAATAATAAATTAAAATAAGTATTCAAGGTAGGTACTCATTTCAATCTAAAAGGAATTCAATGTCAACTTCTAAACTGTGGGCATTTATTTGAATAATGATCATTATTATGAAGGCTGTAAACTGTGTTTTGCATAATAATTGTATTATTAATGAGTCTAACACACTTCTATCCTTAATATAATGACAGTGCACACTTTGTTATTGTTCAAACGTGTTACAGTGACTATCAATGATAACAATAATTATCGGTATGGAAACCCGTTGATGTCTAATGTAGGTGAATAAAAAAAATGTTGCTGTTATAAAAACATCCATAAAAATATATTTTCTTCACAAAACATTGAAAAAATGACTGAAAATGTTGACATTTCCACAATGGTTCCCGTCATTAATTGTTGAACACACAAGAATGTGTTTGTTCGACAATGTATAATTTTTAACTTAATCAATTAAGTAGGCTTTTATCTTAATGTATGTAAGTATTAACGATTCTACTGAAACACATAACTATTAGGTAGGTACCTACAAAAACGCGTTGATATCTATTGTAGGTAAAAAAACTTTAGTCAGTAAATGCTGTTTCAACTAATATATATTTTTTACAAAACAGTTACTCATAAGAACAGACTATGAAAATGTTGACATTTTCACAATGGATTCCTGTCTTTACTGGCAGACACACAGGAAGCGTAATTTTCACACTCAAAAGAAGTGCATTCTGTGTATGAGAATGTGTAAAAAAATAGTACAAAAAAATACGCACCTAAATACTTCAGTTTCTCTTTACTTGCAATCATACTCAACAGCAGAGCAAGGAGATATCTCATCCGCGACAGACTCATCACCGACTCAACTTCAACTTCCTCATATTGAACAGATGCTTGAATTTTTTCTTCAAAGCTTAGTTCGATGTCCCCAAGAGTGCAGTGCTTAACATGGTTTTCTAAATCAATTTTTAACTTGAAAAACTGCTCACACTTTTTGCATTTGTATGCATTTTCTTTTCCATGGATGTTCCTCATGTGAGCTTTCATGTGAGGTAATTGGGAGAATCTGAGTGGGCACATGGCACATGGGAAAGGTTTTTCGCCAGTATGACGTCTGATATGAAGCATTAAAGCATTTGAATGTGAGAAGCGGTGATCACAAATTCTACAAGGGTATGGACGAGCCCCCGTATGCGAGCGCCTGTGGACATTCAACTGTGTGGACTGAGTGAACCGCTGACCACAGTCTGGACATTTATGAGGTCGCTTTTTATCATGAGTTCTCATGTGTTCAGTTAGATGCCCTTTCAACTCTTTTTTGCAGATAGGACATTTGATCCTGTGACCGGCATGGCACACTTGTACATGTCTTTGCATAGAATTGAGCCTTAGGAATTCCTTTCCACAATATTGACAAACAAATTCTTTAATCTTGAGATGACCCTTAAGGTGTGAAGAGAGATGTTCACGACATGTGTAGCTCATTTTACATATTGTGCATATGTAGTTACCAGTTATCAAGTGCTGTTTTTCATGTTTTATAAGGGCTGAATATTGTGAGAATGTGTCGTCACAGAACAGACATTTATATTCTTCATCGTTGTGCAGATGAGTTGCCAAATGCAAGTTGAAATTTTTTTTCAGAAAGAAGAATTGGCCACATATATCGCAAACATAGTATCCGATGGATTTGTCTAGTTCAGTATGGTCTTGATCAATGTGTTCGAACATTTTTATTTCATATCTGAATTTTTTAGAACAATGTAGACACTTATGAGGTTTCAAGTTAAGATGCCCATAGATATGCCTGCTGATAGATGACTTTGATTCAAATGTCTTGGCACAGTAGTCACACTGAAATGACTGTCTAGGGATGTTAATTTTAATAAATGAGGGCTGTTGTGTTTTAGGTGATGTTTTTGGGGACCTTTTCTTTGGTTTAGTTTTCTTATCATCTTCGTCATCATACAAACTTGGATTTTTTAAAGTTTCTAATATAGAAAGGTCTAAATGAATGTTATGATCAGTTATATCATCGTCATTGTTGTTGGCAGTAGATTTTTCCCGTTTGGCCGATTTCTTTTTCTTTTTGGAATCATCTATCATAAGCTCCGATTTCAAAATGTTATCAAATAACCTGAGATTATCCATTCGTTTCTTTCTTAGTCTTCCACTTTTTGATACCAAACTATTTTTTGTTATTGCCAAGGAATTCTTATCTATTCTCCCATTGTTAAGTGGAGGTTTACTGATGAACTTGTCTCTAACCAAGTGACCATTTCTAAATAAATATTGCACTTTTTCTTCAGAAGTTAACACCGATAGATTGCTGGGTCTTTTCATGACTGTAACGCATTCAAGAGCATTATTTACATCGGACGATGTGTTTTTATTCGAATTTCGTCCCTTCTGACGTTTATTTTCTGGATTATTTACCTTATTCTTTACGTTAGCCATGGTGTACGACTCATTAGTAAGCTAAGTAGTACCTTATATTGCGAGAAGCGATAGCCCACCACCAGACGGGAAGGAAAAGAAGTTATTAGTACTTTAAAAGGAGGCCTTGTTGGAACTAATTCGAGCGCACGACAGGCGCTTGTCTTACGTTGGTAGGTACTTACATGCAATGTAGTAACATCGTTAGCATTTCTATAATCACCATCTAATACGTACAATATCGGCGACGGACGTGCAGATAACGACTTGTTCAAACAATGATGCTCTACCTAGCTAATGTGTGAAGGACGAAGCCTTTTGTTTTACGAGAACATCTTCAGTTACCTTATTCTTTATTCTATTGGTACGTCACTTTGAACACTCATAAATAATGCAATAGCACGCCGCCTTGGAACACATTTTAGATTTAACACGCAATCAATTCCGTAATAACATTAATTTTATATTTACTTTACGATTTATCACACCCAGCCCATACAAAAGCCCACTGAGTGAATGAATGAATGGTGCTGTGCTGAATGAGTGAAGTCAAAATGAGACGGATTGAGCGAATGAATGACCTCAACGGAAGTGAGGGATATTATTATTTATTATGTTATGAAAAACTGGCAGCAGTCTTTTCAGGACGAATATTTTTTACTATCTTCAAATGATGAAGGTGAGACTGAGAACAAATTTCTTATCTACTTTAAACAGATAATTAAACACAATGTTATGACTTTGCCTAAAGTAAAGGCGAAAACTAATTACCTACCTACTTTACTAAGTACTACATAATTTTAGGAGATGTGAGCATGCGAGCTTTATCTGATATTTTATGTATGATATTATCAATACCTAATATATATACAATTATATTTAATTTGACAGTCGGAGTTAATTTTCGCTTAAAATTTATTTATAGCGTCGACGAAAAACTATAATGTCGTTGAAGTCTTTCGCAGCTTTCTTGAAACAATGTTATAAAAGACATCAACGGCAATTTTGTTCTTTTATTTAACTTCGGTGCATAAAGGTTTTTTTTAACTTTAATCTGACAACTGATTTGATCTTGTTAAACGATAAATTAACTGATAATAGTTTTAATCTGTATGATTCTTTGAATGAAAAAAGTTTTTAAATTTGAGATTTTTGCATTCACAATGCTATTTTTATACAATAGGTAGGACTAAATAATATACCTACTAGAAAAAATACGACTCGCACCAGATCAATTCTCGGACGGGAATTGAACCCCCGACCTTTGGATATCATGCTCTGACCACTTAGTGACTCGGTAGCTCAGTGGTCAGAGCATTGGACCGGATATCCAAAGGTCGCGGGTTCGATTCCCGTCCGAGAATTGATCTGGTGCGAGTCATATTTTTCTAGTATATTATTTAGTATTGAAAAAAGTTACTTAATGTAGGTAAGTACCTACTTGTAATAAGTAATGTTATGTACTTGTATACCTAGCTGTAATTTCACTGATTCCACAATGACCTGTAATTTATTATTGTTTTGTTAAAAGCATATGCGGATGTGGATTTTAAAAAATACGACAATAGCAATAGAACCAGTTGCAGTTGTGGTTGGCCATAGAAGGAGAGGGAAGCCTAATAGTTACCTACTTACGAGTCCTACGTGCAGCCCTGCCATCTGGTGTGAAAAATCGGAAAAACCACGAAAAACTGGGTTACGTAAATAAAAACGACCCAGCTCTTATATGTTTACCAATTCTAATTCTGTATTGTTTTTCAGAATCTATAATAAATGTCCAATACGAAGATATAATACCGATAATACGCAATAATACTAATAAACCTTATAATACGCAATAACATGTTGAACTGCACGATATTGGGTCACACAAAACTAAACCTTATCTTCATCACAATAAGAGTCATATAGTCAAGTGAAAAAGTCCGACTAGTTTCGGTTGGCAATTGGAACGCATCCATTTACTCAATCCGGTCTGTGTATACGTCATTGGAAAGGCAATGTCATAACGATATAAGTCACAGAACATTACAAACAAAACTAAACCATATCTTCTTCACAATAAAACAAAATATCGCCTGCAAGCCGTTCGCCGCCGTCCGCCGTTTTGGTCCGATGTGAGCTGTCGGGGCTTGACGGAATGAGATTAGTTCGAGGCCATTGTGAGCGACCCGTGCCAGCCAGGTTAAATTGAAGATTAACAGTGATACAAACAATCTGTGAATGAATTGTGAGCTCAGAAATACATAATACTTAGTACGTGTGAGCGGCAGGGCCGTTTTTAGTCTTTACCCGGGGGTGCAAAGGGTGGGGTAGCACCCGCCCGGCCCAGGGATGGCCCTGCCTTCATCAGACCCTGGACACTATTTCCTGGCCTTCTGGCCACAGGAACTCTGTAATAAAACAATACACAGTACACACCCTCGAGCTTGGGCTCGAAAAAAAATAAGACCAAAAGGCTGAAAATAAATAATTAACTTTACTTACCTACTCAAAAACACTTTTTTGAACTAAGTTTTGCAGGCACGGTGCGGGAATATAGATTGCTGGTTTTTTGACGGGTACTTATATTTGAACTGTATTACACCCGTAGACGGGGGATGCGTTGTTATTAAGGCATTCCTACTATGATAAAAAAGAGATTAAGTAGGTAAAGTGTGCCTATTAGCTTGTGTTCGTTATTTGTATTGGTCAGCAATACGATATCGCAGTTTTCATAGCCCCATTATAGTCTAACCGCCTCATGGTGTGCTGTGCTTTGCTTTCCCCATTGTTCGCGCACAATGGCGCCCAGCTTGCACCACAACCGTCGCGACGACACACCGTGCTTGCTCAATATTATGCCCTCAGTAATATATCTACTATGTTGCTGACTTATCATCGACACTTCTAAAATGGTTTAATATTTTAGAAGTGTCGATATGAGTCGCCATAATTATGTGTCCATGGGACACATAGCGAGAAGCTGAAGTGGCAGTGGGCACGTGGGCTGGACAGTCCGGCCCACTGCCACAGCTGAGCAGTCCTTCGAGCAATGTCGAGGTTCTCCTACGGAGACTACTGATCTCGCTATGCTATATTGCGTTGTAATAAGAGCTGTTTCGTCGTCAACTGTTTAACTTACCGTGCCATAAGTGTGCGGTGAGGTGCGGTGGGCTAATAACCGGCCCGCTCTGCTTCGCTTTCGTAGCATTTAAATTCCGCTGATTTATTTTTCTGTGTACAACATTAAGAGGATCGTCAACCACGTGGTCTCCATACAAACGGCGATAACGTTTCCCACCCTCTAAACCTTAACCTACAGCAATTAATTTTTGGTATGTTTTTGAAATGCCTAAAAACTAGGGGTGTACGTTTTGATTTTTTAAATATTCATTGTAGATTTGAAAATATTGGTACTTCTGTGTTTTGTATGAAATCACTAAAATGCAAATATTTCGAAATCTATTATGGATATTTAAAAAATCAAAACGTACAGCCCTAGTTTTTAGGCATTTCAAAAACATACCAAAAATTCATTGCTGTAGGTTAAGGTTTAGAGGGTGGGAAACGTTATCGCCGTTTGTATGGAGACCACGTGGTTGACGATCCTCTTAAGGTTTAGAGGGTGGGAAACGTTATCGCCGTTTGTATGGAGACCACGTGGTTGACGATCCTCTTAAGGTTTAGAGAGTGGGAAACGTTATCGCCGTTTGTATGGAGACCACGTGGTTGACGATCCTCTTAATGCATGGCTCGGCCGTATGCGCATGGAATCTACTTCAAATACAAGGTTACTTGTTATAGATGATAATATATTCGCATAAGTGATAGTTCCCATCATTGTGGTGAGACTGACACGATTCAAAACATTTCAAAACAATGGCATTCATTTGGTAAACAGATCTCATATCACTAGCTGCAGTAGCAGCTACAAGCTCGTGCATATTTAATTAAAATAGGTATTAAATGTTGCAACAACCAACGGCCACCTGCTTCACAGATACAATTTCATAAGTAAAATGTAATGTTAAACAATGGCTCGACACTGATTGCAGACTAACTTTTGGACAATCGGAATTTAGACAATAGCCGAAACAAATGTCAGACACCTGTTTGTAATGAAACACATACCTCTAACATAATATAGTTAGGAAATCCACTATCATGACAAGAGTTTCGACACATTTGTGATACAAGGACCCATGCAGTGTCCATTAATAAACTGGAAGAAAAAATAACTGTTGACATGTCATTTAGTTATACAGCTGGGATAGTGAACTGCTAGCTCTCCCGGACTGTAAGTCCGCCTCCGGATTATCAGCTGAGATTTGGCCGGAAGGATTCCTTCAGTCCAAGCCTTCAGGCCGGGCCTGTGTAGCATCTATAATATACAAACGACAGGTTTTAAACCTATAACCTTACTAGCTTCTGCTCGCGACTTTGTCCGCGTGGATATTCGAGAAAATCCTTAGAAGGTTCCCTTTAATCAAGACAAATAGTATTCTGTATTTTAATTTCGTTAAAATTAGATCAGCCGTTTTTACGTGATTTGGCGGGTCCCCTCCCCACCAAGTGCGCTGCCTCCACTTTTCCTCTCCCCCTCTATGTCCTTTCTCAAAACTCTACTTTGTATCAAATTTCATCAAAATCAGTTTAGTAGTTTAGGCGTGAAAGCGCAACAGACAGAAAGAGGTACTTTCGCATTTATATTATTATATAGGTAGTATGGATTAGTTTGACTAGCCTTATCTCAGTTCAATGCACTTTCAAAATGCGGTGCTCCTGCGTAACCCAAAAATGTCACCAGCTGGCGAGGTCAGTCAACCAAGCTGCATGGCTTCGTTAATACGCGTCAAGCCTCAACCTAATTTCTTCTCATAATTGCGTCACACTCTACTTGTGATCCGCCGGGAGAAACATGATGTCGTTTTAGATAAAATGTGGTGTCATCGTCTCGTCACAGCTTTACGGCGACAATTTTCTAGAATTGTGTTACGGAAAAATAAGGGGCACTTTCAAATTAACCCAATTTTGTTGCAAAAACTGTAAATATTTATCTATTTCCAGTTGGTTAGGTAGGTACCTACCTAATAAATAAGAAACTTTAGTTGGTACATAAAAATGGTATTAGGGTAGGTACCTACCCTACCCTATAGTTGTTTCAGGCAAAGCTTTCTTTTTATTACTAGCATAAATTAAAAAGCTACATAATAAATATTTATTTATTAAAAATAAAGAAAGCTTACAGTCACAGAATCAATGATCACAGAATAGATATTAGTAAGTACTTACCTATTACCACAGAATATTATAAAGTAGGTAATACAAAATTATTTCGTCACAGAATTTGTATAACTAGGTACTTAGTATACTGACGTCTAATTTCGTTGAAATCTTTTGTATGGAGCATTTTTATAGCGACTTCGTAGCCATAACAAATACTTACCTATAGATAAGTTGTCAATAGAAAATTTTTAGGGCTCACAGTCTAGTATTTTTACATTCTCTCGTAGTCATTCGTATAGCAAATGTGTCAAAAACAGACACCTTTAGCAATATTATGCTCTAGCGGTGACTAAGAGGGAATATCGAATGGGCGAAGCGAGCGTGCCGCGGCAGCGGCCGGCGAAGTGCCAGAACTGACCTGCTGGCGACCTGGCGTATGACACCCTCAATTAACCTTCGGTTTTTTTGAGCTTCGGTCTTTTAAGCTTCGGGATTTAGTCTTTTAGGGAGTATGGTACCGTCTAAAAATACTAGACTATGAGAGCCCTAAAAATTCCATGTAAAGTTTTATTAAAATTGTGTATAGGTACTTACTAGAATTACATTATTAAAGAAAAAACACCGCGGCGGCGCGGCGCCACTACTTTCGGTCAGGGTGCAGTGTGGCACTCTCTAAAACCCAGTCATTCTCCGCCTGTCGGTATACACGGGGATCCCCTGAGGGATCGGGCTGGGGGATCCTGGTGGACGAAAGGACGGGGGCAGACTCCAGAATGTTCTGTAGTTAGTTCCTCCACACCAGCGCCGCCATTGGAACGAGAATCATAGTGCCGAAATTGTTAATTATCTCTCTGTATAGTGCACTCCGAAGAAGCTTTGTGGTACTTTTTATCACTTAAACAATATTTTCTAGCGTGTCGTTTCGATTGGAATGGAGTTTTTTTGCTAAAAGTAGCCACTTCATCTGAACAGCATCTAAAATATATAATGCAGAATAAAATAAGAATGAGTGAGCAAATAAGAAACATTTTCTCAATGTCTTCGATGCGGGGTGATGGACATCTTCGTTTCCGCTCTAGTACCTCTTAACCAATCTCCATCATCCAATCATCAGTATTGTTTACTAATCTCACCACCTGTCGAATCGCGAAGGTAAATGTCTTGGTTATTAAAAATACCGGTCAAAACAAAAAAAACGTTACAAGTTACACCGCTTTGACTTCTAAAGTCTCATTCTAGCTTAGCCGTGCTTTCTTTGATATGCTGGTGGTTGTACCGACAAGCTTATTGCATCGAGCGGGGATTATTTTCCAAAGGCTGCACTTCTTACCGCGTCTTTACTTTTGCACTATTCTAAGTTTTGGTCTTGCGGTGACAACAAGGCGTTCTTTTGCGCGCGAAATATTTTTTTAACAGATTTTTTTTAATGTACTTAATTTCGAAAGGAGTTAGAATTTATAACGTGGTCTAGTTAGATGTTTGTTTGTGTTGGCAATGGTGAGATTCTGGTGGATGTTCATGTTATTTGCAAAAACGGCGTCGGCTAGTGATAACCAGTTGCCTGATGCTGAAGTGGGGAAAGGTTGGTCCTTCTTTGTTTCTAAACTTTTTTAACACATATAATGCGATTAAATTGACAATATAGGCAGTGAGTTATCCTCTGCAACTTCACATGGCATAGAGAAAATTTTACAGGATTAAAATACGTCGTTTTGTACCGCAAGCGCTCTGAAGTTGTCACTTTCTGTTATACGTTGTTAAATTAATCGCATCGTACTTACCTAGTTATTAAGAAAAACGATTGAAAAACTGCGAGGTTTTTCAAAATCTACAGTTTTGAAGCAAGCTCAACTCAGTCATAATTTTGGAATAAGTGGGTAAAGCCAAACATTAAAAGTAAATCCACGACTTTTGACAAATATTCGTTATCATTTTACGGAACAGAAGATTGACCGAGTATGTCGATTTAGAAAACTTGATAACGTATTCTTCTAGTTTACAAACATCATGACGAAAATAGTTTCGTGCGTTCAACTCTTTCAAAAAATTCCGGAGCTTTGTTATTTATTTATTAGTACTAATATTAAGATATAGAAACAATGACAACATTCCGTCCCAAGTAAAAATACTTTCAGTTATGAGAAAAAGTAATAAAGTGTAACAACAGACATTACGCGGTTTACATTGAAAAGCTTTCTCACGCTTTCCCTGCCAGTTACGAATGTTACGATACTATACCAAACCCAAAAATTCGAAACAGAATGTGAAATGAAAATTATAGTTTTGATCATATAATACACAATAAGAAATACCGTTTAAATCATTAGTATTTATTTTAGTCGGCAGTCTTTATTTTCTTCTTGTCTTGTTGAGTTTATGCAGTGTTTTTTAGGAGATTTGCTATTTAAAAAATGCAACTAGTCACAAAATACAGAATAACTTTTTTACGTTTTTAAGTTTCTCGTATTGTCTTTCATAAAATTACCTATTTTATTTACGTTTATATTCCACAAAAAACCGAAAGATTTTTATTGCTACCGCATACTTAAGTACAGTTTTATTTTAAAGTTAAACCCTACGATGACTTACAGACAATTTCTTCTACTCTATTGCAAAATGATTCATTTTATTACACAAAGAACAGGTTTTGCCAAAGGTAGGGCACTCTATTTTGTAATCATTTTCAAAGTAATATTTTGATTTGTTCCTATCATGGAGCGGGAAACTAATTTGAACATTTTGGTGCAAACATATTTTTTTGAAAATATTTTGTACAATGCAATTCAGGGTGTGTAATTGTGTATGATGCACCATCCGGACAGAATTGAAAATAGGACAATAGGTCAAAACAAGAATGAAAATGTCAACGTATATTTCAGATTCTTAAGAAAATAACGTGAAAAGTTAATTATGATCATTTTAATTCGTTGAATAAAACCTTGGACATGAATGTACATTTATCAAACTGTCGTAACTCTAGAATAGTAACGTTGTTTTTAAAACAATTAAACAGCAAATTGAGTTCGAGACGATTTGCTCTATGCAAACTGCTACGGTACTGAACACAAACAATAGAAGTGAAAACAGATGTAACATCGACAGTACTGTACCTAAGTATACGTATTATTATAGATGCTTTTAATATTACTATCCGTTTTATCTAGAAAACGATCTTGTAATTGCAACTTTTCTTTTCGTTATTTAAGTATTTACATGCAACAATTTGTTAGTAATGAGAAAGACTATGGACCGAAGAAAGGGTTAGAAGAACCTGTAATTCTGGTACAAAATTCTTCGAAATAAATAAATTACTTGCATTTTTTTTTTTTTTTTTTCTTTATTTAATTTAAGGACTTTTGTCTTAGATAAGAGACAATATGTCAGTCCTATCATGAACCTTATTCTATATAATCAACATTTTTCTACTTACCTATCTATTATTATTAACTAAGTTGCAAAGCATCTTGACTGAATCCGACAGAGGTTCAGTCAAGATAACATGAAAGGTGCTTACATCTAAACGATTGAGGTTTAAGGAGTTAATTATTAATTGCCGTTCACTTTCGTTCCGGGCACACTCCGACAGCAAATGATGTACATCCTCTAAAATTCCACACATGTCACAGTTCGGAGAGTTTACCTTCTTCATTAAGAAACCAAATTTGTTTGTCGGAAAGTGCCCGGATCGAAGCCGGAGCATTGTTACAACATACAATCTATTCAGCTTAGAGTGTATCAACCATGGGACTGTAAGAGGCTGACACTGGATGGTTTTATACCATATTCCTTTATCCCTGGATCTTAAATTAAAATATTCTTTCCAGTTTTCATAATGTAGGCGTTTGTATTCGTGAAGGACTTCTGAATATGTCGGGAGTATGTTGTATGGTCTTCCTTCTGAAGCAGCTAGTTTTGCTAGTCTGTCAGCCTCTTCATTCCCGCTTATGCCAATATGCGATGGAACCCACTGTAGCCTCAAGTGAACTCCGCCACAGTTAAGCTCATGAAGTTTTGCAAGAATTTTATAAGCTATCGATACACCTCTGCAGCCAGAGGCGCATCGAGCTATATGTTGCAAAGCACTTTTGCTGTCAGAAAGGATAACAACATTGCGAACCCCAATATTTATAACGTGTAGTATTGCCTCATAAATTGCGACTAGTTCTAAGGTCATTATATTTATGTTTACCGATATATTAAACATAGCTTCAATTTGTTGATTAGGACAGAAAAAAGCCGCGCCTCCCCTACCGTTGGATTTGGATCCATCCGTGTAAATTTTGTACCAGCCATTGTATTTAGTGTTTATTTCTGTTAATAAGCTAACTCTTAAATTATTTAATTCATTCGAGCGTTTTGGACCATGAATGTTATCTAAACTTATTCTAATATTATCTTTAACATTTATATAGGTTACCCAAATATCTAATTTATACATTTCTAGCGGATGTGAGCTGTTAATGGTTTTTTGTTCGGTTTTATTATATGCTTCAACTAGCAGCGGCTTATTTTTAGATCGCCAAAATCTATTCGAGCAAAGATTCCTTAAATCATTTATTAAATCTATCGTAACGTTATTAGCCATTGACTGCATTTTGAGACAGACTTTATGTGCAAGAAATTGTCGGCGCAAACCTAAAGGTGGAATACCTAATTCACTTTCCATTGTGTGAATGGGTGTGCTCTTGATGAAACCACCGATTGACCTCAATGCTTGGTTTTGGAGCCTATCTAATTTTACCAGATTAGTTTTTGCACTGTTGCCATAAAGATAACATCCATAGTCCAATCTGCTTCTAATCAGAGATATATAAATAGATCTTAAATGTCTTGGATGTATTCCCCAACCCCCACCAGCTAAGATTTTAAGCAAATTTAGAAATTTAAGGACTTTCTCGTTGATTTCGTTTATATGTTTCCTCCATAATAATGATCTGTCCAACCAAAGTCCTAGATACTTAACACAGTCCGAAGCCATAATTAATTGGTTGTGGATTTTTAGTTGAACATTGTGCCTTTTATGACCCTTACTAAATACACAGAATTTAGATTTGTTAGGTGATAATTCTAAACCAATCTCCCTCAAGAGATAGATCATTGTCTCTATGTTATTTTGGATTTGAATTGTACCCATATGTAAATCTCTATGACTCAGGTATAACGCAAAATCATCTGCAAATTGGCTAATCATGACGTTTTTAACTTCATGGCATATTTTTGAAGTAACAATGTTAAATAAGAGAGGAGAAATCGGATCTCCTTGTGCCAGACCTCTGTTTGTACATCTCATAATTGTCTTATTGTTACTGTCTACTTTTAAATTTCTTTGACTGAGGAAAGTCCACAGGTACTTACATATTGACGCCCCTACATGTAACTCATCCAGACTGCTTACAACTTTTCGTACTAAGACATTATTATAAGCATTTTCAATGTCTAGGAAGCAGGCTATTGTTGGTATATTATTAGAGAAACCAAGTTGTATATAAGTAACAAGACGCGCTAAAGCTTCTGTGCAAGATTGAGCTCTTCTAAAACCTGTGGAATTAACAGAAAGCGTATTATTTTTTTCTATATACCATTCTAGTCTTTTGCCTAACATTAAGTGAAGAATTTTACACATACAAGAAATTAGAGAGATGGGTCTCAACTTTGGGGTCAAATTTCTATCAGTATTGCCTTTAGGAATAGCGACAATTTTAATATTTCTCCATTGGTTAGGTATGATTCCTGTAGAAAAAATGTCATTGTATAATTTGAGTAAAATTACGAATCCATTTTCAGGCAAGTTATGTATCATAGAGTAACTTACGTTATCTTCTCCAGGTGCAGTGTCAACTTTTTTTATACATTGTTTGAGTTCCTGCATTTTAAATTTTGACTCTAGCAACTGGTTATGTGAAATAAAGGTCGGAGTACATTCTGAGACCGTGTCAGGAGCAAGGTTACACATCAATTCTTCTAATTTATCATGAGGTGCATAATACCTGTTAGCTTGACGGTGACCTTTCATCCATCTCATCTTGCGCCACATTTCAGGAACAGACTTAGTCTCATCTATACTGCTACAGAATTTTCGCCAGGATTGTGACCTAGCTCTCATTATCATACTCTGGGATTCCTCAATCTTATTTTGCAATATGTCGAGATTTTGCGGGGTCGGATTTCGTCTGAATAACTTCAGTGCTAACCTACGTTGTGCAACAAGTTGAGACAAAGCTGGGGTCCAGTAGTCTTTTGGCTGAAATTTACTTTCCGGGTTATTACATATTTTAATTAATGGGATACTACTATTTGCAGCTTGGGAAATTTTTTCTTCTAATTTGTCATATCGCTCTTGTACATTTAGGTTCTCAAAATTGCACTTTGTTAAAGATAAATGTAATTCTTGTTTATATTTTTTCCAGTCCGCTAATTTGTAGTTTCTTTTTGTGGTTGACTCTAGGGGTTGCGTAATTTTTATTGAATATTTTATGATAAGGTGATCGCTACCAAGGTTTTCATTGCTTACTCGCCACGAGAAGTCAATTGCAATGTCTGACGACGCAAAAGAAATATCGGGAGTCGTTTTTTGTAAAACATTATTGACTAATTTAATCCTAGTATAATCTCCGTTATTTAATGATATAAAACTATTGTCATAAGCAGATTCATAAATCTGTGAACCTCTAGAGTCATTTTTCCAGCACCAATTGGTGTGATGCGCATTAAAGTCGCCAGCAATTAATGTTTTTTGTTGGAACCGAGAAAATAGGTTATTCCATTCAAGTTGAGAGGTGCGGACTGTAGACGGACAATATATCGAGACTATGTTTTCTATGTTTTTACAATTAAGGATTTTAATGGATATAATTTCTATACCGGGGTTGGGGACTGTAATAGAATATACGCATGAGTGGATTGATTTATGTGTCATAATTGCGACTCCACCGTACGAATCAAACCTGTCATTTCTGTAGATATTATAACCAGAAACATTTAAGCTTGTTTCATCGTCTAACCAAGTTTCACTTACAATAGCAATATGTATCTTCTCTTGATGCAAAAGTGCACAGAAACTGGATAGTTTTGGCTTAAGGCTTTGTGAGTTCCATTGCATAATATTAATATCTGACTTAATAAGGGCTTTATTATCCATAAAAGAAACGTATCAAGGACTTAATCATATCGCTTTCCGTTATAACATGCATAATGATAGATTTAAACTCATTGTATACTACTTTCAGTATTGATAACAATTTCTTCTCCATCTCTATATCAGCTAAGCAAATTTCATTTAGTTTTAAAAATATTTTCTTCCAATCAGTTTTCCATTTAAGTAACCCCTCATGTTTATCTTCTTTTTTGAGATTAGTGTCATCTTCATAACTTTCATTTTGTTCCTCAAATAAGTGTATGTCAGCCTGATTCACATTGTAATCTTTGCTTTTCTTATTGCTATTTCTTTTTTCCTTATGATTTACAGAATAACTCACACCTTTCATCGTGTTGGTTACATCTAGTTCTTCGTGGTGTACGTCAACTTTAGTTATGTTTTTTGAAACAACGCTGCTGTATGTTCGTTTTGGATGAGGCACAGAGGTGTTAAGAATAACCGATTGAGTCTCCATATCTTCATTTTCATGTATGGCTTTGTAAACCTCTCGTTCATTTGTTAGATACAGTTGTAATGCTTTTCGGTAAGTAACGTTTTCTTCGCTCATAATTTGACGAATCTTTTTTTCTTTTATGAACATAGGGCATGATTTGTCTAGTACAATATGTGGGCCTTTGCAATTTAAACATAAAATATCTTTGCGTTCGCAATTTTCGTGTCGATCTCCACATTTCGGACAAATTATTCTTTTTGTTGGACAAAATTTTGCTATGTGCCCGAATTTCCAACACCCTGAGCACTGTGTTACCGGAAAAACGTAACGTTCTACCTTTATTCTGCAATCGTAAGCATATATAAACAGAGGTAAGGTAGGGCTGTCAAAACAGACCCTGACAGTTTCACTTGTCACCCATTTACCCTCAATATCTAAGCGTCTCAATCGGGTAATGGAAATAATTTTGTAAGAGGAAGTGAGAGCATCAATTATTTCTTCATCTGTCATATCTAGGTCTATTCCTTTAATCACTCCATAGGTTATACTAGATTCCAGGACTTTTTGGCAACGCCAACCCATTTCAATAAGTTTGGTATTATTTACCAGTTTCTCAACTTGATTATTATCGCTTAATTGAATAAGTACTTTATAAGGGCTCTTATACTTAACCCTCGATATATTTTCAATATTTTCTGCTTTCAATAGCTTGGCTAAGGCCATTTGTTTTGGTAATAATTGCAGAGAAGTGATGCACACTTCTAATTCCTTTCCAGAAATTAATGTGTCATTTTTATTTTGTTCTTGGATAGAACTACTACGATTCAAACGTTTCATCTTCCTTCTAGTCACTGTGATGAAATCCTCATTGCTTCCTTCGCTTTCTTCGCGCATTCTTTTCTCCGCTAACTTTTGCCTTTCTTCCATTTCTAATGTATTTTCACTTTGTATGTCGTTCCACTGTAACATGCTTTGCATCTCTTTTTCACACTGTTTTAAAATTTCTGCATCACATCTGGAGCTCGTATTTGAGTTATTGTCATCCTCACTATTGTTTTCGTCCATATTTAAAAATGGAGGTAGTTGCACACAAGTTCGCGATAGCTAACGCACGGATAAGCTAGTAACAACGTCGCGAGTACTCCGTACGGCGTTCCGCGCGCAACTGTGTACTTGCATTTGTAACCCATGGAATACAATATTTTTTACATAAACAGGTCGACACGCTAAACCTCGTTAAACCTTAGAGCAACTTTTGGCACATAAAATCCACAAAACATAATTAGGGCTACGTTCGTAGTTGGTCTTGGAAGTGTTACTAGTTCAATATTTAAAATAAGTATAATAGTTAATTTTTATCGTTTACAGAGTCACGCTTCCTTCCTTTATTTGAAGTAAAGCGGTTTGACGGCAGACCCCTCCCACCCATCGGCCCTGGTGGTCTACAACCATTGACCACTGTCCCGATCGCCGGAGAACGATGCTCAGCCAGGCTGGAATCCGCTCTCGACCAGTTGAAGAAGAGAAAGAGGAATCAACCAAAAAGTCTGGATACCCCCTTGGTTAGAAAAGAACGAAAAAGATTGATTTAAGAAAAATAAAACTTTACTTTTTACTGAACTGATTCAAACCTTTTTTTACAGAGTCAAAGCATCGATCTCAATGGATACAGTCTGTACCAACAAATGAGAAGTGCTCCAGTTGACATGATAGTCACGAGGATGCGCGTGCGCCTTCCACAGAACAGCAACTGGGTTAGGGTGGAAAAGTGCTACTTTGACCCTAGGAATGTGTCATTGGACACGATGCTGTTATTTAACGATTTGACGATAAGCGGGAACGTGGATCTTTATGATGCTAATGAGTTAGATAGAGGACATCCGCCCGATGGTCGATTAAGAAGGGACTACGTACCCCGGCCTTACGAAGGACCTTATCCTAACGACGCTTATCACAGAAACCGCGGAAACGGTTGTAATATGATTCTGAGATTAAGAAAAGCAGGAATAGGTTTCCATACACGACCTTTGAACCAACAACCGGGGAAGTTCAATGTCAAAACTGACTCGGAATTTGTAGAACCCGGTTTTATCAGCGTTTACGCGTATGGTTGCGAAAAGTACATCAACAGGAATTCTGTCAGAAATAAGGATAATCTTCCTTTGAGAAGGAGGAGGCGTTCAGACGAATTCTCCTTTGATCCTCACTTGACACGGGCTAACACAGAGGGGTACAACAGCAGGTCAGCTGACAACAACTGGGATATAGTCTATGAGCCTCGAAGCAGAATAAATTACGAAAGGAGTAAACTTTTTAGACCTGATGACGATTTGGATGAAGTAGAAGATATTTCAAGAGAAATGGAAGATATCTTCACAAAAGGAATAAGGACTCTTTTGACAACATACATGAAGAAAGAATTGCAACCAGCTATCAAAGACACTTTGATGAGAAACATGGGTTATGTGATATCATATGGTTAGCTTTAGTCAACATTATTAATCATTATAATCTCGAGACTTATTTTATATACTTAATAGAAATTTAGCAAGGATTTCAGTGTATTCATTTTTTATTTACTTCGATTGGTGATATAATTTATAAAAAAAGATAAAACATTAATGTTAACTTTTTATATTCCATCAAAAACACTTTTGTGACATACTTGAAATAGTTTAATATCACAGCAATCATGACTACATAAAACTAACTAAACTAAAACAATATCTGTAAAAAATCACAACATTCAAACAAGTTTATCTTATACACTACTCTAGGATTCATCTATCAGTCTAATTGAGAAAAAAAACTCTAAAACCTTTAAAAAAAATGTTGATAAAAAATATAACTATGATAAAGGAAAAATGTGTTTATGTTTAAATATTAAATCAATTGAATAAACAAATAACAAACACTGAACAAGTTGTATCATTCCAAATTATGTCTGTTAAACAATACTGCAATAAAAAAAAATACTATCCTAAAATATTACCATAAAGTTTACATTCACAGATATTATCTCTGTATTCTCATTAAAAAATGTTTTACTTCATCGTAAACTGCGAAATGAAGTGCTGATACTAAAATAGCTTTCAAAGTACTTGGAACATAGCCTTTAAACAGAGCTAAAAATCCTTCTTCAGCTATTGTCAACTTTATACAATGTAAAGACCCCTTACAGTACATTTGTCTACCAAATGATTCTCTGTGTTTTTGGAAACCTTGAATTTGGAGACGTTTTTTTACTAAGTCGAATGGGTATATTGCAGTTTTGCCAACAAATCCAGCTAATGAACCTGCAAGTAAATTCGCCAAAAGTGTTGATTCCACCGCTCCACTAACACTGTTCTGCCTTTGGAAATAGTCTACCCTGTTCAATATATTGTCCGTAAAAAGTTTATACACGGCAAATTGTATACCTGCATACGGTGCTATTTGTCCTAAAGTTGGCACCAAGCCTTTATACAAAGACGAAATTCCCTCCACTTTCAACATTGTTGAGAAGGCATCCGTGAACCCTCTGTAAACTCTCTGAGATTTTTGTTGAGCAATCAATCTAGTTCTTAAAGTGTCAAAAGGAAAAGATATCACAGTTGCAACTGTTGCCGCTACTCCACCATTTGTAAAATTAATCCAATGCTTATTGTTTCTGAAAAATTGTGGATCAGATCTTTGTGATACTTGAGTTAGTTTTTCAAATATTGAAAATTGGACGATACCGTACGTAACTGATAGAAGCTGTGCCGGTAAGTGGCCACTCCATAGTGTTGCGATACCTTCTTCTCTGACGATTGATGACACAGCTTGTGCCACAGATTTGTACTTAGAGTTAGATCCAGACTTTATAGGTTCCAACTGGAGTTGGAATCGAGTCTTCAGAACATCGAGGGGTTGTGCTATCGCCCTTGTTACACCACCAGCAACTCCGCCGGCGAGAGCCGACTGAAACACGGTAACTTCAGTTCCTTTGTGTACTTCAACTACCATAGTAATAATTTTAGAATTATCTTGAAAATGTTCAATAGCTTATAATAGCCAGAAACGATTTTAAATAATTATAACCAATTAATTTTAAGAAATTGAAATTCCGATTTTTCCCTGTCAGTTTTTATTTTCGGTCATCTCAACTGTCACTGTCACTGTCACTCTGCACTATTTGTCACACACCTGTCACTTCTTCTTCTTTTTCTTCTTATTTTTGTTATGGCAATCTACTCCTCTTCAGGATGTAATTTTTGCCAGTGTCAAGTGTTAAATAATTAAGTGGAATTGTTTCAGTTTACATTAGAATGCGGGTGCATCGCCTTCCAATGCTGCTTGGAGCTTATGGCATCAAATATATCGATACAGTTTACTCGTTCTGCCGAGGTCACTAACACTACAACACACAATAAAAGTCTCAGCTCCACACAACCAAGATCGCACCTAATTCAATTATCCCACATATTGTTCAGATGCGCAGACACTTGTACCACAAAACTGCACCAATTTTAGGACACAATTCAGATGCGCAGACACTTGTACCACAAAACTGCACCAATTTTAGGACACAATACCCACTTTGAGTTGGTAAACTTTTCCAAAACTGTTGTGAATTATATATTTTCTGGTAGCTTTTGGCTTTGGAGTCAGGAATAACAAATTGCGGAATTTTTATAATGCTTCATTTTAATTTAAATATTTTTTTTTTTATTTACAGCATAGTAGAATAAATCACTATTACGGCTGTATGCGTAGGTAATGCCTTTGCTCCAAAGACTTTCTATGTTGTTGCTCAAAACAAAGGTATGATTACTCTTTGTCACTGTCTGTCAAATCTGTCAATCAGTTTTTTTAATCAGTAAATGCAAAGGAACTTCGTGTTCAGCCGTAAGTTTGATATTTTATCGCGATAATAATATAAAAAAATATATTTGGTTAACAAGGTAAAATAAAAAAAATCATTTTTAATTTTTAGATTTTTGCATTCACAATGCTATTTTTATACAATACTAAATAATATACTAGAAAAAATACGACTCGCACCAGATCAATACTCAGACGGGAATCAAACCCGCGACCTTTGGATATCCGGTCCAATGCTCTGACCGCTGAGCTACCGAGTCACTAGTGACATCGCCGAATTTCTTCTAGTATATCCAACTCTTACGCTGCAAGCCAGCGTTATTCCATCAATGTGAGGAACTCCTCGACATTCAATTGAAATATCTTTCCAGATATTTTGACAAGTGATAAAGATGAAATATTAGCCAAATAATTTTTAATTTTTAGATTTTTGCATTCACAATGCTATTTTTATACAATACTAAATAATATACTAGAAAAAATACGACTCGCACCAGGGGCCTTACTATGAGCTCTTATAGCAGGGCTTATATTGAACTGCTTTACTTTTTCGTACTATGACCTCAACGGTTAGTATGAAAGCAGGCCATAAGCAGTCCTGTTTACGGCCTGCTTTTGAACTGAACGGTTTCTTATTTGCTGATGGTAAGCCCCCTGATCAATACTCAGACGGGAGTATTGATCTGGTGCGAGTCGTATTTTTTCTAGTATATTTTTTAGTATTGTATAAAAAAAATCATATTATTATTTTCTTTATTCTTCAAACTTGTGCTATCAAAAAAATATATAAAACAGTTCTCTTCGAAAAAGTTTACCAACCCCATTTGCAAATAATAAAAATAGCCACCGAACTAAACCCGACAAAATGGCGCCAAAAACTCCAGCTGTCACTTCACTTCTTCATCTTATTTTTGTCATGGCCATCTACTCCTCTTCTGGGAGTAATTTTTGCCAGTGTCAAGTGTTAAATAATTCAGTGGTATTGTTTCAGTTTACATTGGCGTATAGTTTGCAGACTCACCATGGAATTAGAAGGTTTTGATTATGTCAAAAAATTGTTAGTAAATAGTGAGAAATAGTGAACCATAGCATATAAATAGTGATACTATGGTTTCGAAGATATTTGTGTATCTTAGTGAGGCTGCTATCTTGACGTCAAGATAGCAGACACATTAAGAAATACAGTTCGTATCAATATGATTTATATGCCGAAAAATTGTTAGAAAAATTGTGAATCGTATACGCAAAATTTCAATAATATTGCTTCAATACAAGCCGAGATATTACGGTCTCAAAGTGGGCTGCTAACTTGACGTTTCTGTCGATGGCGATTCCAGAGAAACGGGTACAAGTTTTAAACAAATAAATATATCAAAAAATTGTTAGTGAAATTGTGATTCTTACGATATAAATAAAAAAAGAATTATATATTTTCTACACATTTTGACGACCTCCGTGGTCGAGTGGTTTGTACGCCGGTTTTCAAGGCGTCACCATCTCTTGAGGTCCCGGGTTCGATCCCCAGCTGGGTCATTGTAGAAAATGAACTTTTCTATATTGTCTCAGGTCTGGGTGTTTGTGATACCACCGTTGTCTCTGATTTCCATAACACAAGTGCTTTAGCTACTTACTTTGGGATCGGAGGAGCAATGTATGTGATGTTGTCAAATATTTATTTATTATTATTATTATTACATAATACTCTGAAAATAGGCTGTCAATCAATATTGAACTTTGCTCCACAGTAATAAGGTTTAAACTTGATTGCAATCATGAGGTGAGTACTATCAAGCAAAAAGTGAATAGTACTGTAGCCCGCGGAAATCTAAATCACCAAAAAGGTTACCGCTTGTCTTTTTGTTATTGTTATAGATTTTGCAATATTGTATAATAAAACCGAAGTCTTAAAGATCGTAACCCGCCGTAACCATAGTTTGAGAAATACCCATTTAATCTTCAAATTTTTGTAATAGAAAGATAAGTAAATGCGTTTTGTTTAATTTTTGCAATTTTTGTTTATGGACCAAATGAGTCTTAAAATCTAAACCGGCCACAGTAAAAGTCTTAAAATTGGTCTATGGTTTGTTCAGAGGGCCTATTTTTAGTATAAAGGAGTTGTTCCATTTTTGTATGGAGGCTAGGCCCATTTGGGTGACCCGTGGCCTACAGTCATAAAATTATATTTTATGGAAAGAGAACAAAATAAGGAATCTGTCCATGTATAAATATATATTTTTTAAACCTGCAAACATTTTTATTTTATTTTTAAAGTTGGATAGTTTAAGTTAATAAAACAGCAACCCAAAACGTTTTTCTACCGTGGCAACATCGATTTTTTACTGTCAAATGTCATATTGATACTGTCAGATGTAAAATAAAATGACAAATGACATATCAACAGCCAATGTAGTGATTTTATTAGAAATAAAAATGCAAAGGAATATCCCTTAACAGCCGACAGCCGCACAAAATCGATTTTCAGGATTAAATCAACAATAAAAACTTGTAACAAGCATTAGAATTTATTGATATACTCTGGAGAGTAAAATTAATAGTAAGACATTTTAAAGCGAAAACATTAAGAAATACACGATTAAGAGCACCTTTATTCGAGTTTTTAAATATTTTTTTATTTATGTTTGCAGGCATTAATATTTTTTTCTTTTTAGAAACCTTGTCCCACGAAAGAAATCTACGAGAAAAAAAATATTATGGGTGTAGGAAAATTTTAAAAAAGTGAACCCAGGAAAGAACGACTCCTTTGAAACGGTAACTCCAAAATGTAAATTATTATCAAAATGGCCGGACTACATCTGGTCTAAGAATGTATTGCCTACTTGAAAAAAAAGATTAAAGAAGAAGTTTTTTTATCAATAAATACGTTAGAAAATGTCATTTTTAATGTTTGTCTGTTGTTTCCACCACCCAGTTGCGAATCACCCCAGTTTACCGGCATACTGTGGTTGTACGAACCTGCCCGGACCAGAGAGAATATCGAAAGAAATCCTATACTTATGGAGCCCCTAGACGATCAAGCATTTCTTGTCAATCATTTACATTGCATTTACCATATGGGGGCGTGGCCTACTTTTGATTGGCCACGGTAATCTATCTATTCTGTGGTGCTTGTCAAGCATCGCTCCTAGACGATCAAAATGTGATTGACAAGCAATGCAATGTAAATGATCGACAAGCAATTTTGATCGTTTAGGAGGTCCATTAATTACAAATCTTATGGACTCCCTAAACGATCAAGCAATTCCCGTCAAGCACGTAAATTTTTCTGCTTGTCAATCACATTTTGATCGTCTAGGAGCTGTTTGACATCAAGCACAACTACGTGCTGGATACGTGCTTGATGAAAATTTGCAATGATTGTCAAGCACTGCTTGATCGTTTAGCTACATGCTTGAAGGTGTTACCAGTACAAAACTTCCATTCAGGATAAAAGGAAAGCAATTTGCAATGATTGTCAAGCACTGCTTGATCGTTTAGCTACATGCTTGATGGTGTTACCAGAACAAAACTTCCATTCAGGATAAAATGAGAGCAAAAAAGCAAAATGGGTCAGAGGGCCTAGTACGAGTTGTGTTTCTCACCTCACTTTGCGAATAGTATCGGGTGAAAGAGAGATAATCATACGAGTGAGTAAAAGAGTGATAGAGAGAAGACGATAGTTAACTATTCGCAAAGTGAAGTGAGTACAAAAAACCAACTCATACTAGGCCCTCTGTTTTTTTTTTAATGTTGATTATTTTTTTACTCGGTACGGAACGGAGAAGGTACTTTTATGCGTTTAGGCACACCGCTGCGTTAAGCGGGTAACCCGCCGCGCGGGTACACGGTGCGGGCGCGGAAATATAGATGCCTGGTTTTTTGACGGACTGATGCTTTCAGTGTATGAGTAAGCTCTAAACAAACAAACGTTTTTGTTTGTTTGTGCGCAAACGCATGTTGCCACTTATCTCGGGGCTCTATCGCCTAATTTCAATGTTGGTTTCATTTGACAGATTTCATGATACTAGGCTATTTATCATTTAACTAATTTCACATGCTAGGACCACAGATAAATATCTAGGACTCGCCTCCATAGCCGCGCACCGAGTCCTCTAGAAAATCGAAACTTATTTTTTTAAATGTAAATTCAAAACCATGTCAACGCGCCACTGCGACAACGGCCAGTACGCGGGCACAGACACCACAGTACTTTACCAACCTGTATTGATCGTCGGAAAAATGGTTATCGATTCCACAAAATCAATATCGATGTCGTAGAATCGGATTTTTTAGGTGGTTATTTAACACGTCGCTAGTCTTGGGGCATTTTGATGTAAGTTGTTCTATAATACGTCACGTTCGTTGTCAGAATTTAATTCTTTTCCCCGCAAATTGCTAATGCGCCTGGAGGCCATTTTTTAACTTTAGAAAGGAAAAACCATAAACTTAATATTCCAAGTATAAATAAGTTTATGGGAAAAACAATTGTAATTTTTTATAGTCTTAAACCCTGTCTTATTGAAAATAATAATTTAATAATTAATATACCTTCCAAAATTTTTTATTAGATTTTTTGTTACATGTTGCGGAACTTGCGGATGACATTCATCTGAATTTTAATGGGACAAGGTTCCTGTGCATCAGCAATTTGCGGGGATTATACTACAAACTACAACACGATTTTCAATTATTTTTAGATAGAAATAAAGTTATGCGATGTTCATCTTGGACAATTTATACGTAATTAAACCAACTCCTTTTTTAAATCACTTAGGCTCGTATTATAGAATTAAACTCAAATTAAAATCTCTGCTTGAGTACAGATAGAAAGGGATGGTGCTATTCATCGCATATAGCGCCATCCCTTTCTAACTGTACTCAAGCAGAGATCCGAGTTTGAGTTTGATTCTATAATACGAGCCTAAATCAGGACACATTTTTTTGAATAAGTTTTGTTTATTGCCGCCACGATTTTTCTCATTAACACACTTATCGTTTGACTGGTAGAGAATGAACTTGAGCATTAAATCCGCCATTTGCTGTTTTTATTTTAAGCAATAAAGATTAAATAAAATAAAATAAATATTCTGGAAAATAGGAAGCCTTACAAATGGCAGCACTGTGCGTCTCAAATATTCTCGACCGAAACAATACCACTGAACCGACTCGCACCAGATCAATACTCAGACGGGAATCAAACCCGCGACCTTTGGATATCAGTAGTAGGGATTCGAGAGTTAAAACACCGGTTTCGGGCCTGAACTCCAGGTGTGTTCCAACTCTCGACTTGGGGGTCTACGAATTTTAAAAAAAAAAAAAAAAAAAAAAAAAAACAAAAAAAAAAAAAAAAAAAAAGCCTAATGTTTCTAGTATGGAATGATATGTTTAAATCTATGTATTTTTATTTTAACCAGATACTTTCTATGCGCTTAAATATCATTTAAACCCATATCTAAGTTTTATAAAAGATTTCTAAAATGTGTAACATATTTTTTTGCATAATGTAACAACAAAAGCATATCAAATGTTTGGTTTTATATTTTAAATAAGTGGTAGGTAGGTACATTTCAGGAATCGTCATTCGAATTAGCATCTGTTGTCTATATAATAATACTCACACTAATGCACTTCAACGGGTACAGAATATGTTTTTAATTGTATAAAAATATAATTACATGTAAAAACTGTTTGAAGTCTTTGGACTACCATAGAACAATACATGATCATAATGATACATATTTCTTAATAAATCACCATTTTGATTCTTCAACTTAATAAGTCGTATTTCACTAGGTTTATTGTTCAAAATAAAACTTACAGTCACCTAAACTTTTAGGAATTACAATTTGTTTAAACAAATTACCTACTTAAAAATATAATCTCTGCATGGTCTTCTTATACAAAATATGAATTTGAAAATGAGAAATTTTATTTCCATATCAACAAACGTTGATTTTTTTTAAACGATTTGAAATTATTTAATAAAACCACGTTTCTTTTTTTTTTTTTTTTTTAATACTTCTAACATAAAGACCCACTTCAAGATTGTTTAGATTAAATCTTTTGTTAAATCAAATGGAATGTAATCAAAATATTTATTGAATCAAAATATTTATTGAATTTTTACTAGGTAAATCTTTTAAAAAAGAAAGATGTCGATTCTTCAACTTACTAAGTCGTATTTTACTAAATTGTTCAAAACAAAAGCTAAACTTTTTGGAATTCCATTTTGTAAAACGAATTACTTAAAACAAATCTTTGCATGATCTTAATACGAAAAATTAATTTTTTTGATTCTTCAACTTAATAAGTCGTATTTCACTAGGTTTATTGTTCAAAATAAAACTTACAGTCACCTAAACTTTTAGGAATTACAATTTGTTTAAACAAATTACCTACTTAAAAATATAATCTCTGCATGGTCTTCTTATACAAAATATGAATTTGAAAATGAGAAATTTTATTTCCATATCAACAAACGTTGATTTTTTTAAACGATTTGAAATTATTTAATAAAACCACGTTTTTTTTTTTTTTTTTTTTTTTTTTTAATACTTCTAACATAAAGACCCACTTCAAGATTGTTTAGATTAAATCTTTTGTTAAATCAAATGGAATGTAATCAAAATATTTATTGAATTTTTACTAGGTAAATCTTTTAAAAAAGAAAGATGTCGATTCTTCAACTTTCTAAGTCGTATTTTACTAAATTGTTCAAAACAAAAGCTAAACTTTTTGGAGACCATTTTGTAAAACGAATTACTTAAAACAAATCTTTGCATGATCTTAATACGAAAAATTAATTTGAAAATGAGAAATTTTATTTCCATATCAATAACCATTTATTTTTAAACGATTTGAAATTACTTAATAACATCATGATTCTTTTTTTTAAACTACTTCTCATCAATATTGTTAAAATCAATCTTTTTTTTTTACAAATGGAATAATATAAACAAAAACCAGAAACAATGTATTTTTACTTGATATGTTTTTAAGAAATATCCGTTCACTCAGGCTGGCGCCTTCACTCACTTTGTAAGCTAGAATACCCAATAATAAACTACTAAAATTATTAAATGAAAGTAACTTTAAGAAATATGGGATAAAATCATAGGTCTGCCGTCTTATAACTATATACTTTCTTTGAAAAGATTATGAGCAAAAAACAGCTATTTTACACAAAATGATACTACAACAAACAAAAAAGAAAACTCTATTTTTGATACTTTATCATAAGCATTATTATGATGAAATATAATCTTAAAATATTTCTTAAAAACATATCAAGTAAAAATACATTGTTTCTGGTTTTTGTTTATATTATTCCATTTGTAAAAAAAAAGATTGATTTTAACAATATTGATGAGAAGTAGTTTAAAAAAAAGAATCATGATGTTATTAAGTAATTTCAAATCGTTTAAAAATAAATGGTTATTGATATGGAAATAAAATTTCTCATTTTCAAATTAATTTTTCGTATTAAGATCATGCAAAGATTTGTTTTAAGTAATTCGTTTTACAAAATGGAATTCCAAAAAGTTTAGCTTTTGTTTTGAACAATTTAGTAAAATACGACTTAGTAAGTTGAAGAATCGACATCTTTCTTTTTTAAAAGATTTACCTAGTAAAAATTCAATAAATATTTTGATTCAATAAATATTTTGATTACATTCCATTTGATTTAACAAAAGATTTAATCTAAACAATCTTGAAGTGGGTCTTTATGTTAGAAGTATTAAAAAAAAAAAAAAAAAGAAACGTGGTTTTATTAAATAATTTCAAATCGTTTAAAAAAAATCAACGTTTGTTGATATGGAAATAAAATTTCTCATTTTCAAATTCATATTTTGTATAAGAAGACCATGCAGAGATTATATTTTTAAGTAGGTAATTTGTTTAAACAAATTGTAATTCCTAAAAGTTTAGGTGACTGTAAGTTTTATTTTGAACAATAAACCTAGTGAAATACGACTTATTAAGTTGAAGAATCAAAATGGTGATTTATTAAGAAATATGTATCATTATGATCATGTATTGTTCTATGGTAGTCCAAAGACTTCAAACAGTTTTTACATGTAATTATATTTTTATACAATTAAAAACATATTCTGTACCCGTTGAAGTGCATTAGTGTGAGTATTATTATATAGACAACAGATGCTAATTCGAATGACGATTCCTGAAATGTACCTACCTACCACTTATTTAAAATATAAAACCAAACATTTGATATGCTTTTGTTGTTACATTATGCAAAAAAATATGTTACACATTTTAGAAATCTTTTATAAAACTTAGATATGGGTTTAAATGATATTTAAGCGCATAGAAAGTATCTGGTTAAAATAAAAATACATAGATTTAAACATATCATTCCATACTAGAAACATTAGGCTTGAAAAAAAAATGATAAGTTAATAAATAACAATTTTTTTTGGTAAGATTATGGAAAATATTGAAAAAGAGTAAACGTTGAACTATTAATTAACTCATTGAGAAAATTGAGGTCAACTGAAGGGTGCATCAGATCTGATTTCCAAACCTGAATTTCATAATCTTTTAGTTTTCTCTGCTGACTTAGTAGCAGTTCAATTACTAAAGATTATACTTTTGTTCAATAAACCCATCTTTTTAGGTTCTAGTATATTAGATTTGTCAAAGACTTTGATGTATGATTTTCATTGCAGCTTCATTTTTAAGTATGTATATCTAAAAATGAAATGGGGATATCAGACCACCTTATTTCATAATCTTTTAGTTTTCTCTGATAGCTTAGTAGCAGTTCAATTACAGAAGATTATACTTTTGTTCAATAAACCCATCTTTTTAGGTTCTAGTATATTAGATTTGTCAAAGACTTTGATGTATGATTTTCATTGCAGCTTCATTTTTAAGTATGTATATCTAAAAATGAAATGGGGATATCAGACCACCTTATTTCATAATCTTTTAGTTTTCTCTGATAGCTTAGTAGCAGTTCAATTACAAAAGATTATACTTTTGTTCAATAAACCCATCTTTTTAGGTTCTAGTATATTAAATTTGTCAAAGACTTTGATGTATGATTTTCATTGCAGCTTAATTTTTAAGTATGTATATTTAAAAATGAAATGGGGATATCAGACCACCTTATTGAATATGGATGTGTAGTTAAAAGTAAAAAAAAAAATAGTTTGAAAATATTTAAAAAAATCTTGATTAATTGACAAACTTACAAAGATATAAAGACGCGGCATTCTTTTCATGATTCACGTAAACAATATAGTCTCTTTTGATAACGCACATGTAAGTAACCGAGTATATACCTACTACGATCTTAACTTTAATAATCGTTTGAGTATTTAATCGTTCAACGCTTATTCATACAATATCGAACTGCTTTATCAACTTATATTTGAACTGTTTGATTATCAAGTGAACACTTGAAACTTGAAACGTTTACTCATATTTTTGTATAGAAAAGTTCCTAATGTATTTATGTGTGTATCGTTCATAATAAAACAATTTTGATTTCTATAGTTCATCTGCGCATTATTATTTTTAAACATTATTTTCTTTACACCATTTGTTTAGGATTCAATCATTTTTCGAAGCACATATATTATCATGATGTATACAACTAACAATATCGGGTGAATACAAATACTTCTCATACAATGACATCAAACTTGAACAATTTCAGTCTTTTAAATTATAAATATTATTATTTTGTAACTTACTTTTTAACCAAACAACCTTTTCACAACCTTAAGTAAAAATTTTTAATGTAGGATCTAAAATTTCGTTTATAATATTCTTATAATTCATATAAGGTATTCCTCGATTCCGTGTCCTACATCTTGGCATGGACCACTTTGAAAACCGCAATTCTGACTACATGGAAAATTTCTCCCCAATTAGTCCCAACTAGTCCTACTTTTTCGGAATTAGTCCCAAAAAGGACTGAAAGATATAAGCGATTTAAATGGTCCATGCCAAAGCAAACCTTCATTTTGGCAGGGACAGGCTATATCTAGTGAACCTAAACACCTAGCCAGGATCTGATTATTCAAAAAAAATCTCCCTTTTTTATGGATCCCGCAATGTCTAGAATCAAAACGAAATGAAGCGCCGTTCAAAAAATATAAAGGAATGATTTGGTCCCTGCCAAAATCAACCTACATCTTGGCGAGGACTTTTGAACCAGGTCACCTAGAGAAAATCTGATTATTGGAAACGAATCGTGTAAATTACTCCCAATTAGTCCTAAAGCCACAAAATTAGTCCCCCTTTAGTTTAGGAGATAATCGGAATTAAAGTTTGGTTTTTATAGTACAGGAGCCGGCTTCCTATTTAGTGACGATGTTTGTAACTTGTTTTATTTTTGCGTGTTTGTGTTAAAATAATGAAGTGTTATTAACGTATAATGTAAAATAAAAGTATAACGTAAAGTAATACGTAACTTTTATGCATTTTCGAAACTCAAAACCTTAATTTTTAAGTCATAAAATAAAAATGATTTCTTAGAGGTATTTTGATCCCGGACTCCTGGACTATATCAAAAACATGTACAGTCGCGTACAAAATAATTTCAAAAGAAGTATGAAATGGTCATGTATAAAATTGAATTTTAAAGTTATATTGCTTTTCTTTCGAAACTATTCATATTTGGAGTATAGATTGATTTTCTTCCTTCAATGGGTTCACTTGAAACTTTGTACCTATACAGTATATAATAATTATTTGTAATTAATTTAAAACCTCTCTTGGGGCTGATCACACTATCAAACTGTACAACTTTCATTACAGGACCAACCTTGAAATCGAAAAAAAATCGGCTGTTTCATACATTTCGATGGAGTACCTACCTACGCATTGTACTTATGTATGGAACAGGTGTTTTTTTTTCTAGTTTGACAAGAAAATAACAACTCAATGTTAAAAAAATAAAAAAAATCCAAGATGGCGGCCAACTTTTTTGTTTGTAGGCCGATTTCGATGAAACTCGGTTTTTGCTACTATTTTGACAAGAATACAGCAATGCAATGTTAAAAATATAAAAAATCCAAGATGGCGACCAACTTTTTTGTTTGTAGGCCGATTTTGATGAAACTCTGTTTTTGCTGCTATTTTGACAAGAATACAGCAATGCAATTTTAAAAATATAAAAAATCCAAGATGGCGGCCAACTTTTTTGCTTGTAGGCCGATTTCGATGAAACTCGGTTTTTGCTACTATTTTGACAAGAATACAGCAATGCAATGTTAAAAATATAAAAAATCCAAGATGGCGGCCAACTTTTTTGTTTGTAGGCCGATTTCGATGAAACTCGGTTTTTGCTACTATTTTGACAAGAATACAGCAATGCAATTTTAAAAATATAAAAATCCAAGATGGCGGCCAACTTTTTTGTTTGTAGGCCGATTTCGATGAAACTCTGTTTTTGCTACTATTTTGACAAGAATACAGCAATGCAATTTTAAAAATATAAAAAATCCAAGATGGCGGCCAACTTTTTTGTTTGTAGGCCGATTTCGATGAAACTCGGTTTTTGCTACTATTTTGACAAGAATACAGCAATGCAATGTTTAAAATATAAAAATCCAAGATGGCGGCCAACTTTTTTGTTTGTAGGTCGATTTCGATGAAACTCGGTTTTTGCTACTATTTTGACAAGAATACAGCAATGCAATTTTAAAAATATAAAAAATCCAAGATGGCGGCCAACTTTTTGTTTATGGGCCGATTTCGATGAAACTCAGTTTTTGCTACTATTTTGACTAGAAGACAGCAACGCAATGTTAAAAATATAAAAATCCAAGATGGCGGCCAACTTTATTGTTTGTGGACCGATTTTGATGAATCTCGGTTTCAGGTACTATTTTGACTAGAAAATAATAATGAAATATTAAAAAATAAAAAGCCAAGATGGCGTCTTACTTTTTTGTTTGTGAGCCGATTGATTAAACCATTTCAACAACAGGGGCAGCAACAACTAACATGATCATTCTGGAAAGAGCCCAGCGTTCCGTTCTCAAAGTAATGCTAAAAAAACCTCTTATGTACTCGACCAGTGAACTATTTAGGGAGCGCGGATTGCTATCTGTTCGGAGACTTTTTGTTTTACGTGTTACTGTCAAAGTCCATCGCTCAATAAAAAGTCGCAAGGGGGATGAAGAAAGTCGTAATTTAAAGAGGGTATTTAAATTGCCAGTGCCCAGGACAAAAACTAGCTTTGCTAGAAGACAGAGTGCCTCCCTCCATCCATATCTTTACAATAAAGTCAACCATTCCTGTAATATTAAACAGTGCTCAGTATTCGAATTAAAGTGCAAAGTAAAAAAATGGATTACAGATTTTTCTTATAGGGACATCGAAGATTTACTCAGAGTCGTCAGTTGACCTTTATACTGGTAACAATCTCAAAACATACTTCAGGGCTGGCACCGCCAACACAAAACTCATACTCACACTACTACATCATACACACCACTCCACACTCACCCTTTCACAGTCCAAAAACCCTTCAACTATGTCTTAACATTGTGTCATAATTTAAAGAAGTTTTTTTTTTGTTGTTGTTTTCTGTATTCTGCAATGATTCAATATTTTATTACTACATTCTTCTTTTTATTAGTGGTCGCTTAAGCATTGTAACTGTGTATGTAAAATGATTACCTACAGGACAGGCTACGCCTAGTGTAGGGATCATTGCAAATATTCTTTGAAATGACCTCATTCAATGTTAGTGTAACTTTATGAATCTGAAGCTTATCAACTGACTCTTTTTGTTAACATTGTGTCAATAAATATATTTTATTTTAATAATATTTTAAAAAGGTACTATTTTGACTAGAAAATAATAATGAAATATTAAAAAATAAAAAGCCAAGATGGCGTCTTACTTTTTTGTTTGTGAGCCGATTGATTAAACCATTTCCGTATAAAAATCAGCTGTTTCATTTTGACAGAGTAAGGTATTGGACTTTTATGTATTTGTCCATCATTATGTATTTAATTGTACTTAAAAAAAAAACCTTAAAAAGCTTTTGTATGGAACAGCTGTTTTTTTTTCACCGTAGAAGTCTCATAGTGAAAGTGGTTGAGAAAGATGGTTCGAAACCAGCGGCTTCAAAACCAATAAAAATTCAGTTCGTATAAGTTTTTTCATTATAATTAGAAATACAATAATATGTAGGTACATGACACTTTTTGATAAGATGACGTTTTTTTATAATAATTGTACATTTACAGATACTTGTCACTAAAGTGTAAAAACGTGTGATTTACCTTTTTTATTACTTTTTAAATTTGAGCTTTGTGCATTCACAATGCTATTTTATACAATACTAAATAATATACTAGAAAAAATACGACTCGCATTAGATCAATACTTTTTTTTCTAGTATATTATTTAGTATTGTATTAAAATAGCACTGTGAATGCAAAAATCTCAAATTTAAAAATTATATAGTTAGCTATTTCATCTTAATCGATTCTAAAACCACTCTAAAATAAAAATAAATAAACCGACCAAATAACTAAAGAACGAAAAAAAAAACACCTGCCAAGTGCCAATTCAGTGTTGCCGTTTTCCCGTAAAATGTTGTCATAGACGAAAGTTGAATATTAAACCTAATTTAAAAAAAAATGCAAAATGCCAAGTTCACATACATGTAAAATGGGGTGAAAAAAAGCTAAATTTGAATAAACAAAATAGCAACACTGCCTTTCATGCCTATAGTGCTGACAACTGTACTTTTTGGTACGTTCTGGCAACACTGTTGACAATCGTGTCGTGTCATTGTTTGTTCGTAGGAAAACGCCCTTACAATCCCTCCCTCTTAGCCTAGCATGACCACCGAAACGTGATATGGTACCTAGTGATTTATCACGTTTAACTGGAGGGAGGAAGGGCTGCCCCCCTAGCAAGACCGACAATACACGATATATATCGTTTTGTCGACACTCGACTGTCAAATTCCATTGTTTTATGGCAGTTAAACGTGATTAAGCTCTATATCATATTATCGCGTTTCGATGGTCATGCTAGGGGGGCATGAGCATATTACACTATCATATATTATTTATCGGATGCTATCTCCGACGAAGATAGTAAACATATATCTCGGATGATATATACATGATAGTGTAATATGGGCCTAAAACTTTATTCCGTTCCGCAATGCGCAGTGTTCCGATTGTTAAAACTTATGTTCACAGATACTGTTTGTGCATTCCTCAATTTACGAAAGTTCGTGCTTTTAATGTTTTACAATCGGAACACTGCGCATTACGGAACGGAATAGTTTTATGTAATTAATTTTTACTGTACGCTTTTGTACATGACTGTACTTATATGAAAAAACGGAATTTCTCCTAAACTAAAGGGGGACTAATTTTGTGGCTTTAGGACTAATTGGGAGTAATTTACACGAATCGTTTCCAATAATCAGATTTTCTCTAGGTGACCTGGTTCAAAAGTCCTCGCCAAGATGTAGGTTGATTTTGGCAGGGACCAAATCATTCCTTTATATTTTTTGAACGGCGCTTCATTTCGTTTTGATTCTAGGCATTGCGGGATCCATAAAAAAGGGAGATTTTTTTTGAATAATCAGATCCTGGCTAGGTGTTTAGGTTCACTAGATATAGCCTGTCCCTGCCAAAATGAAGGTTTGCTTTGGCATGGACCATTTAAATCGCTTATATCTTTCAGTCCTTTTTGGGACTAATTCCGAAAAAGTAGGACTAGTTGGGACTAATTGGGGAGAAATTTTCCATGTAGTCAGAATTGCGGTTTTCAAAGTGGTCCATGCCAAGATGTAGGACACCTCGATTCCAATAAATCCCTCTATTTATTTCTACCCAAGATACCTACGTGTATTTTTTCTTTCTTTCTTTGTTAAGTTATAAAATGGGAATGGTTAAGGAATTGAAAGATATGTGTATTCTTTCTTTCTTTCTTTGTTAAGTAATAAAATGGGCATGGTGGTTTTATAAGCATTACGAACACTCTTCTATTCGACAAAACTGCTATTTCTTTGGGAATAAACTCATTTAGTTCGATTTTGAATCCTTGAACATCTACTATAGCATTCATGAATGTTTTCAGATCAATGAGGATAAGGCCGGAGTAGTTGTATTAGTTGATAATTTTTCTGATCATTCAATTTCAATCTAGTCACACGTCAATTGGATCAGTTTTTTGCAATAATTGTAGTAAATGGATATTCAAAATGAATCATGTAAAACGTGTTCTCTATAAGTAGGTAGGTAACAAAATGAATAAAAACTTCTAATGTGTATTTTCTTTAATGAGTGACTAAAACAATTAACAAATATAAAATAACTTAAGTATAACTTAAATAATACAAAATCACTTTTACAATCAATTAGCAATTGGGTATTATAATGTACCTATCGTTTGGTATCATTGTAAGACAAACAAATGTTATTTATCTTTGAGTAAAGATGACATGCTTTTTGAATCAAAAACGATACATTTCAGCAAGCTCTATTATTTTAATAAACCAACAAGTTTTTATAATTATCTAATCTTAATTTTCTAGTTACACGTTTGTTCACATCTTTGGTTTTAGTCGTAGTTTTATTGTTTACTTGCATTTTTGAATGTAAACCACAAATTCAGAAAAAAACTTATTAGAGATTTTATAAAAGCAATTTCATCAAAGTCTGTTAATAACTCAATTTCAACTTCGGTAATCTTTAACATAGCACTCCAGCTTAAACCAGGAGCATAAAATATCATAAGGTAATTCAATAAAAGATAATCCCTGCAATGGATTGATATTCATATCTAAACTAATTATATTCTTAAGACTCCATCCGCTATCTTTTTTCTCAAATTCACGAACTTTATCAGATAATGTTTCTTTTAAGGAATTGAAAGATAATAATATTTCGAGTTCATTGGATTCATTGAGAATATAGTTTTCAGTATGGAAGTTGAAAACATTGTGTAAATTTTTGTTTTGGTGCACGAAGTTAGCATGCAGTATGAAGTTTACTTTAAAAGTTTTCAAATGTGATATATCACCAAGGATTAAAGTATTTAGATCATCTTTTATTGAATTAACAAATGTTTCAACTGTTTTCAGTTCTTTGGACTCTGCTAAAGAAGTTATTCTATATGCATGAATTCTTTTATCAAAATCAGTTTCGAGCATAGTTACATTTGGTAAGTTACAATGAGAACGAAACACATTATTTTTATGAGTCTTACTTTTATAGTAATTAGATAAATATATTTTTTTAATGGAGATGTTACAAATTGAACACATTACCATCTCGCTTTCATAAAAAGTTGAAACCTTTTCATCTCCTCCTCTAGAAGTAGATGGTTCATCGATACATCGTCTTTTCTCAATGTTTTCAATGATATTATCAGCTCGCCGTTTAAATCCCCCACTATATTGTATGTCAATACTGTTGACATAAATAAAATATAAGAACAAGTAAAAAATATATAACATTCAATTCTTAAAAATATAACATGAAACTTACGTCTTTTCAATTTCTTCATATAGTTCTATTAGTGGTTTGTCAAAGTATGAGTCAAAAGTTTCATCAGTTTCCACTTTTTCGCATATTTCATATAAATATTCATCATCGATTGAAGATGTTAAAAAAGCACTGATATAATTTGCATCAGACATTTCAAGACTCAAACAATACACAGGTTCAGGTAGAAGTTTACAACTCAGAGAATTGATATCTAGTAACTTTAAACATTTTAACTGTTTTCTATTTATACGAAGAAGTATCTACATTAAGAATAATTAAGCTAATTATAAGTAACATCCTGCACCGTTAAATAATGTTTTTGTTGTAAGGTTATTTTTGTCATTGAAGACTAATGCTCAAGACGACCAAGTACCAACCAATATGGATTTATTATCTAAACATAATGATCAATCTTTATGTTTAAATGTATATTTCTTGCAATCAGTTGATGATGATGCAATTTCTTTTGTTATATCATAAATTAACTGACGAGTTCGTTGGTGGTGTTTAGTCTTCGGTTTGTTGTAGTACTTCACTCTTACTTCAGCATGTTTCCAGTGATCTGTTGATGGGACGTTTGCCAATTTTTTCAGGTCATAGATGTCGATTTTTATTAGATGAGTTGCTGTTGATCCATCATCTGAATTAGTAGATATGTAAGACATCCCGTCATTTGTTGCAGAATTTGTCAAGAAAAAAGCTAAACTACAATCGTCTACTGTGGGGCGGCCACAGTAGACGATTGTAGTTTAGCTTTTTTCTTCTTGGAAAGCTCTTGAAAAAACTCGTTTAGAGATTCGTTGTCCGGTTCGTTTCTCTTCTGGATAGTATATGGAGTCGAAGATGCACCCTCGTCATCATCAGATGTTGGATAGTAATAATGTTTGTATGTGTTTTCCTCGTAGTCAATGGTGGTGTTGTCACCAAAACAAGATGTAAGCTATAACAATGAATACAAAGAATAGTAAGTACAACAATCAATATAAATCAGCATTATGGAATACCCTGGGGGTTGATACTTACAAACAAGTCGCAAAATCAGAAACAAGTTTAGAGAAAGTATGTAAAATATAATACTTACATCCATATTGGTTGTCTTGAGTTGACTTGAGCAGTGGTCTACGTTTTCGATGGCACTGGATAGCACTTTGTTAGGAAATGCTACGATGCGACCGTTCTTATACTAGTTCAGATCATTATATATTGTGTTTGTCAATCATTGATAAAATGTAGTTATACAAGTAAATAAAACTTGTTATGATACTGGAAGCAAATAAATGATAAAATAATGAACAAAGTTATTAAGATTCTAGAAACAAAATTAGTGAAAGTAGTTGATAAAGCTGTAATGCTGTAATAGTATGACTAATATTTAATAAATTAAATAAATGGACAAAGTAATTATGTTTGCGGAATCAAATAGTTAAAGTAGTTGCTAAAGCATTTCGATATTGAATGAGTAAACCGTTAAAACAAAGAAATATGGCGCTTGCAAGATAACGAGTACTTTGTATGAAAAAACATAGGTTAAAAAAGGTATGTGGTTTAACTTGGTCATATGTAGTTGATAAGTTTAGGTGTATTAAATAATAGCGAATGTATCGCGAGAATGGGTGATGAAGAGCAGTACCCTTATCTATCGAGCAAAACAGTAGAAGGCACTGTGAAAATTTCCCTTACAAAGTACTGTATCGAATGTTTTTACACGTGTTATTTTTTGGATAGCTGCTAGGGTTACTGATTCGAAATATAATAATAGTACCTATGTTAAGAATTAAAAGTAGCATGGTTATGGAAGATTAGTAAATGAGGAGCATCGGGAAGGTGATTTGGGATCATGTAATTAGGAGAAACATCAACACATGAAGTCGAGTGTGTCATTAGCGTCGAGGTGTCATTAACAGGGTTCATTAGTTAATCAACTAGGAGTGAATTTAACAAAAGCGTATCTCGGAAACGGTTAGAGATATCGCTCCGGGACCCAGCGCAATCGATTCAAATGGGGGGTTTTCACTTTTTTTTTTTTTTTTTTTTTTTTTTTTTTTTTTTAGGATTCGTGGACCCTCAAGTCGAGAGTTGGAACACCTGGAGTTCAGGCCCAAAACCGGTGTTTTAACTCTCGAATCCCTACTACTGATATCCGGTCCAATGCTCTGACCGCTGAGCTACCGAGTCACTAGTGACATCGCCGAATTTCTTCTAGTATATCCAACTCTTACGCTGCAAGCCAGCGTTATTCCATCAATGTGAGGAACTCCTCGACATTCAATTGAAATATCTTTCCAGATATTTTGACAAGTGATAAAGATGAAATATTAGCCAAATAATTTTTAATTTTTAGATTTTTGCATTCACAATGCTATTTTTATACAATACTAAATAATATACTAGAAAAAATACGACTCGCACCAGGGGCCTTACTATGAGCTCTTATAGCAGGGCTTATATTGAACTGCTTTACTTTTTCGTACTATGACCTCAACGGTTAGTATGAAAGCAGGCCATAAGCAGTCCTGTTTACGGCCTGCTTTTGAACTGAACGGTTTCTTATTTGCTGATGGTAAGCCCCCTGATCAATACTCAGACGGGAGTATTGATCTGGTGCGAGTCGTATTTTTTCTAGTATATTTTTTAGTATTGTATAAAAAAAATCATATTATTATTTTCTTTATTCTTCAAACTTGTGCTATCAAAAAAATATATAAAACAGTTCTCTTCGAAAAAGTTTACCAACCCCATTTGCAAATAATAAAAATAGCCACCGAACTAAACCCGACAAAATGGCGCCAAAAACTCCAGCTGTCACTTCACTTCTTCATCTTATTTTTGTCATGGCCATCTACTCCTCTTCTGGGAGTAATTTTTGCCAGTGTCAAGTGTTAAATAATTCAGTGGTATTGTTTCAGTTTACATTGGCGTATAGTTTGCAGACTCACCATGGAATTAGAAGGTTTTGATTATGTCAAAAAATTGTTAGTAAATAGTGAGAAATAGTGAACCATAGCATATAAATAGTGATACTATGGTTTCGAAGATATTTGTGTATCTTAGTGAGGCTGCTATCTTGACGTCAAGATAGCAGACACATTAAGAAATACAGTTCGTATCAATATGATTTATATGCCGAAAAATTGTTAGAAAAATTGTGAATCGTATACGCAAAATTTCAATAATATTGCTTCAATACAAGCCGAGATATTACGGTCTCAAAGTGGGCTGCTAACTTGACGTTTCTGTCGATGGCGATTCCAGAGAAACGGGTACAAGTTTTAAACAAATAAATATATCAAAAAATTGTTAGTGAAATTGTGATTCTTACGATATAAATAAAAAAAGAATTATATATTTTCTACACATTTTGACGACCTCCGTGGTCGAGTGGTTTGTACGCCGGTTTTCAAGGCGTCACCATCTCTTGAGGTCCCGGGTTCGATCCCCAGCTGGGTCATTGTAGAAAATGAACTTTTCTATATTGTCTCAGGTCTGGGTGTTTGTGATACCACCGTTGTCTCTGATTTCCATAACACAAGTGCTTTAGCTACTTACTTTGGGATCGGAGGAGCAATGTATGTGATGTTGTCAAATATTTATTTATTATTATTATTATTACATAATACTCTGAAAATAGGCTGTCAATCAATATTGAACTTTGCTCCACAGTAATAAGGTTTAAACTTGATTGCAATCATGAGGTGAGTACTATCAAGCAAAAAGTGAATAGTACTGTAGCCCGCGGAAATCTAAATCACCAAAAAGGTTACCGCTTGTCTTTTTGTTATTGTTATAGATTTTGCAATATTGTATAATAAAACCGAAGTCTTAAAGATCGTAACCCGCCGTAACCATAGTTTGAGAAATACCCATTTAATCTTCAAATTTTTGTAATAGAAAGATAAGTAAATGCGTTTTGTTTAATTTTTGCAATTTTTGTTTATGGACCAAATGAGTCTTAAAATCTAAACCGGCCACAGTAAAAGTCTTAAAATTGGTCTATGGTTTGTTCAGAGGGCCTATTTTTAGTATAAAGGAGTTGTTCCATTTTTGTATGGAGGCTAGGCCCATTTGGGTGACCCGTGGCCTACAGTCATAAAATTATATTTTATGGAAAGAGAACAAAATAAGGAATCTGTCCATGTATAAATATATATTTTTTAAACCTGCAAACATTTTTATTTTATTTTTAAAGTTGGATAGTTTAAGTTAATAAAACAGCAACCCAAAACGTTTTTCTACCGTGGCAACATCGATTTTTTACTGTCAAATGTCATATTGATACTGTCAGATGTAAAATAAAATGACAAATGACATATCAACAGCCAAGAAGTGGACCATACACAGAGTCTTTTTGAGGAGCTCATGATTTCTTCACCTGCTGTACAGTCGGCAGAACAGTCAAGAACCACATGCAGTGACTTTTCACCTCAACCTCAAATTTTAGGTGCTAATAAACTGAAGAAATATATTAAAATAAGTAAATTAATTAAAAAAACAGGAAAACTAATTAGGAAAAATAATTGTTTTTCTAAAAACATTGCTTTAAGAAAAGAACGAATTAGCCTCTTGGATTCATTGGAAATTTATAGTAGTAAATTAACTGAAAGCAGGCAAATGTATGACCGGGACACTAACAAATTGCAATTGAAAATCATTCAGTTGCATGAGTCACTTGAACTTGTGCAAAAGAAGTACTCTCTTGCGCAGAAACAAATTGATGAGCACATCAAATCTGCCACAGAGTTAGTGGAACTCTGCAATTACAATGCGGACCGGTATGATTCTTTAGTAAATAGTCAACCTATTGTTGAATCTTCAGTTCTTCACAATAACGATTCTAATATTAATAAAATTAGCCAATCTACACAGAGCCCCTGTCATTCATCATCCTGCATAGAAACATTACAAAGTAGCTACAGTAAATGCACTTTCAAACCAGCATTATCTTGTAACTCAAAGGAGGCTAAAACAATTATGTTTTCAGATAAATTAGGTCAGGGACTAGGTTTAGCTCTAAGAGATAAGCTCTCTAAAAAACTTATTAATATTTGTACTCCTGGTTTATCTTTTAACCAAATTGTACAAAATATTGATAAGTCACATATTGATGACGCTACAACAGTAGTAATATTATGTGGGGACAGTTCCCATATTACAAAAAGGGACATTCTTAAAAATATTAATATTCTATTAACATTACAGACTGAAACAAGATGTAAAATAATAATTAGCGCTTTCCCTTATGCAAGTAACTTAAACTGGGATCAAAATAAGCGCATTTTTGATTTAAATTTGTATATATATAATTTGATTTGTCGTCACAGTGACGTTATTTTATACTTTGACGTTAATAAATTTATTAACACTTTTACATTGACTCCAGATAGTATGTATCTGCCGAAAAAATGTAGGATGCAAATAGCTAATTTGTTAGCTTACAATTTACAGGTCTCTGTTACAGCTGTAACTAAGGCCATAAAACCGAGTATTAGTACTTCATCTACTACTCCGCATATTGTTTCAAATAAAACAGTGACAAACTCAGATTTAAACTGAGGCACAAGACAACAGCCAGGCCTAATAATTGTATTAATATAATTAGTCAAAATATTCAGGGCCTGTCTGGCAAAGATCTAGAATTAGAATTATTTGTTGAATGTAATAATATTCAAATCATTTGCATTACAGAACACTGGCTAAAGCATGGTGATATGTCATTTTATCTAAATAATTTTCAACTAGCAAGTGCGATGGTTAGGCAAACAACTATTCGTGGCGGTTCTGTAATTTTTGTGAATAATAATATAAAGTATAAAGAAAGAAAGGATATTGTGAAACTTACATCAGAGCGCCATGTGGAGTTGTCTTGTATAGAATTAGATAGCATGATAATTGTGTCTGTATACCGCCCCCCTAAAGGTACCTATGAAATCTTTGAATCTGTCATGGAAGATGTTCTAAAAAAATTAAAGTTAAAAAATAAACCAGTAGTAATTTGTGGCGATTTTAATATTGATATTCTTGAGAACAATTCTTCGACCACTCGTTTTCTGGCATTATTTAAAAGTTTTAATTTACTTAATAAATTTTTAGAACCCACACGGGTGACTGAACACTCCGCCACTTGCATAGATAATGTTTTTTCAGAATATGATCCGGAAAACAAATTTGTTTTTAGTAATATTTCATCAGACCATTACGGTTTGAAAGTCTCATATGCTGTGAACGTCATAGATACGCCTAAGACTGTAGAATGCAGACCTATCACAAAAAAGGGATTGGACAATTTTAAAAACAACATTGATGAACAAATTTCTTTAATGCCATGGAATTCGGATAATCCTGATGTTTTGTACGGGAACCTCTTTCATTTAGTTACTTATGAGTTTGATAAAACATTTAAAACAAAGACAATTAAATGTACTCAGAAGTTACGGTTCTGCGATTGGGCTACGACAGGTATTTATAAAAGTAGAAACAGACTTTATGAACTATACAAACTTAGAGAAACGAACCAAAGCCCAGGTTTTTTAGAACATGTTAAAAAATACTCGAAGACTTTCAAAATACTATGTGCAGTTGCAAAGTCTAACTGCATTAAAAAGCAAATTAAAAACTCGAGTAACAAAACTAAAACAACCTGGGATGTCATAAATCGTGAAACTGGTAAAACTAAAGCACGGGAAAATAGCCTAACGCTTAAAATTAATAATGAATTAATAAACACAGATAAAGAAATTGCTAATATTTTCGATAAGTTCTTTGTAAACATACCAGTAGAAACTACATCAAATTTGGATTCCTCACCAGCGGCTGCTGTATCTGTGCTAAAGGGACATGTGGCTGAAAGTGATTCATTGTTTAATTTTAAATGTATTAATGCTTTAGATATTATTAAAGCTTTCAATTCTCTAAAAATGAAAAGCTCCACTGATTTATGGGGCATATCAGTTAAGGTTATTAAAAATATTGTGTATACTATTGCCCCTTATCTTGCTGACGTTTTTAATCAGTGTATTGATCAAGGAATATTTCCTGATCTTATGAAGTTTAGCAAGGTAGTACCATTGTTTAAATCAGGAGATAAAGAAGACCCTAGCAATTACAGACCAATATCGATATTACCTGCCCTAAGCAAGATTTTTGAAAAAATAATACTTGAGCAATTATTATGTCATTTTAATGTAAATAAACTTTTGCACAACAAACAATTTGGTTTTACGAAAGGTCGTTCCACAACTGATGCTGGGGTTGCGCTTTTGAAGCATGTCTTTGAGGCTTGGGAGGGGTCTCAGAATGCCCTTGGCATTTTCTGCGACCTGTCCAAGGCTTTTGATTGCGTGGACCATTGCACGCTGCTGTTGAAGCTGAATCATTACGGTGTAAAAAATAATGCTCAAAAATTAATACTGTCGTATCTCAGTTCCAGGACTCAAACAGTTAATATCAATGGAATAAGTTCGTCAGGTTCTCATGTAAAAATGGGCGTTCCGCAAGGCTCCATTTTGGGCCCTTTCTTATTTTTAATATATATAAATGATTTACCCTTTTTTGCAGAAAAATTCTGTGATATTGTTTTGTTCGCAGATGATACTTCTTTAATATTCAAAGTTGACAGGAATAAAACTGATTTTGACGATGTGAACAAGGCACTCTCGCAGGTTCTTGCTTGGTTTAATGTTAATAATCTCCAGCTTAATGCTAAGAAAACAAAATGTGTTAAATTCGCTTTACCTAATGTACAGGCGAATCCCACTGAAATTGTTATCAATAATGAGAAATTAGATTTGCTCGATTCAACAGTTTTCTTGGGTGTTACTCTTGACAGTAAACTTCAATGGAATATGCATATCGCAGCTCTGGCTGGCAAGCTTAGCTCTGCTGCCTATGCCATTAGAAAAGTTAGACAGTTAACAGATGAAGAAACTGCCAGATTAGTGTATTTCAGTTATTTTCATAGCATTATGTCATACTGTATTCTTTTATGGGGGATAGCAGCCGATATAAATACTATTTTTGTTTTACAAAAACGAGCAATAAGAGCTATTTATCAACTAAGTTCTAGAACATCTCTTAGGGATAGATTCAAAGAGATTGGTATATTGACAGCAGCATCTCAATTTATATTAAACTGCATACTTTTCGTGCGTCGCAATATTAACTTATATACAAAACATAGTGATTGGCACAATCGGAATACCAGAAATAAAGACAAACTTGTAATGCCTCAGTATAGATTAGAAAAAGTCCGTGGTTCTTTCATAGGTCTTGGTATAAAGTTTTATAATAAAATTCCAAGTAATATTTTGGATTTACCATTTGTAAACTTTAAGTCTCATGTAAAAAATTGTCTTCACAAAAAAGGATACTATACCGTTAAAGATTATTTAATTGATAAAACAGCCTGGTCGTAGATTTTTCTATTCTATGTGAAAATTGAGGGAATTGTCCTACCTACTTAAAACTTATTGTAAGCTTTTTGACTCGACGACGCCTTAATGCGAGTAGCTTTAGTATGTCATGCTCACTTTAAACATTTCTGCGGTGGTGTCGTGTGGGGCGGGTCGTTACGTTCCCTCAAATATGGTTGAGCGAAGCGATGGCTGGTCCATGCGTCATGCTCGTGAACGGGTGCTGCCAGTGGGAATGGGTCTGCTTCTGTCTGCTTGTACTAAGGGCGTCGTATATTTATATATATTTTTTTCTCTGTTTGATGTTATCAATATGTATGGCACTTCTTACTCAAAACATAAAACTAATAGGCAAGTAAACCTTGTTTTGATTTCTCTTTTTTTTTTTATTGCAATCATTTTGCTTTCTATAGTCAGTAGTTTTTGTAAGTAAAGGCCTATGAAAAGCTTTTGGATATTAGTTTTCAATTCAGTGCCTTAGGATGGGTAGCCTAAGTATGTCATGCTCTCTTTAATCATTTCTGCGGTGGTGTCGTGTGGGGCGGGTCGTTACGTTCCCTCAAATATGGTTGAGCGAAGCGATGGCTGGTCCACGCGTCATGCTCGTGAACGGGTGCTGCCAGTGGGAATGGGTCTGCTTCTGAGTACCTATCTAAACGCATATTGAATTGTAAGAATTGCGTTTTTTATTGTTATATTTTATGTCTTGTCTCAAGTATTTTTTGGTAAATTTTGCCTACTTAGGTGCACTTTCGAGTAGCAGACATAGTGATTACTGATTTCTCAACTAGTTGAAAGTTATTTACTCTCACAATTACCTATCCAATATGTAGTAGGTATTTAATTTCAACCTACCTACCCATTGTGTACAAACTTTTGTTAATTATTGTGATGGAAAATGACCTCACTTTAAATGTGGAGCTCATTTTTCAATGTTGACGACTCTGTATGAAATATACAGGGAGAAAAAAGCAGCCCTTGACGAGTTTCTTGCCGGTTCTTCTCGTTACAAGGTCTCCCGCTCAGGGTTTGCGAACCGATGGCGTAGCTTCTTTGACATTCACAAGTGCTTGTAACAGCCTAGACTGAATAAATGATTTTTTGATTTTTTTTTTTTTTTTTTTTTTTTTTTGAATGTAGTGATTTTATTAGAAATAAAAATGCAAAGGAATATCCCTTAACAGCCGACAGCCGCACAAAATCGATTTTCAGGATTAAATCAACAATAAAAACTTGTAACAAGCATTAGAATTTATTGATATACTCTGGAGAGTAAAATTAATAGTAAGACATTTTAAAGCGAAAACATTAAGAAATACACGATTAAGAGCACCTTTATTCGAGTTTTTAAATATTTTTTTATTTATGTTTGCAGGCATTAATATTTTTTTCTTTTTAGAAACCTTGTCCCACGAAAGAAATCTACGAGAAAAAAAATATTATGGGTGTAGGAAAATTTTAAAAAAGTGAACCCAGGAAAGAACGACTCCTTTGAAACGGTAACTCCAAAATGTAAATTATTATCAAAATGGCCGGACTACATCTGGTCTAAGAATGTATTGCCTACTTGAAAAAAAAGATTAAAGAAGAAGTTTTTTTATCAATAAATACGTTAGAAAATGTCATTTTTAATGTTTGTCTGTTGTTTCCACCACCCAGTTGCGAATCACCCCAGTTTACCGGCATACTGTGGTTGTACGAACCTGCCCGGACCAGAGAGAATATCGAAAAAAATCCTATACTTATGGAGCCCCTAGACGATCAAGCATTTCTTGTCAATCATTTACATTGCATTTACCATATGGGGGCGTGGCCTACTTTTGATTGGCCACGGTAATCTATCTATTCTGTGGTGCTTGTCAAGCATCGCTCCTAGACGATCAAAATGTGATTGACAAGCAATGCAATGTAAATGATCGACAAGCAATTTTGATCGTTTAGGAGGTCCATTAATTACAAATCTTATGGACTCCCTAAACGATCAAGCAATTCCCGTCAAGCACGTAAATTTTTCTGCTTGTCAATCACATTTTGATCGTCTAGGAGCTGTTTGACATCAAGCACAACTACGTGCTGGATACGTGCTTGATGAAAATTTGCAATGATTGTCAAGCACTGCTTGATCGTTTAGCTACATGCTTGAAGGTGTTACCAGTACAAAACTTCCATTCAGGATAAAAGGAAAGCAATTTGCAATGATTGTCAAGCACTGCTTGATCGTTTAGCTACATGCTTGATGGTGTTACCAGAACAAAACTTCCATTCAGGATAAAATGAGAGCAAAAAAGCAAAATGGGTCAGAGGGCCTAGTACGAGTTGTGTTTCTCACCTCACTTTGCGAATAGTATCGGGTGAAAGAGAGATAATCATACGAGTGAGTAAAAGAGTGATAGAGAGAAGACGATAGTTAACTATTCGCAAAGTGAAGTGAGTACAAAAAACCAACTCATACTAGGCCCTCTGTTTTTTTTTTAATGTTGATTATTTTTTTACTCGGTACGGAACGGAGAAGGTACTTTTATGCGTTTAGGCACACCGCTGCGTTAAGCGGGTAACCCGCCGCGCGGGTACACGGTGCGGGCGCGGAAATATAGATGCCTGGTTTTTTGACGGACTGATGCTTTCAGTGTATGAGTAAGCTCTAAACAAACAAACGTTTTTGTTTGTTTGTGCGCAAACGCATGTTGCCACTTATCTCGGGGCTCTATCGCCTAATTTCAATGTTGGTTTCATTTGACAGATTTCATGATACTAGGCTATTTATCATTTAACTAATTTCACATGCTAGGACCACAGATAAATATCTAGGACTCGCCTCCATAGCCGCGCACCGAGTCCTCTAGAAAATCGAAACTTATTTTTTTAAATGTAAATTCAAAACCATGTCAACGCGCCACTGCGACAACGGCCAGTACGCGGGCACAGACACCACAGTACTTTACCAACCTGTATTGATCGTCGGAAAAATGGTTATCGATTCCACAAAATCAATATCGATGTCGTAGAATCGGATTTTTTAGGTGGTTATTTAACACGTCGCTAGTCTTGGGGCATTTTGATGTAAGTTGTTCTATAATACGTCACGTTCGTTGTCAGAATTTAATTCTTTTCCCCGCAAATTGCTAATGCGCCTGGAGGCCATTTTTTAACTTTAGAAAGGAAAAACCATAAACTTAATATTCCAAGTATAAATAAGTTTATGGGAAAAACAATTGTAATTTTTTATAGTCTTAAACCCTGTCTTATTGAAAATAATAATTTAATAATTAATATACCTTCCAAAATTTTTTATTAGATTTTTTGTTACATGTTGCGGAACTTGCGGATGACATTCATCTGAATTTTAATGGGACAAGGTTCCTGTGCATCAGCAATTTGCGGGGATTATACTACAAACTACAACACGATTTTCAATTATTTTTAGATAGAAATAAAGTTATGCGATGTTCATCTTGGACAATTTATACGTAATTAAACCAACTCCTTTTTTAAATCACTTAGGCTCGTATTATAGAATTAAACTCAAATTAAAATCTCTGCTTGAGTACAGATAGAAAGGGATGGTGCTATTCATCGCATATAGCGCCATCCCTTTCTAACTGTACTCAAGCAGAGATCCGAGTTTGAGTTTGATTCTATAATACGAGCCTAAATCAGGACACATTTTTTTGAATAAGTTTTGTTTATTGCCGCCACGATTTTTCTCATTAACACACTTATCGTTTGACTGGTAGAGAATGAACTTGAGCATTAAATCCGCCATTTGCTGTTTTTATTTTAAGCAATAAAGATTAAATAAAATAAAATAAATATTCTGGAAAATAGGAAGCCTTACAAATGGCAGCACTGTGCGTCTCAAATATTCTCGACCGAAACAATACCACTGAACCGACTCGCACCAGATCAATACTCAGACGGGAATCAAACCCGCGACCTTTGGATATCCGGTCCAATGCTCTGACCGCTGAGCTACCGAGTCACTAGTGACATCGCCGAATTTCTTCTAGTATATCCAACTCTTACGCTGCAAGCCAGCGTTATTCCATCAATGTGAGGAACTCCTCGACATTCAATTGAAATATCTTTCCAGATATTTTGACAAGTGATAAAGATGAAATATTAGCCAAATAATTTTTAATTTTTAGATTTTTGCATTCACAATGCTATTTTTATACAATACTAAATAATATACTAGAAAAAATACGACTCGCACCAGGGGCCTTACTATGAGCTCTTATAGCAGGGCTTATATTGAACTGCTTTACTTTTTCGTACTATGACCTCAACGGTTAGTATGAAAGCAGGCCATAAGCAGTCCTGTTTACGGCCTGCTTTTGAACTGAACGGTTTCTTATTTGCTGATGGTAAGCCCCCTGATCAATACTCAGACGGGAGTATTGATCTGGTGCGAGTCGTATTTTTTCTAGTATATTTTTTAGTATTGTATAAAAAAAATCATATTATTATTTTCTTTATTCTTCAAACTTGTGCTATCAAAAAAATATATAAAACAGTTCTCTTCGAAAAAGTTTACCAACCCCATTTGCAAATAATAAAAATAGCCACCGAACTAAACCCGACAAAATGGCGCCAAAAACTCCAGCTGTCACTTCACTTCTTCATCTTATTTTTGTCATGGCCATCTACTCCTCTTCTGGGAGTAATTTTTGCCAGTGTCAAGTGTTAAATAATTCAGTGGTATTGTTTCAGTTTACATTGGCGTATAGTTTGCAGACTCACCATGGAATTAGAAGGTTTTGATTATGTCAAAAAATTGTTAGTAAATAGTGAGAAATAGTGAACCATAGCATATAAATAGTGATACTATGGTTTCGAAGATATTTGTGTATCTTAGTGAGGCTGCTATCTTGACGTCAAGATAGCAGACACATTAAGAAATACAGTTCGTATCAATATGATTTATATGCCGAAAAATTGTTAGAAAAATTGTGAATCGTATACGCAAAATTTCAATAATATTGCTTCAATACAAGCCGAGATATTACGGTCTCAAAGTGGGCTGCTAACTTGACGTTTCTGTCGATGGCGATTCCAGAGAAACGGGTACAAGTTTTAAACAAATAAATATATCAAAAAATTGTTAGTGAAATTGTGATTCTTACGATATAAATAAAAAAAGAATTATATATTTTCTACACATTTTGACGACCTCCGTGGTCGAGTGGTTTGTACGCCGGTTTTCAAGGCGTCACCATCTCTTGAGGTCCCGGGTTCGATCCCCAGCTGGGTCATTGTAGAAAATGAACTTTTCTATATTGTCTCAGGTCTGGGTGTTTGTGATACCACCGTTGTCTCTGATTTCCATAACACAAGTGCTTTAGCTACTTACTTTGGGATCGGAGGAGCAATGTATGTGATGTTGTCAAATATTTATTTATTATTATTATTATTACATAATACTCTGAAAATAGGCTGTCAATCAATATTGAACTTTGCTCCACAGTAATAAGGTTTAAACTTGATTGCAATCATGAGGTGAGTACTATCAAGCAAAAAGTGAATAGTACTGTAGCCCGCGGAAATCTAAATCACCAAAAAGGTTACCGCTTGTCTTTTTGTTATTGTTATAGATTTTGCAATATTGTATAATAAAACCGAAGTCTTAAAGATCGTAACCCGCCGTAACCATAGTTTGAGAAATACCCATTTAATCTTCAAATTTTTGTAATAGAAAGATAAGTAAATGCGTTTTGTTTAATTTTTGCAATTTTTGTTTATGGACCAAATGAGTCTTAAAATCTAAACCGGCCACGGTACATGAAACTAACGTTGGCCCAATGCAGTAAAATATTATCTTTTCGTCCAACCATTTACCAACGTTGGGCCAATGCTACTACTACTACCGTTAGTAAAAAACTGTTGGCATTTCTGCAGTGTATTTATAGTAGGCCCTATTAGTTATCATCTAACTTTGGCCCAATGCAGTAAAATATTATCATTTCGTCCAACCATTTACCAACGTTGGGCCAATACTACTACTACTACCGTTAGTAAAAAACGGTTGGCATTTCTGCAGTGTATTTATAGTAGGCCCTATTAGTTATCAACTTACTTTGGCCCAATGCAGTAAAATATTATCATTTCGTCCAACCATTTACCAACGTTGGGCCAATACTACTACTACTACCGTTAGTAAAAAACGGTTGGCATTTCTGCAGTGTATTTATAGTAGGCCCTATTAGTTATCAACTAACTTTGGCCCAATGCAGTAAAATATTATCATTTCGTCCAACCATTTACCAACGTTGGGCCAATGCTACTACTACTACCGTTAGTAAAAAACTGTTGGCATTTCTGCAGTGTATTTATAGTAGGCCCTATTAGTTATCAACTAACTTTGGCCCAATGCAGTAAAATATTATCATTTCGTCCAACCATTTACCAACGTTGGGCCAATACTACTACTACTACCGTTAGTAAAAAACTGTTGGCATTTCTGCAGTGTATTTATAGTAGGCCCTATTAGTTATCAACTAACTTTGGCCCAATGCAGTAAAATATTATCATTTCGTCCAACCATTTACCAACGTTGGGCCAATGCTACTACTACTACCGTTAGTAAAAAACTGTTGGCATTTCTGCAGTGTATTTATAGTAGGCCCTATTAGTTATCAACTAACTTTGGCCCAATGCAGTAAAATATTATCATTACGTCCAACCATTTACCAACGTTGGGCCAATGCTACTACTACTACCGTTAGTAAAAAACTGTTGGCATTTCTGCAGTGTATTTATCGTTGGCCTTATTGGATATCAACTAATATTCACCCAATGCAGTAAAATATTATCATTACACCCAAGCTATTACCAACGTTGGGCCACTGCAACCGTTTAGACGATTAAGATCATGATTTACTTATTATGAAAACTGACAGCTTCTTTATAATTAGACAATACCACATTGTCACCAATGCAATACAAATCGCAGATACAAGGCCTCGGCACGGATCTTGAGCGTTGAAATTTTATGCGCAGACAAAAAGCATTTTTAGGTCTCGTTAGCGGGGTACGGTACGAGCCGTACGTAGCCGACAACGTTCCACGGGAAAATGTATCTTATGTCTAGGCCATAAGGTAACTTTTCCCGTGGAACATCGTCATCGTCCATGCAAACATGTGACGTTCCACGGGAAAAGATACATTATGGCCTGTTATTAATATAAATTATTTATAATTATTATTTTTATGTAAACACTATTATTTTAGGTGTTTGTGATTTTGTGGAGACAAAATAATGTGAAGTAGACATGTACAGTCGCTCATCACAATAGCACAGAATAACTAATAGTACAAGTACAGAAGCAGCACGCGGCAAAGTCATTTAAATAAATAGCTACTTTTGCTCCGAAACAATAAAGTGCAATTCAGGTCGAGCAGTTCACCTAGTAGTTGCCTCTCTTTCTATCGCGTGCTCTTACCTTTTCTGGCGACGCAACGTTAGGGTTATCTTCTTTGAAATGAACTGCGTAGCATATAATATCATGAAATAAAAGCTTCAGTCCCCCGTGACCACGGCAGCTGCAAAGGTGCCGAAACGTCGGGAAAATAAAAAATCAGACCAAATACCAACTAATTACCAAAGTACTTTCAATAAAACCGCGCTAGTATCCGTTAAAAGTGTTTTATTTCATGTCTAGTGAGCGCGTAAGCTTGAGAAGTGAGTATATAATATCATATTGTGATAAACGACAAATTGTTTATTGGTTTTTTGATTTTTAAATTCGTACACGGCACAGTAATGTCGATTCGACATTGTTACTATTACAAAAAGGCAATATCTACTTGTGCAGTAAGATGCCGCGCTTGTAGGTACGGCGACGGGCGTGTGGCGCCCCTCTGCTCACTTGTCCCATAGTAGAATCAAATAAGTAAGTCGTCTTAGTCTAAGCGGTCACGGGATTTTTGGTAACGATCAAGGAAAAGGTTAGATTCATTTTCATGGGTTGTAGAGTGGTCCCCTAATGTGAATGATGTCGATCTGCCTGCTCTCAGTGGTTGCAACATCGAGTTATAGCGCTTACAAGAGGCATCATTGTTACGAAAAAAAAACGATCAGAGAAATGGTCAGTTCTTGTACCTATTCAAAGTATGGCGTCTCCGTAGCTGAAATGATGTGGTCTGTCAGCTCTCAGCGGTTGCATTTCAGAGCTATGACGCGCGCAAGTTGCAACTAAATGTTTTTTTCGTCAAATTGTATTTTTTTTTAAATACTTATCAATAGAGCTCTTTATTCTTATAAAAAAATGTCTTTAGCCATTTTTGCCTAAAATGAATAGTTTGGTCGGAAAAAAATATTTTATGTTTTTTTGTATGGAGTGAGATATTCAATGTGCTCTTACGAGTCTTACGGCCAATAGGGATGTTGACTAATGAATAAAATAACGAAATACTAATAAAAATCGTAAACATATTAAACTTTTAGAGTAGCTTGTATACCTCTTGGTTTTATATATTGCATATTATTTATTTTATAACCCTTCAAAGTTCCATTTAAAAAGTATAAAATTTATTAAAATAAATGATACCTTTAATTAGTCCGTAAAATGTATAGCTGCCGAACGAATTTCCTACGTGTTGCATACAAACAAGCAAGGCGTGACGTCATCACTTAGTAGCCGTTAGTATGGAGCGTATTTGGGCATTTGTCCATTTGTGTGATTTCACACTGTGATATCTCGGGCAGTTTTTATGCTAGCGACTTAATTCTTTTACCAATGTTTCTTTTTTTGAGAGGTAATTTATGTCAACATGCCTATTCCTATTTTTTTCTGCCTCAAAACTACTTCCGCGTCAATATTTCAAACGTTTAATATAATCATACACTATCATCGCGCGCCCAAAATTGTACATTCACACAGCTTGGATTTCGAAACAGTATAAAATCGTAATTTTTTAGTAAGAACTGATTTTTTGTCATTCTTTATTACATTCTCATCAATTTTAACACTAGAAAAACCAACAAAACGTTCAGTTAAGGTTTATTATACAATTGTTTTTACCATAATTACAACGCAACTAAAATATAAAGCTAAAATGTTCCCAACAAAAACCATAAATATCTGAGTTGTAATTGTTTCATTAAATTGTTTTGACCTGACCAAATTCCTAACGAACTCTTAAGTAGGATACGAGTAGGATATACTAGAAGAAATTCGGCGATGTCACTAGTGACTCGGTAGCTCAGCGGTCAGAGCATTGGACCGGATATCCAAAGGTCGCGGGTTCGAATCCCGTCTGAGCATTGATCTGGTGCGAGTCGTATTTTTTCTAGTATATTATTTAGTATTGTGTAAGAACTCTTAAGAGGTATTGCGGAAGAGATGGGGCCAACCAATACTAGCTAAAGTCTTTAACGAAACACTACGCATGGTTATTATACCTAGATAATGGGCAGAGTCACACATAATACTCTTACATAAGAAAGGATCAAGAGAAGACATAGGAAACTATAAGCCCATTTCACTGATTTCAAACATATACAAAGTCTTTGCAAAGGTCATACTAGAAAGAATATCTGATAATCCTGATGAAAATCAACCAATCGAACAGGCTGGCTCAGGAAAAACTACAATACAATAGATCTCATCACCATCAAAAAACTCATCCATAAACACAACGAATATAATAAGTCAATTTATTTTTATTTAAAGAAAATTAACTTTTTATTACCACACGTAACATGACTTAACTAATATTAAAGAATAGACTATCTAACACAATTAATATTAAATAAAGATTACTAAAATTTACAGGGCTTATTTTACACATAGCTTCTAAACTAGAGACATGCAATAAGACCCAATGTATAATGTTAATTAATGGATAATTAGAAATACAATTCAATTTTCATACAAACAAGGCAACTTTGATGCGTTGATCGTTTTGCTCGCAAGTTCGGCGACTTCCAACAAGCTGAGTTCCGAAAAGGCTTTAGCACCATAGACCACATCTATAATCTGCCACTATGTTTGGCGTTCGTGAACTATGAGAAAGCCTTTGATTTGATTGAAACCAGCCTGCCTAGCATGACCGATTTATATCGCGTGATATAGCATTTTATCGACACTCAACTGTCAAACTCCTTTGTCTTTTTGACAGTTAAACGTGATAAAACGCTATATCACGCGATATAAATCGGTCATGCTAGGCAGGCTGGGCGGTGCAGTCTCACCAAATTTGCCAAGTGGACTACAGGTGATTGAAACCTGGGCGGTGCAGTCTCACCAAAGTTGCCAAGTGGACTACAGGTATATCGAGGTGATGTGGTACTTATACGAAAATGCCAACATGTCGATCCGACTTCGATCAGATACCGATCCGAGTACAGAACCAGAGCACAAATCGTATCCAACTGCAGCGAGGTGTGAGACAGGGAGATGCTATTTCCCCGAAACTGTTCACAGCTGCGTTGGAGGACATCTTTAAACTCTTAGACTGGAAAGGACTCAGAATCAAGATTAATGAAAGAAAACTCTCCCAAAGAGTGGGTCTCAGGCTGAACATGGATTAGACGAAAAACATATCGAATGCCCATGTTGTGCCCGCTCCAGTTCATGTTGGGAACACTAAGAGTTCGTCAGTCCATTACGTATAGGTACCTAGGACAGGCAGTCCAGTTAGGCAAGTCCAACTTCGAGAAAGAGATCTCTCTTCGAATCCAGTACGGGTGCCACCAGTATTTGGCATTCGGGCAGCTTCGAATACATCTTCCCGTCCGATTTACCTCAGTGTCTCAAGACGAAAGTCTATGACCAGTGTGTGTTGCCAGTGCCAGTGATCACCTACGGCAGTGAAACGTGGCCTCATAAGGAGGCTCAAGGTCACCCAGCGTGCAATGGAGAGTCATACTCGGCGTTTGTCTGCGTGATCAAATCAGAAATGATGAGATCCGTAGGAGAACTAAAGTGATCGACATCGCTCGAAGGATTGCTCAGTTGAAGTGGCAGTAGGCTGGACATACAGCGAGAAGAACCGATGGCCGTTGGGGCAGAAAGGTTCTGGAATGGCGACCGACCGCGGACCGGACGACGCTCCGTGGGTAGGCCCCCGACAAGGTGGACCGACGATCTGCTGAAGGTCGCGGGAAGTCGCTGGATGCGAGCAGTGCAGGACCGTTCGTCGTAGAGATCCTTGGGGGTGGCTTATACCCAGCAGCGGGTGTCGTGCGCCTGATATAATGATACATCCGAGTGATCTGATCGGCATTTTAAGAGCTGTATGTACCAAAGTTCTCAGTTTTAGTATTTCCATACTTTTGCATGCTATTTACGCGACTTTTTAAACTTATCGAAACAGCTCTTACAATCCTGATAGATCAGTTGTGTGTATATTGCGATCTGGATCTCCTCCATTTACTCTATTGATAGCCGTCTTCAAATCACAGCTTGATCAATCCCTTGCGGAGAACCAATGCTTCAAAGTTACCTCGTTTGTATGAAAATTAATTAACTGGAGCTTCTTATTATCCGTCGCATAATAAAATATTGATGATTTTAGTTTCTGCTTGTTTCTATCGATGTTCATAAATACAATTATAATATTAATATATCTTCAAAATCTTTACTTTTGTGAAAAATAAACGAGCCTTATTTTTTTTTTAGTAAAGCCCAAAATAAAGGTTTTTAAAAATAATAATAATATTTAGTTTCTATCGTTATAATTTTAAAAGCTTCATTTATTTGAATATAATATTAATCATTAATCTGATGAAAACTTTTTTCTTTATTGTAAAATAATAATACTATTTTAGTTTGTAATAACCCGCCTGGGCCTTACTTAACATCCCGCTGCATTTTTTGTTTCGGTTTTATTTTATTTATTATGGTAATAAAGTTACCCATAGTTATAATAGTAACATTAGTGACTGAAAGCTTTGTTGGCTTTTATTGTGTTAAAATTGATGAGAAAGTAATAAATAATGACAAAACAACCAGTTTTTACTAAAAAAAACGATTTTATACTGTTTCGAAATCCAAGCTGTGTAAATGTACAATTTTGGGCGCGCGTTGATAGTGTATGATTATTTTAAACGTTTGAAACATTGACGCAGAAGTAGTTTTGAGGCAGAAAAAATTAGGAATTGGCCGTAAGAGCACATTGAATATCTCACTCCATACAAAAAAAACAAAATATTTTTTTCCGACCAAACTATTCATTTTAGACAAAAATGACTAAAGACATTTTTTTATTAGAATAAAGAGCTCTATCGATTAGTATTTTTTTAAAATACAATTTGACGAAAAAAATATTTAGTTGCAACTTGCGCGCGTCATAGCTCTGAAATGCAACCACTGAGAGCTGGCAGACCATATCATTTCAGCTACGGAGACGCCATACTTTGAATTGGTACTAAAACTGACCATTTCTTTGATCGTTTTTTTTTCGTAACAATGATGCCTCTTGTAAGCGCTATAACTCGATGTTGCAACCACTGAGAGCAGGCAGACCGACATCATTCACATTAGGGGACCACTTTACAACCCATGAAAATGAATCTAACCTTTTCCTTGATCGTTACCAAAAATCCCGTGACCGCTCAGTCTATTAAAAGAAGTTGTGTTCGCGACTGTACAATCCCCTCCCCTTTGTACTATTATGTATTCTGTGCACCCGCTCAGAGGGCCTATTTAGTACGAGTTGTGTTTCTCACCTCACTTTGCGAATAGTATCGGGTGAAAGAGAGATAATCATACGAGTGAGTGAAAGAGTGATAGAGAGAAGACGATAGTTAACTATTCGCAAAGTGAAGTGAGTACAAAAAACCAACTCATACTAGGCCCTCTGGATCCGTGGCGGCCGACCGAGGGAGGCCCGGCGAGACGAGGTGAGCGATGGAACGACGGCAAGGTTGCGTTCAGAGCCTTAGAGCGCGGTTGTTTGGTTATTTTTTATCTCACTCAAGGTTCGGAACGACTAAGAACTTTAAATGTCAATGTCAATACAAAGTCTTCATTTTCCATTTGGAAAACGAATAATTAAAACTTTTCTTTATTCTAAATCAAATAAAATCCGTTTTTTGAGGATCTAGGTACCATGATTATTTTCAGAATTAGACTCAAAAACATCAAAATACAAAATAAGGTCAATTGACATTGACATTTTTTCTATAGACAAACGTCAGAGCGTTTTACAACCATCCATTTTGATCATAGATAGTATATTTTGATGGTTAAAAAGTTGCAACGCTCTGACGTTTGGAACAGGAAGGTTGTGTCAACCGAACGTCACGCTCTAATGTTTGGAATGCCGTTAGAGCGTTGGGTTGCACTCGGAGCGTAGGGTTGCGTTCAGAACGTTTGAGCGTCGGTTGTTTGGTTGTTTTTTAACTCGCTCTAAGGTTTGGAACGACCACGAACTATCAATGTCAATGTCAATACAAATTCTTCATTTTCCATTTGGAATACGAATAATTTAAACTTTTCTTTATACTAAATCAAATAAAATCCGTTTTTTGACGATCTACCATGATCATTTTAAAAATTAGACATAAAAACATCAAAAATACAAAATAATGTCAAAAGACATTGACATTTTTTCTATAGACAAACGTCAGACCGTTTTACAACCATCATTTCTGATGTCAACCGAACGTCACGCTCAAATGTTTGGAACGCCGTAGAGCGTTCGGTTGTGTAGATAGGTTGCACTCGGAGTGTAGGTTTGGAACGCGCCTTAGGTTTGGAACGCCGACCGCCGAACGCGCGCCTCGGCCCTCGGCCGGCGGGCGGCGGCCGGCGGCCCGGCGGTCGGCCATTTTTGTTGTGGACTCGCGCGCGTTCGCTCGCGCCGCGTCGCAAGCGACATTTTCTGTTTTCAAAAATGTTTAAAGTTGTAGAATTTGAAGATGCCAGTCTTGGCATTATTCGCCAAGAATGGCTCACGCCTAGAAAGAGGCAGTGTCTGTGGCCACCTCACAAGTTATTATCCAAATATAATAAATCCCTATTAACACAAGCGGTTCCGGATGATGATTGGGCAGTGCACGCCATCAGACGTACTTTTTATGAAACCGGTGAGTGCCTAACAACCTAAAAGCGTAGGTATGTATGTAGGGTACCTTTATTTTTGTAGAATGGTTACTTAAAGTTGTACAACTATCTCATTGCTTGCTGGTGCGTGTTGTGTCGAGTCACGAAAAATTGTGGTGAAATTATATTACCTACGTATTTTTCTCTTTGATGCGTTTGATGCACTACTTTATGTGAATTGGTAATGGTTTGTAACGAAGAATGGGATGTGATGTGAGCTTTTTTGGAACTGACGCGGATGGTCCGCTGGCTAGCCAGCCAGCCATAGATAGAGTCGGTCCGCTGGCCAGCCGGTCGGCAATCGGCACTCGCGTCGAAGCTCTATCGGCGCCTTTGATATCTTTACGCCCCAGTGGTGTGGTGTGAGAAGAAAACTACTGAAAGCGAAGCGGTCGGCGGCGGTCGGAGAGACATCGTCAGATTTAATATTTGTTTGCAGTTGCAGTAGGTACCTATTTAGCCAAAGTTTCAACAACTGATTCATACCTACTCGATTTATTGTCAAAATGTTTCAGAGGTAGGTAATTTAGCGTATTCCTATATTATTATAATCCACATTATAATTCATAAAATATTATTTTACAGATGACATATCTAAAGCCAGACAAAAGTGTAAAAAGGCTGAAAGTGAATCGGAATTAGCTTCAACTGATATTGAACCAGATACCGCCGAAAAATGGCAAAGGAAGAGGAAAGTTCGTCCTCGTAAAATTGATAGTGATGCTGATGACCATGAAGAAAGTGATGATGAATGTCAAATCAAATATCCAATTCCACCAAAATCAATTTTACCACCACCACCTGTATGTAAACGGACATGTTCGTCACCAAGATTGTTAGAAGATTTTAATGTTGGTAAGTAACAAAACAAAGTTTCTTACTTGTAAGATTGTGAATTAGGTATATTTATTTATTAGGTTATACGTACCTATTTATTTATTTAATCAGAAGTATCAGAACTGGCTAACTAGTTTTCTTACATTTATATGAAGTGTCCAGTGAGATTGTTTATAATTCATTATCATAATAATAATAATAGTACCCACTTTACAGATTCTCCGATATCTTATAACCCCACTAACGAGGAAACCACACCAACAACATTGCGGTCGAAACATAACCAGAAAACGTTCCTGGAAAGAATAAATGCTTCTTTAGGTAAATATTACAAGAATAGAGTCCGAGTTAGTCTGAGCATCTGAGTTCTTGTCCCTTAATTCAAAATGGTAACATTTTTTTTATTGTCTGGTAAATTTCTACATACTATATATACATGAAGTGTCAAGTAAGATTGTTTATAATTAATTATTATAATAATAATAGTGCCCACTTTACAGATTCTCCGATATCGTCAGTGTCACATAATCCAACTCCAACTAATACTGCGGAAACCACACCAACAACATTGCGGTCAAAATATGCACAAAAAACAGTATTGGAAAAAATAAATTCTTCTTTAGGTAAATAAAAATTACAATAATACCTAAATAGTTATTTTTATATCTTCACATCGGAGTTCTAGAGAATGGAGACATGATGACTTTGATAATTAATTTGATAGATTTTATTTAAGTACGTATATTGTTTTAGAATCTACTATAATAAGAATATAACTTTTTTATTTTAGATGTCATTGCAGACTGTCTCGGACACATGAAAACTGAAGTTGAAGATCTTAAACAAACTCAAAATGATATTCTTTTGAAATTATCACATACTACTGCAGCACTACCCACTTTAGAAATAGAGATACCATTTAAATCAGTTGAAGATTTAACAAACATTCAAAATTGGCTTGATTCAGAACAAGAACACAAAGAACAATTGGTAAGCCTATTAAAATTCTAATAGAAATTTACAAGGAAGCAAGACCATTGGAGGCACTGATGATGTATAATAAATAATATGCTATGTAATGTAGTTATAATACTAGTATTATATAAAATTTAATTAAATAGTGTACACACAATAGCGATTTAGACTGTTTGAGACTGCCTTTATGTCCTACGTAATAAAAGCTGTTTTCGCAGTTTAACTGTATAACCTGACGTGCTGTTGAGTGTACATTATTGTTTTGCTTTTATTTGTCATTGCTTATTATTGAAATATTGACTTTTTGCTACAGATAAATAATTTGAGCTATATTGGTGGGAAAGGAACAGGCTCAATTACAAGAAGAATTCTGGAACGAGTTTTCACTGACTCTTTGGCAATACAATGTAACTGGACTGGAAAGAATAATAAGTTCAGTTTGAAAAATTTAGAATTGATTAAAGTCATAATATTGGAAGGCTACAGAACTTAGGTCTTTCCTTTTATACCTCGGCCCTGTAGTTTTATCTAACATTTTATCAAAAAAATTGTTTGAACATTTTTTAACACTGCATTGTTCTATTTATATATTATGTGGTGATTTGTGTGCCGAATTTGAATGGCGAGAGTACGCAAATAACTTGTTGCATTGTTTTGTTCGTAACGTACCAATTCTATACACGAAAGAACTTCTTGTGTACAATTTTCACAATCTTTTACATCTTACAGCAGATGTTGAAAACTTTGGAATGCTAGATAACTTCTCTGCATTTCCTTTTGAAAATTTTATGACTAAAATTAAACAAATGGTTCGATCGCACAACCACCCATTAGAACAAGTAGCCAAAAGAACGGGTGAATTGAAATGTGTCAGTGAAAAGTCTCAAATATCAACCATTGTAAAAAAAAAAATGTAATACATAAGATAATTTTAGAAAATAATTGCAGTGTAAATATAAATTCGTGCTTCAATACCAAAGAGGGTGATATTGTTAGGATAAAAACCATTGAAAAGATTTGTGATAGTTCCTTATTTAAATTGGGTTGTGATTGTTTTGTGGATAAGACTGACTATTACAAATTACCTATTGAAAGTAGTCGCCTAGGTATATTTAAGGTTTGTCATTCCGAAAATGTTTATATCTGTTCATCTATTTTGGATAAAAAATGTTTACTTCTACCTAATTTTAATGACAATGAATCATTTGTATGTTTGCCATTTGTTAATATGACGCGAAGTCATTAAATGTGTGATACTTCCTGGCAGGACACAGTCAGATTTGATAAATTTTATTCATGGAATAAAATGTTTAAGTAGGTATAATGTGTTTAAATTTGTAACATAGTAATAAAATTTGTTTATATTGTAGTTTGATTATAATTAATCATTTTATTGGGTCCTGCCAGGAAAACTACTCTACCTACAGCAAGACCCATTTTGTTTTTACCACTTTTCAAAATTATGATGTGAAAAGAATGTACGTAAATTGTTTATCACAATAATAACATGTAACTTGCACTTTTCACTAAGGAAATGCAGATTTTTATACATAACAAATCAAAAACTTTCTCAGCAATTACTTTTCTTAATTTTCAAGTTGGACGCCACGCCAGCCATTGCCGTTTGATGAGAAAGGAAAGTTTTTCAATACATTTGCGAGAAAAAATATTGGTACAAATGTCAAATTTTAGTGTCAAACAAAATAATAAATTGTCTGGATGCAATCATGGGTCAATTTTCCACTTTCCTTTCTCATCAAGCGGCAATGGCTGGCGTGGCCGTTGCCGTTTAGTTTGATAAAAAGAAGTAGGCGCTAGTTCTGCAGCTTATAGATACCCTCGTGAGTCAATATGATTATAAAAAAGTTTTAAATAAAAGTTATGTATTATTATAATACCATTTTTTATTTGCTCCACAGCTGGAATACCCTTCGGACGCAGAACGCTAAAAGCGCAAAATCACAAGCCATCGCAAAACGTCATGCGCTTTTGAAGTTCTACGACTGAAGGGATTATTCATCCTTAGCGTGGGTCAAACGGATGCAGCACAGCTTGTAGCAACGCAGCGTGTGACGGTAAACGACTTTATGTATGAATGCTATGGTATGACTGATGCGCAGCCAGTCGTGCTGCGTTCGTTATGACATGTACTGTCATATACCATAGCATTTCATACATTACAACGTCGCTTGTTGTTACGCGCTGTGCTGCATTCGGTTTGACCAGCCACTTTTAAGCAAACTCCAACCGTTTGCCAACTGTAGGGTAACTGTCAATATTGTGTCAGAGGGCCCCACAATGCAAAACAACTGTAGGGTAATCGTAAATATTGTTTAGGAAGGCCCCACAATGAAAAACAACCGATGGCCAACTGTAGGGTGAAGGTAAATATTTTTAGGAAGGCCCCACAATGCAAAACAACCGATGGCCAACTGTAGGGTAACCGTAAATATTGTTTAGGAAGGCCCCACAATAAAAAACAACCGATGGCCAACTGTAGGGTGAAGGTAAATATTTTTAGGAAGGCCCCACAATGCAAAACAACCGATGGCCAACTGTAGGGTAACCGTAAATATTGTTTAGGAAGGCCCCACAATGAAAAACAACCGATGGCCAACTGTAGGGTGAAGGTAAATATTTTTAGGAAGGCCCCACAATGCAAAACAACCTATGGCCCTTCAGAAGGAAATTCTACAATGGCCCTTCGAAGAAGGGCCTGCCACAATAAGATGGCCAATTCCAACCGTTGTCCAACTAACGACGTGCACGTGGCCCGACCAAATGCCAACAATAAATGCTATTAGGGTTAGAATTATTTGTTGAATGTAATAATATTCAAATCATTTGCATTACAGAACACTGGCTAAAGCATGGTGATATGTCATTTTATCTAAATAATTTTCAACTAGCAAGTGCGATGGTTAGGCAAACAACTATTCGTGGCGGTTCTGTAATTTTTGTGAATAATAATATAAAGTATAAAGAAAGAAAGGATATTGTGAAACTTACATCAGAGCGCCATGTGGAGTTGTCTTGTATAGAATTAGATAGCATGATAATTGTGTCTGTATACCGCCCCCCTAAAGGTACCTATGAAATCTTTGAATCTGTCATGGAAGATGTTCTAAAAAAATTAAAGTTAAAAAATAAACCAGTAGTAATTTGTGGCGATTTTAATATTGATATTCTTGAGAACAATTCTTCGACCACTCGTTTTCTGGCATTATTTAAAAGTTTTAATTTACTTAATAAATTTTTAGAACCCACACGGGTGACTGAACACTCCGCCACTTGCATAGATAATGTTTTTTCAGAATATGATCCGGAAAACAAATTTGTTTTTAGTAATATTTCATCAGACCATTACGGTTTGAAAGTCTCATATGCTGTGAACGTCATAGATACGCCTAAGACTGTAGAATGCAGACCTATCACAAAAAAGGGATTGGACAATTTTAAAAACAACATTGATGAACAAATTTCTTTAATGCCATGGAATTCGGATAATCCTGATGTTTTGTACGGGAACCTCTTTCATTTAGTTACTTATGAGTTTGATAAAACATTTAAAACAAAGACAATTAAATGTACTCAGAAGTTACGGTTCTGCGATTGGGCTACGACAGGTATTTATAAAAGTAGAAACAGACTTTATGAACTATACAAACTTAGAGAAACGAACCAAAGCCCAGGTTTTTTAGAACATGTTAAAAAATACTCGAAGACTTTCAAAATACTATGTGCAGTTGCAAAGTCTAACTGCATTAAAAAGCAAATTAAAAACTCGAGTAACAAAACTAAAACAACCTGGGATGTCATAAATCGTGAAACTGGTAAAACTAAAGCACGGGAAAATAGCCTAACGCTTAAAATTAATAATGAATTAATAAACACAGATAAAGAAATTGCTAATATTTTCGATAAGTTCTTTGTAAACATACCAGTAGAAACTACATCAAATTTGGATTCCTCACCAGCGGCTGCTGTATCTGTGCTAAAGGGACATGTGGCTGAAAGTGATTCATTGTTTAATTTTAAATGTATTAATGCTTTAGATATTATTAAAGCTTTCAATTCTCTAAAAATGAAAAGCTCCACTGATTTATGGGGCATATCAGTTAAGGTTATTAAAAATATTGTGTATACTATTGCCCCTTATCTTGCTGACGTTTTTAATCAGTGTATTGATCAAGGAATATTTCCTGATCTTATGAAGTTTAGCAAGGTAGTACCATTGTTTAAATCAGGAGATAAAGAAGACCCTAGCAATTACAGACCAATATCGATATTACCTGCCCTAAGCAAGATTTTTGAAAAAATAATACTTGAGCAATTATTATGTCATTTTAATGTAAATAAACTTTTGCACAACAAACAATTTGGTTTTACGAAAGGTCGTTCCACAACTGATGCTGGGGTTGCGCTTTTGAAGCATGTCTTTGAGGCTTGGGAGGGGTCTCAGAATGCCCTTGGCATTTTCTGCGACCTGTCCAAGGCTTTTGATTGCGTGGACCATTGCACGCTGCTGTTGAAGCTGAATCATTACGGTGTAAAAAATAATGCTCAAAAATTAATACTGTCGTATCTCAGTTCCAGGACTCAAACAGTTAATATCAATGGAATAAGTTCGTCAGGTTCTCATGTAAAAATGGGCGTTCCGCAAGGCTCCATTTTGGGCCCTTTCTTATTTTTAATATATATAAATGATTTACCCTTTTTTGCAGAAAAATTCTGTGATATTGTTTTGTTCGCAGATGATACTTCTTTAATATTCAAAGTTGACAGGAATAAAACTGATTTTGACGATGTGAACAAGGCACTCTCGCAGGTTCTTGCTTGGTTTAATGTTAATAATCTCCAGCTTAATGCTAAGAAAACAAAATGTGTTAAATTCGCTTTACCTAATGTACAGGCGAATCCCACTGAAATTGTTATCAATAATGAGAAATTAGATTTGCTCGATTCAACAGTTTTCTTGGGTGTTACTCTTGACAGTAAACTTCAATGGAATATGCATATCGCAGCTCTGGCTGGCAAGCTTAGCTCTGCTGCCTATGCCATTAGAAAAGTTAGACAGTTAACAGATGAAGAAACTGCCAGATTAGTGTATTTCAGTTATTTTCATAGCATTATGTCATACTGTATTCTTTTATGGGGGATAGCAGCCGATATAAATACTATTTTTGTTTTACAAAAACGAGCAATAAGAGCTATTTATCAACTAAGTTCTAGAACATCTCTTAGGGATAGATTCAAAGAGATTGGTATATTGACAGCAGCATCTCAATTTATATTAAACTGCATACTTTTCGTGCGTCGCAATATTAACTTATATACAAAACATAGTGATTGGCACAATCGGAATACCAGAAATAAAGACAAACTTGTAATGCCTCAGTATAGATTAGAAAAAGTCCGTGGTTCTTTCATAGGTCTTGGTATAAAGTTTTATAATAAAATTCCAAGTAATATTTTGGATTTACCATTTGTAAACTTTAAGTCTCATGTAAAAAATTGTCTTCACAAAAAAGGATACTATACCGTTAAAGATTATTTAATTGATAAAACAGCCTGGTCGTAGATTTTTCTATTCTATGTGAAAATTGAGGGAATTGTCCTACCTACTTAAAACTTATTGTAAGCTTTTTGACTCGACGACGCCTTAATGCGAGTAGCTTTAGTATGTCATGCTCACTTTAAACATTTCTGCGGTGGTGTCGTGTGGGGCGGGTCGTTACGTTCCCTCAAATATGGTTGAGCGAAGCGATGGCTGGTCCATGCGTCATGCTCGTGAACGGGTGCTGCCAGTGGGAATGGGTCTGCTTCTGTCTGCTTGTACTAAGGGCGTCGTATATTTATATATATTTTTTTCTCTGTTTGATGTTATCAATATGTATGGCACTTCTTACTCAAAACATAAAACTAATAGGCAAGTAAACCTTGTTTTGATTTCTCTTTTTTTTTTTATTGCAATCATTTTGCTTTCTATAGTCAGTAGTTTTTGTAAGTAAAGGCCTATGAAAAGCTTTTGGATATTAGTTTTCAATTCAGTGCCTTAGGATGGGTAGCCTAAGTATGTCATGCTCTCTTTAATCATTTCTGCGGTGGTGTCGTGTGGGGCGGGTCGTTACGTTCCCTCAAATATGGTTGAGCGAAGCGATGGCTGGTCCACGCGTCATGCTCGTGAACGGGTGCTGCCAGTGGGAATGGGTCTGCTTCTGAGTACCTATCTAAACGCATATTGAATTGTAAGAATTGCGTTTTTTATTGTTATATTTTATGTCTTGTCTCAAGTATTTTTTGGTAAATTTTGCCTACTTAGGTGCACTTTCGAGTAGCAGACATAGTGATTACTGATTTCTCAACTAGTTGAAAGTTATTTACTCTCACAATTACCTATCCAATATGTAGTAGGTATTTAATTTCAACCTACCTACCCATTGTGTACAAACTTTTGTTAATTATTGTGATGGAAAATGACCTCACTTTAAATGTGGAGCTCATTTTTCAATGTTGACGACTCTGTATGAAATATACAGGGAGAAAAAAGCAGCCCTTGACGAGTTTCTTGCCGGTTCTTCTCGTTACAAGGTCTCCCGCTCAGGGTTTGCGAACCGATGGCGTAGCTTCTTTGACATTCACAAGTGCTTGTAACAGCCTAGACTGAATAAATGATTTTTTGATTTTTTTTTTTTTTTTTTTTTTTTTGAATGTAGTGATTTTATTAGAAATAAAAATGCAAAGGAATATCCCTTAACAGCCGACAGCCGCACAAAATCGATTTTCAGGATTAAATCAACAATAAAAACTTGTAACAAGCATTAGAATTTATTGATATACTCTGGAGAGTAAAATTAATAGTAAGACATTTTAAAGCGAAAACATTAAGAAATACACGATTAAGAGCACCTTTATTCGAGTTTTTAAATATTTTTTTATTTATGTTTGCAGGCATTAATATTTTTTTCTTTTTAGAAACCTTGTCCCACGAAAGAAATCTACGAGAAAAAAAATATTATGGGTGTAGGAAAATTTTAAAAAAGTGAACCCAGGAAAGAACGACTCCTTTGAAACGGTAACTCCAAAATGTAAATTATTATCAAAATGGCCGGACTACATCTGGTCTAAGAATGTATTGCCTACTTGAAAAAAAAGATTAAAGAAGAAGTTTTTTTATCAATAAATACGTTAGAAAATGTCATTTTTAATGTTTGTCTGTTGTTTCCACCACCCAGTTGCGAATCACCCCAGTTTACCGGCATACTGTGGTTGTACGAACCTGCCCGGACCAGAGAGAATATCGAAAAAAATCCTATACTTATGGAGCCCCTAGACGATCAAGCATTTCTTGTCAATCATTTACATTGCATTTACCATATGGGGGCGTGGCCTACTTTTGATTGGCCACGGTAATCTATCTATTCTGTGGTGCTTGTCAAGCATCGCTCCTAGACGATCAAAATGTGATTGACAAGCAATGCAATGTAAATGATCGACAAGCAATTTTGATCGTTTAGGAGGTCCATTAATTACAAATCTTATGGACTCCCTAAACGATCAAGCAATTCCCGTCAAGCACGTAAATTTTTCTGCTTGTCAATCACATTTTGATCGTCTAGGAGCTGTTTGACATCAAGCACAACTACGTGCTGGATACGTGCTTGATGAAAATTTGCAATGATTGTCAAGCACTGCTTGATCGTTTAGCTACATGCTTGAAGGTGTTACCAGTACAAAACTTCCATTCAGGATAAAAGGAAAGCAATTTGCAATGATTGTCAAGCACTGCTTGATCGTTTAGCTACATGCTTGATGGTGTTACCAGAACAAAACTTCCATTCAGGATAAAATGAGAGCAAAAAAGCAAAATGGGTCAGAGGGCCTAGTACGAGTTGTGTTTCTCACCTCACTTTGCGAATAGTATCGGGTGAAAGAGAGATAATCATACGAGTGAGTAAAAGAGTGATAGAGAGAAGACGATAGTTAACTATTCGCAAAGTGAAGTGAGTACAAAAAACCAACTCATACTAGGCCCTCTGTTTTTTTTTTAATGTTGATTATTTTTTTACTCGGTACGGAACGGAGAAGGTACTTTTATGCGTTTAGGCACACCGCTGCGTTAAGCGGGTAACCCGCCGCGCGGGTACACGGTGCGGGCGCGGAAATATAGATGCCTGGTTTTTTGACGGACTGATGCTTTCAGTGTATGAGTAAGCTCTAAACAAACAAACGTTTTTGTTTGTTTGTGCGCAAACGCATGTTGCCACTTATCTCGGGGCTCTATCGCCTAATTTCAATGTTGGTTTCATTTGACAGATTTCATGATACTAGGCTATTTATCATTTAACTAATTTCACATGCTAGGACCACAGATAAATATCTAGGACTCGCCTCCATAGCCGCGCACCGAGTCCTCTAGAAAATCGAAACTTATTTTTTTAAATGTAAATTCAAAACCATGTCAACGCGCCACTGCGACAACGGCCAGTACGCGGGCACAGACACCACAGTACTTTACCAACCTGTATTGATCGTCGGAAAAATGGTTATCGATTCCACAAAATCAATATCGATGTCGTAGAATCGGATTTTTTAGGTGGTTATTTAACACGTCGCTAGTCTTGGGGCATTTTGATGTAAGTTGTTCTATAATACGTCACGTTCGTTGTCAGAATTTAATTCTTTTCCCCGCAAATTGCTAATGCGCCTGGAGGCCATTTTTTAACTTTAGAAAGGAAAAACCATAAACTTAATATTCCAAGTATAAATAAGTTTATGGGAAAAACAATTGTAATTTTTTATAGTCTTAAACCCTGTCTTATTGAAAATAATAATTTAATAATTAATATACCTTCCAAAATTTTTTATTAGATTTTTTGTTACATGTTGCGGAACTTGCGGATGACATTCATCTGAATTTTAATGGGACAAGGTTCCTGTGCATCAGCAATTTGCGGGGATTATACTACAAACTACAACACGATTTTCAATTATTTTTAGATAGAAATAAAGTTATGCGATGTTCATCTTGGACAATTTATACGTAATTAAACCAACTCCTTTTTTAAATCACTTAGGCTCGTATTATAGAATTAAACTCAAATTAAAATCTCTGCTTGAGTACAGATAGAAAGGGATGGTGCTATTCATCGCATATAGCGCCATCCCTTTCTAACTGTACTCAAGCAGAGATCCGAGTTTGAGTTTGATTCTATAATACGAGCCTAAATCAGGACACATTTTTTTGAATAAGTTTTGTTTATTGCCGCCACGATTTTTCTCATTAACACACTTATCGTTTGACTGGTAGAGAATGAACTTGAGCATTAAATCCGCCATTTGCTGTTTTTATTTTAAGCAATAAAGATTAAATAAAATAAAATAAATATTCTGGAAAATAGGAAGCCTTACAAATGGCAGCACTGTGCGTCTCAAATATTCTCGACCGAAACAATACCACTGAACCGACTCGCACCAGATCAATACTCAGACGGGAATCAAACCCGCGACCTTTGGATATCCGGTCCAATGCTCTGACCGCTGAGCTACCGAGTCACTAGTGACATCGCCGAATTTCTTCTAGTATATCCAACTCTTACGCTGCAAGCCAGCGTTATTCCATCAATGTGAGGAACTCCTCGACATTCAATTGAAATATCTTTCCAGATATTTTGACAAGTGATAAAGATGAAATATTAGCCAAATAATTTTTAATTTTTAGATTTTTGCATTCACAATGCTATTTTTATACAATACTAAATAATATACTAGAAAAAATACGACTCGCACCAGGGGCCTTACTATGAGCTCTTATAGCAGGGCTTATATTGAACTGCTTTACTTTTTCGTACTATGACCTCAACGGTTAGTATGAAAGCAGGCCATAAGCAGTCCTGTTTACGGCCTGCTTTTGAACTGAACGGTTTCTTATTTGCTGATGGTAAGCCCCCTGATCAATACTCAGACGGGAGTATTGATCTGGTGCGAGTCGTATTTTTTCTAGTATATTTTTTAGTATTGTATAAAAAAAATCATATTATTATTTTCTTTATTCTTCAAACTTGTGCTATCAAAAAAATATATAAAACAGTTCTCTTCGAAAAAGTTTACCAACCCCATTTGCAAATAATAAAAATAGCCACCGAACTAAACCCGACAAAATGGCGCCAAAAACTCCAGCTGTCACTTCACTTCTTCATCTTATTTTTGTCATGGCCATCTACTCCTCTTCTGGGAGTAATTTTTGCCAGTGTCAAGTGTTAAATAATTCAGTGGTATTGTTTCAGTTTACATTGGCGTATAGTTTGCAGACTCACCATGGAATTAGAAGGTTTTGATTATGTCAAAAAATTGTTAGTAAATAGTGAGAAATAGTGAACCATAGCATATAAATAGTGATACTATGGTTTCGAAGATATTTGTGTATCTTAGTGAGGCTGCTATCTTGACGTCAAGATAGCAGACACATTAAGAAATACAGTTCGTATCAATATGATTTATATGCCGAAAAATTGTTAGAAAAATTGTGAATCGTATACGCAAAATTTCAATAATATTGCTTCAATACAAGCCGAGATATTACGGTCTCAAAGTGGGCTGCTAACTTGACGTTTCTGTCGATGGCGATTCCAGAGAAACGGGTACAAGTTTTAAACAAATAAATATATCAAAAAATTGTTAGTGAAATTGTGATTCTTACGATATAAATAAAAAAAGAATTATATATTTTCTACACATTTTGACGACCTCCGTGGTCGAGTGGTTTGTACGCCGGTTTTCAAGGCGTCACCATCTCTTGAGGTCCCGGGTTCGATCCCCAGCTGGGTCATTGTAGAAAATGAACTTTTCTATATTGTCTCAGGTCTGGGTGTTTGTGATACCACCGTTGTCTCTGATTTCCATAACACAAGTGCTTTAGCTACTTACTTTGGGATCGGAGGAGCAATGTATGTGATGTTGTCAAATATTTATTTATTATTATTATTATTACATAATACTCTGAAAATAGGCTGTCAATCAATATTGAACTTTGCTCCACAGTAATAAGGTTTAAACTTGATTGCAATCATGAGGTGAGTACTATCAAGCAAAAAGTGAATAGTACTGTAGCCCGCGGAAATCTAAATCACCAAAAAGGTTACCGCTTGTCTTTTTGTTATTGTTATAGATTTTGCAATATTGTATAATAAAACCGAAGTCTTAAAGATCGTAACCCGCCGTAACCATAGTTTGAGAAATACCCATTTAATCTTCAAATTTTTGTAATAGAAAGATAAGTAAATGCGTTTTGTTTAATTTTTGCAATTTTTGTTTATGGACCAAATGAGTCTTAAAATCTAAACCGGCCACAGTAAAAGTCTTAAAATTGGTCTATGGTTTGTTCAGAGGGCCTATTTTTAGTATAAAGGAGTTGTTCCATTTTTGTATGGAGGCTAGGCCCATTTGGGTGACCCGTGGCCTACAGTCATAAAATTATATTTTATGGAAAGAGAACAAAATAAGGAATCTGTCCATGTATAAATATATATTTTTTAAACCTGCAAACATTTTTATTTTATTTTTAAAGTTGGATAGTTTAAGTTAATAAAACAGCAACCCAAAACGTTTTTCTACCGTGGCAACATCGATTTTTTACTGTCAAATGTCATATTGATACTGTCAGATGTAAAATAAAATGACAAATGACATATCAACAGCCAATGTAGTGATTTTATTAGAAATAAAAATGCAAAGGAATATCCCTTAACAGCCGACAGCCGCACAAAATCGATTTTCAGGATTAAATCAACAATAAAAACTTGTAACAAGCATTAGAATTTATTGATATACTCTGGAGAGTAAAATTAATAGTAAGACATTTTAAAGCGAAAACATTAAGAAATACACGATTAAGAGCACCTTTATTCGAGTTTTTAAATATTTTTTTATTTATGTTTGCAGGCATTAATATTTTTTTCTTTTTAGAAACCTTGTCCCACGAAAGAAATCTACGAGAAAAAAAATATTATGGGTGTAGGAAAATTTTAAAAAAGTGAACCCAGGAAAGAACGACTCCTTTGAAACGGTAACTCCAAAATGTAAATTATTATCAAAATGGCCGGACTACATCTGGTCTAAGAATGTATTGCCTACTTGAAAAAAAAGATTAAAGAAGAAGTTTTTTTATCAATAAATACGTTAGAAAATGTCATTTTTAATGTTTGTCTGTTGTTTCCACCACCCAGTTGCGAATCACCCCAGTTTACCGGCATACTGTGGTTGTACGAACCTGCCCGGACCAGAGAGAATATCGAAAAAAATCCTATACTTATGGAGCCCCTAGACGATCAAGCATTTCTTGTCAATCATTTACATTGCATTTACCATATGGGGGCGTGGCCTACTTTTGATTGGCCACGGTAATCTATCTATTCTGTGGTGCTTGTCAAGCATCGCTCCTAGACGATCAAAATGTGATTGACAAGCAATGCAATGTAAATGATCGACAAGCAATTTTGATCGTTTAGGAGGTCCATTAATTACAAATCTTATGGACTCCCTAAACGATCAAGCAATTCCCGTCAAGCACGTAAATTTTTCTGCTTGTCAATCACATTTTGATCGTCTAGGAGCTGTTTGACATCAAGCACAACTACGTGCTGGATACGTGCTTGATGAAAATTTGCAATGATTGTCAAGCACTGCTTGATCGTTTAGCTACATGCTTGAAGGTGTTACCAGTACAAAACTTCCATTCAGGATAAAAGGAAAGCAATTTGCAATGATTGTCAAGCACTGCTTGATCGTTTAGCTACATGCTTGATGGTGTTACCAGAACAAAACTTCCATTCAGGATAAAATGAGAGCAAAAAAGCAAAATGGGTCAGAGGGCCTAGTACGAGTTGTGTTTCTCACCTCACTTTGCGAATAGTATCGGGTGAAAGAGAGATAATCATACGAGTGAGTAAAAGAGTGATAGAGAGAAGACGATAGTTAACTATTCGCAAAGTGAAGTGAGTACAAAAAACCAACTCATACTAGGCCCTCTGTTTTTTTTTTAATGTTGATTATTTTTTTACTCGGTACGGAACGGAGAAGGTACTTTTATGCGTTTAGGCACACCGCTGCGTTAAGCGGGTAACCCGCCGCGCGGGTACACGGTGCGGGCGCGGAAATATAGATGCCTGGTTTTTTGACGGACTGATGCTTTCAGTGTATGAGTAAGCTCTAAACAAACAAACGTTTTTGTTTGTTTGTGCGCAAACGCATGTTGCCACTTATCTCGGGGCTCTATCGCCTAATTTCAATGTTGGTTTCATTTGACAGATTTCATGATACTAGGCTATTTATCATTTAACTAATTTCACATGCTAGGACCACAGATAAATATCTAGGACTCGCCTCCATAGCCGCGCACCGAGTCCTCTAGAAAATCGAAACTTATTTTTTTAAATGTAAATTCAAAACCATGTCAACGCGCCACTGCGACAACGGCCAGTACGCGGGCACAGACACCACAGTACTTTACCAACCTGTATTGATCGTCGGAAAAATGGTTATCGATTCCACAAAATCAATATCGATGTCGTAGAATCGGATTTTTTAGGTGGTTATTTAACACGTCGCTAGTCTTGGGGCATTTTGATGTAAGTTGTTCTATAATACGTCACGTTCGTTGTCAGAATTTAATTCTTTTCCCCGCAAATTGCTAATGCGCCTGGAGGCCATTTTTTAACTTTAGAAAGGAAAAACCATAAACTTAATATTCCAAGTATAAATAAGTTTATGGGAAAAACAATTGTAATTTTTTATAGTCTTAAACCCTGTCTTATTGAAAATAATAATTTAATAATTAATATACCTTCCAAAATTTTTTATTAGATTTTTTGTTACATGTTGCGGAACTTGCGGATGACATTCATCTGAATTTTAATGGGACAAGGTTCCTGTGCATCAGCAATTTGCGGGGATTATACTACAAACTACAACACGATTTTCAATTATTTTTAGATAGAAATAAAGTTATGCGATGTTCATCTTGGACAATTTATACGTAATTAAACCAACTCCTTTTTTAAATCACTTAGGCTCGTATTATAGAATTAAACTCAAATTAAAATCTCTGCTTGAGTACAGATAGAAAGGGATGGTGCTATTCATCGCATATAGCGCCATCCCTTTCTAACTGTACTCAAGCAGAGATCCGAGTTTGAGTTTGATTCTATAATACGAGCCTAAATCAGGACACATTTTTTTGAATAAGTTTTGTTTATTGCCGCCACGATTTTTCTCATTAACACACTTATCGTTTGACTGGTAGAGAATGAACTTGAGCATTAAATCCGCCATTTGCTGTTTTTATTTTAAGCAATAAAGATTAAATAAAATAAAATAAATATTCTGGAAAATAGGAAGCCTTACAAATGGCAGCACTGTGCGTCTCAAATATTCTCGACCGAAACAATACCACTGAACCGACTCGCACCAGATCAATACTCAGACGGGAATCAAACCCGCGACCTTTGGATATCCGGTCCAATGCTCTGACCGCTGAGCTACCGAGTCACTAGTGACATCGCCGAATTTCTTCTAGTATATCCAACTCTTACGCTGCAAGCCAGCGTTATTCCATCAATGTGAGGAACTCCTCGACATTCAATTGAAATATCTTTCCAGATATTTTGACAAGTGATAAAGATGAAATATTAGCCAAATAATTTTTAATTTTTAGATTTTTGCATTCACAATGCTATTTTTATACAATACTAAATAATATACTAGAAAAAATACGACTCGCACCAGGGGCCTTACTATGAGCTCTTATAGCAGGGCTTATATTGAACTGCTTTACTTTTTCGTACTATGACCTCAACGGTTAGTATGAAAGCAGGCCATAAGCAGTCCTGTTTACGGCCTGCTTTTGAACTGAACGGTTTCTTATTTGCTGATGGTAAGCCCCCTGATCAATACTCAGACGGGAGTATTGATCTGGTGCGAGTCGTATTTTTTCTAGTATATTTTTTAGTATTGTATAAAAAAAATCATATTATTATTTTCTTTATTCTTCAAACTTGTGCTATCAAAAAAATATATAAAACAGTTCTCTTCGAAAAAGTTTACCAACCCCATTTGCAAATAATAAAAATAGCCACCGAACTAAACCCGACAAAATGGCGCCAAAAACTCCAGCTGTCACTTCACTTCTTCATCTTATTTTTGTCATGGCCATCTACTCCTCTTCTGGGAGTAATTTTTGCCAGTGTCAAGTGTTAAATAATTCAGTGGTATTGTTTCAGTTTACATTGGCGTATAGTTTGCAGACTCACCATGGAATTAGAAGGTTTTGATTATGTCAAAAAATTGTTAGTAAATAGTGAGAAATAGTGAACCATAGCATATAAATAGTGATACTATGGTTTCGAAGATATTTGTGTATCTTAGTGAGGCTGCTATCTTGACGTCAAGATAGCAGACACATTAAGAAATACAGTTCGTATCAATATGATTTATATGCCGAAAAATTGTTAGAAAAATTGTGAATCGTATACGCAAAATTTCAATAATATTGCTTCAATACAAGCCGAGATATTACGGTCTCAAAGTGGGCTGCTAACTTGACGTTTCTGTCGATGGCGATTCCAGAGAAACGGGTACAAGTTTTAAACAAATAAATATATCAAAAAATTGTTAGTGAAATTGTGATTCTTACGATATAAATAAAAAAAGAATTATATATTTTCTACACATTTTGACGACCTCCGTGGTCGAGTGGTTTGTACGCCGGTTTTCAAGGCGTCACCATCTCTTGAGGTCCCGGGTTCGATCCCCAGCTGGGTCATTGTAGAAAATGAACTTTTCTATATTGTCTCAGGTCTGGGTGTTTGTGATACCACCGTTGTCTCTGATTTCCATAACACAAGTGCTTTAGCTACTTACTTTGGGATCGGAGGAGCAATGTATGTGATGTTGTCAAATATTTATTTATTATTATTATTATTACATAATACTCTGAAAATAGGCTGTCAATCAATATTGAACTTTGCTCCACAGTAATAAGGTTTAAACTTGATTGCAATCATGAGGTGAGTACTATCAAGCAAAAAGTGAATAGTACTGTAGCCCGCGGAAATCTAAATCACCAAAAAGGTTACCGCTTGTCTTTTTGTTATTGTTATAGATTTTGCAATATTGTATAATAAAACCGAAGTCTTAAAGATCGTAACCCGCCGTAACTATAGTTTGAGAAATACCCATTTAATCTTCAAATTTTTGTAATAGAAAGATAAGTAAATGCGTTTTGTTTAATTTTTGCAATTTTTGTTTATGGACCAAATGAGTCTTAAAATCTAAACCGGCCACAGTAAAAGTCTTAAAATTGGTCTATGGTTTGTTCAGAGGGCCTATTTTTAGTATAAAGGAGTTGTTCCATTTTTGTATGGAGGCTAGGCCCATTTGGGTGACCCGTGGCCTACAGTCATAAAATTATATTTTATGGAAAGAGAACAAAATAAGGAATCTGTCCATGTATAAATATATATTTTTTAAACCTGCAAACATTTTTATTTTATTTTTAAAGTTGGATAGTTTAAGTTAATAAAACAGCAACCCAAAACGTTTTTCTACCGTGGCAACATCGATTTTTTACTGTCAAATGTCATATTGATACTGTCAGATGTAAAATAAAATGACAAATGACATATCAACAGCCAATGTAGTGATTTTATTAGAAATAAAAATGCAAAGGAATATCCCTTAACAGCCGACAGCCGCACAAAATCGATTTTCAGGATTAAATCAACAATAAAAACTTGTAACAAGCATTAGAATTTATTGATATACTCTGGAGAGTAAAATTAATAGTAAGACATTTTAAAGCGAAAACATTAAGAAATACACGATTAAGAGCACCTTTATTCGAGTTTTTAAATATTTTTTTATTTATGTTTGCAGGCATTAATATTTTTTTCTTTTTAGAAACCTTGTCCCACGAAAGAAATCTACGAGAAAAAAAATATTATGGGTGTAGGAAAATTTTAAAAAAGTGAACCCAGGAAAGAACGACTCCTTTGAAACGGTAACTCCAAAATGTAAATTATTATCAAAATGGCCGGACTACATCTGGTCTAAGAATGTATTGCCTACTTGAAAAAAAAGATTAAAGAAGAAGTTTTTTTATCAATAAATACGTTAGAAAATGTCATTTTTAATGTTTGTCTGTTGTTTCCACCACCCAGTTGCGAATCACCCCAGTTTACCGGCATACTGTGGTTGTACGAACCTGCCCGGACCAGAGAGAATATCGAAAAAAATCCTATACTTATGGAGCCCCTAGACGATCAAGCATTTCTTGTCAATCATTTACATTGCATTTACCATATGGGGGCGTGGCCTACTTTTGATTGGCCACGGTAATCTATCTATTCTGTGGTGCTTGTCAAGCATCGCTCCTAGACGATCAAAATGTGATTGACAAGCAATGCAATGTAAATGATCGACAAGCAATTTTGATCGTTTAGGAGGTCCATTAATTACAAATCTTATGGACTCCCTAAACGATCAAGCAATTCCCGTCAAGCACGTAAATTTTTCTGCTTGTCAATCACATTTTGATCGTCTAGGAGCTGTTTGACATCAAGCACAACTACGTGCTGGATACGTGCTTGATGAAAATTTGCAATGATTGTCAAGCACTGCTTGATCGTTTAGCTACATGCTTGAAGGTGTTACCAGTACAAAACTTCCATTCAGGATAAAAGGAAAGCAATTTGCAATGATTGTCAAGCACTGCTTGATCGTTTAGCTACATGCTTGATGGTGTTACCAGAACAAAACTTCCATTCAGGATAAAATGAGAGCAAAAAAGCAAAATGGGTCAGAGGGCCTAGTACGAGTTGTGTTTCTCACCTCACTTTGCGAATAGTATCGGGTGAAAGAGAGATAATCATACGAGTGAGTAAAAGAGTGATAGAGAGAAGACGATAGTTAGCTATTCGCAAAGTGAAGTGAGTACAAAAAACCAACTCATACTAGGCCCTCTGTTTTTTTTTTAATGTTGATTATTTTTTTACTCGGTACGGAACGGAGAAGGTACTTTTATGCGTTTAGGCACACCGCTGCGTTAAGCGGGTAACCCGCCGCGCGGGTACACGGTGCGGGCGCGGAAATATAGATGCCTGGTTTTTTGACGGACTGATGCTTTCAGTGTATGAGTAAGCTCTAAACAAACAAACGTTTTTGTTTGTTTGTGCGCAAACGCATGTTGCCACTTATCTCGGGGCTCTATCGCCTAATTTCAATGTTGGTTTCATTTGACAGATTTCATGATACTAGGCTATTTATCATTTAACTAATTTCACATGCTAGGACCACAGATAAATATCTAGGACTCGCCTCCATAGCCGCGCACCGAGTCCTCTAGAAAATCGAAACTTATTTTTTTAAATGTAAATTCAAAACCATGTCAACGCGCCACTGCGACAACGGCCAGTACGCGGGCACAGACACCACAGTACTTTACCAACCTGTATTGATCGTCGGAAAAATGGTTATCGATTCCACAAAATCAATATCGATGTCGTAGAATCGGATTTTTTAGGTGGTTATTTAACACGTCGCTAGTCTTGGGGCATTTTGATGTAAGTTGTTCTATAATACGTCACGTTCGTTGTCAGAATTTAATTCTTTTCCCCGCAAATTGCTAATGCGCCTGGAGGCCATTTTTTAACTTTAGAAAGGAAAAACCATAAACTTAATATTCCAAGTATAAATAAGTTTATGGGAAAAACAATTGTAATTTTTTATAGTCTTAAACCCTGTCTTATTGAAAATAATAATTTAATAATTAATATACCTTCCAAAATTTTTTATTAGATTTTTTGTTACATGTTGCGGAACTTGCGGATGACATTCATCTGAATTTTAATGGGACAAGGTTCCTGTGCATCAGCAATTTGCGGGGATTATACTACAAACTACAACACGATTTTCAATTATTTTTAGATAGAAATAAAGTTATGCGATGTTCATCTTGGACAATTTATACGTAATTAAACCAACTCCTTTTTTAAATCACTTAGGCTCGTATTATAGAATTAAACTCAAATTAAAATCTCTGCTTGAGTACAGATAGAAAGGGATGGTGCTATTCATCGCATATAGCGCCATCCCTTTCTAACTGTACTCAAGCAGAGATCCGAGTTTGAGTTTGATTCTATAATACGAGCCTAAATCAGGACACATTTTTTTGAATAAGTTTTGTTTATTGCCGCCACGATTTTTCTCATTAACACACTTATCGTTTGACTGGTAGAGAATGAACTTGAGCATTAAATCCGCCATTTGCTGTTTTTATTTTAAGCAATAAAGATTAAATAAAATAAAATAAATATTCTGGAAAATAGGAAGCCTTACAAATGGCAGCACTGTGCGTCTCAAATATTCTCGACCGAAACAATACCACTGAATTATTTCACACTTGACACTGGCAAAAATTACTCCCTGAAGAGGAGTAGATTGCCATAACAAAAATAAGAAGAAGAAATGTTTTGACCACACTTCTACAAAGCAAAATATTGCTTAATGTAATAAGAATAAAGTTCAAGAACGATTGCAATACAAAATTGTTATTCATCAATATTGGACTCTATCTTCTTACGTTAAGAATGATTTTGCTTTGCCCTCAAAAAAGTACTTTTATCTACAAATGCTTGACGAACAGCTCCCTAAACGATCAATCACTGCTGTCAAGCATTCATGCAATGTTAATGATTAACAAGCTGTTTCGGGCCGCTTCCTAAACGATCAAGCATTGCTGTCAAGCACGTAAATGCAATGTAAATGATTGACAAGCAGTTTTGATCGTCTAGGGGGCCCATTACTTTGTAAATTCGACCCCGTCAGTCGTTTTTGAGGTTTTACTGGGGGCTTACCATCAGCAAATAAGAAACCATTCAGTTCAAAAGCAGGCCGTAAAAAAGACTTCTTAAGGCCTGCTTTCATACTAACCGTTGAGATCATGGTACGAAAAAGTAAGGCCGTTCAATATAAGTCCTGCTATAAGAGCTCATAGTAAGGCCCCTGGATGTTATTTGCGAAAATGGCATTTAACTAGAAGTCCAACACGGTGAACATGACAAAAATTAGAACCCCGTCTGTGGGTAGCGGTGAATCGGGGGTATCAGAGGGTGACAGGCAATGAATTGGCTCGCCTTCTTCTCATCTTCTTGCCTTCAACGGGAACGGGAACGGGACCGGGATGGGGACCGGGCTACTATTGTCTAATTTTAAAAATCTATCGCGATCGCTTTCATTTGACAGATGGATGTGACACATTGCTGCAATTCTTTGGTATGTTTTTATATGTGTAGTAATTGAACAAATCTGTTTACAATAGTGAAACAATGCGGTAACCTCGAAAGTAAATAACTAACATAAATGGAGATTTTAGATTTATCAATGTCTATAGTTACGGCGGGTTACGATCTTTAAGACTTCGGTTTTAGTATACAATGTTGCAAAATCTATAACAATAACAAAAAGACAAGCGGTAACCTTTTTGGTGATTTAGATGTCCGCGGGCTACAGTACTATTCACTTTTTGCTAGATAGTACTCACCTCATGATTGCAATCAAGTTTAAACCTTATTACTGTGGAGCAAAGTTCAATATTGATTGACAGCCTATATTCAGAGTATTATGTAGAAGTTAACATTCGATTTTTAGAAAATAGCGATGATGAATTCTTTTTTTATTTATATCGTAGGAATCACAATTTCACTAACAATTTTTTGATATATTTATTTGTTTAAAACTTGTACCCGTTTCTCTGGAATCGCCATCGACAGAAACGTCAAGTTAGCAGCCCACTTTGAGACCGTAATATCTCGGCTTGTATTGAAGCAATATTATTGAAATTTTGCGTATACGATTCACAATTTTTCTAACAATTTTTCGGCATATAAATCATATTGATACGAACTGTATATCTTAATGTGTCTGCTATCTTGACGTCAAGATAGCAGCCTCACTAAGATACACAAATATCTTCTAAACCATAGTATCACTATTTATATGCTATGGTTCACTATTTCTAACTATTTACTAACAATTTTTTGACATAATCAAAATTTTCTAATTCCATGTTGAGTCTGCCAACTATACGCCAATCAGTTTACATTAGAATGCGGGTGCATCGCATTCCAATGCTGCTTGGAGCATTTGGCACGAAGTATATCAAGACAGTCTCTCGGTTAATTCTGCCGAGGAATTAGAAGGTTTTGACTAGGTCAAGAACGCGTTGAACATAATTTATACTAAAAACTGTTGTGTTCCTTTGCCTTCCTATTCTGTTTTTTTTTCTAAAACAACATTTATTTGTTTAACGTTGACAATGGGTGCATTCCAGTAAACCAACCGCTAAGTCATCGATCACCACAGTATACATCACAGATTACTTGAAATCCATCAGTATTTAAAATTAGGGGCCCATTTTATAAAATATTATGAAATAGGGCCTTTTCACCGTAGTATATTGGAATAGAATATAAATAAATAAAAAACTACTACTATTCTACTACTCTATGGTGAGCAATGATTTAGCGATTCGTCTGCTGGAATCAAGAACATTGGCTGGAATCGTAGACAGAGAAAGTCTACGGCTGGAATGCACCCACAGCACAGAACACATACTACCCACAGTCAGAAATGTCAGAAATTCTGAATGACAGTTGACAGGACACGACGAGACAATTTTTAACTTCGTTTTTTTTGTGAAAGTCAAAAAAGAAAGAATAGGCTAAAAAAGGGGTGTTTTTTGTGTTGGCATTGTTGGCAAACTATTTATTGTGGAAAACAATTTTCTGTCTGCGCTGTGTGTGACACAATACAATATTTAAATAAATTATAAACTCACCAACCAAATAAAATTATAAGGAGAATGTCTTCACCATTGGAAAACTTGGAGACGCAGCTTGAAATGTTCATAGAGAATGTACGCCAAATTCGCATCATTGTCAGCGATTTTCAGCCACAAGGGCAAAGTGTCTTGAACCAAAAAATGTAAGTAGACGACACAAAAAATATGCATTTGTAAATACAAGCCGAAATGTAAGTGTATTGATATCTTTTCTTTATTTGCTTTTACAGACAATCCTTAGTAACTGGACTGCAAGAAGTAGACAAATTGAAGTCTCATGTTCATGATATACATGTACCAACTGAAGTTTTTGAGTAAGTATAGGTTATTTTAATAAAAAAACTAGAAGTGTCTTTAGGGTAGGGAATAGCATGTGTTGGTGTTTTCACTTTTCGCTTAACTATCGGATATACTGCTCATAGTCAATGAGAGTGAAAGAGAGCAAATGATAATTAACTATTTGAAAAGCGAAACACCAACTCTTGAGTATACATGTATTGTCTTACTAAAGATTTATTTATCTGTGTCATTTTGTTTGTCCTGATAACTGCTATAGAATATTTATTTCCAGTTACATAGACCAAGGCCGCAATCCACAGCTTTATACAAAAGACTGCATTGATAAAGCTCTTGCCAAGAACGAAGAAGTGAAGGGAAAGATTGATTCTTACAAGCGCTTTAAAAGTCACCTGCTCCAAGAACTCTCCAAGACTTTCCCCAACGAAATTGCCAAATACAAGGCTATTAGAGAGTAATTTTTGTATGTAATTTAGCTCATAAGTTTACAGTAAAATTAAGTTATCAGTTTTAATTCATTTAATTAATTAACAGATTCTAAACTTGGCTTTTTATTCACATCTTTTCAAAAATTTTACACAACTGCCCAAAAAAAGTGCATTGTTTTCAAGGTTCATGTATGTTTGTGAGTTTTTCCACCAAACTTCTAAATGCCTGAACTGATCTTGACAGCATCCCATGTGACACTGGCTAAAGATTTCATGAGAAAAGTCTATATTTATTTACCTACTAAATAAAAGTACTTTGATTTACTTTTTCATTTGGGTTTATTTGTGGATTGAAAAATAAAAAATAGTTATTGAATTAATTTTATTTAAATAAACATAAAAAGCCAATAGAAATAGTAAACAAATTGTGTTGAAAGTACTATAGCAAAGTAGTTAAAAATAATAAGACAGAATAACTGAATAGAATTGTTGAAACAAAATTAGATGAAAAAACACTTTTTTTTTTAAAAAAAGCAGTTTCAAATCTTTGAAAATAAACCAGAAATAGGAAATAATAGAAATAACTACTTAAAATATAACATTAAATAATCTTACAAATAAAATCTTAATAAAATAAAATGAGCCTCACATTATTATGACTGTTTGATTAAAAACAATTAAAATATAAGTTAATTTAAATTTGATTACTAATTATAATAATAACATGGTCCATGCCATAAAATGATAGTTAATAGATTAATAAATAAAATATTGGGCATGTTCTGATATGAAAACATTTGTAAGTTCATTTATACATAAGCAATATTATTTATTACTAATAATTAATTTCTATCCTATGCTAAATATAACTCTGGAGTCGGTGATCTTTTAAGAGTTTCGCTTTCAAATTCATCAATATATTCAAAGTTTTGCTCCATAATATTTGCTGTGACATCACTATGATTATCAGAATCTGTGTTAGCTGTGAAGTCGCCAGAAAATTCGTCCCACATCTGATAGAATCCCTTTTTGACCGGTTCAACTAGTTGCGTTTTGTTAGTGATGTAAACGTAATTCCAATGGTCTGATGATCGATCATTGCCCCAGTTAAAAGTCCCCGTCATAAGTACTTCGTCGTCGACTAGGCAAAATTTGTGTTGCATTTTGTTAATGGTTTCATTTTCTAAACACCTTATTTCTGCTCCTGCAAGAGGAAGACCTACTGTTACAACAGTTAGTGCAAATAAAGATGAAGTGTGTTAAAAAGATAGAGCTTTTTTCATTTTAATCATCATGATTTTTCGTAAGTATTATTTTAATCTTACAAAGGATCTAATTAAAAATCTTAAACGTAAAACTCTTTTATTGGTTGCATTTGCATGTACCTACTACTTGCCACTACTACTACTAACTACGAGTCACGAGTTAGTAGCTGTAGTAGTGGCAGGTAGTACATGCCGTCTCGTCGTGTGATTAACGCCCAAAGTGACCACTTTAGGCGGTAATCCCAAGGTAATCCAGATTTTAACTACACAAACATTTAAACCAGGATAAAAACGCATACAAAAATTATTCATAACGAATACTAGGTTTTATATTTTTCAGAATTTTATATTTTATAAACATATTTCGTTGTACTTAATGTTTTTCTCTTAAGTGGCGGCGCTAGTGGAGGCTCTGTGAAACCTTTGTTTTTTTAATACAACATCCTGTTACATAATCAGTAATCAATCACGCAGTCTTTTGTTATTTTTTATTTGTAGACTTTAGTCTAGAAATCCCCCTGCGGCGATGCGGAGGGGATAGTGGACAAAATGTTCAGAAATCCCCTGAGCTGGGGGATCATCTATAAGGGGATTTTTGGAACAAGCCGCCTAAAGCTTTGTCCACACTTATCATTTTGGCGTATAAGATCACCGTATCTTTAGCATACATCGCTAGTTTAGTTGGTGGTACGTTGGAGTAATACTTACTGTATCAAAGAGACGATGTATGACAAAGATACGGTGATCTGATACTCCAAAATGATACAAGTGTGGACAAAGCTTAAGACGCGTTTTTAGCTGGGTCCCTTGGAAATCGTATTGAACGGGTTTTACTGTTATTTAATCAACTTAGTACAAACACAATTAGTGTCATTTGTCCGGAATAGGCGTTGATGTACCTAAGTAATTATTATTTACATACCGGCATCTTTAAGTTCTTGCAAAAGAAACTCCGTAGCTTCATTGTAGCCTTCGCGATCTATAATAATGCGAGCTTTGATGTTCTTCTTCTTGATAAGATCAACCAATCTTCCTTGAATCGCGGGGTTTTGGATACCTGGCATGCACACTTGGACGCTTTTCTTTGCGGCTTCTATGTAACTTACTAATTTGTCGAAGCAATTGTAAGCATTGTATTGTAATTTACAAAATATCATGACTTCGTTTATTTCTGTGTTCCGCCGTTTGTAGTAGTATGCTGCCGCTGAAACGACGCAAGTGACCGCTATAGCCGCTGCCGTCGACAGGATGCGTGGATTTATAAACATTTTATGTGATTCCGAACATAAATGTAAATGTTATGCACCTTCTTGTAATTTTATACTTTGAAATAAAATAAAGAGGTCAATTTGTGAGAATCATCACGAGTCTGATTAGTTTTTTTGATACTACCCTCCTAGTTAGGTATAGTTGTCGACTTTTTTTCCGTCTGGCTAGGCTACCTTACCTACCTACTTAAATTTTATTAATTTTTATCAGGTTTAACGGGTTTAATAATATTTATAGTAGGTAGATAATAAATTGATGAATTTATTTTACAAGATCTTCGTGACAATAACATGCTTTATAAATACACGGATGCACCAACTTCTATGACCAAGGCAAGGCTGTATAGCGATGGGCCAACACGGTTTATTTCCAACTCGAGTCAACCTTCAAAATTCGCGTTACTCAACTCGAGTTGGCTCGCGGGTCAACCCGCTACGACCCGCGAGCCAACTCGGAAATTCGCGTAACTCGCCTACGTTCAGCTCGAGTTAGCCTATCCAATTTGGCTCGCGGGTCAACTCGCAACGACCCGTAAGCTAACTCGTTTTGGGTAACTCGAGTTGAATAGGTCAATAGGTTTCAATTATTGAAAAACAAATCTAAAATAATTAATAATTACAAATTGTTTCGTAAAATTAAAAATGTGCAATATGATGCCAATATTTGATTTTTAATAAATAGCTTTATGTGATTTTGAATAAATAAAAAGATTTAAAAAAACTGTTTTATTTGTAAAAAAAAAAATAACAAGCAAATCAAGGAGAAACAATTAGTGTAAAAATAAAAATAAACTGTAACGGACAAGGGTAATAATTTTACCACTTACATCTAAAATGTTGAAGTTCTAAATGGACAATGGTAAATTATTTACCACCAAAAAAAACCCCCCATCCCCAATTTTTTTTATATTTTCATTGCCAAAAATGAAATGTGGGACCATCATTTACCCGGAACCCATTGCCATTTTCTTAATATCTTATCCAGGGACTCGCGTTTGTTTAGGCCTGCTTTTGAACTGAACGGTTTCTTATTTGCTGATGGTAAGCTCGAGTTGACCCGAAACAACCGCAACTCGAGTCAACTCGGGTTGGAACTCGAGTTGGCCCATTACTAGGTAGGCTGTATGGTCTCTGACTTTAGCCTGTTTCTCTAGAAAAAGATAGAAAATAAATGGCGCGAATATTGACGTTCCTCCTTCCCCCTTCACTCCATTTGTTTTGACAGCAGAATTTCTCACAGCCTGTTTGTATAGATTTTTATATGAAAAATCATGTCTTGGACTGATAATTAGTAAGCTTAAGATACACTAAAGTGTGTATTATGTGAATAGCTGAGTTTCACGAAGATATAAATATGGGTATTACAGGTTTGATACCCTTTCTTGAAAAAGCTTCGAGGCGTGCTAATATTGGAGAATTTAGTGGTTGTACTGTGGCTATAGATTCCTATTGCTGGCTCCACAAAGGTGCCTTCGCATGCGCTGACAAACTTGTAAGAGGAGAAGAAACAGATATGTAAGTTCACACTTGTTTTCATTCAGTATAACCCTAATGTTCTTAACTTCGTTCGTGTCCTCTACACAAGAATTGATTAATATTTTTTGTATTTTCAGACATATAAAGTATTGTTTAAAATATGTTACAATGCTTTTGTCCAAAAATATCAAACCGATATTGGTTTTTGATGGTAGACATCTACCGGCAAAAGCATTAACTGAATCGAAACGAAGAGAGTAAGTATGCTGATATACTAGCTGGATGGAATTGCATGAATCAATGAAAAAATGCTCAATTCTTTCATAATCACAAATGTAAAAGAATTTACGGCAAAATAATATAATTTTCCAAAATAAACCTCATTTTCAGATCTCGGGACATTTCTAAAAAAAGAGCAGCAGAGTTATTGAGTCTTGGAAAGGTATGAACTTTGTTACCCTAAAAACTACACACAAATTACTATTTTTAAAAAAAAGCTAAGTAAATCTTTTAACCTGACTATGTAAGTCCACAGCGAAAAAAAAGGGTATACGATTTTGACCGGATGTTTGTATTTACAGATAGATGAGGCCAGATCCTACATGAGGCGTAGTGTAGACATCACCCATTCTATGGCGTTGGCCCTGATTAAAGAATGTAGGAATCGCAACGTGGACTGTATAGTAGCACCATACGAGGCCGATGCCCAGCTGGCGTACCTCAACATCAAGAATATAGCTCATGTTGTCATCACTGAGGACTCTGATCTTATATTATTTGGCTGCACTAAGGTAGGTTTACAATCTACAATGACATGTGTCTAAGGCCTGTATTTATTACCTGCTCTCAACATTAAGAGCACAGCACCTCAGGTATGATCTCAAGATAGCTCTCAATGTTGAGAGTGGTCGGTGATACGGGCCTACTTTACTTATTTCTAACTGTACTTGAATGTTTAAGGATAAAATCAATGATCACTATGTGTTAGACTGAACTACTGTGCTCTTGCTCTATAATATCAGAAGATTTATCTCTCATCCCACAGTATTTTAAGTACCTTAAATAGAGTTTTTTTTGTTACGGTTAATGTATGGAAAATCTTAATAAAGTCATACTGGCTAGCATTGACTCAGATAATCAATAATAATCATAACATTAATATTAACTAAGGAAATAGAAAAAGTGTTAAAATCTAGATTTATTTGCAAATTGTTTATACAATTAGCTTATAGGATGAATAATAAAAAAAATTGCAGGTCCTTTTCAAAATGGACTTGGATGGCAGTGGTGTTCTAGTAGAGACGGCAAAGCTGCCTCTGGTGATGAAGTGCCCGATAGAGCACTACAGGTTCGACAAGTTCAGGCGAATGTGCATCATGTCCGGATGTGATTATTTGCCATCGCTGCCTGGCATCGGCTTGGCTAAAGCCAGACAGTTTGTGACTGCATCGCAGGATTCAAATTTTGTTAATGTAAGTATGATATATTTTTTGTACCTAGTTCAAGAAGCATTCATCTAACTTAATAGCTGATACATCAGTCCCTTTAGAAAAATCCATATTTGAAAGTGATAACAAACTGCCCTGTAAAGCAGTGTGTATTTTACATTTTGAAACACCCATACTTTTTCAACTTTGCCAAGTTCACTGCTGTTTTCACAAATAAGATTTTTCTTTAGGTCCAGGAACTGATATAGACAACTAGCCATTCTGACGCTCAAGATATCTGGGTTTTATATTTTTTTTATTAAGAAAAATTATTATCATTTCAGGCCTTGAAAAAACTGCCTAGTTTCTTCAATCGTTCATCCCTGACAGTGACAGATGAGTACAGAGAAAGCTTCCTAAAGGCAGAGGCGACGTTTAAGCACCAATATGTTTATGATCCACTAGAAAGACAGATGGTCAGGCTCACGGAACCTGATGATGAAGGTAATTAATGGGTCTAGTGTTATTTGACAGTACAAAAGTTTTTTTTTTTTTTGTAATGTGAGGCGAAGTGACAAGGGGATTCTCTCTTTATTGCGCGCTCGATTCGTGCACCCTATCTATCATATTCGGCGATACGGGTTTTTTTGTTACACACTGTGCTTCGATCAAGAATATCCTAGATAACAACAAACTAAAACAGCACGCAAAAATGGTACCTCGAAATAGCGTCCCACTTACAAACTTGGCATTTATTTTGTACCCTGTTGTAATTATCTGGTAACGATATATTCAAGTTTGTAAATATCGTTACTTATAGCTATTACAGCAAATAAGTTTCTTGCGCCCGTTCTTCTTGTCAGCTAAAAAAGTCTAGAACGGGTGGTAGGAAAATATAGACTATTCAAAATTATTAAGTAACTTAATATGATTGAAAAACTACTAGAAAAAATCGACTCACCCGTAGCAGCTCAGACGGGACTCGAACCCGCACCCTTAGGATTCTGGCCCAATGCACTAACCAATTATGCTACCGAGTCGCTAGTGGGAGTGGCGAAATTTTCTAATACTTATTACGTTTTCGCTGTAAGCCAGCGTTATTTCATCAATGTGTAGAATTACCTTTAACATTCGAATACAACATCTTTACAGATGCCAGACAATCGATTAAGATGAAACAGCTATATAATATTGAATTTAGATTTTAGCATTCACAATGCAATTTTTATATATTAAGTAACTTAATATGATTGAAAAAATACTAGACAAAATCGACTCACCCGTAGCAGCTCAGACGGGACTCGAATTCGCACCCTTAGGATTCCGGCCCAATGCACTAACCAATTATGCTACTTATTTTATTTTTATCACTTTGTGCAAAATAATAGAACCGATGGCCGTTGGGGCGAAAAGGTTCTGGAATGGCGACCGCGCACCGGACGGCGCTCCGTGGGTAGGCCCCCGACAAGGTGGACCGACGATCTGGTGAAGGTCGCGGGAAGCCGCTGGATGCGGGCAGCGCAGGACCGATCGTCGTGGAGATCCTTAGGGGAGGCCTATACCCAGCAGTGGGTGTCGGTCGTGCGGCTGATATGATGTTCAAAATAAGCGCCCAGTTTGTGAGTGGGACAATATTTTGAGGTGCCATTTTTGAGACTCTGACCGGACATCTAGGGTATTCTTGATCGAATACCCTGTGGGTATTTCTTAAAGCTATATTTTGTTATTTCAGATGTAGAACAAGCGCTGTGCGTGAACGCGGGAGAACTGTTGTCGGAAGATATCGCATTCCAGCTGGCGCTTGGCAACCTGGACCCGTTCACGCTCAGGAAAATGGACGACTGGCATCCCGATACTGCTGTCATGGTGAGGGAAACCATTTATGCCTAATAATGTGAAATCAGTCTAAGGCTTGGTTTAGAAACAAAAAAAACTAAGTAGGAAAATCCCCAAAAGAACAAATTCAACATTGGCAATTTTGTATGGGAGATTTACACCCCGTACTCACACACATTGTGAAGTCTCACAGTGCCCGCGGAAGCACAGACAGCGTTCCATGAACCAATCACACGTATTACATAAAACAAACGAACCAATCACAGCTCTATTTCAAAGCAGTATGTTCGCGTAGTCGAGGGTCGTTTGCGTGTTGTTTGTGAATACAGGATAGTCCGTAAGTCCGCGACAATATTGCTTTACGTCATATGACATCACGATGAAATGCACACGGTCGGAAATGTTGTGCAGAGCTAGGATCAGAAGATTATCGCAAATAAAATTGGCCGGAAGCTTGAGAATATCCTTCACTTCCGGTCAAAATTTTAAGGTTATATTTACGCCATGTGACATCTGTATGAGATCCGTGGCGTGGCATCATTTAACCCTTCAATAGTTAAGTAGAGAGAGTTTACATTAGGGCATCCAATCCCGCATGTTATTTGTGATCTCGGTATTTGCGGGACCGATGATTTACGATCCCGCGGGATCTCGGAATTTGCGGGATCCTGCAGGTGTAAGATGAGCTGCCTATTAAATGTTGTGTACAGATGTGTTTTCAGTTAAAACTTTGCCGATATAAGTACTAAAAGAAAGTCCAAATTATACTACTAATAATACTACTACCGACGATCTGGTGAAGGTCGCGGGAAGCCGCTGGATGCGGGCAGCGCAGGACCGATCGTCTTGGAGATCCTTAGGGGAGGCCTATACCCAGCAGTGGGTGTCGTGCGGCTGATATGATGATGATGATGAATACAACTACTAAAAAACTAATTCAAGCTCAATTACACCAAAATCAAGCAAACAGAATGAACATAACAACAGCGCGGCGCATGCGCGGGACAAGCGCGCGGTCGTTCGCCAATCAGAGTCATTCAGTACTCACGTGCCAGGCAGCGCTTGCAAGAGGTTTCTATGCTACTTTCTAGTCCCGCAAATCCCGCGGATCCCGCACTGGTAATCCCGCTCCTTGCGGGACTGGAAAATGATGCGGGATCTCGGTATTTCGAGATCTCGGTATACCGAGATTGGATGCCCTAGTTTACATAGGTCTGTCAGTTCTGAAATGGCCGTAAGTCTGTCAAGTATTTTCAGGCCATTTCAGATGTGACAGACTTATGTTAACTCTCTTTACTATTGAAGGCCTAAATGACGCCACGGATCTCGTACTGATGTCACATGACGTAAATATAACCTTAAAATTTTGACCGGAAGTGAAGGATTTTTTCAAGCTTCCGGTACGAATGGAATCAATTTTTTTTTTTACTTTTAAGTGAATATACTTACAACATGTTAATGAATAAACCCAAAATGGGAAAATCGTTTCTTCAGACCATCAAACTGAACAACTTGTGACGAATTTTGTAATCGCGAAAAAAGTCAGCTGTTTCATATATTTTGATATTGTCGTTATTATTTTTTGTATGAAATAACTGTTTTTTTCGCAATTTCAAAGTTGGTCCCATCGTAAATGCATTGTCTTTTATTCCAGAACGGCAAAGTAAAAACGAGTGGTTGGAAAGACAAAGGTGTATCTCCTCATCCAAGTATATGGCGTAAAGACTTCACCCGGTACTTGTCAGAGCAAACCCCGTGGGCCAAGAAGGAACCGAAAGTGGACCCAATCATAGCGGTCCCTAGCACGAGGCCCAGGAAAAAAGTGGTCAACTTAGTCCAGAAATATGTACCGGAAACTCAGGATGAAAGGTTAGAAATTCTAAAATTAACTTATTCTAAATGTTGGACAGCCAATCTTCTATTGATTTTAAACAACGGCTAAATTATTCTCTGTTCTATTCTGTTTCTTGTATTTCTAATTTAGCTAGTAAATACCAAAATCCATAATTACACCGAATATTCTTGATCAATATAAAGGTCTATGATTCTATTAATAAAAAAATCTTTTAAAACAATAAATCACGAATCTAATCTAATCTAATCTATATCGACCCTTGGGGTCGATTTGGGATATAAACGAATAATTATAGTTTTTTTTAAATCTTATCATGCAATAAACGTGCCTGCGTGTATAAACGAATAATTATAGTAATAATGTTTTTTTTTAATTTTAAGTAATTTGGCTATGGGAGACTGAGGTATCAGTTCATTTTGGAAAAGGGGTCTCTTGCTCAAAATAGTTTGGGAATCCCTGCTCTAAAACTATGTAAATCATCATATCATCATTATAAATTAGCTGTAATAAGAAACTCCACTTATAAACTTCAGACAACAGTTTATAAGATTTTTATCACGGTTATAGGTATATTTAACCCTTCACCGCCATCCGCCATTTTGTTAAAAAACAAAAAACCCTCCCCACCAACTGGCAAGAAAGAAATAAAATGGCGTCTTTCACAAAAAACGCGATAATTTCGTAATCAGGCTATAATTTATCATTCTGTAAAGATAGTTTTATTTATGAATACTTTTCTCATTTCTAGATACCAAAATCATAGTCATTTACATAGAGAAAAAACCGATTACCGGTACCGGTCTCCGGCGACCGCTTGGGCTTTGACAGAACGGCAATATAGCGATTATGTCAGGTCGCCGGCGACCGTACTAGCACTTAGAGGTTAACCTTAAGGCGGCCTTAAGGCGGTTGTATGACCGAAAGTGGCGCCCTCAGAGGTTTTTGTTTAATAAGTTATTAATAGAAAAAGATTTTAATAATGTTTATCGTGGAGATTTTAGGGCCCACAGTCTAGTATTTTTAGAAGGTATCACTACATGCCCTCGTAGTCATTCGTAGAAGTAGATAGCAAATGTATCAAAAACGGCCACTTTTAGCAGTTTTGCTATCTACTTCTAGCAGTGACTACGAGGGAATGTAACGATACCGTCTAAAAATACTAGACTGTGGGCCCTAAAATCTCCACGATAAACATTTTGAAAATTGTGTATTACAATTATAATATTAAATATAATTCACAGCGGCGCCACTTTCGCTCAGGGTACGCCCTTAACCAAATTGTATAAAAACAAATTTCTATTTTTAATTTCAGTTTGACTATAGAAAGTTTAAGCAGTATGTATTGCGTGCAGCCAGCGACGAAAAAGCAAAAAATGGACTGTGATACTAGTATAAGCGAAACTTTTACACAAACCACTCAAAATGAGCATAACATAGCTTTGATCGAGGATGAAGTAATGACAAAAGCCCAACCAAACAAATCGCCTATATTGGAAAATAAAGAGAGATCATATAAAAAGTGCTTAAAAAGCTATTCTGTGTTAAAACAACTGAGCAAGTTCCCTAGAACGATATTAAGTGAGAATGTAGTTGAAAGCAAATTTTTCAACTCGACCGAAGAATCTGAAGAGAAAGATCTATCTAAAAGTACCATAACAATTGAAGAATCTCCAAATAAACCTACTAAGAACCCTTTCAAAGTAAAATCTCCTAATGAAAGATTAGAAATTGATACTCAGTGCAATGAAATACCGGATTCTCAGTCGAGCACTTATTCGGAAAAGGAAAATTCTCCGATACATTCTCCGGTGAAAGCTCCGAGTCCGATATTGGAGCCTAGTCCAAGAAGCAAAAATCTGTTTAAATTAAAATCTGATGAGGCGACTTTTGTTATAGAGAAGTGTAGCGAAGATACTGTGATAGATAATACATATCCTTTAGAAAATTTAGTGACCCCTGTGGATTCACAGGTAATTATTTATCTAGTAATTTGTATGGTGTTCTTTAGTTTATCGATATTTGTAAGATTTTTTTTTTTTTAATTTTTAGATTTTTGCATTCACAATGCTATTTTTATACAATACTAAATAATATACTAGAAAAAATACGACTCGCACCAGATCAATACTCAGACGGGAATCGAACCCGCGACCTTTGGATATCCGGTCCAATGCTCTGACCGCTGAGCTACCGAGTCACTCGGTCAAATATATTTGCAAATAAAATGGCCCTGCCAATGAGTCCTATAATGTTATTTATTGTGAAACTGTTTGTCGACACCAATAAATAGAAAAAAAGTTAGCTCAGTAGTTAAAGCCCTCATAAACTACAGACTTTCTATAGGCCGATAGTTGGGTCGGGCCTTTAATCAGAAAGGCTCAAACTCCAAGGTCATTTAGAGAACAAGTTAGGAGTCATTTTCTCACTTCTTTCCGCGACTAATATTTCTTGTTTATATTTATCTCCTATACCATGGAATTATGTATTTATCCTTTAGTATTTTTGTATATTCATATTCTGTCCTTTATCCTATTTATCTTATTTTATTTCGCCCAAGGTTGCCTGGAAGAAATTGCTATGTAGCAATGAGGCCGCCTATTGTATGTTTTCTTGTTTTTTCTGATTGTATCGTTTTTGCAATAAAGACTTTATTATTATTATTATTATTAAAGAAGTATGCAAGTGCGCACATTACCACGATTTGGTATCGGCCGACTCTTCATATTAAAAAAGGTCCGACACAACTATCGGCCGATAGAAAGTCTGTAGTATGCGAGGGCTCTTAGAGAATTTGCTTGGCATGAGAAGAGGGTTCGATTCCCTCTTGAGCCAACAGAGATGAGTTTTTTTCTAGTATTAGTAGTATTCAGATACCACGACTATAAAATGTAATTATAAATATCTTTAACAGGTGTCCTATGGTGATTCGCCGCCCAAAGAAATGCTAAACTTTAGCCCATCTCAGTCAATATTAGGTGAATTCAAGAAATCTTCCAACACAAATGGATTCAAGAAATCTGGTAAAACACTTGGCTTGAAAAAGAGCGTAGCGAAGAGCTTGCCAACCAACCAACCCACATTGCTGAGCAAGTTTGGGTTTCAGAGAAAGTAAGTAAAATACTAAATAATATACTAGAAAAAATACGACTCGTATATCCTACTTTCTACTAGAAGAAATTCGGCGATGTCACTAGTGACTCGGTAGCTCAGCGGTCAGAGCATTGGACCGGATATCCAAAGGTCGCGGGTTCCATTCCCGTCTGAGTATTGATCTGGTGCGAGTCGTATTTTTCCCGTCTGAGTATTGATCTGGTGCGAGTCGTATTTTTCCCGTCTGAGTATTGATCTGGTGCGAGTCGTATTTTTTCTAGTATATTATTTAGTATTGTATAAAAATAGCATTGTGAATGCAAAAATCTCAAATTTAAAAAAAAAAGTAAGTAAAATTGGGATTAGGGAATAATTACTTATACTCCAGCCAACTTAGTGGAGCTCGGTGGCGCAGTGGTTTAGCGCCTGGCCCACCGATTGAGGAAGTTAAGCAACGTTCGCAAGGGTCGGTCATGGGATGGGTGACCAAAAATGTATTATCTCGGGCTCCTCCGTGCTTCGGAAGGCACGTTAAGCCGTTAGTCCCGGCTGCATTTGCAGTCGTTAACACCCACCAATCCGCATTGGGCCCGCGTGGTGGGTTATGGCCCGTCCTCCTTACCACCCATAAAGAAGGCGTGTGCCCCAGCAGTGGGGACATCAAAAATGGCTGATGGACACAGACAACTTACGGAAAGAATGTTTATAAACAAACCGCCCAAACTTAACCTCAAAAGTACAGCTCGCGCAACATAACTTGAACCAAACCATAGACAATGAAGCTTGCGCAGTAGCAATTTTCAGTACAAAAATTGTAGTACGCAAGCCTCATTGTATGGAGAATTTTAAAGAATTTGCATTTTCTATGCTAACATTGTCTTAATTTATTTAACATCCATGAGCGCTAATGTTTTAACAAATTTTTCAACACACTTGCTCGTAAAGTGAGCCCCAATACATCGCTTTTAGGGCCATAAACCGAGCTATAACAAACGCGTGCAATAATATATAAAACACTAGTACGTAATAGAATTAACCCTACGAAGTTAAATTGGTACCTTACTGCAAGTTCTATGCGAGTAAACAGAGCATTCCCAATTTAGCCGGGTAATGCAGTTATTTTTTTTGACAACAAAGAGGTTTTATGCTGCTAAAAATTTATATACATTTTTGGAATAAATAAATGTGTACGTCCTTAATTAAGTCAAATAAATGTATAACTATTATCAAATTATTCATAATTCACAATATTTTGTTATAGAATATTAAAATATTTGCATTTTGTCAATAAAAAATATAATTTTGGAGTATTAGTAGTATAGGCTGTATGCTCCTCACCCCTTTGTTCGCAAAATATTCTTGCGTTGGGCGTGTGAAAAAAAACAAAAAAAAAACATGCGCGCCTTTTCCCATAATTATCATATTTTGTTTTTGCCATATTTGTTGCTGTGTGATAAATTACTTTGTTTTTTCCTCGCAAATGTGTTGAAAAACGTCGTATGAAACTCGTGAGCTCTTGCTTATTGCACACTCGGCTGAGTTACGTCCTCGCCTGCGGCTCGGGCTGCAACCCACAGCCTTGTGTGCAATGAGCAACCTAAGCTAACTTGTCTCATAATGTACTATTTAAACACTCGGCTAACATGTCCATCAGCCATTTTTGACGTCCCCACTGCTGGGGCACAGGCCTTCCTTATGGGTGGTAAGGAGGATGGGCCATAACCTACCACACTGCAAATGCAGCCGGGACCAACGGCTTCCGAAGCACGGAGGAGCTCGAGATAATAAATTTTTGGTCACCCATCCCATGAGCGACCCTTGCGAACGTTGCTTAACTTGCGCAATCGCTGGGCCAGGCGCTAAACCACTGCGCCACCGAGCTCCTCAACCTACTCAATGTTACATGTTTTAAGTGAAAAAAAAGTACCTATGGGCTAAGTTACAACGAATTAAGTGGTCATTTCTGCTAACGAAAAAAGGAGTAACTTCTAAGATACTTTTTTAATTTTGAGATTTTTGCATTCACAATGCTATTTTTATACAATACTAAATAATATACTCGGTAGCTCAGCGTTCAGAGCATTGGACCGGATATCCAAAGGTCGCGGGTTCGATTCCCGTCTGAGTATTGATCTGGTGCGAGTCGTATTTTTTCTAGTATATTATTTAGTATTGTATACTTTTTTAATTAATTTATTTATATGTATGAGGTACCCAATATTTAATGAGAATAGTTATGTGCCCAATGTCCAACAAAGCACATGTTTTATCACCTACTTTAACCAATTAATGATTTTTCTTGTTTCAGACCTGCATTCAAGAGGTGATAAAGAAATAAAATTATGAAGAAATATTGAATTGTTGACAGTTTTTATTATGTTTTAAGCATTAAAGTGGCATATATTCGTACAACATCACTCGATGGCTTCCAGATTTGTCGATTATGATTTGTTCATCTGTTTTGCAAAATAATAAATTAAAATAATAAAAGAATTTGTTTGTTTTATTCCTTATTTTATGCCAACCACACAGAATAAAAAAATAAATCCGATTTTTAACAGGCTTTTAAGTAGGTACTTAGGGTACTTAAAAGTCTGTTAAAAATCGGATAAAATTTTCCTTTAACTGGAACCGTAATTGGAACAATTTTGAGAGTACTATCATAGTAGAATTTGATTCTATTATGGTACTATCCCCGCCAATTGCTATATAATGTGCAGGAACCTTGTCACATTAACACCCACGTTAACGTCATCCGCATGAATGACTTGAAACAAGAAAATTTTAATAGGTCATTTAACATACCTATTAATTATTATTTTCATTAATAGGGTTTTTTGTTTATCATATTTTTACAATTGTTTTTCTTTTTGAGGCTAAAAAATGGCCGCCAGGCGCATTAGCAATTGGCGATAGTAGGGATAGTTTCAATTTCGAGATGGTCAATGTTTGATGATACTATTAATAAATTTTCATAATTATTACGTTAACAATAGAGTTGTTTTTTCTGGAGTACAAAAAAGCATAAAGTTTAGCTAAAGTAAACTACTTATTGACCCGAAAACTTCAAACAATGTTTACCTACCTTTCTGTGACAATCCAAACATCAAGCGAAGTTGTGTTTGCTAGAATCATAATAAAAACACACACAAGCCAAACCCTTTTAAACACCGAGAACAGAATAAATTACTAATGTTAATAACCACGTGATTGTGTACAGCAGGCTATTCAAAATTCATCTGATAGCGAAAACGTCCCATTATAATGCCTTTTTAACAAGGGTCGCGCATTCTTTGAGGAAGGAGTAACGCATATTAATTACAGCGGGCCAGTCGTGTGCTACGCCGAGTGAAACAAAAGATTGTTTTGATAACGACACTTAATTATATTTCCATTGTAATGAGATTTCTTTCCCTTTGGAGTTGTGCCGTTTTGATCTATGACGTAGCTTGAGTTCACATATCTGGTGGAAAGGCAGCCTTCTTTATGCTTAGTTTTGTTTAATGTCAGTTCCTTTGAAGTTAGCCTTGTAAAGTAACCTGACTCGAAATTAGGTGAGTTGTAAGGAAGATGTGAAATGAGTTCAGTTGCGCTCCTGTGTTACGCAAATGCGGTTTCATATTTGTCCCGTAGTTGAATGAACAGAATAATTGTTTCTTACTTCTGAGGACATGATTTTAAAGCATAAAAATTCGTATTAAACTCTAATTATAAACAAGTCATCCACAAATAATTACATCTAATACTACTTACCACCTACCGAATATAAAAAGAAAACATTGTAAACGGCATTCACTGTTCAGGTTCTAAGTAAATAGCTGACCTCCGGGTCTACCGGCTAAAAACAATGAAGTTAATGTTAACTGTAAGTATGTGATACATTGCTACTTTGTTTTGGCACAAATAAAAACTTACCAAAGAAAAGAAGCAATGTATCACATACTTACAGTTAACATTAACTTCATTATTTTTAGCCGGTAGATCCGCTCGTCTTTGATCCTAGTCTAGACCCAGTAGGCTTGACCGTAACTTCAAAATGGTCAATGTTGAACCATGCCATCAACCATAAAAACTATTCTAACCTCTTCCTTGGTCCATTATCTGAAGTTTGCTGACATGTGGCTTCCATCCCATCCTCAAAATTAACAATATTTTTTTTTATTTATTTATTTATTTAGGTAACAAACAGTCTTTAACAATAAAAGTAACAAATATTAAACACAAATAGACCTACAGTACCATTATGTTATAAACAAGATTTTATATAAATGAGTACTATCATATCTTATATCATATCTTGCCACCCTTCCTCACATTAATTTAATGCGCAGATATCGACGTTTTCAAAAGCTTTATAGGTTAAATTTAATTAAATATATAAAATTGTCTTTATAGGTTCCTACCTATCTATGTTTCATTCATTGGCGCCGAATTAATCCTGGCTCTGTCGACCCCAAATGGAATTGGTTCCGAATGAATGTTGCCATTGCTTAGTACCGGGGTTAATTTGAATATTTTCCACTTAGCGTGTAATTAAAATTTCTCTCGGTAACGAATTTCGATGGAGCTCGATATCGGTAGGTACGGCTTAATTTCAGCTACTGGGTCGCTTGAACATTCGGAGTTTCGGACGTAAACAATGTAAGGGCAAATTATTATTTTTTCAAAATGAATCTGTTGATATACATTAATACCGTAAACTATTGGTCCTGTCCTGTTGTCATAAATAAATGTGTGATTTAGTAAAAAACATACAATCTTTCACATTAGTAGGATAGCTTGCACTAATTTGCTCAAACCTCACGCTTAATGCAATAATGTAGGTACTGACTGAAAACAATCTGTTTTAAAGTTTCATTATATTGGCCGTGATATTCGTATGTTTCAGTGGAATAGTACAGCGGTGAACGGTTATAAAAAGGCTAGTTTTATATTTTGTAACTCAGAACAGTACTAAACATTTCCTGGAATTAAGTATGTTGACTTTTAGAGCTTTTTAATAGGTAGGTAGTTACTTACTCGGAATAGAATGGAGATGAAATGTTATTCTAAGTGATTTTTATTGTTTCAAGGTAAATTGAGAATTGTGATGTGGTCAGAAAATTGCTGTGCCCTGAAAAAACATCGGCTACTGTTTTGAAAGGGCCGTCCGGATTTTTTTGAATAAGCCAACACATTAATAGCGAGTTTTCGTTGCGTGCTAACATAACATTTTTGTGTATTAATGCGCGAGGGGCAGTGATATGTATATCTTCTAAAAACATTGCTGAATATTATTAGATAAAATTATACCGGAGAGTCGTTATAATCTTTTGAAAATGGAAATTATACCTAGGTACGCACGTACCGCCACATGGTATAACCATGGTACGCCACGTATGTGACGTATGACAGAAAAGGCACCTATCTACTGAAAATACCTCTGTGGTGACCTCCAATGTTATAAAACCAGTTATGAATTTTGAGGCTTACTTTTGAGGTAGGTAAGTAGGTATACCTACGTTAAAATTATAATACCCAAGCTACGAGTATGATTGTCATAAGAAATAATTGCTGAAAAGAAAGTTTTCATTCACAATTTATCAATAACCGTTATTAAGAAACCATAAAGGTTTGAAATAGCTTTTTAATTGCACCTGCTCGAGTCGCCGCGGCCATTACTTTGAAACCACTTGACCCATATCTAATGGTGGCAATTCACACAACAATTCGTGCTTGCAAAGCGAACCTATTCGACTCGTCTACACATTCGTGTAACGTCCATACATCGCAAATAATCTCCACATATGGAGTCTCATATGGAGTCACATATGGAGATCTCCACAAAAAGAGTTACTGCTTATTTTGCGGCAACCAACATGACAAAAATAGCCACCCCTCATGGTTGTGTTTGAGAAAGTATGGCAAATAACTACACAAACACTAAGAGCCATGTTCGTAAAAATATTCGTGTAATGTTATGTCCAAACATCACAAACATATCCACCTCACATAGGCAGGCATTAGTTATTCTGTGACAAAGGCACGACCAGCGTGTAAGTATTTTGGCAAAATAGACTTATCCACCTCAAATGGTCGTCTTTGGGCAAAGGCAACTACGCGGATTCGAATAGTTCTAATATACTTAGGTGAAAACATAACCCTCTTGCAGTCGGGTAAAAAGTAAGGCCTATTACAAAATAGCATCGCGATAAGCGTCCGACGTTTGTCCCACTCAGTGGCACTATTGACTTCCGACTAAGGTTCAATATCAAGTAAATCGAACGACGAATTGCGTCCGACTATCGTCATTCTTTTTTGTGATAGGCCCTCTGTTACCTTACGTATATTTTTTAAAAGAGCAACGAAGCGAAGACGTAAACGTCTAAGGCAATATATCAAGATCAAGCCTCAAAGTTGTCCGCAGTGACTTATTTCTTAATTTCGCCCCGATACCGAAGGCCGTAATAATTGATAAATGGATGTTAAAAATAAAGTTTGCAGAGTTCGCGAGCTCCTGGGTTCTTTGTATTCGGACAAAAAGAGAACCCATAAAAGCCGAGATGTGATAAGTATGGGATTTTGCGGAAGCGTTGTGCCTTTGTAAAGTTTTTTTTTCTGTTTTGGTAGAAGTTTGGTAATGGTTTCATTTGCGTTGCCAAAATAGCTATAACAATTTGATTTTCTTATTATCGCCTAGGCTAAACTAATGCATAGGTATATTATAGCAAGTATTCATATATATGTATTAAACCCACGACTAATTTAATGTAGAGTAACCTACTGTTTGTATTAGTAGCTTTCCAGAAAAAAACATTTTAAAATGAGGCCTTATTTTGGAGCACCTTAATTCAATATACCACTCCACATCCAAGTGACTCATTTCCTTTCTCTCATATCGACGTAATCCCCGAGGGTGGAAGAAAACAAAAAAAACCCCGTTTTAACACGATTTCCACACACGCCACCGAAGCTCAAGCATCAAATATCAGTTCCCGAGTTCAATTTCATTTACATATGGTATAGGCTGCCTAAATTAATTTTGCACTCGCAATGAGGTACTTCCCCAGCTTATTGGTAAAGAGAGGTAAAGGAATAATCAGAGCCTAATTTGAAGGGAGGCTTCCAATGTGTTTCACCTTTGAGGCGGGTGGGAAAGAGCTTGGAATTTGTCTTCATTTCGTAAGCTTCTGTGTGTGTTACATACAGCCCTTCTTTATTAGACACCCTTTTAATTTTAACCAGTGATATTAAAAGTCACTCATTCATAATTTACTTATTTAGGATTCTCGCAAGTCATCACTCAAAAATCTTTTTTATAAAAGCAGTGGCTGTAAACCATGGATGCACAGACTTATGGAGACCATGGGCCACTTGGGCAAATGATAAACTAATGGCGGGCCACCAGCACAACATAAAAACGCCAAAAAAAAGTTTTTTTTTCATATGAACGAGGGAATATTTTTGCTGGCGGGCCACTAGCATATTGCCGACGGGCCACATGTGGCCCGCGGGCCGCAGTCTGTGCATCCCTGCTGTAAACCATGCGTTTGTGTCATTTTTAACCATTTTTGAAATAGCTGAAAAGTGTTTTTTTTTGAAAAATTACGAAAAACTGTAATCGTAAAAAAAATCTATTTAATTATCGCAGCTGCTTACAACATTTCGAGAATCGGTTGAGAAATGCGACTTGTAGAGAAAAACAGACGGACATATGAAATAATTTTTGTCCAAGCTGAAACGGAGATGATCCCCTTGCGCTTCGCGCTTGCTGGGTCAATTAAAATTTGTCCATCAGCCATTTTTAATGTCCCCACTGCTGGGACACTCCCCTTATGGGTGGTAAGGAGGATGGGCCATAACCCACCACGCGGGCCCAATGCGGATTGGTGTTAACGACTGCAAAGGCAGCCGGGACCAACGGCTTAACGTGCCTTCCGAAGCACGAAGGAGCTCGAGATAATTAATTTTTGGTCACCCATCCCATATGACCGACCCTTGCGAACGTTGCTTAACTTCCGCAATCGCTGGGCCAGGCGCTAAACCACTGCGCCATCGAGCTCCATAAAATTTAAATTTACTCATGTGTGAATGGCCAACAATGACTTCTATTGTATTGACCCCCTCCGGATCATAAGGTCTCAATGTGTCATTGTTTGTGTTTGTTTGTGAAGTTTGTGTCAAACTTCATAATATTTAAACGCATGCAACGAACTGAAACATCCAGCTAAAAAACTTTGCTTTTGATAAAATACATGACATTTATTTAGATCATAGGTATTATCGTAGTTAGGTAATGTAGGTATGTAAGTAAGTACCTACAAACTTTATTTTTATGTTTTAAGTTATTTATATTAAAAAGCTGTTGTAAATATTGTACCTAAGTATACAAATTGAATAGGCCATCGCATCGTTAAAAAAATACCATCGTCGTCGTTTTAATGCAAAGTGGTTTTATAATTTTTTTTCCTCGAAGCGAGACCTCAAAAGTGAGATATGTTACGCAATATTTATTATGGCGGTATTGTGTTTTCAGGTACCTACTTAATTAATTCAGGCAGAATAAAACACCCGCCCTTGGGGTAAAAATTCGCCTTTTATATTGCCACATTTTATGGCATCGTTTATTGTCTTTTATTTTTATTGTTCCTTTAAATGTCTTAATTAGCCGACGACCTTATTACGGCCTATAGAATGTCGGAAGAAATATAACCTGTAATATAATTCACATAGTTTATTCACCAGAATTCCAAAAGCTTTCCTAATTAATTTTAGTCATCTTTAAAATCTAGACTTTTTATGTTATTGGTCAGTTTTTAGAGCGTAACCGCAGCTTTAAGGGCAAATCAGTAGAACACACATAATACATAATATATTATGTTTCGATAACGAATAAATTCGGTATAAATTATTGTAAAGCCCGCCGGTAACGATCAATTGCAATTGTCAATTTTTACGTTATTGACGCTCATTGATGCGAAAATTAATGCGTGCAATTGAAGCGATTCTCATTTGCTCTAACAATGGCATTCACGAAAAAATTGACAATCGCAATAGATCGTTACCGGCGGCGGGCTTTAAGTTGGATGGATTAACAACTGGATAAAAGCAGACACATGGATAAAAATTAACGGGGGAATCCCTTGGGAATCCCCATAAATTCATCGAATAAAAGTTCTCGTGTAGCAAAAAGAAAAGTTCGTAGTCGTTCGATGTCGTAGCTCAGCACGCACTACGAAAGTTCGTAGCGCGCTCCATTCGAGCGGGCGAATGCTACGCAAGTTCTGCTACGCAATACGGCGAACCCCTTCGGACCACTTCGTAGCTAGATTTCGTAGCCGACGGCGACTACGCGTGCTGCTACGGTGGAAGGCAAAGGTGGATACGAAGTTTTTTTTAATTCATCTTGAATCCTCCTTGAATTTATGTCGGTCGTCCGATACATGCTGTATAGTTTTAAAAGTGATTAATCGTAGGCTGTGTAGCAGATCCTTTTTTTGTTGATATAGAGCTATTTCTCACTAAATCAAACACAAAAGCATTATCATATCGCCATTTGTTATATTCTGGAGACCATCCAAAGCCATGAGTAATGGCTATTTGTTTTTAATAAATAGATACCGCCATGCACATGAATATTGTATGGAGTCTGCATGAGGATATACGGGCAAAGATAAACGGGAAGTAATGCGTTAGTATTTCAGTCATGTTAGTTAGTATTTCGACTAGATTAATATTTTTTACATTGTCGTGTAGATTAGTTACTAAGTTAATGAAATAAAAAAATTCACCAAGAAGAATTGTAAAAGGTTTATAAGTTGTAATGTTTTACATAAACATTATCCCCGCTATGCGTACGTGTAAGTCAATGTCAAAATATCTTTATTCAAATAAACTTGTTATAATAACTTTTGTAACGTCTATATTTTCCTACCACCGTGTGTTATTTTAGAGTCGTGTATACTCTTAACCATCTCTTAACTCTGTTTTATAGTTACCGTAAGTATCACTCTGAAACCCTTTGTAAAACTTCACAGTATACAGAAAATATACCTATATACTGTGATACTATTCTACCTATAACATAGAAACTTCAAGCACAAAATATAAAGTCTGTATTTTCTGCAAAAATATTTTTTCTTTTACAAATTATCAATTTCACAGGCGTTTACTGTAGCTTTTTCTTTGAACCATAGACAACTCTGTAGTTATTTATGGCGGGATTACGGCGCGGCAACGGGCGGCCAATATGGCGCCCACTCGGACTAAGCCGATGATTTAAACATACAGCCCATCGATTCAGTTAAACGCGAAATGTAATTAATCATATTTTAGCTGCTTTTAGAAAACGCATTCTTTAGTGTCAGTTTGAAAAGCTTTTATTTTTGCGTAAATAACTGGAAAGAGGGTTTTTTACTTAAAAATCATCGAAAAAAGAACATGTTTATTTAAAAAGATAAAGTTTTTGTATTTTTTTTACACTTAAAAAACTTTTTCAAACTTATAAAATTCCCTTAACCTTGTTTAGTACAATAACTATATAATTTGTGCCTTTTATTAACCTCTATATGACGCTTTTGTTGAGAATGGTTTTATTTAACTGTGTATTTAATTAGCTGTTTTGGATTTAGCTAAAGAAAAAATATGAAAAATTAAAAATCATTTAGGTAGGTACTTTCTTAGATCGTGGCATAGTTCATTTTACAGACTTTTCAGATCATCTAAACAATTTTTGATCAAAATTCAATATACCTACCTAGATAGTCACGATCACGAGTCATTTCTATGCAAACGCCAATCGCGACTCCATTCCAATCTATGTCCGGTGTCGCATCTCGCATGGCATGATATCGCAATTAGGGTTACCTCACGTCCAGATTTATCTGGACATACCAGGATTTTTGAGCTTTTCGTCCTGCTTATGAATTGGTCCATTTTAATAAGTACCTAGTTAAAAAAATGATTTTTAGTTGAATTACAAAACCAACTATCTGACCAATTAAAATAAAAATAAAATAAATAAAAATAAAAATGTTTTAATTCATTTGATAACTTTTCTTACATTTACATTTATAGTAGTTTGGCTAATGATCTTTTTAATGTCAGACCTTTTGTCCGGAGTTTAAACATTACGATGTGGTACCCCTAATCGAACTTGAACGTACAGCAGGCGTGTAGTCATCTCAAAGGCTTTAGATATCTGTTCAGTATGCTAGACAATAGGAGATACCGGAGATATCGAGCTGGATGGTATCTTGGCCAATTTGACAGTGATAACCAATTGCTCGTACGTAAGCGGTGTCTATGGTATGATTCATTAGCATACTGTGGCGGGGCGAGAAGCCACACCACACGCGTAGAAGGGGCAATATAATGGGACGAATATAAAGTCATCTCCGATATAAATACATATGGGTAATGATCTGGGATCTATCTTTACCGAATCGCTTCAACTTTCAATTCAACTTGCGTTAGACGCATGCAATATTGCCTTTTGGCCAAATCGTGTAATTTCCCTTTCAACTTTCTGTCATATAAATTTGACGTTTTTTGAGAAGATAGGGCATAGGGTATGCACTATTACAGATGATAAGTTTCTTGCGTCCGTTCTTCTTGTCAGTTAAAAAGTCTGGAACGGGTGGTAGGAAAATATAGACGATTCATTAAGGTGGGTCAATCCGAGCGGGTCGATCCGTGATGGAGTGAAATCGAACGTAACTCTACTCACTTTGGTTTCAAATCAGTGCGTTAGTTACTTTCAAGTTAGTTAATAAAAATCTGTTCAATTAAGATTGAAGGTATTAACATCGCCGATTTTTATGGTTGGTTTTAACATAAACGAAAGTTCTGTTTCCGAGAAATTTTGCAAATAAGACCAGAAACAGGGTCCAAGGAATATTTTTTTACATCAAAGGTGGTAACATTTTTATAAATGCTTTCAATTAAATCTATTGTGTAATATTTCAAGTACATTATATATTTTTTCCATGATAGCTCCACGCGCGTAATCTTTCAATAATTTGAATAGAATATTTGGATTTGACCCACCTTAAGGCCTTAATAATTAAGTTTATTTGAATAAAGCTTATTTGACTTTGACTTTACTAAATGCAATGAGACATTCCTCTGTTGAAAGCGCAAGAAGAACGGAAAAGCGAGTGTTGAAGAAGTGTTGAAGCCTCAAGTCCTCTCCATAGGCCCTAATTCATGCGATCTCCAGCTTCGCAGCCACAATAAGGCCATCTCACGGGACATGTTGCTGCGATATTATAATTAACGTCTGCAATACGTATTCATTGGCCCAATTTGCGGACGACGTTATAATATGTTTAGCATAGCATAGGCTTTGACAAATCTTCGTTTCGATTTGATCCCAAGACTTGGTTTAAATATTTCATTTTGAAGTAGAATAACAAGTAAATATACGATAGCAGCAATAATCAACGAAACATGAGACTCTGTTGAAAATAGAACTAATTTTGCGCCTTATTTTATGGTTCAGTTTCCAATAACTTAACCTTAAATGTTAATTTAACAGGGAAAGTGGCGCCGCCATTTCAATCTCATTTTTCGTTGACCAGACTTTCTATAGCGACAATACTAGTTTGCAAAAATTTTATCTAGGTAGGTACTTTGTATATGAAATCGTTGCAATAATTTTCCATGGATCGTTTAGTAGAGGTAAATCAAAATAGGAATTTAGTTATACCTACCGAAATGAAACATTAGAATATGGTCTCACATAAATTTATTTCTTCATATACATATGTATAATTTTGCGAATCCACTGTGTCCCGAGACGCAGCGCGGGATATTTTACAAAATAATCGTCTACAATACCTAAGGTTACATTCACACTTCCCCGCCATTGCCATTGCGTCCGCCATCTTTAATTGCACTAAATAATTACATTAGCTAGGGTTTGGTACTCCAAATCCTTTTTTAGCTACAAATATAAACACACGATGAGCATTCACACGTGTCAATTTCATCCCATTTATGCCCCAAAACCTTACTCAAAAGTGTTAACTAAAGATTTCTTTAATTCGATTGTTTCGATTTTTTTATCTGTGTCGGTGTAAAAAATACTAAACTATTTTATTATTGTAATTTAACTTTCAAGCTATCGAAAAATATTTATAATAGGTTTTGTTCTTCTGAATAAGGCTTTGAGCATATATGAATTGGCTACATCTGTGTCCGGATGCATATAGCTAAATTAAACAGAATTCCATTGGGTTAGTGGTGGTAAAAACAATAATTGTACTTAAATACTTAGTACTTTTCAATTTCATTTAGGATTTTTCGTTTTAGCAGCACGAAATTAATTTCTGTACTATAAACGTCAATCAGTAGTGTATAAAACACAATTATTAGAATCATAATACAAAATACTATGTCATGTCATTGATTAACAATGAATTAAAACATAATATTAATTAAAAAGAAAAATATGTAAATCAGTCCTCAACGTTAAAAAAACGCAACAATTGGATGACTGGTTGATGAAACAAAACGCACACGAAAATGTGATGATATTGGAGATTATAACAAAACTTTGTACTATTTTGGAATATACAGCACCTTTGTAAATGGCATGGCTTAATTGCACTATAAAAATATTCCTTCAACTTAAATATGGATTTAAGAGGATTATCAAGCAAACGGTCTCCATACAAACGGCGATAACGTTTCCCACCCTCTAAACCTTAACCTACAGTAATTAATTTTTGGTATTTTTTTGAAATGCCTAAATACTAGGGCTGTACGTTTTGATTTTTTAAATATCTATAATAGATTTCGCAATATTTGCATTTTAGTGATTTCATACAAAACACAGAAGTGCCAATATTTTCAAATCTACAATGAATATTATAAAAATCAAAACGTACAGCCCTAGTTTTTAGGCATTTCAAAAACATACCAAAAATTCATTGCTGTAGGTTAAGGTTTAGAGGGTGGGAAACGTTATCGCCGTTTGTATAGAGACCGCTTGCTTGACAATCCTCTTAAGTATAACACGCACAATGAAAGCAGAATATAAACAATGCTTAGCTTAAAATGGGTGAGATCGGTTATGTGCGTTCAGAGACGATATTTAATAAACAGATATCTTTGAAGCGAACTGGAAGAGAAATACTACAATTCATAAAAAAATATTATTCAAAGGCGTAAGAATAAAGCCCGACTCGACAAAACTGCCCAAATCAATCCTAAGTATAAGTACATATGAGTACCTGTTTTTTTACTTCGTAAATGCCCTATAAATTTTCTCGCTCACTGAGATTCGTCAACGAATATTAAATTTTCACTATAACCTCAATTTAACAATTATCCTCATTAACTCTACATACGTTTCGTATTTTTATTGTTTATTTATAATTTTTAATTTAGTTCTAAGTGAAACGATTGGCAGTAATGAACGGTCCAACACGACCGAATCGAGATACAATAGTAAACGTTAACTTTTTATATGAAATTATCGTTCATTTATAAATTGTTGCGTATCTACGTGTTTTCCTCGGAGACCGCATTCCCGTTCTCATGTTATATTACCTAAGTTACATACAAGCTCAAATTTAACTTATACGTAGGTAGATCGATACAAGTAATAGGTATATTGTATAAAACGAGTGAAAAACCTAAAAATCTTACACGTTACTAGGCAAGGGGATTACTGTAAAAGATTAAATAACATACTACACTTAAAGATAGCTTAATGATAGAGTCGTGATAGTCACGTTTCGTGTTATCCAAGGGTGCCTTATATTTAACAAAATTGTTTAGATGCCAATAAAAAGCGTAATGAAAACGTATTCGCCGTTAATTTAGTTATCGTAATGTCACAAACCGAATTACCCCCAAGGCGTTCTGTATACACTTACTCGTCATGAAAAGTTAGGATCCGATCTATACATATCATACCGTAACCTACTCGCCCAATTCAAACATTACATACACCGACTTAAACGTTTTTTCTACCTACAAATAGATATGTCATTAAATCACGATCATCCTATAAGCAAGCAATGATACTAAAACATTAATGGCAACCGTTATAAGTAAATAATATTGGGTTTAAAATTAAAAAGAAAATCTATTTTTATCAGCATCAATATGCTGGCAACACTGGGCAAGGCAAAGATTAAAGCAAGAACAGAACATCATTGGTGGAAATTAAAATGCTATTTACACATTACGTACCTACGCACAGGACTGACACGAATTTCACATGACACAGCCGATTCGTCTAAGAGTATTAATTAATATAGGTAATATTGCAATAATGAAACGAGTTACCATAATTTATACTACTTAACATATTTTAACACCCGATATGAAAAATAAACTTCTAATTACAGCTGCAATAACTATTTATACATTTTATAATAATGCCTTTAATGATAGAGTTGGATACATACCGCGTAATTATTTAAGTCTCTAAGCGCACTGTTTTCTTCGTCTAAATTACTTTTTTTTTCATTAATTACAGCAAATTATAATATCAATGCGATACACTGATACTTTATATACTTCGAAACTCTGTTGTAATATTTTAAATGCATCTAAGTATACTTCAACTGGTAATATGGACTTTATCTGTTCCAATTTAGAGACAAAAATAGCACGAACAGCATTTAGTTCTATCATAAGTAGATATAGGATAATTAATTGTTATATTTATTACCCTTTTGACTCACAATCATGATTTTAATAGTGGCCACATTCGTAAATATACATCATAAGTAGCGTTCCTAGGCACTCATATATTTTTAGCCTTTTGACTAATACTATTAAGTGAACAGGTAGGATTACAGTATAAGTACATCAGTCAACAAACTCTACTTAAAAGCATAGTAGTACATGATTGAAGAAATAGTAACTCTACTTATCGATACGACTGCACGGCCACGACTTTCCCGCTGTTAGCGGAAACTTAACGCGGGAGGCGTTCGGTAGGGGATAAATGTACGAAACTAAGCATGTTTCATAATTGTTTTATGTAGTTTATTTACAAAAACCCGCCTCACCGCTGAGTGCGACATTTAGTGGAGTGTTAAGCTACATAAAAACTTATAAATAGCTCCTTGTTTTTGTTTTATCGTACCGCTCGCCGCTCCGCGCTAAAAATCCGCGGTAATGTCGTGGCCAGGCAGTGACGGTTAGTAAGTTTTGTTTGAGATGAGTTACTGTTTATACTGTTTCTTCCGCAATTGTTTACCATAGCACAGGCAAGTTTGAATATTTATTGGTCATACAATATATTTTTAGAATCGAACAGCACGATGTTTTTTTATATTGAAAGGGACTGCGATAGCATATTAAATAAAATATCACAACACAACAAAATTGTTAAAACTTATTAAATCAAAAAGAGATAGAAACTAATAATAAACTGTGGAGATAGCCTCGTTTTATTTTAGGAACATCAATTAGCAGTCAAAAATAACATTGTACGTATTCAGTTAATTGTCTTCAGTTAGATTTCGTTTTTTAGCTGCCAAAGCTCAAACTTAAAAACTAAAAAGTTTTAACACTTTTTTGAATTCCCCAAAAAGTTTTTATTCTGACACCGTGCTGTCGGTTCCCATCTGTCGATTATAATCTGTGGCCGTGTCGTTTGACGTTAAGTACATGCTTGTTAGACTAGCTGGTCTCAGCGTCAGTTGGCGTAGTGGTCGAACGAGCCGAGATACTCGAGCGCAGCGCGGTAGCAGAACTCGTACTGGTCCTAAGGGAAAATGAGTCTTATGTAGATTTAATTTTTTTTACTTTAACCCACTTAAGGGCCTGCAAAACGTAGCGTCAATGAAAACATATAAAGTTTTGTCGCATAGTTATAAGAATCCACTCATTTTGAAAGTTAGAAAAAATATTATTGTATTTGACATATCCTGAATGAGATACATAGCTATAAATAATTTCAAGGAAAAGCTTAGTCAGTGAAAAAAAAAAACATTTCTAAATAGTTTTTTCGTCGCGAAATACTCGAAATTTTCAGCGGTAACTAGCATATTTTTTTCAAATTACAAATTGGACATAAAATGAATAAAGTTACCTAAAAAAAGAATGTAAATGTTATGGATCACTATTAAAATCAAAATAAACAGGTTTTTTAGCGCCTGAAAAATGTAAGGAGACATGCATTTCGAAAAATATTTGCTAGCGCGGGCAGGATGAACGCCCGGGGGCTTGCTACTTGATTAAGCAGCGCCTTAAAAAAGTTTTTAAAAACAGGCTTTTCATCTAGGATTTTTAAAGTAAATGCTTAAGACTGCAAAAAAAATATGTCAATTATTTATGACATGTCTTCTGTTCTGCTGTCATACTTTTGGCAATCAGAAATGTAAATAAAAAAAATGCATGGCATAGGCATTCACTGTTAGAAATCCTACGCAACCCCTTTATTAAGTTTTTTTTTGAAAAATCTCGAGCATTTTTTTTTCAGAATTTATTGCTCGCTAAATAAGCGAGCAATAAATTCTGAAAAAAAAAGTTATTCAGTATGACCAAACCTCGAAGTGGTTTCGTAATTTTCATATCTTACCTATATTTTTGGAAATGATAGTTGCCGTGTAATTTACTGGTCGATAGGAATAATATTTTAAGCTTGCAAGAGCTTCGGGCGTCGATGCACGGCATTATAACATGGACTATCTTACCTCAGTCTGCACCATGGCCGGCCGCTGCGTGCGCAGCGTGCGTACAGTCTGGAACACGTCGACGACGCCTTCGTACTGCATCCGCTCCAGCACCGTGGACAACGTTATGAACACGCCTGTACGGCCCACGCCCGCACTGTGACAAAAAAAAATAACCAATTGTGTTGGGTAGTCTGACTTCCTTAAATATTAAGAATACTAGCTTTCGGCAGCGACTTCGTCTGCGTAGACAGTTATTTTTCTATCTCTCGGGAACAGTACAATTTTATTGTCCCACGTCCCTTTTTTCGTACCCCTCAGACATGGGCGGGTTCTGGGTGAGGGGGGGGGAAATCTATTGTATCGCCCCCAGGGGGGGGACATTTATAGTAAATCAAATAAGAACTTTTATTGATAACAATTGATAGTTAGTTGGAGGTAAACAAAATCCAGGAGGACAACTGCCCCTCCCTGCTCTCCCCTCGGTACGCCCATGCCCTCAGAACCTCTACATGATGAAAGGTTGAGTAGATGAGTTTTACCGATTGAGCTGTGGATAACATTAAGATGCACACAGTAATTTCTTTCGTAACTAACCTGCAATGAACTGTGATAGGGCCGTCTTGCCCGAATTGCTCCTTGGTTTTGTGCACTTGACCCAGGAAGTCGATGAAACCCTCACTGTTCTTCGGAACTCCTTGCTCTGGCCAGTCCGTGAACTGGAACTGGCGAACCGTCCTGGATGCCCCATCACGAGCATCGGTCACCTAACACAAGTAGAAATGTTAGACAAGGTTCAGATATACCTAAAAATATAATATCAATGTTGGCCTGCTCGATACGATAAATGGTTATATTATCGATAGAATTGCTTAACCACCGCATCTTCTCAACATAATATTTACTTATTTTAGAATTATTACCTTGAATTCCCTCAAAATGTACTGAGGCATATTGTATTCAGCGATGGGGTCCACGACGAAGCATTGGTAACGCACGGAACGATCCGAAGGCCAGTACTGGTGGCATTTCTCCTAAAAAGTAATATACACGTAAGTAAACATGTTATGACGATGATGAAACATGACATGATTATATTTTTTATTACTTACTCTTCCCATTTCCTTCAATTTTGTCAACATCACAATGATTGTGGAATTGTGTTCCCAAAGCATTCGCCAGAAATCATCTGTGGTATCCGGCAATGGACCTTGAGTGGCGATGTATGCCGCCCTATACCTATAGCCGTCCACAAACGAGGCGTTGATGTAGTCGGAGCCGTCGCGCGGCGTCAGGCAGACGCGCGTCGATTCGAACGGCAGAATATGCACGAGTCTGTTTTTGTGCTTGTTGCAAGGCAAACTGGCAGATACGAAACGACTGGAGTCTGCCTTCATGTTGGCAAGCTTTTTGAACTCCAATTCCATTCCTGTTATGTTCTCTATTGGGTCCACACGCATCAATTTCTGTATGTGCGATTGTAAGTTGCGAGCTGGCACCTCAGTGTCACCACATACCACGGCTTCGAGTAGAGCGTCATGGATGAATATGTACTGATCCTCAGTTTGCACCATGTAGTTGCGTTGGGCACGGAGGCAAGTGACATGGCCATAGATGTCAACGGTGCGTTCATGTCTGGCACGTTCAAGCATCGAATCAATCACAATGAAGCATCCAGTGCGGCCGACTCCTGCCGAGCAATGAACAACCAATGGACCAGCATCTGGAGGATTCAGAGCCCGAACACGCCTCAAGAATTGCAAGAAGGGTGCTGGATGATCAGGTACACCATGATCTGGCCAAGCGGTAAATTGCAACTGTTTGATTTCTCGACGCTCAGCTGCTCCATTCCTAGTCACTTGGAATGTACGAATGCAGTACGTAGCAAGTTCTTGCACTTCCGCGATGGTTACAGTCATCATGCCGTATGTTTCGCTACCGCGACTGGGCCAGTATTGGTCACATTTTATTCGCGTTCGCTCTTCTAATTTAGTCATCATCACTATCGTAGACGTTCTCAGCTCCCAGCACATGCGCCAAAAGTCAGTGAACGTTTCTTGAAGTGGACCTTGAGTAGCAACATACGCATTATGTTTACGGTAGCCGTCACAGTAGTTAGCGTTGATGTAGTCGCTGCCGAGAATTCCGTCGATAGGTTGAAGAATGACACGACTATGATCATAAGCAATGACGTTGGCGTACCGATTTTTAGGTTTGTTAACTTCCATGTTGGAATGATCCCACGTAAATTGTTGTCCAGGTTCTATACTTTCGTATTCTTGGGAGAATTTAAGATTGTCATTGGCTTTCAGTCTATCTATATGCTCACCAAGTTCTGATATAGGTATGGGCGGATGAGAAATCATGGCTGGAGTTTGGAAATTCAATCGTCTCATTTCGACAGGATCAGAAGGTGCCCCAAATCCGACATCAGCTGACATTAGAGGCCGCGTTACAGCCGCTTGGTCTGGTGTTTTACAGGGTTGTCTTTTTCTTCTCATAATGAAAACGAATACTAAGCACATTGACAGCATTAATGCTGCTATTATCGGTCCTATAATCCAGACCATTCCAGCTTCGCTTGTGTCGTGAATTTTCTTCGTGATTTCTGGATCTAAATTCGACATGTTAGGATCCGGTCGACTTGGTTCCTCGCCAGGTGGTGCTTCACGCATATCTAAAGATAGATATTCCGAAAAAGGGCTGGATGTGTAAAGATGTTTTTGAGGTGTATCTACAACAGCTCTTACAAAAACGCGGTATCTCTTAGTGGGGTTCAGCTTTCTATTTAGAAATCCTTCATACGTCTCATCATTACCCATGTGGAAGGTGTATAAAATATTTCTTTGTAAGAATTTTGCAGCAATGTAAGGAGCATTTTCATCATCTGTTCTAGCGTTATTTTTTATTAAGTCATCTGTTAGGAACTGGTCAGGCATCATATGATTATGTGCTTTGTCGTCCGGTACTACAACTAGATAATAATGTGAAATGGGTCCGTATTCTTCGGAAGCTTGAGGTAGAATAACGAGTATTTCATTTTCAACAACGCCATAGAAATCTGGCTTAACCATGGGTTTTGGGGCTGCCATTTGTGTTGTCACGGTAATTTTAGTAGGCGGCCTGTACGAATCATCGTTTGGTATCGCACTTACATTTACATTGTACGTAGTAAACGGGGACAAATCGTTGATTGAATAAGAGGTTCTGTCATGTTTTACGATAATTTCTCTTTTCGGAATTTCTTGTGTTTGCGTCATTCCAAGTGAGTCAACAAATTCTTTTATGGCATTATACGATATCTTATAGCTAACGGGATTTAAGCGTAATGGGGGTGACCACGAGAGCGTCATGGAGTGAGTTGAAATGTCTTGAGCCCTCAGGTGTAAAGGCACTTCTTCTGGTCTTATTTTGACAGTAACTTTCTCCGAAAGTCTGCCGAGGCCGTCAGGCGTTTTTGCAGCTACTGCAATTGCATATTCAGCAAACTTCTCCAAATTTTCTAAATCTGCGGAATGGGTTACATGAACACTTTTTTGTTTCCACTCATCCAAATCTTCAACCGGTGTCATTGTATAAAATATGACATAGCCAATAATCTTCTTCCTAGTCCTAAATGTTTCCCACCAAACTTCCACACCAGATTCAGAAGTAGCGACGGCTTTTACTGACATAGGCGCTCTACCGATGTCCCTTTCAGTGTGAGCCGTTATGTCTTTACTGTAAGGTCCAGGACCCTGCTCAGTGTATGCTCTGACTTTGAATACATAGTGAGCATCTTCTTCGAGATCAGTAAAAACAACTTTAGTCTTTTCTGTAGTTTTCTCTATAAGGGATGCCTGGTCACCTCTTTTGTAAAACTGAACGTCATATTTTTTAATTTGACCACTTCGATCAGCTCTAATTGGTTGTTCCCAAGAAACGCTAATCCTGTCTGGTGTTTGGAATCGATATGTTACATTCGTTGGAGGTCCTTTGGGTGCCCCTTCAGGAGTAAGCCAATACTTAATTGTTTCTTGACCAATGCCTATGTGATTTTTACCAGCTACACGAAACTCATATTGTACACCTCTTTCTAGATCAGTTATTCTAAATGAATTGACTTTGATTGGGAAATTTTCTTCCTCAAGAGGTTGATCTTTAATACCATATCTTAACCTATAGCCTAGCAGGTCTCCATAAGTCTGCGTAGGTCTCTGCCATTCCAAGTCGATAGAGACTATTGGCTCACGCTCCAAAACCCTACAACAAAATTGAGAACATTAATATACGGATGCAAGTATACTGAGGCTAACGCTTTTTGGCAGACCTTTTTATGTAAAGCTGTTTTGTAATTTGTTGCAGGAGAATCGTTCGCTTTTTGAATAGTTAATGTTTACTTACTTGAAGGTAACGGTAGGCCGGTTTGGCACACCGCCAGGCGTCTTCACAGACACTGGCGAACTTCGGTCTCCGTCTCCCTTTCTAGTTAGAGCCGCAACTTGTACACTGTATCTCGTATCGGGTTGTAGTCCTGAGACATTCAACTCGAGAGTAGTGTCATCCATTACGTTGAATCGCATTGGGTCGTTGAGTAAACCTTTGCCCTATGAAAATTATTTGAGATTAATTATAGTAACATGCATGCGGTACCTAACATTTAGAGGAATTAGAGGAACCACATGAAATAATCACATGACTGAATCTGAATATAAATTACCTCATCTCGAACTTCTTGGACGTGAACGTGGTAACCTCTGATTATCCCATGCTTCTCTTTTTCTTGTGGCGGTTTCCACGTAACATGGATGGACGTCGAGTTGATGGCGTTGACCTTAACGTCTTGTGGTTCGCCAGGCACTGTGAGCATACAGGAAATATGTTAGACTCCGCACCGGACCTGTGTTCATCTCGACCTAATGCCCTATCAGCATCTACGGGAGCGTGCTAGATAAAATCTACCTAAAGCATAATCTTAGGGCCTATAATTGGGAATAAAGCATCCGCATCAGAGGATTTCGGAAAGCGCTGCAATTTATGAGCGAGTAAATCGTGCGGTCGGTAAACGCCATCGGTAATGCTGATAGAGTACTTCGGTCGCAGGCGAGTGGCAGCACACGCCTCTCAGCATCTCGATCGGGCATTTGAATACCAACACACACTGAGACATTATCATTTACGCTCTTTCACATCACCATAACCAATTAAAATCCATTACCTTCCAATCCACATCGTAAAGAACAACTAAATCGTCAAGCGTTTCAAAAAAATCAACATATAAGTAGTAATGATTAGTCTATTGATTAATTACATATAATTAGAAAGCAGCATAATCTATTGTCTGGTCACACACTGCAAGGGAATCATGCCGTGGAACGTTAAGACTTGGGAGCATCGTCAAACACGTGTTACGGGGAAGGGATACACCAAGTCTTATGTACTGTCTAAAAGACATGCCTGTTCAATATATAGGTTTACCACTTGCAGTTTGTTTAGAAGTCATCTTGTTAATACTAGGAAGAGTTAACTACTTAAAGCTTAGGCACAAGCACAAACGCACATTAAAACAAGCACTATAGTAAGGTATACTCACTCCTTATATCTGTGGGGATTACCAGCGGCCCATACAAAGTCAGTGACGAGAGAAAAAAGAGAAAAACGCATTCAAATACATTTAAGACAAATTGTGCGAACATTGCAGGGCGAACGGAACTACTAAGTGAGAGATTACGAGTAGAACGCTTGTTGGCAAATGGGGGTACTCTTATTTTACTTCCTCGTGTATTTTGAGCTCTTTAGGAGGCGCATTCGGGTTAAGCCGCTTGGGACGCCCGGCGTCTGTCTGAGTTCGCGTGCATTGCCATTCTCTGTTCACAAAATGCATAGGCGAAAACGAGGCTTAAGTATTTCTTGAATAGAGCCAAATGTGTTCGACGTCGCTTACTAAAGTATAACGTTGAAGGCGGAATTTGAAAATTGAAATTAATTGTATCGTGGAAGTTATGTTACGTGCGAACAGAGAAAGGAATGAACAAATTCTATATCCCTCGGTGCAGAGAATCACTCACACGCACATGTATTGATTAAAGTGACGGCGCCAGTCTGTGTGTGTGCTTCGTTGTGTGCGTACTCTTGTCAATGTGCGCCCAACTTCGGTCCATGTGTGTAATACCTCGTACCTGTGTTGTCTTCAGTGATGTTTGTGAAGGTGTCAGAGTGTCATTGCCCTTCGCCGTGGTCTTCTACAGAATTGTTGGTTATGAAACCGGTGATGTACTTAACAGGATTGATCGGTGCCGGATATTCTCGTAGCGTTCTTTTGAGTCCTGTCCGTTCTTTGTTAACGGTAATTAGCGAACGTTAGCCATACCAGTATTTTGTATATGTCACAATATCTAGTGTGCATGCACGACGAAAGTTGGATAGAGACAGAAGAAAGAAGAAAGGCGAGAAGTGAAACGGCTACTGGCAAGAACTTGTAGCATAGAGCAAGTGAGATAGATAGAGAGATAGAGATAAAGATAGAGGTAGCGCGTAGTCTAGTATCCGAGCTGAGCAGACGGGGTACACAGGCGAAGTGCGTCGCGGAACTCATCCGTCGGATCCTCGAGTGGACCAATTGGGTAGATAAAGAATTTAGTTGGATCCTCGGGACTTCGACAGCCTTCCCGCTAATAGGTAGATAGTCAGACAGTACAGTGAGTAGAGAAGTAGTTGTGAGTAGTATAGTATAGCATGCGCGCGTGTCGTGTGGGGACGGCATTGGTATTCAAATGCGGCGCTCGGGCCGTGGTGCGTGTGGGTCTGAGCTGAATAACCGAGTGAACGAGCTCAAAGCGTGCGCTGTCGCGGCTAGACGTTAATAAGTGGCATTTAATATGGAACAGTCTGCGCAGGAGAGCGCGGCTCGTGAGTGAGTAGCCCAAACGGTTATAGCTGTTGTGTCACGCACTCGCTCTCTCACCTCGTGTCGTCGCTAGTTGTGCTGAGTGCTTCCTAAGAGTGCAGTCATCGCTTAACGCAAACCAACAGCTGTTTTACAGCCATAGCCGATACAAAAAAAAGCTGTTGATTGCGCACCACGAGACGTGATCCTGACTGGTGCTCAGTGAAATAAACTGAACGAAAACGGTGCTGTGTCGGTAAAGAAGCATGCAAAATTGTGTCCATTGCTAAATACTCAACAATTGTGCGCCAAAATCAATAAACAACAGGTGCCGTCGACACTATACCAGGTGCATTATAAACTTTGCATTTCAGTGAGTGCCATCTTAGCGGTTGACCGATGACGATCATTTAAATAAATCATTACATGTGACAGTGAGTGGAAATGTAAGTTATACGCCGCTTGCAAGCGACAAAATACAGTGAAAAATAATGACCATCAGTGACATGATAAATAGGTATACATGAAAATTTATCGGCAAGCAAAGTATACTTTGTTACGAGAATTAACCTCCTGCATTAGAATCCTGCTATATGCTCATAAAAGGGAACAAAAAAAAATATTACATTAGTATCTTGGTAGTAATTAGCGCTTACGATGTTGAAATATTAATGTGTTTATACCATTGATCTAGAGTTAGGACAGTTTGAGAACCCGCCACCATGTACAAACGAAACACATTATCAGTTATAAAGAAGTTTCAGCCAAAATTGAAATTGGCAATCACAATCGGTGCAACAAAAAACGACTTATGGAAACAATGCATTCGATTTTGACTGAAGTTCAATATGCTTAATAAAACCATTCATGTAGAGCGATCAACGAAATCATCGAAAAATTCGGAAATTAATATTTAAATTACTGAATGTCGTTCTGCCTACAATATGAATGATTTCAATGGAATATTTAACCAGTTTTACCCAAATCCAAGAACTTTATGCAAGAATTATAACATTATGGAATTTATAATAATTATTAGTAGGTAAGTAGATATTTCAGTGAGTTATACAGTTTGTAAAATCAGAATACTTGTATTTTCATTACATTAACTTTTTTTGTTCTAGGTGCGTCTATATTTTCATAACTTAATAGTCTGATTTTACATACTTCAAAGATTTTCAATTTTGTTAATCCAGTTGATTCCTTGAATATAATCTGGTGAATGGACTGAACATTCCCAATTTTATGATCTCGTTGAAAACTTGTAAAGGGCATATAGCGTGTTGATTTAATTGAAAGCAAACCTATTGTACAAACTTTTCTTAGTTTATGAATTCCTGAACTTTACTTGCTGATTGTAAGATTTTTCTTAATTTTAGGAAATAATCAAGCCTAAAAAAGTTGCTTCAGAATTCAGAAAGTCTAATTACTAAAATAGATGTTAGCTTTAAAGTTTTTGTTTGAGTCATTTGAAAGACGTGCCTTCAACCAACTCTGAAAAAATTCTTCAGAGAAAATAATAATACTCGTACATTTATTGACTTGTCAAAATATGGCATTGATCATAAAATTGAGAGGGATGTGAGTGTGTTACGTGTTATTAGACCGTTGAATGACACGTACCGTCTTCGTGGGTGCGGACGGTGACAGGGTAGGAGGCGGGGCCGTCCCCGACGCTGGTGCCCGCGAGCACCCAAATGCGGTACTCCGTCCAGCGGCGAAGCTCATCCAGCACGAATTTTGTCTGGTTCAGTTTGACCACAGTAGCCTCCGAGTCCCCGCGTCCAGATTCCACGCAAAGCAGCTTGTAATACGCGATCCGGCCGTTCGCTCTCTCCTTCGGCGGCGGCTGCCAAGACACCCTTATGGCGGTCGGCGATATCGCCACAGCCGTCACGTTCATCGGCGGCGCTCCTGGTACTAAACAAGCTTACACATGAACATCGGCACGGGGCGAATCCGAACCGACCTGCAACTGAAATGGACGCTCCACCGCGCCTCATTACCGACCCTGATGCAATCACTGAATGCGATCGAAACAAAAACTGTGCTTCAAAATAAAAAGAAAGACAACTTCCAGCTGTCCAAAATAAATGCATGCACATTGTGTGGTGTGAATGTAGGATCCGCTCGCCCATACATCTCTATGTCTCATCCGTCACACTTTCTCCTGTTGGAAGAAAATTGTGATTATCTGCAAACTAACGACACGAAGACGACTGAGATCTTTTAGTATTTTAGTTAGTCAATGATATCCATAAGCTCAAAGCCCCATGATTAATGGAATGAAATGAGTTGAACCTTCGTGTCGTTGTCGTTGGGTATAGAGGGCGCGCGATGCGCCCGCCTCGGGTAAAAAACTGTCCTACGAACAACATAAAGCTATACTTACTACTCAGGCGAAGTGCGCGCATCTGTACCGAAACTCGTTTCTGAATTCACTTTTTAATCTAATTCGATATTCGATTTCCCTGCGCGCACTTTACCGTTTCGACAAATTTACGATTACAAACACATATTGTGATATATAAAACTTGGTGCATTGTGCTGTTTTACTGGCAGCGTGCCGGGCAGGTGCTGTTATGTGAAATATTACAGTATGAGTTACCTGGAGACCGGTAAAGGTTTCATTCGTCCACACACACGAAACATAGGGAAGGAGCTTTGGCAAAACTTTTTGAATTAATTAATTTTCTTAAATGGTTTCGCAACTCTTCACGATGCGAATAATCAACTGACTTTGCAAATGTAATTGGATATTAATTAGGGGTGGCTAAGTGTCGGCGTGTTCATAATTTAATGTATCTTTTAACGTTGTTTTAATTGTATGACGAACACATGATAAAGTCCTGTTGTAAATGAAAGTTTAATAACTGTTAGATAAAATTCGATAAGAAATTGCCAAAGCTTCTTTCCCAAGTCTTTCATTCGAAGTCAAGGTCAAGGTCATCCTCTGTGGAAACCGGATATCCTCATCCGGAATATGGAGTAGAGACACAAACAGGCAAGACATTGGCAACCGCCGGCGTAGAAAGATTCAAACACCGAATAACAATAGATTTGCTTTCTGGAAATGGCTTTTGAGTTGGCCAACTTTGCTAGAAATTTTAAGGACGTGCTTTGACACTGCACCTTCCTATAAAAAAATCTGTTACTGTAATATTTTTACATTTAGTTGGTATGTAATTATAATATACCTCGATAACTGTTATATTTAACGCACAAACCAATTTTGTTTTGACTGCTCGCATCGTCAAAGCTTATTTAAATATTTGCTGCGTCTGTTGTTATTCGTTGCTCTGCTTACCTGCGCCAACGCCCAACTACCATCAGTCTATGTAACTTTTGTTCTCTAGTATTTAGGTCATCCCCTACCGTACCCAGATATATCTTGTAGTGTCCGGATCTTGATTCCGGATATCCGGATATTCTTCTATTATCCGTACGTATCCGGATATTCCTCGATTATCCGTACGTATCTGGATATTTCCCGAATATCCAGTCGTCCCACGTACCGTATTGCTTGGTCCGGACGGCGATGGGCGGGGTGGTCGCCCCCTCCCCCTGCTGCGAGCGCGCAGCCAACCAGATGTAGTATAAAGTGTTGGGGTATAAGCCGCTTAGGGTGTAAGTCTCCGTTATGGGTATCCGCCTAGGATAAATAGGTATAAATTAGTAATTTCTTTCTCCTGTACTACTTTGTTAAACCTTGATGAAAATTACCTACCCATGATTTTAAGTGTTGTACCAACGAAACTATTTTCACCCAAATACTTAGTAGAGTAATAATAGAAGAGAAAATTTATTAACCCTTCATACTGACTATAGGCCCGCATCGCCCCCGTTCTCGTCTCCCCTCACGCCTCTGTGCCCCGCGGGCGAGGACTCATTTAACTGGTCTGCCTAAAGATACCTACACCGCCTCTGTGGTCTAGTGGTTCGCCCACCCGTGTAAGACGCAGGGGTCCCGGGTTCGATTCCCAGGGAGGGTACAATTTGTACTCGGTTTGGGTTGGTGGTAGAGCGATTATTTCGATCTAGGACACTTTCGTCAGATTCCGCGAAAGTCCGCCTAGCTAGCTACCACCATCTTACATAAGTCTGACGCCATAACAACTTTTTTTTTGTTACGGCAGTTAGAGGTAAGATAGTCAGTTCCTCAGTGATAAGGATTCCGGGTGTAGTGCGCTTCTACCTTCGATCTTATCGTCACTTAACATCAGTTGAGGTGAAGGCCAAGCACTATCCCGTTGAGCACAAAAAAAGACAGCTGAATGCGATGTGAGTATGAAAAAGTAGATATTTTTGTTGTTTTTTGCCCCAAGAAAATATATATGAACGGTTTTATTGAGAGAACTTCATCTTAATATTTCTATAAGTAAAATAATACAAATACTCACTTCCTATGGTTCTCCTTGGCGTACGTGTCGTTCCAGTAAAGCTCGTACGACACGATATTGTCTCCGGCATGGGCCGGCCTTCGCCACGTCAGCGCTACTGACGTTTCTCCCGCTTCTACCGCTACTAAGTTCGAAGGCTGTGAGGGCACGCCTGTTCGGACATTACAAATTGAACCTTAAGCCATGGAACTCTCTAAAAATCTATAAAGGGTGTAAAAAGACCCTCAATGAAGCCGAAGTCCACGCATTCCGCCCATTATCAGGATCATTTTTGTCTTTTAGACTATACCTGGAAAACCAATAGCTACGAAGTTATTGAAGGTCAAAAGAATATTTTAATTTTTTATGATAAGTATCTTATTTTATTCGTTATTTCCTAATTTTTGTCCAAGGAAACATTATCAAAATTTTAAGTATTTCGTAACAAAAAATGGTTTCAAAACCTCATCACTGAATGTATCTCATGAGCACGCACATAGACGCTACCTTTCAACTCCGCCGCGCGAAGCTGTGCAGCATACACTCGCAGGCGCGATCTGCTGTACGCGTTACATTGCGTGGTAATGTATGCAATGCTTTTTAACACCAAAAATTAAAATCGTTTCCCAGCAATAATTTTGAACAGAACAGAAATGGTCCTGATGATGGGCAGAATACGTAGACCTTGACTTCGTTGAGGGTTTGTTACACCCGGTAACATTTTTTTTAATGTGAATTATGCACTTTTTGCAAATATGTGCCATCTCCATTTTCAACCAAGAAGTACCTACTTAAGTATTTTCGAAAATATTATTGTCTTTACAATAGCTATTTCATCTGCTGCAATAGGGATACATAGGTGGGTATACTTAGTTCATGCAAGTGTGTCAAGTTAGGTATAGTTTTTTTGTCAAGGTATAGGTACTGAAGCAATATAAAGTTAGTAACGTATTACCTATTTAAGTATATTTTATCTTACCTTGTTGAGTTTTAACCTGTACAGGCGCGGATATCGGGCCGGGGCCCACGGACGTGTAAGCTTGAACACGTATCGTGTAAACAGTGTGGGGAATTAGCTCGCTGATCGTCGTCAAGTGGCTGTTGTCCATCTACAGGGTTAAAAGTGTTTTGTTAACTTATGTTTAATCTCATAAAACCCGGTTTTATGAGATTAAACACAATTTATTATTTATTATTGATATTTAAAAAAACAAAACGTACAGCCCTAGTTTTTCGGCATTTCAAAAATATTTTGTTTCTACTGTGCATAGTTTTCACAGGAAAAATATTTTTATTTAAGTACATCCCTAGTTTATATATAGGCATTTCAAAAACATACCAAAAATTAATTGCTGTAGGTTAAGGCTTAGAGGGTGGGAAACGTTATCACCGTTTGTACGGAGACCGTTTGCTTGACAAAATAGCACGTCGCCATTTTGAAGATTAACTCAAAAAGTTTAAAAGTCTAATTAATAAGATTGACACAGATTATTAAAGAAGCGATATTTGCTCTCGATAAATCGTTGAAGTTTGAATTTCGCTCTTTTTCAAAGGTAGTACACGTGGGCATCACAATACCTACCTAGAAAAATAATAGTACCTATACCTTTTATGTTTCGGCACAGTGGTTTAGCGCCTGATGGCCTAGCGATTACTGAGGTTAAGTAACTTTCGGAAGTGTCGGTCATGGGATGGGCGATCAAAAATTTATTATCTCGAGCTCCTCCGTGCTTTGGAAGGCACGTAAGCCGTTGGACCTATGTGCATTTGGAGTCGTTAACACCTACCAATCCGCATTGTGCCCGCGTGGTGAGTTATGGCCCATCCTCTTATCCACCCTGTGCCCCAGCAGTGGGAACTTTACAAAAAACTGCTGATGGTCAATGATAGGTTGGTACCTACTTTTAAACTGATAAAACTTACCATTTGAGATTGCCATGATTGTAACGGTTGCGAAGGGTCCGTCGTGTAATAGATTTTGTATCCCTACAAGAAAAACAACGGGTCAGTTCATGAATACATCTATCTATCTTTATTCTATATATATTATATATACATGCCATATATCGATCTTTTAAGAATAGCTTACTATACCTATTTTATCTTCTAAAAAATTGGTCACTTACAATGCGGTAATTTGGAAAGCTATTTAGAAGTATTCAGTATTAATCCTTATCAATTTAAATACGTTAGTTACTTTAAGCATTTTATGCACATTATTTTACCCGTTTACACTATACCATTTAAATGAATATCTTAGCAGTTATCTTAAAAAATTAACGCGTGCGAAAATACATTCAAGCACGTTTCTTACACCGATGACGGAAAGGAATGTGGTGAACAAACTTTGGAGCGAATGGGTGTTGTTGGAAGGTTGCATTTGGAAAAAAAGGAAGGACCCGAAGCGAAGCGAGGGCGGGTCACTAGTAATAATAATAAATACTTAATAAAAATATAAAAACATATTCCTTAATTAAATAAAAGAAATTAGACATTTAAAGTCGAACAGTTTGAACATGTATTATCTAAAATACCCCATTGTGCAAAATATAAGGGTCTTATTAAAAATAAGGAAAATTGTTATTCGCGTTTTTTAATATTATTTATTTCCACCTTTTATAATGATTACAGAGTATTAACATAAGGTTAGGTTTAAAAAAATGCATTTTAAAAGACCTTGGTCGAGTACAGTATTTTGTGGCAGATGCTCATAATTATTATGATTTCAGTTTCGATAAAATTTTGCGTTTAGCAACAAAAATAGTGGAAACAGTTTTAGAAATTCCGTTTCAAACTATTCTTAGTAATAATACAATCGTTAGTAAATAAAGATAATTTAATTAGAATTTTGGAATATTTAAGGTTACGATCACTGAGGTAGGGGTAGGTAATGTAGATACTACGCAAATAACCCCGCGAAGATAATTTTTGCTCACCTAATTCATACATTTGCGAGTGTGTGTATCCATTTACTTACTAATCTTACTATGACCACAGAGATAATAGTACTAGCGTACAGAAGTTGCCCTCCGCAAAATCGTTTAAATAAATTGCGAATCTTGCTCCCACACAATAAAGTGCAATTCAGGTCGCACAGCGCTCCATTCGCTCCAAAACATTCACTTAGTAGTTGCTTCTCTTTCTATCGCGTAGGTCCTATCTTTTCTGATGTATGAAATTTGTCCTCTCAGAGGACGCCGAGCGCTTCATACTCGCGCTCGAAGTGACGAAGGCCTGCTATGACTGAGGCGGTTGCTTTGCCTTTTTTATTATAAAAAATATAGGTTCTTTAATAAATATTTGACAACATCACATACTTACATTGATCTGATTCCAAAGTAGCTGAAGCAATGAGACAATATAGAAAAGTTTGTTTTTTTAAATTGATCCAGCCGGGGATCGAACCCGGGACCTCAGAGACCTTAAAAACCGGCGTACAAAGCCACTCGACCACGAAGGTCGTGGTCCATTTTAGGTGAGCAAACATTTTCTTCGCGGTGCCTTCTGTTCTATACGTAGTAATAGTACTGCTATACTATAGTGGTTACGATACGATACAAGTTTGACTTAACATAAAAGGGATAGTGATTAGATACCGTGACTTGTCCGTTAGGTGTTTCGGGCTCGTCCCACTGAATGACCATGGTGCTCGAGCTGAGTGGCCGCACCTGCACGTTGCGAGGCGCTGATCCAGGTTCTACAACAATAAGGAGGATTTAAGGCCCATAGTCTACTAGCGCCGCCAATGCATTTATTTTTATTATACGTAAACCAGGTTTATATTAAAAAAAAGGAAACAACTATGCCCTCTTAAATTGTCTCAAATATTTTTTGAATTAATCTTTAACAATTTTGATTCTTTCTGTAAGTTTTAAAATCCATTTAAACCAGAAGTGGCCACTTTCGTTTCAAATGCATTTTTAACTAGTACCTACAAATAATGAAAAATATTAAAGAGTTATTCAAAAAATATTAGAGACAATTTAAGAGGACATGGTTGTTTTCTTTTTTTATATTTAGGTACTTGGTTCGTAAACGCTAGTGGACCAATATAAGCGCTTTTACTCGATACCAATTCGATCTCAGATTCTCGATCGCGTTCAGGAGTAACACCCACAAAAAATCACTTAATTTTATAATTGAGTTGGATTATATATGGATATAATTATTTACCAACATTTTGTTAGTGAGACATTAATAATGTTATTTCCAAAATAATTAACATCTGAGTAGGTACTTAAGTACTAAATTCGCAACGAGTTGTATTATGTATTTAGTAAAAAAAATCTTATCGAAAACAATGCAGAGACTCAAGCCTCGAAACTCTAAAAATCATCAAATAGAAAAATATAAAAAACTATCTTATCAAAACAAAAATACTGCATGCCTTGTTGACAAGTATATTATTTTAAATTAACACAACTGATGACTTATGTAAAGTGCTCAAAACCCTGAAAACAACTGAATTGCATAGAAAGCTGCAAGATACATTATTATAAATATTATAATAGGCAGTAATTCTTTTTAATGAAAATATCAAACAAATATAATCTAAACTAAAGACCTTAAAGCGCCTATAACACAGCCATTCACAGACTTTCTAAATAATAATTATCCATTGTGAGGTTTAAGATAAAAACTAAACAGAAACCTTAAGTGAGTAAATTTTATTTCAACAGCAAATAACATAGAATTGTCCTCTCCTATTAAGAGGTCTTTGAGCGCACAAAGTCATTCTTGGTGAAGTACTGTCATTTGAAAAGGTTTACTAGTATTAAAAGTTGAATTCTTTTTAAATGAGACCTTTGTAGAATTTATGAAAACCTCTCGAAAGAACAATATTGTAGGGACTTTACAGAAGAAGCTTAACCTTTGACTGAAAATCTTATTATCAAACTCTCCCATGTTAAAAACTTCAAAACAAATAATACAAAAGTCTTTCAAGAATCTTTTCAGTCAAACGCCTCTTCAAAATCTTATTACAATAAACGGAATAATACAAAAAACAACACGATGCCAAATTAAGAAGAGGCTCGGTTCATCTCAATTACGTATAAAATAAAAGTAAAACTGTGACAATAACCGTCGGAGGCATAATAACAGTCTTAATAGGATTTGTAATCGGTGCCCCTAACATGAAAAGGGAGCGTTACTCAATGAAAAATCTCTTTACTGTTTATAATACTCGGAAAGGACGAAACAATAAAAGTTTTTTGGGACTGTGCAATATTAAAACGCTATAATCTCGTTTGGATTCGGGTCGCCGGGCGTCGGTCCCGAGGCCCTTTATTAGAAAACGTAAGGAAGACGGGAAAAAAACCAGCGAGTAATTTTGATACAGCAACATTTTCATTACCGACTCATCACGGACATTTTCGTCTATGTCACGCTATAACGACGGAAAGAGGTAAGGTTTCAGACGTCAAATTTAATATTTCTACCCCTAAATTAGAAATGATAGCAGCCAACCGAAATGTGACAAGAAAGAAACACAAAGAAAAAGAAAATATTAGATTAGACGAAAGCCAATTTTGTAAAGTACCTACACCAGCATTTTAGAACTGAATTAATATAACCGTTTCAGAGGAAGTAACTAAATAAAAATGTATCCTGTTATTTTCAAGCAGGAAATTGAATACTTTCAGCGCCGGTTAAAAAAAACAAATCATGCTTGTTTTTAAGTTAATAACAAACACCCAATGAAGTAAAACATTTTTACTAAAACGAAGTATATACTTACTGGCACCTCCATATAGAGAATCCACTGCAAGGGAGAGCATAGAAAAAATACAGAATTAGTTGAGGAAAAGGAATAAATATTAGATAATGTTACATTTATTATGACTGCCTTTAAAAATGTCCTCGCGCTACTTAAAGATACAATAAATACTATATATTCTCAAACAGATAGCAATAATTTCGAAGAAGTACGTAATTTTTTGGTAGCTATTAAAGGCTGCAGTGTAATAGTTGACTCAACTAAGGCATTTTCGAATTTTCGTAACATTAACCAGTAGTAATATATCCGTCTCGTTTTATTTATGGAATATCTTCGACGTAAGACAACAATAAAAACATTAATAAAAATGTCAAAAAGTGCAAATATAATTTCAAACTGTGTGACGTCAAAAACCGAATTTAAAACGTTAAAAACGAAATGGTGCATGAAAAACAAACTACAGCACTACTTCTAAATCTAATAGAAGGAAAAAATGTGCAAATGAAACTAAAAACGATAAAAACCCACTCAAAAGCTGAACTTACATGAAGCGGGGCGGCGAGCGTCGTTCGTCGCGTTAATGCGTAGGCATGAAAAGACGATTAAAGTAATACCTTAAAACTCAGAATTCAGCGTAAAAAACAAAAAAATAAAAATCTAGTTACCGTATCTAAAGCAGTAAATGACGATGGTACGAACAAAAAGTAAGATAATTAAAATGAAATCAAATAAGCGTATGATTATGAACGAGTTAATAATGTAACATTCGTTATGTAACCTAGCAATTCTATTACGATCCCTTAAAGTTTTACTGAACACTTGGTAATTTATTTGTATTATTTGAACGATACAAAAGAAGTTAATCATACAGAATATTGTAGACATTAGCCCCCTTATTAATAAACGATATATTATTATGCTATTTGCATAATATAATAATACGATATTTGCAAGGGTCATTGCTAAGATAACTTAAAGGGTCTAAAATATTAGTTTGCCAGTCCCATCATACCAGACGCTAATGGAATAAGTGTTATTTTTATCATTAAAATCAATGTAAGAAAATAAATAGAAGTCCTTAGAGTCATCAACACTTATTTACTTACTTATATTTTTTTATTTAGGCATCAAACAAATGAAAGTTTTATCAAGGTTCTAGGCGGTTTTAATTTATTATTTAGAGTATAATTAATATATTTTATTTATTAAGAGTTTCCATACACATTAAATACCTACCTATTTTACATTATGCAAGAATAAATAGCCATAGGCAGGGCATTTAAATGTAATTGTAAAAATAGAACTGTTACAATTACTCTTGGACGACAATAATTACTCGAAGAATTATTAAATAGATTTCTTGATAATAGCGTTTTTTTAATTGTTAACAGTTATTGCCTTCATTACTTTAGCGTTATTCATGAATTTTGACTACCTATCGTTGGAGTGGTCGTAGCGTACCTACGTTAATCACGTGAAGCATGAAAGTTTTTGCTTCAGTTTTTAATTAATTATTTCGTTTTTATTTGCAATGGTTCATAAGAAAACCATATTTCCGCAATGAAAAAATACCGTCTATTAATTATGTAGATAATAATATAATATTTAGGTTTTGGTAGTTTTATGCTTGATTGTAACTCGTCCCATTGTAACTTGCCAGCTATTTTTATTTGTTCCATACCTCAAAACGTAACCCTACAGGATCACTTTGTTGTCCGTCCCGTCTGTCTGTCTGTCAAGACCTTTTATCTCGGGAACGCGTGGAGGTATCGAGTTGAAATTAAAACCATATACTAAGGTACCTTGAAGTTGTGAAAAAAATATCAAACTTCTTAAGAAAAAAACCGTTTATGCCGCAAAAAAAGCATATTTTAACACTCTTAATTTTTAAATGGTACATAGTAGCGAAAACAGTTTGCATCAACTCATTTTAGGGCCACAGCTTTTTAGGGTGACACATGACATTTTGGAGTAAAGCAATGCCATTTGGTACGAATGTCATACACGTCCACCTGAGCCCAAATCGCCCGGTAGCCAGTGATAACTCCGCGACAGGTGGGGGGGAGGTGATCAAAGTACAGAGCTCCCGGCGCTCAGAAAAAAAAATAGTTTGGACTTTTGAGTCAAGTTTGGTGTCGTTATCAGGTGTTGCCCAATTCATTTCCCTTACCAGTTTTTTAGGGTTCCGTAGCAAAATATGACGCAATACTTAAAATAATAAATTTTTAGTAGTAACGAAATCCAAACAAACTTTTTTCTGAACGCCGGGAGCTCTGTACTTTGACCCCCCCTCCCCCCAACTGCCACGGAGTTATCACTGGCTACCGGGCGATTTGGGTTCAGGTGGACGTGTATAACATTCGAACCAAATGGCATTGCTTTACTCAAAATTGTATACCTCTCCATACAAGCCTTCCCATAAGAAAATGGACTAACAGGTCGTAATTTAGTACTTAGTGAAAAAATAAGCTTTATTGCCATGCAATACACACCTGTTTCCCCTGTGGTGATGACGGCGGGTGTGGACGGAGGGCCGCGGCCGATGTTGTTGACTGCGATCACGTACATCTCGTATTCCGTGTACGGAGACAAGTTCGTCACTGAGTAGTACTGGGTTATCACGCCGGAGATCTCGCTGAACGCCTGTTGCATAGGGTAAATTTTGTTTTTAATACTCCTTACATAAGTGATTATGAAAAGGACAATGCCCTTGACGCAAATTAAGAGAGAAAGAATTTTATTTACACCAAAGACCAACATAAAGACGTTACAATATCACGATAAGAGATAAAACAAAACGAGACAAACACGAATCAAGAACAGCATGGCACACACAAAATAACAAAAGTCTTAGGGGCTAATAAGGCCCGGCCTCAGCTAGTGTTGCCATGACACAGTGTGTCAGCCACGCTGGTATTCTGTCAGGGCCTGATGGTGCGTTGTCACAGAATCAGTTGCATCGCGTACTTCAGAGCAAATGAAACTATTGTTTTTTTTTATTTGCTTGTGTTTGCTAACATCTGTAAAGTTCCTAACTATTCTATTCATACGTTCTCAAACTTTTCCCAACCTGACTTCTGCACCAATTCCCTGCACATATACAACTTTTTAAGGCCAGTATATTCCAAAAACTCTGTCTCTGCCTTTTTTACGTGTGAAGAGAAATGAAAATAACCTCACTTTTTCATTTTTTCAATGTTTTTGTTGTTATTTTGAGCATAAAGACTTTTTGAAAAAGTAACCGTTGAATATTTTTCTATATGTCATTACCTATTTTTCTATATATTTTTCGTGAATAAGGGATTGATAAACTTTAAGTATTATCCAAAAAATATAAAATTACTGAAAATTTTCTTTGTCTTTGCATATTTATTTAGTCGAGTGAAGATCGTATTTATTATTATTATTGTTTAGTATTGCTTCAGCAAACTAAATACCCTTTGAAATTGTATAGCTTTCTCGCTCTAACGTCCTCTTCCGTCTCGGTTTCCAAACAGTAGACACGCGCTCGCACCTAAATTAATTAAATAAATTAGTTGCCCTTGATTTGTAACCATTCTAAAGGTTTTAAAAACATTGTGAAAGTGTGTGTGGTGTTTTGGAAATAAACAGTGAACAGCAGCCTAGTATCTTTCATTCGACTCCATCTCCAACATCTATGGTCCATCGTCGCCTACGCCAAGCAAGACGCCATTTTTCCTTCATTGAGTTCATCGCTTCGGTCATCGGAAATCGTCGTGTGGATTCGTGTGGCGGGCGGAGAACCTCCAGCGCACTCCAGCGCCATCTCAGAGCGCAATCAGAACCAGAGACTAGACTGCGTTACCGACTCGACGGAAGTTGCAGCAGATGCTCCACAACGTCCTGCGCCATCTACAAAGCAAACATCGCGGCGAACACGCCAATTACATCACTCGGCTATTCTCGACTATTTTATCGGCTGTCTACGGCGTACACGCCAACCAATCAACGAAGCGACAAACTTCACACCTGTGGAGACGAAGGCGACCGACGAGTCGGCCCCCCCCGGCCCGATTCCGTCCGGCTTTTTTTCTCTCTCGGCTCACCGAACCGGCCATTTTTCTCTCTCGAACAAGTGCAACTCAAATCTAATAAAATCAATCTCATCACGATTGATACAAACTTAAACATATATTATATTGTGTGCATTGCTTCGCACGCAAAACGTGAAGTGAAATTATTCTATTTCAGCAGTCTGACAAGACAAATATCTAAATCTAACCCACGATGGACGTCGACGCTCTGAAAGCACAAAGAAGTTCCGTGAAAGGGCGATTAACTCGCATCTTCAACTATGTAAACAACGTCGACGCAGACGGTGACTACAACATACACAATATTTCCGTACGAAATTCCGAGATCGGCTTGATAAGAGATCGATTCGAAAAAGTGCAACTGCTTATCGAAAGCTGCGAAAATGAGGGACAAGATGACGAGACTGAACGCGACACCTTCGAAACAAAATATTTTGCCGCTAAAGCTAAAATAGAAACGTTGCTGCACCCGAACAAAGCAAATTTATCGCTTACAGATCAAAATCTCACGACCGCGTTGGTGGACGGCACTAGAAGACCACGTGTCAAGCTGCCTCAATTGGAACTCCCACGGTTTGACGGCGATATAAAACAATGGCCAGCATTCAAAAATATATTTTACGCATCCGTGGACAACGTGGATTTGCCTCTGGTGAGCAAGCTTCAGTACCTCAAGTCAGCGCTCTCAGGTGAAGCAGCTGGGCTCATTTCATCACTCCTCATCACGGACAATAACTACCAAAAGGCCTTAGACATACTATCTAAAAGGTATGAAAACAAAACGATTGTTGTCAATTATCACTTGAAAGCTATAACTAACTTCCATGTAATCTCAAAAACAAATCTCAAAGATTTTCTTGTTACATTACAACAAAGCTTAGATTCCTTAAAAGCAATTAATTTACCTGTTGACAGTTGGGACACTCTTTTAGTGTTTTTAATTTGCCAAAAACTTGATAATTCTCTGCGTGCTGCTTGGGAAATAAATAGGAAGGAGAACTCTATTGCAACTTTGTCCGAATTACTTGAATTTTTGAACTTAAGAAGAAATGCTTTTGAATTGTTAAACGATAAGCAATGTGTCGATAAACCTAATGTAAAAACAACTTATTTGAGTTCTGAACATACTAGTTTTTCTTGCAGTTTGTGTCAAAATAAGCATGCATTACACAAATGTCCTAACTATCTAGAGCTATCTATACCAGACCGCATACAGCTGATCAAAACTAAATCTTTATGTTTTAACTGCTTACAGCCTTATCAAACAAAACATAAGTGTTCCAAATATAAGTGTTTAAAATGCCGAGGCAGACACCACACAAGTATTCATATGGATAAGCAACATAATGAATCTCAGGTTAGTTATATTTTATCAAAACCTAACGACAATTTGATACAATCTCAAGTGCTACAGTCAAATAATACATCTCCGATGCCAACAACATCATCTGATTCTCAACTTATTCCTACACAGTGTTTCTAAAAACAACATTCCTTCAACGGTGCTTGTGTCTAATAATAATGCAAACCAAATATTGCTTTCCACAGCCATAATAAAGATACAAGATGCTTCGGGAAAGTGGGTGAATGCACGTGCGCTTCTGGATGCTGGAAGTGAAGTGAATATTGTTACCCACAGACTCGCTACCTTGCTACAGCTTAACTTAACTGACAATGCTTGTCTGATACAAGGTGTTGGCAACAGCCAAACACCAACACATGTGAGTACTAACACAACCATTTCATCTCGCTACACTAACTATACTGCACGTCTGTCATTCATTGTTATGGAAAATATAACTGTTCCATTGCCACATACCTATATACCAAAACAAACATGGCCTATACCCCCAAAACAAGCAAACTCACTTGCTGACCCTACATTTTATATTCCAAGCTCTATTGATTTGCTCATTGGTGCCGAGCTGTTTTATTCCATTATGCAAGCAGGTCGCATGAAGCTAGGTCCAAACTTGCCCTATCTTATCAACACTACATTTGGTTGGGTGATTTCTGGTCCAGTTTGTATGGACAATCCTACTGCTTTACACAGTGCACAGCCTGTCAGCATGTTTGTTGCATCTCCATCAACAGATCAAATACTTCAATCCTTTTGGGAACAAGAGGAGACGTCTCCTAAGACAAAAATCCTTTCACCAGAAGATAAATATTGTGAAGAACTATTTGTGTCAACTACTACAAAAACTCAATCAGGTAGATACATAGTTAACTTACCCGTTCAGCCCGAACGTGTCAAAGAATTAGGTAACTCATTCAACATGGCCTATAAATATTTGCTTCAACTAGAATCTAAAATGAAACATAATCCTGTATTACACCAACAGTATACAGCATTCATACAGGAATTTGTTGATCTTGGTCACGCTCATTACATAGACAACTTCTCACCTACAGAGCAAGATGCTTATTATATGCCCCACTTTGCTATTATGAAACCTGATAGTGTTTCTACTAAACTTCGTACCGTCTTCAATGCAAGTGCAAAGACATCCTCCGGAATCTCATTAAATGACATATTGTATGAAGGTCCCAATATATATAATGATCTTTTTGAAATCATTCTTAGGTTTAGACTTTATAAATATGCATTTTCTTGCGACATAGTCAAAATGTTTCGAGGAATCTTTATAAATCCTCAACTGACTTCATTACAAAGAATTTTATGGAGAAATTCAAGCTCTGAGCCACTTAAATGTATAGAAATAGACACGGTTACATATGGAACCAAATGTGCGCCCTATTTAGCTTGTCGTGTTTTGTTAGACTTAGCCGAGCAATATAAAGATACACACAAATTAGCTTTCAGTTGCATAAGTAAGAATTCATATATGGATGATTACTTATGTGGTGAACAATCAAAAGAAAAATGCCTTCAGCTATGTTTAGAACTCATTGATTTGCTTAGCAAGGCAGGATTAACATTACATAAATGGGCTTCTAACTTTCCTAACCTTTGTGAACATGTTTTTAATTCAAATCCTAATACTTCTCAATATGCTTTGCATACTGAAGAAAATTCATATAATTTCACATCAAATACTTCAGTGAAAACCCTTGGGTTAAAGTGGTTACCTAGTGCAGATACACTTCAAGTGTCAATCCCAAATCCCAATGATGTACCATGTACCAAGAGAAATATTTTATCTCAAATAGCTCAAATTTTTGATCCCATAGGGATATTCGCTCCTGCTACAATTTTACCTAAAATATTAATGCAAGATATTTGGAAACAAAATATTGATTGGGACTCTTTAGTACCAAATGAAATACAAAGTTCTTGGCAAAAGTTTGTTACTGAATTTAAAGACTTAGAAAAAATTCAAATACCTAGATATTGTTTCACAGATATACCTGATAATATAATTTTAATAGGATTTTGTGATGCCTCAAACAAAGCCTATGGTGCTTGTTTATATATAAGAGCCACATACCTAAATAGAAAACCTAGTTGTCTCTTAGTCACAGCCAAGTCCAAAGTTGCTCCAATCAAAAAGCAACAATCTATCCCTCGTTTAGAATTAAATGGCTCACTTATTTTAGTTAAACTGACAAATAGATTTCTAACCACTACCAAAGATATCATTACCATCAATAAAATTTTTCTTTTTACAGATTCAACTATTGTACTTAGTTGGATAAAAGCTCCTCATAAAAATAAGCTTCAAACCTATGTGTCACATCGTCTTATGCAGATCATTGACATTTCTAACAGTAACGATTGGTATCACATAAATACCAAACAAAATCCAGCTGATCTCATCAGCCGTGGAGTCATGCCTAGTGCCTTGCAATCTTGTAATGTATGGTGGCAAGGTCCTTCATGGTTACTTGATGACCCTACCTTATGGCCCATTAGTGAAGCACAGACACTTGAGATTACTCAAAGTCATTCTGATGAACCTACTTGTACTAAAAGTACCATGATCGCTCATTGCAAAGAGACGCCAATAAATTTTTCATTTTTCTATGAACATTTTTGTAAGTATTCTAACTTCTCAAAGTTAATCAGATCAGTCGCATACTTGTTTAGATTTATACAAAACTTAAAGAATAAAAATAACAGATATACTTCATTTCTTTCTGTTTCTGAGCTTAAGCATGCTCATGATTTCATTATTAAAACATGTCAATATATTTTTTACTCGAGAGAAATAAGTGAATTGCAGTCCATTCGAATCAATCCCCCTGAGCATAAAAATAAAAATAAAGAAAAGTCATTTACAATATATACATCTAGCTCTCTTAAAAATTTGAACCCCTTTTTAGACGAGTCCAATCTTTTAAGAGTAGGAGGTCGTATCAGACACTCAGATATTCCATTTAGTCAAGCGCATCCCATTATATTACCTTCAAAATGCCACATAACCAATATTATTGTGCAACATTATCATTTGAAATTACTACATGCAGGTATACAAAACACACTCTACAACATTAGATTAAAATACTGGCCTATAAATGGCAGAGGTGAAGTGAAAAAATGTATTCACTCCTGTGTTAGATGTACTCGCTACAGCGGTCGAGTCTGTGGACAGCAAATGGCAGATCTTCCAGCAGCCAGGGTAACGTTAACTCGCGCTTACAGCCATGTAGGAATCGATTTTAGTGGTGCTGTAGCGGTTAGGAATACTATGACTAGAAATTGCAAATATACTAAAGGATACATATGTCTATTTGTGTGCTTGTCTACTCGTGCCATTCATCTCGAGTTGGTTATGGATATGTCATCTCAATCATTTATTTGTGCTTTGAAAAGGTTTATAGCTAGGAGAGGCATACCTACTTGTTTGTATACAGATAATGCTACTAACTTTAAGGGTTCTAAAACAGAATTACATGACTTATATAAAATGTTTACAAATGAAAATTGTTACAGCGACATTATAAACTATGTTTCTTCCAACCAAATAGAATATAAGTTTACTGTACCGTTAGCCAGCCACATGGGTGGTATTTATGAAGCAGGTATAAAATCTGTAAAATCTTTACTTAAAAGACACCTGTTTAGTACTAAGTTAACTTACGAATTTTTGTATACTGTGTTATCACAAATTGAATGCATACTTAACTCTAGACCTTTGTACCCTTTAACGGACTTACCTTATGATGTAACATGTTTAACTCCCGCTCACTTTATAATAGGTACAGCTCTGACAGATTTACCTGAACCTAATGTATTAGATCTTAACGAATCTAGGATTAATGTTTACCAGAAAATAATGCAAATAAAACAAAAGTTTTGGAAACAATTTTACTTTAACTATTTGTCTGAATTACAATCTAGAAATAAATGGCTTCAAGTTCATAAAAATTTAAATACTGGAGATCTTGTTATAATTAAAGATGAAAATACCCCTCCCACATTTTGGTCCTTAGGCAGAATAATATCTACTAATATTAACAAATCTGACGGTTTAGTCAGATCAGCCGTTATTCGTACCTCTAAAGGTGAATACACTAGACCTATTCATAAGTTAGTTTTGTTACCCACCAAATAATAAAGTAATGTTTAAGCTACATAGTACATTTAAAAATAACATGTAAAGTAAACTCACTTAACTTTAACTTTAGTCTTTCTGTGTTACTTTGATCAGTTTTTTACCTTTTCAGGAAAATGTAAACACTAAATTTTAATAATGAATACTGATCTGCATTATGTATGTTCTAATCATAAGCAAATATAGCCTTTACTTTAAAAAAAGGTGCGAGAATGTTTAGTATTGCTTCAGCAAACTAAATACCCTTTGAAATTGTATAGCTTTCTCGCTCTAACGTCCTCTTCCGTCTCGGTTTCCAAACAGTAGACACGCGCTCGCACCTAAATTAATTAAATAAATTAGTTGCCCTTGATTTGTAACCATTCTAAAGGTTTTAAAAACATTGTGAAAGTGTGTGTGGTGTTTTGGAAATAAACAGTGAACAGCAGCCTAGTATCTTTCATTCGACTCCATCTCCAACAATTATTATTATCGTTTTTTTAACCGTAAAATAATCAAGATCGTTAATGAAACTTCAACATATATTTTTATCTGCTGAAAATAAAGAATATTTGATTGTTTATCGTTGAATCAAACATAGGCCAAATTCGATAATTTGGAATATACTGGCCTTAAGGTTCTATGGGCAACAGCATCGCTTAAGGCGAGGCCAGTTCACGAAATTTACTCTTTCACTATGTCTTTAGAATAAGGTTGAATATTGCATAACTTTAATTGACGCTTCGTCAGAAATTTGACGAATTTTAGTACATTTTTATTGATTTCTGAAATACTGGATCATTTATTAAAAATGTACTCGGTTATTGTGTTAGATCGATAAAAAGCTATCTTTTTTGCATAAAAAATCATATCACTGTCGTTGAAAATTACGAAATCTGACGATTTGAAATTAAGTTTTATAAGTTTTTATGGTGTTATTCAGGAATTTTTTACAGAGTTACCATGCCATTTTTCAATATTCTGTTCGGTTAATTTGCTTCTTTGTTTCTTTTTCAGTCTACAGTAATTTTTGTGAAGTAGAATTTTACATCAGTTCTTCACATTGGATGTTCAAAAATCAGACTTTTCACCAGATCGTGAACTGGCCTCGCCTTAATCAGTTAGTTACAAAATTCGTGTACGCGCCCCTGTGCGCGCGCGCGTATCGCCCCTGCACGAAATAAAAAAGCGATTTTAACCTTAGAAGTGGTAAATCGACACTGTTGCCCATGGTACCTCCAGAGAAAAAAGATAATTGTACTACTTTGGCATTTCACACTGGAATTTTGTGTAAAGGCTCTGCCTTAACATAAACTAAAAAAAAACATCTTAAAGTTATTTTGTCTTCTTACCTGGTTGGCATACTTTGGTTTGTATTGGATGACGTAGTACTGCGGTTCCTCAGGGCCGCTGTACGTCCACGCTAGACGCACAGTGGTTGCTGTTATTTCTGACGCTCGCACTTCCGCTGGAGGGCCGGGTAACGCTGTGACAAAACCGACGAGTCAAGACGACGCAACAAGTTGTAAGTATTGAAAGAAAATTAACGTAAGCGATACTATTGATTTAAATAGAATTAGACAAGCAAAAATGCAGTTAAGTAAGCATTAGATAGAATATGAAAGACGAATGCTTATGCTTAATGTTATCAATCAGTTTTTGCCCATTTTTATAATTACTTATATGTGATATGTGATTATTGATTCTGATTAAATACTAAATGCGCATCAAATGAAACATTAATTGTAGTCTTCTTGATTAATAGTATTAATACCGCTGAATATTTCATTTCGAACGCTAAATATTTGTACCGGACATCGTAATTTAATCTTTATTAATGTTTCAATTAGAAATTCTATAGGCTCATCAATTTTAAACAGCTACGCAACCGAAAACTAGGCGTTCCCAGTTAACTTAATCCCTAACGAATCGGATTGAGAAAAGGGAATGCAAAGGAACAATAATTAATCATTAATCAAGCTGACATTCGTTTGTCTCTTGGGACCGTGCAACTTTCCAACCCTTTCAATTATGAATTATAACACTAATTTATAATGGATGTCTCGACTTGCCGCAATTTATCAAATTGATTTTCGTAAATCCCCCTTTCCACCTCGTTGGAGTTATTACCATAAATTTGCAACAGTTATCCGAAGAAATTATGAGTGTAATTTGATTCAGTCACTCGTCTCGGGACTCGACTCAACTTGCGCGCCCGACTCGCTGAAACTCGGCTGAAAGCTAATGGATTAATTAGGAAATGCTAAAAATGCGGTCGCAGTTAACGATTTATGAAACAATTAATTAAGTATTTATGATCCGAGCGGAACTGGAGTTCTGACTTTACTTGAAATTATTTTCGGTTTAATTTACGATACTTCCTACTGTTTCTAATAATTTTGGAGAGAAATTGCGCTTTTGCTCCAGAAACGCTTTGATGTTGTGTGTTTTGATATACATTTTGATCTCTATGAGCCACAAAGGGTGTTTAAATCTACCTAAAATTATAAATCTAATCTTAATCATTAAAAATATTCCAACTTTGTTATAAAAGTTTATAATAATATATAAAAAATGAAACGTGTGTCTCCGGCTGTATTTCCAATCGGTAATTGGTTGGTCGGTTATTTTGTAAATAACCCAAAAGTTATTTAGTTTGATGGTTCCTAAATACCATATTCGGCATTAGGAGTTATTTTGTAATACGTTGTAGAGACTATTATTACTACTAAGTATTACTATATTTCAGATATCAATCCATGTTAGAACTTACATTGTACTTTGACTTCAGCGATAGCTTCAATGACGCCCAGCACGCTAGCAGCTTCGCACGTGTAGTTCGCCGATTCTCTGATGTCTTCCAACTTTAGGGGATTCAGTCCGAGTGGCGGATTGTCTTCTGGTGTCAACCACTTTGTTAGGCCTGTTTAAAAATAAACACTAGTATCTAAGTTGTCTAACTGATATGCAAATAATGCTGATTATAATGATGGGAGACTTTATAGCTATCGATAAATCCAATACACCCGTATGTGTATGTGTTTCGTATTTTATTCATTCATTCATTTTTCTATTGGTACCCTGAGTAGAAGAAAAATAAAACAATTTTCAGATTCTATATTTGCGTCTACACTATGAGCAAATATGTGAAGAATTGCATAGATGGGAGATCACATAGAGAATTTTACATCCGGTTGTAAAACGTGCAAAGGTGATTACCGTATGTAAAAGACTAATAAAATTATTTCCAGATTCGGGATTTACTTCGATTGCAACTACATTTATAATCTTATGCTTAGAAGCTGTAGTTTCATGATCATCATTATTAATCAACTGATGGGTATAGGACTCTGGATCTCCACAATGATCAGGATCAATGTATTAGGGATAAAGTATTTAAAATAAATATTGAATATATTTCTGACCTTTTCTCCATTTGACAGTGGGCATTGGGGAGCCGAATGCGACGCACTTGAGGGTCACGTTGCCCCCCAGTGGGACCTCGGTGCGTGGGGCCGGTGGGATCGAGAACTGGGGCGCTACTCTTCTCACTGTTGACAAAAGAAAATTACGGAATAAGAATTCTCTAAAACTCTATAGTAAACTCGCAACATGTCCTTCCAATTTGGCAGACAAAATTCCGAATGGATTTGGATGGACCACTTATTTGAGTATACCTATTTGTCTGCGAGATTTGTGCTCGTTTTCAGTTGAATCTACTTCAATAGTTTGGAGATTTGGCGTTTCAAAATATCATTGATAAACTCTCACTACGTCATGATCCTTATTTTTCTACGTGGAGTAAGATCTCCTATAATAGGTTCTTCTTCTGAGGTTTATGCTCGTACTATTCATACATTGATGAAATAAAACACTTAATTTTCTTTTAATTCTAGAGCTAGCAGAACTTTACTTCTTAGAGGATAGACCATCAGATTTCTATTTAGGGTTATCTTCTTAAGCAAATTAATTCGAAAAGAAACAATTCTACTAAGTATTAAAGTTACCGATAAAATACGGAATACGCTAATGTGCGAATGAACTAAGGTAATCTGCAAATTACTAACTGGGTATACGACCCGTTAAAGTGCGATATTCTTCAAAGTAGCAGATTTCAGCACTTAAATCAATCGTTAATCTACATATGCTACACCTTTAAAGTGCGGAAGACAGTGAGTGAAACAGTAAAGGCTTCAAGACTTATTGAAAGTAAATTTTATAAAAGCGTTGCTTCTGGCGCTTCACCGACCGCTTCCGCGGCACGCTCGATTCGTTCGCTCGGCTCTGATTTTGTTTACGCACTTTAACGGTAACATTATCACAAAATACTTATTTATGGCAAGAACTTCTAACAAAATTATTATGACGATGGCCTTTGTAAAAAATTCATAGTCGGAAGTTTCTTAATAATGTTCCAAGCCTGTTCTTTCAAACTTTGATTAGTAAATCCATCGTTTCGTTTATGTTTTCAAAATCAAAATCAAAATCAAAAAATCATTTATTCAGTCTAGGCTGTTACAAGCACTTGTGAATGTCAAAGAAGCTACGCCATCGGTTCGCAAACCCTGAGCGGGAGACCTTGTAACGAGAAGAACCGGCAAGAAACTCGTCAAGGGCTGCTTTTTTCTCCCTGTATATTTCATACAGAGTCGTCAACATTGAAAAATGAGCTCCACATTTAAAGTGAGGTCATTTTCCATCACAATAATTAACAAAAGTTTGTACACAATGGGTAGGTAGGTTGAAATTAAATACCTACTACATATCAGATAGTTAATTGTGAGAGTAAATAACTTTCAACTAGTTGAGAAATCAGTAATCGCTATGTCTGCTACTCGAAAGTGCACCTAAGTAGGCAAAATTTACCAAAAAATACTTGATACAACACATAAAAATTAACAAAAAAAAAAAACGCAATTCTTACAATTCAATATGCGTTAGGATAGGTACTCAGAAGCAGACCCATTCCCACTGGCAGCACCCGTTCACGAGCATGACGCGTGGACCAGCCATCGCTTCGCTCAACCATATTTGAGGGAACGTAACGACCCGCCCCACACGACACCACCGCAGAAATGATTAAAGAGAGCATGACATACTTAGGCTACCCATCCTAAGGCACTGAATTGAAAACTAATATCCAAAAGCTTTTCATAGGCCTTTACTTACAAAAACTACTGACTATAGAAAGCAAAATGATTGCAATAAAAAAAAAGAGAAATCAAAACAAGGTTTACTTGCCTATTAGTTTTATGTTTTGAGTAAGAAGTGCCATACATATTGATAACATCAAACAGAGAAAAAAATATATATAAATATACGACGCCCTTAGTACAAGCAGACAGAAGCAGACCCATTCCCACTGGCAGCACCCGTTCACGAGCATGACGCATGGACCAGCCATCGCTTCGCTCAACCATATTTGAGGGAACGTAACGACCCGCCCCACACGACACCACCGCAGAAATGTTTAAAGTGAGCATGACATACTAAAGCTACTCGCATTAAGGCGTCGTCGAGTCAAAAAGCTTACAATAAGTTTTAAGTAGGTAGGACAATTCCCTCAATTTTCACATAGAATAGAAAAATCTACGACCAGGCTGTTTTATCAATTAAATAATCTTTAACGGTATAGTATCCTTTTTTGAGAAGACAATTTTTTACATGAGACTTAAAGTTTTCAAATGGTAAATCCAAAATATTACTTGGAATTTTATTATAAAACTTTATACCAAGACCTATGAAAGAACCACGGACTTTTTCTAATCTATACTGAGGCATTACAAGTTTGTCTTTATTTCTGGTATTCCGATTGTGCCAATCACTATGCTTTGTATATAAGTTAATATTGCGACGCACGAAAAGTATGCAGTTTAATATAAATTGAGATGCTGCTGTCAATATACCAATCTCTTTGAATCTATCCCTAAGAGATGTTCTAGAACTTAGTTGATAAATAGCTCTTATTGCTCGTTTTTGTAAAACAAAAATAGTATTTATATCGGCTGCTATCCCCCATAAAAGAATACAGTATGACATAATGCTATGAAAATAACTGAAATACACTAATCTGGCAGTTTCTTCATCTGTTAACTGTCTAACTTTTCTAATGGCATAGGCAGCAGAGCTGAGCTTGCCAGCCAGAGCTGCGATATGCATATTCCATTGAAGTTTACTGTCAAGAGTAACACCCAAGAAAACTGTTGAATCGAGCAAATCTAATTTCTCATTATTGATAACAATTTCAGTGGGATTCGCCTGTACATTAGGTAAAGCGAATTTAACACATTTCGTTTTCTTAGCATTAAGCTGGAGATTATTAACATTAAACCAAGCAAGAACCTGCGAGAGTGCTTTGTTCACATCGTCAAAATCAGTTTTATTCCTGTCAACTTTGAATATTAAAGAAGTATCATCTGCGAACAAAACAATATCACAGAATTTTTCTGCAAAAAAGGGTAAATCATTTATATATATTAAAAATAAGAAAGGGCCCAAAATGGATCCTTGCGGAACGCCCATTTTTACATGAGAACCTGACGAACTTATTCCATTGATATTAACTGTTTGAGTCCTGGAACTGAGATACGACAGTATTAATTTTTGAGCATTATTTTTTACACCGTAATGATTCAGCTTCAACAGCAGCGTGCAATGGTCCACGCAATCAAAAGCCTTGGACAGGTCGCAGAAAATGCCAAGGGCATTCTGAGACCCCTCCCAAGCCTCAAAGACATGCTTCAAAAGCGCAACCCCAGCATCAGTTGTGGAACGACCTTTCGTAAAACCAAATTGTTTGTTGTGCAAAAGTTTATTTACATTAAAATGACATAATAATTGCTCAAGTATTATTTTTTCAAAAATCTTGCTTAGGGCAGGTAATATCGATATTGGTCTGTAATTGCTAGGGTCTTCTTTATCTCCTGATTTAAACAATGGTATTACCTTGCTAAACTTCATAAGATCAGGAAATATTCCTTGATCAATACACTGATTAAAAACGTCAGCAAGATAAGGGGCAATAGTATACACAATATTTTTAATAACCTTAACTGATATGCCCCATAAATCAGTGGAGCTTTTCATTTTTAGAGAATTGAAAGCTTTAATAATATCTAAAGCATTAATACATTTAAAATTAAACAATGAATCACTTTCAGCCACATGTCCCTTTAGCACAGATACAGCAGCCGCTGGTGAGGAATCCAAATTTGATGTAGTTTCTACTGGTATGTTTACAAAGAACTTATCGAAAATATTAGCAATTTCTTTATCTGAGTTTATTAATTCATTATTAATTTTAAGCGTTAGGCTATTTTCCCGTGCTTTAGTTTTACCAGTTTCACGATTAATGACATCCCAGGTTGTTTTAGTTTTGTTACTCGAGTTTTTAATTTGCTTTTTAATGCAGTTAGACTTTGCAACTGCACATAGTATTTTGAAAGTCTTCGAGTATTTTTTAACATGTTCTAAGAAACCTGGGCTTTGGTTCGTTTCTCTAAGTTTGTATAGTTCATAAAGTCTGTTTCTACTTTTATAAATACCTGTCGTAGCCCAATCGCAGAACCGTAACTTCTGAGTACATTTAATTGTCTTTGTTTTAAATGTTTTATCAAACTCATTAGTAACTAAATGAAATAGGTTCCCGTACAAAACATCAGGATTATCCGAATTCCATGGCATTAAAGAAATTTGTTCATCAATGTTGGTTTTAAAATTGTCCAATCCCTTTTTTGTGATAGGTCTGCATTCTACAGTCTTAGGCGTATCTATGACGTTCACAGCATATGAGACTTTCAAACCGTAATGGTCAGATGAAATATTACTAAAAACAAATTTGTTTTCCGGATCACATTCTGAAAAAACATTATCTATGCAAGTGGCGGAGTGTTCAGTCACCCGTGTGGGTTCTAAAAACTTATTAAGAGTTTGGAGAGTTTAATATTGTTTATTCTCGTTCCGCTCGCTTTTGTGACAAGTGATTAAATTATGTTTTCTTTTCTGTACCATCCGGTACGTATTTCGAAGATTTGAAATAAATTATACCAACAAGCGACAATAAGTAGACCCTTATGTAACTTTATAATTATGTTTTGTAATCCGATGAAGAAGACAAGTGTATAAAAGTAGGCCATATCTACATCCACTAAAAACACTTCAGCACATTATTTTTTATACATGTGGTTCAAATATAACTTTGGTAAGCTTTGAATCAGTTTGATTAATCGCGACATTTTTACTTTGAAGAATTAAATCAGTGTTTATTTCATATTTCAAATGTTTAAGAACTGCAAACAACCCAAACGTTTAACACTAGCCATGTAAGTGTTCCGTGATTTACAGTAATTACTAAAGAAAAAAGGGTTTTAACACAAATAAGGAATTGCAAATTAGTCGACGTTGCGGAACAAACCTCATTGCAAGACCTTCCGTTTGTTAAGTTTATGATTAAGCCTATGTAATATACTACGTAATTGTAGAGCTGGAAATAGCAATGGCTGAACGACCGACAATCCTATTAACTTTAGGTCATACGTAGTGTAGCGGCTAGGCTATATAGTTCTTTTTTTATTATGATGGAACGCTTTGGAAAGTTACTAGGCGGTTTTCAGAGGAGGATTTAGAAAAATGTATTGGTCGGTTGTGACGCCCTAACTTATTGTTGGCGTACCTTGGAAACTTTACATATTTATTGATATTGTTATAACTTTTCAAGTATATAGCTAACCGCATGAAAAGCCACTTTGGAGGTACACGTGGGTCTGTGAATCGGGAACTGTGTTCTTTCATTTAGGCCGTACGTAGACCAATACTTGCCATTACATTGCGACTCTGGTAAAGTCCCAGAATTTTAATTGACGATAAGATAACAAATCGTTTGCTGGACTTCAGAATCTACAGCGTGAAATTTTAATCATTTGGTTCCCGCAGTGGGATGGTTCCATTCATGATTACACGCAACTTTTACTAAGGAGCTAATGGAACAGCTGGTTTTTTTTGCGATATCAGAGTTGGCCCCATAGTAAAAGTTACTTGTAGTCATGTGTGGAACCACGCAACTGCGGGAACCAAATTATTAAAATTTCAGCGTGTTTATGATTCAACTTCTACAACGAGTCTGGTAAAGGAATTTCCGGTATTGTTTAAATAACATACAGTATGCTTTAGAATATTAAGGCTGAAACCAACGTTAGTGGATTTAATGGACTTTAAACAGTAGTAAGGCGTAACTAACGAGTGTCTGTAGTGACAATGGGTGTTACAGCGAAGGGTTTGCTTTGAGACGCTCATGTAAATGTCTTGGCTCACCAACTAGGATACCTTAACGATGTGTTTTTACGCGTTTTGCTTGAGCAACTGCATACAAGGAATATAAACTGTTTACTTTAGCATAAATGCGATGTGCATTAGTCTGTCATTTCTTGCTTTTATTGTAGTGTCTACTGTTTGCATCGTTTATTGTGAACGTAGAGTCGGGTCGTTTTTAGGAATTCACAGGCAAGCGAATACCAAATGTTCACTTCAGATAACATCTATCAGGCAGATACCTTACTAATACTAGGTAGTTTTTAAAATGGAGTAGTCTCCTGAAAGTCGTTTGTCCCCAGATTTATACTAATGTTTTCGGCTTGATTGGGAACGGAAATAAATATTAAAAAAAATAATGCCAAAATCCCACCACTATCACTAACAGAAAATGCATTGGAAAATGTGAGTCCATGTAGAAAAAAAAAGATAATATTTATCGTCGCAGTAGTCTTACTTTAAATTCATTCCTTTTCATTTATTTAAAAAATCCACCACCATTTTCAGTTATTTAAAATGAAACCTCATACTTTCATGCAAAAAGAAAGTTTCATGAGACGGTTATTCTATTACATTGTTCCTTGCACATAGATTAGATGTAACAGCTTCCGTGGTTTTGCCTAACGCTCTGTGGCAAAACCTTATGACTAAGAGACCTAAAGTTCAAAGTTCTATAGCCACATCCAATTTCGTTAAAACAATTTCCTAAGTTTAACAGTTTAAAAGTGTCAAGCTCTTAGTCTAACTTTTCTCGTAGGGAGGAGTGGCTACTTTGTAAATGCCACGAAGTAAAAAGATAAAGGTGGAAAAACAGTTAGGTACTACAGTTTCCATTATGTTAATTACATCGGTCCATTCTAAAGTAATTTCGGTTTGCATCAAGGTAGCGCAGCGGCTAGAAATCGAAAATGAGCTGTACTTTTTGGATTGCTGTTTGGATGGTCAGTTGGTTGGATCGTTGATGCATTTACCACCAAAATGTTATCAGCTTTGTTATATGTATCATAAAACATTCTCGTCACCATTAAATAATTATTATACTAGTGGCTCTGTGAGCTGAAGACCACACCTTTGTGACATTTTTGTACATTTTTCGAAATGGCTTAAACATGTTGTTTCTTTCGAAAAATTTCGAAAAACTGTATCGGCAAAAAAATCTATAATTATTGTACCTACTCACAAAATTTCACGAGAATCGGTTGAGGAATGCGACCTGTAGAGGAGAACAGACGGACAGGCGCTCAGGCTTGAGCTCACTCGGTCAAAAAAACTATGTCTTGTAAAGTGTACTTCGTAGCTTTCAATGTAATCGCAATATATGTAATGCATTTGCAATATTTAATAAATTTCAACGTAGGTGTACGTACATTCATAAATGGTCCCCAAGCATCAACCTTGAGGAACCTTTATACAAGTTGATATTCTACTTCTGTAATAACTTTGCATATTATAAGGTAAACCACAGTATTACTGTACTGGCATTATGCTCTAATTCTTCCACAGCGTTAATGCTTATTAAGGCGTCTATAGCTATTCCTTTCGCACAATGTCTGCGGCCGAACCTTTGTATATTAAAACGGGCAAGTAATCCTTAAATGAAGACTCTTTGTCTGCTACAAAGAGTTATTTATTTACACACTTTACTTTGAAAGATTAGGTAACTTACGAATGAATTTCATGTTTATATTTCGTTCATGCCAGCATGAAAAGGGTACATTGTAAAATCACTTTTGTAGGCATATAAGTCTCAATACTCTCAATACTGCAGAAAACTGCGGTGCTGTGGCTGTTTAATTTGATTAAGGTTCCAGCAAGGAGAAGTTTTTTTTTTATTTAGATAGATACACAGTTTAGATAAATATTCATTCAGATACTTATATTATAATGATTATATCGTTTTTTGGTCGACCTGTGGGTTCATAATTTTATTAACGCCTTATTTGACAACAAACATACAACAAACTCGGAGGAGCTCGGTGGCGCAGTGGTTTAGCGCCTGGCCCAGCGATTACGGAAGTTAAGCAACGTTCGCATGGGTCGGTCAGGGGATGGGTGACCAAAAATTTATTATCTCGAGCTCCTCCGTGCTTCGGAAGGCACGTTAAGCTGTTGGTCCCGGCTGCATTTGCAGTCGTTGACACCCACCAATCCGCATTGGGCCCGCGTGGTGGGTTATGGCCCATCCTCCTTACCACCCGTAAGGAAGGCCTGTGCCCCAGCAGTGGGGACATCAAAAATGGCTGATGGACATACAACAAACAAACAGCAATAAACATAAGTACAGGCTTAATTATTGGTTAATTCAGTCTACAGTCATCATGTTTGTATTTTTACTACTTTCATACACTAATTTGAGTCAAGGATTAAAGAATCATTGCCAGTTTTTTCACTAAAGAACGTGAAGACGAATCTAAAAAGCTACGACGAACAAATCTTCGATATCTAGTGAATTTATGATAGGTTTACTCAAAGAAAATTAGTTTTCGAATATTCTATGTTTGATCGGGCACTATTATAATTGAACGTGAGTGCGGTCGTATCGCGATTAAATTTCATTCGTCAATAGTAAATGTAATAATGTTTGTTCAAACGGAACTTAATAAAGGCATGTTAATTTTACCAGACGAATATGAAGTACTGGGTTATTGATTCGTAACTGTAGAGGGTAGAGGTATTAGAAGAGCTATTTCATTTTATTTATTTGTTCTAATTTCAAATATAATGTCCATCAGCCATTTTTGATGTCCCCACTGCTGGGGCACAGGCCTTCCTTATGGGTGGTAAGGAGGATGGGCCATAACCCACCACGCGGGCCCAATGTGGATTGGTGGGTGTTAACGACTGCAAATGCAGCCGGGACCAACAGCTTAACGTGCCTTCCGAAGCACGGAGAAGCTCGAGATAATAAATTTTTGGCACCCATCCCATGACCGACCCTTGCGAACGTTGCTTAACTTCCGCAATCGCTGGGCCAGGCGCTAAACCACTGCGCCACCGAGCTCCTTACAATAAAATAAATAAAATAAAATAAACTAAATACAAATAAATATATTTCTAGAGGGGGGTTCTTACCATTCAAATATAACAACTTCAAGCAAATTATGCTTTAAACAATTATGAAAATCTTTATAAAATACAATTTACATAAGAAAGTAAAAGTTGTAAAATAATATAAGTATTACAAATGTAAATGTTTGGATGTTTGTAAGTCAATCATGCAAAAATAGTTTATAACCTGGTTTAAAACATAGGATATTTTTATCCTGTCAATTCTGTGATCCTGGTCAACGGCACAGAATTAAGTACTGACGTATCAACGGTTTCCTAGGAATTTTTCAACGCCATGAGGAAATTAGTTTATGTCATTACCCATAAGGGTGGATAAGGGGGACGGGCCATAACCCACCACGCGGGCCCAATGCAGATTGGTGGGTGTTAACGACTGCAATTGCAGCCGGGACCTATCCAAAGGTTTCCAAATTTCAAAAGGCGGAAAACACTTGGAAGCTGATAAAAACCAATTGCAAATAACAAAAAACTTGAAATTTGTAAGAAATGCATCAATGCCTTCAGGAGTTATCTGTTTTATGGTAAGAAAATGATCGATGTGTCTTTGCCCTAACGTTTTCTACTTTGTCTTTGCATGTACCGTATTATTAGAAGTGTCTGCATGTTTGATTGATCGTCATAATATTATAGAAATAGAAAATTACCCATGATCGTGCAAACCGGCGATGAGAAATATCTTTTTAAGAATATTCCATCATATACGGCAGGTACACGAGGTGGCATATTTAAATATTCAGTTGTCTTGGATGCTTTTAAGTCGATTGAGGAAAATAATAATAAAAGGAAGTAGTTATCACCTTTCCTAATGGAAATTAGACAGGTGCTCGAAGGGCAAACGTCATCACGGGCTTTTTTAATTATATACCATTTTTCACTGACAAAATTTGTTGGTGCATGGCATAAGCAATAGCGTTATGGTGGTGAGAATAGATAAGGTTATAACAAGCGATTCTGAGGTAAGCACTTGAAGATTTTTTTTGTATAAACTATCAAGACCCAAATTGTACCAGTCACAGTTTTATCCTGCATGCATCAGTCGACATCAATGGAAATGTGTAATTTAATCCACGTTTTATTAAGTATAATAATATTTAAATATAAACGGTGATCCGACTGGTTGTTTGTTTCGTTTTGACGCCTAAATCATGTTGATGAATTTAACCTTGGAGAAGAATATAAGCTACATTTTCCGGAATACTTACGGAATTTTGTATACACGTTAGTTTGGATGACAAATGGATGGTTAGCTGTGTGACGAACATCATTTTAAATTCAACATAGCGGAACACCCAAAATGGCGGACAAGTTATTTTTAATGCACTTCTACAATGTGAAGGGCTTGTTGAGAAAACACTTAAAATAAAGTGACGTCACTCTAAACCCAATATGACGGACAAAAGCGCAGTCGGCAATAAAAGCTTGTACCTAAAATTTAATTTCAGACAGAATTTTATTCTTATGTTCATTTTTCAGATAATATTTTTTAAGTCGAAGCTCCCCGCTAACGCTTGTTTCTCGGACGTCAGAGGGATATTATTATTCTTTTATTCAGAGCGTTTCCGTTGCGCGCGCTACTTTGTTTTCACGATTAATTAAAATTAGAAAGAGAATCCCACGTGATGTCTCCTCGCCCGAGAAACGGAAATAATGGCGGCGATGCAATTCCTTTTAGGAGTGACTAATTCGTCCTTAGTCTATTGTGACAATGAAGAATGTCACCAGTTAAGTAGAAAGAAAGTATTGTTCGTTGAAAGCACCTTGTAATTATTATTTTCTCACTTATAATATAAATAAATGCTAGTACGAGGGTGGTTTGATAAGTCCATGACTTTGAAAAGAAGAAATACTTTTTTTTCAAAATTTATTTCAGGCCCCGTGAGATTTTTTCTCCGACCAAACATATAAATGTCTTGGCGGGCAAAGATTTTCATGAAGACAAAAGGTGATGGTGTCTGAAATGGGCCCTCATTTCAGTTACCAGTTTTCAAGCGATGAAAGAAAAAAAAATGGGTTAAAGAGGTAGGAACTTCGTTGGACTGAATACGCAGAGCTACAATAAGATTATGTAGAGAAATAAACAAAATATTCCGAAAAAAAGTCTTTCTTCATTAAAAAGTCATGGACTTATCAATCCACCCTCGTACTTATCGTTAAAAGTTTTTCAGATATTGAAAAAACAAAAAGATATAAGATTGGTGAGGTGATATAAAAAGTGAAATTATTATAAGAATTAGGTACTTAGATCATTATTTTATCAGTATTTTAATTATACATGGGTGGTCAGTAAAGTCGTTGTTGACAGCGTTTCAAAGCATGCGATAGCCGTTTTTGGTTCGATGTATTGTAATTGTATGAAACATCAGTAAGTTTAGTGAGTTAGCGGTGACTATTGTAAGAAATAAGCTTACAAGTTATAGCATACACGACTAAATTACAGAAATTGTGCTTGGTCTAGGGATAGTCGAGTGCTCATTCTATACATTACAGCTTTAATTAGAATCCGCAACTACAATATTATGTCTTTCTTTTTGTGATTTATGTAATCTTGTATAAGATATTATTTGTTTCTTTCTTATAAAAAGTTAGTATTAATTGATAAAGCTCATTTTACCTGGTACCAACCACTCAAGGGAGTTATTATGACAGTTTCGGATTCTTGTCATTTATAAGTTTGTTCAGTCCAAACATTTAGTTGAAGAAAGGAATACTTGACTCATTGTACCTACTGCATAAGTACCTAGTTTTAATTTATTTTAAGTCTTGATCGTGTGAAAAGAGATTTGTAGAAAAAAGTGTAAAATCGCTGCACTAGTTGAAATTACATAAAAGTATAATAAACCAGCTGATGATGATCACTGATCCCCCTTATCCACCCATAAGAAAGGCCTGTGCCCCAGCAGTATGGGGATGGCTGATTGTCATCATGGTCATACTAAATCATAGTTGAGTTTTTACGTAGCGAACTTAAGAAGACTATGACTGATAAATGTGCTACTAGAAAGGGTATAAATACACATTCACAGACACGAAAACTAACGGTTCAAATGGTAGTTTCCTTTCATCAAAATTTTTTGGGTACTCAGAAAACTATTTTTTTAACAGACGACCCATTGGATTAGTGTCGTGTGAAACGGAACGTATCGCAAATAAAACTCCCTCAGTATCTGATATACTGGTGTGTGGCAGAAACAAGTACTTAGCCTACGTTAAGGCGATATCACCCAGAAGTGGCCACTTTTTGCTCTTTTTCTAACTACTACTACAACGAACTAGATTTTACTAAATTTATTGTTTGTAAGTAAACTATAGAACCTTAGCTTCAATCAGTACCCTTAGCACGAACAGCTATCGAAAAAAATAACTCGCGTAAAATCATTCGATAGTTAAATTTTGTATTGGAAATTTGTACAACGCCATCTATCGCCGATAAGCGAAATTAAATTTTCCATAGAGAATTGTCTATCGAGTAGTTTTACGTGCGTTTTTTTCTCGATAGCTGTTCGTGCTAAGGGTACTGTACATTGTACATGTGAATTTTCGATTCATTATGTACTTTGCGAGCAATTAATTTTATTAAGATGAGGGCAGCACTTTGAGGTATATAGGGGCCTTATGGGACCGTCACATTTTCTGTTGTAATGTAACTGACGCGGGTCCTCTGCGTCAATAACGGGCACAAAGGCTTTTTGCTAAAAACTCCTTTGCCTAAATACGCTGAATAAAAAGTGAGACTGAATATAGGCTTGAGGTCGTCCGAATATTGGGTCTAATTAAGATATTTCGGTTGGAGCCTAAAATATTGTGGACTTTGGTGTTTGTATTTTCAAGAACACTAGAGGATAGTAAAAATTAGACTACATATTGTATAATTAAATTGAAATTCAAATCAGATTATGCAATTTGTGTGTTTTTAACAGACTTCAAAAAAAGGAGGAGGATCTCAGTTCGTCGGAATCTTTGTTTTTTTATTTTTTTTATGTATGTTATTTAAAAAAAACCGATCGATTTGAAAACCTTTTTTTTGTTTGAAAGTATATACTTCCAAGTTGGTCTCATTGTCATGAGGTCAAGATCTGATGATGGGACTCTGGAGAAATCTAGGGAACTCTTCAAATATTATAGGCACACCTATAGCGATTTTGGTATTTTCTTAAGTAACTTGTGCATTTGCTTTTTAAAAGTACCATTTTGGTGAAGTGGCACTGATGATGGAGACCAGTATAGCTGATCATCGGAACTATTCAACACTAAGTATTTCACTGGTACGATACGATTTCTTTAATATGGTTGCTAGGTTATTTATGCTCATCATAATACATATGGTGAAGTGGAACTGATAGTGAAGTGCCAGGAGAACTCCTCAACAATTAACGCCCCTGCGTCTGGAAAAGCAACGTATTGTAAAAGGTGATGAACCATTGACATAAGGCTATTGTAACTTAGATAATATCGTCTCTAAATATACCTACCACAAAAAAAGTTTAAAATATTTTTTTATACCTGCTTTTTGGTACGGAACCCTTCGTGCGCGAGTCCGACTCGCACTTGGCCGGCTTTTTATGTTTATTTGTCATAAATCGTTAAGCGTTTTGATACTTCACACAACTAACAGGATTATTTCCTTTGTATTGCAGACTGACTAAGTAATTAGAGAAATGGCCATTTGATAAAGTTAATAAAATAACGTAATTTATTACAGGGAGCCAGGGGCTTTACAACAAAAATCGATTACATTACATTCATACATACATGGGAATATTAATTTTCCAATAACGGAAATGTTTCATTACGTTAACAGTATTAAGTCATTTATAGAATCGTGTGAGTGAGCAAGTTAATTTAAGTAATGTTGATAAATTCAAGATCAGACCAACACAAGTTTTCATAAGTAATTACTGTTTGTTTTGCCTTTGATATTTTTTAAACCAAATTCTCTTTAGATTAACTAAGTTATAATTTTTTTTCATATTAAATAATATGTATATCTATGAGCTCGGTGGCGCAGTGGTTTAGCGCCTGGCCCAGCGATTGCGGAAGTTAAGCAACGTTCGCAAGGGTCGGTCATGGGATGGGTGACCAAAAATTTATTATCTCGAGCTCCTCCGTGCTTCGGAAGGCACGTTAAGCCGTTGGTCCCGGCTGCATTTGCAGTCGTTAGCACCCACCAATCCGCATTGGGCCCGCGTGGTGGGTTATGGCCCATCCTCCTTACCACCCATAAGGAAGGCCTGTGCCCCAGCAGTGGGGACATCAAAAATGGCTAATGGACAATATGTATGTTGTGACTAATTTATCATACAGTTTAAAACCACTAGAGGGATTGGGTTGAAATTTAGCATCAAGATAGTTATTATGTATGACGTAGGTATCAGCTAAGTAACTGAAAATTCCCAAGCGAAGTGGAGTTTTTCATAAATCTAGCGTTTATTATCCCTCAGGAACAGAAAAGTACCAATTACTTCCTATAATTATTATCAGACACTGTTTGATAATCCTTTTTTTATGTACAACGGGATAGTGCTAGGCCTTCACCTCACCTGATGATAAGTGGCGATAAGGCCGAAGGTAGAAACGCACTACACCCGGAATCCTCATCACTGAGGAACCGGCTACTTACCTTACCTCTAACTGCCGGAACACAACAATTTTTAAATTGTTGTTATGGTGACAGATTTAGGTAAGATGGTGGTAGCTAGCCAGGCGGAATTGAGATAAGCCCTAACACTAACTAAACTAGGTACAAAATGTACCCCTCTTGGGAATCGAACACGGGACCCCTGCGCCTTACACGGGTAGGCGAACCACTAAACCACAGAGGTGGTTGATCGTGGGCTGTTACAAAATTAATTATAATGAATCAAAAGTTTACACGTACACAAGTATCGTAACAAACAAACAAACTCACTTTTGTTAGGATTAGACATATTTTACGAGTAGGTACATAATAGTACATAATGAGACAAGTTAGCCGAGTGTGCAATAAGCAAAAGCTCACGAGTTTCATACGACGTTTTTCAACACATTTGCGAGGAAAAAACAATAGTACATTATGAGACAAGTTAGCTTAGGTTGCTCATTGCACACAAGGCTGTGGGTTGCAGCCCGAGCCGCAGGCGAGGGCGTAACTCAGCCGAGTGTGCAATAAGCAAGAGCTCACGAGTTTTATACGACGTTTTTCAACACATTTGCGAGGAAAAAATAAAGTAATTTATCACACAGCAACAAATATGGAAAAAACAAAATATGATAATTATGGGAAAAGGCGCGCATGTTTTTTTTGGTTTTTTTTTCACACGCCCAACGCAAGAATATTTTGCGATCAAAGGGGTGAGGAGCCTACTACTGATACTTCAAAATTATAATTTTAAGTGACAAAATGCAAATATTTTAATATTTTATAACAAAATATTGTGAATTATGAATAATTTGATAATAATTATACATTTATTTGACTTAATTAAGGACTTACACATTTATTTATTCCAAAAATGTATATGAATTTTCAGCAGCTTAACCTCTTTGTTGTCAAAAAAAAATAACAGTATTACCCGGCTAAATTAGGAATGCTCTGTTTACTCGCATAGAACTTGCAGTACGGTACTAATTTAACTTTGTAGGGTTAATTCTATTACGAACTAGTGTTTTATATATTATTGCACGCGTTTGTTATAGCTCGGTTTATGGCCCTAAAAGCGATGTAATAAGGCTCACTTTACGAGCAAGTGTGTTGAAAAGTAATTTACCACACAGCAACAAATACGACAAAACCAAAATATGATAATTATGGGAAAAGGCGCGCAGGTTTTTTTTTGTTTTTTTCACACGTTCAATGCAAGAATATTTTGCGAACAAAGGGAGGAAAATACAGCCTATTTCAATATTATAATTTTAAGTAAAAATGAAAATATTTTAATATTTTATAACAAAATATTGTGAATTATGAATAATTTGATATTAAAAAATATTTATTTGACTTAATTAAGGACTTACACATTTATTTATTCCAAAAATGTATATGAATTTTCAACGGCATAAAACCTCTTTGTTGAAGTTTGTTGTTACTAAAAAAAATATCTGAATAAAGGGTTATTAGGGATGTATTAGGGCTCACTTTACGAGCAAGTGTGTTGAAAACATACTTAAGACGTGATAAAAACAATCTTGTCCTGCATTATAAAATAATTCATTGCCAATTGGATTCCCCAGCCCTTCTTTCTCTTTTAACCTTCAATCTTCGATCAAGAATATCCTAGATAACGTTTCACGAACTAAAACAGTAAGCAAAAATGGCACCTCAAATAGCGCACCACTTACAAACTTGGCGCTTATTTTGTACATATACACCTCTTATTTTGTACAAACTCACATTTTATATCACTTATTTTGTACAAAATAAGCTTATTTTGTACAAAAACACATTTTTAATCACTGTTTGCTTTGTGCAAAAAAAGCGCCCAGTTTATAAGTGGGACGCTATTTGAGGTGCCATTTTTGAGACTCTGACCGGACATCTAGGATATTCTTGATCGAAGCCTTCAATACGCGACTTAGATCCAGCAATCGCAACTATAATATTTTCAGTCTTCAAGTTTGTTCTTAACAACACCTCATATTACAATCCCATAGTCAGGATGTGTCGCCAATACAATGAGATTCTTGTCACTAACAGAGACATTGACATATTCCATTCAACACTGCCTCAGTTCCGCCGACAGTTACAAATACACTACTCATCCCAGCACGAATAAATTAAAAAATAATAATTGTTAGTCTTTAGTTTTAAGTATATATTTTTAATTTAATGATTTCTTCTATTGTTTTCCAATATATAATAATTTATATCTTCTATAATTAATTACTTATTAACTTTGTTTAATTATCTCTAGCATAGGTTGTTTGTTTCTTTTATATTATAATGAGCTATAATAGGCATACATAATTTTGGATTATAATCTAGGTCTGTTTTGAATGTATGTTTAAATTGTTTTTTTAAGGATTGTAATCTGTCTTGTGTGCTAAATAAATACAAATACAAATACATCAAAATGCCAGTACTACATTAACTATCAACAAATAAAGGCACAATATCTAGTTTCGGCGACTTCCGGTCATCTATCACTCGGTATTATTGATGACTAAAATTTAGTTGCGACTTTGACAAGCTCATCAGATAAATCCTGGTGACAAATTATGCGATCCCATGATGTACTTCGATAGTTATTGTTTAATTTATTAGGTTGTAAATTATAGTTGGGAAATCTACGAAGTTATATTGCCCAAGTAAGTTAAGAGCTTATTGCTTTTCGCAGTTCAAATATTTTCCTCTAACAATAATAAAAACAATAACATTTTTACGGAATGATACGGTGATGTTAGTGTCTTTTTGGAACCTTTCCGGGGCCTTGTTTATGGTATAACCAAAAATAAAATATTTAATGAATAGTACGCGCGAAAATCTTATGAAGTGATATATAGTTGGAGAAGAGATGTTTTTTCTAGTATACAATTTAGCTTATAAAAATAGCATTGTGAATGCAAAAATCTGAGTCTTCGATCATCTATACCTGAGGATGTAGCACGTCATACAATAACAAAGCTAAAATGTGGCACATGCCGTTTGACATATCACGCGACACTAAATGTCAAGTTGTATGACAAGTCGTGGAGGACTGTCATAGTGGGCTGCGTTTTGGGGGAGTTTGAGGTGTCCCACAAATGCCATTGCCATGCAATACCCACAGGTATAGATGATCGAAGATCTGAATCTAAAATAAACAAATCAGATCTAGATAACGATAAGGTTTGTACTACTCATCATGTTTCACAGCTGATAAAAAGTAATGTTAAGATAGATCAAAGAGGGACTTTACAAAGAGTCCCCAAAGTTACAGGTTCCGAAAGGGGAAATAATCGGGAGACCTTCCGTGGACTCGGGAACTAATTCTATAAGTTATTTTCTTAAACCGAACATTTTGGTTATACCTACTTACATTAAGACAATTGAGTTACTTTAATAAAACAAAAGTCCCTATTATTCGATAAAACGAAACCAATTATAAAGCACATTGTATACAAAACTACATTTATTTTAATTTAATTTGTCCCCATCTAAAGGCTCTGCAATAGTAATTGAACGAATTAACTACAGTCAGCCATGTTTTCCTATTTAAGGATCTAAAATAATGTATGTTATACGCTAAAAAAGTCAAAAATTCTTAACACAAAATCACATTTCAATTTCATCACTTAAAAACAAAATGCATTAAGAAATCAGCACACTATTTCTAGCTGTGATATATTTAGAGATATTTTATCTAAGCGAAGTCACACGTAGGTCGGTCGGGACAGCTGACAGTATCTACGGAAATATATTGTGAATATTACCGGCGTACCCGACGCGAGCGTGTAACGTTTTATATGCAGGGCTATTTTGTGGGCTATTTTATGTAGCGGCTATTTAAATGTAATGAGCGGGTCAGAGTGGAATATCGGACGAGTGATTTGGACGTAGTTTCTGACGTCATTACGGACGTATAGAAATACGTGAGAATTGGACGTGGGATACGCAGTACGCTATATTGTAGGTACTAGTTTAATGGTTGTAAATGCAATGGCATACATGAAAATTACATTATACAGTGATAGATAGCATAGTTTTAACGATCTTTTAGATACCTATAGATGAGACGCGTCGTATCCGATCGAAAGTGTATCATATAAAACAAAATAAAATGAACTTAAATTATTTAACGAAAAGCCTGAAAAATATTTTACAGATATTTTGTAGTTTAAGTTGATTCTAAAAACGCATCAATGGATCCGCCCCTAGATCTACCTCTCCACAAATGCTCAGGTTAAATAAAATAATAACAAATTAATGGTATTTATAATGTAACAAATTATCTATCTGAAGCATAAGAACGATGTCGAAAACTTCTCTTTGAGTCGTGTCCTTTTCAACAGATTAGTTTCGAACATTTCTGTTTTCCTTACAAATAAATGTGTTATGTTTATGTTTGCGTAGCTTTTCAACTGTTGGCTTACAGGAAATATAGAAAGAAAAAAATAATATACTTAACGCAACATTTACTAGGTTAGGTAATCATAGCTTCAGAATATAACAAGCCTTTTTCAGCTCTTTCTAGAATTCGAAATATCACAAGGATCATTATTAAGCCCGGTACAGTGTTTCTTTCAGGTAATACTCCAGGGGGGCAGTGCCCCCGGAGCTGCCTTAGTGCCCCCCCGGAGAAAAATGTGTTGTGTGTAGATAGACGGTAGTGTAGTGATCGACGGACGAGCTCCCTCGAACCTCTTAATTGCCCCCCCGGAGAATTTTGACTGAAAGAAACACTGGCCTGGTATTGTTTTATAAGTATAGTATCCATGTCGTTTAGGTAATATTATAGCTGGCAAGTTCCCTCTTATCGTAATGCCACGGTAATACAGTAGTTTAATAATTAAGCGATTTGTCCTCACTGAGGCTGGCTTGCGGTGGCTGGCCCTTTGAAGCGGTCACACTGTAAATCACCTCTTGATTACGAATGCCATTAATTAAACGCCTATAACAGTGAAACGCCATAAAATCGAAATGAGACAACTCATGTCTCCTAATATCCTCTGAATTAAATATGTAATATACTCGTACCTACTTATATGAAAAGGTTTTTACTCAATATCATGCTTCATTTGTGCTGTTTCTCAGTACAGTGAATAATAAAACTTACCTTTTACATATAATGAAGTGGGTTTAGAGAATTCTGTTCCTATCGAGTTTTCGGCTACACACTCGAATTTGCCTTGGTCTTCTTCTTCACTCTTTACGATTTGTAGAGTACCTGTAAATAAAAAAAAGACAAATCAGTTATTGTTGCATTTTACACAAAGTCTTTAGATATAACTTACATCGAATTTTCTAGGTATCGACATTTATTTTTAAATAAATAATAATATCTTTGCGCTCGGTGAGCGAAGAGCTCGGTGGCGCAGTGGTTTAGCGCCTGGCTTGCGGAGAATAAGCAACTTTCGCAAAGGTCGGTCATGGGATGGGTGACCTAGATTTTTTATCTCGAGCTCCTCCGTGCTTCGGAAGGCACGTTAAGCCGTTGGTCTCGGGTTCATTTGCAGTCATTTACACCCACCAATCCGCATTGGGCTAGCGTGGTGGGTTATGGCCCGTCCTCCATATCCATAAGAAAGGCCTGTGCCCCAGCAGTGGGGACATTAAAAATGTTGATGGTTAATTATCTTTTTCCTATAAAAGTCTCGTTGAAACAATATTGCAGTAGAATACTGGTGTTATGTTGTTGTTAACGTTTTCGAGCCACACCCTATTATTAACGTTACGGTGCTTTAAAGAAGTTTCAAGGAAAACGATTCTGAGCGAAACTTGCTCCCAAGGGTTCTTTGCAGGGAATTAATATAAGCGGAGATTGATGGCCTAATAACAAGCGGCTCAGCTCCATTAGGCCACTGCCCACCGCCGGCATTTATAGTGCCTTCATGCAGTATATTAAGCCCATTAACTAGAATTTCTATGGGGAACACTTGTTTAGACACCTCCCTTTTATAAAGCAGCTTTTGATTGACTGAATCTGTATGGCTGTTTGTTTTTTTTGTTATGTATAATTCGAACGTTTGGGTTTAAATTAAAAAGGGAATTGATAGGGTAAACGTAATGACGCCACCTGGCCGTAGATTGAATAAACGAGGGTATGATTCTTTTGTTCCAAATTTGAAAGCGGATTTAGGGACTTCCATTTTAAAAATTGAAACAAAAGAAGGTTTTATGTGTTACGTCACGATATTGAAGTTTGAATTAAAAGGTACTTAAATAAAACCTTTTTTGCATCTTTTTTGTAAAGTTAAATTAGGTAAAAGCTTGAATATTGTGTTGTCTTTGATTCGATCCCAAAGGACTTAATTTCTCTCTCTTATCATCTGAGTTGAAAACTTCTAAGAAACTAATGATTAAGTCGCTTTAAATTCGCAGTTTGTAAACACTTTATGGAATTATAATTTGACTAACAAAGAGCGGCAAGATTTGCCTTTTTTCTTGTATGTCAAAAGTGCTCAGGTAAAGGAAACCAGTTTGGAAATACGAGAAAGGACGAATTCCGAAGCAAGAATCCGGGGTAAAATTCCTTTTAACGAAAATGTTTCCATAATTACTTGGGGACATGAGCTGAGCGCGGGTCTGTACAAAGGTATGTTTTGATGTTACATGCGTAGTTGGAGTACTAATCTGGATGTGACCTAAATAATGAAGCATTTTTACGTTAAAAATGGCACTAATAATGATAGAATATACTCATCAGGACTAAGTATTTTAAAGTAATGCTAAATATCAAGTGTGTTGGATGGTTAAAAATATACACAAATCCAGATTGCTGTGTTAACTACTAAATACAAAATGTAAAACTGTATACTTATTAAAAAAAACTTAAACAAATTACCATAGGGACTTTAATGATAAATGACGTTGACATAGCACAAAAATGGAAGAGAGTTTATATTTCGGTTAAAACTACATTTTAACATCCGGTTATAACTACATTTTGTACGAATAGAACATAATGCACCATCTAACTTTAACAATAACAAGCTTGTTGAAGTACCGGTTAAGCACAAGTTAGCCAAAAAAGTGGTTGCTAGCCACTCTAGCCAGCAGGATGTCCTTTGACAAGTTTTACGTGACAAATAGGTAGCATTATCATTTGACGATAAACTTTGACAGCGTTTTGGTGCAACTCACACGTCTTTTTTGCATTGCATATTTGCGAACATGGGAACACACCACAGTGCCGGTTGACGTAATGACGTTATCATAAGTTAATTTAATCAAATCGATTCAAACGAATCGATTAAACGTGTAAACACACAGTTGGATACAAACAATCATCGACATGAGCCATTTGCTGGGGCACATGTCTTCCTTATGGATGGGCAAGGAATTATGCTTACACCTGTATTCACATACATTACTATGAGATATCACAGTGCCCGCAGACGCACATCGTATCAATCACAAGTAAGACGTAAAACAAACGAACCAATCACAGGGTTTTATTTCAACGCGGTGCCTTCACGTAGGCAAGGGTCCTTTGAGTATTGTTCTTGAATACGGGTGTTAAATATAGTAGGTACGCCTGAACGCATATAAATAATAGATATTGTTTACACTTTAACATTTTCTATTCGAATGTGATTCGAATCAACGAAACTAAAGGCATCATAATTCATTCGCCCATTATTGTTTTTTTTAACCAAAACACCGCTGTCATTCAAAGAACATTTAGTTGGCAGTAACTCTTCGTAGGCAAAGAAATATGGCAGCCGTTGATCCGCACGAAACAATCCCCGACTATCAATTCTGGGAGAATGATAAATTGTGAAATAATGTGCGAATTGAATCTACTCCACTGTGCAGACATCCGTGTGCTCATTTGATTTATGTCCGTGTGATAGTGAACTTTCTACTATGCGAGTAAGAAAAGATCACACTGTATTTTTGGAAGAAATGAAAAAAATAGGTTATTAAAACTGCCAAATCATATTGATTTGTAAAAACTTACAATCGATACCTAGTTTCAATTAGGTAGAGTGCTATTAGTAAGTTCTATTTTAAATGCACCGGCAATAATTTAACATGTCTATTATATACATATTTTTTACCATCGCCACTCGAAAAAGTGTGTTTAATTCAACGGTAAGAGTGAATAAAACGCTGTTTTATTCACCGAGTGAATAAAACGCTGTTTTATTCACCGAGTGAATAAAAATATTTTGAATTTGGAACAAGCGCGCATCGTATGATATTATGTAGAAAAAAAAAACATGCTGAATGTATGGAGCTATTCCATAGATAATATTAAAGCCATTAAAACGCTGTTTTATTCACCGAGTGAATAAAAATATTTTGAATTTGGAACAAGCGCGCATCGTATGATATTATGTAGAAAAAAAAAAACATGCTGAATGTATGGAGCTATTCCATAGATAATATTAAAGCCATAGTTGTAAATAAAAAAAATATCCCGACAATTTTATTTAGGTTCTTTTTAGTGTCTTATCTTTGGGTTCTTTTCAAAAAAATATCCCGCCAAATTAATTAGGTCCTTTTCAGTGCCTCACCTTTGGGTTCTTTTCTATATATTAGAAGGAGATTAGATTTTCAGCCTTGCATCAGTCCATTCCATCAGTCTGGTACGATCTTCAGTCTGTAAAAACTCAAAGTCCATACAAACTGATGAAATGGACTGATGCCAGACTGTAATTTCCCTCTTAGAGTGGTTGTTTTATGTCATTTGAAATTTTTTAGTTTTATAATGTTTAAATAGATTACTGATTACCTACCTAAATAATAAAAATGTGATAACTATAAATACTATAAGTATGTATAAGTAGTGCTATTTGTTTTCTCGCAGTCAATGGTAAAAAGTAGAGTACACAACTCGTGAAAAAAAAATTTCATCTCGGTCCTTTGTATCCCTCGCGTCGCTCAGGATTCTACTTTTGAATCACTCGCTACGCTCGGGATTCAACTCTAGAATCCTTCGCTGCTCTCGGGATCCAACTTGCTCCCTAGAACTAAATTCCCTCTTTTTTCACTTGTTGTATAATCTACTATTATCTCGTAATATGTATTATATTCCTTGCTGAATTATAATTACCAACTCAAACCAGAGCGTAAGGGATATCTATTAACGTTTATACGCGAAACTTAAACATTGTAGAGAGCCGCTCATTAAACAGTAGCACTGTATCACTATTGAATACTGTTATGAAAGAACATAATTAAATAACTATAATAAAATAACTACAAAATCAAACAACGAAGGGTTTGCAAATGATTAGACGGATTTTTTATTATTTGCATTTTCTGAAGTTATATTGTAATGAGGTCAATTAGTTTAATAACACATGATAAATGTAAACTAATTGACCGAGCTTGCGAGCTTGCAAAAATGCTTCCGGCTGTAACTGTTCTCCTCTACGGGTCTCATTTCTCAACCGTATCTCGTGAAATTTTGTGAGCAGATACGATAATTACATGGATTTTTTTTCCAATTAAGTTTTTATAATTTCTTCAAAATGGTGGAGATATTTCGAAAAATGTCACAAAAGTGAGATCTACAGCTCACAGAACCACTAGTCTTTTAACAGACTTCAAAAAAAGTTGCAGGTTCTCAATTAGATTATAATTTTTTATCGTTGTTTAACGCATCTTCTTTAAAACACTGATTTTACTAACTATTCATTCAGTCATTCAACAAACGGTCTTACCCCCATTTATTACGAAATATGTCCTGAAATGAACAACAGATAAGCACTTGTGGAACTACCCAATACTCAATATTGCGTGAAACAACAATATTTACAGCAAATAAAATATGAATCATACTAACACACTTCCATTGTTGAGTTCCACAATAGCCTGGATATCTCTAGGGCAATATTTCCTTATCAACGATACCCTGAAGATAAAAATCAAATCCGCTAGAATGTTGAATCAAAGGCAATGAAATAAAAAAGATCGGTCGCTCGGCCGGTCTGATCCTTCAGCTTTCTATTTTATACCAATACATTTACAATTCATAGGCTATAGCGAGACTGAAATGAAATGTTTAGTATAAGCCACTGACTCTCGTTTTCGCTACATTTATTAAGAAATAAATATTTCATTGCTTCTGTTGAGTTTTGTTGCCGAGATCCGATAAGTGTTGTAACATAAATCATTCGATTTCAAAGTAAGATGTTTTTACTGTTTATATATTTTTTACATTTAAGAATCTGTGTTTAGTGTTTACCTTTTTTCCAAATTCCCGATTGTTTTCAAAAAATCGTCTGGATTTCTTGTTTGCAGCGGAAATATTATAGTAAGAAGGTAGCTTACACTTTTTTTCGTTTTAGAATCATCTTTTGTATTTGAGTTAAGTATGTTTTACTATCTATGTTTAACCAAAAGTTACACTAAAAATATATAATATATTTAGATTACAGTACTTAACTAATTTATTTTTAAGCAGTTTATTTTACCTTATAGCTTTGGAAGTATGTTCTACTAACTGTCGCTCAGTAGCATGCATGTTATTTATTATTTAAGTTAATATTACTCTGCGGACAATGTTGTTGGTTACATAATTAGTACTATTTTCTAATATCTGTCACATTGGTAAGCATAATTATGTAATCGTTTTTTGTTCCAAATAAATAAAATAAAATATAATAATATATCTACATTTTCGTCTATACTTTTTCGGAGGATAACTCCTTTGGCAGACTTTATGTTTCGCCTTATTTACAAGTATGCGTTTGAATATATCGGTAGTTCCAAATATAATACCTGGTGTTACGATATAAACAAATGTGTGGTTTTAAGTGTCTTGACTTGCGCCCCACACAAAGTCTCGAGGCAAACCAGTCTATGATCGGTGAAATTCAGCCCTTCAGCTATTCCGCATTTCTTTGATGCGCCGCGTCAACCCCTAGGTACTTGAGCCGTGTGTTTGTTTATATTGTATACTTGTTTGCTTAAATATTTTCGCTTACCACCACTTTCACGTACATGGTTATTTAGCTATGTATTTTGGATTTCAAGCTAAGTATAAAAACTAACTTAAATTAAATCATGATGAAAATTTTAAGACGTTTAAAAATCTATGCAATAGTTATATTAGTTTAAAAGTTTTGATTTTTTTATTTAGATAATTATACTACTACTATAGTTTCATAATAACCAGTAAAATATTGCTTTTTATTTGTATGGAAAACTGCAAAGAGAAAGTGACAAGACAACTCTAGGCGTAAATACACAATTGTTGTTGAGTTTTCGATAGCGAAAACAGTTTGCATTAACTCATGGTAGAGCTACTGACCAACAGAAACCTTTCAGGCGACAAAGTACCTATCACGTAATTTTCGTAATTTCGTAATTATCTTTCTTCAATAGAGCTTCATTAGTAAATATAGCTTTTATTGGCTTAGTACACGTTGGTTAGTAGTTTCTCGTAAATCCAACATGGATTCCGAATAAACTTATCTTGAAGCCGATCGCGTACCTGGAGGTCGTATTAAGTCGATCCCGGTACCTAATTAAACCGGTACAAATAAATTGTCAAATATTTCACCCGGATTTAGAGCAATTTAAATTCTATAGAGCCCGCCCGGATAACGGCGACCCTTCTCATGGCGAATGATAAAGAACCATCTAGAATAAATACAGGCTTATTTAACGCCCAGACTTTTGTAAAACTTCGTAATTTGTGACGACATTTGCAATCAAATCGAAATGAAATTGAAAGTGAAACTTTCTGTTTGTTTACTACAGTTGGGTGCTTGTTTGGAATTTTACTAATATATTTTGATCAAATTAAAAGATCTTATGTTTCTTGATTTTCTGCGGCTTTTCTCAATTTTGACTTTCTTTGATAAGTTTTTGTGTAAATTGAAGTTTCTAATATTACAAGTAATTTATCATGGGAGTTTTAAATGGATGGATATCCATTACTATTATTATTTTAGGTTACCTAATACCTACCTAGTTTAGGCTCCAGATCACACACTCGTTATGTGTGTGATGAAATAAATGTCTTTTTATTTTTATTTATTTTATTTTACCTACATTTTAATATTCATTTATTGTTTTTTCTTTTGTAAAAAAAATACATGTCAGCCCCTTCGTAACTATAAATATCTCTCTTTACTAACCTAATTACTATCATCCAAGTAACCTAACCTTGATATTTGCGCTGAGAGACTTATAAGTAAACAATGTTCGGACGTGGGATTTGAAAGCGCACAATACGCCCCCATATCAAAGTTGGCTAGAAGATGGGCATTACAAAATACAACGCCATAATAGTTGAATTAAATAATGATAGGTCCCTATTAACTAGTGAAACTGAATCGCATAGTGTCTTTGCAACCCGCAACTTTGCATAAAAAACGCAGTAAAGTATTCGCAAGTTACCAAAGCAATATTTGTAGTGAACAGCCGTTGTCGCCGGTGGACAGCGGGGGTCGTAATTAAAAGAAAAATAAGCGCTATTCATAAACGTCCGACGGAATACCCGGGTCGTTGCGGCATTATATCACCACCAGCCACGTGCGACCCCCCAGCCCTCCCTTCACCTTCATTAACGCGCCCACAGCGGGGTCCAGCGGTGAAAACCCACGGACCACCTTACAATGGTCGTGGAAGCTTTATCACCAGGACCCATTTAATCTAGCTCTTAGCGCTGAAGACAAGAAAGGCCGGTTAACTTACGCCCCACAGCGGTTGATTAAGTGATATAGGGTGATCTTATTTTCTGGAGACACTTATATGAAGACTAGTAAGTTAATGAGAGCCCGTAATGAATAAATGTGGACAGGGATTTATCACTGTGTAATAACGACATCGTATATCAGCCCGTTTATGGTGGGCGTAGGACTGAGATTTTCCTTTGCTTTGAATTATAATGGGGTGCTTAGTATTCCTCTCGTGTCGATTGAGATAGGTAGGTAATGATTATTTTGTCGCGTGAAACTTATACTGATGTGCTTTATCAAAAATATAGAGACATATTACTGAGCTAAGGACTGCTACAAAAAATACTGCTACGACAAACAACTTAAAGATAAAAATTATAGATAGTGATGATTTAGCATATTTTGCTATTAATAGTTAGACAAAACAGTTAACTGTCAGACAACTTAAATATCTCTTAAACTCGGCTATAAGGAATTAATAATGTACCTACGCCGCAACTAAATTGCAAATTACCCACCCCAAATAGTTCTGTTTTTGCACAAAACAGTGGCACTTATCTTTTTGTCCGACAAAGGCAAAGTTGGCCACAGCCAAAAGCAACCAGATAGTGCAACTACTGTTGTTAATATAATAATTCCGGCGCGGAAGTTCCCACAATAAACTGCAGCTTGCAACTGGCAGGCTTGCCAGCACACAATAAAAAGTCTGTGTATTTTAGTCAGAAGGTCCGCTCTGGCTATATCCTTAAACGCTACGGCTAGGCTATATCCTAAAACGCTACCGTAATTTGTTTTATTGGTGCTCTGGGGTAACTGCTAGTCTCTCTCTTTCTTCCAGAATACCAGTTTAGCAGGCCCCTCGCTTGCTAGTTACCTATACTGAGCTTGGCCATGGCACAGTTTTACACTTACTTACATCTATGTATCTAGTTTCATTTTGTTTTGTTTTTATAATGTAGGTAATTGTGTACCTATCGATGTGTGGTCCCAAATGAATGTATCACTGCTACAGTACTTGTTTGTACGAACTGTCTATGTGTGCGTGCACGGAAAATCGCGCTTTGTTACGAGCGGCTCTTCTGTAATTTATATTTTGTGCTGACGGAGTTATGAAAAACTGCTCAGAAAGTCTGCCAAGCGGATACTTTTATGTTGTGCGATGAATACGTTAGCGTGTTACGCGCTAGTTTCAAAGCTAGTCACTAGCACCACAACAGACTGTTTTGTGCTAGCAGGCTGATGTGGTATCAGTGGTGTTTTCTAGCGAAAATAACGGTTTTGTTACTTAGTAAATAGGGAGAAAATCCAGAAAGTACGTTCGTACATTTTATTTGTTTGTGTGTGCTACGTTTTGTTAATGAATGATGAATATTGAAATTGCATAGCTATAAAGATTTTGAGCGATGTGGTGAAGGCACAATTAATTTGTTAAGATATAAATCGCATATATGGATGATAGTTAATGTTTTGTTAAATAAAATACGTATAGCCGCCAAATTGTTCTTAATATGTATTTCTTTTCCTTGTAATGTTTTCTATTATGGTGAACAATAAAGAATATATCTATCTATCTATATTTAGTTTTAATTTCAACTCGATACCTCCACGCGTTCCCGAGATAAAGGGTCTTGACGTCTGTCCGTCTGTCCAGACGGACAGACAGACAGATGGACGGACAACAAAGTAATCTCATAATAGGGGTTCCGTTTTTTCCTTCTGAGGTACGGAATCCTAAAAATGATATAAGTATGGATCACTCTAGTGGACGTTTATGATAGTAGAATCAATCTTTACATAACGCTACGAGTAATTCATGTAGCTAATCTATGACAGAAATATTAAAAATATTTTTAACTAACATACGCACGCAAATCGAAAAATATGTACTTTAAATAACAACGCCGTTAAAAACAATGGCAAAAGAAATCCATGAAAGTCAGTTACATAATGAGGCAGAGTGCGATAAAAGAGCGAGAACAACTTAAAACAATATTCATAACTCACAAAGAGAACCGAAACGCCCAAGCAGATTCTTTGCATTCGAATCGGGCAACTAAAAATACAACCAACTTTTTTGTTCTTGTTATAACAAGAATTATAAAGAAGAACAAAGTACTGCGGATCCCTCCAATGAGCTCCGTTTGTTTTGTTTTAACCGAAACAAGTGACAATCGGACGTAATCGATTGAAAATTCCTTCGTCCAGTGACACTGTTAAATGAAATTATTTATAACTTCTATATCGACAGAGGATTTCTTTTTCATAGATGCCATCAACATCTATCGGAACCCCAGAAATCTTTAAGGAAACTTATTTTAAATATACTTGAAAGCAATTAATTCCTTTCAACCTTTTTCACAACAAAACAATTTATGTAAAGAATTAAAATTGGCACTTCAATGAATGAATCTCAACCGATTCTAAGTCGGAAAAAGTTAGAAGAAACCTAGCTGAAGTCCATTACTTTGCTCTCAAGTGTAGTTTATAGTTTCACTTCTGTATTGTAACTCTTGTGACTCTAGGTTTAGTTCGTTGCTTTTTCTATCAGCACGATCAAAGTTTCATTCATAATTATTAAAAATGTCCGTGTCAAAAAGACGTTATACCTACTCATTGTTTTAATTAATTATTGCAATGTTTGTAATACCACAAATAATTTGTTATTATCCATAGAAGTTAGAAAAATGACGTCAACTGGATATGACACTAGGCGTGGTGTGAAAGGACGGACCTTAATCAAGGCTCACCGCTCGCTGTTATTGTTGTTCGAATTAAGGGAAGCTTTTTGCTAGAACAACAGTCGGGCGTAGTCCCATTCAAACTTGGAAGGTCTCCGCATTTGTATGTAAATGAATCGTAATCTCACCCTTAGGTCGCAATCACAGCATGTATCTGTCCCTTCCAGTGTACACTGTACACCGAAATGATAATTCTGGAAGCGGTGTTGAGCTGCAATTTCATATTTTAGACGCCAAAGTTTGTCTGTTCCGTGGAAGTAATACTACGTGGAATATTTAAGCACTTGCCGAAGTTACAACTCATACATATGAAATATGGGAGGTTAACATATTTTATTGCGATAACTGTATGTTGAGATTCTGGCATTGATATAGTGTCTGGTGTAGAGCATTCAGTTGAATATTGTAAAAGCGCAAACTAAATAAAATAAAAATAAGAATAAGATTTTTTTTTCAGCAATTTTACACCTACCTTTTCACAAAAAAACATGTTGATTTTCATACAATTCCTTTTCATACAAAACTTAGCATCTTTATTGAATTGGACCGATTTCTAAGCAAACTGACTAGACAATTCATCCAATTCCACGATCATCAAGAGACTTTAGACTTCTTAATTTTATTAATTTTACCAAAACTGATTATTTTTATGTCACATAAATATATGCGAAGTTTGCGGTAAACCGCTGGATACGTAAGCGCAGAAGCGATCTTCTTGAAGATCCTTAGAAAAGGCATATCTATGCAGATAAATTAATAAAGCTGCAACTATTTTGAACCATCTATGCTCCATCTCTTTCTGCTGCTCTACACCAACATTCGCTAGAGCAAGAATACCGCTCGGCAACGACCACAGAAGACGAAAAGCGTGGAAGCCACCGGGTGGTTTTCTCGCTCAATCAATGATGTTTCGGAGTGACGGAAAAAAAATAAAAGTAGGGAATACTGGGCCGGCCACTGTCGCTTAACTCGTATTGTGTTATTTTTGCAACCATTATTATGCTTAGCTTAGCATTATTCAGAGTATTGTTAAACCATGAAACCGTGAAACAGGTGTGTATGTTTATACAATGACAGCGTTGTTCTGATAAATCTTCCGCAGCGACGACGTATAAACACGTGAGCGGCAAATGATATGCAAACGCCATTTGCATATTGTGAGTTGGCACACAATACTTTTGTTAGTACACATATTAACACGGTTTAGTAAGTCTGCGAATACGGGTCGCTTAGTCAATGAAGTGAGTTATTTGGGCAGATGGCAAGTTTCGTATTATTTTTATGTCTTCAATATGAATGTTAACAAAAATTAAAGACGGCTTATAAAAATACATGGTGTGTGTATGTTTGTGTGTGTGTGTGTGCGCGGGGGAGTGAGAGAGGGAGGGAGATGAAGAGAAGGAGAAAATAAAAGGATAAAGGAGAACCGGCACTCGCCAAAAAAAAATGCTTAACTTGTATACGATTGAATTTGGTCTTAAAATAAAGCCAATAATATTTGCAACGTTAATCAAAATCTGTCTTATTAATAGCGCATGTAGAAGAAATGTATTTATTTATAAATACTTTTTGATATGGACACTACGGAAACGGAAACAATGAATTATTGAAAAAAGTTTCGTTATACACATTCAATTTTCAAAAGCAGAAAATTCACTATGAAATGTAAAAACGTGGCTGCATAAACCATAATTATTCTTTTCCTTTTTCGAAATTCAGAAAACGAAATGTCTATTTGACTTCCGATTTGGTATTGATCTGTCCAAGAATCTTATATTATAACCCAGGTACTACGCGTTCACTTCATCATTGCCGCTACCTCCCGGCCCGCTTCGTCATACCGCACCCCCTGCGTCGCCTTTCTAGTACGGCTAGCAATGCAAAGCTTAATTTTTGTTTCTGTTGATTTAATCATTACGTTCGTTATTTGTGTTGTTATAGTGAAAGATTAAAGTTTCTACATAATAGCGAACCTAACTTGTTAGATAAATAAATGACACTCTTTGAACAAGAAAAAAATGAAAAACAGTTGAAAAACATGATTACTTTTTTGTCTACAGTACCGTTAGCTGTGACGTCATAACGGTCGTCGACGGCAATGACGATGTGAACGCGTAGTATAGTCTAAAAGACAAAAATGATCCTGATGATGGGCGGAATGCGTGGACTTCGGCTTCGTTGAGTGTCTTGTTACACCCGCATAATATTAATAAAAGATTCTTGGATCTGTCATTTGGTTGACAGATACCACAGACTTGTAAATAAGTGAAAAAGTACAGCAAATTATGAATCACAGATTAAAAAACTATACAACTTCAGCATAAACGGCCAGGTCTCCTTTCAAATTATTCTCACAAAATAAATTTTCATATTCAGTGATATTTGTATCCTTGACGGAGTGTTAAATATTATCAAGCAGCAAGTTTTAGTTGTTAATTCTGCGGCGTGAAAGCCCGTAAAAGCGGCCATTCTTTGTTCTTCACCGATCTACATATTATGGGCGGGCGCGGGCGCGGGCCTGAACAAGTAATGGATATCTGTTTACACTTACCGTTGCCGTTCGCAATTAAAAGTAATTGTGGATTTTATGCCTTTTTACGTTAGTAGGTATAAGATTTAAATCAGTTCGTTTAATCAGAGTAAAGATGTACTATTTGTTTTTTACGGCTTTGAATATCTATTATTTATTTATACAGCTTAAAGGTAATATGGAATTACGATTGAATTGATATATTTTACATTTTATTTTATTTGACTGCTTTGTTTTTAATTATTTACCATTGGTTTAAGGAAGTATTTAAATTCTTAAACGAAAAATTAGACAGCTACAGATTTTTAACAACTGAGGTAGTTACTAATGACTCCTGATTCCGTAAGAGCAAAATGTATAAATTATATGATGTACACAATCATAATATTGGAATATCCATGGTTCATCATCCGAAAGTTAGTTTAAATAAGTTACAAAAATCATTATGTGAATTTAAATCCTAAGTTTTATCTTAGCGTTAAAAAAAAGCTCAACGTCAAAGTTAGAACTGCGTTATTTTGCGTAAAAGTTATTAGGAACTTAAATGTAAGGTAAACAGAACGCGCAGAAATCTTCAAGTGAATAAAGTTAAAACTTCCAAAATAAGTTTGTCACCACAAAACGCTTAATTTTAATTAATATTTATCAAAATAAGTTTTAAGACAATCAGACGACGCTGCAGACGCATCCAAGGCGAAATAATCCTAAGGAATAAATTAAAATTAATAAGATTAAAGAGCGTCCCCGCCGCCCGCCGTGGTGTCACCCTAACTGAATTTAAATTACTTTCTCACCTCTCGTGAAGTGCATAATGACGTTAAAATTGAAATTATTAACATTTTGGTGAGGACATTTGTGTAAGAGATTTAATGGCGATTGAAACTTCGCAAGTTCATGCTTAGTTTTGAATTTATGAATGAAATAAGATGCGCTATTAAGAAATAGCTGGTTTTTCCACAGAACATAGAAGTAGGAAAACTTTGTTTTGTGGTTTTTCCACAGAACATAGTTTTTTTTGTCTTTGTTCTGTGTGTTTTTCGCGGCAACGCTACAGTGGCAAGTAGTCGTAGGTATGCCTATACGTGGCCATTATATATGCAGAATGTTTTACAAAATCATGAATAGTGGTACCAACTGGCACATTTCCACTTAAGGTACCCTGAGCGAAAGTGGCGCCGCGGTGAATTATATTTAATATTATAATTCTAATACACAATTTTAAAAATGTTTATCGTGGAGATTTTAGGGTCCACAGTCTAGTATTTTTAGACGGTATCGTTACATTCCCTCGTAGTCACTGCTAGAAGTAGATAGCAAAACTGCTAAAAGTGGCCGTTTTTGACACATTTGCTATCTACTTCTACGAATGACTACGAGGGCATGTAGTGATACCTTCTAAAAATACTAGACCATGGGCCCTAAAATTTCCACGATAAACATTATTAAAATCTTTTTCTATTAATAACTTATTAAATAAAAACCTCTGAGGGCGCTACTTTCGGTCATACAACCGCCTTAATTAGCATTATTACTTTAACAATAAAAAATTAGAAAACCAAATAATCAAGTGTGTTAGTACAAAAAAGATCTGTACCGAATAGCTTAGTAAAAGAACAATAAAACGAACTGTAGAGTATATTGTAGAATTAACGTTCAATTTTTTTGAATTATGAAGCTCCGATATTTTTTTTATTAGCATTAATATTATTAAAACACATCCACCTCAATTTCCTGTAAATTTCTCCTGTTTCCCATCTCACCGTATTGTGGGTGGAAATTCCACTCTCTCATTAAAATGTGCAAATTAAATTCGTCCCAAGACGTTTTTTTAATCATTCCCATCCTCTTTTAATTAAATTTGATTATAGGTGAGTGACAAGACTCGGACCCAAATGAACTTTTCAAAAATTAAAGTTCCACCGTTAACAAAATTGTTCGCTTAATTTTTTCTACGCTACATCGAACGTAAGTGGTTTTTAAGTGGTCTCATTTTTGAGTAATTGCAATTATAATAATTGCTTCGTTACCTACTGAATATCGCTATGTCGATTTTGAAAAGACGATTATACAAGAGAACTGTTATAGGAGAGATCTATTTACAACAGAAAAAATAAAAGTTGAATAATGACAAATTGGGTGGCGACACCCAATATATTGGGAGAATCAAAAGCGCATATGTTGCGGTGGCTCGGACATGTTGAGTGAATGGGGGAGGATCGGGCGACGAAGCGTGCTTACCTGGGCGTGCCTAGAGGACGAAGACCAGTTACCGCTGGATGGACCAAGTCGCCAAGGACCTGCGTGAACTCCTGGAAACTAGCGACTGGCAAGAGATCGCGCAAGACAGGGAGCAGTGGCGTCACCTTGTGTCGGAGGCCAAGACTCACTTCGGGTCGCTGAGCCATCGGAGTAAGTAAGTAAGTCATGACAAATTAATAAGTAGATATACTAAAATTCAAATGACTATTATTTTAGCTACCAACTTGTATAAATTAAAAATAACAAAAAAAAAACATGTAAAGTTGTGTTTTTATTTTATGACGTCACCACCACGTCCCCCTTGAATCATTTTTAATGAGAACCAATTCAGTTTAAATGAATACAAGGATGTCGGTATTCATACTTTATATTGTCTCATTTTTTTACAAAATAAACATATTTTTTTCAAATACAACAAATCTACGTAAATTATTTAGTGCTTGAGCAATATTTTTAGGACCTACAGTAGTAAAACTAAGTAGTTAAGATTTACTGCAACGTCTTGAATAGTTATAGCTATATGTGTCTAATAAACAAACTTTGATGATATATAATACTATGTTTATTTAGGTATACCTACCTCTTTGGGATCGGAAGATATGCCAAACCGGAACTATTTCAATAAATGTCGTTATCCTGCGTTAGTTCAGAATTAGTTCAACAAATAGGTAAACTGTAAACAGAGATATACGCAACAAAACAATACTATTGTATGGCTGTCTCGGCAAAAACGAAGTTTCGGAGAGAGACAGATCTACGTAAACTAGAAGTGCTTGGAAATAAGGAGCGAAAACATTTTATTATGTCACGGTTAAAACTGACAATTAAAACTAAAATATCACACTTGTGCCATTATGATATCACTAATATCACTTGTGGGGAGCGTCGGGGTGACCAGTGTAGGAATGAAGTAGGGTAATATGGAGAAAGGTAAAAAAAAGTTAAAACTGATAGGAAGGCCAAAATGGAAGATATTCCTCCAGGCTGGGTGGTATTAGCCCAGGGACTGCGGTCTAACCGATGATGGTTGGCAGTTGTAATATATATGCTGCGTCGCTAATTAAACTTCGATAGCGAGATGTAGGTTTCCCCATATATTCCCCATACTACGAGTTGCTATTCCTTACTAATCTTTGTGTTCTTACGATACTAACGCCATCTAGTCACACGGTGATAAATCTTGTTGCAACCGTGTGTTGGTTGGTAATGTGCGGCGTTACTTATCCATTAACGTTTCATAGTATTGCAAAGAGTTGGGCTACAATAGTACATTACAGCCGTGAACGGGAAGCTAGCGATTGCATTGTCGAGGATGGTTTGAAGCCCGAGCCGCAGGCGAGGGCTTTAATCATTCGAGGCAATGCAAGTAGCTTCCAGATCAAGGCTTGTATAGTGCTTTTCTCAAGAAATGCGAGGAAATAAAAAACTTTTCAATTGAAACTTAATTAAATTTACGTGCAGCGCCATCTACCGCCGAGAAGCAAAAACCCATCTCATTTTGCTTCTCGGCGGTAGATGGCGCTGTACATAATTCAAGATTACTTAGAGGATTTGTCTCTGATAAATCTGGTACAATACAATGTAATATTTATTTATTCTTAGGGCTGATTTTTCAATCCTCAGATAACAGATATCAGTCAGTTTAAATATTAACCAAATCTAATAAAAGTCATTAAAAATGTGACAGACAAATGAATGACAAGCATTTTCAATTTGGCAGTATAATACGTTATCAAACGAATAAAGCTCTATCTAGGCATTGAAAAATCAGCCCTTATAGTAATATACTCTGTGCGCACCATTTTTTTTATTGTATCGTTATTATAGTACCTATTAAATAATTTTACCTTTATAATATTAACTGTCTTGTCGTTGGCTTGCGTGCCAGAAAAAAGGAACTAAAGTTATGGCTGTATGGTGCAAATGTGCCTTTGCTTTTTTTGTTTTTGTCAACAGCTAAAACAAAAAAAAGAAGTTGCCGCAGACCACCCAGATCATCTTCGCACTGTACCTACTTCCCGCACTGGTGCTGGTGCGGGAAGTAAGTATTGAAATTCATTCCTGGCCTGAAATTTAAATTTAGAATGTGGTGAACCAGACCCCCTCGGAAATGTGGAACGCCCCGCATTCCTTTTTCAAATGGAATGATAAGATTTCAGAGCATAAGTGAGAAAAGTATATTATTGATAGGCTGATCGCTAGAGGGCCACAGAAGCTGAAACTTGATTAAATTTTTCGTTTCAAAACGACCTAACTCCCTTATTCTAATAGACTGTAGTTAAACCTTTAGAACTAATGCCATATCTAATAGTGCTGATACTGTTAATTTTATTTGCTGAAAAGAAGCAACTTTTATTTATACGTTTTACAAGTTTTAGAATATGGGAGTAAAAGTGGTATAAAATAGTGCTATAGTAGATCGAGGTTCCAAACACTAACGGCCTTATTAATAAACGAAGAATATGTTTACACCCTTGGCTAAACCAAAAATATTGCTTAGCTTTACATTTGATGTCTCAAGGCGTCATATTCTTAAACAAACTTTTTGGCGACGCGACCAACCATTCTAAACCATAAAACCATTCTTCGTTTATCAATAAGGCCGAGAAATAATATTTTTTTAGTTACACCTCTCGTTTATTAGTTCTATTTATTTATTCTGAGCTTTATCGCCGTATGAAATTCCGAACCTATGCCAGTATATAGGTTGTAACTTGTAACAAATCAATAGTAATTAGTAATACGCGCCGGTTCTACATCCCTCCAGTGTATATCCGTGTGAAAGGGATTATTAACGCGAGCGTTGTTACACACCGACCCGATACTAAGCCGCAACAACTAAAGGCACAATTACGAACGCCAATCGACTGTGAAGATTTTTATCACACACACAACCTTTATATAAAGGGGCTCCCTCACCGGGTAACATTCATCTGTGATGTAACATTTCGGATTTAATTCTGAGCATTACGTTACTGATGGGGACGAGGACTACCAAATAAAGATCACGTCTGTTTTTGATGATATATTTTGGCAACTAATTTACATATAATCATATTACAATAATATACTGCCTTCCGAGACAAAGAAAGTCACGTGGGTAACACTTGCTTACGTCATCTATCGATATTGAAAATTACGTTCATTCTCTTTATCTTGAACTGTTTCGTTTGCTATTGCTAAAAGAAACAAATCACAATTAAAATACTATAATAAATTTGTAATGAGTGTAACAGAAGAAAAATCCTTCATTAAATAGTCGCGCAACTGGATAGTGACATACGCAAATGTTACTCCCGGAATGTCAGGCCGTTTTCATGGATCATGCATAATAATCTTATTGTTTATAAAAAAATGACTTAGAATTAAGAAGATAGACCAAACAGTTACAACTCTGCCTTTCTACTGTCGAGCACTTGCTTGTAAATTCGATTTTGAGCATTTGGCTGTAGCTGAATAAGTAATTTTCACAATGTCAGACAAGTGGTCGTTGTGCTGGGCACGTTAATATTATTTAGATTTTGTCATTTACGTAAAAAAAAGGAAACGATATCGGTGTCCTGGAGTCATACGTTGCATAAAAATATTATAGCGACTCAGTACCATAATTGGTCAGTGCATTGGACCGGAATCCCCGACCGGGGTGAGTCGATTAATTCTAGTAAGTAATTATCTTAAGAATATTACAGATTGAATATTACAGGTTGCGAACTGTATCAAACTGTATCAATCGCTCGGTACTCCGCACTCATTGATGTAATGCTCGAGTCTGTAACGTTACAGGCATTCGCCTGTTGCTGCAGTGAGTGAGCACCATAACACGACCGATTACAAGAGTCGCTCGCTCACTAAGAAATTAGGCGAGCCTCCGGTTGTCAATTTTTTCCGGGTAATTTGCGGGATAAAATGAGGTGTTCGGTACGGATTATGATTAGGGGAGAGGAAAAGTCCTTTACAAATATGTATTAAAAAAGATTAATATCGTTGAGGGTTTTCCCTAAAGGTTTTGCGAAGGTAATTCCTATCGGAAATTATGAAATGTTTTATTATAAGTAGTGACCCGTTTCGCATTGATGAGATCGAGTTTGTACACATTAAATATACGGTTCCTATATAATATATTATGGTACATGTATATTATTATTATGTAAGATAAGATAAAAAAGGAGTCGATTCGAAACAAATGGGAATAATAAATAAAAGCAATACAAGTAAACTAAAGCAAGATACAAAAAAGTTAACTTGGAATACTGAGCAATGGATATCAATAATAAAAATGCGTTCAGACAGAGATATTGTATATCCATTGCATAATATTTAAAGTACAAATTCAGCTAATATTATAAATAAAATGTTAATAAATAAATAAATTGCTATTTCGATACCTAACATACTGTTTTATTCTTAATCTTTAGGGCCCTATGACATTTTTTTGTCGAAACTTCAATTTTGACGGATTTTAGCGATACAACCCAGAGAAACCTTTGGGTCTACTAAATACATTTGTATGTGTCCGCGACAAAAAGTAATATGATGATTCACTGGAAAGTTATAAGCTTAGATATGAAAATGCATGTTGGTGAACGATTTCTCAAAGTCAACTTTGAACATACACAGAAAAACAAACAAGTAAAAACAACAAATAAAAGTATGAAATTGGATTTTCTTATGAAGTAAAGATTATTCTGGTATAAAATTTACGTAATAATATTAATGTATCTAGGAGAAATTCACAGTTAATTCTGAGCGTTTTTTGTAGTTTTATGGTTTTTGATTGGGATTTTTTTTTCACATATTCCATACATAATTTCAAAATTCCGAGGCTGCTATGAACTATTCGACTATATAAGAGATAACATTCATTTTTTTCTATTTCATTTGTTTAGAACAGTAGTTCAATCTAGGAGCTCAAAAAAGTGCCTTCGCGGATTTTATGAAAATCTTTCTCTGCAATTTTGGGTTTAATTAAAAAGTTAAGCAAAATTTACAAAAAGCGAGGCCACTACGAATTATGCCAGTAGCTATTCTACACTACTCAATAACTCAAAATTGTTAATGTATTTTTGTTTCTGAGATCAAGAACGCCAAAATTGCCCATTTTACGCTAAAATCACAGTCGAGATGTAATATGGCTCTTAAATACATAAGTAGTATTTTGAAAATAATGTTGCTGCTTGCTTGGTTTTCTAAAGTAAAGCTACTATTTTTAATTTTTGTTACCGTTTCAACAATGGAAAGATCCAAGATCAGCACAAAAGATGTAAGTAAATTTTAAGGAAAAACTTAAACCTAGGAGATCTTTTTTGACGTTCTCGCAATTACCATTAACCCTCTTATTAAATAAATAAAAAAGCCTTTTATTTCTTGCCAATTTTCAACTTAAATAAGAGTTCATAAAAAAATAATTACTTAACTAAATTGAATAAAATAACATAATATTTGATTACAACATAGAACATAGACTTAGAACCCTCTTATTAATAAACGGAAAATTTGCTTTTGATAGGAATGTGACGCTTTGAGACCTCAGACGTAAGGACGTTAGGAGTAATATTGCTAAGCCAAATTTTTGGTTCAACATGGGTTAAACCAAGTGTAAAATTACTCTTCGTTTAATAATAAGGCTGTGGGTTTATTTAACTATTGAGATAGTAGCAAAGAATTACTTAGATGTGTAACAAGTTATTTTTAATTCCACTATATTATACTTAAACCTCTTTTAATTAAAAATAAATTAAACAAAGATTTTGAGTATTTGAAGATTTTGACCTCGAGTATTTTATTTTAAAATACTCGTAGAAATAAACCAAAGATTTTAATACTAAAACGTTGAGTTTTTAAATCTATTCTTATAGGTACACAAAATGATTATGTATTTAATTTAAGTACTTACCTAAGTATTAATCAAGAATCGTGACCTGACCACATCAGCTGCATATGTGATGTATCGTCGTGGAATAGAAAAATCAAACAAAAACCAAAATCAAAACAACAAAGAACCTTTGATAAAATCACGTTTAATATGAACTTTTGTGGAGTAGATAGGTCTAGGTAAATATTTGATATAAATAACTAATTAAGCAAATAATTTTACCTGAACCGGCAAAATGAGTATCAATGAAATGTTACCATTATCGAAACTAACCGAAAGAAACGGTTTATAATACAAAGGAATTCCAGTTCAAGTAGATTCAAATTGAGCGGAAAAATCCTTAATATCTGGTAACACCGTCGCTCCAAAACTGCTTACCTATTTTAAATAAATGTCAGAGTATTAAAAGCAAGTGGCAACCACGTAGCTAACCGAACGATGAGAACTTACTGTATAAGCTGTTCTAAGCTGTTTAGCTCTCTCGAAAAAACGGTTATTTAGCAAGAGAATTTTCCATTGGTAAGACATTTGATTCCGTAAAAAGTTTATCTATTTATTCGTTTTGAAACAAATAAAAATTTAATTTGAATTTGGAACATATTGAAATGGAAATATTGTAATGTTCTTTTGTAATGCAAGCACAGTGGGATAAAAATTCTGTATAAACCGGACATACATTGGTTTTTGCGTGATGCTTTTTTAGAAGTTTTATGTAGAAAGAACAACCTTTATTGAAACTATCTAATAGTTGGTTTTCTTAAATCTTTCAGATCATACTCCAAGTGGAACTAGTTGAAATCCGATTCAGGAATTCGCACACTACAGGCTCCATACAAAGTGTATGATACCAATCCGAAAGCTTGGCTTGGGGATGTTTAATAAAGTTGAGGCGTCATTCGGGATAATTCCCGCAAAGCCCTCCTCTTTATTAACTTCTCTGTTTCGGTGATTCTGAGCTATGGTACTGGGGGGAGCATGTCAAATGATACACCTAAGGCGGTTAAAAGTTATTGAAGACATAAACAATAATTTGTATGAGTAACTAATATATTAATTATCAGATAAAAAATAAGGTTAAGATTTAAAAATAAGAATTAAAGACCTAACCGAAGATGCAAATATTTGCCTATTTCTTACATCTACATGAAGAAGGCGTCAAGTAAAAATAAAATGGCTGTGACATACGGACGGACAGACAGACAGACAGACATGACGAATCTATAAGGGTTCCGTTTTTTGCCATTTTGGCTACGGAACCCTAAAAAAAGGCGTCTGACTGACGCTGACGTTACGGTACATTCACTTGTTGTTAGGCGGTGTTTTTACGTGATCTAGGTATTCAATGGTGTGAATAAAAAAATCGAGGTTATTAAAATATGAAGAAATGAAGCCAATTTCCTTTCTAAGAGATATCAGCGTAATTATCGTTGGATACACCTGATCGATTCGCAGATTCAATTTTAGATTAAGAAGCAGAAAGTTTGACATTGTCTTTGAACATTTCGTGGTAATCTCGAATCGAGGTTATTAGTTGTCTGTCAGACGGTTTTTCAAAGTGTTTGTGGAATTTCATCTTAAAACTTTCATAAAAGAAAATGAAAGATGGAAATAGTTGGAAAACAATAAAGAAACAAAAGCTGTGTTGATGTTCGATCATTGGAATGAAAGCTTCAATTTTGCCAGAAAAAGGATGCTTTTAACAATAAAAGCTACATTACTGCATATCTATTTAGATTAATGAGAAAAGTCAACTTTATAAAAGTATTGCAAATAGGTATAGCAAATTCCCACTCAACGAAAATATAAACTATTTTTTTTAGTCCTACTTATTTCTTCCCAAAAACACAATCTTCGTTACTCGTTATAAGCTACAAACTTTGTTTTAGATGACGCTGTAGTGCACTGAATCTCGCAAGCGCTTTCTATTTCAATGTTTACAAAAAAGCTGACTTACTTGTTACTGAAGACCTCGCGTTAGTGACATTTTTGTAAATCTTTTGAAATGGCTGATATTTTTATTTCAAAAAATTTCGAAAAACCTGGCTCTAAAAAAATTATATAAATTATCGAACCTGCTCACAAAATTTCATGGGAATCGGTTGATAAATGCGACCTGTAGAGGAGAACAAACGGACAGACATACAAAAGCATTTTTGCCCAAGCTGAAGCGAAGACGCTTCGCTCAGACTTCGCCGCTTCGCGCTCGCTCGGTCAATAAAAAATGGCTGGTTAAGAAAAGCTCAATCTACTCACCATGCATCTTGTTATTGAGCAGCGCGTATCTCGGGTTCGATGCCACGTCTAACGGCAAGGAGTTCCACAGCCACTTGACCCTGGGTGTCGGGTTGCCAGTGGCCTGGCACGGGAGGGTGGCCGGGTGGCCAACCTCCACCACCATCGTCGACGACGGAGGAGGCACTATGCTCGGGAAACCGGGCGGGGTTTTGTCGGCTGCAAAGAAAAAAAATACATGTTAATCTGTGACACTTCAGTTCAAGGACAGTTCCAAAGTAAAAAGTGGGTTGTCTTTGATACAGACACTTTCAGTTCGTGGTAGGGCTTATTTTGAGCCTGCCTGGTTAGCTACCATCATCTTACCTAAGTCTAACGCCATAACAACAATTTAAAAATAGTTGTGTTCCGGCAGTTAAAGGTAGATAGCCAGTTCCTCAGTGATGAGGATTCTGGGTGTAGTGCGCTTGTACCTTCGGCCTTATCGTCACTTAATATCGGGTGAGGTGAAGGCCAAGCACTATCCCGTTGTGCATAAAAAACAGTAAAAGTAAAAATTGTGAACGCACAAAAAGTAGCTCGTTATAACCCGTCACAAAACTAATAGTAGAATTTAAAGTAGTGACGAGTTTTTCAATAAATATTGGACCCAAATTAAGAAAAGAAACCGTGTTTCCTCTTTTTAACATTAACTTGATTTAAAGGCTTTAAAATTAATTGTAAAGTTGAAAACCCGATGACAAACATAAAATTAAGGCAGTACCCAAGAAAGTAGATGAAACGAAATTATCACAACTCTGCAGGATATTAGAAACAGTATATCAAAATCAATTGCAGGCTTAACTGTTAAATATTAAATTTCACCTAATACAGGTGAAGTTGGCGCCATTTTCCCGACTATTTAAGGCGCGAGCCGGCCCAGAAAATATCCTGTGAGAATCTTAAAAGCCCATAAAATTCAAATAGTGAAATGTTAATTCGTTAAATGAAATTCTGCTCGGTCTTTCGGCTAAACTGAACGAAATTTGATTAAGTTACAAGGCTGACATTATTTCTCGAAGATTCGAGTTTCGTTTATGCGAGTGTGAAAGGGACGGCGGTATTATTCTGGGGAATTGCTTTGTGAACTTTTAGATGCGAATGAAATTTATTGCCTTGTAAAACTCAGCTCGATTAATTGAATAAACAGTCGGGTTTGCCTGTTTGAACATTAGGATGTGCGGCGAATTGCAACAACTTTTGTTTTGTTTATTTTTTAAATTAAGCATAAATTAGGAGACGCCGAGAGACGCTGGCTTTGTTTGGTAAAAAAATAGAATTGTATTTTCTGTTACAGCTTATAATAAAAAACCGTATCATCAAAGATAACCATTAATTAAAGGAAAATTAGCCTCTATTTGAAGACGTAAAGAAGCGATTATACTGTTTTAATTGCTATGAAATATTGATTTGTTAAGTGGTACTTGATAGTTGATTGTTTCTGTAACGCGTTAGGTTCGAGTACCTAGCTAGGCTATTATATATCAAGTTACTTAATATAATTGAAAAATACTAGAAAAAATCGACTCATCCGTAGCAGCTCAGACGGGACTCGAACCCGCACCCTTAGGATTCCGGCCCAATGCACTAAGGGTGCGGGAATCCTAAGGGTGCGGGTTCGAGTTCCGTCTGAGCTGCTACGGGCGAGTCGATTTTTTCTATTTTTCAATTTTATTAAGTAACTTGATATATAAAAATAGCATTGTGAATGCTAAAATCTAAATATTCAATAGGTTATTATATATATTAACCTATTCTACATCGTGTGCACAATAACATAACTATTTGAAAAAAGTTTAAAACTGTGAGCTGTAGGCAGACATTTTTGAATATTTTTCAAAATGGCTGAAATATGTTTTGTTTTTCGAAAAATTACGAAAAACTGTATCACTATAACTCAATAAACACTATTTAATTAAATTATCGAACTGGCTCATAAAATGTCACGGCGACCGGTAAAGGAGAACAGGCGGACAGCCCGACAGACGTATGAAAGCATTTATGTTCAAGCTTGAACGGAGACGCCTCACTCGCGCTTCGGCCTCGCTCGGTCAAATGGGCCAATAATAAAAAATGACAGGACCAAAAAAGTCTGTTCGTAAATTGATATTTTCACAGTACACTGTAGGCAAACACATTCCGCTTAATAATTGCCAAAAGTGGCCACTTTGAGCTAAAATGGATTTTAAAACTTACAGAAAGAATGATAACTGTTGAAGAGTTATTCAAAAAATATTATTCAATTTAAGAGATTGTTACATGAGCTTTTTTAAATATTGACTTGGTTTACGAGTAATAAAAAATAAATGTAGTGGCGGCGCTAGTTTCTCTACCACCGCGCCTTAAGTAATTTTTATTAAATTAATGCAAGAGTACCTAAATATCGAAAACCTACACCACCAGCTCAAAAATCTACGACTAGCGAAAAGAAATACTTGCAGAAAACCTGACAAGAATTTCCTGTTTTATTTTCACAGTCATCAGAAAAATTTGGTCTTCTTAGAACGAAAATAAACAAAATACATTTAACTTTAACAAAACTGAGACGGATTTACGATCAGCACATTCGCCTTTCTTGTAGTTGACAGTTGCTGTATTTCTTTGATTTATGTCATTTGTCAAATGACCCGTCCACTTGAAACAGTAAAAGTTTTTCCATTTTATTAAGAACCATGCTTTGAATCTTTATTTGTGTATTGAGGGGTCTTGTTATAAATGCGACATGCCTGTAAAAATTATGAGTCGAAAATATGAAGTGGAATTTTTATTCCGAAGATTCGATATAATGAGTTTGATCCGGGTCAGCACAAAGTCGATATAATTGGGTCAAATTAGTTTGTCATAGGACAAGAGGGGCTTTTGAATATATTTTCGTTTTTTCTATTCGTAAATTCGGCTATCTCTTATGGTTAAGTAGGTATCTATCACAAATTGTTTAACAAATTAATTCATGTCGGTTATCCTACTAATATTATAAATACTAAATAATATACTAGAAAAAATACGACTCGCACCAGATCAATACTCAGACGGGAATCGAACCCGCGACCTTTTTAAATTTGAGATTTTTGCATTCACAATGCTATTTTTTCTAGTATATTATTTAGTATTGTGTAAAAATAGCATTGTGAATGCAAAAATCTCAAATTTAAAAATTATATAGCTATTTCATCTTAATCGATTGCCAAATATCTGGAAAGATATTTCAATTGAATGTCGAGGTAATTCCTCACATTGGTGAAATAACGCTGGCTTGCAGCGTAAGAGTAGGATATACTAGAAGAAATTCGGCGATGTCACTAGTGACTCGGTAGCTCAGCGGTCAGAGCATTGGACCGGATATCCAAAGGTCGCGGGTTCGATTCCCGTCTGAGTATTGATCTGGTGCGAGTCGTATTTTTTCTAGTATATTATTTAGTATTGTGTAAAAATAGCATTGTGAATGCAAAAATCTCAAATTTAAAAATATAATATGATAAATGTGAAAGTTTGTGGGTTTGGATGTTTGTTCCTCAATCACGCAAAAACTACTGAACGGATTCGGTTGAAATTTGGCACACAGATAGTAGATAGCTTAGATAAAAATATAGAATACTTTTTATCTCGATATTGACACGGTAACGAGAACCACGCGGGTGAAACCGCGGGCGGCCGCTAGTAATATAATATAAAAATAATAATTAGAAAAACGGATTTAACAAAAAATACAACAAGTTATATTAGACTTACGTAATGTTAACATTTTATAAATTAAGGTAGCATTAGCAGATCTTCCCGACTGAGAATTATAATTTCCCTAGTAGTCCCTTCGATCAGAATGATCGAAGAGTAGTCCATAAAATAAATAGGTAGTTCTCTGCAAAAAAACTGGCAACAACATCGAAAGTTTATGATTTATTAAAAACAAAGTTTGTCGCGATTCTTTCTTGTTTGTTCCCTCGAGAATCGCACGTCTGTCGCGAGGCTTTCTTTGACAGTTCGAAATAGATATTGTCAGATGAACTACGCTTATAAAATACGGCAAACGGCAAGGAAAATACGGTACTTACCTCTCGGTCACTATAGCAACGTGTAGGCGCACTTTATATCGGGTAACTATAAATAAGATTATCGCAGGTCGTTTTTGCTGGTATCTTTAGGGTTGGTTTAAGTCAAAATGCATTACAAAAATGTTTTGTGTAAATAAACATACTTACGTTTCCTTGTTAAAATATTTGTAGAATCATTTTGAAGGACGGTTAATTATAAGAAACACCAGCCGATTTTCATAAAAAACGGGGTAACTTATGAAGCCTCGTTTCTTGATGGAGGGATTGATCGAATTCTGTGATCTGATGATGGCTATTTAATCCAGAGAGTGAATGGAGCAGATATAAATCGCAATACATACACCCCCATTATTACTGGTCTGGGGGGCTACTCAAATGGCCACTTTTCTATTCGTTCGCTAACTTAAAAATTAAAAATAAGCCATAAACTCCAAAATTACGTGTCGTAGGCTTGTCCATTCCATACAATACAACAATGTATGTGATTTACATACTTGCGACGTATGACTTAATTGTTTAATTGCTTATTTTTAAGCTTTAAGTTAGCGAACGAATAAAAAAGTGGCCATTTGACTAGGGGCACTAGGGGCTGATCAGAATGGCGGAATGTCAGATTTATCGCGCTTGGCGGCGCTGCTGTAGACCTGTTGCTTGATAGAGACCTGTTGTACTTGAATGTAGATCATTTTTCAAATATATATCCAAAAATAGTTCATAATAATAATAGACAGTAAACGAATTTAATATCGGATTGAAAAAAGAAAACTAAAGGGTATTGAAAGGAAAACTGATATTTACGAAAAATCGCTTGCGAATTAAAAAAATGATAGCAAATACAATTAGCAAACAACAAAATGACTGGTCTACATCTACACTAGCGCCAAGTTGGCCTTAGGGCGCCAACTGGTGGACGATTTGTGAATCAGCCTTATCCTGTAAGAGCTATTTTGATATGTTAAAAAAGCGCGAATCCTGAAGTTGATGACTCTGATTCTTATAACTCTTTGAATGCTGATCAGGTCATTTGGGTGTGTATAGCGATCTGAATCTCCTCCATTCACTCCCTGGATGGCCATCATCAGATTACAGTTCGGTCAATCTCTAGCGGAGAACCAAGGCTTCATAGTTACCTCGTTTGTTAAAAATCTACTGGTGTTTCTAATTATCCGAAGATCTCAAAATAATCAATGGTATTTACCTACAATAATAGGACAAATAGGGAGAAAAGTGTTGAATTTCAACGTCTCGCTATAAGTAAATTGCTTACACCAAAGCCTAACTCGATTATAAGGCAAGTTGGGATACATGTCGTGTTGATGTGATATGATATGATATGATAAGATGTCGCCCGCGCGTCAGTCAGCTGAGACAGAACAGAATTCGACGAAATAAGCTCAGCCTCAGGCCTATGTCGAAATACAACATTTGATACTTTTTCAATTCCAACTTCATGATTGAATTGCAGTATACCTAAGCAGAAAGTCACACGGATTTGACGGATTACAACGCATTCGAAAAAGTTTGAATATCGGAAGGCAGAACACAGATGGAATAAAAACTATCATAGGTTACTTATATTACGAGTATAATAAAAGAAATGAAAGATAATTACAATTTAAAATTGGAACAAATTAATTGCATGATGTTGTTTTAAAAATAAATAAAAAGTCACAACACAGACGGTTACTTATTGGGAAAACAATGAAATTAGCTCGCTGCCTTTTGTTTCCAATGTTATAATATTATAATAATATTAAAACTCTCTTCACTTTCAGATTTCCAGAGCTCAAACGGAATATAACGAGCACTCCAAAATGTCTAATAAAACATTCCGCTGAAAGCCGATGCACAAAAAAATTCCCACGCTCATAATTTAAAGCGATGCATCACAGAGTCTGAACTCTTAAGTCGACAGCAATAAGGTCGAGATTCCGATGAGAAAAGTTCCACCGTCATAAATTTATGGCAAACTTGATATTAATTACGTCGTCTGCTCAGTCCGCAAGCCGCAAATTGTAATATAATGTAATACCCTTTAAATAGTGCCTGGAAGATGGGTCAAACTTATATTACTTTAGGTTCAAAGGAATAAATAGTTTATTACGTTACTATTGATTTGAATGTAATGAAGAAATATTAACCGACACCAAATTTTAGGAATCTACCTAAAAGTTAAATCTGAAAAAGCAAAATGAAAAGACATAACAAAATCTATAAAATATAAGTACATTTTCTAAAAAAATATGAAGTTTTTGTTTTTCCCCAAGTGAAGCGCAAAAATATTCTCTTGTTCAAAGCTTTTCACAGACTATTATTATAATGAAACTTAACTAACATAATGGAATGGAGGAATAATTTTTATTTCCATTACAAGCTAAATACACATCGAATAATATATGTCAGTATTCCTTTTATGTCTTTCACAACAAAATATATTTTGTGGCTTCCTATTCTAGGGCCGTCAAATCAAAGGCTCTTTGACATTAAGAGAAATGAAATCAATAAGTAGCGATGGCCGCCTCTTCGGATATTGGGTGATATAAGATGAAGGAAGTGCTATAAAAACGTAGCCTTGTTTCGATATGGGTTTGTCCCTTAATAAAATGAAACGTGATTGTGGTTTTACAGCTGTTTATTGTTTCGGTATGATATGAGGCCGAATCTAGCAAGATTATTGTACACTCTAGTGAAATGTGTAACTTTAAATAAGATAGATATCTTTTTGACAAGATAAAGTTACTTGATATTGTACAATTAGAAGACTATGGTAGAGGTACGATGATACCATGGTTTTAGCGTTCGCCGGGAAAACGGAAGATCGATCGATTGATTTAATTCTGGAAACCAAATTCTGGTTAACAATTAATTTTAGACTCGAGTTTTTTATGCAATGAAATAAAGCAAAACTTTTAAACTAAGTATATGGCTCTTAATAACGAACAACCTTTTGTATGGAAACAAACCTGAAGTCACGAAAAAAATAATCAGCTGTTTCATACATTTTAGCAAAGTTCGCTAAAAACTTTGTATGAGACAGCTGATTTTTTCGCGATCTCAGGATTGCTTCCATAAAAATAGTTCTTCGTAATTACGATCCTTATACTTAGTTTTATTTAATTTACACGTTGTCTAAGTAAAACAAAGTACGAAGATGAAAAAAAAGTCGATAAAACAAGCCCAAGAGCTGAATGTGATTATCTCAGATTGGTCTTTGATACCGATTCCAATTTGTTCAATCTTGTTTTGATCGCGATTTTTCCGTCTCAGAATAATTAAATTTTGTTTTTGCGGAGCGGACAGAATCAAATTGTAGATGGTTCCGATATAACTTCGGTTTCCCTTTAACTAATTTAGGCTATATTTATTTTATTTTTGGGTGCACTAGAATCAGACATCACAAACAAATATAAAATCAATGACATTGATGTTTTATTATTACAAACTTGCTTCCATCCGCGACTTAGTCCGCGTGGACATACGAAAAATCCATAGGAAACCTTTGACTGGGATAAAAAGTACCCTATGTTTTAAAAACAGTGAAAGTGAAATAAGCTTTATTCAAATAAACTTAATTATTAAGTACTTTTGAATCGTCTATATTTTCCTACCACCCGTTCCAGACTTTTTTAGCTGACAAGAAGAACGGGCGCAAGAAACTTATCAGCTGTACATATGAACGCTGAACATATGGATTTATTATCGAAAACAAGTATATTTGCATCTAGGGTTGTTTCTTAACAGTTAACCATACAAATAAAAAGCAAAATTATTGGCCATGTGGTGGTTTTATTGTTTTTTTTATTTTTCAAGTTTTTTTATATGGTTTTAATAATTAACCAAATGCCTGTAAAGACATTCAATAAGTAGTCTTTCATCTTAGCAGAACATAAATCACAGCATAATATTTCTTCATGTGACACTCCTTTTTATTAGGTATATTTTAGTCTTTTAGGTCTGAAAATATCAAAGCCTAAAGGAAAATGCTTTTTATGGCTTCACAAATTTTACAATAGCCCATGGAAGACAGCACTTTAGAATGCGATCAATACTGAGATACTTTGAAAGTACTTTCAATAGGGCTGACCGTATTTAGGTCCCGTTAGTAACCCGCGTCGACCCGTTTAGTTCCATTGTGTTAGCTCAGACCATTACTCTTAGTCAACCCTAAATATCACGCCTATAAGAAACTTCATAAAAACTTTTTGAGACACCAAGTAAGCAGCTATGACAATTTTCATATAAACATACGAAGGTCATTCTTAAACCATTAGTCTTTACTTTTAATACTAAAACTTAACTTAATACTTTAACTTTTTCTCATACGTGCAGGGTAGTCTGCAGTCAGTGTGCAGTCGTAGAACTGCACGCCGACTGCAAGCGGACTGCCGCTGACTGCTGGTATTTTACACAGTTCATTGCAGAATTAACTAAAAAAACCGGTCAAGAGCGAGTCGGACTCGCACACCGAGGGTTTCCGTACCATCATACATAACAGACCATACAACAAGTAACTGTGCATCATAATAAATACACTGCAGAGCTGTAGAATAATAAAATTATTATTGCAGCACCACCTCTTGGCCGATAGTGGAACTATTTTTTTTCTTAGGCCAGCGTCATCTCTTGACCGATAGTAGAACTAAATATTTTTTTCTTAGGTCAGGGCCATCTGTTGACTGGTAGAGGAACTAAATAATGTTTTGTTTGTTTTTTGAATTTCTAAAAAAGTTTTAGAAATTCAAAAAACATTTTTACATTTTTCATCATAAGTCGAAAACTATGCGGCCTAAAAAAAAAGAAAAAAATGTTTTAAAATGTGCAAACAGCGCTCTTTCATATGATACCCCACATGCCCTAGCCACCCCACTTAAAATTTTTAAGATCCCTTTTCAGTCCCTGTTGTAAAAAAAACATTTATTTTTTTATTTCTTTCTTATTTGCAAAATAGTTGGGAAAACGTCATATTAAACTTATCCAAATTTCAAGTTGATACCATTAGTAGTTCTCGAGATATCCAGCTGTGACAGACAGACAGACAGACTTAGTCACACCATAAGGGTTCCTTTTTACCATTTTGGTACGGAACCCTACAAACAAATTATCTGTATTTTTCGACATGTTATTTTAGTGCGGCTAGAATTTTCAAATTTAACTTTTTAAACATAGATTCATATGAAATATTATACCTGCTAGTATTAAGAATTTGTGTCGAAAAAACTTGTAAAATAAAATGTACTTACACAGTGCAGAAACGCAATAATGACAAAAACTGAAAGTCTGTTTAAGTAGAGTTTCGGCCATTAAACTTATAGTACTGAAAATATTCTCGGAGGCAGTAACTCATGATAATGCACTACGGCTAATGGAGTTACTGTTAGTTTTTAACTAAAATTGAAAGCTTTGTTGTCATAATTTGATAACTTCTGTGGATAATAACAGCCATTTTTATATTGAAAAAAAAAACAGCTTTTCGGGTTTTACTGTGCTATTTATAACTACAGTTTATTTTAGATTAAAGTTTTGGCTGTTTTTCAGGCACCGCTGTTAAATCGCTTTTCGAATTTGATGTCATTACCAAAGTACTCAAGAGAATATACTATTTCTTAGTAGTTGTGAGTGTAATTGCTCGGAAACAAAATAAAAACGACAAAACGCTTCATGCATGACACAATATTACAAGTGTTGTACGAAAGTGAGCCTTACGAACGTTTATTAAAGAAAATTTAGGAAATAGCATCAAAGTATCTACCGGCACTCAACAATAACCATCTCTGAAAGCTTTCATTGTTAATTAAAGTTTCTGAAGCACGCACATTTGAGTGTCATAACGCGGCCTTAACGACTATTTGAGTGTTGTTTTAGTTATTCGTGACCTTTTTCTGCTTTTCAGCAGTCTCAAACGTTTGATCAATATGTTTGTGATAAGTAATTCTTTCACTTTAAACATACAAACCATAATTGACTGTTGAATAAGTAAAATGTTATTTTTCTATCTGAAATCTGACTTTGTTCATCATCATAAGCTATTTTAAATAATTGCAGGCTGAGCAGGGAGCGCTAAAAAAGTTCAGCATGTTACGTTATTGCAACCGCTTCTCAAATAAGAGCAGGGTTTTGTATTTTAACCGACTTCCAAAAAAGGAGGAGATTCTCTGTTCGTCTGTATATAATTTTATTTTTTGTGTATGTCCACCGATTACTCAAAAACGGAAGGACCGATTAAAATGATTCAAACGTTATTAGGTAAACTCCCAAGTTGGTCTCATTTTTTAAATTTTGGAAATCGGTTTAGTACTTTTCAAGTAATCTTGAAAAAAGCACGAAAATTGTATGATTTTGTGTGAACTACCTCGATGATATAGTCGTATATAACTTCTTTGTTTATGAACTGAATAAGATAATTATTTTTTCGTTGGAAAAGAGATATCTTAAGTGTAGTTTTTTAACCGACTTAAAAAAGGAGGTTCTCAGTTTGACCCGTATGTATGTAATATGTTTCTCCAAGATTATCTCACGTTTGGCTGAGCCGATTTTTTTACCTAAATAATATACCTACGCTACCTAAAACAGAAGGTACCTACACTAAAAATAAAAAAATTGTTTAAAAAAACAAAAAACCGACTTCAAAAAACGTACCTCTAAAAAGCAAGAAATAATATTCAAATCACTAGAAAAACACGTTTATTGAAGTCGGGTGGAGCTGGACTACAAATTCCCTTTTTTATTTATTTATTTTGCTTATCAAAGAAACATACAGCTCTTATAATACAGGTAGGTATAATAACTATGACTAGATCATTAGCCAAAACAGTTTCCAACGATGAGAATTACATAGCGAAGACTATAATGAATTTAACTTAAGAGAAAAAAAAAACTAAAATGAACTAAAATTTATTCTAAAAGCTAAACTAAAATTTATTCTAACCCGACTTCAATAAACGTGTTTCTCTAGTGATTTGAATATTATTTCTTGCTTTTTAGAGGTAGGTTTTTAGAAGTCGGTTTTTTTAATTTGTATATCAAAACACTGTACAGAGGTACAGCAAAAAGAGGTCGTGTTTCTTTGATCCGGCGCCTCCTTCCTCATTCTATAGAATAGACGAAGGATTCAAGAGTCGTATTTCGACATCCGAGTAATATGCTTATTGGAAAACCTGACGCCGGCTTAAGAGGCTTGCGCTGATGAAATATCACTTGATTTACGCGAATACTTCAAAATTCGTTCAGGTGAATCGGACACTGTGTCTAAGTCATGTTTTCTGAAACTGAATCTTATAACAAAAGAGTTTGTTTTACAATGTAGGTACAGTGTTTCGAAAGTGTTTTTTCGTTTAATTTTGTTATGTTATTTAATTTGAGATTTATCGCATTCACAATGATAATTTTTATCAAATCAAATCAAATCAAAAAATCATTTATTCAGTCTAGGCTGTTACAAGTACTTGTGAATGTCAAAGAAGCTACGCCATCGGTTCGCAAACCCTGAGCGGGAGACCTTGTAACGAGAAGAACCGGCAAGAAACTCGTCAAGGGCTGCTTTTTTCTCCCTGTATATTTCATACAGAGTCGTCAACATTGAAAAATGAGCTCCACATTTAAAGTGAGGTCATTATAAATAATTACGTACCTACTTACAAGAAACAAATAGAATAAAATCGACTTACCCTTAGCAATTATATATTCTGTGCCCTTAGCGTTATGTCCAGTCTGTGGTGCTACGGGTGAGTGGATTTTGTCTAGTATTTTTCAAGTACATTATTTGTTTTGTTAATGTTGTTTTAAAATAATTGCTGTTTTTTTAACTTTTATGTTTATTTATTACATATTCTTTCATTGAGATTAGGTAACTCCATAACTATTTATAAAATAGACTCATACAAGTCAGTAGCAAAAGCATAGGCATTATTATTAAAGAAGTGCTTTTTCTACTGTTGGAGTTGGAACAACACAATGTTATTTATAACGTTAATATTTATAAACAACATCTAATCATCTAAAACCTTTCGGTAATTTGATAAATGTAAAGCCTCTTGCTAGAATTAAACTCACGAACATGACTTTAGCTCTCCCTTCCTTTGTCTCTTTATACTCCCATCCCTTACAACTCCAACAATAATCAGTACACAAAAGATTAAATCTACTTTCAGCTATCTTTCCTCACAAATTCGGGCGACTCAAATACATATTTTCTACGGCTTTGTGCTCCAAAAAGGTCACACGGCTAACAATGTTAACGAAGCTGGTACATTGTGGAGGTCCTTGCGAACTCCTTGCGTCACAAAGCCAGCTGTTATACGTAACTTGTATGACAAACGACTGTACCATTACACTACCAAGACTGATGTGCGACACATGTACATATGACGCGTTGTAGAAATCCCGCCATTTGATGTCTTCCCACCTTGGAGGGGGTTCGAACGGGCGAGCACGCTTGCCTTGCCTGACTTTTGGAGTTGGTATAGTTTTCATTTTTCAGCATTTGACTACGGCCGATGTAACATGGTGAAAACGTGTCGGGAGTTTTAGGTAGGTGTGCACTGCGATAATCTTTAATTTTTCGATCATAATTATTGCTTACTGTTGACGAGAGACGGGAAGAATGGAAACGAAGGACGCACTGCACCGACCCCAAATAAAAATAAATTGGGATAAGGGTAGGGGGATGATGATGAATTATTGCTTACTGTTACTGAGTAAATAATAAACATGAGTTCAATTTATTTTTATTTACATAAATGTTTGATCGACGTTATAGATAGGCAATTAGCAACCCAGTTCTTTTCACAGAGATAGGTAGATTAAAAATATAAATTTACTCGTGTTAATTGTTTTTTAAAATACATACTTGTATTACTTAGTTATGAAAAAATAAAAAATCATCACAAAATTCACAGCAAGTATTTGTTAGTCCTAGGAGCTTATTTTTTTTAATAAAATCTTGATTCTAAGTACTACTATCACATCGAGTAGAATAAGTTTCTGTCAAAAATTATATATTTGGTACCTACAAGCTTTTATTGCCGACTGCATTTTTGTCCGCCATATTGGTTTTAGAGTGACGTCACTTTATATTTCGAGTTATTCCTAACAAGCAAGGGCTTGTTAGGAATAATAAGGTCATTTGATACCCATATTGTAGGAGTGCGTTAAAAATAACTTGTTCGCCGTTTAGGGTGTTCCGCCATGTTGGATTCAGAGTGACGTCACACAGCTAACCGTCCAAGCTAAAGTGTATGTATACAAAATTTCAGCTCAATCGGTTGAAGATATTTGCATCAACATTGAGTTGTAAGAGTCCAACCGAACTACATTGCAAGTTAAATAAAAGCTTGTAAAATAGGCGTGGGCAGAGAGCAAGCAGAAAGACTCACTCAAACCTCAAACGCAGCACAGCGAGGTCATCTCCCACAATGGCCCGTCCAAATCTCAACAATAACCACGTCACGTGGAGAGCAATTTTTGGCCTCTCGTCATCTTAAGATTGAACGTCATAGTGACTGATACAGGTGCTTCCAGAGTCGGCGACACGGCGCCGGCGTTGGTTTTTATTGCCGGACATTTTTCATCTGCGACTGGATTACGGCATTAACTTTAGAGCTGCCGTGTATTCTAAAGCGTAGCTTTATGGCGGAAAGGTAGGTAAACTCACGAAAGCAGGGATTTCTTTAAAAGGCTTCTTTATACTGTTGGAATATTTTATTGTATGGCAGATATTTAACAATGACTTTATACAATAAAACTGTTTCGTAAATGACGCAGTTTTTTTACACACAAATGTATCTACCTACCTAACACAATTAAATGTCAGACTCGGCTGTCCACTATCTGCTTACGTCGCGTACTCGCATACTCTGGCCACATAATGCGAAGAAGAGATGAAAGTCTCGAAAAACTGGTTGTGGTCGGTGCAATAGAAAGCAAGAGAGCCCGAGGTCGTTCGCCAACCAGATGGTCTGACCAAGTAGAAGTAGCAACCTCCTCAAGCAGTGAGAGCAACTATGGACCTCGGTCTCGACCGATGGAGGCAAATCATAAAAGCAGCCGGTGATCACGATCCTCAGCTATAAGGGAACGATTAAGAGAGATATTTTTTTCCGTTTCAATATACTTATTTTATTTATTCACAGTACATTGTACAAAATAGATCTTACATAGTTCTATAAAAATATGTAATACTTAATACTTTAAAGTAATTTTCTTAATGTAATTGAATAAATCTTTAGTGATTTAAAAAAGCTATTGAATTTGAAATGTAAAAAAATAAAGACTTATAAAATTATCGTCAATCGTTATCATTCAGAAACTGATAAAAATAACTAATTTCTTACACAATAAGCTTATCAATGTTTTGTAAATATACTAAGTATTTAGTCTTTGTTTACGATGAAAAACACAACATTTAGTAGTTATTACGCGCGTAAATCTAGGCAAGAAATAATTTTGCTGGTCACAATGGGGCGCAACCTTTGCTCTACAATGGGGAACCTTTTAGGAAAGAGCAATATTTCTTTAATAAATACACGCGCTTAGTCCTGAATTTTATCACGTAAATACAAGTCAATTTTAAGAAAATATGTTTGCTACTATTTATTTGATTAATTCCATAATAATAAAATTGTTTATTTATTTTAAAATCTTCTACGGAAAACCAAACTCCTTTTGGATGAAGTCGCGGGCAAAAGCTGTTTCATTTAAAATATAATGGGGTAGGTATATATTATGTATTCTGTGGTAGGTATTTATACGAGTCGACTTGCCAGGCAACTTGGCAGGCGACTTTTATCGACAATCGCTTGTAAAATCAAATCGACACCTCATTGAAATCGGCCTTACCATCACAAAAGATTTTAAAACACTGTTCAGTAAAAACACTCTTTAAATGTGATGCCGTCTCTGTCTTTTACTGATATTTAATTTTGTTATACAGCAAATATTTTGTTTTATTCTTTTTAATGCCAAACTCAGACACACAGAGAAAATAGGTTCATTCTTTAGTTGAGAAACAAAGTTTATTAAACAAAGAGGGCAAATCAAACCCCATTAGATTACTCTTTTTCTGATATTTAATTTTGATATTCAGCAAATATTTTGTTTTATACTTTTTAATGCCAAACTCAGACAGACAGAGAAAAAAGGTTTATTAATTAGTTGATAAACAAAGTTTATTAAACAAAGAGAGCAAAAAAATTCTTTTCAATAATCTTTCTAAGTTATACTGTTATTCTTCGAAACTGTTCTACGGAACACAGTTCACATTTGGATACAATTTACGTGGAAAATTAATTAATCAATACTTTTTCTCATTTACGTAGTTTAATAATACCGAGAATATATAGACGTATTGGTATTTTTGAAATGTAGAAAATACTTTTACACGCACAAATCCTTTGATTAGATTCTCTTCGCCGTATGATTAAAGCCCCGCCTCCAAGCGCCAATATCGCATGTATCGAGTTAGACTCTTGTATGAGCTTATTCTACGCGCACGAAGCAATTAACATTATTTAATTAATTTCTTACTACCGTAGCAATATTCTAATTAATAGCGAAAAGAAATGCATAAATTCTTTGATTAGATTCCCTGCGTACAATTTAAGCGTTTGTATGTCGTTTCGCTTTCGTCGTATGATTAAAGCCCCACCTCTAAGCGCCACGCAAGCATCGAGTATAGAGACTGAGCTTATTCTACGCGCACGAAATGCATAATTAACTTTATATTAACATACGGAGGAGCGACAACAAGCCCGCCGAGATTAGATGGGCTCCCGGGATGGTTTTTGTCTCATTAACGTCTTTACATCGCGTAACATTCGGCCTTACTGCGTTTTGGCGTGAATTCCTCGCGAGATTACCGCTCCGCACGAAATATTTAACGCAGGGCTGTAGCTGTATGCAGCAAGGAGAGGGTCCGGGGCCCCCACATGACACACTATCGTTTTACTTTTTAATTTTCGATATAGATAGAAATTGAGTAATTTATTTTTATAACCAAGCATCGATCAAGAATACCCTAGATGTCCGGTCAGAGTCTCAAAAATGGCACCTCAAATAGCGTCCCACTTACAATCTGGGCGCTTATTTTGCACAAAGTGAGTGATAAAAGATATGTTTTTGTACAAAATAAGCTTATTTTGTACAAAATAAGTGATATAAAATGTGAGTTCGTACAAAATAAGAGGTGATTATGTACAAAATAGGCGCCAAGTTTGTAAGGTGTGTAAGTTCGTGAAGCGTTATCTAGGATATTCTTGATCGAAGTAACCAAGGAAACAAATTGATAGAAATAGTGGTTTTGGTACACATTTAAAAATTATCCGGACAAAGTATGTTATTTTTGTATATTTAGATAAAAATTTAGAGCAATAGCTTCACACTCTTCTCTGGACACTAATACTTATTATTTGTTGATACAAACACATCTGTATGCCATGTTCTTACGTTGTCTTCAATTTTTAGACCAAATTAAATAATTTATAGTTGTCTCATCATTTTGGAGCAATATAAAAATCGTTTACGCTTTGAAGGTAACCATTGAATTTAGGATGCTTCTATTACGGGGCCCTTAAAATTCACCCTTAATCCTGCCCTGTAACACGGGACCTTCCTCGTCGTCGTTTCGCGTGTGAACTGTGACGTGGTGCTGGTTATGAAAATGGTCGGTATTAAACCTGTTTTCGCAGATGATGTGCGTGAGGCATTGCACTAAAATGTGTTAAGTGCCATCGTAAAAGTGCTAAGACGTAAAGCCTTCGGAGATAATGCTTCGAGGCTTAGTTTGGTGTGAAACCACCGGTATGATGTAAGGTGGCCTTTAAATGATTATTTAGAGGCTTTGCATGTTGCGTATTTTATTCGCTTGTTGCTAATACTTACTAATACTTAAGCCCGCGTATTTTGATATAAAAACAGATCAGAATTTCGTGTTAACTAGAACATATCCGAGCCTGTAAAACTGACCCTAGATTTTTAATTGATTGTTTTTTTATAGAAAACATTAAAAAGGGAACTGCCATAATTTCTGGGACTTACTTCATTTGGAGTACTACACAGTCTATAAATTAATTTTCTGTTTGAACAATTAATGATTATTAATATTTTATTCACCAAAGTTTATGAAACTACTTAATGTAAGTACATTAAGTAAGTACTTAAATGTTACCTAAATGCGATCATCAAAGATATGACGATGTAACCGCGATTTACGACTTGGTAAACTTAATTGGATATGCGTAGACTAGTTACTCGGTACAAATTGGATAGTGTACCGACGGCGCATACGTCGAATGTTTGCGAAGAGGCCATTTGGGAATGGAATGAGCGAATAAACCCAATTGCCAACCCTGACATGTTAAGAGATTTCGTGTTCATAAATAATTCCAGTCGGGCACAATTTTTTTTTTGCTGGAGAAAACAAATCTGCTGCTATGATGCCGTAACGTCGGGATACTAAAAATCTAATAAAAATATTAACATGAAAAAGCTTGAATAGAACAGCGTTAGATTAGTTACGTACGTACGTAATATAATATGTGTAGGTATATAACGGGTGTAACAAGACACTCAACGAAGCCGAAGTCCACGCATTCCGCCCATCATCAGGAGCATTTTTGTCTTTTAGACTATACCTGGAAAACCAATACACCTACGAAGTTATTGAAGGTCAAAGTCAAAAATTTTTTTTTTAAATTTTTTATGAAATCTTATTATATTCGTTATTTCCTAATTTTTGTCTACAGAAACATTTTCAATATTTTATGTATTACGTAACAAACAATGGCTTCAAAACGTCATCACTCAATTTATTTCATGAGCACGCACATAAACGTTGCCTTTCAACTCGGCCGCACGCAGCTGTGCAGCATTTACTCGCAGGCGCGGTCTTTTGTCCGCGTTACATTGCGTGGTAATGTATGCAATGCTTTTTTAACACCAAAAATTTAAATCGATTCCCAGCAATAATTTTGAACAAAAAGGGTCCTGATGATGGGCAGAATATGTAGACCTCGGCTTCGTTGAGGGTCTTGTTACACCCGGTATAATAATATAATATATGTTTCAATCTTAATAATAAATCTTAGAAGTGAAAAATAAAACGTAACCAAAACAGCCAAGTAGCAAAAACTGTAACAAAACAAACTTTACCTATAGTGATCCGAATAGCACTTCTACTAAATATATTCTCGAAATATGATATTATCACAACACTATTATAATATACAGAGAAGAAAATGAAGGTACATCTTGAGAGATGCCACACATAAACTTACAGAACAAAAACCATTACCACGTCACAGATAATACAATTGAGCACACTCCGCCATGTTTATCGTTATAAGATTTACGTGGAGTAAAACACACCGGGCAAACCAGCGGGCGTTGTTTGTATTTGATTATAGGATAAGATTCGGTACGTACAGTCTTGAAAGCGTACGTGTGTACGTAAATAAGCTTAACATGGCTTCCGTTTTGTTTGAGTTTTTTTTACGAAATGGAACGGTTTTGTGAGTGTTTTGAAATAAAATGAAGGTAAATAAGGTGTGATAATATTGCTTTATCTTTAAATTTGTGCTTTTATGCACTTGAGAGCTAAATAGGGACGTGAAAATGAAAATGAATACTTATAAGTTTGATACTCAAAGAGTTTTTAGATTAAAGACATATCGTAGCTTTAGAAGTGATATTTTTTTTTATTATTTTATATTATTTTATTTCATAATATATTATTTTTTATTTTATGACGGTAATTTGGTGTTATGTTTACAATTTTTCATTTGACATAGAATTTCAGAATTTTGTCAAACAATAGCAAGTGCCACATATAAAAACATAAGAACTAAAAGTTAAAAATAATTATGTAATGTATTTAAACTTTTTTTTTTAACCTGTTTAACTTTTTAGTACTTTTTTACACGTGTAAACCCAAATACAGCAAATGTAAAGTATCGAATGTATTCCGTATTCTACTTACTATTTTTACCCACTAGCGTTTTCTACCCAAATTCTGAAAACCATTCCGTTTTCAACCCACAAAACTTTTTTTTCCGTCAATACAACATTTTACAATAAACCGCTCGCTATGGGTCGAAACCGCCATCCATTCTAAGTAGAATTTGGCGAAATATAATAATTTGTTGTATCGAAGATAGAAAATGGAATAGATTTTGGGTAGAAAGCGGAATTTAATATATGTAAGTAGAATAAGTGGGTAGGATACATTATACATCAAATAATGTTGTCCACAGAACTAGTATTAGTGTACAGGCACACGCATCGTATATATTCTTTTGTTTTTTTTATTTTAAAGTGTTTACACCAAGTGTTTTGTTTTTCTTATGTAGATAGTGTCTTTTTTACTCTAGCTTCTTTCCTGAAACTGTTTCCGACGACTCAACTGCTGAAAGGTGCCTTGATTTTTTAACTAAAAATAAAACTAAAAGAGATAAGGTAACACTATACAAGCTTTCCTGTTTCAAGGGAACACTTCTTTTCATTACCCGAGAGACACTTTGGCATTGCAGTAGATGTGTACAGTCGAGAGCGCAAGTATTCAATGAAAATTCTTATCGTAAAACCATCGGAGTCGCTCGAGTCTACGATTCAACAGGGAGTTGACGACTTGAGAGAAAATGTTGAAACGTGTCTTTGAAAGGTAACTTTACAACAGATGTCCGACCTCTACTTAAAAGGTGTTCTTTTTTTTCATTTGACTGAGTTGAGTAGGTACAGAAAAATGGAAAACAATTTTCAATTACTTTGAATTTAATTAATGATACGTTAAAGGCACGATAAATCAACATTACAGTAGGTACTCTAATTTATTTATCATACACTGTAAAAGGTTCTTGTGTTTAAATCGAATCTCTACAATCTCCCATATGTCGGAATATGGTTCAATCCGTTAGCTACATTTTAAGTTGAAAAGAAAATTAAGTAAATATTATATTACACATTTTTCTGCACAAATCTTTAAATTACTTCAAAGACTTTAATAACATAGCTTCATACCCAACTAAAATATAATTGGATTACCTTTGGAAAAATAACACCCTCAGTTTTAAGTATGTCTAGCCGCAATTGTCCTCACGTAGCTCCACAGATTGGAGTCGAGCGCGATTGTACCCCTGTCGTGGTCGCGTGAGATAGTGCTAACTGCTACGGAAGACATTTTTACACAAAAACCCGATTGCGCACGACTGTACCGACGGGACGAAGGGAATTAATTTAAAGCGTTGTTTTAATTTTCAGCGTTTGTTGTCTAATTTGAAGGACACTCTGTTTTTGAACGCTCTTTGAATTTTGGGTAAGACGATTTTCTTTTTTGTTATTGCATGGAATAAGTCGACTTTTTGAGATTGCCGTTTCGCGAACTGTAATAGATCTGTGTGTGGATTATTTTTTTACCGACTTCCAAAAAAGGAGGAGGTTCTATGTTCGAATTTTTATTGAGGAAAGGAAAATGGAATTTGTCATGTCGATTCGTATTTTCGAGTACAAAGCACATTACTATACTTTTACGGTCTAATTGAAGGAATATCTACATTTCGGTACTTAAACCTTTTGAGTCTTGGGATAATAGGTCACGATAACTTTTAACTTCACTTTTGAAAGGAACATCCAACTTCATCGGAAATATTTTATTTTGTACATTTTTAAAGACTATAAGGATACCTAACCTAGGTAGGTATATCTAGTGATTTTATAAATTTTAAGCACATTGAGAGTTTACGATATTTTTTTTTTAATTATTTATCCAAATAACATTACAATAATTATTCTAAAGATGCCTTTACGCTTATAAACCTACGAGGTTTGTCCAAGCGTTGCACATCTTGAATTGTTCTTATTATTCGTTCTTGTAATATAAACGGATATAAAATAGTAGACAATAGTCTATCTATGGTAAGTAATGGGTCATATTGATTTTTATAATATTATTATTAAAGTGTTATTTTTCACTGAAGCCTGTTGTGTCCACAACAAAACAGCTTTGCCTGATAAACTAGCAGCAAAACCTTCAAAGAGAATTTGAATAAACCTATTATACATCCTTAAAAATAAGACGAGACCTTTTCATCGACGCCGAAATTTCCATTTCATTGAAAGAATCCCGAAAATTTCTGCTCACTTTAATGGGGCTCAATATTCAATAGCAGGCGAATACACACTTTAGACAGATTCCATCTTTCACATATCTCAAAAGTGCTTCAACCGCACCAGCCTGCGTTATACAGCCCTGGAGTTCGCGTCACTGAATAAATCACCACCCCAGCAGGTTCATTAAAAAATCAAGCGTGTTTGAAAGAAATTATAGCACCTTCCGAAGGCCAAGTGAGACTTAAGTCTATGCTTTCAGGAGACACGGCTTACTTTCTTTTGTGATGTTCTCTTGTTTTCAAAAAGGAACGCAACTTCAAATAAATAAATAAAAAAACAAGACAATGACAGTTAAAAAAGTTGTTGCACCATCTTGACTTAACCATAACTTTAACAGATACAAACTTATCTGACTCGATGACAGCGTCGCTGTCGTCTATGGCGTAACCTAGGTAACAATATGTAATAACACCTTAGTTCCACTTTTGACCACTAGCTCAGATATGTTTGAACCTGTTAAAGTTATGGTTAAGTTAAGATAGTGTAACTCAGCCTAAGAACTCGAAACGGTAAAAGTGTTCCAAATTCAAATCGAGGAATAAAGATTTCAAATCCCCATTCGTTTCAAAATAAAATATTCACATTTAAACTCCGAACATCGTTCTTCATTCATACAAAAACTTGTTTACGAAATAAGTTCATTACGGATCCAATTCACTTCGTGTTTGACTCTTACTGAAGTTTTCAACAGGCAGAATACTTTTTGCTCGACGCCGATTTCTTTTTGCTCGAAAGAGTTTCTAGTTTTGTACATTGGCTTACACGAATCGTGTAAATCAGTGTTTTAAATCTTGGAACATTGTCTACCTACTATTTTATTTTATTCCTCTTGTCAGCTAAAAAAGTCTGGAACGGGTGGTAGGAAAATATAGACGATTCAAAAGTACTTAATAATTCAGTTTATTTGAATAAAGCTTATTTCACTTTCACTTTCATTAGTGAACTTTACTTCTGGGCCAATGTTACTTTGTCGCTACCTTCGTAATAATTTCATATAAAATCTTAATTCTCAATAATTCTGTCTGTGTTGTCTGTACGAGTATATCTATCTCTCCTCGGAACTAGAAACCAAAAAATATATTTTTGATATTTTAAAATTCTGGAATTTTGTAAGAAGATAAGTTTTAGTCAAAGATTTACATGTCAATATATAGGTACCTATTATACTTAAAGCTATAGCTTTTTGTGTCTTAAACTTCACAATTATTCGCGTTTCGTGCCTTTTCCGAAGTACGGAAAACGAGTACAGTCAACATCAATATTAAAAGTTTTAACCTTCAAAAATAATGGCTAATATTTTCCTGAATTTTCATATAAGTATGCCAAAAAATAAAGTAATCTTACTACGTGTTTGGACTGACAAATGAAGTAAAATGGCGTAGGTTTTATTACGTGTTTTGAAAATTACGCGCCATTAAAATAAAGCATGGGAATTTTCAAAATTAACTACGTCATATTAACTCTAACGCCATATTCGAGTTCCATTTCGTTGGCTGTAAGATGATGACTCAGTCAGAACATCTATTTTATACAAAGATTTATCATGTCTTATTACTTACACCACAGAAGTTGCACTCCGCAAAATAGTTTAAATAAATTGCAACTCTTGCTCCGACACAATAAAGTGCAATTCAGGTCGTACAGCGCTCCCTACGCTCCAAACATTCACCTAGTAGTTTCCTCTCTTTCTACCGCGTAGGTCTTATCTTTTTTGACGTATGAAATTTGTCCTCTCTGAGGACGCCGCCGACCGTATCATACTCGCGCGCGGAGTGGCAGAGCCCTGCTTATACTTTTTATGTCGACGCTACTTTATTTGGGTCGAAACGGGGTACGTTACGATACGATTGCGAAAGGTTTCCTTATTAATGTTCCGCATTGATTAGCTACTTGGTTCGCCTCTTTGGCTTCGCGTATTTCATATATTCCGATTCAACTTTGATGTGGTTTTATTAGGTTTTTGTTTGTGTTAACATGTTAATAAAGTCGGGGACAAATATTCTAAGGTATTTTAGCAATAACTCTTTTGCCTATAAACAAGAAATGGGTATATAAGATATTTAATGGTAAGGCAAAGCAACATACATTTTTATTAGCTTTAGTATGTCATGCTCACTTTAAACATTTCTGTGGTGGTGTCGTGTGGGGCGGGTCGTTACGTTCCCTCAAATATGGTTGAGCGAAGCGATGGCTGGTCCATGCGTCATGCTCGTGAACGGGTGCTGCCAGTGGGAATGGGTCTGCTTCTGTCTGCTTGTACTAAGGGCGTCGTATATTTATATATATATTTTTTTCTCTGTTTGATGTTATCAATATGTATGGCACTTCTTACTCAAAACATAAAACTAATAGGCAAGTAAACCTTGTTTTGATTTCTCTTTTTTTTTTTTACTGCAATTATTTTGCTTTCTATAGTCAGTAGTTTTTGTAAGTAAAGGCCTGTGAAAAGCTTTTGGATACTAGTTTTCAATTCAGTGCCTTAGGATGGGTAGCCTAAGTATGTCATGCTCTCTTTAATCATTTCTGCGCTGGTGTCGTGTGGGGCGGGTCGTTACGTTCCCTCAAATATGGTTGAGCGAAGCGATGGCTGGTCCACGCGTCATGCTCGTGAACGGGTGCTGCCAGTGGGAATGGGTCTGCTTCTGAGTACCTATCTTAACGCATATTGAATTGTAAGAATTGCGTTTTTTTATTATTATTTTTTATGTCTTGTATCAAGTGTTTTTTTGGTAAATTTTGCCTACTTAGGTGCTCTTTCGAGTAGCAGACATAGTGATTACTGATTTCTCAACTAGTTGAAAGTTATTTACTCTCACAATTACCTATCCGATATGTAGTAGGTATTTAATTTCAACCTACCTACCCATTGTGTACAAACTTTTGTTAATTATTGTGATGGAAAATGACCTCACTTTAAATGTGGAGCTCATTTTTCAATGTTGACGACTCTGTATGAAATATACAGGGAGAAAAAAGCAGCCCTTGACGAGTTTCTTGCCGGTTCTTCTCGTTACAAGGTCTCCAGCTCAGGGTTTGCGAACCGATGGCGTAGCTTCTTTGACATTCACAAGTGCTTGTAACAGCCTAGACTGAATAAATGATTTTTTGATTTTGATTTGATTTGATTATCATTTGTAAACGCCAATATCATGATACTCGTATAAAATTAATATATCTGATTATGATGCCCTGAATGGACTGATCGAAAAGGCATACTCGTAAGTATACAGGGTGTTAGTAGCACCCTAGCGAAAACTTTAAGGGATGATTCTACCCTTAGAAATAAGCAACTTTCTCTAGGAACCACTTGTCGCAACTGCATAGTTGTTGAGATTTTGATTTTTCATTAAGAAGCAATGTACGCGTAACATAACAGCTCGATAATATCGCGGGTTTATCTCGAAATTATCTCGAAAACGTTGCGCTTTTGGGCTTAATAACACATTTTTTGTTCATCTGTTGATCCTCTATCGATATACATAGGTTTTATCGTGCTTCGCTTATTAGGTATTTATTTGGACGAGGAATAAGTTCTGATTTGATCTATAGATTATCTCGGAAACGTTGCGCTTTAGAACTTTATATCACATAACATTTTTTGTTGGTCTATAGTTCCTCTATTGATGTATATAGGTTTTGCCATGCGCCGCTTATTTTTTCCCTTCCTGTCAAAATAAAAAAATATGGTTACCACTAGGCCAAAATGTTCAAACCCTTTTAGGTTCTATGCAACTAAGACAGACTTTGTGTGATAGAAAAAAACATAAAATTTTTCATGAATTTTGCGACGGAAAATTTCACTACAGATAGATTCAGAATCTACCCATTGTGTGCGCGTTGTGATGGAAAATGACCTCACTTTAAATGTGGAGCTCTTTTTTCAAATGTTGACGACTCTGTATGAAATATACAGGGAGAAAAAAGCAGCCCTTGACGAGTTTTTTGCCGGTTCTTCTCGTTACAAGGTCTCCCGCTCAGGGTTTGCGAACCGATGGCGTAGCTTCTTTGACATTCACAAGTGCTTGTAACAGTCTAGACTGAATAAATTATTTTAAATTTTGAATTTTTACGTGTATGGAAATTAATCTTCTTATGACAGAGTATATTTTATATTTAATCAAATTTATATCCAACTTAATCATCTTCAATCTTATTTCTATGTAGATTCTCCTAATAACACTATAGGTGAATTAAAATGTTCACAGTTCTCCAACTTTTAGGGGCGAAATTTAATAATCCAAAGATGGTCGACCGAAATTCTACGAAACTTAATTTGCAAATTTCAAGGTTGTACCGAAGATACAATTAACTTAATCTGGTAAACTTTAAACTCCCTTATGTTTTAGCTTCGCGGAAATACTTTTGTCAGCAAAAAAAATACTAAAATGGTTGATAAATGAATCGAAACGTCCCTAGTGATTCAAGATTCTAATAATAGTATTTCATTGAATAATGTCTGAACATAATGATATAGAAGTGCTTTTTGTTCCCTGAAGGTTTCACATAAATATTTTTATAGATTCTATTCTATTTTATTTTGTAAGTCAATCCGAATATGAGCTATTATTCCTTAAATTAATTAATGAAGAGGCGGATTTCTACGCTAGGATAGGATTCGTTTGACATGAATAACTAATGTTATGCGAAATAAACAGTAATGATGACATTAGAATCATTAGATACTTCGAAAAACCCTATCACCACATTATTTTGTTCTATTTCATAGGGATTCAAAAAATCAGGCTAAACTTTAACAAACAAAAACATAAAATTTGGCGACAAGTCGTCACGACAGTTTTTCTCAATAGTAATGAGGGCTTTTAAGTGACATTTAAAAAAAAAATAGTAACTATTTGCCTCACAAGATGGCGTTGATGGAAAGAGACGAGTTAAAAATTGGCTTTTAAAAATAAACGACCTGTACCAAAGAGGAAAGCAAACGCTTGCTGGCTGACATCTGCCCAAAGAGAAACATTTTAGGGTTACATCTGCCTGCCTACATCTACTGCCTAGTTACTGAGTACTCTTCGTAGATTAGTAAAAATAACATTGATTGAGACATACATTTTTATCAACGCCATCTATCGAGCTTACAGCTTTTTGCCATTTCGAAAAGCCCTCATTACCAAACAGAAGTGACATATATCTCTTATTCTCAGTAACAGAACAAACAGTACGTTTGACATGCCATTTCTGTGAAGGCGATTGATCGCTCTGTGTTGCCATTGGCCATCCAGTATTCACTAAATGGACGGACGTAGAGTGACGCATGGCCCTCGGGGGACCCTGGAAGGACAGGTGGTCCCGCTGGTGGTCATACAAAGGATACGTTACCGACTAATTTATGGAGTAGGACCTAAGGTTCAATTTTGCATAGTATTGCATTTCTTGGTTAGTTTTTGTAGGAGTAAAAAGGTTTTATTCAAGTTGTAACTAATGAAACAAAATCTTGTTTAACTCTAAAGAGAGCAGTCACTTTTGGCGCCATAGTTCCTCAGTATTACCACAGTACATATATTAGTTTTTTCAAACAGTATAGGAGCTCCATGTAAACGATCGAATTTGACGGCTGACGTCACTGTAAGAGCTCTAAGCAAAGTTCGCAGTACTTTAGTCGGGGTTGTCACATCGCGTGGATTAATTCACCGAGACTATTGTTACTTACTTTTATTGATTCGCCAAAATGATTCGTCAGAGTAAACGATATTGTGCTGTCTGCGGATGTTTAAACTGTGCGCGCTAAGTCAATTGAATGACGAAGTAGCTCTCGATTTGGATAAGGAAATTCCCAGTACGAGCGATGGACAATTATACAGTAATGTTCAAATTATGAGCTCGGAATATAACCAACTGGATATTCCCGAAAAAAATTCACTATTTTATGTTTCCGGTTATCTTTTGAAAAACGAGACGGCCGGAGAATGCCAACCCTAGCGATCCGACGGAGTGCAATGACAAAAGGGCCTAAGTGACGTTAGCTTTTCTACTGTTTGAAAAAACTTATATATGTACTGTGGTATTACACCCCAATTTTGTGTAGTAAAATCGAATTAATAAATGCGTTAGCATGATATTCGTTTGTTTCACGAATCTTTAACTATGTACTTGAATCTCAAACTTATAAAAGAAAAGAAATAATGCAAGAAAAAATTATTTATATCCAACCCTAACATGAATCACAGAAGTACAAAACTTTTGCATATTAGATCACCCTACATAAAATGTCTTACTGATCCAACTGTTATATCACATAGCCACCAATGTTTGCATGACCAGCCTGTCTCATGTAGCTGTGAAAAACTTGAAATAGTGAGTCAGCATACTTATCTGGGCCTCATCATTGATAAACATCTTAATTGGCGACCTCATGTAGAATACATATGTAACAAATTAAGATCACTTCGTGCTAAATTTTCTATACTTAAATTTAAATTACCTTACAATATACTAAGAATGTTGTACTTATCATTAGGTGAATCAATAGTAGGTTATGGACTCAGTAGTTATGGTCGAACATATAAAGCTAACATTGACTTAATATACAAACTTCAACTAAGTATACTTAAAACAATCATTCCAAAATATATTAGAAAAAAATATAAAGAAGACGAAATAGGGTTGAAGTACTGCAGAATTATGTCAGCTCACAATAAAATCAATTATCAAATAGTACTTGAGGAATACCGTCACATTGAGTCCCTAACGGCTAAAGTTAGGCATAGTAAACTGCGCAAACTAAACAGTACACCAATGTTTGTTCTACCTAAATATAATAATGAATATGGTAAAAGGACGTGGAAATATACGCTACCCAATATATTAAACAGGCTTCCGCACACATTGCAAAATAGCATCTTAAAGAACTACAAAACGTGTAAACATTTATTAAAAAAATACTATATATTGGGATCGAGTGAGTGACATTATAATGCTGTAATGCTACTCATTCGCGCAAGTATAAACCTTTAACAGGTTTAGAGCGCGTCTAGTTTTTAACTTTTATAATTATAAATAAAAAGAAAAAAAAAACCTACCTACTGACGTACCTGAATGATTTGATAAGTGATAAAAATATAAGTATTAGTGAAGAAATTCAAGAAAAATCAATTAAACTATTCCTGTCTAACAAACCAAATTGAATTACTTTTAAAATTAATTACGGTTGGTTGTACTGTAGTACAACCAAACTCTCCAAAACCGATGTTTGCATTAATAAGAAATTTAATATGTAATAACAAAACATAACAAAGTGGAAGCTAAGCCGACACTGATAGCAAGCAAAATTACACCTCGACTCAACACAACTGCTGTAATCACAAACAATTTCAAAGAGAGGAAGATTGCGATTCGCAATATTGTAAAGGCGATGGTCTAAGGCAAGAAAGAGAAGCGTTTTGGTTAATAGTATAAGTCTTATACTATAAGATGAAAAACATTATATTTCTCACCATCTTATGGTAAGCAATCATAGGTAGGTACCGTAAAATGCTCGATCACCCTTTTTAAGGAGCCTTATTTCTGGCATGTTTCTCATTTCCAGAAAGACACTACTAACAATTTTCTCAATTTATTAAGTTCCAATTTGGACTAATATGCAGTACGAGGCAAACATCTTGAAATCGGGTGGGGATTGCGCGGAACGCGTATTATGAGTATGCGTAGCGGTGAGGGGCGCGGGCGGCGGTAGAGGGGCGGCGCGTGCTATTGGTCGCTCACAAGTGCACATGCGCGAACTTATCCCCACTCCGTCGGAAAAGTGACAAAATATTTGCTGACGGGTACAGTAGTACCCGCTGTATCCTTTATACAAGGACTTTTAAGAGAGTTGATTCGTCACGGCATGCGTAAAAAAGTTTCATTAAAATCAGTTCATTCATTTCGAAAAATAAGGACTTGAAAATTTGTATGAAATGCCGTGACGAAACAACGCTCATAACAATTGAATAATTTAGAGGTAATGACGAAGAGATTAAATAGAATCGCTAACCGCATATAACTTACACATACAGCTTATAAGCAAAAGGAGGGATCTTTAAAGTGAAAATACAGATTGCCAGCGAATGTGTACGTTTCATAACCGCAGATACGGTGACGTCATCGCTGCGAGTAAGCTTGTTACGTTAACGACACGCGCACTCATTACGTTCGATTGTTACTCAACCATCGGAGGGTTAATAGGTAACTCTGAGGAGGTCAAATTGAATGACCCTTCTGCCTTATGGATGTTACAAGGGCCACTTTACGTGTGTGTGAAATTCAATTCGATTTAAAGGAGATTTACTAGGATTGGAGGGAGAAAAGTAAACTCCGATAAATACTGTAGCTAGCTAAGTGACAGTATGGTGAAATGAGTCAGCTTATTAATTTCTGTCTTACATTATTAATTTGAAAATGATAGAAATAGAACGCGTAATATAGCAAGAACTTGTTTCCATTGTCCATTATACGTTAGAAATATAATTACACAATATAACAATTTATTAAGTTTTAATAATAGGGTTTATGAATGCTAACATGCTCATTAACGACGTGTTTGCGTAAACACTACGGCCTTACCACAATAGTAGTTTATGATACTGCCACATAATGAGGGGTATTAAAACATGAGTGTGTGTTTAAAAACCGAGCCGTAGGCGAGGTTTTTAATAGTATCACACGAGTGTTTTAATACCTAGTTATGTGCAGTTTCATACACTACTTTATCTACACTCATACATTTAGGATTGAACCTACTATATAAAAGATCAACGTTAGAAAAGAGAGTGAGACATTGTTTGTATTAGCTAGGTATTACCTTGTAATAAGTTATTTCCTTAGCTGCATCTAAAATATCGAGCAGAGTCAAATTTTCTTCACATTTTAAATCAAGAATTAAAAAAACCTACGAAATTCATTACAACAAAATGTTAAAATTGAAATCAAAACATTTTTGTAAAGGTCTAAAAATGGCGCGCATTCCATTAGAAAAAAATAATGAGATGAGTGCACTGGGTTGCGTTCAGAACCTACGCTCCGAGTGCAACCGAACGCTTTAACGGCGTTCCAAACATTAGAGCGTGACTTCCGGTTGTAACAGCTTTCCCATTTCAAACGTCAGAGCGTTGCAACTTTTTAACCATCAAAATAGGTGGTTGAAAAACGCTGACGTTTGTCTATAGCACAGAATACATAATAAAAAATGTCAAAGCCATTTGACATTATTTTGTATTTTGATGTTTTTGTGTCTAATTTTTTAAAAATATTCATGGTAGCTCCTCAGAAACAGATTTTATTTCATTTAGAATAAAGGATAGTTTAAATTATTCGCATTCCAAATGGAAAACGATGAATTTGTACTATTAATGTCATTTAAAGTTCTTGGTCGTTCCGAACCTTAAAGCCAAAAACCAAACAACCGCACTCTAAGCCTCTAAACGCAACCCTGCAAACTAATTGCACTAATGTCATCGATCACCATAGAGTGCATTTTAATCATGGAAAATGTGTGGGAAAATATCGTTGTTTTTTTTTAATATCACGGCACTGCCTACTTCTTGGATTTGCCCTGTATCGTAATGAGAAAAAAAGTTATTTTATGATTCAGTTGACTGCATCGTAATGAGTTTTTTTTTTAATTTTTCGTGTCCACGAAAATAAAGTACGTATTTATATTACCTTTTTTGAATTCATATTTGGAACATTACGATGTGAGTGTAGATAAAAGATTTTAAAACACTGTTTAATAAAAACACTGTTTAAATGTGATGCCGTCTCTTTCAAACAATATTGTCAAAAAAGTGACAGCATCACATTAAAACAGTGTTTTAATTAACCTTTAAACACTTGTTGAACAGTGTTTTAAAATCTTTTGTGGTAAGGCCGGTGTTTGCAGATTTTCGGTGGTACACTTGGTTGAATGCTTATTTATTTATTTATTTATTTATTTAAGGTACACGCACGTGTGGTCTCTAGCATCTTTAAATATTAACGCAATTGATAAGATTGTATTGATAAGATATTTTTTTATTTTTGTTTATTGCAAATAATTTGTATTTAACAATAAGCTGTATTAAACACCCACAGCACCGCAATTTTATAGTCTGTCTCTTTCCACCACTCACAAATATCGTTCGTAAAAAAACTTGAAGGAAATAAAATTATTTAGTATAGTTTTGTTATTTAGTGCTTTTACTAACAACAAAACCATATTTTTTGTTGCAACTTAACCCCCCGTAGCCCCGTACGCGCGAGTACAAGTATCAAACTCGTAGTTAAACTCGCGCCAACTCGTTACGGCGTGTTTGCGCAGAAACCGCGTGTTTACACCCCCGTTGTTTGGCCAACCACGCACATGTGCCAACCCTGATTAGCACCTAATTAACGCACCGGATCTTCGATGCTTGATTGACATTGTGTCTGACATGTGTTTGGTGGTGTGTTCTAATTTTATGTGACTAAATACTATACAAGTCATTACCGTTAAAAAATCTCGTGACAGATTCTTGCAGTTCCGTTGTGTAACTCAAAAAACCGAAGTGGTTGGGTTAAACAAAAAATGTTGTTGTGTGAATAAACTAATAATATTCATACAAATTAGGACCCTCCCATGTCAAAAACCCCTAAATTACAAAACAAAGGCACATCAAAATAGGGTTTACACAGTACATATTGGTTCTACTTTAATAATATTTTCCAATACAAACTGTATATTGAATACAAATTTTACAGTTGAATGCAAAATTGGAAAGCTATTTTCGAGAAAGCTATTGCATTCATGTTTCGTTCACATGTAAATAAATTCGATTTGTAGTATCAAAACGCTGTTTTGGGTGAGTCTTTAAATATTTGGAGAAAACGGCAATCATCATATCAGCCGCATGACACCCACTGCTGGGTATAGGCATAGTAGATAGGCACAGAATATGTAATAGGTATAGGCCTCTCCCAAGGATCTCCATGACGATCGGCCCTGCGCTGCCCGCACCCAGCGGCTTCCTGCGACCTTCACCAGATCGTCGGTCCACCTTGTGGGGGGCCTATATACCTACCCAAAGAGCCTCGTCCGGTGCGCGGTCGCCATTTCAGAATCTTTCCGCCCCATGGCCATCGGTTCTTATCGCTATGTGTCCCGCCCACTGCCACTTCTGCTAAGCAAACCTTTGAGCGATGTCAGTTACTTTAGTTCTCGGCAATACTGGTTAGGTATTAACATAAAATACAATATAATAGTTTTTGCTCCAACGGTTTGTTCAAAGCATAGTTTTGTGGCGTATTTCAGAAGATCCTGAATGCGATAAGTAATGTAATGCGAAATTTACTGGAACGCAAAGGCTTCCGGAAAAAATATGGCGCTGTTTGAGTTAGCTTTGCAAGGGCGCGGCGGCGTAGCGTTATGGTTGGCCCAAGTAAAAAAGCTAAAAGCACAAAACATAAAGTTCTTAATATGGTATTTCTTCTCTAACCAAATAGGTAACAATTTTATTTTTATCGTTCTACTTTTTAAAACGCTGCACAATAATTTGGACTTTATTTTAAAAGTAATATAAACTTGCATAAAATAATACTGACGCCTTTTATCTAATCTATAATATTATGATACTGATGATAGTATTAAAAACAACTGAAAAGTGAAAGCAATACAGTAAGGCAATAAAATTATAGCTTGGCGTCCAATGGTGCGACTATTGGCTTGTTGGAAGAGGGATATCATAGGTGTAGTTTTTTAACCGACTTAAAAAAGGAGGTTCTCAGTTTGACCCGTATTTAAGTATGTTTCTCCGCAATTATCTTACGTTTGGCTGAGCCGATTTTTCTACATAATATAATATACCTTACCTACAAGGTACCTACACTAAAAATAAAAAAATAAAAAATTGTTTAAAAAAAACAAAAAACCGACTTCAAAAAACCTACCTCTAAAAAGCAAGAAATAATATTCGTAATAATAAAAATACGTCTATTGAAGTCGGGTGGGGCTTTTAGAATAAAAAAAAAAAAGGAATTTGTACTCCAGCCCCACCCGACTTCAATAGACGAATTTTTATTATTACGAATATTATTTCTTGCTTTTTAGAGGTAGGTTTTTTGAAGTCGGTTTTTTGTTTTTTTTAAACAATTTTTTTATAAGGCGTAACATAAATGTCAAAAAAAATGTGCCTTTCAAGCACGCCAACTTATATGTCCCACTGTACCTATACTCGTGGTGACAGCCACGCAAGTTGCTAATCACCCCAGTGGGCACACTGGAGCTGTCAAATTACTGCACCGAATTAAAAGTCGGAATATACACACATTTTTTAATGTCACACAAAACGCTAAACCACATATTAAATATAGCGGAACATAAAACCGCTTCATCTTCTAATTGGCGCCACCCACCCAAGCTTTGTTCCAAGTGACCACATTTATTCCGCCCGTGTCCGAGTCTCTTTAATTATGGATAATTTATATTCAGATTAAAGCCGCCAGGTGGCGTTGTCGCGGCTCTATAACGCGCACGTGATTCTAATGTGCAACTAACATATTTGAAATTATCGGTTTTTCGATAGGTTTACCTTGTTACTAGAGGGTTTGCTGTTCTAACAATAAATATAAAAAAGTCTGGAACGGGTGGTAGGAAAATATAGACGATTCAAAAGCGCTTCATTACTATGTTTATTTGAATAAAGATATTTTGACTTTGACTTTAACAATGGGTTGCAAGTTCAGGGTTAGGTACCTTTACAAGTGGATGTGAATTTGCATTTGCACCTTTTTATAATTTATTCTGTGGTTTAAAAAAGAAATCGGTATTTCAGTATAAAGCTATTATCGTTTAATGACTTTCCATTTCAATATCTATTGATAAAAATAGCTGCACTTTTAGTCAGCACATATTTACAAACGATTAAGCTTACTGTTTATAGTTTATTTAGAAACTATAAATTTATTTACATATAATTTTATTTTTACTGTATTTATAGATAGTAAAAATGTTCAAACCACCACTTTTTGAGCGCTTGAACTTACACTTGAGTACCAATTTAGGTATCTCAAGTAGTAGGTACATTATGCTTAGAATAGCATATTTATTGTTTTTCAAACAATCGTCCGATAATCGATACAGTGATCGTAATTCACAATAATAGGAGCTTCCCTAATCCCATAGGCTCGGATACTGTAATAAAAGGCAGTTTCAGCCATAATGATTTATGGACGATTAAATTTAATTCGCTATTAATTTCACAACCGCTGAACTGCTAATTAAAATTATTATTTAACAGTTTAATAGAATGGGACGCTTTAGTGATTTTAATTAAAAACACGATAGTGGAAAATGAGATTCTGCAGGTAAGTCTATGAAAAAATATTGCTTATTTTATTGTTAATATTGTAAATGGAAATCCCAATTTTCATTAGAGATAATAATTAACATTTTATTTTTTACTTATTTGATTTATTTTGTCATGTGTGAAATTATTTTCGTTAAAATATAAATCAAAAATATCTTGACGCTCTCAGACAGAGTTGCCGCCTTTTTTCAGACAAATAGAGTATTTTTTCATTAAGGAAGAACAGAAATAAAGTACGCAGCGTAAAACAGTGTACATTATTAATTTTACACTTATTTAGACTTCAAAATCACTTGCCCCTGTCTTGCACATTTTTGTTTAATAAAGTGCGGACATACGTAATTGTGTCACTAAAGTTTTCAGTCACCTACTAGATTAAGCACTTCCAAGTAACTTGTTCACGCTATATCGGGAGCAAGGCCTATTACTGGAGCCCTGGAGCCCTGCGTCATTATAACCCGACCGATAATCGGATCAGAAGCGCCGGCCAATCAAAACTTGTATTGCACCTCCCCTCCGTGATCCGAGCGTGTGCGATGAATTTTGAACTCGGAATACGTGGTGGAACTTATGCAGAACGAAGTTTCGCGTACTCTGCAAAAAATACATCCTGGAAGAATAACCCTGTTAATGCCCTAATCAGAATAATAAAAAGAAACCTAAGATCATGTTATTGTTAATCACTCACTACGTTGTAGTTAAAGGGTCGGGAAGTGCTCGGTTTAAATTAATTGCCTACAATACAGGTATCAATGTAAATCAATTAAATATTGTCATAGCTCAATTAAGCGATAACCCGACATCATAGGAGCGGTAAATCTGCGATAATTACTCAATTCATCTGATACCATATCTGATACAATTAGAACAGTAATTCGGAACAGATACCCTAGTTCGGAATCTGAGGCGAATTAACATAAATACACACAATTTGGAGGGCACAGATCATGAGATACAATTATGAACTCGGATGTGTAATGTGATACTCGTACTTTAGATAAATAGTTATGGGATTTCAGGATAGGGTAACATCGCTTCGTCACGCGATATTATTTTGATGGAAGAAGCCGTGTCTTTGAGGGTTATGTATAAGATTTAGTTACTTAATGAAAGTTATCCATTTAAAACAAAAACGCATTATCGGAATAAATTACTTGGCAGTGGAGATAAAATTTAGTATTTTATCTGCACTGTCAAGTATGTGGTTTAATTTTAAAGAAAAGTTTTGTTTTTGTTTTAAGAAAATCAAATTAACTTTTAATAAAAAACATTGATAAATGACGATAACGATAATACGGTCCACGCCTACTGACTGAGCTTAGGAGGCTTACCATCACCTTTTAGAAAACCATCATGTTTTATGAACGTTTTGTTATAAGCTTACAATAAGATTTTTCAAATTCGTACCACAACCTGCACAAAGTAATAATACTTTATTCCTGCCAAAGAACGAGTGATATTGCAAAATTGTCTATTCCCTGCTAGCCATCACTACGGCTTATTAGCTATCTACACATGACACTGGCAAAAATTACTTCCAAGAGGAAAGTAGATTGCCAAAACAAAATAATAAGAAGAGAAAAATGGCCAAGAATGCGCTGAATGCGACAATTAAAAAAACAATGTGTAAGCGCGCTTGTGTTTGAACTTTGTAAATTAATAAAATTTTATATTTTAAACTTATATGTCGGACTTAAAGTAAGTAAATACAGATTTCCTTTTATCACCTTTAAACGCGCAGTGCTTTAGTTTAACTATTAAGTATTATTTCTTATTATACGACAATAAAATTAGAACTTCTATGGGAGTTTCTAAATTCCAATAAGGATATTGCTTCGGCCTATAATAGGTCGTTGCAGGCTAAAGAATACACTCGCACAGAAAATGGATAGAAATTACAGCAACAGCAGCAGCTAATTTTACAGGGGACTTCAGCAGAGGTTTCAACTCCTCGATGAGGTTATAAACCAATTTCTTGGTAAGTCGATAACGTTTCACAAACTCAGCATCCTCTAATTCGAAGGGATCACTTTCTTCAACGCAACATTAGTCGACGCTGCCTTCGATTTCTATTGGTTTCTGCGTTATCGCCTTCCAAAAACTCAAATACTTCGTATTCACTTCACTGTCCATCCGAAAACAAGTGTGTCCATCAGCCATTTTTGATGTCCCCACTGCTGGGGCACAGGCCTTCCTTATGGGTGGTAAGGAGGATAGCCATAACCCACCACGCGGGCCCAATGCGGATTGGTGGGTGTTAACGACTGCAAATGCAGCCGGGACCAACGGCTTAACGTGCCTTCCGAAGCACGGAGGAGCTCGTGATAATACATTTTTGGTCACCCATCCCATGACTGACCCTTGCGAACGTTGCTTAACTTCCGCAATCGCTGGGCCAGGCGCTAAACCACTGAGCCACCGAGCTCCTCCGAAAACAAGTATTTGTTATCAAATAGAAATGAAACATAACAACTATAATATTACATTCACAATGAAGAACAATATGTATAAAAACGTTTCACTTACTGTTTATGACGCAATTTCCAATTTCTAAATAAAATAACTCAAAATAGTTTTGTTTCCGTCGAGAAAAAGCAACTTTTTTAAGACTGCAAAATTTCTCAATATTTGACACAAAAACAATAATGCTAGCTGTCAAAAGACACGTCGTGGTACGGTTTAAGTGAACGATTGAACGATGACGTCACAAAACTTCCAACGGAAACATTATTACAATAATCATACTTTATGAAGGTCGTAGTACGAAATAGCATGGTAAGAATGAAATAATACTGCGCTAAGACATGGCAGTAGGCACCCTGAGCTGAGACAGTGATCTTTTAAGGCGAGGCCAGTTCACGATCTGATGAAAAGACAGATTTTTGAACTTTCAATGTAAAGGACTGATGTAGAATTCTACTTCACAAAAATTACTGTAGACTGAAAAAAAAAACAAAGAAACACAATAACCGAACAGAATATTGGAAAATGGCATGGTAACTCTGTAAAAAAATCCTGAATAACACCATAAAAACTTATAAAAATAATTTTTAAATTTGAGATTTTTGCATTCACAATGCTATTTTTATTTTTATTTATAAAAATACATTTCAAATCGTCAGATTTCGTAATTTTCAACTACAGTGATATGAATTTTTATGCAAAAGGGATAGCTTTTTTATCGATCTAACACAATAACCGAGTACATTTTAAATAAATGATCCAGTATTTCAGAAATCAATAAAAATGTTCTAAATTTCGTCAAATTTCTGGCGAAGCGTCAAATAAAGCTATGCAATATTCAACCTTATTCTAAAGACATAGTGAAAGAGTAAATTTCGTGAACTGCCTCGTCTTAAAGGTAAGGAGCAGAACCCTAAAATACGCAAATACAAACTGTATGAATAATATATAGGTTGTGATCATAATTATTCACTCGGTAGCTCAGTTGGATGAGCATTGGACCGGACTTCTAAAAGGTCGCGGGTTGGATTCCCGCCTAAGAATATGATCTAGTGCAAGTAGAATTTTTCAAAATTTTCTTCTAGTATTTTATTTAGTATTGTATAGCAAATAGCATTGTGAATGCTAAAATTTTAAATTTAAAAATACTTACCTACATTTTAATTCTATGGGACAGGTACGAAATCATTTCAATCGTGGAGTTGTCGTAATTACGCTAATTCAATATTAACAAGATGACATCGGTGATAGCATTAAAATTAACGCGTCAAATTACCGAGTGTTTGACGATCAAACGTCGCCAATGAATGATCAAATGAATATTAATTGATGTGGATATAATTTTCACATGGAACCGAAATCGTTTTTGTTTGACAAGATATTTCGCTGTGGAAAACAGTAATTTAATTTACTTTAGTGTCTCATAAACCATCGTGGTATATAATTAATCTGGTTACCTTTTTTTTATTGGTACAGTCGAGTTCATAAATATGTAAGCACTTTTGACACGATGTTGAACGAACGTTTATTACAAACGCATAAGGTTGATGAATTATCAAAGGTGAATAATAAGTACATTATTATTGAACTCGACGGTAACTAAGAAGTTATTGGTTTTACTGCCGTACTCAGAGACGTCAATTAAGTTTAATGCTTCATTAAGTATCGTGTACTATCACTATGGAAAAGAAAGAGATAGCAACAGTTTTAATGAAACATTAAATTTAATTGACGTCTCTGCAGTACGGCCGTTAGACTTGTATGTCCGAATCCCGTATTCAAGAGAAGAGTAGAGCTCATCGCTATTTTTATTTATTTTACATTTTAAAATGGATTACTTAGATGGTCATAAATTAAACAGACCTTGTACTCGTACATATCTATAGTGACTAAATATTTATCATACAAACAATACATTATACAAACGTATACTTCTACCAGAGTTTGATCTCAGGATCTTTAATATAGTACGCAGAACCGCTAATGTTCATCACACGGGCGTGAAATAATTTAAACATTTGCCTGCGATAGATTATATTTATATATAAATCGATCGACAAATAATGCGTTAAATTGCAAGCAGTATGTTACAGATCACAATGTTTCGACGGCTTACAATCTCGAGAGATAACGGTAACATATATTATATTTTAATTTTATTTAATATTTTTATGATATCTAGGAGCAATGTTTATCCCAATAATAATAGGGTCCATAGAATACAATTTCTCTTTAATTAAATCATATTTTTACTAGAAATTTGCCTTCGGATCAAAGAACATCATTATTGGAATAAGCAGAATCAGATGCTAAAAAGAAAACATTGTTTCCAGAAAAATGAATTTTTTTGATTGGCGTTGAGAATTTGTTTTCTCATATCAGTACAAACATAGATTTATATTCCTGTCGGAATCATTAGTTAGAAATATTACACAATTTATAGTGGTCCTTATTCATTTGATAAAAAACATATTGGCACAGATATCGGTTATTGTTCCCCTTTATTTTCTTTTAACATAATATTTGTTAATATTTTTGCAGCGTGTTGGCACAAGCACAAACTGGCTCCCTCCAGGCTCTTCATTTGGGAAACAATGGCTTATCTTTTATAGCTGACAACATACTTTAATTTCAACCGAAGAGCACAGCCGATAAACGTAGTTTATTAACTAGAGGAACATTACAGTTTTAATCAGGAAATATTTATAATGTAATAATATCATAATAAAGTTTTTGTTTCGTTGAACACAAAGTTTATTAGCATAATTTGATGGGGACTTTGGCTTCTACAAAGCAATGACTGTCAATAACAAAAGCAGTCTACGTTTAGAAACTAACTCAAAATTTAATTTTAATAATAAAGTAATAAAAGTTAATGAAAATACTCCAAATTAAATGTAAAATCTCTTATGTTTATATTTGAATAAGTATTTACTACAGTTGAAGAGTACTGCGACGGAAAATACCCACAGTAAATTTCCTCTAACAAAGAACAACTGAAACTCAGGGCGAAGGTCTAATAAACAAAAATGATACATTATACATTGCAAGACGATAAAATTAACCTCTTAAATTACGCGTTACAGGACCCAGCACCCTCGGAACACGAAACAACTCCCTCTAACACCCACAAATGTATGCAAAGGAGTTAAATGTGTCTCCTAACTGAGTTGAAATATGACATAATTATCGCGATTTAGTCGTCAATTACCAGCCACGTCGTGTCGCTGCGTAAATCGAGAACTTAAGCTATCACGACAATAATTCCACTCATTTACAACAGAAATTGTAATGGTATTTTGTTGAAAATGTCGTTAGTGGGAATTTAGGGGAATCGTTATCGGCGGGGTCTTCCGAGGGGGAATTTTAATGCTTATTTATTGAAAGGCTACTGTCTTCGCGGCTAGTGGACTTATTTTCTAGGGGGATCATTCTGTCAGCGTGGGGCCTGTTTTATGCGAGAAGGGGTCGTTCCGGTGAGCCGCAAGTGGAACAAACCTTTGCGAAAGGATTGCCCGCTATTCTTCTGGAGTTATACTTGTAATCATTACTTTATATTGTGAATGGAGTGAGAAAAGGGTGACTAAGGACGCTGTGGGGGTGAAGTATCGTGAGCTTTGAGATTTTCTGTGATTGAAATTAATAGGTTCGGCGTCGTTTTATTTAGCTGCCTACTTAAAAACAATTTGCGAATGAAGGCACTGTAAGTAAGTTTGTTTTCAATGTAATATTGAAAATGAAGTATGTTATTTATCTTAAATTTACCTTAGAACTCTGCTTGAGCAGAGATTCAACAAACTAAACTCAAACTCAGATTGATAATATTCGAGTGCTAAAGAAGTTTTTTGCAACAGCCACGTCATGTAAGTAACAAGAATTTGGCGGCACAGAATACTTATTTTTTATGACTATCAAAAACTGACGTTAATAAGTTTCACTTAACCGCCCTTTTGGCCACGACATCTTTAATTCACATATTTTTTTATAACATCGTTCCATTTTCAAAAAAATAAAACCATACCATCGAACACCGTCAGTGTAGCCGCATCGCTAACCGCATCCCCGACCCCGTTCTTCACGACGCATTCGTATAGTAGGTTAGTTCTCCGCGACGCATTCGTACTTGGAGTCGGCACGCACCGGTTCAATACGTAACATGACGCCCATCGCTTTATTTTGTGACCGCTTTCACAGTGTAAACAATAGTCTTCTGTGATACCACAACACCATTCCATTTAAAAAAAAAATACCTTCGAACACCGTCAGTGTAGCCACAGCGCTGATCGCATCCTCCACCCCGTTCTCCGCGACGCATTCGTACAGTAGGTTGGTTCTCCGCGACGCATTCGTACTTGGTGTCATTGCGATGCACACGCAACAGTTCAATACGTAACATGGCGCCTATCACTATATTTTGTGACCGCTTTCACAGAGTAAACAAATCTTCTGTGCTGCCGCAACACCACTCCATTTTTAAAAAAACCTTACCTTCGAACACTGTCAGTGTAGCCACAGCGCTGACCGCGTCGCCCACTCCGTTCTCCGCGACGCATTCATACGTTGCATCGTCGCGCTGCGCCCGCACTGGTTCGATGCGTAGAACAGCGCCCATCGCCCGAGGGCCGGCTGTCGCGTCCATACTGAACACTTGGTAGCGGGATTGCGTGCCTGTTGAAAAAAAAAATATTATTTTAAATATTACACATAATCACATACATAGCTCCGATTCCAAATTAGCTTCAGCTGTGTTAAAAAAATCGGAGACAATGGTGGTATAGTACCTACGCGCAACGAAAGATGAGACCAGGGGGGTAATTACGTAACTTTGTTGCAATCAACTCTGACAGAAATCGTAGTTACATCGCTGCTTTAGTAAGAACCAATGTGACAACTATCTTAACTAAAGCAGCAATGCAACTGCGCTTTCAATCGATTTCAATCGAGAATTATTAGCAACAGACTAACGTAATCATGTGCCGAAATTCACATACAATTATTCACGGCCACATGAAAACCAAGAGTTTGTTCAGGTTTCATTTTTCGTGGCGTGTGTTGTAACACCAACACTCAGACCTTTTTTTTGTATCAAGAGGAGAATGCAGTCTTTACGCATACCAAACGGCATGTTGGACTCGGTCATACTCGGGGAAACCCAATCCTCCCACCAAAACCAACACTCAGACCTGAGTCAATGTAGAAAAGTTCACTGTTTCATTGTTGAGTAAACTGCTGAGTTCAACTCTTTCTTGCCAATCTCTTTCTAATACAAGTTGATAGTCAATTCTCTCAGAGAGTTCAGATTCCAAGAAAACTTAGCTGTTAGTGTGAACTCTAAAGTGCACGTATTACTCAGACCTGAGTCAATGTAGAAAAGTTCACTGTTTCATTGTTGAGTAAACTGCTGAGTTCAACTCTTTCTTGCCAATCTCTTTCTAATACAAGTTGATAGTCAATTCTCTCAGAGAGTTCAGATTCCAAGAAAACTTAGCTGTTAGTGTGAACTCTAAAGTGCACGTATTTCTAGCACACAGGTTGCGGTGCAACAAACTGCAGTCGGTTTACTTCTCACTCTGCTGACCGCACGGAGGTAATTAGCTGTGCAGGATTTCTGCATCTTTATAAGAAGGTTATTTTAATGTATTTATAGTGTTGGCGTAATGAAATTCGACGATAAAAATTATTGAGAGGAAAATTTAGTTTAGTTATAAACTAGTGTCGTATCAAGTTAATATTACTGTTAAAAAAGTCTAACATAAAACAACGTTGGCGCATAAAGAAAGAACATAAGGTAACTTCGCAACTGTTGGTGGTTGGTTGAGGCTATGATTTGTTAAATATTGCAAAGGCGTATTATATGTCGACCACCTTGCCTAATATATCACTCGGCACTGTCACGGAAAACAATCGTAAAGAAATTCATTAGAATTTTCTCGTAAAAACATGAGACCCCGGTATTAATATCCTACTTCTTTTGTGAAGGATCCTTGCTTGCACTTTGCATTTTTCCCGCCCAAGATTGCAGCGGAAAAACAACAACATCGACTCTTTTTGCAGTCAGCATGACTCTTGTGCCTTGGGACTTAAGTTTAAATTGCAGTGTTGCAGCTGCAGTCGACAAAGTTGGTGGAATGTGGTCCGACAGAGCTAAATCGCCACTCGTGGTAAGTGCCAAGAAAATGTATTTCACAACAAGTGAGAATAATCGTTGTCTTTCTTGAACCGAGGTTTTGAGCGGATAATGGTTTGTACATTGAGACTTTTCGTTGCGGTTTAAGGAGATTTTAGATAAAAAAATATGTGTATTCTACATTTATAGATTTCGCATATGGTGGCATTTTGACAACAAAATCAGTATTTTTAAAAAGGATATCAAGTATTTTCTAAAAGTGGTACCACAACACAGATGCTTACTGTGTTGTTCTTTTCGTTGTTCATGATTCAGTAGGTAGTTACTAATAATAATAAAATAATAATATATAATATCAATAATACTTATAACTAAGATTATCTATCGAAAATATAACGGTGTTAGTAGAGTACTTAACATTAATTAGTTTTCTTACATAGAGTTCAATAAGTAAAAAAAAAACTTTGCCTATGTTAGTACCCATACATTATTATAGTCAAACATTTTGCCTTTAGACATTTCAAATAAGACATCGATGATGTTATATGTTTGGGCAACATTATTTTGAATCCGAAACACGCACGATTATAAATCATTACGCACGACACATAGGAAGCAATAATAACAAAGACACAATAGACAAGATATTACACCAGTAACTACAGTCTAAACCATAATAGAGAAAAGAGGAAAAATAGATAGGGTCTTTAGGTTTTTATATTGTTTAAATTCAACAAGGTTATTAGCAACGATTAAAAGCATAAGCTAACCCAATAAGCTGACCCCGTATAAGAGTAATATCAAAGCAGATAAAAGTACAATAAATAATAATATTATTTTAAACACATAAATAAAATAGTTCCATAAGTTCGATAATTGAAATTCAACAAAAATTGCTTTTGTATAGGTAATATTGATTTGACTAGCACAAACTGTTTTTGCCATAAAGTGTTGACCTCAATGCTCATTCAGATTACTGCTTTATTTATTGTATTGTGGCATTAATTCCCTTACAAAGTTAGTGTCACAAGTCGAAGGCCGCATTCTTTCAGTAGCATGCGGCAATATATCACCCAGTTATTGCAGATATAAATTACTTATGTTGTGCCAGATCAGATAGCGTAATTGCAATTAACATGAGAAATATATTTACCAGAAATATTATTAAATTGTATTTATTCATGATACTTAACCGAAGACGCAGAAACAAGATTTTTCAATATTTCCACAGCATGGAGTTCATGAACAGAAAGAAGGCTGAATATTCATTAATAATCATAAATCCTTTTTTTGTCATTCAATGGTGTCATTGGTTGCACAATATTAAGCATTCACACTCAATACTAAAGGCTACGATGGAGGAGCCGTAAAGATACCTATCACAGCTTAAAAAATAAAAAAATATGGCCATAATTGCAACTTATTGCGCACTTACTAAGGGCCTCCGTATTGTTGAAGCATGAGCTAGTAACACAGCCGTGACACACTCTGTACGTGAGAGTTCGAGCGCCAGCGACCTTGAGCCAGAGCGTGTAAGCGCTAGGGTTGATATACCGAAATGGAATTTACACTTGTGGTAAAGGAAATTACATAGTAAGTATGTTAGGACATATAAACTTGTGCAAGGACATGTTAACGAAAGATAATTTGGTTTGATTTCTAATAAGTTTTTGTAATCTTTAAATTATATTGGGTACATCATAAATTGCAACTCTTATACTATATTTTCTGTTATTTATAATCAGTTTTAAATCTTTAACATGTTTATGAAAGAAAGGTTTGATATATATTTTTTATTTTATTTATTGTCAATTTTACTTACTTGCGAGTTTACGAGTTTAATCATCTGAAATCCTTGTTTTCAGAGCTTTTTTTTCATAATTAAAATCAGGTAAAAGGAAGATTAAAGGCATGACGAATATTTCGTTTATTTTAAACATTTAAAATACGGAGAAACTTGTATCAGGATTTTGTTTTCGGTTGTTGCCACAGCCATAAACACAATAATAACGCCCGCCGGCGCGCCGCCGGGCATGATTATCTTGCGTCGCGTAGGTAGTCTCAGTCCATGCGAAACGCGGTACAATATGTAGCAGTAGAACCCTTGGCCGGGCCAGTCGGCGACTGGCGGCTGCATTTCCCGCGCGCCGCGCGCACCCCCCGCACGCCTCCAGACACGCACACATAGCCGCGAGCGATTTTACGAGCATACATGCTCAAGTGTCGTTTCTTTTCGCGTTAGAGTATATATTCTGTGCTAGTAACGAGATCAAGGCACAATTTACCATTCAAAGCGAGTAAAATCAAATTTCATAGTAGATTTAACTCAGCCGGCGTATAGTAACTTCGTAGCAGTTTCGTAGTCCGTAGTAACTACGTGGGCTACGAATCTGCTACGCTGCCTCGTAGCGTTTTACGCGTGTGCGTGTTAGTTCTTGTAACGGGATTTAATTTCCATACATTGTGACAAACCTTGTCAAACGCCTTGCAAAAGTCCGTATATAGTTATGACGTCAATTTGCCCGTGAGAATCAATTGCCTGTGATTAAAAGTTTACAAAACATACTAGGGTGCTAGTGCAGTTAGACGAGCTTCAAGAAAACCATGCTGACTTGATTTGACTACGGAACCCTAAAATTGCAGTGGTTTTAATCCTAGTCTTTAAAGTCTATGCCTAAATAAAATAAGAGGAGCTAGCTTAAGCTACATGACAAAGATATAGATTACAGACTAAATGAACCTTACTGACTTCATTTCATACATTTTACGGGGAGTGTCCGAAGTAGGCATCATTAGCGGCGGGCATCGGCCTGCTATAAGTAGCAGTTGAATATTTAATCCCGGCAGCCTTTGGAGAATCGCCCGCGCGGATTATTTTGCTCCGTTTATTCCCAAGTTCGCTAACGAGCAGAATATTTTAGCGTTATCGATGTACGCACAACACTACTGTGCTTTTTGTAGTTAAACTTGCTGTTGTGACGTACTCACACTGCCATGCATCTGCGTGAAATTATTAGGCAGAAACTACTATAAATAAATATGACAACATCACAAACATTGCTCTGATCCCAAAGTAAGTAGCTAATGCACTTGTGTTATGAAAATCAGAGACAACGGTGGAACAACAAACACCCAGACATGAGCCAATATTATAAAAAGTTTTTTTTTTAAATTGACCCAGCCGGGGATCGAACCCGGGACTTCAGAGATGGCGTCACCTTGAAACCCGGCGAACAAACCACTCGACCACGGAGGTAGTCAATATTATAAAAAAAATGAAACTTTGGATGTTTGTTACTCAATCACGCTAATCGGCTGAACGGAGGCACACAGATTGTTGTCTGGATAAAAACACAGATTGTTATTTGGATTGCAACATACTTTTTTATCCCGGTCAAAGGTTTTCTAGAGGTTTTTGGAATGACCACGCGGACGAAGACGCGGGCGGAAGCTAGTTCCAAATAAAACACTTTTATGGATTACAATACGTATATTATTATTTCAGGTGTTGGTTTGAGATGACTTAGTTTGGTTTTATTAAAAAAAAACAATTTCCCGCTTTGGGACCTATCCAAGCACCGTGGTTTTAAGATGACTACTTAATTAAAAATTATTATTGCAATTGAAGTGAAGAAGGAAAACATAGCGGTTGCAGTACCTACTTGTTGTGAACGTTTACCTAAAAAATATTAATTCACCTACTCACATACACACCCACACACACACTCAAATATACACAAACACTCACACACACATACACACACACGCGCGCGCGCACGCGTAGCGGCGTTTGAAGCATGAATTACCGAAAAACAGAATAATAGTTGTAGTTTGGGAATTCTTAATATAAAATATTTTTGTGTACCTTTTTATGTTTCTTTTATGCTAAATTATAATAGTACATTATGAGACAAGTTAGCTTAGGTTGCTCATTGCGCACAAGGCTGTGGGTTGCAGCCCGAGCCGCAGGCGAGGGCGTAACTCAGCCGAGTGTGCAATAAGCAAGAGCTCACGAGTTTCATACGACGTTTTTCAACACATTTGCGAGGAAAAAACAAATTAATTTACCACACAGCAACAAATACGACAAAAACAAAATATGATAATTATTATGGGAAAAGGCGCGCATGTTTTTTTTGTTTTTTTCACACGCCCAACGCAAGAATGTTTTGCGAACAAAGGGGTGAGTAAGCATACAGCCATTACAGCCTACTTCAAAATTATAATTTTAAGTGATAAAATGCAAATATTTTAATATTTTATAACAAAATATTGTGAATTATGAATAATTTGATAATAATAAATATTTTTTTGACTTAATTAAGGACTTACACATTTATTTATTCTAAAAATGTATATGAATTTTCATCAGCATAAAACCTCTTTGTTGATACTAAAAAAAATAACTGTATTACCCGGTTAAATTGGGAATGCTCTGTTTACTCGCATAGAACTTGCAGTAAGGTACTAATTTAACTTTGTAGGGTTAATTCTATTACGAACTAGTTTTTTATATATTATTGCACGCGTTTGTTCTAGGTGAAATTGAAAAATAGTTTTCAACACACTTGCTCGTAAAGTGAGCCCTAATACATCGCTTTTAGGCCCATAAACCGAGCTATAACAAACGCATGCAATAATATATAAAACACTAGTTCGTAATAGAATTAACCCTACAAAGTTAAATTAGTACCTTACTGCAAGTTCTATGCGAGTGAACAGAGCATTCCCAATTTAGCCGGGTAATACAGTTATGTTTTTTTTGACAACAAAGAGGTTTTATGCTGCTGAAAATTCATATACATTTTTGGAATAAATAAATGTGTAAGTCCTTAATTAAGTCAAATAAATATATAATTATTATCAAATTATTCATAAATCACAATATTTTGTTATAAAATATTAAAATATTTGCATTTTGTCACTTAAAATTATAATTTTGAAGTATTAGTAGTAGGCTGTATGCTCCTCACCGCTTTGTTCGCAAAATATTCTTGCGTTGGGCGTGTGAAAAAAAAACAAAAAAAAAACATGCGCGCCTTTTCCCATAATGATCATATTTTGTTTTTGCCATATTTGTTGCTGTGTGATAAATTACTTTGTTTTTTCCTCGCAAATGTGTTGAAAAACGTCGTATGAAACTCATGAGTTCTTGCTTATTGCACACTCGGCTGAGTTACGCCCTCGCCTGCGGCTCGGGCTGCAACCCACAGCCTTGTGCGCAATGAGCAACCTAAGCTAACTTGTCTCATAATGTACTATTACACACAGAATCTCTATCAGACTGTCTTCGTTCCTAATCCACGAGATACAGGTCTTTTGTGCCTAGTTCGTTGGATTGGGTGGGCGACTGATCGTGTGATTAGACATAATCTATTGTTTGTGACACCTGCATTGTGTTAGAAACTAATCAATAAAGTATTTTTATTAATAATTTAATACTAATTATTAATACCTACCATATAAACGAAAAGTAACTGTTCTAATGAACGGTAATAATTTCCAACATAATTTGTCAGTGTCATCTTACATTATCACTAGTAAGTATTCATCAAATTATGTGAGTAGGCGTGTCTTATATAGTTTGTCATCATTTACACCATTATAATTCGTAGATAATAATACAAATACAGAGGTATCTGCCGTGTCATTAGAATAATGAGACCCTTAATGTTCAGTTTTATCACGATCATTATTTGTGTGGCATTGTCTCGAAACCGTTACTATATTATTGTAGATTGTTTTAATGTATAATGTAAGCCACCCACCAATCCGCATTGGGCCCGCGCGGTGGGTTACGGCCCATCCTCCTTATTCATCTATAAGGAAGACCTGTGTACCAGCAGTAGCGACATTATAATATGAATGATGAACAGAAAATAGCGGCGAACCAGATTTTATTTAAAAATATACCTAAATAGGTATATTATTATGTATATTATTTAAATATTATATTAAACCGATTGAAAGGCGAAGGGTTTTGTATTTTTTATTACTTTATATTACTAGCCGATTTAGTCTATTTATAAAAGGCAAAATTTCTAGGAATCTACCACTTATATTATCCCACTACGTGACTGAGTATAGAGGTGTTTGGTACATGTGTTATATAGTCAAACCCCGAAGTCCCGGCGCTCCTAGGTTTGCCTAGTCGAACCTCAGGTTTGACAAGAAGGCTTACAAAGTCCAAAACTACGGGGTTCGACTTCGGGGTTTGACTATAACACATGCATACAACCGCGGAAAATTATTATAAACCATGAGAATCGCCACATGTCAGAGAAATTTTGTTTTTTTAATTGTATGGAAAAATGCAAACTGACAACCCTAGACGCAAATAGACTTTAATGGCACTATGCAGTTTAGCATAAAAAGAAGAAAAAAAAAATGGTGGTTTTCAGGGTTTATATAAATTTTCCGGGGTGTGGGGATACACGCATGCATGCATGGTACCCTATCTACCATATTCGGCTTTATAAGGGTATCACCGAATCGTAAACACCCTGTATACGTGACCTACGTACTCTCGGTGACGAGAGCCTATCCATCCATCACAGTGACACGCGGTGACATGACTTGTGATTATCAATCGGCGCTTTTGTTTTATTGTCACTGCTTTTTCACACGCGTGGAATACAAAAAAGTAGATTTTGTTACTGAGTATGTTTTTTTACGTAGTTGGAAAATAAACAAAGTCTGATCTGCCAGCTTCACTCAGTATAAAGTTTGCCAAATGTAACAGTTTTCGAGGGTATATTTTGTTATGATACTGCGACGCACTTAACTATATTCGCGCATACCCCGACAATTTGCCCCTTTGTTTTTAATGACAAACTTAAATAATTGGCAGAGAATAACCATTTGTGTAACTAAACATCTGCTATACAACCTTTATTAGAAGATAAATAATGTCAAGTGATGAAATTTTAAAAAAATTTAACCTATACTACTAAAATCTTTTAGTGTGAAAATAAACCTTTTCATAAATCCGCCGATTTAGTAGGCGCGCTTTCCTCTTCGGCGAAGCTGTGGTTTAAAGTAAAAAGGCGATGAAAGTTTCAAGCCCCGCTAACAAAGCACGCCAGTCAAACGTGACGCTCGTTGGTTCTCAATGGTAGGAGGCGGAAGCTGGCAGTTTTAACATAAGAATCGAACTGTGACCTATTTCAAAGTAATATAATAAGTCTATGCCTATTTTACTATATCATTAGGTTATAGTTCAGAAGGTAGTTTATTTGCAGATGAAATAAAAATCTTAAGCTGATCTCACTTTTGACGCGCTCTGTCGTGCGTATGACCCATCAGAAGGCAGTTACTGGCGGTAAATATACCTAAATAATAACTATATTAAGTTTTGTTTATTATAAAGACCAAATTCTGAGATCCAATTTGATGCTTTCTGTTAAAAGGTTAAGTAAACAAAAAGGTTTTATTCTAATAAAGGTAACCTACGATTCCAAGAAAATAAGATAACTTATCAATAACTTTAGCAAATAGAGTTTTCACTATTGTGAAATCCATTATTATGACTAAGTGCCCTTGTGCCATAGTAATAAATATATTGCTTATAAAACATAATATGCTGTAAGACATCCAAATAAGTAAAATAAAAATATTAAAAAACATTAAGAATGTTTTTCTTTTCTCGGTCTAAAGATTTACTGACATGTTCTGTATTTATATTAAAATCAATTACGGGTATGAGCCCGCATTAGAAAAGTTAATTTTGTTATTGTTGCGAAATTACAAAACCAATGAAATAGTAAAAAAAACACGCTTACAAAAACCCTTTTTTATTTTACGTCAAACAATAAGTACATAAAAAATGTAGCGACAAGAAATAAATTCGAACAGAAGAGAAACTACAAGCTATTACTTCCACTATTTTTATTCGTGATTGAAATGTAAAACCCCCGTTTTTGGCCCATAAATATCTGGGGCCGGTAATGACGTCTATAAGCCTGAGGCAATGAACTGTAAAAAAACGTGTCGGCCGGCCGAATGTATTCTGCCTTAAAGGATGGCGCACACTAACATTTTTGAACATTTTTCGAAATGGCTGAAACTAATTTTCCATATTTATTCGCCATTTTGAAAAATGTCGCAAAATTGAATCAACAAAAAATCTATATAATTATAGAACCTACATAATTTCACGAGAATCGGTTGAGAAATGCGACCTATATAGGAGAACAAACGGACAGCCGGACGGATATACGAAAGCATTTTTGCGCAAACTGAATCGGAGACGCTTCGCTCAAAAAGAAAGGATCGAACTTGGAACAAAAATGGAGGGGAACAGTTTTTTATTCTGGGTAGTCCATATTAGATTTTGGACCTTGGTTGGTCGCGTAGAGGCTTGCGCGGAGAAAAGAAGTATACCTAACTAGTTGTTGTTTTTATGATATTGACTTCTCGATCAAGATTGACTTGAAAGATCTCCGGTTGGTCAGTCTTAATTAATAATTAATGATATTATTATTCATATTTATTTGATTTCTAAGCACTATTAAACAAAGTTATTCATTAGATTTAGAATTTACAAAAAGGTCAAAGTAAGCAGCCATTATTCTTAGTTCTAAAAAACCGGCCAAGTATGAGTCGGACTCGCGCACGATAGGTTCCGTAACAAAAAACGGCAAGAACATGCTTGTTGTATGGGAGCCCCACTTAAATATTTATTTTATTATATTTTTAGTGATAACAGATATACATCATCTGTGAAAATTTCAACTGTCTAGCTATCGCGGTTCATGAGATACAGCATGGTGACAGACAGATGGACAGTGGAGTCTTAGTAATAGGGTACAGACTACAGTTACCCTTTGGGTATGGAACCCTAAAAAAGACGAGTGTACAGTGTGGCCACATTTTCCATTGTAGATTATGGTTCAGTTAATTATCTCGAATATAAATATAATAAAAGTTTTAATAATAATTTATGTCACAATCTAAGGTATAATAAAATCACTTTCATTCGAACTTCAATGATCGTCAAGCCAAAGCAGAAGCATTCAAACAATTTCACTCTTCAACCGTCATTAACACGAGAATAAATTAAGCAAATAATTCCACCAGCCATTGTATAACATACGGCCGAGCAAACAGTTTCACAAAATTAAACCTGATACATTACCCTCGATAAAAGAGCAAGTATTGAATATCGGATACTCCGCAGAATATCGGCCGATGAATTATTAATACTCCATTAAGCAGTGTGTCCACCGCATTATTTCTCTTCAATGAAAAATGTAAGCTATATAGTGTCGCACTGAGTGGCGCCCATGAAATAGTGATTCGGAGCATTTTGACATCCCTGTATTCCTTTCTAACGCACGAAATCGTCGTATCATATAGACTGAGAGTGGAAGCGTCGGCCGACGCATTTTTCAGCTTCTCACTCTCTATGATACGAATAGAGCGATGTCAAAATTCCGAACAGTTTGACCATGCGAAGACGCGAGGCGCGGGGCACGACGCGACGTGCTAATTTTAAATACAAATATGTCATGCAATGTCACAGTTAACCGCTGTGCGGTGACAGAGGGATTTCGTCGGCCGTCCGCCGCTCCGCCATATCTATACCACATATTTACTCATGTGTTTATACCCTATACGGGTCTTTCGTCGATTCATACCATGAGTGGTTTATACCACGCCGGCATGAATCGCACGCTTTTTGAATTGGCTGTTTCATACCATGGTATGAAACGACTATTTTTTTTTTGTATTTCTGCGATTCATACCATGCGGTATGTCCAACTGCGTGGCCAGGGACTCAACGGCGCTGATTTTCAACGATTTTAATTAATCTCCTAAGAAGTCTATCATTATGTGACCTCCTCTCATTAAGTTTTAGATTTTTTCGAAAATAAGTTTATTCCGTTTATTCCGCAACACTATTATATTTTGGATGGTAGACAATACAAATCGCTTACCAGTATAAAGTTCTTATTTCATATTCCACGTGCTGTGTAAAAAATTTCGTGCTATTTGTCTCTCTGTCATTGGCGCATCATCTATCAGATTCGCTGACTCGAGAAACTATATGAATAGGTTTTTCCTGCTTCGTAAGACACAAGGAGATTTTTCGGGCCATTTTCCTGGTAGATTTATTCATGTTTTTAGATTTAAAAAGTGTTTGAAGCTTTTTATATTACTCGCAGAAAAAATATCCTTCTTTTGGGGTCTGATCAGATTTTGTTTCTTTCTTTCGTTCCGTGTTTTTAAATGTCACCTTCTTCAGTACCAAAAATACGTTTGTAAGTAAATGTTATTCATAATTTGCGTCTCGAAATCAAACCAAACATCATGAATAACTCTGCCACGTCCGCAGTTATTTTATCATAGGCGTGGAGGGAGATTATGACAGCATCGTCTCACATGAGAGGCCAACTTTATGCAGTGGATTATAATGGACTAAGTATTATGATAAAGTATATCGTACTGTGGAGTTCGGCATACCACCACACTGCGAGCTGGGGTCCAATCGCGCAAATTCTGAACGATAAAACCAAAACGTTACGTTGTCATTAGGGTAATATTAATTTTTAATCTTTGGTTTAGCATTAGAATTCTCATAACATTGTCAAGTTTGGCATTCTAAGCTCCTTAGGCATAGCTTTTAACAAAGTTAACAAAACTAAAACGAGTATTTATTTGAAAACGAAACTGGAACGGTAACGATTTTCGGTTTAGGTAGATAAGGAAAATACCTCTCATTAGTTACGTACGCGTTTAAATCCTGTTATTTTAACTAAGTACAATGCAACGCGAAGTTTATAAAAAATTGTTTAAAAAAAAAAAAAAACCGACTTCAAAAAACCTACCTCTAAAAAGCAAGAAATAATATTCATAATAATAAAAATACGTCTATTGAAGTCGGGTGGGGCTGGAGTACAAATTCCTTTTTTTTATTCTAAAAGCCCCACCCGACTTCAATAGACGTATTTTTATTATTACGAATATTATTTCTTGCTTTTTAGATGTAGGTTTTTTGAAGTCGGTTTTTTGTTTTTTTTAAACAATTTTTAATTTTTTTATTTTTAGTGTAGGTACGTTGTAGGTAAGGTATATTATATATGTAGAAAAATCGGCTCAGCCAAACGTAAGATAATCGCGGAGAAACATACTTAAATACGGGTCAAACTGAGAACCTCCTTTTTTAAGTCGGTTAAAAGCTACACTTAAGATATCCCTCTTCCAACAAAAAAATAATTATCTCATTCAGTTCATAAACAAAGAAGTAATACGACCAATCATTGAGGTAATTCACACAAAATCATACTATTTTCGTGCTTTTTTTCAAAATTACTTGAAAAGTACTGAACCGATTTCCAAATTTAAAAAAATGGGACCAACTTGGGAGTGTGCCCATTGTAATCGGTACTCGAGTAATCGGTGGACATACACAAAAAAAAAACAAATATACAGACGAACATAGAACCTCCTCCTTTTTTGGAAGTCGGTTAAAAAGTGTATAATATGGTAACGATTTACGAGTAGTTTGGTTTTATCGTTGCACGATTTAATTGTTGTTGCTGGCTGGTTGCAGTTTAAAATATTTCACTTTTTTATCGATGATTCAGCATGGACAGTCGAGGACAGCTTTGTTGTTATTAAAATAAAAGTGTAAATTCAGAAAATAAATGACTATAATCTTATATCTAAATCATTATTTTAATTTTTACTTCGCCCAAACCTCAATGAAGGTACTTACTTGAAACTCGTTTGCCGTTCTTTCTCCACTGTATGTTGGGCATGGGGTCCCCTTTAGCCGCACAGTAGAAAGCCGCGATTCCGTTGGCACGCACTTGAAGGTTTCGGGGTCTGATTGTTATCTCTGGCGGATCTGTAAGCAGAAAAAAATACACATTAGTCACTGAAATACGTTGTTTAGGTAAGATGAAAGATAATGATACCAATCTTTAAAACATCGAACGCACAAAAATTCAACTAACGGGGTATTTATACATGGAGCAACTTGACAGGTAACTTTAGTCAATTAGCGCTTTTTAACGACAATCCATTGTAAAATCGAATCGCCACCTTATTAAAATTAGGTTTGCGGTTAAATTTTACAATCGATTGTCGATAAAAGCGCTAATTGACTAAAGTCGCCTGCCAAGTCGCATGCCAAGTCGCATGCCAATTCGCTCCATAGATCTATTTCTTTATAACTATTTATGAAAAAAAGACTTTACGCGTCGCTATTTACAAATTCGTGATTAATGTTCACCGTCACTTATACATATTTAAACAATTATGATTAGGTATGATTGCTGTCTACAGTAAAAATTAAAACATACAAAGTAAAATAAACAAGTTGTAGTTGTAATTAGGCAAGTTAACGTAAAAACGTCATATTACGGCTAATCTAAGTAGTTCGTTATAAAAAAAGAAATGTTCAGTCAGACTATGAAGAAAAAATTAAATACAGATGAACAAAGATAACAAGAAAACATGTTTGCCTAAAGAAAGCTTTATATTTTAATAATGAGATCATTCACCTCAATTATATTATTTAGTCTCAGACTTCTAAAGAAGATGGTAACAAGTTATTTTGTTTTACGTCTGTAGAGGCCTTTAGAGATATAAAAGCTCTTTTTGTTTTTCAAAGATATCTAATCACCATTTAGTTTTAACCTGGTTATTTTATAAGTATTATAAAATATATTATTGTATAAGTTATTTTAGTTTAAAAGCTGGGTATTCTAGTGTTTCAGAGATATTTGGCTTTTGAGAAAAAAAGTATTATTTATTTATATTTTACTCTTTATTGCTATTATAAAACAACCGAAATGACTAATTTAATGCTATAAGCCATTCTCTACCTGTCAACCGGTAAGGGTGTGAGAGTGCTACAGTACGGCAATTCAATTCAATTCATTTTTTTCAATTCATTTATTTATTCACCCTTTGTTACATAACGCAACCTAGGTAAGTCAACATTTACAATAATATTACTATACTCACATTGAAAATTGGTTATAAAAAATTCATATTCTATTAAAAATGTATCCATAAGTAAAATTATTTAAATTCATTCCAAAAATTATATCTTATTAAATTTAAAGTTATTAAACATTTCACATTCTAAAATCATAATTAATAATAAATAAAAAATAAAAATGTATAAATAAAAATTATTTAAATAAGTAACAGTTCAATTAAAGTAAACTCAAATTTCATCCCTTTCTAAGTTAAAATATATGCAATAAAGCATACACGAAAAAAAAGTAGGTATCAAATGTAAAGATACCTCTTACAATATATGTATACTTTATACTTATTATTTCAAATTGATCATTTCAATTGCACATTGTTTCGCAACTAAAAGAACTCGATCCATATCAATACCATAATTTAGTACCTACGAAAAACTACCAAGTTTTAATAAAATTACAATCGAATTTCCAATACAATTTTTTTACATTTGAACTAAGAAATTCATTAATCTTAATCATCTCTGTACAATTCTTTCAAAAAAAATTTCACATATTATGTACCTACTCGATAGATTTTCAAGACAAAGCTTTCGTCGGAGATTTACAAAACATAACTCGATATAAAAGTTATCGGCGGTATGCAAATCTGCGGTGTCCCTAACCACCGACTAATTCGGCCTACCGATATGAATTATGTATGAACCGACGTACGTTTTTGCTACTCTACCCACCACCTTTAATGTTTGAACTATGAATAAATTAAGAGTTTAAATAAACATCAAGTGGAATTAACTGCCTTTTATATACTGGCATCGGTGAATTTTAAACGCCACTCTCGTCATTTAGAAGGAAAAGTACAACTATTTTACGGTAAATTAGGCGAAATATTTTATTAATTTTAGAGCGTACAGTGTCAATTATCAACAGCATTGTAAAACACCAACAACCTCGAAGAGTAGATTACTAACATCATAAGCGCCACCGCTCACGGGCGCTTAATCGCCGAGCGATTTTTTGTAGCCCAGAATAGAACATAATATGGAGTTCAATACGTAAACGCCCACGAGCTACAAAAAGTAGCTCACACATAGCTCGGCGACTAATCGCCCACGAAATGACACTGACAAGAGTGACAAGCGGCTTTAACCCTAAAAGACACCACAATTTTTTTCGCTGGCTGACATAATTATTTTTGTAATGGTAGAGTTTGCAATAAAAAGTAAGAGAATTATTATTACATGATATGCTTACCAATTTATATAATTCTTGAATTTGCGCATATAAAGTAAATGCAGAATTTTTGTTCTTCACACTATTTTGACGATAAAAGGATCTGTACCCTTAGCACGAACAGCTATCAAAAAAATAATCATTCGATAGATACATTTTGTATTGGAAATTTGTACAACGCCATCTATCGCCGATAAGCGAAATGAAATTTTCCATAGAGAATTGTCTATCGAGTCATTTTACGTGCGTTTTTTTTCTCGATAGCTGTTCGTGCTAAGGGTACTAAAGACATTTGAATCGTATACATTGTTTGCTTCATTTGTGAAAAGTATATAATTACTGACATAAATAAATCATAAACTTTATTCTATAGAGCTTAGCAATAATAAAAGTGATTGTTCTATAATATTATTACCGGGTGCCTTTTAGGGTTAACCTACGTCAGCGACTAAAAAGAGCCGTGATTGTCGCCGCGATTATCGCCGCGTTTATCGCAGCGATATCGCCGCGATTAACGCCGCGCTTATCGCAGCTACAAAATAGCGCCCGTCAGCGGTAAGCATAAACAACAACATTTGTTCTACGATTTTTCCGCAAACCGACAAAAAAAATTGACTCTCCATACAAATGTCCCGAACAGCTGATTGAGTTTTGTATGAAAAGTAGATATTTTTTTCTCTGTTGTCGAAAAAGTCGTAAAACAAATGTTGTAGTTTATGATGTTAGTAATCTACTCTTCGAGGTTGCTGGTGTTTTACAAATAACCATGTATACTCTATAGGCTGTGCTGTATATAATCCTGTTCCCCTCTTCAATCACTCATAACAACCCGTATCATCATCAAATTAATAAGTTAAACAAATGTCGACATTGATATTCAAAGAGCTAACATCAAAGTCGTAATCACTCCAAATTACAAGTCAAAGACGACCCGACGCGACGCGCAACTTTACAAACAAAACCAGGCCAATGTGAATTTAATTTCTTAGCCAGAAAAGTTCAAGTTGCAAAGTTGAGGAACTTTGTTTCTATCACGGGTCACGGGTGGGTCATTTTGTGACGTAAAAGGGAAACTGTTCTGCATACATTCTGCAAAAGTCTGTTTATTCATAAAACAATACATTAGATACTTACCTTTTTTAGTTAAAAAGGGTTTTATCTTTTTCTTTCGTATTATGAACGTGTTTGAATGAAGAAGTTAAAAAACATTTTAACTTGTCTTTAGATTGGTAAAAGCCAGCATTTTAACCGCTTTTTCTTTCATACCATGACCGTGCTGTGAACGTATCAAATACGAAATTAACCTATTACACACCATCAGGTACTAGGTACTTACTTGTATTTAATATCAACTATTGTCGTTAATTTACACACCAACACGACTCGACTGTACAATTCTATTGTATTACGTTTTTAACATTAATAATGTATCGTTCCAAACATCTAAAATTATATTAACATACATATTACGTTATCAAAGGGAGCCTTAACGACTGAGTTTCAAATATCCCATCAGGTCCAGAAAATATATATTTTTTACTTTTTGTACGACGCAGAAGAGAGAGCCGCAGGGAGCTTTTGATATCTGAACTAGAAAATGGGATCCCATTTAGTTTCGACCGGGGTTGTCCCTTGGTTCGTCGATGTGACATTAATAAACGTATTCGCGTTTACGTATTTTCGAGATTGTCACATACAAGTTAATATTATTCATGAGTCGGTCGCTTCTGTGGCCTGTGGAGATTAAGTAATTTGAAAAAATTGGTACGTGCCACTTTTTGATCGTAAAACCATTAACATAATAATCTTGTTTGCTTTTAGGCGAATTGACGGGGATGAGTTGGTGACGTCACAATTATTTATTATTTATTAAGAAGTTACAAAGGTCTTAAAATTAAGATATTTAAGCTAACAATGTGACAAAAACCAGTATTGGTTTGTCCGCACACTGACACTCGCCTCTTTACGCTCACATAGGTATACATTTTATATGAATTAATTATTTACTAACATTACTATTAAGTTTTTAACTAACACCATTGTTTTTTATTTTTATATATGTTTAGTTTTTAAGGTATATATCTATAATTTCGAAGTTTGTTTCGGGTTTGAATTAATGATTGTGATAATGATGTTAATATAATTATGATGATAATGAGTTTATAATAATAGATTTATAAAATTGATTCTCTCAAATCCGACTTTAGCTTATTACATACGCACAGTAAAACATTCATTTGATTCACGCCAGTTCCCAAATACTGACGTGAAGCAAAATGATGGATGACGCATCATTTAGATTGATTTTAGAGCGAGTAAATTGGGTGTCAAAACGCAACTGAAAAATTAATGGTATTATTCAAAAAGCACAAAGCGCAAGCATGTTTGTAGGACACTCTGTCAAATTTTCAGGATAAAATATTGTTGGATTTCATTTGATTAACACTAAAAATTCAATAAAAAATCATTGGTAAGAAGGAAAAAATATTGACCAGCACTTTTCTTAACTATAATGTAAAACCAACCTTGGTCATCATAGTCCAATTGTTATTTATTAGTTATATATTTATTTGAAGTACTTCGATACTGTTTAAATTGGCCGTTTGTATTACTGAAAATGTTCTTATCACAAGTTAAAATGAGCGTACAATTTTGTTAAATCAATATAAGTATGTGACGGTGAACATTTCATTACGCAGTGACTAAAGTTCAACGCGCGTATATTGCCTATGAAATTGTAATTTCCATCTAGTATACGATTCTGTGTCTAATACTATGCCGAATTGCCGAAGTTACGCGACCGAAGATCAGCGGCAAAGCTTTTATTATGAAAAAACGCATCGGCAGATGTGTTGCTAGCCATTCACAAAGCATTACAGGCGTAACCCGCGTAACTAGGCCGAACTTCGGTCGCGTAACGTCGGCATATTGCGCCTAGACAAAACAAATGATGATGAAGACTCGTTATCGACCGCATGAATATTCTCGAACAACCTGAAACATAAGAACACAGTCCATCAACTTACGTGTCAAATATCGTATAAATATATTTCCAGTGTCGTTGACGGGAGGCGCACGCGTGGGCGGCACCACGTGCGGTGTGTCGTCTTCTGTCGCCAAATCTGGAGACTCCGATTCTTCTGTCACGTCGTCTGGCAGAGAAGATTCGTTTTGAGCACGCGCGGTTGTCGTATTTTTGTGATTTTTGGGTATTTTAGACCGTGTTTTGTTTTCGGTTTTAATGTTTTGTTTTTGGTTGCGATATGTTAACTATAAGTAATAAGGCATATTATGAGTTTATGCATACTCGATAGAGACAGAATGACAACTTTTAGTTTAGTGTAGTGACCGCCAGGGGCGCTGTGCCCAATTTGCATACAAAATTGCTGACTACAATCGCTATCAAGTATAGTAAACGTAACTGTGCAAACTCATAATACAGGCACTGTAGTAAAACATTGATTTAATACAAACAAGTTTTTAGCATATAACAACAAAACAAAAGGTAGCTTAGAAACAGTTAGTAAATAGTAAATTATATCAATTAAAATACGACTACCTTGTGTTTTGCACCAACTCAACATTAATTAAGTATCTTGAAAATCCAATAATACTGAATCCAATAACATTGTTGATTGAATTTATTTTATATTAAAATTATTTTAATAAACTCGTATCATTCAAAAATGTATTATCAATACAAATCCACCGCTATCTATTAGGATTACATTACAATCAACCTGTTAATAATTCGAGTTTGATTGGTTAAACAAATATATTTGTTTTTTATAAAAATAAAAAAGGCATATTGATTGAATCATTCTCGAAACTGGTCTTTGTGAGCTCCACAGTTCTAGGCTCAAAGTCAGACAAGAAAAATTAATGGTTTAAAAATAAATAAAATAACACTGTAACAAATAAAATATAAACTATTTGTACTTATAAATAATATTTTCAAAGGTCCCTTGGTTGTATATAATTTTTCCTTTACTTTGTGAGTATTTCGATAATTGTTTTCTATGCGGATGCCTACGTCATAATAACTCTGTTTTGTTTGGTTACAGTTGTGCGATGATGAGTCAGAAAGTTTGTCAGTCAGGATATCATGTTACATTATAATATGGCGAAATATCATATATATAGATACTGAACAATAGAAAATTACTAGGTTCTGCTTATTGCACATAATATTTATTTTCCCTTAATATGAAGACGTAACAAAACAAAATCCCCAAGAGTAGGTACTCACGTATTTAACAGCTACGTTCAACGATCGAGAAATAAAATATTTACCTTCACAAAGGCTAGATACAGTTTCGGTACAATAAATCATACCCATTGTTATTATCGGGGAAAAAATTCGGAGATCTCGATTCTCGATACTGTAGTATCGACGCAATAAATACACATCCGAGAAACATCGATTACTGAAAGATTTATATCTCAGTGCTGTCTGACGTGTATGCTTCCGCCATTATTCAACGGAGATATTGTATGGAGATCTGAGGGATAATCAGAAAGTTTTTATTGACATGATCTTCCAATCTCCTTTTTTATTTTCGATAAAAAAAATACTGTGCCCCAATATACGTGCACTTCGTTGTTTAAGACTGTTGAATGTTTTACAATATTTTCACTTTACCCTAATTTGATATCTTTTTATTCTTAATAGAATAATTTGCATTAAAATGATGACATTTATCACGATAAGGATTTGATGTCTTTTAATTTCAAAATAGGAGATACAAAACAATACCTTTTGATTTTTTTAAAGCGCTCTAAGAAGGAACAGAAGAACAATGCCTTTTAGTACACCATTTTCTAACTCAAATTTACATAATTTTCACGTCAGATACTAAAGAGAAACATAAACCACACAAGGAACAGTATAAAAAAGTTACAGAAAGGCAAGTAGGTAGTTTTATCAGCCACCTATGCCGACGCGGCTGGAAAAGTGATGTTCCTTTTTTTATGCAAAATGAGTTACAGAAACTAACTTCGGCGCGAAGCCGTTCATATTGTGATACTACGGGAGAAAAAAAACTTTTATTATTTTTTAAAGAGAATGTAGCAAAAGAAAACTATTACACTCGAGACTGTTTTTTCTTTTGTAGCAAGAAGTATCGCGTTGGCAGTATATTTGTTTTGTTAACAATGTTAAAGAAAGTTGAGATAGATTTTATTTTGTAAATAGGAATCCCAATCATATTGTTTCCTTTTCATTTGCAGTTTGTACTGTTTTAATAAAGAGTTTTAAGAGTCGTTTAAAGAGAAAGAAATAAACCGGTTGACTTCCTAATTACATACTTACTTCAATACAGCTTTGTGTAGTGGTAATTTTTTTTTTTTAATACAACAGTACAATATTTCAGACCCGTTTTAAGAGGCCGGCGAACAGTGAACTTCATATAAAAACGTAATACCAAAATGTTTTGCAATTTGAGCATAATTAACTGTTATGTTATTCGGATTAAGACAGTATCTAGACAGACAGACAGGTTCTGTTAAATAAAAAAATCCAAAATACTAACTCAATTCAAAATAAATGCCAATTACATTTTTTTTATACAAAAGTGTAAATTGCAATTATTTAATCCGAATAATATTCACAAGAAGAGTTAATTATGCTTTTTATGGCAAATCATTTTGTTTCATTTGTATGGGAAGTTTACTGTTCACCGGCTTCTAATTTCCACTTTTTCAAAGGTAGGTATTTCAGACGCTTAAGAAATGAAACTTCTACATCCCTATTTATACTTTGATATCCGCCATCTTGTGTGCAGCTCAGCGCATTTTAAAATATCAGCACAGTCACGGCTTCTTAAGGTGCTGTGATAACCTTTTTAGTATGCAGTGTCCACGGAGTGCAACCTGCTGTCCCTCGTAATACGTGCTTTTAACACCGAAGCACAGAGTTCTTTGCGAATTTATCTACCTTCTTTGAGCTTAGTTTATAGGGAAATGTAACGAGCCATGGTAGCGGTTTTGTTGGTAGTCAGTATCTGCTTAAGCAGTCTAATCGAGTTCTATCACCTCATTTATTCCAGAAAAGGACTTCAAAGACTCGAAACTCTGTTCTGGTATGGTCTACAACAGAATAAGCTAAACAATTAAGTCCTTCATCTTATTAACTATTACCACGGCATTTGCGATTACATAACAGGTTGTGAAAAAAAAAGTATTGTACCGAGTCTCGGTAGCTCAGCGGTCAGGCATTGGACCGGATATCCAAAGGTCGCGGGTTCGATTCCCGTCTGAGTATTGATCTGGTGCGAGTCGTATTTTTTCTAGTATATTATTTAGTATTGTATAAAAATTGCATTGTGAATGCAAAAATCTCAAATTTAAAAAAGTATTGGTTGAAATATTTGTGTATTTGGACAAAAACAACATCAACAAGCGTATAACAACTTTTATGCGAAGTCCTGGAATATTAATTTTGAACTGAGGTCACAGAAAGGTGACCTCTTCTAATGAGGTCACTGAAAGGTGACCTATTCTAATGAGGTGAGGTCAATTTGACGAGCTTCTTGCCGGTTCTAATCGCAAGGTTTACCGTCGTAGCTTCCTGCTTTGACTTTCCCTTAGACTCAATAAATGATTTGAGTTTCGATTCTAACTGCACGGAAAAACATATAAGGGTTATTTATATGTGAATTCTTTAGCGGCACTTAGAACAGTTTACAGCCACATTTATAAGTAAAACTCGCTAGAGCTAGCTAGCTAGATTATCTTTTATACCATGAAGCACTTTACGATGATAGTGTTTCAGTATGCAGCGCGGTCCCGCTGCGCCGAGCACACGACCACGTGTTGGTTCTACAATTTATGCACTTTATAAACGACTTGCGCCGCCATTTTGTAACTTTACTACGTATAATGGCGGCAACGTAACAAGTGTTTTGCATTTGCTGATGCATAAGGAATTAAAATACCTAGTACTCAATTTTTTTCACATCTTGGATGATTATTTTATTTCAAAACAATTAAGCTCAAAGAAAATGTGTCAACCCCACACTAGAATAAAACTATACCGTATTACCACTTCAGGCGAATTCATCAATCTCAGGTTGCTAATCTTGGAACATAAAATGACAACTAAAATTGCCACGAGCGTCTCTATAGTCATACAACAAATCGTCTGTCTCAACGATCTCAGTTATAAACTTGATCTGTCTCTGTCTAATGAGGTGTCTATGATTAATTCGTTCGTATTAAGCTGTGATCGTGGTAACGAGCGGGCGGCGGAGCGGGAGGCGGGCGGACGAGCACGACTCAACGATAACTCACGCCGTTCGATATGTGAACAAATCGTTTCGCGATCGCCCGAGGGAATTTATCGTTCGCTGGTTAATAGCCGGCATTAATATGAATCGCGCTCGCTCCGCTAGCGTAATGTGTTCCTTTGTTTACAATTTTTCAGTTGGATGGTGTACAAGTGACTTTGGTAATCGAGTTAGTTGTTCCCAAGTATCGGTTATCGATTCGGGTTTCTTGTTTACCTGACCTTATCTGATATACCGTTGTATATAGGTACGTCTAGAGTGTACGTTTTAGTTTGATTATGCTAACAAAAGAAAGAGAGTTTGTGTATCAATAATTCAATTCAATTCAATATTTTATTGAATACCATACAGTAAATAAGTACATAGGTGGTAGTTTTATAGAAAGAGAACATTATGGACCCAGTAGGGTATAGCAATTGAAATGCTGAGGTCATGCACAATGGGTGGTGTTTAGGTAGTAGGTCCTGCTTCCCATAGACGTTTTTTAATGCACTACGGGATAGTGCTTCGCCTTCACCTCACCTGATGTTAAGTGACGAAAAGGCCGAAGGTGGAACCGATACACCCGGAATCCTCATCACTGGGGAACTGACTATCTTACCTCTAACTGTCGGAACACAACAATTTTTAAATTGTTGTTATGGCGTCAGACTTAGGTAAGAAGGTTAGCTAGCAAGGCGGACTTAAAATAAGCCCTACCACCAACCAAACCGAGTACAAATTGTATCCCTCTGGGAACCCGGGACCCCTGCGTCTTACACGGGTGGGCGAACCACTAGACCACAGAGGGGTTAATTTTTTCAGAGACGGACACATTGTTTAAATTCCGTTAAATTCATTTTAAAAACCGAGCGAATTCAAAACCTACTCACAATAATTGCACATAACAATAAACATACGAAATTAAACTACTTATTATCTATCCATGTGAGAACAAACTACGTAATTAACATACAAAATTGATCTATAAGAATTACAACAACATAAAATGTCTTGAAAAAGTTTCCTACATTGTACGGACGACCTATCTCAGCAAAAGGGGGGGTTATAAAAATCCATGTTTCATACATGAGATGAGAGATTGAACTATAAATTCTGGGGTATCGTATGAAACTAATAGAGCCTTCTTTAGGGGCCATTAACCACGAACGATGGGCCCATTCGAGTCAATTCCCTATAATGATCTTGGCTGTCGAAAAGTATATAAAACAGTGTTATGAAAGTGACAGCTGGCAAGAAATGTACACGTAGTTTTATAAGAATTTAAAGTTATTCGGTTGTTTGAATAATAAAAATTTTTGGTTTTTAAATTTTCAAATTCTAACATAACATTTCTAACAATTTCAACGTCACAAAAATAAAAATGTTCCTAAAAATCAAAATTGCATTGGTTTTTCTTAGTAATTTGTGTAAATAGTGCACATTTTTTTTTAGTAGGATAGAATGTTTGTGCATTATTTAAAACCAAATTGAAGTAAATACATAGGTAGTAGTAGGTATCTAATTTTAAAACAAAAGTTACAACATAAAATACAGAACGATCAACCACAAAGCTTCTTTGAAAACTGTAAGTATCACGTTGTTTTTTATAAAAAATACTATTACAGAAGTTTAAACCTCTTACTGGCTTTGTCTCCTCATATTTCAGCCACGAGCTGTGACAATGATTCTTTTTGTCACTTTTTCACACCAAAACCTCCTTTGAGGCAGTCCAGAGGCACCTTTGTTTTGCCTCCATTGTTCGAAGCTTGCGTATTTTTAACCTTTTTGTATGTACTTTCATTCATATGTGGTGGTTAGTTTGAGGTGTAAATTAATCTTTATTCTTTCTTCCGTTTCTGAAGTATACAGATGGCGTTTTTAATGCAACTAGTTTCGCCTAATGGTCGAAACTAGACCATAGATAATCATATTTTAAAAAATTGAGAAAAGCAAACATGGGTATGAATAAGTTTTTTTATTAACAGCACTTAAATTTTTCTACATCGACCCAACCGGGCATCAAACCCGGCACCACAGAGATGGCTGTACCATAAAAACCGATGTGCAAGCCACTTGACCACTTGTGAACCGGAAAATAAAATGTGCTAAAACTATTACGCTGTTTAGGAAGATGTACCAACTAACGACCTAAAAAGTAGAAAACAAGCTTCCAGGTATTTATCAGGAATTCCAATTTAAACCGGGTAGTTTCGAGACAATGTGTCTAGTACCGGAGGTGGGCACGACGCATTAAGCAAAGTGCACTCACGAGGTAGGTCTTAAAATATTTTACAACGAAACCTTGGCGAAGGCATAATGTAACCAAGGTAAGGAGTATCTTTGAGGGTAAATAATGCAATTATTGTGCTCGAGCAAGCGGCTAAACGAAGACCTACTTTCGTAGACAGCATAAAAGTTGCAAATCAAAACAGCATGCTTATATTCTCAAAAAAGAGAAAAGAATTCAAGTAGAATAATGGTGATAGATAAATCATACGATAGCCAACCTCTTTGTTGTTAGGCTGCGTTCAGACGATAACGCACGACCCAACCTCAACTCAAACTCAACTCAACCAGAGCCCACTCATTGAAATACAGCACTTACAATTTTGAGTTTTATGACACATTAATTAGCTCCGTTTTATTTTGTCGATGCAACTGCAAACGCCCCGCGCTCAACCCGAATTCAACCCGAACAAAACTCAACTCAAACTCAACCCGAACTCACCCCAAACTCACCTGAACATTACACAGGAGCTTATTAATGTGGCATAAGACTCAAAATTGAAAGCTATGTCTTTCAAGGTGGGCTGCGGTTGAGGTGAGCTTGAGTTGAGTTCGGGTTGAGATCGGGTCGTGTGTTATCGTTTGAACGCAGCCTTAGGTATATCTTTTTAATCGGGTTAAATAAGAGGAGGTTTATATTAATACAATGCGATTATATTGACAATAGACAGTGATCCGCTGCATCTTTACTCGAAAATGAATGGAAAAGAGAAAAAGTTATAGATTAAAATACTTACGTCGATTTGTCTGCAAGAGCTTTAAAGTTAGTTACTTCAGTTGTACATTGTCAAATCTTTTTCGTCCAAGATTTAACCGCATTGTAAGTACATGTTATTATAAATCGTCTCTTATATATGTATATTTTTTTAAGAAAATCGATAGTGGTTTTTTTGGTGAAGCTCGAAACAAAGTCCAAAGATTCTGTTTCAACTTCTATAATTTGTTATAATTGATTCTAACAAATGATTATAAATAGTACTATTGTCTTATAAATTGGAACAAAGGAATCTTTTGCACATGAGCAAAAAACTATAAGTAGAGTGGTAATAAAATGAGCACTAAGTACTAAAGTTATCGAAAAAGGATATTGAATTGTGTCCAATAAATTATATTGAGATTCGATAAATATGCCTTTTATAACATGTTTGAATCTTATCACTATGTTACGTTATAATAATAGTATTCTTAAAGTTAAGTTATTATAAGTAGGTTATTAAGTAGGTACAACGACTTAATACTAAAAAACAAACAAATAAAAACGTATTAAAATAGTAGTAAGTAACGAACTGACAATATAACGGTGTTAATTATTTTTTTTATAACTACGTACTCGGTTTTTACGCATTAATTACTTAAATAGTTTAGCTTACTGTTAGTTTATTGGGATTTTTTATTGTTGTCACGTCTAAATCCACAAGAAAATAAACTTACTGCTTAAGGTCTGCACACACAGTCATAAAACAGGCGACAAAATGTTTTAAAGGTATCGGTTTATTTCATACTAGACTTGAAATTCAGCGACGGTATGGAGAGAATGACGGCATTATTCAAAGATTCTGACTGCGTCAATGTGAAGGGTAATAAAAAACAAGCTGTGTATTCTGCGTGTTGATGTTGCGATCACAAAATAAAGACACTACAGAAGTTAAGCTTAGTATAATGCACGCTCAAGCAACGCATCAGCTCGGTCGGTGAGACTCACGCTACCTACGCTCACAACAAGTCGAGAATCGAGTGCGAGAAAAAAACTGTCTAGAACACAGAGCCTTTCGCCCTTACTAATAAAGATTGATTAGCAGATGTATAGTGCTATGCTACACAGTGTTTTGTCCCTTTCTTTTTAATGTCAAACTTAAATAATTTGACTGAGAGGTACCATTGTGTAACTAAGTATACATCTGCTATACAGTCTTTATTAGTAGAGTGCTTGGACTGGATAATAAGATCGAGACATGTAAAACTTGTGGTAGATAATATAAAGAGTAATGGACAACTTCGAAAAAAATTGTCCATTTGTCAAAAAGTAAGAAAAACACGAATAAGATTAGTGATAGAGTCAGGTCTGCCTGTTTGTTACGTTTTTACTTAAACCGCTGAACAAATTTTTATGAATTTTAGTAAAGGGATAGATTGGAGACAGCAATATTGGTTCTCAAACTTCCCACTTGAAAAAAAACCCTGCAGATGAAGTCGCGAGGAAAAGCTATCATATCAGAAATCAGAAATCATTTATTTGCTTTTAAACAAGGTACACTGGAGATCTTATGTTACTAATTAAGTTCAGCTCGTTTAGCCATCAGCAATAGCATGCAAATATTTATATTAAAAAGTAATGTAAGTAATAGTAATTATTGGTATTATTGACTACAATCACAGAAATTAATAATAAAATAATTCAATTCAATTCTAAGATACAATAAGATATATAATGTCAATATTACACACAAACATGTCGAATTAAACAATTAATAATAACAAAATTATGAATGTCAGATAAAAAAATTATATATATAAGGATACACAATTAATTACAATGATTAATTTAGTAACATAATAAAATAAAAAAATAAGGTTCATTGTAATAGGTAGTTCAGTGTAATATTAAGATAATATAGGTATAGTATACATATATTATCTTGTAGAAGACATATTATGAAGTGCTACAGACAGAATAATACTTTTCATAAGATCCCGTTGTTTTACTTTCACCACACTAGTATGTGAGCATAAGCTCTCAAGATGGAGCCCATGAATAAGCGAATCACAGCGGTATAGAGCCGTGACAAGATTTTCTGCTTACCATAAAACAATGTTACTTCAAAATGCTGTATGTAAGTACGCGGTACGTTTGTAAGGTAAACTTTCGGGTGGCGAACAAAACAACTTTTTAAAAGAACAATATTATGTTTGCAAATTAGAAGCTTAGAAGATTTTTCATTGCTGATTACAGTTTTTGCGCGAATAATTTGTAGCGAATTTGATTATGGCTTGCAAAGTGCAGTTTATCTTTATTAAGTGTCACGATACACGGAAAAACAGTACCACCGCCCTCCATGACTCTATTATGTAGGTAAAGTATAATATAGAAAAGATAGTAAGAAAAACAATGATATTAAAAAAAGTTTAGATGCGTCATACGCCAACATCAAGCAATTTAAAACAGCGACAAGTACTGCAGATACACACATTGACATATTACATTAAGAAAGGGACAAAATGAACGCCACCATACGGAATACTTTTCGTTAGAGTTAAACAGATAAACAGACATCATAAGTTTCGTCTGATTTGCTGCATGCTCATTGGCGTCGGGCAGTACCTTACTTTCGTCTTGCCATTGTGGAGTGCGGGTAACGTATCTAAACTTTTTTTAATATCATTGACGAAAAAGCAAAAAAAGAGAGAAACTTTATGAAAATCGGAAACAACATTACAATCAACCTAAAAAGTATATCTGGATAATAATAATTATTGCATTTATATTGCTGGGTTGTACCTACTTAATGAATCAATGTTTCAGTTGATGTGACAAAATATTTAAAAGTTCAACTACTGCTGTTTCTGAGGCCGATTTTTTTCACAATTACTTGACAAGAGACGATTTGGAAGTAAAAGTTTTCTACAGGTAAGTACTTCTGTCCAGTATCAAGTCCAATTCTGTTCACCCCATCCTGAAAAGTATTTAAAAAAAATATTCTGCTGGCGAGAGTTGAATAGTTGCTCGTAAGTCTCGTAACTATTCTCGCTGTTGCACAAATAAACTGAATTTCGAACGAAAATGACTAAATTTCGAACTCTATTAATTAGGAACACTGTTCGTTGTTATATTCGCGAGGTTATTGACCGGTAAATAAACAAAAGAATGCTTATCTCTTTTTTTATGTCTTGTCAAAAAGCAATTGATCTTCGAAGAAGTTTTTATGCTTACGTTTTGGAGGTCATGTTACGGCAGATAGGTAGAGGGGGGTATTTTTTTGTGATGTATAACAATAGGAGAGGGGTAGCGGGTTGATTTTCACCAATTACGTGGGTGTGAGGGGATGAGCGGAGTGTCTCGGAGTATTACCATGCATATTGCATGAGAGGCAATAACATGTCAAAGTTTGGTGCCTCCGAAAAATACGGGACGCGTATGATTTTTGTTTCAGAGAGTTTTTCTGGATATTATTAAGCGATTACTTACATTATGAAATATATAACAAAGTTTATTTAACCTAAAACTCGTATGATCAATAATATTTTGCCTTAACTTTTCCAAAATGTTTTAATTTTTGTATTAAATAAATGTCATATAAATACCGTACATTACTTATTTCTGGGTATTGTCAAAAGATATCAGTAAAGTTTTACGATTTATACCTTTCTCTTTTTAGACTTCCGTGGCTAAGATCTTCGATCATCTAAGGTATCGACAAAGAAAACAAAAGACGTATGATTTAAGAAGAACAAATCCAATTTGACTCCAAGTACAGTCCCGATCCCGAGACAAGTTTAGACATCAACATAATTGCCCGGCGCTAGTTCGCAGCCGTCTTACGTTACGGCACATCTGGTGTTAATGCTTACTCGTTCAAAAGTTTTATCTCTTTGTGTTTGGCCGATATCGAGATCTCAATTTGTTTATTATTTCCACCTTGAAAAATGATAAACAGTGAAAGTGAAAGTGAAATATAAGCTCACATAATAAGCATTTTTAAATCGTCAATTCTTTTATACCTACCACCCATTATGACGTCTTTTAGCTGACAAGAAAAATGGGCGTAAAAAACTTGTCAGCTTTATCAGATGGAACGATATTTACAAATATGTATGTCGTTTCCAGACTTTATATGTATTAACAAAGCTTATTTCTTAATAAATTTCAAATTTCTTAGTTATTACACAGGGTTCAAGCTAAATATGCGTTAAGATAGGTAGTCAAAAGCAGACCAATTCCCACTGGCAGCACCCGTTCACGAGCATGACGCAGAACCAGCCATCGCTTCGCTCAACCATATTTCAGTTTCAGTTTTTCAACCCATATAGAAGCAATCTCTTTATACAAGCTTCCGATTTTACCGACACTTATCTCGCACGAAATACTCAACCTGAAAGTAACTTGAAACAAAAGACAAGCAGCCTTCATTTTCGATCCTAAGTCCACACCATTATTTTTATGCTTCATAGGGTAAGAAATTAGGTTTAACGTTTATTTATATATATTTATTATTAATTTTATTTAGTTCAGGTTCAGGTTTGTTAAGGAATTAAAAAGCAAAAAAAATCGTGTATTATTATAATTTTCTCGTATCAATGTGATATTTTGTTTGAATTGTATGTGGACTCTAGAATTATACATTTATATTGATGACGTAAAATTGATTTAATATGGGCAAGTACATAAACTAATGGACTCAATGTATCGGTTCGATGAAAAAATTTACGGCAATAAATATTATGCAACAAACTAAAGAAGTAGTACCTATCCAACTTTGTAAATTACAACCGTTTCAAACGAGGCAACGTTTCAAACAGAATGTATTTAAATGTTTGCGATAAATTATGAAAAGGCAAATTGTACAAAGCAACAATTTAAGGCCGGTACTACTGAATGTCCGGTGGTAAGTACAGACGCGAGCAAAGGTGCACGAACGAAGTTGCCAATTAATATGCAGCGGTCGCGACCGACCTCGTCTAATGAAATTACCACAACAAAGCGCCGGCGCTGCACGATTGTTGTGCAAATATAAACATCGAATTTAGCGATAACTGCTTCTGGAACGCGGAATATGAAGCGTCGTAATACGCTTTTGTTCAAATTTGAATTCGGAATCCGATATCACCAATTCCAGGAATCAGATGCTATTTCAATTAATGGAGTTGCCGTATTTAGTAAGCAAGAATTGTTTGATTTAATGACGTCATCGTACTAATTATAAAATATAATAACGACACTCATTCAAAAGATTCCATGCATAACAAAGAAAGAGCAGAATCAAACAATGCTTTTCATATCAATGTAAATGCTGCATAAAATTTACCTGTTCAAAATGCTGAAAAGAGGAGGAAATTCTCGCATGCCAACTAGTAAAAGCTTTTCAAGTCTAAACCGTCAAACATAACAATACAGTAGGCTTACGCAACAGCACCATCGCGATCGTTTCGTGATCGTCAATTTGACATTACAACGTTAACGACGACCACGGCTTTACAATACATGAGTGTCGTTATTTCACATGCTAGTGCCCGTGTGCGTGGTTCTAGAAAATATCATAGTTTCGTTTATGGTTCATGTAGGGTAACCACGTAAGTGGCACTCAGAGTACCTATATTTATTAGTCTTTGAAAATAGGTCCTCGGCTATTTTTCTTTTCGAATAATTTGCATAAAGATCAAAAATGTTCTCCTCTTTGCGTTCAAATATTTATTTCTCACTAAGTATATCGCAATACCTATAAAGTGTTTTTGAGCTAACAAATTACGAAATACTCTATATAATCTGAAAAAATAAGTGTTATAGGTATATAAGTCGTTTTACACATTTTAATTAAAACGTGTAGGAAAACGCCGATAGAAAGCTTGACTCGCTGACTATATCTTACACTGTTTTACGATCACGATCACGACGGTCGTCAAATTGTGCTGTTGCGTAAGCCTGCTGGCCTCGCCATACGAATATTGAAAGAATAAACGATCGTAGACAATCGGGTTCATCACGAGAAAGTTATAGTCAATTTACAAAATATGCCTTCGAGCCCCAGGAAATGCGACGCTCCAACTGAATACCCAATTGGATTCCGAGTGGGTCTTCAAAAATCGAAATAAAGGACGAGGCAAACTCTCAATAATCCCACGGAATTGTGCTAGTGCTTACGTGTGACCGAAGTCTTTTTACGTATTATTATTGATAACCAGATAAGTCATAAGTCTGAGTTATCCCATCGTAATCAAAGACGAAAAGTTAACACCGATCCAAAATTATGAGTTGTACTGATGAAATATACGTCAAACGCTTCACTAGCTTGAATGATATAGTTAAAAAATACAGAGAGATGAAAAAAAAACAAATTAAGTTCTGTACCGATTTCTGTACATAGATTGATACGTCTCATTTTAATGTTTGTGAGCTTTTGGGTTGTCCATCAGCCATTTTTGATGTCCCCACTGCTGGGGCACAGGCCTTCCTTATGGGTGGTAAGGAGGATGGGCCATAACCCACCACGCGGGCGCAATGCGGATTGGTGGGTGTTAACAACTGCAAATGCAGCCAGGACCAACGGCTTAACGTGCCTTCCGAAGCACGGAGGAGCTCGAGATAATACATTTTTGGTCACACATCCCATGACCGACCCTTGCGAACGTTGCTTAACTTCCGCAATCAATGGGCCAGGCGCTAAACCATTGCGCCACCGAGCTCCAAAAAGCTTTTGGGTTATTTTTAAATAAATATCGAAACAATACTATCTGAATTATTACATTGAAAATATTTTTATTAGGTTACAGAAAGAAATATTTATACCGCCTCCTTAGATAAAAAGAGGTCAGTGTTGGCATCACATAGCACGTAACTGTATTATTTCTTGTTGTTGTTTTTTTCCTTTTTTTATTTATGTTTAAATTATTTGTGCCTATTGTGTGTGTGCTATGTGTTGCTAATAAATAATATTCTATTCTTATACGCATTTTACTGCGTAGTGTGCACTGTTCTTTAATAGGGGGCTGTCTTCAATCAACGATAAAAATAAAGTGTCTGAGTGAGAACCAATTCGATTCGAATCACGCGCGATTTTAATTTGAGTAAGTAAATTAAAATGCGGTCGGGCAGTAGCCGTTTGAATACAAATGGTTTATTGGAGGAAACGGTTTCAATTTTGCACCCGAACCTCCCCCTTAACTCATTAGAGAGCCGCTCTAAAGTTATTTATGTGAGCCTTTTTATTTATCACAAAAGGGGTGACGTTTAATTCGATTATACACTTTTGTTCGCGATCATACTCGGGTGACGCGGTATTAAAATCTTTGGAGGCATAAATCATGTTTTTTTTATTAAAAGGCGTCTATTTATTTTTTGAAGATTTCAAGTAATTTCATTTATTCATGTTGATATATTTTTATCAGGCCTAATACAATATTTAGTTCTACTGGACAAAAAATAGTGAAAGACATTTTTAATATTGAAGTTTATTTTTTTGACAAACAAAGGTAATTAGATTCTTAAAAAAATAACAATGCCAATTTCACAGGACAATTATACCATAGACAACAATTCGGATTGCTACCAATTTGTCATAGTTAACAAATTCACAGTAAATTAGTGAAGAGTACTTAAATCTAGTGACAATTAAATATGATTAAAAAGAATGACTCGGCAAAGTGAAAAAATACTAAAAACCATTAGTGAATTCAATTAAGTTCCATTAAGTAAATTAGACGAACTAACTCGGACATAGAATGAAAGATTTAATAGTACCTACCTACTTTTAGTACCTATTTGTATCATTTTCAAATATTAATGATAAAATTAATTGATTATTCAAACTGATGTAAATGATGATCTATCGATTTTGCCGATAATTAATGATTTAAAAAAGTTAATATTTTATGAACACTCCGTTATTTAAAAGTTTATTTTAGTACGAGGTTCCTATACAGGTTTCTTGTATAACACCAACAACCTCGCAGGAGTAGATTACTAACATCATAAACAACGACGCGGTCTACTACTTCCAAAAAAAAAAAAAAAACATACAAAGCTTGATCAGCTGCTCAGACTTTTGTATAGAAAGTAGTTTTTTGTCTTCTTTCTGAAAAGTCGTCGAACAAACGCTGTCGTTCATATTAATGTTAGTATCTAAACTCCTGCGAGGTTGTTGTTTTACAAATAACCGTATATTCATTTGTTATACTTACACATCAAAAAAGTTACTTAAATTGAGATAGGTTTCATTTGCGCCGTAGCTGGAGCAATTTTGCGCATTCGCCTTTAAATAAAATAAAAAAAATAAGTTATTTGTCAATGGTCTGGAGCTATGCAGTAAATAAAAAACGAACTACCAGAGATAACCTTACGCTTTACAAACTGAGTTACTAACAAGCTAAAATTGATCAAGTTCTGCAAGAAATTGGCATTAGAATCCAACTCATATAAAACAAACTTAATGACAAAAGTATTCCGAAAAAAGTTTATAAATTTAACCTATAAAATGAGTTCTATCCGCTAAGAGAAACTAAGTTCCATATTCCTTAGCTTTATAAATGAACAAGCTTGTTACTTCGGAATAACAACCGTTGTTATCTGTTCCTGGGGAAGGTTGCCTATTGATTTTATTGCTTCTGCTTTCACCATTTCAGCTGGCCGTTTATTATTTATTCTTTTGCCTGATACATTTTGATTTATTTCCGTTAATCTGTTGCAATGTTTTTGCTTTGTTTGCTGGAAGATTCAAAGAAATAATAAAACGATATTTATTTCTATGAGCTAAAATGAGCTGAAGTTCCTATGCCGTTCCTAATGAAATCATGTAACTTATAAGCATATATAAATATTTGGTTTTGAAAACTGGAACATTTCAGTAGCGTTATAATTTGAGCTGAAAAGTAAAGGAGTAACGCGGGTGAAAAAAATACTCAGTAATCATTTTTTGTTTAATTTTTAAACAGACGTTTCATGTATTGTATACTGCTTGCAAAGAAGACGAAAATGCATTTTTCAAGGCTTGGTACATATCGAAGGTCGCCGTAGGCCGCTAGATGCGGGCAGCGTAGGACCAAACGTCGCGTCGCGGAGATCCTTGAGGGAGGGCTATACCACAGGAATAACAGAAGATTTTTGTTTTCCCTGTGCCTACAAATAGTCGTTGATATGATGATTATGACTAACACATAAAAATACATACAACCCGCTAAAGTTAACTAGACACCTAAAGCGAAAGCGACCCCTCTCCTTTTCTCTTTGCCTCACGCCGCCAACGCCGTCGAAAATTTTCGATTAATGATAAATGATCGCTAATAAGTGTACTAATGCTACTGGCATGACGATATTGACGATGGTGGCGTGAGCCAAGAAGAAAAGGAGAGGGGTCGCTTCAGATACCGAGTAAACTTGACCGGGTTGTAGATAATATACTTGATTACAAAGAAAACAAAACGAAGCTACACGCTACAGCGTTGTATTAAAACGCAACTGAACTTTTCGACTTGTCTATGGAATCGGAAATCGATGCCTATAATACCGTCGCGTGTAATTACGAAACGATTCGTATACTTGGAATGTTTATTTAAGAGATAGTGAAACCGGTAATTTGAGGTTATTTTGTGGCGATCCACTGTTGTTACGGTTGTCACAACCAAGGTTGCGATCGGTCTTCGGTTCAAATCAAATTGTTTGTTAATCGACTTCGGTTATTTTAGTAAGTTTTGAGAACCTATAAAGTTTGATGCGTCGGTTTATTTCATTAGTAACGAAACCGCGAAACGTTTTTATATAAAGCTGAAAATATTCTGTTATTTAAATGAACCTGGTATTTTTGGACTCGATTTAAAATTATTTAACTCATGTCAACGATGTTTATAATAGTGGTAAATAGCGCTATGGTGAAATTAACAGTAAAATAGTTATTGAATTTAATATGACAATTCTCTTTTAAATTATGTATCCACTTTACGAATTGCCGAAAAGCTAACTTTGAAAATCAACACGAAACCTTGACGCGTCGACAAAACAAAGAAATATATTTTATATTTGCGTACAAACATGAGAAGACCCTAAAAGGGGGCAGCCTTAGAATATAAATAAAGTCAGCTATGTACAGAAAGGCAACCTTCACATACGCCCTATAATGAAGTACGTACGAATTCGCGCTTCGCTGGCTTCCTTTAAAGCGCGCTCCTTCTATTTCTTACGTTCGGTTTCAAAAGATGTCGAATTTGCAACGGGTAAATAAATATCCGATTTCTATTCAGCCGGAGCCATTTGAAACTTTTTATTTTTAATCGCGAACAAAGGAGGTGGGCAATATTGTCTATGCTAGATGAAATCAATGGAGTTGTTCTGTAACGAGGATTGCCCGTTTCAATTTTGTCCGTAATTATTTCATTGTTGTCACGTGTTGTCTTCACGCCAGATGACACTAATTAACCTAATTTTGGTGGACTGCGATTTAACTATAAAATTATTGTTTGTTGTGTGAAATTTCGCGTGAATACGTCGCTTTTAGAGTTAAATTAAAAATAACGCTAATAATATAAACTTTGTGTGTTTGAGAAAATACCATTATTTGTTCTGTAAGGGTGACCCCAGACCTACCGGTTTCTTTTCTTTACTTTGCTGTTTAGACCGCCGGCTAACCAGGGTCATTTCAATCTATCGCAAATTGGGACCAGACCAAATCGACAAGATAGCCATTAGCTTGGTGTTATCAAATATCATCGTCTGGGTTGCAAAGTAGGAAGCTTATGGGAGATATGCCACCCTGAACATGGTCTCCGATTGCTAAAAATAAATCGATCGCATATTTATATAAATTGTGAACAGGGTCGTGGGTGGCATCATTACCTACCTGAACTATTTTTTGTGTTTTCATAACGATCGTTTAAGGAACAAAGCTCGCAAGAACATACATATATGTGAAATGTACTTAGATTGAAAATATGCGATAGATTGAAAATGAGCCTCTTGGCCGGCGGTCCATTGGCGAACAGCAAAGCAAAGAAAAGAAACCGGTAGGTCTGGGGGGGCCCTTATGCTAAGACGCCCTTATAGCGGGTTCACACGACGCAATTTTAGTTAATCAACTGCTATTTAAATCGCTTATGATTTGAACCGTCTGAACGTTCGAATGACAAGCGACCGCGTACATTTTTAACCGACTTCCAAAAAAGGAGGAGGTTCTATGTTCGTCTTTTTTTTTTGTGTATGTCCACCGATTACTCGAAGACGGCTGGTCCGATTTAAATGGTTATAACGTTATTACATTAGGTACACTCCCAAGTTGGTCCCATTTTTTAAAATTTGGAAATCGGTTCAGTACTTTTCAAGTAATTTTGAAAAAAGCACGAAAATAGTATGATTTTGTGTGAATTACCTCGATGATTGGTCGTATTACTTCTTTGTTTATGAACTGAATAAGATAATTATTTTTTTGTTGGAAGAGGGATATCCCTCTTCCAACGTAACTTAAGTGTAGTTTTTAAACCGACTTAAAAAAGGAGGTTCTCAGTTTGAGCCGTATTTAAGTATGTTTCTCCGCGATTATCTTACGTTTGGCTGAGCCGTATTTTCTACATATATAATATACCTTACCTACAAGGTACCTACACTAAAAATAAAAAAATAAAAAATTGTTTAAAAAAAACGAAAAACCGACTTCAAAAAACCTACCTTAAAAAAGCAAGAAATAATATACGTAATAATAAAAATACGTCTATTGAAGTCGGGTGGGGCTTTTAGAATAATAAAAAAAGGAATTTGTACTCCAGCCCCACCCGACTTCAATAGACGTATATTTATTATTACTTACGTATATTATTTCTTGCTTTTTTTAAGGTAGGTTTTTTGAAGTCGGTTTTTTTTTTAAACAATTTTTTGTATAGTAACTGCTACAGTATTAAATAAGGCCTAATTTGACCCGAGATTGCCTGTATGAAATGTCTATGTGCATGCATGGAAAATTGATACGAACGGGTCTTTTTTGTGCTAGGCCGGCCTAGGCCGGTTCCGGATAACACATTCTGAATAAGTTCTGAATCAATTTAAAAATGAAACATAATATAAATGACGCATGAAATTCTGAGCCATTTTTTAATTAACTTGAAACAGGCCGGTTGTAATATTCGAATATTTAGCTACTTTTTAAGAAAGACAAGGAAAATATGGCGTTGAACCTTCGTTGAACTGATGACCTAATATTTTTGAATAAAGAATTTTCAAATTGCGCACCGTCACGCATTCGAAAAAACACGAGGTGAATTTAGCGAAAATGCGATCTCTGAATATTCTCGTCCTAATAACGATAATAAGTATTTTCCCCGCGTCAGCCACTCGGCGTCTCGGCGACGTCGAAGATTGATGACGACCGCGCGTTCGCTTCACTTGTTTCTCTTTTATATTGAACTAGGATTTTCTTACGTGGTTTAAAGAATCTAAATATAAAGAAATAATTGAAAGCTTTATGGCGACGAAAGAATCTTAAGACTATTGTTTGGAGACATAGGCGTTCGAGCAATCCTTTTATAGAAGCCTGTCATAACAAATTTGAGGTTAGCAGCGTTTGTATGTAGCATCGTAGTAGCATCTATTTGATGTTACTACATTGGAAAGTTTGACATGGCTGATATTGTAGCTGGAAATACAGTAAATGAGAAATTGTGATTATATAAGCCCCGACACTGTTATGAATTCGCAGCGGTTAGTTTTCATTTCAACTTTATTTTTATTATTAAAAACTCTGCTTATCTTTAAAGAGATCTTTTTTTTAAATGAACCTTGTTTACTAACTGATTTCCTGCATAGCGTTCCGAAAGTGATGAAAACATTCATTCTCCGCGTCGGTCGTGACAAAAAAATTATACGAAATTTTCGCCTCCTCCCGTCTAAAAACAGAATATTTTCCAATTTGGCATCTGTTGATAGTCAATTCCTTCCCATCTTTCTCTCGTCTATCTTCGCAAAAAGGATTAATTTCGATGTGACGTCACACCGATACTTTTCACAGTTCATCGTATAGCTTATTTTTTTGTCATTCAATTTTTTAAATTCTCTCCGCCCCAACTGCCTCCATGGAAATGGATTTCGTTTCGCAAGCCGATTGCAGGTAACCAGGAATATTGAATATACTCCATGGAGATAGGGTCTTGGCCAGCCAGATATTTGATTTTTATGTTGCACAGAGCTAAAAATCTGATATTGTCTTGACCCTGAAAATTATTTTTTGTTTCATACAAACATACTTAATTAATTTTAGTAGATAGTGAACTAACATTAAAAAAAACCATATATTGTGTTTTGTTTTCTGGATTTATAGTCGAGAACAATAGTCTATTTGCGTTTAGAGTTGTCATTTTGCAGTTTTTCATACATATAAAAAAAACAGTTATTCGTGAATTTCAGGGTTTACAATAATAGACCAATACCGCTAGAGTTTTAGGTTTCAAAAATATTAAAGTTTGTTTTTTTTCGTATATAGTTTCTGCACCATTAACTAAGACTAATGAATTTGTGTCATTTTGGGTGGATGCATAAGTGACAATTTAGGTTTTTGTCTTTTTTAACACTAGCAATCGAAAAGAAAATTAAAGTTGAAAATTTTACTTTCATGATGATTACGAAGTCATAACCGATGTACATGAGCTTTTTGTGTCATCTTTGTCCACGGGAACACTGTTATTTAACTGACACAATTTGTGTCGTTTTTATCAATGGAATCTTATATCAGATACAGTTGAAGTTAAAGTTACCGTTACCTACTATAAGTCAGTTTGCACTGGACGAAAATGACACAAATTAGGTTTGTACACTACTCAGGCTATCTTAAATACAATACCATTGAGTTTTTTAACTTTAAATCAATTTTGTCAGTTTTGTGTTCAATTATTTATATCGATGACAAATAATCGAATTGCTAAAGATGCATCAGCTAGATGTGACACAAAACGCAAAAATAAACGTTTTATATGCAAGTCTATCGACAGACAAGATTTCATAAACTTTAGAATTTTTGAAGGTTATACCCTCAAAATAACGTATTGGTATCGGTCTATAATTTCGGTTTTATGGAACATCTTGTATCAAAGAATTTAAAACAATTTTATGTAAGTACTTATCCAACAGTTTTCCGACGGAGTACGAATACCAATGGAGTTGTGAAACATTTAGGTAACAATTACATTATCATCTTTGTTCAAAGAGAAAACTACACAAGTTAAAATAAGATTTAATGTCGATGCAAATATCTGCACGAACATACGAAAGTTTGCTCAATATATTTACTGTAGTTGCGATAGGCGAGCGCCAGTAACATTTGAGAAATAGAATGGGATATTGACTGCGATAAGAGTACATATATTTAGGCCCGTATTTATAAACGCTCTTAACGTTGAGAGTTATCTTGAAATCATACTTGATGCTCTTCTTATAGGGACAGCATCCTCAGGTATGATCTCAAGATAGCTCTCAACATTGAGAGCGGTTTATAAATACGGACTGTAGTACCTCACACATTAGATACAAAAGTAGAATGTCAAAAATACTTCTCGCTCCATGATTTTTTTATTCTATGCTTTTTGAATTTGGAACTGTCATCAATCAGTTCGCGCGCGATCCAAAGTTGTTAAACCAAACTTTTTGGTTTGAACAACATAACCTAACAGCCATTTAAAAAAGAATTGCGCACGGAAACAAAAGCCGAGCAAGAAGTCCGGATAAAGCCAATGACACATAAAATTAAAAAGTCAAAGCGGACTTAAAAATCTTTATGGACCCTAAAAATGTTGCGTCTTTATTAACACTCGGAAACAATTAGTGGAACCGAGAAGCGTAATTTTGGTCTTCCCAAGTGAAAAACGAGATTCGGGGAGGCCGTTTTGGGCTCGTAACTGCCGTGTTCGCGATAAAGCAATTTAAATTAGAACATAAACCACGTCAAGGGATTGTCAACGGAGAATAGAGCGGGCGCAGTCGGGACAATTCGCTTAAAACATTACAACTGGCGTTTTGGAATGAAAGGGATCCCTGGATCGCCGGGAATTCAGAGTAGCCCTGATCCTTTAACTAATGCTTCGTTGATATTAATAATTACTTTTCAGAATGACCGCGCCATCACATGAGTTTTGGAAATAAGAGAAGAGGATATGGTAGGATTGTAGCGTAATTTGCCACCGTTGGTACCGCCTTAAGAAGCTAGCAATTTTAAGTTACCTATAGCAACGCAAAAAAATATTTTTCTAAGTTTAATAATAAGTTAAAGTACATACACAATTGCCCACTAATAGTAAATATAAAAAAAATACTCAGTACAGTGCGAAATATTAAGATTGAAACAGTTGCAAGAAAATTAACACTGCAGATACTTAGTTCGAAAGTTAAGAAGTAGTTAAATTCAACGACAGTTTGCGAATCGTCAATGTAACTAAAAGTCAGCGTTCCCTAATTAATTAAAACCGGTTCGGGACAACTTTGGGAAGAAGTTACTTCTAATTTACAGGTAATGTCGACAGGCGATTGGCCCTGAATCAAACGACTAGTGTAAGACGAAATGAAAAAAAAACAAGTGACTACGATGGTAGAATAAAATATTAGCAAAGAAATCTTTTTCTTCGTGCACCCACTTTACCCTAAAACATGAACTAAAGCTATTTAGCATAAAGCTAACGTTGTCACTTTTATTTGGTGGAACAGAACTAGTTTTTTATCCAGGTCCAACTTTAGTCTGGGTTTCGGAATAAGGGTGAGTATGCGGTTTGATAGCTTCCAGTTAAGTTTCAATTTATTTACCGGGCAGACAATTTCAAACGTGTTCGGTTTTTAAATAAAGATATCGCTACATAAAAGCAAAGTAATACTTTACGCAAAGTTATTGTTTTTAATATAGTTATTGTTTTTCCTATATGTGAAAACTTGTAATTGGCTTTACTGTAATTACAATAATATATTAAAATCTGTAGTAGCTGTAAGTTTTCCTCAAAAAATAAAAATAAAAATAAAAAATAAAGTATTTTTTGATAAAACTTTTAATACGCCGTCTGTTAATAAGCGAAGCAGTTTCCTTATTACGTTATATAATTACGATATAACATTTACAACTTTTGAAACTAGGGTTTTGAGACGTCGATTTTGGGTCATTATAGAAATAACCACTAGGTACGATCTACATTTTGTGATAATGAGGGACTAAAAGTAAGGAAAAGCCGTACGGAATAACATATTAAATAGTTACGCCTACTTATCGATTGACCTTATCTTTATTTATATAGAAATTATTATTTACTTCTTTATTAACGGCTTAAGTTACAAAGGCAGCTATATCATAGGCCCTAGGTACATACACAATTAGGTAAACTGTGCTTTAATTAATAAGGAGAGAAAATTTTAGGCCTTATGCTCTGAAAAGTAGAATAAATCTAAATAAAGAAATTACTTGTGATTTTCACAAATTAGTTAGAATAGGAGCTCGGTGGCGCAGTGCTTTAGCGCCTGGCCCAGCGATTTCGCAAGGGTCGGTCATGGGATGGGTGACCAAAAATGTATTGTCTCGAGATCCTCCGTGCTTCGGAAGGCACGTTAAGCCGCTGGTCCCGGCTGCATTTGCAGTCGTTAACGCCCACCAATACGTATTGGGCCCGCATGGTGGGTTATGGCCCGATCTCCTTATCCACCCATAAGGAAGGCCTGTGCCCCAGCAGTGGGGACATTTCAAATGGCTGATGGTCAGTTAGAATCAGTTAGATACTTAGTTGAATAATCTATCTCAATTTTATTTCTTTATTTTATATGTAAGTGCCCGTACACACAGATCCGTTTTATCGTATACTTTTTTTTTAATTTTAGGCATTCACAATGCTATTTTTATATTAAGAAAATAAATATATTAGAATAAATACTAGAAAAAAATCGACTCACCCGTAGCAGCATCCCGTCTGAGCAGCATACGGGTGAGTTGATTTTATTCTAATATATTTATTATTACATCACAGTATATCGGATCCGCATGTCTCCTTGTATCCATATAGCAACGGATACGATCATCCTGTAAATGCGGTGTTGAACATCACATCCAGTAGTGACGGATCTGTTAAAAACAGTCCTGTAAATACGGACCTGCTGTGTGAACGCACGGCGATGTTTAAAATGAATCAATCCATAAGTTATAAATGATATACTTATAAGATCAAAAAAACAAAAAACTTACTTCAAAAAGCAAGAAATAATAATCGTAATGATAAAAATACGTCTATTGAAGTCGGGTGGGGCTGGAGTACAGATTCCTTTTTTTATTCTAAAAGCCCCACCCGACTTCAATAGACGTATTTTTATCATTACGAATATTATTTCTTGCTTTTTAGAGGTAGGTTTTTTGAAGTCGGTTTTTGTTTTTTTTAACTATTTTTTATTTTTTTATTTTTAGTGTAGGTACCTTGAAGGTAAGGTATATTATAATATGTAGAAAAATCGGCTCAGCCAAACGTAAGATAATCGCGGAGAAACATACTTAAATACGGGTCAAACTGAGAACCTCCTTTTTTAAGTCGGTTAAAGAACCTACACTTAAGATATCCCTCTTCCTACAAAAAAATAATTATCTTATTCAGTGCATAAACAAAGAAAAAAAAACTAATATACAGACGAATATAGAACCTCCTCCTTTTTTGGAAGTCGGTTAAAAAGTCATTCAGTAGCGACGGATGCGTTAAAACCCCTTCGGACCACTACGTAGCTAGATTTCGTAGTCGCCTTTAATACGGGAATAAAAAATTCCCAGTTCGTAGCCAGCTACGAAATGGTAGGCTGATTCGATTTATTTATCTAACCGGTCCTGTATATACGGAGCTGCTGTGTGAACGCGCGGCAATGTTTTAAAATGAATCATGTCACCATTGCAATCCATAAGTAATATATGAAATACTTATAAGATCAAAAGCATCATAGGTATCACGTCACAAGCCAAAGTATAATAACCCAAAGCCCTCCAAAGCAAACAGTGTAAGAACACTGATAAATTACAAAAACAGTCGCGAAAACTCATATTCGAAAAAGCAACAAAAGAGAGGAGCTGTTACATACATTAAAAGTTTCCAAGGTTCCCGAGGAGAGCTTCGAAAGGCCTTTTATAGAAGGAATAAAAGGGAAACTTCGGTAAATACGCATACAAACTAACGTAAAGGCGGGCGAGGAAATAAAAATGAACAGTTTCATAGAAAAAATAATGTTTTCGAAAAGTTGCTTGGTTCTAGTCGGAAAGTTTGAGAAACTTACAGCATTTAAATATTTAAACACTGCTTTTAGCTAGAAGGTAGTCTTTTATTTTTAAATAAATATAAATAAGGTATGCTAAGAATGCAGCATCTCTATTGGTAGCAGAAAACCAGTCAAAAACATTTCAAATTCACCAAAGATCAAACCACAGATCAAGTCACGACAGAAACCAGGGCGAGTGAACAATAATTAACCTCTCGAAAGTAATAATTAAGAATTAATGTTTCCCAATGTAAGTAATAACAAAGTAATTAAACGAATAATCGAATCTACGCAGCTTGTTATAATGTCATAAAATTCGGTGTCTGTTATATCGCCGAGACGATCTCGGAATAATAATGAGACTCATTTCGGACCCGTTGGCATTCGTCAGCGAAACGAATCCTGAGGTGCTGTTTGATTTCATATTCCGAATCGTTCCCAGCAATTATTTTTCTTTTTTGTTGTAGAAACTGAGCTGAATACCACTTCAAACCTTCTTTTGATATTTTCTACTTGATGTGTCATATCATATTCACATTTTTGGGCTTTGTAATTAACTATCAACATTTTTAGAGTAAAAAAAGCTTTAAGTAGGTATTGCACTGTGTTTTCACTGAGCTGAAACGTCAAAAACAATAAATGATAACTGTAATGTGCTTAGCTTGCAAAAGTCAAAGAACTAGTACCGACTTGTATTATTAATATGGTTGAATATAAGTTTTTTTTAAGTCTACGTAAAACAATTTTCATCGTGACGGTGACGCAAGACGGCGTTTCAGGCACTCGGTGATAGCACAGATAATATAATACTATACTAGTAGTGATAGGTAGAAACCCATCATAAACATAAAAACTTGCGCACACTTAGAGTCGTGTCACATTCAAGTTTGTTATAAAACAGATGCTGCGCGCGTTCAAATACACATTAGAGTGAGTTTGACAAGGTACTTGTGCGTTTTGTATACCAACAGTGGGTGAACGTTAAAAGGCTTGCTTGATATTTTCACAGCACTCCATTAAACCGCCCACAGGACATTTTAATACTTACTAAACACGCTAACTTTAAATAAATGGATACTTAACATCAAGCCGTAAGGGTCGTAGGCAAAAATTCAGCAACAAAAACAGCTCATTTTTAACTAAAACTATTTATTCAGTTCTAAACCAAGCAGTATTTACTATGATTATGGTAAATAATATATGTAGAATAAGTTTATGAACAACCACAGTGCCTCTATAGAACTGTAGACTTCGAGATTGTGACATTTTTGAAAATTTTGAAATATGATTTTCCCATTTTGCATTTCTCAATCGATTCTCGTTAAACTTTGTGAGCAGGTTCTATAATTATATACAGGGTTATTTGTAAAACACCAACAACCTCGCAGGAGTAGATTACTCACATCATAACCACTGGGACGTCCAGAGGGCGCTGTTGGACCCTGTTTGGACGTTCGTTCGCTGATTTTGATAATAAAATGGCCCTAAAAATCGAGTGCCGCGAAATTGATTTTGATCATCAAAATGCCCACAAAAATCACCATAAAAACGATTTCTAATAAAGCAAAATGACATCAAAATGCCCACAAAAATCACCACAAAAAACGATTAACGATAAAGCAAAATGACTTACCTATGCTCAAATGCATCAATTCAAGCTAAAACTCCAAATTAAATCGTCAAAATGACGATCACACCACAGAGGTCATTCGACCCGTCACACACTTTTTCTCAAAAATATGCACACCACTGTTATTTAAAACACTATGATCTATACAATACACCCACTTATAGTAGAAATAACAACGATTCTTTTCATGTATAACAACTCACAGAAATAAGCATTAAAACAATAAAAAACAATCATTAAAACAACAACATTTGTTTTACGACTTTTCCGAAAACAGACAAGAAAAATTTCACTTTTCATACAAACCTCGATCAGCTGTTCGACCATTTGTATGGAAAGTTGATTATTTTTAGTCTGTTTTCGGAAAAGTCGTAGAACAAATGTTGTTGTTTATGATGTTAGTAATCTACTCCTGCGAGGTTGTAGGTGTTTTACAAATAACCCTGTATATAATTTATAGGAGGAGCTCGGTGGCGCAGTGGTTTAGCGCCTGGCCCAGGGATTGCGGAAGTTAAGCAATGTTCGCAAGGGTCGGTCATGGGATGGGTGACCAAAAATGTATTATCTCGAGCTCCTCCGTGCTTCGGAAGGCACGTTAAGCCGTTGGTCCCGGCTGTATTTGCAGTCGTTTACACCCACCAATCCGCATTGGGCCCGCGTGGTGGGTTATGGCCCATCCTCCTTACCACCCATAAGGAAGGCCTGTGCCCCAGCAGTGGGGACAAAAAATGGCTGATGGACATAATTTATAGAACCTGCTCACAAAATTTAACGAGAATCTATTGAGAAATGCGACTTTTTAATAATAAATAATAAATAATAAAAATAATGTAGAGGAGAACAAACGGACAGCCAGACCGACGTACGAACATGAAATCATTTTTCCCCAAACTGAAACGGAGACGCTTCGCTCGCGCTTTGCGCTCGAAATGGTTATTGCAAAAATAAAACATGTGCAGTTAATATCCGTAATGGTAACGAAAACTATAATAGATAATTAAATTGAATAGTTTTGCAGCAAATTTCATTACAATAAGTGCTACCAATTAATACTAGGTAGCTTTTATAAGCAAAAGCGTTACTAAAGTTTCACTAACTTTATACTTTTAGTGTTAGTGAGGTAGTGCTGTCCCAAGCTACAATTACCTTAATGAACTAACTACTTTATGAGTTAGTGCGATTGCAGTCAAAAACTTAAATTACTTATTCTTAGGTAACTAAGTACCTACTACGACGATTGTAGTTATTTGTGAGACTTCTGAAAAATCGATGTTATGACGATTTTATCCAGATTTTAATTATATTTTATGACGAATTAGCACATCTTTCGAAGATGGTACGACTCGAACTCAACGTATCAAGCGAAAAAGTTAATTGACATTTTCGTCAGCTAAACAAAACATTGGCGCTATCGAATTGTCATTTTTTACCCCTCAATGTTACTCATGTTTTTTTTTGTGCCTGCCAGTTTCACAGGCTATTGATATTTTCTAGTAAAAAACTGGTAAATCGGAAAGGAGCAAGCCTTTTATAGTCAGAATATCAATGTTGTTTCGTACTTATTTATGTAATAAAATACGAACCAATAAAATATATTAAGATAAGATATAGGTACTTACCTATAATTCACTATATAACACAACCTGCGACGACATCACGGCGCGCGTAATGTGTAACAGACAAAGGTTCGCAAAACTATTTGATTTAATTAAACTCCAGAAGGAGCCGTGGATTTTAGTTTGCTCCGCTCTGGTCTGACGGATGAAGCCAATTTTAGTACTTACTACGTCTAGTTTTTTTCTTAGCTTTCAAAACTTATTTTTTATCTAATTGCAAATTGTTATCTTTTTTAATAACGAAGTAGTTTTTATTTCATTTAAAAGGGGTTTTATTTAATTTTCAGAAATAGTATTTGTATTTTAAAAATCAAATTAACAATGATTAATCGTCATGTAAAAAGTTTTGAATTAATATTTCAAGTAAAATGTATTTATTGAAAACAAAATATGCACCGAAAAAAAACATTTTCTGTATATTGACTTTCGAAATCCTAATTTCTAGCTAATTTCCACTGAGTATGGTTTAACCTCAAATGGAGATTTCATTTAACTATGTATTGTCCGCGGGTGAAAAGCAACATTTTTCCTCGACGCCTCTAAAAAAATAAAACAAATTGTGAAAATACAACTTGTTCAAAGATAAAATCCGCAAATAAAACGGAACTGTGTATTAATTAAGCCAAGTCTAACCCCCGGGATCTCCTTTCACACTTCCATTTCTGGAATTAGTTTACCTTTAATTTGGATAAGCGGCCCGACAATGTCCCCATTTTCCCCTCCCTCCCTCTCCCTAATAAAAGGGAAATCCTGCTTCATCGAAATTAAATCTATAATGTGTATTCTATAAAATGGCGGCTTTTTCGGGCGGATTGATAAAGGACGTTGTTTGGATTTCTTGACTCGGAATATTGTAATGGATATTAAATTAATACTTTTTTTTAAAATGCTATAATTAATTCAGCTGGCGAATAAAACCGATCCAATATGGCTTCTGTTGTGTTTTTTCTTTCATTTATAAATTAAGTCATAACAAGTACCTATTAATGATATCTGAATTAAAAGCATTACTATAAGTTGTTAACTACAGTCTAAAAGTTCCTAAACTTTAACGATAAGTGGTGCAACAAAAAATAATAAGCTAAGATGCGATATTATTTTTCCGCATGAAATATTAATAATTAAAAGATAAAATTAAATAATATCTTTTTTTATTTGGGTTCACAATAGTGTATTAAGTAAATATTCGTATCAATTTAAAGGAGCTAAGTTGAATATAGCAACTGAACGGAATCCACTTGTAATAAATGACAAGTCTACGTATTATGTGACAGAACATGAACAGAAATGGCTTAAGCTTAAAATATCTACTTAAATATATATATATATATATTATATATATATATATAAGTACACTCTTTTGTTTTGTGTTATTGCTTGCGACCAAACGATGACAGGGACTCGGCTGAAAATCAGTGTCTGGTTCCTCGGAACTATCAACACTGAGCTCGAGTTCCTTTTCAGACTGCTACTGCTGCACACTTCGGTACGGTATTATCTTGGACAATGTGTTTAGTTTAAGTTATCAAATTTTTTGCATTTTCTCAAGTGTTCCTGTTGTTGTTGTTGTTGTTGTTGTGTGTTGTAGTGGTTTATGAATAAAACTTTATCTATCTATCTTAAGCTGTGGTTAAGTATAATACAAATCGAAACTATTACTCAAAGAAAAAAGTGATAATTCAGTACGATAGAGAAGTCTACAATAGACATGGGTGTTAGGGCAAAAATATGGCTGCAGTTATTCAACTCAATAAAATCTATCTGAAGTGGAATGGTTATCTCTTTGATATACTGGCTCAGAGGTGCAAAGTTCAGTGCAGGGCCATTTGTTATGGAGCATGTGCATGACTTAGTGAGAACTTCAAACATTTTAGTGATATAGTTACAAAAGAAAAGTTTAAAGCTATACGACTTTGGTAGAAATAGTTAATAGATGTATTGAATGAATGAATAACGATGATTCTTTTCATTTTACTCTGTGTTTTTATTTATTTATTTTATTTTTATTTTATTTATTATTAAGGGAAACAAACAGCTGATTTTACACAAGATGACATGTATAAATAACAATGCAATAGCCAATACAGTTTCCACAATTAGCATAAGCAGACATGCAACAGTATTAAACTACCTATTATTCGACCTATTTTTAGTTATACCATAGTAGAATCCTACTATTATTATACTTAACTTACTTATATTTAACTTATTATACACGGTTATACTTAACTTACTTAAAAAAGAAAATACAATAAGTGATACCTACTTATTTAGATGTAACTACATAATTATATCTAAGCGGATATGAAAACACTACAAGGTTATCTGCAACAGTCTTTAGCAGTTATTATTGAGAAAATACACAACATTATCTATATCTATTTAATGGACCTCATCAACAACTTTGTCTTAAAGGATCTAGTATTTTCAAAAAATATATCAATATCCTTAAATTTGTTAAATATTATGACTTTTACATGCGCGAACCAGAAATCTATTCTTTGCATATTTAGTTTTACAAAATGGAATTCTAAAAAGTGTTTGCGTAAAAGTGTGTTTATTAAAATACATTCATTCGACATTTAAGGTCTCACTACACTGCTAGGAACGTATCAGAAAAAAAAATCTTTGTATTGAAAAGTATGACAACTATTCCCACTAGACCGTTCCGTCACCGGCCATGCACTTGTCATACTGTTCAATTCAAAGATTTTGTTGCCTGACACGTTCCTAGCACGGCCATGGACGGTAGAGTTTGGTCAACGAAAGATGAGACTCGGTTGGAAATGGAACTAATTTTGCGCCTTATTTTAAGGTTCAGTTTCCAATAACTTAACCTCTAAACGTTAATTTAACAGGGAAAGTGGCGAATCCATTTCCGGTACATCTTTCGATGACTAGACTCTATGGTACGGTGGTGTAGTAGACAGAGACCTTTAAAAGTAAAAGACAGAAGATTGCTGTTCTACACTATTATGAGACCACGGAATTTGAATATGATAAATTTTAGACATTAAATTGTAAACCAACTGCTGTTGTAATTTTTTTTATCAGTATGACCAACCTTTAAAAAAAGATTTTTTGTATATCAATCTAATCTACCTTTTAAAATAAATCCAATCTCACAATTTTAGTGCCTTAAAAGTATAAAACCAACCCGAACAATTTATGCTATCCACGATACTTTTTTATCTGTGATAATCACGGTTTATGAATTACTGTCTGATACCACATTTTACGGGGAAATCCTGGCGGGGAAAACTCGGATGCGACCGGAATAATGAATTGTGATCTAAATGTAAATTTGACTTAGTAAGATACCTATGCATTGCATAAAATACAATTCAAAAAAAAAATACCAGTGCAATGCAAAAATTATAAGGATTACTGTTTATTTACGACTTGAGTAGTGCAGTGGTCAACATCGCAGACCGGTCTACTACGCAACCGGGTTCGATTCCCGACCGGGCAGAAATTGCAATGATGAATTTAAATTTCTGTGACGGGTCTAGGTGTTACTTTGTATAATAAGTAAGTATATAATATTTAAAAAGGATATAAGTAGTATATCAGTTGTCTCCAGCGCCCATATACTTTTAGTTTTAGTTATACTTTTAGCTTTACTTAGTTTGGGGATAGATGGTGCTGTGTGAAATTGTCCTATCATTTATTATTATTACTATTATTTAAAATATACGTACACAACATATGATAAATTGATAACCTCCTCCTTTTTTTGAAGTTGGTTAAAAAAAATCATGCCAAAAAAATAAATAAACAGCCAAACCAGTTGGACTTAGTAGAAATGCAAAAAACCCCGCTCACAAGCCAAAATCATTGTAAGACAAACGCACATTATCCAAACCCGAGCCGGGACGAGTCGGAATTTCGTTTCAATTACGGGCAGTCTTAGCTTGGCTGAATTTAAACAGATTGAGACGCACCCATTTGCTTAAACCCTCGTTTTATTTCCATTGTGCAACGTGTATCGTAGTGAATTAGGGAAATCTTATTTATTGAATACACAACGTTAAATTCCATTTCCACATTTAGAAATTGTCTGGCAGCTACAACGTAGAATTTACTTACATGAGTTAAAAATTCTATTTGCAGTGCTAAATACAGACTTTTTATTTTTTTTGTCGTATGAGGATTAGTAGTCACCTCTGGTGTTAGAGTTTATCAAGCCGCCTGTAAGGCCTTGGCTTAACGACTGTTATCGGATGACAACAGCCGGGACCGACGGATTAACGTGCCCTCCGAAGCACGGAAGTGCTCAGTTGTAATGCCACTTAACGGTCACCCATCCGACACCTGGCCGGACCGAGAGTTGCTTAACAAACGTGATCGAGTAGCTCCGCCGTAAGCGTTTTAAAAAGCAAAGATTACATACTTTCGACGAGCTCTTTTCATCTGCTGCTAATTCAAATTGAAAATGCATATTTTATAATCAAAAGTTCGAATCAAAACCAGCCTTTTAGTTTTTTTTTCATTTGTTATTAATAAAGGAGATTCAAATGAATGTGCTAGAATTGGCTATAACTGGGTATTTAAATCTACGATTATACTTAATTTACTACAGAGAAGTATGTAGGTACTATGTTATGTTATGCATTGTTTATTATAAGTATAGTTATCTTACTTACAGCCTATCATTTTATAATAGCTTTAAATTCTTAAGCTCGTTATATTAATTTACAAAGTCAACATCAGTATAAGGCCATTCAACTGAATATAATTGCAAAGGCAAACTCGAATATTGGTACAGAAATTGATATTGAATCTTATCAAATAAACGGTATTTAACTTACCTATTACATGAAATTCTTTTGGGTGATGGATTTGCCATGATAAGTATTGAATAAAAGAAAAATTCCTCCATAAAAAATGTAAAACCATCAAGTACATACTTACTCTTTTTAAATATTTGAAGAAAGGACTTGAAAAGCGAACACTAAATTATGGGAAGTAAGTATATTTGCATCATTCCTAATACAGTGCCTAAGTTCCCGATGTTAGTTTAAGTTCTTTTCACGTCAACGCGAACAATATATTTTTCTCGAGGAAAAGCTTACATAATCATAAATCTTAGCCTACAAAACATCTGCAACGAAGCTACAGAAAAATTATAGCCCCAATAAAGGCTACTAAGTAGACAGTTTACCGGTTAAAAATACACACACCCACAAAGCAGCGCAAATTAACTTAACCCAGGTTAGGTTGAATAATTAAGTAATAAATCTGCCAAAGAACAAAATCGTGGGCCAATTAGTGAAGCAGTACATCGCAGTTTACAGTTTTCTTTTGCGGACGGTACACACCATTAGGAAACCCTTTATCTTCATTAGGTTGCATCGCTTAATCTAAAAAACCTTTTACCTGCCTGCGTGGAGCAGTAAAGAGAATAATAAATAAACGTAGCGAGCCCCCTTTCACGGGCTGGACCCTTGGCAAATTGGCAACGGGCGTTAAGCAGATACATAAAACAGGCCAACTGAAGATGCCGAATAATAATTCTCGGCCTAAAGCATGGGTTCCCAACAAGTGGGGCGCCCCAGGGTGGTGAGAGAGACATCCAAAGGGGTGCCCCCCATGTCGAGCGGTTCCAGATATAGTTTACAAGTTCTGATTAAAATTCATAATACGCGGTAGTTTTAAACCGACTTCAAAAAAAGGAGGAGGTTCTCAGTTCGTCGGAAAGTTTGTTTTTATAAAATGTACTTTGGGATAGCTTACTGAAATAAAAAATGTTTGGAACCGTTGAGTAATGTAGACAAGACATTGATATTCTTGATCAACAAAGACTTGATTTGTAAATATAAAAGAAATCAGTACATATACAATACTAAATAATATACTGGAAAAAATACGACTCGCACCAGATCAGTACATATACCTACATAATTATTGTTTAATATATGATATCGATTTTTAACCAGCAAGTAAATAAAGAGAGAGATGTGTATGTAGTAAACTAGTAGTAGGTATATAGTAAACTAAACGTTTATAGCTAGACTAGACTAGCAATGCAGAAAAATATATTCTACGATGCCAACATTTCTGTCTCATTAGAAACAAATATTATACTCGTATTTTAACGTTTTATTTTGATTTATGCAATAATTACTTTGACAATAAAGTAATATAAAAAAAGTAAAAAATACTTCTACTCGGAATCCACGAATCGTAGCAGGTGTATGGATTTAAAATAATAAAAAAAAAATTCGAAGCCAAAGTATTATTGACGCTTGACAAACATCGAAATTCGAATTTCTTAAGGGTATACTCGTACCTCGGATCGCAACCTAACGAGGGACTGCGGCCTCCCGAGATCCCAGTCATTAGGCTAATAGCTAAATGGAGGCCTCGTTAAGGTAGAATGTGACGTCACATCACGTCACACAAGGTCCTAGAGAATTTAGGATTATTGGAGTTAAGTGATAGGTGGCGACTGCCGGTTAATAGATTAATACCTCGGATTGAGTGAGACCGCAAGAGCGATTTGGGTTGACAGCTATTAGACCATAAGAATACGTTGAGCCCACACAAATTATGTAAAGTTATTATTTTGCCTACTATCTACCTACTACAACGAACTATATTTTACTGAGGTTATGTAAATAAACTATAGAACGTTAGCTTCAATCTTTACATATTTATCGAGCTTCTTACTTGTACTTAGCGAGAAATTAATTTATTTTGAGGGCGCGACTTTGAGGTATATTTACATTGACCTCTATATTATTACACTGGACTGGCTGCTGTCAAACTGTTCTTGTGCCTATTTGATTTCCACCATTTTGGCGCTGCAGGACGTAGCGTGCGTACAGGGTACTAAATCTAGTGATGTGCTTATGTCAAAATAAACGATAATTTTTTGTTTCACGGCAACCATTTTCATTGTACGTCAATATTAGTTCTTTAGACGCACGCTAGTGGCGTTTCAAATAGGCACAAAAACTTTGCTGTCAAATCATACAGACAGCCAGTTTAGTTAAATAAAAAAAAAAACAGGTCAATGTATATTTATCATATTTAAAAAAAATATAGTGTTGGCTGAATGAACTATTTTTTACAGAGATATAAGGTGGAACCAAATTATGTAACAAACAGGTGATAGTGTTGCATAAACTGAACAACTTTCTCCAAAAAAAAAATGTCGAAAAACGAAAAAGAAATTCATACTCCCATCTATACAAAATGGTCAACTGATCGACTTACTATGGAAAGGCGAAAAAAAATGTTTTTTCGACCTATGTTCCATGGAGCAAGTTGTTCAGTTTAAGCAACACCTATATACCTGTTTCAGTATTGTTAAATATAATTTGGTTTCACCTTATATATTTTTGGCATTTTCATAGCCTTACATTATTCCAGCGAAACAAATTGGGAAATGCGTATCTAGCATAATTTTACTCTAAAAACAACTATTTGAAGTACGATAGGTCGCAAATAAAATATCAAACCGAATTGATTTCCAGCGGCAGATGAGTGCAAATGAGTTCGCAGACTTGAATGAAAATTTAATAGACTTTTCATGAATAGCATAAAGCACTTTTGTGGCTCACAATCATCAGTTAAATCAGAGTGTAATCAGAGAGAACTATTAATTTTGGATCCGCATATGAAGGGGACATAAAATCCGAGTGGCACACGATTATCGGGAATTAATTTGGTAATCCTGAATGAACGAACAGCAACGGACGATCCGTGTTTGAAGATAGTAATTTTACTAGAATCGTTTGTGAGACGAATTTCGACTTAATTCACATGGTCATAAATGAGTTTATGGATTTAAGGGAAATTAATGGTTAAATTATTTAGTAGTGACTTTGGAAGGTTAAGTTTATAGTCAAATTGATGGGCTTCACTAAACGAGTTAATTACAATGGAAAATAAGGAATAATAATTTTATATTGGTATTCAAGAAACACGGCTCAATTCTAAAAAAGGCTAACCCCCTTACTAATAAAGATTGTAGAAGATGTATAGTTACACAATGGTTACTCTCTGTCAAACTATTTGAGTTTGACATTGAAAAGAAAGTGACAAAACACTGTGTAACTAGACATCTGCTATGCAATCTTTATTAGTAAGGGGGCGTAAGGCTATTAAAATTCACACCCAGAATTTTTGCTGCATGCGACAGGTTCAAACGTTATATTCGTATATAGTAGCTTAGAGTTGTTAGTTCCATAAAGAAGATCCTAGTCAAATAACCCCCTCTCCTCTAGTATTGGGTTTCTGTAGTAGTGTAGAGTCGGTGAATTTGGTTGCCGAGTGTTGTGAAAAGAAGTTTTATTCAGGGTTGTGAAAAAATACCAGTGTTTCTTGATGCATATTCTAACCAGGGCTCTCAGTTATTTTCACATGCTCTTTAGTTACAAGCAGTGTACTTTGTTCCTGACTCCGTGTCACTTACGAAATCCCAGTAGCGCACGTCGAGAAACATAGTAGAACTGAGCAAAACTAAACTTTGTGTCAAAGGAACAAGGTGGTACTGAATAGTTTAAGAATGTAAGTGCAATGCGAGATTTTGTATTGATGTTTTGGTCTGTGGAGAGTTCATTGTGAATTTATATTAGGTCGAGATTTGTGTAGGTAGCTTAAAAAAGACTAAAGATGATATAATCACATGTTACAAACATAACTATTGGTAAAACACTTTTAACGGATACTAGCGCGGTTTTATTGAAAGTACTTTGGTAATTAGTTGGTATTTGGTTTGATTTTTGATTTTGACCACGGCAGCTGCAAAGGTGCCGAAACGTCGGGAAAATCAAAAATCAAACCAAATACCAACTAATTACCAAAGTACTTTCAATAAAACCGCGCTAGTATCTGTTAAAAGTGTTTTATTTCATGTCTAGTGAGCGCGTAAGCTTGAGAAGTGAATATAACTATTGGTTTCGATAAGATACAGACGACTAAACTAAATTGACAGGACTAAACTTTGGTATTCTGTTCGTGTCTTTTCAATTTCAATAAGGAAAGAAAAACATGCGTAAAACAAACGAACTAATCACTATTTCAACGCAGTGCATTCGTCTAAGCAAAGGTCGTTGAGTATTGTTCTTGAATACTTAATTAGAGTATGTGCAGAAAGAAAATTATCATGGGATTTGTGCTAGATTTCCGTTTTTGTCATGTTAACGGCACTGTTACGTCATGATAGTGCGATTATCTTGACTTGATACATAATATCAAGATAATATACAGTCGCAATATAATGACGAATAGTGCCGTCAAAATGACAAAAACGGTAGATAATCAAACACAAATTCCATGACGGCTATCTTTCCGCACAGACTCCTAGTTTTATATCCTTTGTTTGATCTTCTCAGGATCGAAGATTGCTGATCATGAATACGGAAGTTGTAAGCACTTAGCAATACGAAAAGTCTGAACCCGAGTTAAAGAGTGCGCCAGATCGTGAACGAGTAGAAAATGCGACTTTTAACGACATTTTACGGGTAGTTTTTAAAGGTTTTGGAACGATTCTGTTTATGCAACTTTGTGTGACGGTGAGGCAAGATGTTTGGTTCCCTTAGAGTTTAGTTTGGGCTAAGCTAAGAGTATAGTTTTCGACACAAGGTTTGTGTTACATGTTTGAATGTTATTGGACTACTACTACTTACTATATAAAATGAGTTTTATTAAAATCAAAAACAACCATATTCTTGCAAGAAATTATTTATTATGATTATATTCTCTTGTTATTTTTTTCACTCATTATTATTATCATTGGATTTAGAGAAATTGAATGTTTGATTGGCATGGCATTGTATTAGTATCGTGGCACTAAATAAAAAAAAACTTTATTTTAAATAAACTAAAGGTTAACTTTACAGTTTGTCCACGAAGAATGTCAAAATTCCTCGTGGTCAAATCGAACGAATATTCAAAAAACAAAAAGAACACAAACAAAAGCGCATCGCCAACTCACATGCGGAACGAAATCCGTGCCACCAATTGGATAGTGATGTGATGAAATCGAAACAGATTGGCCGAAAGCAACCTCTAAGCTGGGCGTATTTATCTGGGAAGCCGACAACCACTTCGTGGTGTGCTTGCGTCTTTTTTCCCGCTCGTTTTTCTCCGTTTTCCTCACAGCCCGATACATTAATTTAAGCCGTGGACGGCAAGTTCTTTTATTTCTTTCACGTTTCCAAGGGAACGATAAAAAGTGTCCGGGCATAAGTTCGTGTTGTTGCGAATAAATAAAGCGAATTGCAGTGTTAGAATTGTCGACCATAGTTTTAATTTAATTCGGGAACAGCTAAGCAAAATGTAGCAATAAAAACGTTGAAATCGTCTGGAATATAAACTACTGGGTATATAAAGTTTTGTTATGTGTTTTCTCAAATAGAAGGAACAATTAATTCTACATTTAGATTTCAGAATGTAAAGTTTCTATGGTGAGCTTCGGATTAACAATACTAATGTTACAAAAACAACCCAATGTTCGTCAAAGTAATGAATAATTCAAATGTTGACAAAAGCGGTGCATCAAGATAATTTGAGTCATCTCCCATCGATATCACACACGGTAAACATTGATCAAACATTTGTAAACCGCTCCATTATGGTAGACCAATATAAACAATGCTCGATGATCGCTCAAATTAAAGGCCCATCATTTTATATTAATTAAGGTCCACGTACTTAATTGTGTCTTTAGTTATCTATTAACAAATATATCACATTATTCCTTCATCAAATTATCATGCATGCAAAGAGAAAATATTCGATAATATTAGGAAAAATTGCCCGAATAATTGGTAATACCAAAACAATACTCAGATTTGACTCACAGACTTAGAATAATACATCTTTTTCTACTTCAGCCTCAAGTCACCCACTGCTGAGTGTAGTAGATCTCTTCGTTTGCATGCCATCCTTTCCGATTTTGTCCTTTTTGCATTCTTCATTTATATCATTCTTCATTACATAAATATCTACTTATTTCGTTACTTCATCATCATCGCTTAATATACCTATTATTAAATTTCACTATTTAATATTTTTATTCTTACAGAATTTATATTTATTTACTTAAACTTTATTGCATAAGAAAATACAATTGGCGGACTTAATGCCTTAAGGCATTCTCTAACAGTCGACCGGAAAGGGTGTTAAAGAAAGAAATCATGGAATCATCAATGAAATCATCATTATATCAGTATTTGTAGGAGATATGTTTTTTTTTTATTATTTTTTTGTTCATAACATGATAATATATGTGTCGAGTGGTGTTGTAAATTGTAGAAACCAGCTTTATTTAAACCGAGAATCTTACGTAGACTATTTTTTATTCGTTGAGAAGAAGACATCAGAAGGTATATAAATTATCCCCGTTAAACCTTGTCACATTAACATCCACGTTGACGTGATCCGCAACTGAAAATGTCATGAAACAAGAAAATTCTAATAGGTAATCTAATATATTAATTATTGAATTATTATTTTCAATAAGATAGGGTCTAGGTATATAAAAAAAATACAATTGTTTTTCGTGTTTAAGGTTAAATGTTAGTCAATGTTAGTCATGGCGGCCAGGCGCATTACCAATTGACGGGGATAGTAAATAGTTCTAACACAGTACATATATAAGTTTTTCCTATACTGTTTGAAAAACTTATATATGTACTGTCGTTCTAACTTTAGTTCACTTTTTAAAATTCGGGTGGCTTGAGTTCAAACTATTTCAGAGCATGTTCGGTGTAATGTTACTTTGATAACACTTAATACTTACTTCAATACCTCATTCGATTATAAAACATGTTTACTCTTTAAATTTTCCATCTTTTGTAGAGTTAAGATATTAAAAATAGTTGTAAAAATGTTGAAATAAGCAATTAGGTATTTCATTTTCTTAACGAGTACTGCCGTAAAACACGCGCGTCGATGTCCTGCATTATCACCGAGAGCATCTGGCGTTCTTTCATTATCACGCGGATGGTTGTAAAGGAAAAAGTATCCAAGTTATTTATTCAGTGGGGCATAAATCATACCAGCACGTGCGAAAGGCAGGATGGGCCAAACACGAAAACAAAACTGAATCTACGCTTTTTACGTCCATATCGTACCTACATACATACATTAGCTAAATCAGTACCTATCGCATTTTCGCATCGCAAGTCCTACGAACTATTTATCAATTATCACTCTTGTATTAAAGCTTATTTTCAAATGATTTAAACTATACTAGCGTGTATCCAAAAGACTTCTTTCGTGGCGTGAACTCTTTACCAACACTAACGCAAAACTCGGAGTTGCTAGTGACTTTGGAGCTCTTGTAAAAACGCGCGTCCGTGTGAGTGCGTTGATACTGACGTTTGTATGTAGTTGCGTTACTGCTCTCTATATTTATACTGTGCCCATATTACTTTTCTTCAGTAGCAAGGAAGATGTATCGCTGACGACTGGCTGTGATGCGAACACTTAGTATTTATGCCGCTATATTAATATTGCGAGATGTATCTTATATTCTGTTTTCGTAGAACTATAGCTGACGTCGAGATGAAAATATTGCCTAACACTGTTTATTAAGGTAGAATGAAGCACGCGCCATGGACGATACAATGTTCTTTATCAAAAAATGAAAAAAAAGTTATTAGACAATATTAAAAACATGCCACTTACTTACTGGATTCATATTACAAAAAAAAACCCTTTTTTGCTTTTCTTTTCCACTAGAAACAGATCAGCAACACAAAAATAAATATCAAAACAAAGAAAAAGTTACCATACAACAACACAGATAAAATATCGGTTCCCCATATGGCGCAGTTTGTACACATTCCTTCTAGTTTTCAGTATCCATAACGGAAACGGTCCATACAAGTTGGTGGATGGTCAGGGCAAGCTGGAACTTCGTTACGGCCCGGACAGTTTGTCAATAAAAGTTCCCAAGTAATTTTACCTTGGGACTCTTGTATCTTTTTACAAACTTAAGAGGGGAGACGAGTTTTATTACTTTGACGTTTCCACTGAGATAAAACAGGAGTAATTTGTTGCGCAGTTGTACCAATCAATCTTTATTGAAACTGAAGGTAGGTACTTACGTTAAGTTTGAGACCGGAAATAACTACAAACGTCTAGTTGAAGATTTAATATTTAAAGTTGCAAATGCATAGATAATTTGTGACCTACAAATTGAAACATACAGCTAACAGTCCAAAGACATTGATATGCAGGCAATCAAAACTTTAACTCTAGATAGTTGGAGAGAAACTGATTCAAACGCAGAAACAGCAGTCAAAGATTATCTAATTGGCAACAGCACTGAATAGGACCTTGTCGCCAAGAAACGGAAACTTTCCTAACTAACGATAACAAACACCCCGCAAAATCCACTATGAAACTGCTGGGATCGCTTGAAAAATATGCTGCCCATAATCCTGAGCTCGACAACAAAGTAAATCGAGAATTTAGCGGGGCGACCGCGGGATTAGTCGATGGAAAGTTCGCGAGGCCTCCGGCAAAGTTTTCATCTCTTGTTGATGTTGAAAAATAAAAAAAATCGGAACTAGATCCTGATGTGTTGTGGGTAGAGACGGCCAGGATTAACCGGCGGAGCCCGACTGCAATGCAATGAATAACCGAGGTCGGGTCGGTAGAATTAAAACTGATACTTTCCAAAGAAGCCAATGTATTTCAGGTTACGAATGCGGCACTCGCGAATTTATTAAAAAAGTTCCGGTTACAGAGTGGGATGCGAAAGGTTTTCGAGGTCTGACCCTTCAAGGGAATCTTATTAAATTTGCTTGCAGAGAGTTAGATAATAGCTGTGATTAAATGTTATGTAAACAATACTTTTTACTACGATCCGTTTCGTGAACTGGCTTATTTCTATGCCATTGTGAAGGCGTAGGTTCAATATTAAACGTCTGTCATTGAAACAAAGCGCTCCGACAGAAACGGTTGAACAATATTTAGTTAAAGTTAACGCGAATTTTCAACGTGGATATGGAAATGGCATTCGTCGACTCACGCTTGGCTATAACCACTTGTTCGATGCATTTCTTTGAAATGACACCGAACACCACCGTCGACGTCACACTGTGTGATGCCGCCGACAGACCGACCGCGTATGTTTTAGAGTCAGTGCATAATCAATTGCCGTCGCGATCGGGGCATGCACCAAAGCATTCATTTAGCAGTATTATCATTTTATTATAGTTTTTATATCAATAAATCATTATTATCGTATCATAGCAATTGTTTTTATGTTCCTAACTGGAACACCACTGCTGCAGTTTTCGAAACATCAGTGAATAATGAAAGAGCTTTTACTGTTGGCAAACACTCTAGAATTGCAATAAGCCAGAATGATAATGTTACGAAGATAGACGAACTAGGTAATGATGCACGAAAATGGAAATAATTTCAAACGAAATGTATGTGCAAAGAATACGTCGGACAGTCGCTTCGCATTTGTAAAGTCTGTTTGAATACCAATTGTTGTGAAAATTGTCGTTCCCGTAGAACTTTCGTAGAAATGCGAAAAGGAACCACTGGGGATGTAGAAAGCGAGGCTACAATACAAATACATCGGTACTAGTCACTATTCAAAATAGCTTTCCATATTTTCAACAAGCTATTCTTCTTTACTTCGTTTTAAGGAATTTAGTTTGATACAAAATTCAATTGCTTTTTCTAAAAATTAAACTGTAGGTACATACCAAAACAAAAAATAGTTTGACCTTCTTGATTTTGAATGTTATAAGAGTTGGAATACTTTTATAACTTAAGAAACCTTTGTGTAGTGGGAAAAGCAAAACTTTTAATATATTTAAAAACTTCGTACTAAATCCAAACAACTGCATTTAACACTTCAAACCATAAAGGAGTTTCGTTTTAACGCCCATTTAGAAGCGGATAAGTTCCGAAGTAACACTTTCTAGTAATATGCATAAAGAAAACGTTTTACGCAAACAAAGCGAACTAAATTTTATTACCGATGAATAAGAATCAAGTGAGGCTGGCACATTTGGGAAGTATGCGGAGAAAATTTGATTTACTCCTGGCAGTGTGTCAAGTGGCATATTCAGCCGCGGATGCGGAATATTGGAGGCATGATAAAGCGTTATTTGAAGTATATTGAGCGGTGCACGCCTCATAGCCCTTATCGGTCGATTCCAGGTAAAATAATAAGTCATCATACTCAATTGTTACAATACACGGATCTGGTGCCATGAATAAATTTACCGAAAAATGAGAACATGAAGGTGGCAGCTTTGTAAGAAGAACAAGAAAATAGATAATTGTTAGAATGTAGTTAAGAGATTTTTATTAAGTGTGGAGAGAAAAATGATAAGATAAAGGCACTTAGTCACAGATTTCCAAATCATACCACACATTTTGGAGTAGGTACCTACAGTAAATAGAAGCAGAGAAAACAGTTAAATGCTTAATAATTATTAACATGCTTGATGAACGAATAAATTAAAATCGACGCATCCTTATAAAAAATATAGCTTCACCATTAAGACAATAAACAAGAAAAACACTGCGAAATTTCTCACCCATTATAAATCAGCTATTTGTAAATCCCTCACGTATGCATAAAAAAAATATCCAAAGAATAAAAACGCAAATAAAACGTGGCTTAATTTGTGAGGCGGCAACATTTTTTGCGGTGCCGTAATCCTCCTGCGGGAATCAGCCAAGACTGCTTCAACCGTTGTTAATTAAAAGATATAAACTAGGGACGGCACTGGGGATGAGCTCATAGTTACCTCTCTTTATAATGGATATGCAGAATAATGATATTCTCGACGATGCAAGACCTTTATGTTGAGTTGAATCTCAAAAATAGGAATATGTACTTGCATAGTCGTACATTGAAGAAGATTTTGTATTGAGTAAAATGCGGTACATGTAATGAGAAAAGAGAACATCAATTGTACAAAAAGTAGAGCTCGTGCTAAAGGTGCAGGCAAGCAAATAAATGTTTTTCTACAAAGATTTGGTCCAGAGATTATTGTCTTCTTTCTAAGTTATTGTTCTACAATAATTTTACACTGTCTTCATCTACGTTGCCGTGTTCATATTTCGTTGAATTTACGGTGTCTAGAAAGAAATTTGTCGTGACAGCCAACAGCGAGGAGTTTCCGTTTCTATTTCAGATGGTGCGCCAAACAAGAATTAATGTCTAAAAGTTGCAGTTGTGAAAGTTGGGGTTTATTATTTTCTGGTAGGAAACGTTGCACAACGTAATTCAGTTTGATGAAAAAACAACTAGGAAAAGGCGTCAAAAAGTTTTCACTTCATTTGTATACAGATAGAGGTGGATATAAATATTGCTATCATGAAGCATAATGACGGCATATAAAACAGTTATGGCGGCGGAGAAGCTCTGAAGGGACCGCGGGAGTCGACTTAGCTGTACGTCAAAACGAGTTATGAATTCAGAAGAGCTATGAAAAATAGCAGAGATCGCGGGACGCATTCGTTTCAATCCCTTTACAGGGACGTGGAGTTGTGGATAAAACTCCGCTGATATTGAAAGTTACGGAAAGATATTTCTTATCCAGAGCTCTTTGCCTTAATGTCGATAGACGATGTTGACGGAGAAATAATGCAGCTTGAATACTTCGTTAGTTTAGAGATACCTAACTATTGTTAAAACGAGAGTCTTTTCATCATAGTTTTTAAGTTTTGATTCAAAATTAGTAAGGAAGAACAAAATAAGAGGAGAAACTTAAAAAAGGAATTAAATTACAACTTTAACCTACAAGAATTCTTCAACAGTGAGTAGACATGAGTATTTGAATACAAAAAATTACAGACACAATTGTAATTTCAGAAACAAGAGAGAGACATTATCAGAGGCACTCAGAAGTTTACATCGAAAACATTTTACTCACTCGAGGCTTATGCAAAAGACCTATAAACGTTAAAAATATTACTCAAGAGCAAACGCTGGTAAGCTAAACGTTTCTTTTTAATGTATTCAGAAAGTTATTTTATGAACCGTCTATAAAAATATAACGGTGAGGCAGTAAATGTTGAAATTCCCGCTCCTATCGATGTTAGGCCGTATAAAGCTTCAGTGAAAGAAGCAAGTCTTGGTTTAAGCTTAGTTTAATGTCGTGAGCCCATTTTTGGACCGTTATTGGGCCCTTAATGGTCCGGAGTTGCTTGAATGGCCGAGTAATAAGTTCTTTATTTTGCAGTCGTTACTGCAATGATTACTTTGGTCATAAGATCAGATTTTCCGCTTGGGAAAGTTACGAAGTAAGAACACTGAAATAAAAAGCACTAATTTAAATGTATTTCTTTATTAGGTTTAGCAGCCAGCTTACGATGCGCAGTAACTTGCGCATGTTAATATACTGTGTATAGATTATAAACTGTTTTGCTTAGTGAGAGCACAGAATATATACACTAACCGTCACTAACGCGACAAGAAGCGACACTTAAGCATGTGTGCTCGTAAAAGTGCGATTGCGAAAGTAGCAAAGCATGTGGTAGAATTATAGTACCGTACATACTACTCTTCAATTCTCATACAAGTTGTCGTACCAAATTATTATGTAAAAACAGCCAACATAGCAAACTGCGGAATTTTACTGAGTGGTCACAATCACAATGTTTATACTTTGCCTCACACTGTTATTTTTGAAACAAAAGCATTGCTGGACTATATTCGAAAGCAAATAATGAATCATCAGTAATAAACATCCGAAATGACTACGACACATCAGAAACACCAAAAATGTGCCAACTGCAATGGAAATGGAATAAATCATGAACTGTAACCTGTTTGGTGTTTTATTAAACTATTTATACAGAGTGGATCAGCAGGCTTACGCAACAGCACCATCGCGATCGTTTCGTGATCGTCAATTTGACATTACAACGTTAACGACGACCACGGCTTTACAATACATGAGTGTCGTTATTTCTTTATTTCTATCGTTATTTCACATGCTAGTGCCCGTGTGCGTGGTTCTAAAAAATATCATAGTTTCGTTTATGGTTCATGTAGGGTAACCACGTAAGTGGCACTCAGAGTACCTATATTTATTAGTCTTTGAAAATAGGTCCTCGGCTATTTTTCTTTTCGAATAATTTGCATAAAGATCAAAAATGTTCTCCTCTTTGCGTTCAAATATTTATTTCTCACTAAGTATATCGCAATACCTATAAATTGTTTTTGAGCTAACAAATTACGAAATACTCTATATAATCTGAAAAAATAAGTGTTATAGGTATATAAGTCGTTTTACACATTTTAATTAAAATGTGTAGGAAAACTTTCCATTCGATACTTCTTATAATAAATTAATACTCGCTTAAAATTTAAAGTATCGTATTTTTCATAGTCACCCTATATTTTTGACTTACAAGATTACTATAACTCTATGGTAATGACATAGCCAAGACAAAACACACCTATTCACGCAACGACATAAAGAGCTACAACCAAATGGATTGTCGTAAACTTTAATCTTTAAGCCGAAATAATGCAAATATTGTTTTAAATCATAGGAACCATATTACATTAAATATAGAGACATTCATAAGATTCTGAAAAATGTCGTAGCGTGTATGTCTACTTAAATCTTCGTGGCCTCCTCCGTCATAGACAACATGTGGGAGTGGTCAGTCGCAAGTGCTTACGCAAATGCACAATTTTGACAACGATTTCGTAAAAGATCACGAATTCCACAGATAATAAATACCACTATCCAAAACCTTGTAGTTATCGTCAAAATGTTACCCTTATTGCGTATTTTTCCCTCAATGTATGGTATTCATTCGTGACTTGGGGGTTTTTATTAATTAATTAGGGAATTTTGCAGTTCATTTCGTACTTTTCCCTTAAGGTGGCTACCCCACCGAAAATGGCGCCCTCAGAAGTTTTTATTTATTAAGTTATTAGTAGAAAAAGATTTAAATAATGTTTAACGTGGAAGCTTTAGGGCCCATGTTCTAGTATTTTTAGAAGGTATCACTACATTCCCTCATAGTCATTCGCAGAAATAGATAGCAGATATGTAAAAAAGCGAGGAGCTCGGTGGCGCAGTGGTTTAGCGCCTGGCCCAGCGATTGCGGAAGTTAAGCAACGTTCGCAAGGGTCGGTCATGGGATGGGTGACCAAAAATTTATTATCTCGAGCTCCTCCGTGCTTCGGAAGGCACGTTAAGCCGTTGGTCCCGGCTGCATTTGCAGTCGTTAACACCCACCAATCCGCATTGGGCCCGCGTGGGGGTGATGGCCCATCCTCCTTACCACCCATAAGGAAGGCCTGTGCCCCAGCAGTGGGGACATCAAAAAATGGCTGATGGACATGTAAAAAAGGCCACTTTTAGCAGTTTAAGCAGTTAATTATACCCTCTAAAATTACTAGACTGTGGGCCCTAAAAATTCCACGTAAAACATTATTAAAATCGGGTATTAGAATTATAATATGAAACAAAATTCGCCACGGCGGCGCCACTTTCGCTCAGGGTGCCACCTTAATGTATGGTATTCATTAATAACTTGGGGGTTTTTATACAATAGGGAATTTCGAATTTTGACAAACAGGAATATCAACATTATAGGTACCTACATAATAGATACCTAGAGAACTTTATTAGGTACCTCTATAAAAGCACAGATAATATTATAATACTAATAATAGGCATATTTTGTCACCGTTCCGCCCTTTTACCAATGATATCAATTATTTTAACATTTTAGTGTTCAGAATATCTCAAGCTCTCCTGTAAAATATGTCTGGAATAAGATACAAGTATCTAAGGCTTGGTTTAGGGCAGCCGAGCTGTCATACCTTTTTCATTCTTAAATTTGAGATTTAGGATTCTCAATGTTTTTATACAATACTAAATAACATACCTAAGTACTATCCCAGCAAATTATACCACACAGATTTGTAATGAAACGTTTTATTCATGTAATACAAAATTTAATTGATATAAAGTACTTTCTTTCAAAAAATTTCACAATGTACCTCTTTAATACCTTGTATTGTACTTATACAAGATTTTTGGTATACATTTTTCAAGAGTTTCTTCTTCGGCGCTATTAAACTCACTTTTTCGTAGGATTATGCGATTTAATTGATAAATTATACGTAGGTATGCCGCTTTGGAGCATAAATCTTTTGTATCTATATTAATTGATACTTTTTTTAATTAATAAATTGTTACACAATACTAAATAATATACTAGAAAAAATACGACTCGCACCAGATCAATACTCAGACGGGAATCGAACCCGCGACCTTTGGATATCCGGTCCAATGCTCTGACCGCTGAGCTACCGAGTCACTAGTAACATCGCCGAATTTCTTCTAGTATATCCTACTCTTACTTTAAAGGTCGCGGGTTCGATTCCCGTCTGAGTATTGATCTGGTGCGAGTCGTATTTTTTCTAGTATATTATTTAGTATTGTGTAAAAATAGCATTGTGAATGCAAAAATCTCAAATTTAATAATAATAAATTGTTTTTTCCTGTCTCTGCATTTGTAAGCGCTTTAATCACAAATCATTCTCATAAATTTTCGAGCTGAAACAACCAACATATAATTAAAACTTTACTTAAATAATAATTTTCAAAACATGTTTGAAGCTGACATTTGCACCTGGTTGACACCAAACTGTCACTTTTGCGATGCAAAGACAAAAAGTCTGTGTGGTCGTTCGTCGTTATCTTTACTTTGCGAATGTGCCTTTGCGTACCAATTTGACAGGCGGTGTCAGTTATTCATAGTGAAATAAAAATTCGCGGTATAAGATCTTAGTTGCTAGATAGAGCAACGAAAAACGCCGATAGAAAGCTTGACTCGCTGACTATATCTTACACTGTTTTACGATCACGATCACGACGGTCGTCAAATTGTGCTGTTGCGTAAGCCTGCAGAATACGGATTTACGACTATTTGCGGAGTATCGAATCTGTCGGGACCATAGATATATGGAACAGACAGGAGCGAACTGCCCACAGAGCATGCTAAAAATAGCTTAGACAGGAACGAACTGCCGACAAAATTTAAATAGAGCGAATGCAATTTTTAGCATAATTATGATAATACGATTAAAATCATTTGCTGATATGGCAAAGAAATAAAACTGCAGGGAGTTAATTCAAAACTTAATTATGCCATAACAGTTAAAAGATTTCATAAATCATTCATGTTTAGTCATAATCATAATACCTAATATATTTTTATTCTTTATAATTTTTTTGGCAATAAACAGTCATTAAAAAAAAGCACTTATATCTATCTTACTAGCTATAACAGACCTTTAGTGCCTATAAGGATTCTCCCAAGTAAGTATAAACGTTTTGCAGTGGACTGTAATGGCTGTTATTAAAAAAAAAATAGTCTGAATATAAATGAAAATATCATTCAATTAGTCTTTTCTAACTAATATGACAGATTTGATATATCGGCTCGTGTGATACCGACATCACAGCATTTAATTTTAGTATGATCATCAGATACTTTTTCGGGTTTCTTGGACAACAGTTTCGAACCTAAAACATTTTTTGCTCTGTCTATAGATTTAAAGTGTGTGACACAGTTACAGACCCGCATGAGGGATATAAAATCTCCGCTAGTATTGGGCCTCAATAAAATTTTCGGTTTTATACCTCCGGCCGATGGATGGGCAGTTGTTCTAGAACCCCTTGGTTTATTCAATACGAAGGACTGAATGTTTCAATTTCAATGTAGGTTCGTCCTTTACACAGTATGATCATTGGTAACACCTTTGCTGATTTAGAATAATCTCATAGATCTCAATTTTTTTCATTGTCTTCTTAAAAGTAGAAAAATAAAGACTTTATTATTATTGACATCGATGACTTGTTAAGAGAATTGTCAAGCAAACGGTCTCCATACAAACGGCGATACCGTTTCCCACCCTCTAAACCTTAACCTACAGTAATTAATTTTTGGTATTTTTTTGAAATGCCTAAATACTAGGGCTGTACGTTTTGATTTTTTAAATATCTATAATAGATTTCGAAATATTTGCATTTTAGTGATTTCATACAAAACACAGAAGTGCCAATATTTTCAAATCTACAATGAATATTTTAAAAATCAAAACGTACAGCCCTAGTTTTTAGGCATTTCAAAAACATACCAAAAATTCATTGCTGTAGGTTAAGGGTTAGAGGGTGGGAAACGTTATCGCCGTTTGTATGGAGACCGTTTGCTTGACAATCCTCTTAAGATTCATGAAATGGTTTTCAAGATCTAGTTAGGTCAGGTTATTCACCAACTCGACACAAGAGACTGGACACACGTGTGTCCAGTTGTTGAAACTCAAAATCCTCTTAAGAGTTAAGAGTCGTCTTGTAGTTCCTGGATCGATTCCCGATGAGGTAAGTGTAGAATAACAGACTGTTTTTGTGGTACATTAATAATTTCTTTTAGCATAAGTACCAAAAGATCAAAGAATTATATAGTCTCCAAAAATTATTATATTGTTGCTACTTTTAAGTTAAGTTAAAGTAAATGGCACAGAATAATATACCTATTTACCTAGATATCTCTCAAGGCTACCATTTAAATAACATTTCTAGACGGTCAAGAAGTTTGTTAGTGAGTGAAACTACATTTTAGCTGCAGGTGCCAGACCATTCATTAAGCTCGGTGATGAATTAGCTTGAAAACGACAAGTCCATTTGTTTCAAAGACTATATAAATCTTAGGTCAATGACTATTAGGCAATAAATAACATCGTAGATGCAAGCAGCTCAATGGTAGGTAATATTGATTATTGTATGAAGGTACTGAGATAGACACGGCATCTAAAATATATTATGTAGGTATTATCTACGTTCCCTTCCACTGCACCACATGTATGGCGATTGATAACTTTCTGTTCAAAAGCAAGAGCCTGGATAGTCAATAAGCGCAGATAATAGGAATGATACACAGAAACTTTATGTTCGTGTTACATAATTTAATTATAAAACAACAATTTGTCGTAGTTCGTTAGTACAAAACATACTTTTACAAAAATTGCTTTATTAACGACTGAAATAATAAAGAGTACCAACACCAGGGTGGCATATTCATCAGTCGAATCGATATCTCGTACCGCGATTATTTCACTCGGCCGAGCCCAGCGATTCATGAAAAAATAAATTAAAAAAATTAAAAAACCCGCCTGCATAAAAAGACAAGTCGACTGAAAAGATGGAAACAAGATTAAATAAATATTAAAGGCAACCTGTCATAATAACATGCAGTCGGAGGCATGCATAAAGAAAGTGACATTATGAATAATTGAATTATATGCCTCCGACTGCATGTTATTATGACAGGTTGCCTTTAATATTTATTTAATCTTGTTTCCATCTTTTCAGTCGACTTGTCTTTTTATGCAGGCGGGTTTTTTAATTTTTTTAATTTATTTTTTTATTTATCTCTTTTTAGTTATTATATTTTACGGTCATGATATACCTTTTTGAAATCCTTATAATAAGCCCTTTAATTGGACACCCATATTGCAGTATTCTAAAAAAAAATTTTTTTTTTCACTACGTATAATAGCACCGTACAGCCGCCATGTTGGTTTTTTTATAACGCCACCTTCTTAAGAACACTTGGGCTGAAAAGACCAATCTAACGATATCTTAATCATAGAAATCCGTTCAGCCGTTTGAGAGATATGAGGTAATAAAGAATATTACATACAAACAAACATACTTACAAGATACGCGCGAAATACATAACCCGCAGTCGGGTAATAATTATGTTGAACAAAAGTGCTAAACACTTACCATCAATATGTTTTAAGTTTGCCTTTAATCTAAACACTACCATCAATATTTTTTAAGTTTGCCTTTAATCTAAACACTACCATCAATATTTTTTAAGTTTGCCTTTATATATTATCTTGTTTCCATCTTTTCAGTTGACTTGTTTTTTGATGCATGTGGGTTTTTTAGTTTTTCTATTTTATTTTTCTGTTGACTTGTCTTTTTTTAGGCAGGCGGGTTTTAATTTTTTTTAAATTTAGTTGTTTTTTATTTACGTCTTTTTAGTTATATTCTCCTTACAAATTACGTAGACGGTCTAATTCTTTAAAAGAATTTTCATCGTGTGGTTTAAATAAGATTTTTTTAGGGTCAAGACAACTGACAGCAAGCCCTGCGAGAGAATTATGTACAGCGCCATCTACCGCCGAGAAGCGAAATGAGATGGGTTTTGCTTCTCGGCGGTAGATGGCGCTGCACGTAATTCAAGATTACTCAGAGGATTTGTCTGATTACTCATTTTTAATATTAATTAAATTTAATTAAGTTTCAATTGAAAAGTTTTTTATTTCCTCGCATTTCTTGAGAAAAGCACTATACAAGCCTTGTTCTGGAAGCTACTTGCATTGCCTCGAATGATTAAAGCCCTCGCTTGCGGCTCGGGCTTCAAACCATCCTCGACAATGCAATCGCTAGCTTCCCGTTCACGGCTGTAATGTACTATTATCGATATCAAAGAGAATGTAATTAATCACTAATTCAGTAATAAGATATTCCTAAACACCCTATTCCTTAGCCCTAACTAAACTAGGTATACTTGCTACAAAACCTAACAAAATCTACTTCTTTAATATTTTTTTCAATATTAATGCAAGTAAAGTAATGCAACACGCGTTCCAATTAGATAGATGGAATCTAGTATAATAAATAATGAATGTACTCTAGCTACAGCTAGCTAGATGGAATCGAATTAAAATAATTATCAATTAACAATTAAAAAAGTTTTTCTTCTTATTTCTCGTTATCGTTTCTTCGATTCTTTTATTGTTATCTTTATATTTTCAGTATAAACACAAAAGACCTTATATAATCTACAGAGAGCTAAACCATACCGAGATGTATTTGGCTACAACGCCATCTATTGATATGGTCTATGCAACTAGAAATCTATTGATGATGAATACAAAACCATACCGCGATGTACTCGGCTACAGCGCCATCTATTGATTAACTTAGCCGTGCCATGCGGCATAGCCTGAGGCTTCGATCCCGAGGGATTTTGGGATGATATTATAGCCTATTTTTTCATCATGAATGTGGCTAACATACACAAACAAAATATAAATTTCTCATTGACATGTTTATAGCGGCCGCTCGCATTTGCGTAATATAATTTACTTTTTTTATTTTATTGTTTTTTTTTATAATTATATTATGGTCATGATATACCTTTTTGAAATCCTTATAATAAGCCCTTTAATTTGACACCCATATTGCAGTATTCTAAAAAAAAAATTTTTTTTTCACTACGTATAATAGCACCGTACAGCCGCCATGTTGGTTTTTTTATAACGCCACCTTCTTAAGAACACTTGGGCTGAAAAGACCAATCTAACGATATCTTAATCATAGAAATCCGTTCAGCCGTTTGAAAGATATGAGGTAATAAAGAATATTACATACAAACATACATACAAACATACATACATACAAACATACTTACAAGATACGCGCGAAACACATAACCCTTTCTTTGCAGTCGGGTAAAAAACAAAAGAGTAACGAGTGGGCTTAAACGTTTTAGTCCAAAAAGCATTTCCAAACTGAATTATCGTTAAATGAGCTCACATAACGTCAATTCATGTCACTTTAGGCTTTATAAAACAAAGATGCGAATTAATGGCTCTCATTCGGAAAGGTCTATTGTGAAAGCCAGTCCCAGGGGTGTACCCTTCCATTTTGAGAGAATTGGACGCGTACCAGTGCCATTTTAAGTAGAGCTTCCGCACCCCTTGCAAATCATATTGATAAACGACAAAACAGGGCGAGGGGTAGACCGTGAAGGGGTCATCACTGATTGGATGTGTAGCAACAAACGGAATGGATACGGGCCCCGTTTATTAGATTCGTCGCTTTCTTTCTTTACCTTTGACTGAGAGGTTAGTATTGTCTTTTGAGAAGGCACTTCGGTTTCACGCCTAGTTGCCGTTCCGCGGGATTGGAAATGGAAGATCTGATATAATCGAAATACTTATTTTTCGTATTTCGAAGCGTCGAAGCGTCTCCCTTATTATCACATTTCAAGATGAGGTGTTACATTTGTGATATATCGAGATTACTTTTTTGCTTTGATCATAATGTATGACATACTCTTATCTTTAAAGATTTTTCCTAATCTAAATATAGAACGGTTGATTTCAAATATTCTTTCTAAGAATTCTAGTGAGAAGTTTATTTGTATTACAAAGGCCCGTCAACGCAAACCATATGTCATTACGATGCCGTGAAGCAAGCCACATAAAACGCAACAACAAAAAACCTACAAAATGAAGTCAACTAGGGAATACGAACTGAGTAGAATACCCAAACGATGTATTCCAGAGAGTGTTTTTACGATACGCCATAAAATATTACAACCCATCGTAAAACGTTAAAATTTGTCCGAGAACAGTTGCCGTATAGTTTGATGAATGGTTCGTTCGGAAACTTTGACCTGTGACCCGATTGGTTTGTTGCTTTTAAGATGTGACTGGTTAGCAACACATCGGCATTTCCATCAATGAAATTAAATTTAGAATAGCTTCCTCTTTTATAAGCAAAATGCATTAAAACATGTCTATTTCAAAATGTTTGACTATCAATTGTGTCCCACGTTGGGCGCCAAGTTTTCAATAACCTCTGAACCTTTACAATCTTTTCTAAAACACACAACACAGTTTTGTGTTGACACAATGGCATGTTTGTTGAACGAATATTGCGTGTGTTGACAATGTTTGGACACAAAGTAAACCGCACGGTGTGGCAACTATTCATTAGTGTAATTGGCAACTTCACCCGACGTGAATGTAGATTACACTTTACGAGTAATTTTGTAATTTAATTATCGATATCAGAAATGTATATTCATATTTCACATTATTTATATCTGAAATATGAAATAATAACATTGTTATACTCAGATATTGTTATGATCAGAAGTTAACTTTGTTATTGATATTCATTCAGTAAGTTTGTTGATGGCTTGACAATCGAATAATTCTATTCGATTATGACGTCAAGCTATTCAGCTTTCATAATAGTAAGTCAATCTGTAATGGTCTTGTTAGTAGCATCTGCATTGCCTGAAGTAAAGTACTATTTTAATTTAAGTCACTTTTTATCTTTATAATTATTCAATATCTTTACAAATCCATTACAATTAAATTACCTATATTATTATTAGATCAACAGCAAAGGCTCAACTAACAAGGTAATATGAATTTACTTTATGGCACGGGTTTTTGCAGTATTTAGCTATGAATTGATTCATCAATGGTTAACTTTAGATGAGACTCATGAAAATGTCATATCAAGCCATTTCTTTACCACGCTAACTCAAAGCAATTCACGTCACTTTGACGAAGCCTAAATGGTCGTAACTCATTTGGACCCAGCGCAAAGAAAAGCGGTAACTTGCCGTTTCTTATATTTGAGGCATATTCAGACTTTTTTTACTGAGAACTTAATCACCTAGTTCTTGGAATACCAGTTTAGCATTCACGTTTGTTCGGAGAAGCAATAAAGTGGAAAAATCATGCAGTTGAATAGTACAAAGCAAAGCCAGAGTCGAATAATTGTCCAAATGTATGAAATATAATAATGATGTTGGCAAGAGAAAAATAAATGCACTTGTCCATCAGCCATTTTTGATGTCCCCACTACTGGGGCACAGGCCTTTATTATGGGTGGTAAGGAGGACGGGCCATAACCCACTACGCGGGCCCAATGCGGATTGGTGGGCGTTAACGACTGCAAATGCAGCCGGGACCAACGGCTTAACGTGCCTTCCGAAGCACGGAGGAGCTCGAGATAATACATTTTTGGTCACCCATGACCGACCCTTGCGAACGTTGCTTAACTTCCGCAATCGCTGGGCCAGGCGCTAAGCCACTGCGCCTCCGAGCTCCACTTGGACTTATTGAGCATGTTTTTATTGCGCACGTTTAATGTGCTAGTGATTTCACAACCTTTCAGTTATGATTTCATGTATGTATACATTTTGACTACATCACAAGGATTTTTAATGGAAACATTTCGTCGTAGGTATATATTTATTCTCATGATAAAATAGGTAAAGTGTGCAAGTCCTTTTTTAAGCAATCAGTGAAACACAGATGTTTCTGTATCAGAAAAAAACGGTTGCCATCAACAAATAGTATCCAATCAATTCGCGAAGAAATCTTTGCCCGAGGGATTTTTCCTCAAAATCCATTACCCACTTAGGTAGGTACTATCAAGTTTTGTATCTGTTTGACTGTTCCTTTTTGTTTTTGATAGATGATCCATTACTGAATAAAAGGTTAGATGGGTCACGGTCTTTTTGAAACTTAAAAAATTGTATTCTGTAGGTTTTAAGTCAGTACTGACGCCACATTGATACTCCAATAATGGAAGCAACGTCAAAGCACAAACCGGGATATTCCATATCCAACCGGCGAATTTTCCATATTTTTATTCCATATTCGGCGTTTTTATTCCATATTCTACCGGAAAATTTTCGACTGGCAGCTGTTTAGGTATTCAAGACAAGTACATAAAAAGTATTTATTTTATTAATAGGTTCTTCTAAGTACTTATAGTTAATTTTATACCTTACTATCCAAGTTGCCGGTTGAACGTGTAATGTTTTTTTTTTACTGATCAGTAGAAAGTGTAAAAAATATTCGCCACTAGAAAAATCGCCGGCTGAATGCGGAATAACTCCACAAAACAAGATAACAAGTACTTATAAAGCAAAAGGATTTGATGATAATTAACAATTTTATAATAACAATGAAAGTTCAAAGAATAATTTCGCTTTCATGAAACATTTCTTTCATACTTGTCTTGAGTAATACAGATTTCCTGGTATAATCTTGTGTTGTTTCAGTGTTCATTAATAACGTTGTGTGTTCCATATTTCATCACAGAAAAGCTTATTGTTAAGATAACACCAACATACATATTAAACAGTCTAGAATTTTCTACTGCGCTGTTCGTAAAACATAGGTATTTTACGAGATTTCATCAGGTTTACGAGAATAATTTTAATGCTGATGTATTGTGTAGAATGCAAAAGAGAATAAAATAAATAGTAATATTATCATAGACAAATAAAAGATAATAATAGGATAGATGAAAATAAAGATAAAACATCAATCATTTGGACGGAGCACACAATGCCATAAAACACATTACGCTTCGTCATTTATATTTTAGTATAAAAATCACGACCGTAGTCGCTTTGTTAGTGTTTTATACATACAAAATCCTTTAGTTGCAGTAGTTGGGTTGTTAGTCCGGTTATGAAGATCTTAAAAAACCGCAGTTTCGTAAAAATAAAAAATAAAACTATTTGAACCTCCACCATCAAAAGTGTGATTAGATCAATACTAATTCCGAGTGTTCTTACCGAAACTTAGTAATTGAGGTTCCCACATAGGTACATACAAACGTAAATCATAAGTTACGCTCCGAAACGACTGTGTAATCATAAAGAAAAATTGTCCCACAATTTCATGGTCGTTGGACTAGGCCTGTTAAGGCTCAGTTACATGCGATGAAACAACGCGGCTACCAAGCAGAAAGAGCATAAAGTGGGAAAAGTTCTCCTAGACGATTTTTAAAAAGGAAGCTAGATGAAGGACAATAAACGATTAAAAATGCTGAATTGATGATACCTACCATGAAAAATATAATAGAAATGCTCTACATAGTAATAGTAGATTATACAACAAGTGAAAAAAAAGGGAATTTAGTTCGAGGGACTAAGTTGGATCCCGAGAGTAGCGAAGGATTCTAGAGTTGAATCCCGAGCGTAGCGAGGGATTCAAGAGTAGAATCCTGAGCGAAGCGAGGGATACAAAGGACCGAGATGATTTTTTTTTTCACGAGTTGTGTACTCTACTTTTTACCATCGACTGCGAGAAAACAAATAGCAGTACTTATATAGGTACCTATAGTAGGTATTTATAGGTTATCAGATTTTGATATTTAGGTAGGAAATCGATAATATTTAAAACATAAGAAAAATTAAATAGTGAAATTAGAAATTTTGAAATTTTCTAATGAACTGTACGCGCGCAAGCTTTAGAAGTGTATATGAAATTACATAAAACAACCACGATAAGAGGGAGATTACATGATCAGTCAGTCTGGCACCAGTCCATGCCATCAATCTGTAGACTGTTTGAATTTTTTCCAGACCTGATGATCGTACCCTGAAAAAAGGTCTGATGCCACAGACTGAACATCTAATTTCCCTATAATAGATAGAAAAGAACCCAAAGCCAAGACACTAAAAAGAACCTATAGATAGAAAAGAACCCAAAACTAAGACACTAAAAAGAACCTAACTAAAATAGGCGGGATATTTTTTTTTTATTTAATTGTATAACTATGGCTTTATCTATGGAATAGATTTTTTTTTTTGTACATAATTCATATGTTTTTTCTTTCAGGAAGTTTTTTTTGTACATAATTCATATGATGCGCGCTTGTTCCAAATTCAAAATACTTTTATTCACTCGGTGAATAAAAACGCGTTTTATTCACTGTTATCAATGAATAAGACGCACTTTTTTGAGTGGTGATGGTAAAAACATAATTTTAGACACTGTTTGAAGACTGATTTGAAAGTATTTGATTGATGAGCGACCCGTTAGGACATTTGAAATTAGTCAGTTGCCACATTCGGCGGGATTTAATATAAAATCAGTCGCGTAACATTAAATCCCTTCGGTCAGAAATGTCCATAGAAGACTATTAAATCAACGAAGTAGAATGTTTAAGAGAATAACAAAGGCAACACGCAATTTCATATTTAGAGAATCAATTACGTCGGGCGACCGTTATAAAACAACACACAAGTTGAAGGCATAAAACTTGATGGTGGGCTTGGATTGGAACGAAAATGAATTGATTGAAATAAAACCGGCCCCTTCGAAATGCCAACGGGGCTCTAATCGTCAAGTTCCCGACAAAATTTAACGTCAAGGATGTATTGAATTCATAACGTTTAATTACATTTGGGGCTGATCCAGTTTTAAACGAGCGAGCGACGCCAACACAATTGAAGTCTTGCTGCGACCTCTTTGTATTTTGGTATATAATGGTGAAGAAATAAAAGTAGTAATAATATGCTTTTCAAATTACTGCTGATCGATTACATTATAACGCCTAACACCAACGTCAATGGCATTGAATTGATTCTCAATTAAATATACAAAATAAATGCCATCATAACTAACCATAAGTAATTTTAAAAGGCTCTAAATAGTAATCAGGAAAGAGGCAATAACGTTAAACACAGTCGGTTTGACATAGGCAGTACAAAACCAAAGCCTTTGTTCACGTGAAACAAAAGAAATAAAAAACAAATAAAAAGAATAGAGAACACAACCAACAAAAAAGGCTAAAATGACAGAGGTCTAACACATCATTGAAGAATTGGGTACGTGAGACGAAAGGATAAATCTTTCACGTACACGCGATGCCTTTATTCTACTTTATTAATATTTCAAGGGGGCAGCACTGTCTATCCCTCTTCTCAACCAAAAGGTAGAAAGATCGGGTCCATCGTAGGCCCGTAAGGCAACTTTGGTCGCCATTTTCCGAGGCTATTTCGTTTATAGCCAATCGTAATGGACACTACGAGGAGAAAAAAAGCGCTTTCCGAAGTGGAATGAATCGTAACAACGGTTCGTATTGTTTTATTAAAAGGCTAATGTTAGAGATTAGACCGAAAACAGTAATAAAAGAGTTAAGGGAAATTATACTTTCTTTTTATTCATTCATTTAAAAAAGGGTAAATGTTACGTACCTATTACTTTAAAAATGGGTGGTGGAACCGTCAAATGTTAAAATGATTTATTTCTCACAGATAAGCTAATAAACAATAATTCCACATATGACGTTTTTCCTTATAGATTGCTAATTATACTCTTCTTTACGTTGATGCGGGGTCAAATCTGTTTATACAAAACAGATGTAGGTATCATACTTTTATACTTTAACCATTTTTTATTCTTCTGGCACAAAAAAGTTAAGTATAATTTTTCGATGTAAATTTTATATAGCAGACAATTATTAGTGGAATATCATCCAGTCTGTTTAATAAATGTATGAACAAGGAACAATAAAAGTTTATCAATCCCGGCTGCTGCTAAAAAAAAATTCGTTTAAACTAGGTAACGATAAATTCTGTTTCAAAAGGCGATTTGGGCGTTGCAAACCTCAGATCTTGTGCAAAAACGAGAATCAGGGACAACACTGTCGATTCCACGATTTCCCAATTGGACGACTACACGGCTAGTGGTGGACCCGGAGACTCATTTTAGTAATTTAGTACTAGTTTCTGAAAGATTTAACGTTTAATGCGGCCGTTTGAATTTTGCAGTGATTTCTGTGGAGGATGTTGTGGATTTATTACTGCGGTATTGCGAGGTTTTTTAGGTTCAGCTTTTTTAGGTTTTATTACGTTTCAAGTGAAAAAAAATTAAATAAGGCCAAATGTTTCTAAAGGCCTACTGCTAAAAATTAACATGACATTGAATCTTCTAACTCAGCAATATTGACTAGATAAATAAAACATAAAACAATGTGGAGCTCGGTGGCGCAGTGGTTTAGCGCCTGGCCCAGCGATTGCTGAAGTTAAGCAACGTTCGCAAGGTTCGGTCATGGGATGGGTGACCAAAAATTTATTATCTCGAGCTCCTCCGTGCTTCGGAAGGCACGTTAAGCAGATGGTCCCGGCTGCATTTGCAGTCGTTAACACCCACCAATCCGCATTGGGCCCGCGTGGTGGGTTATGGCCCATCCTCCTTACCACCCATAAGGAAGGCCTGTGCCCCAGCAATGGGGACATCAAAAATGGCTGATGGACAAATAAAACTATATTTATAAATTGATCGATATTTTACACGTCTTCATCGTGATTTACCTAAGACTAAACATTTTGCTGAAATCTATTAAGTATACCAATTAAAAATTAAAGCACACCCCGGGCACTCCATACAAGCGCCGCGTTTCAACTACCTATTACACCTACTACACGGATGACGTTTTTGCACACGCGCAACTGTGTGCGTGAAGTCTAGGGCTATTGAATGAGCACACGATTCGGCACACGAACTCGCGCGGTGGGGTGAGGTAATTGATTCTGGGGCGGGGCGGAGAGTTTCCTTTCTGTACGGTAGTACTTATATCTATTCTGTGATTAAAGTCTACATTTTAACTAATTAACCAACTTAAAAGAAACGATACACACATGAAATAAATTATTAAAAGACAACTAAAACCATAATTGAACTTGTTGAAAATTAAAAACTTTTTAAAGTTACTCCTGCTTCTTTTTTTCGCTTTTCCAAATGATACAATCGGTACATCACTAGTACAAAGTTGGCATCTATTGACCGGTACTTCGCTTTTATAGCCGATCGTAAAGGCTCGGAGATCCGCGGAAAAACGACTGAAACGCTGACTGAGCGCGCCGTATGTTAATTCGATAGACCATACGTAGATACTTGGCCATAACAAGATGAATAAAAATTTGAACCGAATGAAGTACGGTCTGTCTATTTCTGTATCTGAATATTGCTCCGGGGAAATAAAAGTGTCGAACGTATGTCGCCAATGAGAACGTGTCAATAATAAAAAACCTATTTGTACTTATTTTATTTTACTTCTACGAGTATTTTATGAACATCACAAACCTTTTCCAATTGAGTCTTATATGTTACATTCCTGTTAACAGGTTTTGGGTGACTAATAAAGCTGGGGCTTACGAATTATTTCTCAAATTGATACCTATATAAGTAAATAATTATTTTTAGGCAACTTTTCGTTACATATTTTGTGAAAGGCGTAAAAGCTTTTAACCGAGGACATAAATACAATCTGTTGAGAATGTTGTTAACTTACGTTTAAAAAAAGACGAAATACAACAATAAATAACTGAAAGAATTCAACGATACATGGAAAAGTTTGGTCATTCTTTATAATTAATACGTAAGTAAGTAAACCTTACAATACGGGCGTGTGACGTTTAACATATAGGTACGTTAGTAAATAGTTAAGTATCCAACACCAAACCAAATCCTTATTCCTTTCTTTTGTTAATTGACTGACGATTCTGCACAAATTTTATATTTTCCTTTTCTCACGGATCTAAAATCATTGAAGTAGTTGCTTAACCTAACTATAATAACTCATTGGCAAGTTCTTCTCGATAACAATAAGGGATCAAATTTCCTCATCTCCTTAATTGGTTCTCGTTTACTTGCAAAACGGTCTCGACAGCTCGACGATAGCGCCATTTTGTTTAAAAGAGTAGGTACTTTATTGTTAATTTTTTTCCCTTATATTGCTTGTCAGTTTTGTTACTTTCAGAAGCTTTACACTAGAGGTCACTAGACTCATTAGCACCTTATTACGCAGGTAATGAAAAAAAACGTTTTCCTTAGGTACCAATTTTTAAGATAGTTATGTGCTATAAGTATTAGGTTGTTCTAGTTTTGGCCGCAATTTTGAATATTACAGCCCACATTACAACAGTCCCATTACCCGTGTACAAATTACAAAAATCAGCGATGGAAAGAAAATTGCATAAAAGCTTATAAAACGAGCAAACCGAACAGCGTACGGCGAATGGACGTCCATTCCACTTTGCGACTTTAATGGTCGAATTACATCCATCCGGGGGAAATGATTTGCTACATATTGACGCTTACAGACATTACTATAAAATACTTCTTTACTACTCATGTATTTTTTTTAACCAAGCACTAGTATTGCCGATTCAAGACATTAATTTTGGAATAGCTCAACCTTATGGTATCCATTATTCATTAGGTATAAACAATAAACATGAATTTAACATTAAACATTCGCAATAAAGCAATTTTGAGTAAATTTACAGGTTTTGCGAAAATTATAGAAAGCGTTAAATTCAATTGCTTTACATTTATCCAAATGGTCGGGCTCAGTTATTTTATGCAAAATAAAACTCGACCTTTATTCAGGCTGACAAAATTTAATTCGCCCCATCTCTCTGTTACAAATGTATGCCCCAGAGTTTAATAAAAAATTGCTGCGCTCAATCGCAAGATTAATTGGCATGAAATGTGAGATGCTCCGCGAGATATAATTTAATTTACATGTATGATAAAACATTTTCAAAAGCATTGGGTAACTTGAAGTAGGTAATCAGTCTACTCATAAATAATGGTAACAAAACAGAAAACAAATCTTTTCATAACGAGTTTGAAAGCAACAATACAGCAGTGAATACACAAAGATAAGTAAAAGAAGCTATTTAAACAAAATGCTGACTATGAATGAAACTGATAGCGATCGCGGTATTAACATAAAAATCTACAACCCTATTCATCGGCGCGATACCGAGGGAATCACAATAGGTTTCACTGTGGCACGAGCATCAAACAATATTAACTCGGCGGCGCCTAATCATACGGATGGTATAACATAAAAATGCCGATAAGGTAACTTCTACTCCAAAATAGTTTCGACAACAAAAGCCTTAGGGCGGATTCGGGGCACGATCTACTAATCCACGACCGTTACACATTATTAAGCAACTGCTGACCATTGAGTATGGCAACAAAGGTAACGATGCTGGACGAAAACCGTAGTGTAATAGAAAACAATTATCAACGCCCAAGGATTGCAAGTAGTAATTTTAGCTGTAATCAAGAGAGAAATGTATATATTGAGTCTGTAGGTAACAAAATTGTTACTAAAGCTAAAGATAACAAAAATAATACTCAGCTATTAATGACTTTCCAGTAGGTAGATATTGATGAATTAATTTCAATAACATCTATAAATAAAAGTATAAAACTTATGTATGAAAGGTAAACGTTATTAACAATAAGTAAATTACAGTTTAAATACGGGTGAAAATTCAATTCAAGAAGTCTTTAAGATTCAAATGAAGTGAGCGGTCTCGGTGCCGGTGCTTGAAGATGCATAATACTGAATATTGCCAGCTTCATTCCTTTCTTAGCACAATTTTAGAGGTGTTGCATGGAAATGTTGGACCGGTGAATAATCGACAATACGGTTTATGCATGTGCTATACACTATTATGAGATTCGGTTTCTGGTACTGTTGTTACATTAATTTCGTGAAAACGAAATAAAAAGGTTTATAATCGAAAGTGTTTATAAATAAAATCTACCTACTTACCTAAATATCCAAAATATATATGTAGGTAGAAATATAGACTCGATGAAAATAGTAAAAACCGCCACTAGTATCTCGCAATCGCGTTCCCCATTCAAAAAAGACTGTAAGAATTTATCCATTAGTTTTATTTTATTTTCTATCCTTGAAATCTCGAGCGTGTTTCTACTAAGCCCCTAAAAGCTAATATATTTTTCGCTATCGAAGCTTTTAAGAAGGCCCATGTAATATAGGCTATGATCATCATTTCCTTCACCAAAACCCCATTAAATCTTAGCTCCACTCAGTCCAACAGTCTCAGTGCGGTCATAATCTTTACCTCGGCCAGGTATGTCTAAACATTCACACGAATCCCGGCGCGTGCCTTGAAGCCAAATTGCGAAGTTACGTAGGGATGATATGGCCTATCGATGGAACGGAGCTGGTGCGCTGGGAATCGATTTTTAATAACAAGGTGACTTGCAGAAAGTTTTATATTAAACGGGTAGTGTGATGGTTTAGTTGAAATGCTGGTGATTTTATTGATTGGAAGCGTGCGTTGGATTATTAGATAAAGTTTCAGATGGTGGTTTAGCATTTAGTGGTCTGTCACTACAAGATTCTGCTTGTCTTGTTTTGTCTTTTTAGTTTGCAATTATAATCACATTTATGATTTATCATGAATAAGTAGTATCGATACTTGTAATGGACAAGTGGATTGCTCGTCAGCTCACACATCACTAAATCCAGCCGAACTAGATCGACATTTGTAAGCAAGGTGAATCAGCTCATTCCAATTTCGACGTCCAATACCGAAATGTGGGTGTTGATACTGTCCCGATAGGGTTAGTTGGTTAGTCGTCCCTTCGAACAAACAACAACAGTGCTTCAACTGTGGTAACTTTTAGGTGATTACGTGTAGATAATTCCTTGAAAAGTTTTTACTTTTCCAATTCTTTGTTTGCTGTTGTCGTAAAGACTATCTTTTCGAGATTGTTAAAGTAATATTTACAGTTTTAGTGTCGAGGGAGGGCCTCAAATGCTGAAATAATTTCTATAGAACATATATTCTAAACGAATAAGTAAGAATGAAGTATTGTTGCCTGATGTTATAAAACTTTTTATTAAAACTATAATATTTTTACTACCAATACTACTGCCACGAACTCACGACTGTACTTGTTTAATTTAATTAATAACTGCAGTGTTAACAGTAACTAACTATACAATGCGAAGGTATTAGAAATATTTATAGTTTCATCGCTTGAATTAGAAAGGATAATTAAATTAAGAGTAGTAAGTATATTGTTATCTCTTGTCATATTTTCATATACAACAACCGTACTTATGCGAAACGATGTAAAGTATAAAGGAAAAATTGAAAATCTCTCTTAAATTTCTATTGGATGGAACCAACGAGCACTCAAAGTGATTGTGTGCATTGCAGTACGACATATAGACATACAGTAGGATGGGCCAACAAACTCCATACATATTGTACGCAAACTCGTACGTTATTTAAAATTGTATACGGTCTATATTTTGTTGGATATTTGATGTTGCTTTTGCATTGTTAATTTGATTATGTTTTGTTTTAGACAGATTGTTTTTTGTAATACAAATATAATATGCTCTTTTGCCCACTATTTTGCTTACTACTTTAGGTTATTATCAGTCACCCTTTACAAGTGTACTATTTAGATGAGGATGAAAAAATACTGGTTGGAAGTCTTGGAACCAGCTTATAGTTCTTCATAGATATATCTTTTGCCATCATCATCATAATTCCTGGAGCATAGGCCTTCTTATCACGGACGAAAATTCCTATTTCTATTTCTATTCCTATCTGTGACTTGTAGTACGATAGTAGGCAATACGCTAATAGTAGGCAAATGCTATTAAATCATCCAAATATTAGTGTTATCGATCTACAATAACATACAGATAGTTTAAATTGATATAAACGATAAGCTTACTGCTGTATAAAATGGTCTGGCACTTAACTATATTAATCCATCGACGAGATGAGAAGATACAATCGAAAATAAAATACGAAACAGAAATTGCAGTACGTCTGTTCGAAAATGGATGCGCCTGGATAAGTACATACTCAAACATTATGGAGAAGGTTCCACGAAATATTGGAATATTGAGATTATGATGATATAATGGTCATGTTTGTTTAACTCAAAAAGGTATAATATTGTTTTGAATTGAGTGTAATCGATTTAATTTTATTAATGATGAAAATTAAAATTCTGATCACACTGAAAAGAGAGCACTATGAAAGAGCATTAATAAATCTTTTATACTACCTTACAAATTACTGTTTCAAAAAACATTTCTATTTTATTAAAGCAAATCTTGGGCAGAGCAGCAAAGGCTTACTTAGCATGTTAAAAAATATCTCAAGCAGAATCAGCTGAAAATGAAAAACTAACTTAATGTCTTTTATGACCTCAAAGAGAAACGGACTTCAGAAGTCTTTGTGGTTAGCTCACTTTTTGTGGCTGCGTGTACAGTTACATACAATTTTATAAAAAGCTAGAATGAAAACTAAACTTATCATTTTTCCATCTGCATAAAAAAGAGCGAGCTTTTAAAGCTTCTTGTTAAAGCATCTCCGGTTCAAACTGAGAAAAAACTTAATATATTTTCTAAAGTTAAAAGAAGACGTATCACAATTCTTTAAAATTGAATTTGAAGGGGAAAGAGATGATTTTGTTGGTATCCACAATACCGATTCGCCTAGGGAGTCCCAGTATGTCTCCGTATTCTGAATTAATCAAGAAAACAATTATTCCTCTTGTTACATTTTCGCGTATTGTCTTCCCGCATTCCAGTAAGCTTTTGTTCACCGCTTTTGCTTCTTTGGGCCCGTAGGAAATACACTGTTACCGGGAAATGATAAATTATTCGGAAAGTTTAAATACGTTTCACAATTTTAACTTTGGAACTTTGGTTTTTGGCGGCGTTTATTTTTAAAGTCTGTGGCTAATGGTGAAATTATTATATTTTATTAGAGTCATTGTCTCTAATCACTTGTAACTAAATAAGATGATGATGATTTATACAAACCCCTTAGGTGCCGTCTGAGGTGCTACGGGTAAGTCGATTTTTTCTAGTATATACGGTACGTAATTAGGTATTATTAGTTTATGTAAATTAGCATATCTATGTTACCAATTTAATACAATCAATTTCATAAACACTTTCTCCCTTACTAATAAAGATTTTATAGCAGATGTATAGTTACACAGTGTTTTGTCACTTTCCTTTCAATGTTAAACTCAAATAGTTTGAAAGAGAGTAACCATTGTGTAAACTATACATCTGCTATACAATCTTTATTAGTAAGGGGGAAAGTCTTTATGAAATTGATTGTATTAAATTGGTAACATAGATATGCTAATTTACATAAACTAATAATACCTAATTACGTACCGTATATACTAGAAAAAATCGACTTACCCGTAGCACCTCAGACGGTACCGTCTGTGAATGTCTAAAATCTAAACATTCAATAATTACATACTTATACTAATTACTATGTATAATTTCAATAAACACACGATCCAGTATCACAAACGTTTTAATGCAGTTACTACTGAATCTCATTTTATTATTTTCTGGATAATGATACCGCCGCCAGTATTACGATATTTTTGATAACTTTGTGCACTCCCACATGCGTTTGCGTAAACATTGATCCAATCACGTGATTAACACGTTCGCTGCGGCAGGATTTTTCTATACTTTCCATTCCTTCGTTACAAGGTCTATACACCTGGTAATAAAACTTCCATTGTGGCGGCACAAGGCTTATAGACCCTGTAACATTTAAGAAACTTTAAATCCTTTTTTGGCTTCATGCAAAAAGATATATGATTTTTTTGCTTTGAATATAAATAACAATGAACTAATTGACATACACCTGAAGGCGTTCGTTAACAGCTCGCTTAGTTTAAAAATTAAACCTATATTTATAATACAGGGTTTATGCACCCTGTGCCGCACTGAATAAGGGAAATCTGGTGCATATTTTAGGGATGTGAAATAAAAACATCGATGGTCTTAATTAAGTTTAATATAATGAAAAAAAAAGATAAAACAAATATGAATTAATGTTTTTCAATGAAACATGGGTAACAAAAGATTTTTTTGCACTGAACATATTCAGTTAAAAAAAACACTTTTTTACTAAAGGTTCGGAGTTTTTCGTAACATCCAACACACTTCCTCTTCTTAACACCTTTTACCAAATTGTGTTTATCAAGTTTTCGTGCGGGTTCTGAAAAGATTAATTTATTAATTTATTTTTTATTTGTATGTGTATGTATGTGTTTTATATATATACAAATCTTTCCTCTTTATAATATTAGTATAGAGTACCTATAGAAGTAGATACGCACTAAATGTTACTTTTCTGTAATAAAACAGAGAATAAAAACCTGCCTGGGTAGGCAGGTACCGGTGCCGTGGGTACAGGAAATGTAATTAGGTAAATAAAATAAATAGTAATGATGATTCACCTGTCTTTGATTTATCAATCTATGATTAGATTTAATATTCACTGCATCACTGTCCTCACAAACATCGTAGACAATTTTTTTTGGCACCTTTTGGTTGGTCTTGACGCCATGTCGACGCGTGCGTTTCGTGGTGAAAGCAAGCCAACACTAGCCGCGCGAAGCGAGCGCGGGGTGCGGTACCAGGTGCGCGGGGTACAAGGTGCTTCGACCAGGTTACGCACTGTGATGAAATTTTATTTCATCCATGCGGTGCCAGGTCTAAAAACCTGGTATTAAGGTAGGTACACCATTGGATTCTATTTTAAGAATACATCTTAGATATATATTCATCTCTTTCCTACACCGAACCAAGTTAAAGTTATGCCTTCCGCGTGACAAGGAAGTCTATACTTTTCTTAGTCGCACTGTAAGCGAGGCGTATAGACCTGGTTTCGCACTCAACGTGTTTAAGGGACGACCCCTTACGCCTTTATATCGTGATGGTAAACTTAAAATTTTATATGAAACGCTAATTTAACAATCACACCAAAGTTTCGTTAAGGGCATTAAAAATTCAGAACCACGTCGCTTATCACCGAACTCGTTTACCGAAATTGTTTGATCCTCTGAGTGCGAGATTATCGCTAAGCTCGCTCAATGGCGTAAACTTTCTTCGGGAACTTTGTTCGGTTTTGTAAACAATAGTTAGTGAAATAAGGTTCGGCGCAACGCAATTTCAGTACGGCACCAGATTTTGTGATGAAATGCTGTTTGGGCTGGCGAATATTTTTTATGAATACTAAATTATATTAAACCTATTTTTAGATGTCGCGAAAAAGTTACGAGCTAACTTTAGAAACTTCTTTATTGAACGTGATGCCATTACTCATGTGCTGATGCTATTTTGTGGTGATACGACGCGGTTATACGCATTGTCATTCGAAATTCAAATTCAGACATACAAAATTCTACTTTATTCGATACTCAGTCGAAGTCGCCGCGTTAGGCAGCCATTACACTCTCATGCAAACGTCAGTCAAATTCCGTCAGTCATGAATTACGTTTGACTGATTGACTGATGGAAATAAGAAATCAACTTCATGCAACCATCAGTCACCCCATTACACGGTAGGTTAATCGTCAGTCACAGCCGTGACTGTCATGACTGATGGAATTTGACTGACGCTTGCATGAGCGCGTAATTGCTGCCTTAGAAGCATATAGGAAATATCTTATTGTCACTCAACCGCGTAACCTATATTAATAAAATAATAAGGTACGTATTTCAATAAGTCACAGTACCTACTCATTTACGTAGACAAAGTATTACGACGTAAAGTTTGAATTAATTGTAACATTTTAATGTTGTGGATAACGTAGTTGTTTACAAAATTGGTAAGTTCTTATGTAAGTGTATATTTATAACTTCATTTTGTAAATGTTTGTTGTTCCTAATAAAATAAAATAAAATAAAAACATTTAATTTAATAACACTTCATTGGATTGAGCCATACTAAAATAACTCCTATTCCAAAGCCTCATCATTGTTGAAAGCATTTTTGTCGTGTCGAAATCCCTATTACTTGGTATTTCGGAATTCCCGAATCTGCGCACCTCCTGGAATCCAATCTGACACCGTGAACATTCCAATGGGATTTAACGCCTAAGCAAACGTATGTAGGTACATACGTTTAATATTAGTTAGGGTCTATGCAGATGAAGCGTGAACGTACGTCTACGTCATCTGTGATATTTCAGTCTAGTTTTTTCTGCCAACCACTAAATTCATAATTTTGAATAGTGTTTCTTTCCAATTTATTAAAAAAAAACAGATTTATTTTATTGACATTGGCGCTTAAAATATTATTTGAATTTACTCTTTTATCGCGCTAAGTAATCGATTAATGCTAAGTTAATGGGACCAAAGTGCCGATAATAATCGATTCGGTAGATTTGCTCTGCTCCTAGCCAGCCCTCCAAGAAAATCCACTAAATTCTACGTATTTGCTATATGAATGAATCGACAAATCGAGTCTGTTGATCGACGATTGGGAATAATATTTACCTTTTTAATATTTGCCGTGAATAAACTTGGAGCTATTATCCTTTTCAATTGAATTAGAAAGGAAATGAAAAAGGAGAAGAGTGAACCGGTTCTGTAAAAGTTAATCCTGAAATAAATGACTGTTAAGGATTTACTACCTTTAAATTAAGTTAGTTATGAATGAAAATGGCTTTTTTCAATAATTTTCTAGTCCAGACCTTTTAAGGGTACAGAAAAACTAAAGTTAAAGGCGTTACATGTTTATCACGAAAAAAAGAAGGATACACAAAATAACATCAATATTAAGGTGCTGGCACATTTGTCTGACGTTACGTGTTAACACGCCCGTCAGATGACATCGGTTTTCATAGTGAACGTATAAACTAGAAGCACACAACACATCCATATAAAATACTGCTTGTTAACACGTACGTCATACAAATGTGTCAGCACCCTAAAATTTCCTCTATACTAAGGAAAGCTAAGACAAACCAGGGCTCTGTCACTCCGCGCGCGAGTCTGAACCGCACGGCGTCCTCTGAGAGGACAAATTTCATACATCAGAAAAGATAAGACCTACGCGATAGAAAGAGAGGCAACTACTAAGTGAATGTTTTGGAGCGAAGGGAGCGCTGTGCGACCTGAAATGCACCTTATTGTGTCGGAGCAAGAGTCGCAATTTATTTAAACGATTTTGTAGAGTGCAACTTCTGTACGCTAGTACTATTATCTATTAGTATGTCATGTAGTAGTAGCTTTAGTATGTCATGCTCACTTTAAACATTTCTGCGGTGGTGTCGTGTGGGGCGGGTCGTTACGTTCCCTCAAATATGGTTGAGCGAAGCGATGGCTGGTCCATGCGTCATGCTCGTGAACGGGTGCTGCCAGTGGGAATGGGTCTGCTTCTGTCTGCTTGTACTAAGGGCGTCGTATATTTATATATATTTTTTTCTCTGTTTGATGTTATCAATATGTATGGCACTTCTTACTCAAAACATAAAACTAATAGGCAAGTAAACCTTGTTTTGATTTCTCTTTTTTTTATTGCAATCATTTTGCTTTCTATAGTCAGTAGTTTTTGTAAGTAAAGGCCTATGAAAAGCTTTTGGATATTAGTTTTCAATTCAGTGCCTTAGGGTGGGTAGCCTAAGTATGTCATGCTCTCTTTAATCATTTCTGCGGTGGTGTCGTGTGGGGCGGGTCGTTACGTTCCCTCAAATATGGTTGAGCGAAGCGATGGCTGGTCCACGCGTCATGCTCGTGAACGGGTGCTGCCAGTGGGAATGGGTCTGCTTCTGAGTACCTATCCTAACGCATATTGAATTGTAAGAATTGCGTTTTTTTTTTTTTGTTAATTTTTATGTGTTGTATCAAGTATTTTTTGGTAAATTTTGCCTACTTAGGTGCACTTTCGAGTAGCAGACATAGCGATTACTGATTTCTCAACTAGTTGAAAGTTATTTACTCTCACAATTAACTATCTGATATGTAGTAGGTATTTAATTTCAACCTACCTACCCATTGTGTACAAACTTTTGTTAATTATTGTGATGGAAAATGACCTCACTTTAAATGTGGAGCTCATTTTTCAATGTTGACGACTCTGTATGAAATATACAGGGAGAAAAAAGCAGCCCTTGACGAGTTTCTTGCCGGTTCTTCTCGTTACAAGGTCTCCCGCTCAGGGTTTGCGAACCGATGGCGTAGCTTCTTTGACATTCACGGGTGCTTGTGGCAGCCTAGACTGAATAAATGATTTTTTGATTTGATTTTGATTTGATTTGATTTATTCTTTGGACAAACGCCAAACGAGAAATTGGTCATCACCAAAAAAAACCGTCTAAACATTTAACCATGTGAGTAAATCGGGGACTGCCCATGTGATTAAGTTACAAACCGGACACGGAGTTTTACTAGCAAAAATCACGGGAAATAGTCCGAACCGGGAATTCGGGCACTCATCAATCATTTGGTCCCGGCTGATAGATGCGCGGCGGGCCGAGATTGGGCCTTCCTTGACGTATCAATTTATAAGACAACGAATGGACTGTCCATCAGTTAGCGAATTAGTGTTAAACATTCACTATTCGGGTTTACGGTACAACTGTTTTGAAGGTTTTTACGGACATCAATAAGTTTTTAAAATTGGTCAAAAAAAATGTGTGAAAGATTTTAATTTTTTTTATTTATTTATTCTAATTACAACGGCGGATAGTGCCACTTACAGTAACTAGTAATTTACACACAACAAAAGAAAAGACAATGGCAAAATAACAATAAAAGAAAAATAATCATAGAAAATAAGATCACACACAGGTGGATTTCGGTTCTGCCTTCTCACAAAACAACAAACAAATTCTTGAGATTAATTTCAACTCATCCGCAAACACATCGCACTCAGACTGGTTATCCAGAAACTTATTGATATCAGACAATATGCGGCAAAGAGGTGACTGTGCACGTGCCACTGTGCGGGTGCGCGGCGTTACAAACAAGTGACGAGGACGCCCGGCGCGCCGCCGTGTGTACCGTTCGGGGACGTATAGTTGGCACAATTGGTTGTGCAAGTCAGAGTTGTCAATACTGCCACGTAAAACCTTTAATCCTGTTAAAATTTGGTTAGTTGCTCTGCGCGTTCTAAGGGAATCTAAGCCAAGAGTACCTAGAAGAAATAAGGTCGGATATAAATTCGGATAATATGTGTACTTGCGCTTGTACAAGTATCTGAGGAAAGCCTTCTGGACTTTCTCGACCATCAAAGTATAATGTGAAAGTGTATCCACCTAACCTCAAACTGAACAACATTTACATGGCACCAACTCAAGAGTTCGTGAAAAAAAACATCTGTTTCGTACATTTTGATATTTTTGTATGAAACAGCTGTTCCTTTTTTCGCTACTTCAGATTTGGTCCCATAGTAAAAGTTGTTCAGTTTGATGGTCCTATCTACCATGATTATGGCATTAGGGGTTATTTTGTAAAACGTTGTATAATAATCATCATTGATAACCAGTATAGTGATAACGTTTACGAAACATGCCGCTGAAGAAAAGATATGAAAAACGCAAATTATATTTAAGTAGACACTTCAAATATTTTTTTAGAATAAAATTGGGGTCCATGTTTATATTCTCCTATCTATAAAAAAAACTTTTAGTATTCATTAGCTTGTAACTGTTAGTTATTTTAGTGCCCCAGTTCCCAGCGTCTCAAAGATCTCTCGAAGCTTAACTAGAGGCTAAATAAATAAGCGACGCAGTTCCTAAACAAATACACATGTGGTGGAAGTGTAGAGTTTTGTAGATTAAACTCTGTATGTTTCGGTTTCGTAGGAAAATATTGCGCTGTGAGAAACTCTAGTAAAGGCTGGTTAAAAAAAAATAGTACTTTGTAAAGTTCATCATCACCTCAGCTGCATGATGCATGAGTGTCAAGACACACTATGCCGAAATTACGCGACCGAAGTTCGCCAATATTACACCCGCAATGCTATTTGAATTACTGACGACACATTAGGCCGAAATTACGTCGCGTTTTTTTTCATAATAAAATCGTTTCAGCTGAACTTCGGTCGCGTAACTTCGGCATAACTGTGTCTAGACACATACGGCCTTACCACAAAAGATTTTAAAACACTGTTTAGTAAAAACACTGTTTAAATATAATGCCGTCTCTTTCAAATAATATTGTCAAAAAAGTGACAGCATCACATTTAAACAGTGTTTTAGTTAAACACTGTTTAAACAAGTATTGTAACAAGAATTTAAACAAGTATTTAGTTAAAACACTGTTAAAATGTGATGCTGTCACTTTTTTGACAATATTATTTGAAAGAGACAGCATCACACTTAAACAGTGTTTTAAAGATTTAAAACACTGTTTAATTTAGACCACTGATTAAATGTGATGTGTCTCTTTCAAACAATACTGTCAAAAAAGTGACAGCATCACATTAAAACAGTGTTTAAGTTAAAACCTTGTTGAACAGTGATTTAAAATCTTTTGTGGTATGGCGGTTAGTGATCGTTTTGTCGAGTTTCTGACAGATGTCATCTACCTATTACCGAGTCACTAGGCAAAATGCCATAGATTCCAAAGAGTTTAACCGGTAATGGGAAGTTAGTGTTTATCCTTAGACTGTGAAACAGAATATTAATGTAATATCGTCTAGTCCTAAGAGTGGCTCAATAAGTAACAAAATTATGTTATATAGATTAGTTACAGGCACTCTAGCTGTAATCACATTTACCATGTTACTATTTGTACTACATGACTGTTTGTTGCCTTAAATAAATTAAAAAAAAAAAAATGACACCTGCCAGACAACGCAGCTGCATTGACATACTGGCCGCTGCAAACTTTAGAATAGTACCTATAGCAGGACGGCCAGTTGAATCGAAAGAACAAGTTAATATTAAGGACGCGAAGTAAGGACGCAATAAAGTCATTTGAACACACACTACTTAAAATATCAGATACAGTAACAAACACAGAATGTAATTGAAAGTGAACAAAAGTGTCTTGCTTCACTCAGATTTCAATTATTATTATGAATTCCATAAAAAAAGATAAGTGAAGTTTTAATTTTTAGAGAAATAGAAACCTCTGAGTTCTTTCACAATTAAAATTGTACAAACATTTAGTGAAAACAAAGACGGAAAAAATAATCCGTACCGCTTTATTTTTGTTTCTAATTTCTGATTTCAACAGTGATCCGAAACAAATCCCGCAAAATGATCTTCAGGGGAATTTAAATCTTCCCCCAGCGTTGTTAAATTTCTTAGGGAGCATTACACGGCTCTTATTAATCACGTCCTGTATCCCCCCTCGGATTTTCGTTTTTTTTATCCTTGACCGCGGGATAATAATAAATTTTCCTAATTTGCATTTCATTTTCGTAGCAATTTTTCGGTTGGCCTGTACAAGACGAGAATTGCTCGTCTTAATAATAATGAATTCTTCGATCGATCTTTTTTTGTTATATTAAACGATACATTCTTTGGATTTTACATACATATTTTATAAGTGCGTACTTGTATGTACTGTCACGGACAGTCCCCTTTGCAGAGGCTGCATGGAGGAGGAAGAAACAGCCGCCCACGCACTGCTGGAATGCAGAAGGGTTTTCCTACGGGTATAGGTACCTACCTATATTCCTTCCTAGGGGTGTACGGCGCGGCGCCGTATTGTTTACATAGACAACGTTCTACGCCGCTAAATTACGGCCGTAATATGACAGCACCATCAGCCAGGGAAACCCTAGCTATACCGGGCGAAGTACCTCGGCTCGCCAGGCAGTGTCCAGGAAGCGATCACGAACGTGAAAGCGCTGAGCTCCTGAGTCAGCTGGACTGGCTCGAGTGATCCTGGCGGCACACTCTCCACGCACCAAATAGGCGCAATAGACGTCGAGTTGCGGAAACCGCCCGTATTGTAAAGAAGAAGTACTTACTTACTCCCACAGGCTTTAAAAAAATAGGTTAGTACCTTTATTGAGTTTTCTTTGCTAAGAAGAGATGCATACGAATTCTAACTTTTGCACGCTGTAATCGTGAAATTGTAAGATGTTTGAAAAGTCGCGTTTCCCACTAATTTTACCAATAATACCTACTCCTGGGAATTATCATCCCAATAGGCTGACTATAAAAATAAAATGGAATTTTGGTGCCAGCTGTCTTACAGTAAAACTCGATGGAATTGTCTTCTTTCAACATTTAAACTTTCAACCGTTTTTTCTATAACATCCGTTAAAGACAAAGTACCTACATCGCTGGTTGCCATACAAATCGATCCATCACGGGCGAATCTCAAGGTTTGAATCTATTGCGACTGCCCGCCGGGTGATCTGTCTGTCGCAATGATTGATGTATTGCTGTCCCACTCTAAACTAAGGGAAACGAGAAAAACAACGCATTGGATCTCTTTGACACGTATATGATGAATACGTGGTCGTGATCATTTGTTTGTTTGTGGATATTATTTATTATTTTATTTTTTATCAATGGAGAACTCTTTTGTGAAGTATTGAAAATAGTGTTATTAACTGAAATCTTTTAATAATATTTAAATAAGTGGCATCTACAATAGTGTGACTTAGTGCAAGACTACACACTACAACTGTCTACTGTCATAGATAATTCTACTTTTCTTGTACAAAATGTGAAAAAGAGAATGGAAAATAGTAAGAAAAGAAAAAAAAAATGTTTTTCAGTATACTAAACTACAATCTTACTAACTTAGTAGGTTAGCCACCTAACAAATTAAATAGTTTTGGCTCCGTCTGGTGGCACTATTTTCCCCAACAAATAGCACAGACTAAAATAAAAAATAATTATACTATGTCTGTAATGTGCTATTATTAGTACAGTTAAAACAGTTATCCAAGTGTCGCAAAATATTCGTTTATTTTACTATCCCCGGGAGTTATGTAGATGTCGGTACAGCGTCCGACATGTCTAGCGCACATTTCGTGGTAGATTTAAAACAAACCTATTTTGCCTCTATTTCGGCCAGCGATGTCACATTCGAGCGAGGTTGTTGCGGCTGAAATATTTTCATATCGATTTCACAGTTTGAATTATTGATAAATGTACCCGAAAAAAAAGGCGAAAGATTTGTACGTTTTGAAGGGAAACCAGAGTGGAGAGAAGCTCGGTGGCGCGAGGAGCTCGGTGGCGCAGTGGTTTTGCGCCTGGCCCAGCGATTGCGGAAGTTAAGCAACGTTCGCAAGGGTCGGTCATGGGATGGGTGACCAAAAATGTATTATCTGTGCTCCTCCGTGCTTCGGAAGGCACGTTAAGCCGTTGTTCCCGGCTGCATTTGTAGTCGTTAACACCCACCAATCCGCATTGGGCCCGCGTGGTGGGTTATGGCCCATCCTTCTTACCACCCGCCCCATAAGGAAGGCCTGTGCCCCAGTAGTGGGGACATCAAAAATGGCTGATGGACACCCGAAAAAAGACGTTTCTGCCAAATTCAACTACTTAAATTCATTATGCAGATTTGTAACTAACACTAATTCTTAACGTTTAAGTATTATTTGACCAAAACAAATTACTTACATAAATAAATCGTCTAACAACTTAAATAAATTGAATATAAATTGAATTATTATTGTGATAACAATGACATACATATTTCGGCAAAATCACTACTACTTTTACTATAGATAGATAAAACAAATTCGAAACAGTTACATGCTTTGCAGATTTGATACTCAGTCAGAACCTTTATTAAATACATACTTACTTGAGTTCGTAAACTCGTACATTTTAAATTATATTTTAATAGACGAAGAGAACAGAATTATTTTGTCTTTTTCACTCGACTTCAAATTGTCGTTTGAGTGACGTGAACAAAACACTGTACTAAATTAAAACGTTCGCTCAGAAGTATGTTAAAATCCTTTTCTTGTTCACTCAACGATAATTAAATAAAAAGCGGAGGACTGTTTTCCATTTCATCCAAGGCAACGTGCTTTTTTTAGGATATTTATTTTTTAAGAATGCTTGCGGATATGTCTTATGTTTGGTATAACTTGATTCATATTCGCAATTGAAACATTTACATACAAACATTTTATAACCGTTTCATCAGAGGTTGAGGTTGTAAAGATAAATACAATAAAGCCACTACTAGCAAATACATAGTTGGGTTGAAATTCCATAATAGAATTGACTTTGAGGAAAAGTATTCCAATATATAAAACCTGTATTTGACTTTTACAGCAGCTTTTTAAAATGTTGCTGATACCTAAACCTATAATTTTGTTTTCCTGCCAGGCATTAAAGTTCCACACAATTAGATTTTGAGTTCTTACAATAATAGTCATGACAACAATTTTTAATGTAGGTACATTATCTTAAACCAATGTCTCAAGTAAGTAGTTTAGTAATATAGTCACCGCATGGTTACCTCGGGGTTATCCTTTTTTTTTTTTTTTTTTTTTTTTTTTTTTTTTTAATGCCGAGGGAAAACGCTTTTATGCGCTTCCTCCCCGAAGGTGAGCAGGGAGGGGTATGTGGGACTCGCCAGGAGGGGACCGCAACACCTCGGGGTTATCCTACAGAAATTATAGTACACGTTACGAGGCTAAACTAATAACTGGTTTAACCTATGTCTAAATAGGTTGTCGCGCATAACTTCTAAAATCGAAGCCAGTTGCTTACTGCCAATGTCAGAGTTGAGCGAATTTTCAAAGAATCTATAGATAAGCGACAGATTGCTGATTCTGATACTATATTAGACCCGTATGTGTTTTCATTTTAAATATTTGATAAGTAGGTACCTATTAAATATTAGAAATACTATGATATTTTATATTACATCGCATCATTGTTGAGCTTACTGGACCATTTATATCAATATTGGCAGAAATGGGGAATATATAAATGCACTTTTAAAATAATGTAACACACATTAAAATGTTTAGCTTCAAAATTTATTGAATGAACCATAAAAATAATGGTTGCCACTATAAATATGCTAATCTTTAAAATTAATACTTTGCACTATACAATTTAATTGCATATAGCTTCAAAACTAATATACAAATTAATTTTATAACGAAGAGCGGGCGCAGCAAAAGAGAAGCCGAGGAGGAGGTTAGGTTCCATTGTGACCAACAACGCCAGAACCGACCTGCTGGCGTGTATGCATTATGCCACAAGTTGTTATCATCTTGCCATCTCATTTTAACTGTGGTCAGTCTGACATGGTTGGACAGAAATTAAATGGTTTCGGAGTTGGGACACAGTTATAGTGCAAACCATTATTTTTGTAGTGATAATATTAAATTATAGATCTTTTATTATTTTAAAGTGCTGACAAAATTGTTATAGTGCAAACCATTTTTTTGTAGTGATAGTATTTAATTATAGATCTATCATTATTTTAAAGTGATGATATACAATTTTTAAGCTGGTTTCATCAAATTTAAAGTGCTATTAAATACATCCCGGCAGAAATGTTTTTTTATGATAGGCAACCGCTTGCTTAACCGCTATCACGCCTGATGGTAAGCAATGATGCGATCTACGATGCACGACTTGAAGGCCTCCAGATTGTAAGTACCTATCAGGAAACAGACTCAAGCAAGTTCCACTCTCTAGCTGTATGGATGATAGAATTTGAAGCTATACCGCTGCCATAAAGTATTTCAAAAATATCGACTGCCGACTAAATGCATTTCGTCGGCGTGTAATTTTGTGAATAATAGGAGCCAGTGTTCTTCTCCATCTACCAAAACCATCACAAAACGGTTCAGTTGTGAAAACAACAAAAAAGTTTAGTTACTTAATATAACTGAACATTTTTTTTTTCAGTTATATTAAGTAACTTAATATATAAAAATAGCATTGTGAATGCTAAAATCTAAAAATTCAATATACTTATAGCTTTTTCATCTTAATCGATTGTCTGGCATCTGTAAAGATGTTGCATTCGAATGTTGAAGGTAATTCTTCACATTGATGAAATAACGCTGGCTTACAGCGAAAACGTAAAAAGTATTTGAAAATTTCGCCACTCCCACTAGCGACTCGGTAGCACAATTGGGATCCTAAGGGTGCGGGTTCGAGTCCCGTCTGAGCTGCTACGGGTGAGTCGATTTTTTCTAATATTTTTTCAGTTATATTAAGTAACTTAATATATAAAAATAGCATTGTGAATTGTGAATTCAACAAAAAAGTTATTACATCGATATGGGTTTATATCATGCATTGCTGTAGTATTTATTTAATAATGTACAGCTTATTAAATTAAAGACGCAGTAACTGCATAGAAAAAAATCGCTAATGTTAATAACATTTAAGCCTCATTTCTGGATTCAGTCAGAGTGAAAGCAAATTACCAGCATTATGAAGAAAGCCTTATCAAGCCGTCTGTGTTTTTTTATCGGTCGTAAGGAGTAACGTTACGAGTGCGCTCCGTAAGTACTTCCTGTACAGCCATGTGTCATAATTTCAGCCATTTTCAGAGTACCGAGGGAATGGTTGCAAATTGACTCCCGCCAGGGTGGTTGTATGGACCACATAATGACTTTTTGGTGAATATTGTTGTTGGTCTGTTTTATGTGGTACGTTTGAAAAAGTAATACTACGAAAGGATTGTTTTAGGTCAATGTTAATGAAGCGAAAGAAGTGTGCAAGGATCGTAGCAGGTGGCGATCCATAGTCTCTGCTTACCCCCATGGGAAACAGGCGTGAGTATATGTATGTATGTATAAGTGCAAAAATAATGCAGATTTATTTTAGTTATTACAACACATTGAAACGTTGGAAATATTGGTGTTCTATTTTACCATATGTACGTATTTTAATATACGAATAATGTAAAAGATATTCCGCGTAGAAAACACACAAAAACTAATTTAAAATCAATTTGTAGCGATCAAAAGACTTCCAAACGGTCAAAGTTGCCAACTTGAAAACTTTCATCAACAGAGCAAAGCAATACCGATAACTTCGCCCTCCTAATTAATTAGCTAATTACTATTCAGCTAGTAATTAATTATCGCCCCATAATACATTTAATAGAATTGAAATTATCAAACAAAATTGACGAGTGGGTTCATAATGTAATTAGGTTTTGTTTGCCATTTCCGTTCCGAAAACTTTATAATACGTCACAAAAACTCTGCGAATAAGATATTGAGATGGGGACCGTCGGCCCATAAAATGTTGAGCGCTTTAGTACTGTGTCAAGTTAAATAACAGATAAGGCAAAAGAGTGACAGTAACATGTGTATAACAAAAGTTTCAATATGACAAGGTTCTATCTAAGTATACTCAACATTTTCATGGGCCGACAGTACCTAAGTAATCATCTGAAAACCCAGAATAGCTTCCACTTATTTTTAAGATTCCAACAGTATTTTTGTTTCTTTTTAAGTATTTGTCGATCAGCCAATTCATCCATATAAATAAACTATTTCAGATTTGTTCGTTTGAAATGGAACCTGATCTATTCTACATCTGTCTGTTCTGAATACTTTAGTTAGTCACACCAAAATACTCAGTCGCGAAATAAATAAACGACAAGTCCAACAGCAATTCCAAATAAAAACAGCTTTTATAGCTTCGTGAATAGTTTATCTGAAAACTGTGAATGGTTTTACTAGTTGTCGAGGCCATGAAGGTTTTAATTTAAAGATAAGTTTGAGTTTACAGAAATAAAAGAGGTTGTGGCATAAATACTAGAAAGATCTTGATGGAATCTCGATCTTCTTCTAAATCTACCTTTTTGAATAGTGAATTTACCACAAGAACAAAATTTAAATTTAAAAATATAATTTTAACAACAGCTGAATCTGATTAAAAAAGATTGGATAAAGAAAAGAAAAATGGAAAATTTGTCAAATGCGCATTTTTTATGAATCTCCAATAAAGAAGGAACTGCTACTTAATTCATGATTAGAAAAGAAAATAGGGGATTTCAAATAGTTATTAATAATCTTTCGGAAGTTGAGCAGTTTTTAAAAATCAAATTAAAGTAAAGTACGCACGACAGCACGCTAGGTTAAACAGTTGAAGTACGAAAACAGCTTTTATTACGTACGGCATAAAGGCGGTATCAAGGTCAACATGTATAGTCTGATGTGCTGCTGACTGTACCTAATTTAAAAAATGTAATAACCCACTAGCTTGTGGTAAAAAAGTCATCTTACAGTATCTCCAGTTTATTTTATTCGATGCCAAGGAGCTGCCAACGAAACCTGGTACAAAGCCAAAATATATTAGGGTGGTATGAATGGAAGAAACAGTTTTAAACGATCTTTAATACAAATCTTCATACTATTTCTATAGTATTTTGACTAATTGTCACTGCATGAAACGTAACGAAGGAATTAATTTAGATGTAAACCGTTTGATTATGACTCTAATTATTATAACATCAATTCTAAAGTTAGTTATAAATTACACTGACATGTTTTCAGGAACTTTTCATTGAGACTCATGAGTCTCATGACAGTTCCATCTTACCGTTGAAATAACAATTATTTAATAATATCTAAATACTTAAATAGGTTTACGTTGATGAAAGTTAGTATTTGTAAATGGGCTCTAAATTAATGAACAATGTAAGGGCATTTCTCATTTTTTTAGAGCCAATTGACAAATGTTTTCATCTGAAAGAACAGCAAGTCGTAAAACAATTCATTATAACACTATTCGACTTTCCTAAAAGCTCCAGGCATAACCTAACGAGTCATATTGCACTTTCCCAGTAGTAATTACAGTCCAACGAAACCGGAACAATTTTCTTTATAGGGTTAATTCTGAATTGAATTATACAGTGCCATAACAGAGCACCTTATTTCTCTCTCGGCGTTATTTAGTTCTTGCACGTGATCATTTCGAGCTTGGTTTTGGTTAAATCCGAGCTGAATTGGGTAACTTTAGAATTGCTGCCCTAAGTATTGGATTACTTTACTATTGGACCAGTATTACAATTGGTTTTTATTCAATACGTTTGTTGGATATAAAAAAGCAGTGTCATAAGATTGTATAGGTCATTTCTAATCAAACGTATTTTTATGGATAAGATTTTTATCTTGTTTTTGAGGTGACATCACTTACAACCACGCCGGATCATAAAAGCAATAGTGTTAAAATATTAAAAAAAACAATTAAGTAGGTAACACAGAAATAAAATAGTTTCGACATAGAATTTCGATTTTTTCTTTCTTTGTCATTAATAATATAATAATACTAAATAATATACTAGAAAAAATACAACTCGCACCAGATCAATTTTCGGACAGGAATCGAACCCGCGACCTTTGAATGTCTGACCGCTGAACTACCGAGTCACTATAGTGGCATCGTCGAATTTCTTCTAGTATGTCCCACTCTTACGCTCCAAGCCAGCGTTATTTCACCAATGTGAGGAATTAACCTCGACATTAAATTGAAATATCTTTCTAGATATTTTAACGATGAAATATATTTATTAAATTGAGATTTTTGCATTCACAATGCAATTTTTATAGAATACTAAATTATATAACTACTAGAAAAATTCGACACGAACCAGCTAGGTGATTGCGTAAAGTCAATCGTATTCATTTGACAGTTCATATTGTATCATAATATATGTCATCTCATACAAATTGCAGCCGATGGAATACGATATGAACTGTCAAATGAATACGATTACCTTACGCAATTCCACTTCCACCCCAGATCAACTCATCATTAAGTACATTGTGTCTTTATTCTCATTTTTATTAAAAGTGTAAAATGTAGCTAGTTTACATTTTCAGAACTACTACTTAGACTAAGTTTACGTTCATGCATTTTATTTTCCCCGCATCTCGAACGTTGTTGTATTTCGTTAATTTCGTCTTTTTAGTAAGTTACAGTTCTTTTTTGTTCATACTTATATCGCATTTGCCTCTGAACAGGTGCGCTGTGTTTTAATTATAAAATAATTTGCCCCGGTCCGGGTAAAATGTTGTTCTTAATTCAAACGCTTTATTTTCCTATTAGATTTTTCAAAAGCATTTTACATGGAGTTTTTATGAACCTCTGTAATTATCTCTGTTGTATCATGGCGGTAAAAAATATTTGATTTGACTCCCATCGATGTTCATTTTCACGAAATAAATACATTCTAAAATTCATTAAAATCGGTTCAGTGGTTCAGGCGTAAAAAGGTAATAGACAAATAGTTAACTCTGTTTCTAAAAATAATAATAAATAAAAAAATATTTGCGTCTCTACTTATAAATTGGCAAGTTTTAACAACAAATGTAGGGAAAATGTCCCCCACATTAACTTTTACTATACCGTACTTCAGTAGTAAGGTGTACCGTACAAACCGGTTATAACTCTTCGTGTTCAGGCCGCGTGAAATTATTTATGTCGCGGTGTACAATGTACATTATACATTGTACAGTTTACATTGTACATTGTTTACAGTCTACTTTGAGACGCGGCACTGTGACGTGGTGTCTAGTTTGCCGCCAGCGAACTAAAATCTATGGAATAAGCATTCCGCTGGCAAAAATGGCACCACACGAAAATTACAACTAAGTGGATGGAGCTAAAAATGCTGGCATTTAATTATGCAGCACAAAGCGTCTAAACACTGAACCATAATTTGTATACTCATAGATATTTTCTATACTTAATAAAAAGATACGTTATTTCTGCATCATTTTACTGCCTTCTTTGCATCTTTTACACCATTTGACTATACAGGACGTTATTACTAATGAACTCTCTCTTTCTTTCTTTTCTTTACAAAACGATCGGCAATTATTGTAAAGAACACTAACGTCAGTCACCGAGCGCGTGGCTGGCCCGAATAACGGGTTGTAGTTTTTTGGCCCCCCGTGGTGCCATTTTTTAAGCAATATTTATTTTCATTTACACTTCCATAGATTTTAGTTCGCTGTTTGCCGCAATGCCGCTAATTTCTGTGACCGAGCGGGGTGTTTTAATCCCGTCAAAGGTATAAAATGCTTATTATGAGGGTTCACTTATTCAGTGTCAAGAGTTGTGCCGTGATTAAGTTAAATAGACTAAAACCATTAAAAAAAATGTTACAAATACTAATAGGGGACTGCGTTAGTTTCAGTATTTCGGGTTGAATTGACCCTGAACGGTGGTGTGTTTCCAAATGAATAGTATTAGGACTATTCTAAAATATAGATAAAAAATTCTATCAAAGTCAAAGTGTTTATTTGCAAAGAATAGGTATTACACAAGATATTACATATAATTTCAACCGCTATTCAGTTAAAAACTTTAACATGCAAACAATTTAGAAAATCTTTCAAGCTATAATAACATTGTTGTACTAGCCATTCACGTAGCTTTCTGGTCATTAGAGTTACAGGTCCGAGTTTAAATTGGTTGGGGATCTTGTTATATACTTTAACACACATGCAGTAACAACTCTTTCGACATCATGCAGTTCTTGGATGAAAATCCGAGACAAGTCTATGACTGTCTCTAGTATTCCGAGGGTATAATATCCTTTGATATTTTAAATAATTCTTAATAGTTGGCTTTTAACAAATAAAAAAAATTCTAGGGTCGTTTTCTTAGTCTTTCTATCATTTATCTTTCATCTTTTATGGCAACGATTTAATCAATTTAATTTTTTGGGTATTTTTTTATTTTAATGGTAAAATTATCCATTTATGGTAGGTCGGTTTCTAATTTTCGTATTGTTTACGAGTTGCCGTGTACTCGCAACACCAGCCTAAGACTACATCCATTCGATTATAAAATACTTCGGCACGATACTTCTAGCACGCGAGAACGATTAATATAAAACGAGCTTCATTAAACCCGCGTGGGTTGTATAACGTGTGAACGTAACTGAAAATCCATTCAGACTAGTAATAGAGTAGCCTAGCCATATAAGTGGGAAATAATCATTATGATTTAGATTTTTGTATTATCAATGCTTTTTAGGGTTCCGTAGCCTAAATGGCAAAAAACGGAACCCTTATAGATTCGTCATGTCTGTCCGTATGTCACAGCCACTTTATTCCAAAAGTATTAGGATTACACAGTTGAAACTTAGTAGGTAAGTACCTACCTAGATGTATTCCGTTGACCGCTTAACGATTTTAACACAAAAATAAAAAAAAATAAGATTAAGGGGGCCCCCCCTTAATCTTATTTTCCCCATACATGGAACTGAAACTGAAAAAAAAAACTTCATACCAATAGGTACGGCCTTGTCTATAGATAGGTCTTTAAAAATGACATTGAGGTTCCTAAGACAATTTCTTCTCAAAGTCAACCGTTTGAAAGATAAACGCTGCCAAAGTGGTAAAATGTGTGTCCCCCCTCTAACTTTTGATTTAAGAGATTGAAAAATCTAAAAATATATGCTATAGACCTTAATAAACACTTTCAACGAAAATTGGTTTAAACGAGATATAGTACTTTTACCACTTTGGCAGTGAATATCTTTTTGCGATATAGCACATTTTCCAAAACCGCAAATATAACTTTGTCATTCATACCAACACTGTGATAACAAAGTTATTTTTGCAGACGAAAAATGATAGTGGTATAAGGTAACTACGGAACCCTATGGTGCGTGGCCCGATACGCACTTGGCCGGTTTTTTCTAGTATAAACATTTAGCTTATTAATCAATGATATTAAAAGTATAGATACGTTACCCGCACTCCACAATGGCAAAGTAATTGCCCGACTCTCAATTAGGCAGGCACAGTCTTGTGATAATTCTGTTAAAAAAAACCTTCTTGCGTCTTTAGAAGATGTAAAAATTATACAGGTATTATTATCGTGTCAAAGAACTTAATTGTAAGCCCGGTGCATCTTCCTTGAGGATAAACACTTCCTTGAGGATAAACACTTCCTTTCGTCATTTCTTTCTTAGCTGACGACTACGATGTAATGACTATCCCTATAAATGATGACGAATCAATCAATATGTCAGTCACAGGAGTGACAGGAATCAGGACAAAAGAATTATTTTAATATGTACTGATGAACATAATTTTCACAACGAAACCAATTCGGAAGTAGCTAATAAAGGCTTTTAAAACAATCTATCAAATTTTTTTTCATTATTATTAAGTACCTAATACTTACCTATACAATTCACAATTGCGGTAAGTACTTTTAAAAACCTATTAAAATCATTTTGTAAAAACTTAATTTTTTTATGAAAGATCAAAAACTTATATTCCTATTATAAAATCTATCTGCATTTAGAAGTAATATTCCATTCACGAACTCCTTCAAAGTTTACCCGAAGTATAATTAGCGGTAGGTATACATTTTACAACAGCCTTAATAGCTGTAAGTGAAACCAAGTTTGTGTAACCTTGTGGAGGTTACATTCTCCACCTTATTTAGTTCAGTATACCATTATGTTACTTAACTCACTTCTTGCTATTGAATTATAATAGCATTATATTTTAGTAACTTCAACTTATTCAGTGTCAGAAGGATTGTGTATGACTTTTGTTTTTAAAACAAATTCGTTAACTTTATAAGTTTTTTTTATTATGAATCATAATAGAAAACTAATTGTAAACCTCATCGGTTCATAAAACTTATAAAAAACTACACGAAAACTTCTCTTCCCCTTACTCAATGGTATGAAAAGGTAAAAAAAGAGGATCATAGCTTTTTTATTCATAAGCACTGGCCACCTTTTCGCCTACGGAGCCATCAAAGAGCATAAAACGCTTTCAGAAAAACCAATGAACGTTATAAAAGTGGCCACTAACCCTCACGTGAACCAGCAATATAAAACACACGCCACCGTACGGGGTCGATTCGACCCGAAAATTGACCGACACTCGCGGAGACCCCTATCGTTATAACGTCCCATATCTGTGACTTAATAAAACCCCATGCTGTGGGATTGAAACATGCCATAACTTTTCAACAAAAACCTTTTTTAACACAGACCTTTTTTCTAGGAAAATGTTCGTTCGATTTTAATAAATTCATTTTGGTATTCGAATTATTTTACAGTAGCTAGGTGATTAAATGAAGATATTTTAACCATATGCCACGTTTATGCCCTTGGAAATTTGATGCCACGTGTGAATATTTGATGATCAGAAATCCCTTACTAATAACTTTGGTTACTTAGTACTTAACTACTAGAAGTACAGGTATTCTATGACACATATTATAATATTAATAAGCAAAACATTTCGAAACTGGTCGCGACAAATTACATGCTTCGGTGTATTTTACAATACTTAATTATTACTTATCTATTATGAAAACTGCAAAATATCGACTTATGAATTATCTACCATCATTTATTCGTTACATCATGTATACATGTATGAGATTGCCAAAAATCTACAAATAATTTCAGACCACTTTATAACAGAAACATATGCTACGATAAATAAAAACTGCCTTGAAAAAACATAAGTAAGTAAAAACCTTAAAACTCGATGACTAATAAGCACAAATAACCTACAGACTTAATACGCCAAAACTCAGATTACTGAAAGCAGAACCTGATGACAGGTGCTGAGAATCTCCGTTCAAATTTGCGCTCTACCCCATCGAGATAAAGTCCAGATAACCCGGCAGACTCTTAGTGGCACATCTTACGGAAGCCATAATGGCCTTAAATAAGTAAAAGATGACGTTGGTGAAAGTTTCGGGGAAATTTTAAGCCTCGAATTACCAGGGTGACGTGCGCTAAGTACGTAATCTACTGAGGATAAGTTATATTTTGCTTGTTGTTGGGATCACTGTACAGTGAGAGGGTTACATTACATAGAGGAATATGAACATTTTAGTGAGACACGGATACGGTAAAAATGTTCATATTATATTTTGGCTACTTTGTAGTTACCCAAAATGAAATAGTCTGTGATTGGTTGTTTGTTAAATCTGTCACCTTATTTAAAAAGTTTTGTAATAAATTAATCTCTGTTAATTTCTAGTTAGGTAAGTATATGAAATCACCAAAAATGTAAGAACATCTTAGCCCTTGACGGTTCTTGCCGGTTCTTCTCGTTACAAGGTCTCCCGCTTGGGGTTTGCGAACCGATGGCGTAGCTTCTATGACATTCACAAGTGCTTGTAACAGCCTAGACTGAATAAATTATTTTTGTTTTTTTTTTTAATTTTTGATTTTAGTGGTGTTATTACAAAAGATTTTTAAACACCTGTCTAACTTAGACAGAGACTATTTTAAATGTAGTGTTATCACTTTTTGTCAATATTGTTTGAAAGAGGCAGCATCACATTTAAACAGTGTCTAGGTTAAACAGATGTTTAAAATATTTTGTAATAACACCACACGTTTAAAAATGCTTGCTTAAATATACAAACTCTTTGAAGCAGACGATAAAAAAGTCTTAACTGAAACTTTGGAGAGGTGAGATAAGACGGACGCTTTCATACCAGACCCTCCGCAAGTTCCATTAACTTCGGCAAAGCAAAAGCCGAGCGTTAACTATGCATGTATCGTGTATGCATCTCCTTTCAACGCTCGCTAGCCACGCTTCACACTAGTTAACATTCCACACCACAAAAGAATGAAAAAACCTCGTTTCAAAGAGACAGGTCTGCCAACGTACTCGAGATGGCATCTCTCGCGCGAATTCGATCCCTTTAATGTTCAACCTTTTGAGCAGATAAGAAACTCTTTGCGTCTGGCTGAATCATAAACACTTCATATGATTAAAAAGGCAAGGAATAATAATCTCGTTCCATTTTCAAATATCTACAACGTTCGGTGAGAATATTAATATAAGATTCTTGGTTCGGTGGTTCGCTTCATAGAGTAAGATAGGTTCGATTCCACAATTAACATTGATTTCCGTTGCTATGTTCACATTGTGATGCTTTTACGTCCTGATCCTTTTTTATAAATGTAGAAAATGGAAAAATAACCGAAGTTAATTCTCCAATAATCATTACAAGGATTCCTTACAATTACTCAACATAAGTTGGTACGTAAAGTTACAACATCCCATATTACCATTACAAAGGTTGCCAACCTCCTGAGCCGGGTCATTCTGTAACCCTATCGTCGTCCATTAGTTAGTGGCAGGTTAATAAGGTTCTTTGTTGGTGCCCTCGGCGCTTTCACAATTTCGCCTTGAATGTAGCTTATCTCCGGTCTAGTTTGCTTACACCCTCATTAAAAGACCTAGCGGACGGAGCTCGCCAATTTTTGTAGCGTTACTTTCAAATTATGAACGCAACGCGAAAGTTTGCCATACGCCAGTCTTTTGTTTGGCTATTGTAAAACAAAAGACGGAAGTTTGACCAGAAAATGACTGCTTCGTTAGGGATAGAAGGGAGTTTTTTTTAAGGAGGTTTTTTAAGCGTATGTTCTTCATAATTTTCAGTTCTTTTATTTAATAAGACTTGTAGTTTATTCGTTAATAAGATTGTCTCATGTTATATGAATTAGTATACAACGTGTTACAAAAAAACCGTAAAGCCAAAATGGTATAGATCGGATACAATGCATACAAACCCGGAAAATTATTATAAAAAAATGAAAAACGCCACATAACAAAAATTCATGATAAACTGCAGAATGGCAATTCTAGACCTAATTATTTCTTGATTTCACCCATTATAACATGCGTCAATCCGAGCGGGTCGATCCGTGATGGAGTGAAATCGAACGTAACTCTACTAACGTTGGGTTCAAATCAGTGCGCGTTCCAACGCGGCGGTTGCGTTGAGAACTAGCACCGAATTCTCAATTTTTACATGTTTTTATCACTTTTCTTCGCTTTCAAGTTAGTTGAAAAATATCAGGTATTAACAGAAGGTTTAACATAAACGAATGTTCTGTTTCCGAGAAATTTTGCAAATAAGACCAGAAACAGGGTCCACGGAATATTTTTTTACATCAAAGGTGGTAACATTTTTATAAATGCGCTTTCAATTAAATCTATTGTGTATTATTTCAAGTACATTATTTATTTTTTCCATGATAGCTTCACGCGCGTAATCTTTCAATAATTTGAATTGAATATTGACCTACCTTAAGGCTTAATGCCTTAAGGTAGGTTGATTATCGAAAACAAGAGTCTATTTGCTTCTCGGGTTGTCACTTTGCAGTGTTCCATGCCAATAAAAAACAAAATTTTACGGGTTATTGTGAAACATCCCGTATAATTTGAGAAATAGTCAGACTAAACGTATGATGAATAATAAATAACAAATTGTCTGAATCTGAACTAGAGATGCCTGTCATACTTAAATTATACTACATTTTCGCGGCAGATAGTACACAACAAAAGTAAGGAGATAAGCATATTTAAAAGAAAAGTACAAAAGAAAAGAGAAAAGTAATACATTATCGTGTTTTGGTGGTCATGCTAGGGGGCAAATCAATTTTTGCCTAAGCTAAGCTATAGTCCAAACTTAGAAAAGTCTTTCCCATCCTAGTTATAATAAAAAAGTCTTAAGCCACCACAAAGGCTTTAGCGAAACCCATCTACGGAGCGATGTCGGCGGGCGATAGATATTAATCCTGGACCAATAATCGTTTCTGATAAGAGATTTTCTTTCGATCCCCAGTAATGGGAAGTTTCTGCATGGATGAGCAGTCTTATTTAACTTTAATAACGTTTCGAGGCTGGAGGCGATGCAGTATTGTTTGGGATTTGAGAGCTTGTGACGTTGGGAGATGCAATTGTGTGCATTAGGTCGGGATTGCCCATAGACATAGAAAAATTTTCGCTGCGCTCAAGAAGACCAACAAAGCGTGGAAAAGAGAAGTTAACATTATACGGACACGGTCTATGAAAAAAAGAGACAAAGGATCAAGTGACAATGTGCCAACTTTTTTTACAGTAAGAGCCCCTAGCGTCCCGCCTATATATCAAAAGAGCATTCACAATTTCTTTAAAATATTTGGTAATCTTGATTAGAATTCTAAATAAGGGTATCGTGGAGCTATGGTGTCTTGTTCTGTTAGTGATTGTAATGTGACAAAAAGAAACAATCCAATTAATAACACTTTTCACAGGTAAATAAGATATTGCCACACATTTCTCTAAAAATCAAATTTCGCTACATTTATTCGTTTATCGACGAAGAAAACAGTATGGAACATAGTTTATTAATTTCCTTTTCCATAATATTATAGTCATATTTTATGTATGTAAGACATATTTTACGTATCTCATATATAATGTATACATTCGTTTTTCGGATCACCTGTTTATTGACATTGTTGTTCTTTGACATTCTATTTCTATGGGATTGCCAGTTGGACAGTGCTATATACCAAAAGCACAGAATACATAATGTCTAAAAGATGGACTTAGGTTAAGTATAAATACCTATAATGAAAAACAACAATTATTTTGATACAAAATTGATATTAATGATAGCGGATATAATAAGGCATTAATAATGTTCCGTTCTAACCATTGAAGAAAACAGTAGCAAACAATGTGAGAATATTTTGAAACCAGCGGCTGCCCGCGACTTTATCTGCGTCGTAAGTTTTCCTTTATCTTTCGGGAACAGTTCCTTTTTTCGGGATGAAAGGTATCCTATATCATTTTCTGTAACCCTGACAACGTGTATGGAAAATTTCATCGTGAAGGCTTAGCAAACCAATAAACTTACTATCGCATTTATAATACCTATTACCTAGTTAAGGTTTATTATTGTGAGTTTATTGTTACTAAATATTAATATACTTATTAATTTACCATGCAAATTGAAAAGCTTAAATAAAAAACTATGATAATGGTTTTGATGGATACTTTTATTCTGTCTTCGGTGGAATTCGAATAGACAACATGTTTTTTTTTATTTATTTATTACTGAAAAACATAGAAAAAATAAAACAATTAACTTTCGCCAAACTGCATAACAGTTTGTCGGCGAAATATAAAACTATGCTCTAGTTCTTAACAAAAGACATACAATATAACATACACATATAACATATACATGTAAAACCATGATAATGGTTCTTATGGTTATCTATCATCAGTGGGATTCGAGTTGACAATATGAAAAGCTTAATAAAAAACTATGATAATGGTTTTGATGGATACTTTTATTCTGTCTTTGGTGGAATTCGAAAAGACAACATGTAAAACCATGATAATGGTTCTGATGGTTATCTGTCCTCAGTGGGATTCGAGTTGACAATATGTAATGTAAATACGAAAATAAAAATTCCATGATTGAAACAGATATTAAATATAAATCCTTCAAACTCATATTACCTCAACTGGAACAGTCGACCGGCTTTCAAAATAACAATAACAGTTATCTGGAATGGCCCTTGAAATTATCTTTCATACATATTCATGAAGCAATGTACCACAGGCGTTAGCAGCGGTCGGGTACGTGTTATATTATGGAAGATTCATTAGGATTCAATTTCGATAGCAAACGAAAGATTAATAGCCTCATTTTGATGAGGATTTATTTTAACCCTTAATCTATAAAAGACATTTATTCCATTATAATGTCCCATTTTTGTGTGTGCGAATTGAGAATACGCTACTTTATCGAAAGACTGCAAACAACGTCTTGTATTGCCTTCAGTTCAGAGTTTTTATAATTTTTAAGTCCTATATTGTTAATAAATCATAAAAAATAAACAAACAGATTCGATATTCACCATATGATACAATATACGAAACTAACATACAAATTAGGAATTGAATTGGAAAAAACTTCCACCACAGTGGCGGCGAATTTCGCAAAATGCTTCGTCAAATACCCGCCGTATCGTCACCAGTCGGCGGAGATTAGGGTTGCCACTTTGCCAGATGCACAAATTAAAAAAATGAATATTATACACCATAACATTTTAATTGAATGTACTCCACTCGACCACAAAGGTCGTCGAAAAGTGAACAATATTAATGTTGTCAACAATGATTTCACGAAGAAAGCCGTGAAAGAAGGGGGGGGGGGGGGTGTTAAAATGGTCATAGCTGAATGATTGTACAGGAGAAGAAAAATGGCGGGCCAAAACTAACTCTACCATCAAATATACCGAGTACCTATCAACATTTAAATTGTGACTTGGTATAACATTAAACAGAATAACAGAAACACCTAGTTGTCCAGTCAATCCGTGATAATTGACAACTCACGAACTATTAAAACAGTGATTTACATTGAATTTTGAAAAGTGTCGGATAAAGAATACTCTATGTTAGCTTCAGTTGAACTGGTATTGGATAAGACAGAATACTTGATGTTAGCTACAATTGAACTTGTATTGGATGAGACAGTTCTGGAATCACTGCAGATAGGCAGACAAGAGGCAATAGTATAAGCATACATCTCCTAGCCAATCGACAGCCCTATTCTTGACGCAGATATATTAGCATTTAGATTATGTCCTCGAGCGGGAACACGTGGCGTCGTTTGCGCTCTTCGATTTGTTTCACACGGACCTTGCTAAATGTATAGACGTCACGTCAAGATAATGATGGTTGATGGAACTGCTAACTAATTTGGAGCACAAGGAAATTTCATCCGTAGCTATGGAATAAACTGCTTTCTCAGAAAATAGTTCAAAGTGTGACTAAATAATTTTGAATAACTTTAGTCCTCTTCAGCAACCTAGTTTTTATAACCTCCTAGAGGGCAGTAAATTTATTTTTGCGCAATATTCAATAGCAGAAGAAATAGGGACCGAAACTTAATATGGCGCAATCATCCGATGAGTTGATAATGCACTGGAAAAATTTCGCAGGTTATGAAAGAGCTTCACTGAATAATTGAAATCACTATTGAAACAAAAAAGTTAATGTAATTCGGAAAGGTAACATTTCGAAGAAGCATCCACATTTTCTGTTATTCCCACTAAAACTCAATAGTGTTCAACGAAAATATTGTATTGCAAGTTAACTCGGCCGTCATTTCAACATTAGGCACCTAGAGACGGCACGCGTGAAGCACGCGATGAGAATTACGCAACATTACTCGGGTTGTGTTTTGATACAACTAGCTTTACCTGACCATTATTTATTCTACGAATATTCTAGGAGTTCTATAGCGCAGTGAGTAAGCGCATCGCCCTACGTTTGCGGCAGTAAGCAACTTTCGCAAGAGCTGGTCAGGGTATGGGTTACTAAATATTATCTCGAAAGCACGTTGCGGCTGCTTTTAAATAAATAAATAATAAAAATCATTTTAATTGCGTTTTCCACAAGTAGGACATAAGATAGGATTAAATATATTAGATATAAAGATATATTTATTGTTAATTATTTTTTTACCTAAGTGAATTGCCCAATGTGAATGTTTTGGTTTAGCTGTAAGTTCGCATTGTAATAAATAATAAATAATTAATAAATAGGTACTTATGATTAGTAGGTACATTTGTATGTAACATAGTACTTGTGGAGTCTGATGCCTAGGATAAGCAAAAGCCTGTGTTCCAGGATCACTAGAGCCCCAGATGTACAACCCGGATGTACTATACTTTAAATAAATTATAGCAGTCCTATATCCGAATTTAGTACGAAATCTAAACTACAAAATTTCAAACTTCTTAACATTAATGTTTATTTGTGTGTGTGTGTGCGTGCACGTGTGTGTGTGTGTGTGTGTGCGTGCGTGCGTGCGTGTGTGTGTGGTGGGTGGGTGTGTGTGTGTGCGTGTGTGTGTGTGTGTATGTGTGCTCAGCCCTATGACAGTGACTTGGGATCGATTTATATTCAAAACACTGAGTACAGCACAGTCACAGTATATAAATATTTGTACACAAAGTGTTTATTAGGAACAAATTAGGAACTAAAAGGCACAATGTAAAACTAACCAACAGATTGCAATAGAATTTCGATTTCAGCATATGACTTCTGTTGGAGCCACGCTACTAACAATCGTTAAAACCCACCAATTCGCGTAGTGAGCTATAGCCCGTCCTTCTTATCCACCCAAAATTAAGGCCTGTGCCCTAGCAGTGAGGACATTAAAAATGCCTGATGTGCATTAACGTCTTTGTAAGTTTGTTTGTTTCAGGCATGCGCTTTAAACACTATTTGGAAGACCCGCACCACCATTATGACTTGCACACTGACAAATGTCAACACCGCGTGTATTGCGTCAATATGTGCACAACCGTAGTATGCGCAATAGGAATGATGTTTGGGTTCCTAGAAATAACAAACAATAGGGCACTACCATAATTAGAAGGCACACACACACACACACGAACAAGTGTATTGGCCGTTATATCAGATGTTTCACTTGGATAACCAGACAAGCATTCCATTTGAGTACCTTATTACTTGATACTAAAGACGAAAATGAGTGGCCGAAACATAGTGTATTGATATTTCGGTTTCAGTAGAGGTGTGGGGTTATGTTTTTGACACTTTAATTATGGCACGGCTATTCAAGCTTCTGGTAGGCAGTAAAAGACAACGAGTAAGTTGATAAGCACCACGTTGGGCGCCAATGTGCTTTAATATGAAAATGAGTACATAAAATTATTATTAAGAATATTTATTTTTACGAAGACAGACAAGTATTAGGATTTGATTCATTCAAAGCATCTTACTACGTAAATAATTGATTTATTTGTCTTTGGTCTGCTATATTTAACATGAATCATTGACAATTCCTTACTCACTGAATCCAGTTAAAATGAAGTTAGTTGGAATGGTTCGAATATTAAATGCGGTCACAGTCTCGAGCTCTGCAAGGACCGTAAGTCGAGAAGCAGCCGACGGCGGCTACAGTCGTTAGAATATGCGCCTTGTTTGCCCTAATTGATAGCGCGGAACAGTTTCGTATTGTCCCAGACATTGTCCTGAATACGTCTCTCCATACGAGTACCTACCTACATCGATTGTTTTCCATCGATTCCTGTCTACCTCACATCCGATCTACACAATATGACAGCTTCGTTCTCCGCTACCCCCTTGTGCATATTAAAATGCAAATCAAAGCCCGACGCCTGACGCTGTAATTTTTTTTCCGAATAATCGATCCACTCGTAATCGGGACCGACGGATAGTCACGTCTGTAATATATTTCTGGGGGTGCCGTAAAGACATCTAATACGGAATCTTTTTTACTTATTCCAATATGTGCAGGCATAAACCGTTTTTTCTTTTTACGATCGCAATAAAATTCTTAATCGAGAATTAATGCTGTGGGCAAGGTGCGGCGGCGAGGCGTGCGGCAACTGGCAGGGTTGTGAAAAAGCGTAATTTGGAGTGGTTGGATGTATCATTTGGGTACATTAATTGTGTTCATAAGTCTGCAGCCGTTCGTTTTATCGCCGCCGCAGCCGCGCCCGCCTCAGTCCGCTTATGCAAATGATACACGCCGCGTGTCCGTAATGTTTGCATTATAACAATTTAAGAAGTAAAACAACAATAAGTGGTTCTAATATCCGGCATTTAACGTTGCCTTGAGTGATGGAACGGTGGTCATGGGTATTGTTAAACAAAGGATTTAATATCAAAAGATTCAAAAGTAAATCCCTGTCACCAAAAATTACGGGTAATTATTAATATCAAAATGGAATTAAAAGTTTATTTTGTATTTATAGCCAAAAGTGAGCAAAAGCACAGTTTATAAATTCAACACAGCATTAAGATTCATACCAATAAGATTTACGTTAAACAAAACATGAAAGCATTTTACATAGTTTGTCATTTTTAAATCATAATGTTCTCAATCTGGCAAAAAGATCGCTTCCACTTGACATCAAAACCATGAAACTGTCCGTTTCCCATTTTAATAAAGCAGTGATACAGACATAATTATGCGGAGTGCGGCAGACTTGCTACGCGGATTTTTGAACTGAGTTTTATGGTAATGCGTACCCCTGGCTCTATGCTAATGAGTGAATATGAGAGTATTCATATGGAACCACTATTTTAACCCTTCGCGGAGCGGACTAACATAAGCAGAAATTGGGTAACGGAAAATATGCTAATTTTCTCAGTAAATTCAAGAGAAGCGTGATTAAGAGGAGTCAGCCTGCGAGCCGGTTCGTCATTAAGCAGTTAGATTGGAACATTGGACTGGGAAATGGTTTCGGGTGTTGTGAAATCTAGACACTGACTTTGAACAGAGCAGGTTTATTTCCAATAGGAGGCTTCCACTCTCAATGCTAAGATGTCAATCCCAATTTAGCTCACGATACGATATTTCATTGACTCCTATTTCTTGTTTCTACAACTCTCTCTTTTATTATCAGGTGCTTAAACAAGCATTTAACTTGTATTTACTTACTTGTCTTTGCTTTTAAGATGTGTTTGAAAATGTAAATAGTAAATTTCTCTGTATCCTTTATTATATACATACTACATTTGGTTATAATTATAACTAACCCAGGTACATAACCAATATCATTGATTCCAGATCTCTAAACTCATATATAATTTTGATTAATATAGCAATCAATAAAACTACAGTATGTACAATAAAAGGTTTCATCGGATGTGAATCAGTCATCACAAATTGATATGACCGCACGCCATCAACATCTGCTCGATTGTTATAACGACTTTTTCTATAAATGAATCAGCTTGCACTGACCTAGTTTCGAATGATACAATCTCTGTGGTGTACACAATGGATCCACAAATACGAGCGGAAAGCGCAACTATGTTTGCAGACTCTTCTATATTATCCATGTCTACAGACAACGTCCATATCCAAAGGACGTATCGTGAAATTCTTCTGTGTGCCGAGTGCGAGTTCTCCAACTTGCTCGATCGATTTAACGTCAACTTCATTTAATTTTTGTAAAGTGTCGCTAAAGTTACAACTTGTCCCACTACACTGAAAAAAATGCTTTGTTGGATTTACCAAATCGGCGAAGGTTGGCCAAATTACACGGGAACTTTGATAAGTATGACAAGATCTGGCTGTTGAAATTACAAAACATAAATAGGTTGACTTCAAATTATAGTCGTTACCAGAGTAATGGTTAAAATTGACAAAGAGTTTAGTAAAATTTACAAAACTTGAGACATACTTTTGGTTTGTAAATATTACGAGATTTTTTGTTTACTTTTACACGTTTAGCAGTAATATTTATCAGAGTGTTTTGTTGTAATTACAAGACTAATTTAATAAACCAAGTTCCCACTAACGGCGCATGGTGGCGCTGCAATCGCTACCAGACTTTTGGTTAAAATTACAAAAGAGTATTGTACTTTTTACAAATTTAATCACGACAATGAAGTTTGGTTAATTTTATCATAATAGCTGTGTTAGTTTTATGACAAAGTAAAGTATTTTTTACTAGAGCAGTTTGTTTTATGTACTAGACTCATTTGATAAGAAAGTTTCTACAGTTGCCGCGTGGCGGCGCTGCAATCTCTATCAGATTTAAAGTTACAATTACTAAAGAGTATGGTAAATGTAGCAAAACAAATCTTCACAAATTTAATTTGGTTAGTTTTATAATTTTACTGTGTAAGTTGGTATGTTTGAATTAACAAAGATTTATGTAAATTTTACAAAACCTGAAACACATTTTTGTTCTGTAAATACTATGAGATTGTTTTGTTTGCTTTTACACGTTTAGCAGTTAAATTTATCGGAGTACATTTTTGTAATTACAAGACTAATTGAATAACAAAGTTCATACTACTGGCGCTTGGAGGCGCTGCAATTGCTACTAGATCTAGGGTTAAAATTACAAAAAAGCATCCTACTTTTTTGTAAAATTAATCACGACAATATAGTTTGGTTAATTATATTATAATAGCTGTGTTAGTTTTATGACAAAGTAAAGTATTTTTTATAAAAGCAGTTTGTTTTATGTACTAGACTCATTTGATAAGAAAGTTTCTACAGTTGCTGCATGGCGGCGCTGCAATCGCTACCGGATTTATAGTTAAAATGACTCAAGAGTATGGTAAATGTAGCAAAACAAATCTCAACAATTTAATTTGGTTAATTTTATAATTTTACTGTGTAAGTTGGTATGGTTTGAATTAACAAAGATTTATGTAAATTTTACAAAACCTGAAACACATTTTTGTTCTGTAAAAACTACGAGATTGTTTTGTTTACTTTTACACGTTTAGCAGTTAAATTTATCGGAGTACATTTTTGTAATTACAAGACTAATTGAATAACAAAGTTCATACTACTGGCGCATGGAGACGCTGCAATTGCTACCAGACTTATGGTTAAAAATTTAAAAGAGTATCGTACTTTTTGTATAGTTAGTTTAGTTTGGTTAATTTTATCATAATAACTGTGTTAGTTTTATGACAAACTATAGTATTTTTTACAAAAGCGTTTGTTAAATGTACTAGACTCATTTGATAAGAAAGTTTCTACAGTTGCCGCATGGCGGCGCTGCAATCGCTACCGGATTTATAGTTAAAATGACTCAAGAGTATGGTAAATGTAGCATAACAAATCTCAACAATTTAATTTGGTTAATTTTATAATTTTACTGTGTAAATTGGCATGGTTTGAATTAACAAATATTTATGTAAATTTTATAAAACCTGAAACACATTTCTATTCTGTAAATACTACGAGATTGTTTTGTTTGCCTATACAAGGTTAGCAGTTAAATTTATCGGAGTACATTTTTGTTATTACAAGACTAATTTAGTAACAAAGTCCAAACTACTGGCGCATGGTGGCGCTGCCATCGCTACCAGATTAATGGTTAAAATTACAAAAGAGTATCGTACTTTTTGTATAGTTAATCACGACAATATAGTTTGGTTAATTTTATCATAATAACTGTGTTAGTTTTATGACAAACTATAGTATTTTTTACAAAAGCGTTTGTTTAATGTACTAGACTCATTTGATAAGAAAGTTTCTACAGTTGCCGCATGGCGGCGCTGCAATCGCTACCGGATTTATAGTTAAAATGACTCAAGAGTATGGTAAATGTAGCAAAACAAATCTCAACAATTTAATTTGGTAAATTTTATAATTTTACTGTGTAAATTGGCATGGTTTGAATTAACAAATATTTATGTAAATTTTATAAAACCTGAAACACATTTCTATTCTGTAAATACTACGAGATTGTTTTGTTTGCTTATACACGGTTAGCAGTTAAATTTATCGGAGTACATTTTTGTTATTACAAGACTAATTTAGTAACAAAGTCCAAACTACTGGTGCATGGTGGCGCTGCCATCGCTACCAGATTTATGGTTAAAATTACAAAAGAGTATCGTACTTTTTGTATAGTTAATCACGACAATATAGTTTGGTTAATTTTATCATAATAACTGTGTTAGTTTTATGACAAACTATAGTATTTTTTACAAAAGCGTTTGTTTAATGTACTAGACTCATTTGATAAGAAAGTTTCTACAGTTGCCGCATGGCGGCGCTGCAATCGCTACCGGATTTATAGTTAAAATGACCCCAGAGTATGGTAAATGTAGCAAAACAAATCTCAACAATTTAATTTGGTTAATTTTATAATTTTACTGTGTAAGTTGGTATGGTTTGAATTAACAAATATTTATGTAAATTTTACAAAACCTGAAACACATTTTTGTTCTGTAAATACTACGAGATTGTTTTGTTTGCTTTTACACGGTTAGCAGTTAAGGGCAAAATACATTACACAAATTCTAGCGTGCGATATCAAGTCTCAGTGTAGTGTAAACACAGTTAGCCTTTTCGAGTCTTGAAAACGCGCGGCCGAGTCCGTTCAATAAATAGTGTCCGATAATTTGCGTGGTGTAAACAGACCTAGAGTCTAACTGAACATAGTTGTACTACAAAAACAACTTTTATTACTTAGGGGCATAAAGTCGTTTTAGAACGAACAGGGTGCCTACTGCCATGTCTTAGCGCAGTATTATAACATTCTTACCATGCTATTTCGTACCACGACCTTCATAAAGTATGATTATTGTAATAATGTTTCCGTTGGAAGTTTTGTGACGTCATCGTTCAATCGTTCACTTAAACCGTACCACGACGTGTCTTTTGACAGCTAGCATTATTGTTTTTGTGTCAAATATTATTACTTTGTGCAGGTTGTGGTACGAATTTGAATAATCTTATTGTAAGCTTTATAACAAAACGTTCATAAAACATGATGGTTTTCTAAAAGGTGATGGTAAGCCCCCAGTGCATTGCCATCGCTATTGCTACCTGACAGACAGAGACAGAAAGATACTGCCATAGTAAAAGAGCAGCTAAATAGATTGAAATATTGTTTATATACACGTTTTTATCTTTTTTGTTTTGTTAAGGTTATGAATTTTGGATTCTGTTTGGATTTCGTAAAAAGGGATTCATTCATAAATAAGTAAGAAGGTAGGTACCTACAATCTGATTTGACACGACAGCAAAATATACAAAATATAAAATATTTATTATCAACCTCTTGTTAATACCGACAATGGTTAATAGTTACTAAAACAAAAAATAAGACAAAGTCAAAAACTACAATGTTAATAACTCGAATACTATGTAGAATTGAAAAAGACATTAGAGATTTTTAATTTGAGATTTTAGCATTCACAATTCGATTTATACAATACTAAATAAATATACTAGAAAAAATACGACTCGCACCAGATCATGTTCTCGGACGGGAATCGAACCCGCGACCCTTGGATATCCGGTCCAATGCTCTGACCGCTGAGCTACCGAGTCACTGACCTACTACCTACCTACACTACGCTGACCTACCCTTTCATGGTAGGTCAGCGTGCCTGTCCGTAGGTAAGTAATTGGTTTGGTACCAAATAGGAAAAGTAAAAACATGCAGACTTTTTACGTATTATCTGCGTTGCTAAGTCAATATTTATGCTTTATATCCAATATGGAATGCATTTAAGTCGCATCAGAAGACTCGGTCATCATCTTATAAAATCGGTATAAGTATTGTTAAATGTCGACAACTCGCGCGCCGCGCGGGGGGCGGGCGTCGTTTGTCGTCGTGTGCTAGCTAGTAGGTAGGTACCTACGCTGGCTGCTCGCTCGCTCGCGCTCGGCTTTTTCTTCAGTTGAAGCGCCGCAAGCGAAACATATTGACGCGTACAAACCGAGTAAGTCCAAAATGGCGTGTTCCAAAGAACGAAAAGTATTTCTCAAAATACTAGAAGTACTTATATAAAGACATGCCACATTTATGGCATGTCTTTATATAAGTATAAATTATATAACATAAATCTTCTTAAAAATCTGAATATTTTCTATGACTTACTAATTACAAGCCTACATTTTGAAAAATATAGAAACGCTATACATTCTTTGTTTTTTTTTCTATGGGACTCTGCCCCATGACCTTTACACAAAGTTTTTTATTTTATAGGTGGTAATTATATTATGCTTTCGAAAAGTATTTTTTTTTACTGTAGCACTTTTAGATCCGGAGAAATTAATATTTTTTGGCAGGGCCATCTAAAACAAAAAGTCAAGACGAATAACTGTATTGAAAAAAAAAATTATATATATTCTTACTATAATTATCGAACCTGCTCACAAAATTTCACAAGAATCGGTTGAGAAATGTGACCTTGTCGATTCTATAGTGAGTGACAGAGACAGTGCATACATTCCGCTGTCGGGAGCGTTTCCGACAGTTTGTGAATCAGGAGGTAGTACTATTATAATAATATATTCTGTGGCCGGACATAATAAAAAACGTAGATAATTAGAAGTTTTTTATTAGTCATTCTTTTGTTTGAGTTTAAAATTAAGTTTACGATAAGGATTGCCATAGAAAATGCTTTTTTAATGAAATAACGTTATTACTTATTATTTATATTAAAACCACTGAGCTGCCATCGAGCTTCTCCTACTAAATTACTCCAATACTACGTTGAAAACGACGTTAGCGACATACTGCCTTCCCTTTTACTATGACAGCGCGGTCGAGCTTTCGATAGGTAAATAGTGTGGTGTAAATTGCGCGCAGACTTACTCGTTTTCAAGACAGACTAGATATTGCACGCTGGAATTTGTGTAGTCTAATTGTCCCTTTAAATTTATCGGAGTAAGTAGGTACATTATTGTTGTCACAAGACTAATTGAATACCTAACAAAGTTCGTACTACCGGCGCATGGGGCACTGCAATTGCTATTGCTACCAGACTTATGGTTAAAATTACAAAAAAGCATCCTCTTTTTTTTGCAAAATTAATCACGACAATATAGTTTGGTTAATTTTATCATAATAGCTGTATTAGTTAGGTATATAATATTTTTTTTGCAAGAGCAGTTTGTTTTATGTAAGTAGGTAGGTACTTATTAGACTCATTTGATAAAAAAAGTTACTACTGTTGCCGCATGGCGGCCTTGCAATCACTACCTACTACATTTATTGTTTAAATTACTAAAGGGTATGGTAACTTCGGCAAAATAAATCTCAACAATTTTGTTAGGTACTTACCTAAGTTTTTTTATAATTTATCTGTGTTCGTTTTATTTGTGTGTTTATTGAATAGGTTTACCAACAATTGTTACATCGTTACAAGCTCAGTAGGTATAAATAGGATTAGGGTTTTATCTCATAAGTACCTAAGTGAACAACACATGCAAATAAAATTAAGTTTAAGGTAAAGCACCTACCTACCTATAGGGTTGCCAATATAGTAGATTTTCATTTAGGATGTCAAAAAATATAGGTAGTAGCTTTTAAGAGGCCGTACCGATTTTGCCACTGACAGCCGCTCTCTCGCTCGCACATTTCATGTTTTTTCAAGATTTCTTAAATCTGAGAGCGTAATTGAAAAATGTATCTCGGCCACTTTTTTTACATAATAAATTTTGTACATTGAAACTATTGAAATAATTGGGAAAATTGGAATAGAAAAGGGATTGCAAACTTAACTTACTAGCGCCGCCATTTCTTTAAAATTTATGACTTGACGAACGAATACACAAAATACCAAGTTGTTAGAAAAAATCGAACTTTGAAGTTAATACTTCTGTATTAATTCAACTCTTACTTAGCTTTAATGAAATATTGAATAGAAAAGGGATTGCATACTTAACTTACTAGCGCCGCCATTTCTTCTGCCATAACATTAAAGACCGCCTATGACGTAATTTCCTACCATAAATAAGTACATCGGACCGTCTGGCCAATATGGTAATAAAATTTAGTTTAAATGTTGTGATATTACCTATTAATCTTAATTTGTTACGGTAGGAATTACGTCACAGGTCTTCAATGTTCTGACATACCTATGCAATAAATCTATGAAACCGCCTCATAGCCAGGGTGAAAGTTACAAATTTCTTAATGATTCTGTTCTTTATGTAAATCCTAGGCTCCATGCCAAATTTCAGCTTTCTAGGATATCGTAAAGTACCCCGGAGGTTATGATAAGTGAGTGAGTTATTATCAGTGGTAATACTTAACCATAACTACATTTTATCCTGTGAATTTTCCTGGAAATCTCTGGTGTTATCTGGGACGAAGCTATGAGGGTTTGAAAATGAGACGAAATGGTTCGAGAAAAGGTAGGTAGGTACCTAGTGCACGGCTATTTTTTGTTCGTCTTGGCGCGGGGGCACTGCCGTAGGTATCCCCGGATATAGGTGAGTTTCAATAGCCTTATGTCAATGGTTCATCACCTTTTACAAAATACTGCTTTTCCCGACGCAGGGACGTTAATTATTGAGGAGTTCTCCTGGTATTTCACTATCAGCTCCACTTCACCATATGTATAATGACGAACATAAATAGCCTAGCAACCATTAGGTATTGTATATTTTGCAGGAGCATTTTGTCATAGGTATCAGACTCATTTGATAAAAAGTACGCTATTGTCGTCGTAGGTATAGCGGCGGGCGGCACTGCACAGCAACCGCAACTAGAAACGACTAAATGAGTTTTGTACATTTTATAAAACAACAACAATTGAGTTTGTTTGACTTTTTTTTAGTTTAAGATAATGACATACCTAAATAAAGCGTAAAAATATTGTTGCCGTCAAAGTTCTAACCATCGTAGTCTACCATCGATCTATATACGAAATACCTATCTATGCTTAATCAAAGTTTGGCAAGTTCACTCACTAATAAGCATTAAATACAATGTACCAACTCTGAGTAATTAACGAAAGTATAAACCTCATGTCGTACCTCGAGAAGAACAAAAGCATAAGTGTGCTTATGTCGATTTCTTGATTTTCACTCCATCGAAAAGAATAACTCAGCTTACGTAAGCTCAATTTTTTTCAGATTTTTCTAATACATAATAAGAAAGCAGTGTTAAAATTTATTGTTTTTGGATTTTTGCCTTAGACAAAAATATATTGAGGAAAAAAGGAATTTTATGGATTACGCAGAAAATAAATAAAAATTTACACGTAAAAAGCTTAACAACTTTTTACATCTGTAGAAATGTGTTTATTAAATTCAGTAAACTTTTAAAAGTCTTTTTTGTCCCAAAATTTTAAACTTCCAATTTGAGTAAACATTATAACTTTATTGTTCCTTGCACTTAATTTTTGCTCGCCACATATTATCGCGATTACCATTAGCTATTTAATAAACTTATTTACAAATAAAAGCTGTTTGAATGATTAAGCAAAGGGATTAACATATTTTTTAAGCGTAATACCGGTTACGACTTTGTTCCCCTAAAAATATAAATGTCCATTTCACGTAAGCTCTTCATACTCATGAATTCTTCGTAAATGATTCTGAGTAAGCGCGAATAAGTGCGGGTATGCGGGGAGCGGGGTGGTTGTGCTGTTTTGATAACTGCGAGTATCCAAGATCATGCTGAGTGGAGCGCGGAAGTGCGGTTATTTGTGCATCAAAAATTGATCGATGTCAGATTATTGTGACAAATACACAGTCATTATCTTGTGCTACAATGAAATGAACACCAGATCTAAAATGATAATGGCAATGAATGCTAGGCAAGTACAAATAAGTAGTAGGTAGTTGTCAATTCATTCATTTAAGTTGGTAGTTATTTTGATCCGTAATAGGGATGTTGACTATTTTTTTTATTTTATGTTACATAAATTACCTCTCAAAAAAAGAAACATTGGTAAAAGAATTAATTCGCTAGCATGAAAACTGCCCGAGATATCACAGTGTGAAATGCACACAAATGGACTCGATCAAAAACGCTCCATACTAATGGCTTGCACGTTATGACGTCACGCCTTGCAAGTTTGTATGCAACGCATAGGAAATTTGTTCAGCAGCTATATTAAATATTGTGTTTATCAAAATGGTTTCTTCGACAAATTTGCTATACATTTTACGGACTAATTAAAGGTATAATTTATTTTAATAAATTTTATACTTTTTAAATGGACTTGTCCACCCAACTTTGAAGGGTCATAAAACAAATAATATGCAATATATAAAACCAAGAGGTATACAAGCTACTCTAAAAGTTTAATATGTTTACGATTTTTATTAGTATTTCGTTATTTTATTCATTAGTCAACATCCCTATTACGTAGTTTATAAATTTATTAAATGTTTCTATCTAGCCGCCACCTCAAGTAGTGTTGTCGCTGAACTGTAAGAAGGTACCCATGCAAGTAGTTTGTAGTTGTTAGATACTTTTGTGTCGATATTTATAAGCCTTAGTTGACTTCTAAATAACTAGCAAAAAATAATTATTGTCTTAACTTCTGCTATTTAGAAGTTCACGAATTACTTACTGTTTACTATTAATGCCTACTTGTATACCTACTTGTTTTCATTTCACATGTTTTCATATTGGTTACTAATAAGGACATCAAGCATAGCCTGTATTGTTGCATTGAATTTGATTGCTATTGAATGGGCAATGATAATAAATTTACACGTTTGTGAGGCTTTAGAACGGTTATGTATTAAAATCTCTAAATTTGAAAGGCCTAAGGTCATAACACCTATGGACGAAACACCTAATTTTAAAAAACCTAATTTTAATTTTATTTTTCATATTTAAAATAGTAGATTTAACTAGTTTAGGCAAGCCGATATCAAAAATTAGGCCCAATCTGTTACTGCCTTCACCACAGGGAGGTACTCCCAGCTTATGTTATTATAATAAAGAACTTTAACCTGATCTCTTAGATTTCCACAACCGATGATTTTCGATTTTTTGTAAACACATGTAATAAAACTCGGTTTTGCATCAGGTGTATCAGATCTTCGATTTTTATACCTCAGCTGAAAATGCTCATCAGGTTGAACAACTTTTGTTAATTAGGGCGTCATTTTTATTTCTTATAATTTAGCAGGACCATTATGGCTCTGCATCAGGTGTTCCATTTTCCAAAATCAATTATATCCATAATTACACGATGTCCAGGCTTAACAGTATATATTATACAGTTGTCCGTTCAGTATTTCCGGCGATTAGCGTAAAGATACATATAGACAAACAGAAAGACATATTTTTTATTCTTACTCTATTACTATGTGTCCATCGCCTGTGTCCGTTCTTAGTAATCATGAATTTAAAACAAACGACCGTTAGGTGTTTTGAAATTAGATATTTTGTTTAAAAGATGTAAAATCCTTAGGTGAATCGACTTTAGGTCAACCATCCACTATGTGTTTTAACAATTATATATTATGAACTTAGATATTTTCTCCATTAGGTATTTTTTAAATTAGGTCTTTCGTCCTTAGGTGTTATGACCTTAGGCCAATCAAATTTAGATATTTTGATACGATAGGTAAAGGTTACTTTAGAACATGTTTACGGATATTTTGTTTCATCAACGAGCCGTCAGTCTCAAGATATGTACAGCTATGATGTGGTTTTTCTAAATAAGATAAAACAACTTCGATCACTTTTCAATACCAGTCTGTCCCTTAAGCAAGGAAGTCAAGTATCTAGGAGTAATACTAGACAACAAACTCCTCTGGAATAGACATCTCGAAGGAAAACTAAACAACGCCTACCATCATCTTTTTCCAATGTAAAAGACTACTCGGCAAAAGCTAGGGGCTATCACCGAAAATAACTATGTGGCTGTATAAAACTGTTATACGTCTCATAATCACATACAGAGCCGTTGCCTGGTGGTCCAAAACAGAGCAAGGCACCGTCATCAACAAACTGCAGAAATTCCAATGATTGGCATGCTCTGCGATAACCAGCAGCATGCGAACTATCCCCACAGCCGCCCTAGAAGTAGCTCTGGATCTAACACCCTTGAACCTGCTTATCCAACAAGAAGCCTCCATGGCTGCTATAAGGCTTAAACACCTGGGTCTGTGGTACAACCGAGAGGGTCCTCACTCCACATTGTGGAAAAATCTAGTGAAACATGAGTCACTAATCACTGTCCCATGCAACAGGATCCCCAAGCAATACATTTTCGAAAAGAAATACCAAATACAGTTATTTGAAAGTGACCGAGATTACTCTGGCATACATGAAGTCTAAATTTATACGGACGACTCCAAGATAGGGACTGGAACTGGTGCTGGAGTATTCTCACAAGACCTAAATATCACTAATACTAGGCCAACACAATTTGATATTTCAATGCGAATGTGTTGCAATAATAAACGCCGCTACCACGGCCCTATCTAGAGGTATGAAGGAACTAAACATCCGCATACTGACCGACAGTATGGCCGTCCTAACAGCACTGAACTCCAATATCATCTACGAATGCCACCGAGTTTTGGATCGTTTAGCATCCAAGAACGAAGTAATCCTACAATGGATTAAAGGGCATAGTGGATCACACGGCAACGACGCCGCCGATGAGCTGGCTAAAATGGGAACAATGGCCACAATAGTAGCAGGACCCATACCCATTCTGCCAATCCCGTTCAACCAACTGCGCTCATGGGTAAGACAACGAACTCGTGCTGCACATAACGTAACTACTTGTTGGGTAGATCTAACAAACTGTAGACAGTCTAAGATGGCGATGACTGCAGTCTCGCCGTGGACTAAGAGCTAGCCCCGGAAATAGGTGGACAATTTACAGAGCGACGAACTCCCTCTTATAAGTTTGCCATACTATAATTATCAACAGATCCGGGCACCTCGCAGATTTTCAGTGGTGGGGGTGGGAGTGGTTGAGCAACAAAGGGGCTGAAAAGCGATTGAAGGTATACAATTTACAGAGCTCTGGATTTGGTGTGATATAATAGCAAGCCAATCATGTATCTAAATCGAATATAACATTGCCAGAAATTTTAACTGATGGAAAAGTAGTGCCAGGGTGCCAGGCGGCATCAAAATGCGCGAAAAAGTGGTAACGTTTGATGTTTTTATTTTTGTTTAAGTCCTTTTCATGTCCGCAGGTAATAATAGGTATGTGTTTATTTATTAAATTCATTGTTTTGAATTTTGTTACTCATATCAGATGATTCTTAATTTTTGTATGTCCTAATAAAAAATATAAGTTAATTCATATCATTATAATAGCCAAGTAATAAACTCTGATCTTATTTCAGGTGATTTTTAAAGACAGAATATTTTTTTTGTTACTATTACAAAAATATTATATGTCTCTGTAACCATTAAAAAATTGCGGCATTATCTGTTTTTTATTGGAATAAAAGTTATTTGAAATCAAAAATAAAATGCCTTTTATTATTTCATTAAATGATTAAAAAATTATTCCATAACAATTCATACTCTCGTCATAATAAATAATAATCTGGAGAAAAAAGGTGTTAATGTTTTAACCATATACATTTCTCTTATTTTTCGTTGATAATAAAGGTGTAAAGAGTACTTAATTTTGAAGTTTAACAAAAAAAGTCAGAGAAAAAAAGCATAATATCGATTACATTTCCGCCAGGTTCCATTGCATTGTGACGTATTCACGAATATTTTTTCTAAATATATAAATTTTCAAAAGAACAGTGATGTTTGTGTTTATACATTTCTCTTTTAACAAAAAAGGATAATGAAAAGTGACATTATTTAAATAAAAGCAAATAAGTAAAAAAGCATTAACTTTTAACTTTAGCTTATACTATTGATGAAAAGGTTTTTTTTTTACCTAATTTTTCATCCATAAGGCGATGTCGTCAGACTTTTCATTAAAAACCTATTATGATTTTAGTAGTTTTTTCGCTCTCCTGTAAAATGTACTTTTTTCACTTATGCTTTTGTTCTTCTCGAGGTACGATGTCATCATTGGAAATCCTAGCGGAATTACCCATCTGTGCTATTTTTTACGATCTAGGATGGGGGATTTTTTACATCTGACACGGGGGCTAGCGGGACGTTGACGCGGGTAGCGGGAGGCGAGTCAACGGATTGACCAATAGCGCGCGCCCCTCTCTCGCCGCCCCCGTACCTCACCGGTCCGCATGCCCAAAAAAGGCGTTCTGCGCAATTTCAAGATACGTGTCGCGTTTTTCGTTCTTTCTTTCTTCCGCTCACAGCGTCCGGTTAACACGTGTCGTGCGTGAGTCGTGTTGCAATTTCGTGATTTTTTACAAGCTTTTTTTTAGATATGGACAGTGACGACGATTTGTGTGTAAGTTTTGGATATCTAAAAGAATGGGGATTGTCAGAATCTACCATTAAGGATTTTGAAGGTAAGTTTTATAGTGAAACTTTATTTTTATTCTTTGGTTGACTGACGCTTGTACATATTAGATGTATAAACGATATTCAAAAGTTCCGTAGGTACTGTAGAAACCTCAACGTATGTTTCCACTTTATTAAAAGAATATTTGTATCTTGAATACTTTTTATTTTTTATTAGCACTGTATTTTATTTATTTACAAGTTAATGCGATCTCGTCTTTCTTTTTCTTAATTTACTTTATATTTTGAACAACCAATAATTCTAAAAAGGCTTACAGTACCTACCAATCCTCTTTGTTACCTACCTACCTACCTATATACATAGAGGAAGTAATCACTAACTAACGTTTTACCTACCTAAACTTGACTCGGGTCGGTTTATCTAAATTGTTTATAAATTGTTAAATTACCAAACTGTTTTGGTAGTTTTTAAATCGGACAATTCAGAATTTCAATTCATTCAAAGTTTTCTGCGAATCATATTCATTTTCACCAAATTACATTCGAAAATCGGTCGGAGAGAGAAATACAATCTTCATAACGAAGTACCTATCTTGGTAGATTTTACTAAATGGTTTTAAATTAAGGCAGTTAAATTTACCAAACTTAAGTTGTGCGTTTGAGAAATCGTTTCAAGTGGTTTTCTAACTCATATCATGACATGCGATACATCTAAAGATGCGCAGTTGTACTGTTTACAAATAGTGAAAGTAGTTTTTCAATCGGACCCATCAAATGAATGAAGTACCTACCTACCTACAATCCCAATCCCGTGTTTTGTTTTATTGCGCAGCGACCTTGTGACGCTGCAATTCATATACAGTTCAGAATTTCATTTTATTCAAAGTTTTCTGCGATTCATATTCATATTCACTAAATTATTCGAAAATCGGTCGAGAGTCAGGTTCGGGGCGGTAATACCTACTTCTAGCGCGTACGAGACGTCACGAGTGTCACGACAGATAAATGTAGCCAAACCACAGAATACATAATGCCAAACAGACTTGTGCAGATATTGAATAACCTACCTATGTCTTATCTTTGTAGACAATGAGATTTCATTCAAACTACTGGCCGATATCCAAGAAACTGAACTAAAGGAACTAATCCCAAACTTAAAGGAAAGAATACTTTTTAAACGTGGACTTGACAAGTTGCAAAATATCATTCATGTAAGTATTGTAGTGTAGTGTATGTAGATATTTATTGATATAAGTATAGTATTTACATGGAGGCTGCGGTCCGCATGGCGATAATATCGATATTATCGCGAATCCATATAAATGCAGTAGGTACAAAAACCCTACTATGAGTAATATTTTGAGTCTATTACTTAATTTGGTCGGATTCGCGCTAAAATCGATATTATCGCCATGCGGACCGCAGCCCCGGTGTAGCCTTCGGGGCGCTATGGAAAAAAAACTTAAGAATATTTTTTTAAAATTTTTGGAAAAAAAAATTGCTGACGACCCCCCCTTTTTTTGCTTTTATTCGATTTAGGGCACATAAAGGAACAGTTTTAAACCTATAAACTTTTTTCGTTAAATGCATATTTACCGAGAAATATCGATTTCAAGATTTTTTAGACATAGAATTTTCGGAAATTTTTTTTTCGATGACCGATGACCCCCCGTTTTTTTCGATTCCACGTATTGATATCATCGTCCCCATCAATTTATGTCATGTGCATGATGTACCCCCGTCTCACAGTTTTCGAGATATTTAATAAGCCGAAAATTTTCGGCACGAATTACCAACTTTTTGTATGCCTATCTTGTTAAGATTATCGTTTTAAACCACTTTTATAGAATTCCATTTTTTCCTGCAAGTCATATTTTCCGAGTAATTTAACTTTGAAGTTTTTTTTTAATTTTTTTTCGTAATTAAATATCTCGAAAACTGTGAGACGGGGGTACATCATGCCCATGACATAAATTGATGGGGACGATGATATCAATACGTGGAATCGAAAAAAAGGGGAGGTCATCGGTCATCGAAAAAAAAATGTCTAATAAATCTTGAAATCGATATTTCTCGGTAAATATGCATTTAACGAAAAAGTTTATAAGCCTAAAACTGTTTCTTTATGTGCCCTAAATTGAATAAGAGCCAAAAAAAGGGGGGTCATCAGTCATGAAAAAAAAAATTTCCTAACAAATTTTTTTTTTTTTTTTTTTTTTTTTTTTTGGGTTCTATTGACTGCTCATAGAGCCCCGAAGGCTATACTCCAAATGGACCAAACCGCCCCGAACCCGACTCACCGACCCGGATTCTTATTGACCGGAGCGAGCGAAACGTCTCCATAGACATAGGATAGGTTAGATTTGCTTTTGTCAGTATGTACAGTCAACCAATTTGATTCATGGGCCACTGCCTAACCTTTTTACAGTAAATGTCATAATGACTTTCAATAAAATTTCATGATAACCCAGCGCTGACACATAGCGACATCGTTCTACAGTGACCCACAAATCAAATTGTTTGACTATGCTCTCGTCTACAGGTCGCTTTTGGACCGATTTTTACGAAACTTGGCATAACTACGTGTTCCTTGATTTTAAAAAAAAAAAATTAATCAAATCAATGTTTATGGGGAAACGAAACCCATTTTCTCTCTAATAAAAAAGGGGGAAGTTTGATGTAGCTCCAATCATCAAGCGGTTTTAAGTACCTACCTAATTCTACACCATATTGCTGATTTATGAAGGGGGGAGGGAGTTTGCTGTATCAGTCATATAACTTTTGCAAGGGCGGGTGCTCTCTCTCACACAGAACAACTAGTTATTATTTTATACTTAAAATTATTTCAGGAGACAGCGTCTGATGAAACACTCAGTGTAAGTTCATCTGATTTTTCTGCGCCAACATGCTGCAGCAGTGCGAGCAGTGCTGAGCTTATAGAGCGACCGACCTCTAATGAGAAATCACATGTAAGTTCTAATGCCTTCATTTTATGTTCATCTCAGATTAGCACTTTTCTGAATCATTAGATCCATTATGGACAGCTTCACTCATTATTACGGACAAGTTTAAAATCAAATGACGAAAATGGAACAGACTTCGACATTTACCTAATAGACGATTTTGAAAGATGTAATGGTTCGATTTTTGCATTTCTTTTAACGCTGGATTATTAAATGTCAGGAATTTAATTTTTAATGGATATTTTAATTATATTACTTGCATTACTTTTTAGACTTATACATTATTTTCTTTTTGTTTAGAATGATGATTTAAATATTATTTTAAAAAGCAATAGTTCTGGAGAGCTGTGTCTCGCATCTTTCAAAAAAAATGATAAATTAGACACGTCGGCCCGAAACCACTTGGTAAAATCGGTAGTGGAGTATTATATGAAGCAGTATGGCATCATGAAAAAAGACCAATTCCAAGATATTTCCTTACAAATTGTTTCGTTATTCCCAAATGAAGTTAAGGTACCAAAATTTAAACGCAGGTTTAATATTGTATTTATAATCTAAGGTACCTACCTACCTTGGTAGTTACAGTAGCTAGTTTATTATTACGTTTAATCTTCAGCCAGCCATTTCATTATTATTATTATTATTATTATTATTATGTGTGTTCCTATTATCTCAAAAACAACTATATTTTTTTGAAACACAAAAATAAAAATTTAAATAACTAAAGTGAATTTCAAGCTAGTTTTTACATGAACTTGATCTTACATTTTTTATTTACCGATGATACGTAACACTATCTTTTTTTAAACGAATTGAATTGTGATTTTTACAATTATCTATAGAGCACTTCGGCATGTTCACTTTTTGACAAATCACGCGACACTAACTGACAAGTCGTGAGTAATGGGGGACTTGCAGTGTTTTGGGGGAGTTTGAGGTGTGCCACGAAAGCCATTGTCATGCACTATCCTAGGAATAATTGATCGAAGGTTAAACCAGGTGTAAACTTACTCTTTGTTTAATAATAAGGCCGTAAAGGTTTAATGCTTATTTATTAATTGCTTAACTTTCAAACGTCGTTTAACTTTTTGCGATCGAGCCTATTGCTAATAATAAAAATCTTGCGCCCAATTATTCGATACGTTAATATCGACTTTTAACGTATGCAACACTTAAACGTTTTCCCAAAAAAAAAGTATTTTGGGCATAGTAGTTGCACGTTACTTACTGTACCTATACGCGCCTGAAAGACAACCAGACCTACTTTCACATTCATAATATTAGTATTGTAATTTTATTATTTTCTATAATCAAATTTCAAACACTGGCAATGTTCATGTATAAGTGCTTATATATATGTAGCTATTAGTGTAGAAAATAAATGCTGTATGTAGAGTACCCTGCTTGAGCTCCTTAGCCCTGTGGTCACTAAATACTTCATCGGATGTTTAGCTGAAACAGCAGTTTAAGGGTGACAATTTGTCATATAGAAATGTCATCTTAACTGTCGTTCAAGGCTAAACGTCTGATGACATGACATTATTGGTGAACACAGCGGTTGGTCTCTTTACTGATGCTTTATTTATAAAGAGGATAACTAAGTAATTTGTCTTTTTACATATTTAGCATTTACATAATATAATGATTTATTTTCATCCATGAGACTTGATCAGAATCCAATTTATTTACAAACTATTAACTTAAATGATTGTTTCACGAAACCTCTACAATATCATTTTCGAAAACTTATCCAACGAATCTTATGCGGACTAATGATAGGTACCTAGTAACATGCTTAAAAGTTTTAATTTCCCTAGGAGACCTACTACATAGCCAGCCAGAAGTTTGGCACCAATAAATACATTCCAGCAAGGGGGAAACTAGTGGACAAATATAACAATCACAAAAGATTGCTGCGCAAGAGTGGGGTAATCACAGACAGGCGTAGAACTGACACCGACCTGCCGCACGAGTGTAACGACACGGAGCTGCAAAATAAAGCTGCCGCAGTAGTTATAGAACAAAGTGGTATGTATAACACCTAACACTTAGGCGGCGCGGAGCTACACGATAAAACAAAGTTGTATTCGCATCTCGCTTTAACGAATTTGTTTGTCTGTCTGTATGTCACAGCAGTTTTTCTCAGCAACTCAAATGCTGTCGACTTGCACTTTGGCACACTTATAGAACTTGCTTGCCCGCATCTTTCTATAGTATAAAAAAAATAGTTTAATAGGGATTAGAAATTGTGTTGAATATGAGGGGTTGAAATCTAATAGTGAGGTTATTCTGGCAAGTGGGTATCATTATGTTTGTACATATTTAAGTTTTTTAAATTTAAATGTTTAATTATTACAGTTTTTGAGTAATTGGAAAAAAATTCAATAAATGACTGTTGGCCTATTATTTTCCAGTTTCTAAAGAAGAATACGAGGAAATAAAAGTTTGGCTGAGGTATAACAAGGAGCCACTAACCGATGTTATTGACAATTGGCAGAAAACGTCAAAATTGCGACTGAAAGAACTACAATCAGAAAAATATTCAAATATAAATGATATTGTGAACGATTGGCCCTCATATAAATTAAGTTTTGGATATAAATTGGTAAGTTGTGACACTTTTTGGTTGAATCATAAAAATATTGTAAATCATCATGACGTAGCCTAGTTAATGTGGACTATAAAAAAGTTTTTCAGTTTTGGACAAAACTATTAACAACATAAAATAAACGTACTTACAAGTATTCTAAAAGCTAAAAAACATGTTTTTGCTGCTTTTTACCAATAGATCTTTTTTGTATGAGGAGTTTTTTATTTCTTCCGTGCAACAATCTGTAACAAATAGCTGCTTTGTTATCAGTATACTTAGTGCAGTTATGATGTGCGTAGTTGGAAGAAATATTTATTTCCTTCATATCTACCAATACATCATCGGTTTTCTTTTTCAGATTGAATTGGATTTTGAAACAAAATTTAAAGGTTCTGAAATTCTATTATTTAAGAAATGGCCCCAATTTATTGAGAAAGCGCTCCCCCATTTAAGGACCATCAAATCTGCTTCTCCCTACGTCCAATTAATTGATGAAAATCCTAGTGAAGGTTGGTTTTAGTCAATTATTATTAATATAAGTAGCTTTCACCGAGGGTTTGATCTACTCGAACCTTTTTTCTGTGTCAAGAAATAACGTCTTCCAAGGCCATTCAAAAATTAGTTGTGCAGTTTTTGTCCCACAATTTTATCTTTTGGTACAATCACTAAAAATTATAATTACAATATCTTGGATACTTAACACACAATGTCTGATCATAGCATTATAGGTTTCATTTAATTTAGGGGTATCTATTACCTATATTACTAATTCATTTGCGATTTTTTGTTTTCAGATGTAAGAGATTTCTGCTACTGCGCAACCATTGGATTCAAAATAGTCCCAACCATTAGAATACAGTGCCAACATGTAGATGGGAAAAAAAAAGCCGTAAAGCCAAGCATTCAAGAAGCTATGAACAGTTTCATTCTTCATGCAAAGGTATATAACAATTTTTTACATAATGAATTTCAATTAGTATTTCATTTTGGCATTAGTAATGTTTCCTCTTATTGTTGGTGTAATGATGCAAATTCCATAGATTGAAACATAATATTCATCATTGAAGTTCTATTGACATATCAGTTCAAATTTAACCAACTCAAATTTGCTACGGCCTTTGTACTTTATTAATTGCACTTTACTCGTTAAAATGTTAACTGACACCCGCCGATCAGATCCCTAAGAAGTGCTCAATAAGATTACTAAATGTAAGGAATACAAGGAATTCATAAAACTTCTTATTTTCAGAACCAAAGCGAAGTCCTCACCCAACTTGACTATAAGCGAAAAGCTCAGCTAGCGAAAGGACTCCGGTTTCAGCCCATACTCATAGTCGTCGGAGCCACGATCGGTACCCTACAAGATTTTTATGTCGCATATGACAATATTTTTTATAAAATCGACTCGTTCCTCAAATCGCTTGATATATGTTTCAAGATTTTCCATTGCTTGGACGTCGAATATCCTTCGGAAGCAATACACATTTGGCTATTTATCCAAAAGTATTTTTACAATATTGAGTTAAAATCAGACAAGAAGCTTTCAGGCGTGTCGTCATTTATCTCAGATTTGAAGTAATTAAATTTAATATGTTCGTCTGCTTCAAGTGCCTTGCTTCCGTTGAGGATTATAAAAACTTTTGTGAACATTTAAAACTCCATCATAATTTAGGTTTAACCTCTACATATCGCTGTAAGCAATATCAATGCGATCGAGTATATCAAAATGTAAGGTCTTTTAGACGCCACCTGATTTCCAATCATTTGAACTCACGGTCAGTATTAAGTCAGGAACTCCCAACAAATGATTGTACTTTAAGTGAAAATATACCTGATACGAGTAGTTTATTAGATTGTTATGAACCGTCTGAATGTCATACTCAGAATAAAAATTGCCCTGAAAACGCTTTGGAAACAGCTCATAGTATACATTTAACTCAGATATGAAAAAAAAATTCTGCCGAGGTGCGGTAATTAGTTAGGTGTATGGTCTGTAGATATCTAGCATTGTATAGACTTCTAGAATAGAGTCTGTCAGTGTAATGGTTAGGTTTTTTCTGGCGTTAATGCAGATTCATACTGTTTGGTGGCCTTCTAGGCAATTTTTTAATTATAGCAGAGTATGTCCTGTAGGTAACTACCCTTAAATTCTATTATTTATATAAAAAAGTATATATTTAACTCAGATATGAAAAAAAAATTCTGCCGAGGTGCGGTAACTGTTAGGTGTATGGTCTCTAGATATCTAGCATTGTATAGACTTCTAGAATAGAGTCTGTCAGTGTAATGGTTAGGTTTTTTCTGGCGTTAATGCAGATTCATACTGTTTGGTGGCCTTCTAGGCAATTTTTTTAATTATAGCAGAGTATGTCCTGTAGGTAACTACCCTTAAATTCTATTATTTATATAAAAAAGTATATATTTAACTCAGATATGAAAAAAAAACTGCCGAGGTGCGGTAACGGTTAGGTGTATGGTCTGTAGATATCTAGCATTGTATAGACTACATTCGTATTCGAGGCAATTTTTAATTATGTTATAGCAGATTATGTTCCTCAAATTCTATTATTTATATAAAAAGGTGGCTCTCGGATCGCTACCAGAACGTTTAAAGTCGGGCTATTAGGGCTTCTACTAGGTACGCGGCCTGAGACAGCTTGGCGAATATTATTTTCGATTTAGATGATATTAAGTATGTACAGTGAGCGTTATATAATTAGGAGCAACCACATAACAAAATATATCGCAACACACCCTTATTAGTCCTATGGTAATAAAAACGTTTTGCTATATATTTAGCTATGACGTGCCGGACTACAGCTGCGCCACAAAAAAAAAGTTGGAAATCTGACTTTTTGACTATGCCATGATGAAGTCGATAGTTTGTCAGAGTTTGTCACCAAAAACCAGAGTTTGTCAGTCTTCCGTTTTCGAGATCTGTGTGGCGCAGCTAAAGAGACGTCTCTACAGCTGCGCCACACAGATCTCGAAAACGGAAGATCGTAGCGAAAATCTGATTACTTGTGTGTGTAGCCGGTAGGTCTTGCGTTTAGGAGATCTGTGTGGCGCAGCTGTAGAGACGTCTCTACAGCTGCGCCACACAGATCTCGCAAACGGAAGGTCGTAGCGAAAATCTGATTACTTGAGTGTGTAGCCGGTAGTTTGTCAGAGTTTGTCACCAAAAACCAGAGTTTGTCAGTCTTGCGTTTAGGAGATACGTGAGGTTACGCTTTGGAGACCTTTCTACCTGGATCTTGAGAACGGAAGGTCGTAGCATATACCCACATATCTTCTAAACGCAAGACCGAAAAACTCTGATTCTTGGTGACAAACTCCGAAAAACTAACGGCTACACACTCGAGTTATCAGATTTTCGCTACGACCTTCCGTTCTCAAGATCCAGGTAGAAAGGTCTCCAAAGCGTAACCTCACGTATCTCCTAAACGCAAGACTGACAAACTCTGGTTTTTGGTGACAAACTCTGACAAACTACCGGCTACACACTCAAGTAATCAGATTTTCGCTACGACCTTCCGTTTGCGAGATCTGTGTGGCGCAGCTGTAGAGACGTCTCTACAGCTGCGCCACACAGATCTCCTAAACGCAAGACCTACAAACTCTGGTTTTTGGCGACAAACTTTGACAAACTACAGGCTACACACACAAGTAATCTGATTTTCGCTACGATCTTCCGTTTTCGAGATCTGTGTGGCGCAGCAGCTCGAAAACGGAAGACTGACAAACTCTGGTTTTTGGTGACAAACTCTGACAAACTATCGACTTCATCATGGCATAGTCAAAAAGTCAGATTTCCAAATTTTTTTTTTGTGGCGCAGCTGTAGTCCGGCACGTTTAGCTATGTGGTTGCTCCTAACTATGATGGTGACTGTACATACAACTATTAAAAGCTTATGAAGCATTCTCATGTGTATGTGTTGGTGTGGAAGGATAAAAAAGTGGTAAAAAAGATCAGACCTTCCTTTAAGTTCTATCGATCGATCCTACCTTTAAGTTTAATTGGTGTTTTTAGAGAACTATATTGTTTAGTAAGCCTTTGAGGTTATATTAATTAAGTTATTGCAGAGTACCTCCTGTAGCAAGTACCCTTAGCATTGTATACACACAGGGTCATAATTTTAACGATTGGTTTAAGACTGACAATTTTTTTATGTATGGTATTGCTGATCCTGCTCAGAAACAGGCACCTTTTAACAGTGCCTGGTTCTGACCAGGATCAGCAATACCATGCATATAAAAAAATTCTAAAGGTTTAGAATGACCCTAACATCCTTACATAATGTTGTATTAATAAAAGTAATTGTTAATCAAAAAAATAAATTTTATGACATGTACCAAATCGATATTTTCATTGTACTCACCACCAGCACGACCTTTTATGAAAGCCTAATATTTTTGATGTGCTGGTCATAGATATTTTTTATCTAATACTTTTTACTTTTTAACTGTTTTCATTCAGTTTTAGCTGTAAACCAAATAAACTGTACCTTAAATTTTCATGAAATTGCATGGTATGTAGGCAAAATGTTAACTGCACAGTTCACAGTTTTGCCTCCACACCATGCGATTTCATGAAGATTTAACTGCACAGTTTATTTGTACAGTTAAAACTAAAGATGTGTAGCACGCCGTAGTACTATCTACTTAATTAGCTTTGTACATTTTACTAATGGTAGTTTGGTTAATTAACCAAACTACCACTAGTAAAGTGTACGAAGCTAATTTGGTACTTAGTACTATTTTAAGACTGGTATATCTTACAAGACCAACACTGATAAAATAATAGTAGGTATTACCATTAAAAGTTTAGTAAAAACTACATTTAACATCTGTTTGAAAATACCAAACTGTCTTTAGTAATAAATACAAAACATGTTGTAGAGTATACTAAACTATATTTGGTAAAATCTACAATACACTACTGGTAGATAATACTATATTATCGAAAGTAAAAATTGCAATAAACATCTGGTAGATTTAACTCAACTACTTTGATGAAAACTACATAGCACATCTGGTAAATTAAACTAAACTACTTTGATGAAAACTACATAGCACATCTGGTAGATTAAACTAAACTACTTTGATGAAACTACATAGCACATCTGGTAGATTAAACTAAACTACTTTGATGAAAACTACATAGCACATCTGGTAGATTAAACTAAACTACTTTGATGAAAACTACATAGCACATCTGGTATATTAAACTAAACTACTTTGATGAAAACTACATAGCACATCTGGTAGATTAAACTAAACTACTTTGATGAAAACTACATAGCACATCTGGTAGATTAAACTAAACTACTTTGATGAAACTACATAGCACATCTGGTAGATTAAACTAAACTACTTTGATGAAAACTACATAGCACATCTGGTATATTAAACTAAACTACTTTGATGAAAACTACATATCACATCTAGTAGATTAAACTAAACTACTTTGATGAAAACTACATAGCACATCTGGTATATAAAACTGAACAACTTTGATGAAAACTACATAGCACATCTGGTAGAATAAACTAAACTACTTTGATGAAAACTACATATCATATCTGGTAGTCATATCAAACAAACTATGGTAATAACTACAATATAAATCTGGTTAACTATTACCAAACTAAACCTGACAAAATACACCGAAGTACGTTTAGTTACAATTACAACACCAAGTGGATAAATAATACTAAACTTTATTTGTTACAATTTACTAAACAACATAGATCACACTAAACAATTTTGTTTTGTAGGGAGCACCAAACTACGTGTTAAAAATACCAAAGTACTTTGGTAATGATACAAACCTACTAAACAATTAGTGTATAAAGATAGGTATAATCTACCCAATTTTAGTTTGGTAAAACCAACAAAAATTCGTGATAGGACCATATTCAACCGTCGACTTTGATAACATTTACGCGGAAATCTGATATTAGAAGATACTAAAGTTAACTTAGTAAAAAAAGACAAAACCAATTTAGTAAAATATACAAATTTGTTTTGTAGGGATTACCAAACTACGTGTTTAAAAAAATACCAAAGTAATTTGTTAATGATACAAATCTACTAAACTATTAAGGTACAATCTACCATATTAAATTGGTACAACACCAACAATTTGAGTTTGGTGAAATCAACAAAAATTCGTGATAGGACCATATTCAACTGTCGACTTCGATACAATTTACGAGGAATCTGATAAATCCAACCTATTTTTTTTTTCAGTGTAGACGGCACTTTTCCAATGCCATTCAAAATGTTATTTTGGTTAACCCAATCAAGTGATTTGAAAACGTAATCATAACTGGGTTTCTGCAACGGTATGTTTCTACCTGTAGAAAACTTTGTGTTGAGAATTGATCTCGTTCAGAAAATATTTCCAATGTAGGTATTTGTCAGACACATTCACATTGGACTCAAATAATTTGTATGTAACATAAAGTGCCATTCTTTTTTAATAATCGTTTAAAAACTATTATAAGAAAAACAAAATTGATACTTGGACAGTTGTACAGACTTATACACGAACCTATTTAACTAGTAATTACTGACTTCTCACAAATTGACTCATTTAGTCGTAAGTAATGTATATAACGTAATACATAGTAATTATTACCGAAATTTTCTTTCTAATTGCCTACAGAAAGGCATATTACTAATTTGTCACGCTGGAAAAAAATAGTCAACCGCAAAATGCCGTTTCCACGAACATAAGAAATCATAATTAAAGGTAAGAACCTCCTGTATTATTAATGTTGAATACCGTTATATCGTCAGTTCGTTTCACATGTTTCTTAATATAACTCTGATATGAACTACCTTATAATTACATAGCGTGACCCTAGACTCTCATTTACTGTATGAATTGAAAATTGGGAGGCCTTGACATCAATACTCTTTTTGATTTATTATTCAAAGGATATCACTTGATTTCATAATTAGTATAGGATACTTATCTAAGTATTTGCCAGTCTGATATAGTAGTATTGCGGCTCGGTAAAGTTAAGGAGGCTTGGCTTAACACTTCCCAACAAACAATCAAAGTAAAGTTCACAGACGTTCGTCAGGGAACATACAATTAGTGATCTAAAATAATGGGTTAACAAGGATACTTTAAATTCAAGCTTTGAAATTTTGACATCATTAGTGTCTATGAGCACGGCAAATAAGTATTGCAGTACTTATCTCTCTAGTGAGAGAGACGACACTGCATATTAATTGTTGCTATGCTAGATCAGAAGACACACGGTGAACTTTAATAACAAAGTAAGTTTCAATAATTATATTAGTACGTCAAGTGGCGTTTACCCTTCGTAACAGCAATATAGATCAGTATCTAAAGACTCCTAAAGCAGTCTGTAGGACTTCTTTTAATGGTAGCTCAGGTAAGCTCATCATCATCTACGTTATCAACATCTGCATCTAAGCCTCCTTTCATCAAAATTAGTAGAAGCCTGTAGTAGCCCTATCTATTGTCTAATTTCAAAATCTATCGCTATCGCTTTCAGGATGTACCTAAAACATTGATGCTTACTTTTAGCACAAATAAAAAACATACCAAAGAAATGCAGCAATGTATGTGTCAAATCCATCTGTAAAAAAATGAAAACGATTGCGATAGATTTTGAAATTAGACAATTAGCCCCCTGGTTCAATAGATTCAAGAAGAACAACAAATGAGAGTCTAGATAATACTAAAATTGTTCAAAACTCACCGGCAGCTTCGACGTGGGAGTTGAGGAAGAGTATGCAGGCAAACAGCAGAGCGGCGGTGCGGTGGAGCGCGGGACGCCACTCTCGCATCTTACCGGCGCCGCGCCGCGCCTGCGCAACACAACTCGTGACAACGCGCCGCACGCCACGCCCCCAACATCACCGCGCGGCGAGCGCGCGCGCACACATCAAGACCTCCCCGCCAATACGACGGAAAACCTTACTTACGACAATGCTTACAAACTATACACATCACAACCGAGTTTTGCCACTTAAAATATTACTCCAAAAATTAGGCTAAACGATTTTATATCACAAAAATACGACAACCGCTTCGATGATTAAATTTTAGAAATTTTAATAAAACACGTAGACAACGACGATTTTTTTTAAACTTTTATCTAATATTTACAAATTATGTTTTATTATCTTATTTTGTTAGGAGAGTACTATTCGTTCTTTTTATTTAGCAAGATTTTCACTGCGCGATTTAATCGGGAAGCACAGTTCGATAGTTGACGCGACGGTCGCCGTTCAACCATATTCCATTGTTATACGTCACTGTTTTCGTCTTCTCAACTTTGTAAAAAGCCACTACACTCGCACGTTCGTCCTGTTACGCGATATACACAACTTTTATTCTCAATCAAACACATTTTTTAGTTTTTGAAGCCAGTATCACTCGCCCTGTTGGTAGAACCTGGAATCAAGTTTGAGAAAATATTGTAAGTTAGCATTATCTCATTGGATTGCTAATGCTAACAAACAATGCAGGTTGTAAATTCAAACGGAATTGGAATGCGCATTAGAAATTTCAACGTACGTTAAAACGAAAATCAATTGAAAGGTAAATAACCTTACAGTTAAATCTGCATTAGCATCTTTAACTTAATGATGATAATTGAACTCGATAGTTTTTATTTGCATTTTGCATTTGTAATTTATGAAACCAGTGAAATTTTTAAAAGCCCGCATGATCCATTATAGATCAGAAGCAATGGACTTGAACAAAGTTTAAACATTACAAGCACGAGACGCCAGAATTCAATTTCGTGAGAAAATTCGCAGTCACACCAAACGGAAAGGGATGGCAACATCGGAAACTAAATATTCAATGATAGAGAGTCGTCGGCGGCAGTTTGCACAACTTATAACTCCAATAAGACCGGACCAGGTGTGACCGGATCGCAAGAATGGAGCTATTTGCATATCTCGACAATTGGCTGGTTGTTGAATTGTCTTTACATTTCCAAAATGTTTACCTCAGTTTGGTACATTCTTATGTAGTGTTCATGAATTAACTTGGCAAGCATAATAATGTTGAAGTTAAATATTTAGTAAATGTAAAAGTATATGTAGTAAATGTGATAATGGGCTAAATTTTAGGGAAAAGTTAAATAAAACGCGAGGGGATAAATAAATAACACCTAATCAAGATGTCCAGGATAGAAGATTAGTCAAACGACGAAGTGCGAAACACGAAGAACTCGGTCGTCAAGTGCAATAATCATCTATCATGCCACGACTCGGAAACGTTTAATCAACTCAGATCTTAATTAACTCACTAACGATCTTATTTGCTACTCCAGGCGTCATCCGGCATATCCAATTTTTTAACTTTAATAGCATCTTAAAGTTTAATGTCTAATTAGTAATGATCAGATTAAAACGTCTTAGTTTATTAAAATTTATTTTCGAAGCTTAATGGGTTTTTCAATTTCTTAATAGCAGGTAAATTATTAGAATATTACAGGTTAAGCTTGGCGTGAAGAAAAAGTGAAAGAATCAGTAGTCAATTTGAATTCAGGAGAAACGAAAGGCGTGGTTGTTGAACTCGCTATATCAACTCGAGACATCGATTCTGCGTCGTGCACTGAATTTTAATTAAAACCTAAATTCAAAATGTTTACTACACCTACAGACGACGAGCAAAATGGAAATCGACTCGAGATTAATTCTAATCCCGATGCTATGTGTAAGTTACATATCCGGATCATGTCTTAAACAAAACATAGATATTTTATTGTTTAACAAACAAACATCGAACACGTAGTGGGAGATTGTCACCGTGTTTGGGATTATCCTAGATTTGTCTGTCACTCTCATCATCACGCTTTTGCAAATACCCCAAAATTCCCGTCTCGTTTCCGTTGGCGATATTTTCAACTACCTACTGTCTTTGTCTAACCTTTAATTATACGCGTGTGTGACAGGGACAACTTCTAAACGCGAATGATCGTTAGCATAGCGAAATTGTTTGGAACTATAACGATTATATTATGCACGTCATAACATGGGAGTAATGAGCTATTAGTGATTTTAGTAGTTTTGTTTAATAGCCGTTTGTGTTAGGAGCAGTGGCTTTATTGACATCATTTAGCTATGACATTAAGTCTAATATGGCTTTTAGCATACATAAAATAATATCAACAGCTATACATAGACCACTTGAATAAACCTCTATTATGATATAAAGACGCATAATAGCTTGGTGCTATTTTGAAGCATTTTTAAAAATTCAAACACATCACAGTTTATTGCAAACCAACGATGTAAGAAAATACAAATTTCAAAGCAACTCTCTTTTATTGTGCCTTCGTTCGTTCTATGACATAACTGGAATTCAGCAAGTACAAGAAAGTGACGTAAACTGAAAACAGTAATAAAATAAACATTAACTTAACGTGGAACATTGGTTTCCACAAAGCTTCGTCTTGAGGTAGTTATGAAATTGCAAGGTACACGAAACTCGGTGAGCCTCTGTAAACCTTTTATTACGTAATGCATTTTGCATCCGGCTGGTTTCAAATTTAACGTGATTTGAAAGCGTTTTATTGTATTAATAAAAGTAACAAGCAACAGTGTAAATAGTTAAAATGGCATTGCATTTCTATTTTTATGATTTAAGTAAAATATGACTTTGTAATATTAAAAAGTATAACGATTAATGTGAAAACTTTCTATAGGTAAAAAAAATGTTTGGCAGAGAGACAGAACATTTAAAAATGGTAATATCAATGAAATTTAAAGTACTTTTTACAAAAAAAATATAATTAATATCAAATGGGAGAATAGGTCATAATGTGTAAAAAAAAAACTATTGTATTTGTCACAATATAACAGTAAAAGGGGAAACTAGGTACTCGTCATAAAGGTGTCAAAAGAAATGCCACGAAAAGTATTGAATTTGTCGACGCAGTAAAATCACAGGGCTGCAGTAAAAAAGCCAAAAAGGATTTCGTGTCCGAAAATCTCTTTGTAATATCCACGTCAGATTTTTACGAGCCTCACCAAAAGAAAAACCAAAACAGACTGAATCGTAACAAAGTTTGAGCGTTCCAAATTGTGCAGCCATGATGATTCGATGACGTGGCACGGACGGTAGAGCCTTTGATTTACGAACAACCGCTGAACGGGCATACCACTATTTGCTGACTTTCATCCCGAGAGGATGATACTGATCCCGAACGTTTGGACATTGCACCAATGAAATATTTATCATCAAATTAAACCTTATTGCGCACCGGTAAGCTTTGAGAACTGCCAAAACGTTCCGACTAAAATAAATCAAGGCAAATTAAATAACAACTTTTGAGCGTAAAAAGTTTGGAGCTCTTTACCATTGCTTTTCTGATTAAAATCTAACCAGTACAGCAAATACAGCATAAATACAACATAAAATACGTTCTAAAATGGAAATTATACAATTTGAAGGATTTATCTCCATTTCAATTTAAATCATAATATTTATATCCAGACAAAAATAGGCAGGAGCTCCGCGCCGTTCCACTGAATAAATAATGAGGAACGAGAATCTGTTCAATAACACTAATTAGCATAGAACCCTTTAGAACGTGATGATTTGATATTCGACTTTCAAATTAATAACCGTTAAAGACTTTGCAAAGCTCAAAATTAGGTATTAAACTTGAAGACATAGATTGCCTATTAGCAGAATATGTTCGCAAAGTTTCGCCACGTCTGCGCTCAGAAGTTTTCAAGAGAATGTATTTGGGGTACTATTCTATAGACTTTGTTTGTACCTTAAGCTATAAATTGAGAGGTGCTCAGAAAAGCGCAAACAATTTCGGGTTGTTTACCGCATCTGCGTCCCACACGTAAGCGTATTGACTTCATAAAATCATACACAACAACGGTAGAGACAAAGTATGAAATATTTAAAAAAATTGGTTAAAGTTTACTGATATAATAACACCAAAATGGCTCAGACAATAGCTCAAGCTAATTCGTTTTTATAGAATAGGTGTACCTGATTATAAGATTTGTAAGGTACTTAATCGGAAATGACGATAATACGAATTATATCTATCTATATTTGAATTTAACGAATTTATAAGGTTCAAACTTTGTAAATTAATCACGCTGGCAGGCTCCAACTTTGTTTACGTGTACAATATATGCCTTAATCAGTTTACAGAACTCTCGTTGAACAGGAAAAATCATACGTACGAAATTGATTTACATACAAAAATGTAATCAATTTTGGAAGCAAAATGAAAAACAAATTGAATCTCATTTAATCACCTAATAGCTGATTTGGACTACTGAGTACTGAGCCCTGGTTCTTTTCCTCAATACTTTAAAACAACCAAAAGCTAAGACCTCACTGTACTTTAAAGTTTACCTCTGTGAAGTGAATCTTAAAGCTTATTCAAAGCAAGAAAATATATGCTTGTTAACTTACAATACACAAAACATAATATGACAACTTTACACAAGAGACACTCAGTCAACGGAATCGCTTTCATTTAACGCTCTGAGAAGACATACGAATACGACACAGCGCATTATAATGACAAAGGCGGCTCTGACTACGGACTTAATTAATCATTGTGTTTACTGATTAACATCTGCCATTCAGACAACTTACCCGGTTAGCGAATTTACATCTTGATGGAATAGTTAAATTGTTCTTGTGGAGTTCTAAGGCAGGTGGATTTGGACAACGAGTCTCGGTTAAACTTTCTTTAAGAGTTGTGTAATACGTTCTTAAACAAAAATTCAATTACTCCTTGTGGATTTTCCTGGAATTTTAGCAAAACAATTAGGTTTCTTTCTTAATAGTAACAGGTAAAAGGAAGCCGACGTCAGTCTATCATCAATTAACTCCATTAAAAAAGCCGTCGCGACGTTCAGTATATTTTCAGCAAAGTGGATTTCTTGATGATAGCAATTTATATCTTGACCGATGCAAAATAGAAGCTGAATTTCTCCGTGGCTATTTCATAACGCCATTTATCCATAGGGGTCAGTGGAAGGTCGAAATATGGGATTAATGAAACACCATCAATGGTTAGTTCCGTCCCTCCGTGATAAATTTCATGGGGGTTACTGATGGCATAGCGTTGAAACCTCGTATAACTGAACCAAATAAATCAATATTTAGGTCATTTACCATATCAAGCAATAAATAATGTTGCGAGTTTACTTATATCTGTAGTTCTTTCTAACTTTGCAGTATTATTGGGATTTAAATCAAGTTGCCACACATGTTAGCAACCACTTAGTTTGTTGGTGTGAACAAATAAATTCCCAATTCATTGAGTAATATTTTCGCTGCATTTCTCCGTTCCTCGGGAACGGATATTGAATTTTCATACTGTTCGTTTGTTATTGCAAGTCCGTTTTTATTTATAGCACATTTTAACAGGCACGTTTGTTGACAGGAAATTAATGCATCGACTGATTCAATTTGTATTAACGAACTGATAGCGCAATTGAGAAAATATACGCATATGTCTTCGAGGTTTGAATTATACAATGCGTGCTGGCAATTTTTGAGGAAAATATCTTTCCTTATCGGTACACAAAATTTAATAGCAATAATTGGCCTCAATATTTTATTCCTACTTAACTGACCTACATTGCGCTAATGTAAGTATTCAAATTAACACCAACGGTTATCGGGAAACAGTAAAGTTTTATGCTCCGCAGTAAAATTTTACTACGCGCATCTACTTTTAATTTATATATTATACGAAATCTTCTGCGCAAATAATTGCTGTGTTTTGATCTCACCTATCTTTATTATTTAGTTAACATAATATATGATTATGGTGAATAATATTTTAGGTAAGTCTTAACACAGGGCTTACAAATATAACTTTTTAAGCTACTATACGAACTCCTACTCTCAGATTTATTGACAAGCGTTCCAGTTATTTGCTCTCGTAACATGGATCTCACTCAGTCCTTTCAAGTTGCGGTATTTGACATGAGCAGTCCTGTGCGTACTATAACCAACATACATGGGTTAAATCGCACTGCTTATGACACAGGCAAAATAACTTAACCAGTTACAAATTGATAGAATTAAATTATTATACTTTTTATGAGAAAATAACAGAAAATGCTAAGATCGATAAACCACAAAGGTTAATCAAGTCAATAACGTCGATAAGCAGGAATTTTTCATCAACTAATAAAACTTAGCTGATAATACCCGGAAGAAAAAAGTTCCTTTTGAAACTAAACCATCCCATTACAACGACACAGAAAAAGTTTTAAGGGATTCGACAATCAAAGTAATGACAGCGTCGGGCAAAGCGAAAGCTTTTATTATTACTTCAATAACAAAATCCACAGAGATTAGAGAAGTCAATAAAAAACGACGTCTGTTAGGAACTGACAAAAACTTTCTGATACACCCCAGAGGTTCCCAAATACATTACCAATTGTAACGTGCCCCCAATACAGAGTAGAGTACACAGTTGTATTCTTCAGAGGACGAGCGATAATTTCAACAAAGTTTATTCAACACATGCGAGATATCGCGCCTGCCCGAGGGATCCCATACGAACCAACTTTGACAATTAATGGCCCGAACTAGAGCAAGTTTTGACTCGGAATTAGGCGTTTGGCCGATTCTTGCTCCCGGTTTTATAACCGCGGACATTTCATTATTGTACTAATTTTAATAGGTTAGTCATAATATGGAAAGGAAACTAAAGGAAACTTGGTATTTTGACGAACAAATAAGTGTCACAACTGGATTAATTTTCTATCGTCTTGAAAGTAAAGGTACTTACGTAGTAATGCATTAATAAATTAATTCAAATATTATTAAATTATAACTCTACAAGGGCGGTTAGATAAGTCCATGACTTTGAAAAGAAGAAATACTTTTTTTTTCATAATTTATTTATTGTGTCTTAAATAAACAAAAAGCTCAAGCGACTTCTAACTTTTCTTAATGACCCTGTCGACTCTCTCGGTGGCACTCATGATATCATAACTCATCAAATTAAGATGCTAATCCTTCCTATTCTCTAGATTCAACCCACTGTGATTTTTTCTCCCACTAAACATGAATGTCTTAGCTTAAGATTTTCATAAAGCCAAAAGGTGGTGTCTGAAATAGGCCCTCATTTCAGTTACCAGTTTTCAGGCGTTGAAAGAAAAAAATTATGGGTTAAAGAGGTAGGAACTTTCTTGGACTGAATACGCAGAGCTACAATAAGATTATGTAGAGAAATAAAACAAAATATTCCGAAAAAAAGTGTTTCTTCATGTTTACGTTATCACTGAACTTTGTTATGTGTTCTTAATGTTGTTTAATTCAAACAAACAGTATGATAAATAAATAAAATTAAACTGAATAAACCATCCCTCATTAGGTGGACTACGAACCACGGACTATTTAACCTCTCCAGCATAAATCAAAAACAGTTCAGATTGCAACTACGTGCTTCGCCGTGCTCCCACCATCTAATTTACTGACATACGTGGAACTACAAATACTCATTAAAGCAGCATTACTATTTGTTCACTTGCTTTGATAACAACAATTATAAGTTTAGCTTACATATTCCAACTAGCCAACTGTAGATACGTAACTAAAAGACAGAGCTTAAAACAAAATTAGTCATTTTAAGCTTGACGGTATTTTATTAATCATCTGTTCCACACTAAGCCTAACATTTATTATTAAAAAAATAGCCCTGAGATTCACTAACTTAATTTTCTTTGAATTTTAGTGAAAAAGGTTCATGTAAATCCTTTAGCTTAAAAACAAACGCTGGAGTTACTAAATTAAAATTTAGATTGGCTTATCATACAGAGCATTGTAGTTGTAATTAAAATTCATGAAGGTTGGACATTTCAATCAATCAAATACGTGACGGAGCGAAGTGGAAAGGTCAGAGAACTGGTAAAGTTTTGCATCGAACATGACTATGGTGGAACAGTTAGTTCAATAAACGTCCCTTATTCAGCAAAAACTGACACGGCCACCTATTAGCGAGCGGCCGAGCGAGCTATAATAATTACTTTACAAAACGATTGTTTCGAACTATGAAACTGTTGAAATAAATTGGATTTTATTAACATTTTATACAATGAAACGAGTGAAAAAGCTAAAACTTCAGCTAAGAGACACAAGACGACAATTAGAGAATTCTCTGGAAAAACGGAGGGGTGAATTCTGACTACGACGAAACAAAGGACTGTAAGTTTTTTTTGTAAATAGGTAGGAGGTATGTTAGTTACCATAACACTGTAAAGTTATTTGAACCAATATGGATACAATATTTATTATTCCTAATCTAAAGACCACAATAGTTTGAAAATACCAGTTCTTTGACGATACTGATAATGAATAATGATAGATATACAATACAATTTGGCAGTCTCACTTGCACTGGTAGATAAATAATCTGCATTGTAAATACTAAAAATAGAATATATTATTATCCTAAAATAGTACACAGATATAGAATTCCGGGCACATTCTCCAAGTGGTCATTACCTGCCGTGAAGCTATAACACCCACAATCAGAATATCAGATATGGCGAGCGGCCAAATTTTAACGGCGCCTGTTCCTACCATCCACAGTTACATTATCTATTTCCTATCCAGAAGAGAACGGAAAGAATATTGCTTTTTGAGAAAAAAGTAAAAATAAAACTACATCTTCAAATCGATGCCGACTTACTAAAGTCTCTGTTAGAGCTCGTAGCTTTTTTTAAGTATATTTGTCATTGATATATCAAAACAAAGTTTAGATGCGTTATGCGCCAACATCATGCAATTTAAAACAGCGACAGGTACTGCAGATACACACATTGACATATTACATCAATAGTGGGACAAAAATGAACGCCACCATACGGAATCCCTGTCGTTAGAAAGAGATAAACAGACATCATAAGTTTCGTCTGATGCGCTGCATGCTCATTGGCGCGTCTCGCTCTTTGTAAAAAAATGGCCGATTAGAGTAATACAAAATACGAAAATACATTTTACGGTTAAATACAGTACTTACGTGTGAAATAAAACATTTTTCCGATCTCTGACTGTTGCTGTATAATTTGCACATCGTTTATAGACGCAGGAAGGCATTTTTGATCAGAATGTCACGGTTTTTTAGTGTCTGTCTGACGAGAGTGATGTGTGTTTACGTGTCACGAGCCTGTGCCTGACTAATTGAAAGTCGGGCAATTACCTTACTTTCGTCTTGCCATTGTGGAGTGCGGGTAACGCATCTAAACTTTGTTTTGATATATCAATGATATTTGTAGCCTTAGTGGTGTAGGTATCACGATACGAGCAAATATTTGATGAAACTAAGTTGGTCATTGTCATACTCGTAAATAGATAGGGGGTAAGAGTAGCTCAATTAAGCTCCAATTCAAGAATCACCTAATATTTCTATTCCTAAGAAAGTTTAAGATTTAAAATATAATTGTGAATCTTACGAGAAAATTTTTCAACTCCGCCAATTAGTGTTATGAATTCCGAAAAGGAAGTGCTAAATTGGAGCAAGTAGACCGCAATAGAGTTGAACGCACATCGCATCGTAATTCAAGCGTCGACGTCATTGGAATGGAACTGGCAAAGGAAACCGTATTAAAACTTATCCCAAAAACTTAGAGTAGGTAGTTTCAGTTGAGCTGGGAGACCGCACTTCAATGAGCGTATGGTTTAGTTTAGAATTGCCAAAATAAATGAGTGGAAATGTGTTTCATGGTATGGATAAAGCAAAAGTTTAGGTATCGTCAATATTTTAGTATATGTATGTAAATACATATTCCCAAGCGCGTATAAAAATGAAGCTATAGAGAACAAAAGTTATGACAACAAACTACTTCATATAACTAAAAATAAGAAAAACGATAAGACACAAAAATAAAACAACAATATAGTACTCTGAAACTTACGTGAAACAAAAACATTTACAAAGTATTAAGTTGATTTTAAAGCGCAGCATTGTAGAAGCAGAAACACTGTTATTAACTCTCAAAGTTTCCATTTATTTTTAAAACTTGCTCATTGTTAAGGTGCACTCCTTTGGCGATTCTGTTAAGAGCTCGCCTGCACATAAAACACACGGCCCAGTTAAGTCCAGCAGCCTTAACGAATTAAGAAGCACTTCGCAGCTCAAGGGTTCTGCGAAAGATTGACCCTTTGGCGCTAATTACATTACATTGGGTTTTCGGGTGCAATTGTTAGGGCCTTTCGCACATTCAGTTATTACGATCCTTAACTATTAAGCATCTACCATAAGGGAGTTATTTCGTAGAGGAGAATATTACTAATCTGAAGTGTTTGAAAAAAAATATCAAAGGTTTGCCATAAAATCGGACACAAACCCAGAATATTATAAAACAAAAAATATTTATGTAAAGTAGAAAGGCTCGTTGACATGTTTATGTAACGTCTGTTGTACTTAGTAAACACGATCCCAGAAGACCAATACTTAGCTCCAACATAGAGCCGGATCTCAAAATTACTTAAGTTCAAGTGATATTACTTACCTACCACATCAGTTTGAAGTGTCGTCTAAAGTAGCAAGAGAGGAGCTCCGCTTTGGAATACATTATCTGCAATATGTCGCATAAAGTAGAAGCTATTGAAATCTAAGAAAACAATGTCAGCAATTTAATGGTATTTCTTTTGGAAAAAAGGCTAAGGCATCATCAAACAATTTTCTAACAATGCTAACAAAATGTTTATTTATTTGTTTTGTTATAGCACGTGAGGATTCCAAGGTTTAGAAGTTTGTTTAACTATTTCGTGATGTGCAGAATCCTTTTTGGGGTTTGCGGTCGCATCAGACGGTTATACCACAATGAAGGTAGCCGGAAAAAGGTTACTTGATTCAGAAAGTAGCAAAATTCATTTTAGTGTTTATTATACACTAGTTACTTGACCGTGAGAACAAAATATGAAGTAGACATACTGTACTCAGAAGCACCGCCCGGAACAAATCGCGTTTCTTCGTGCACACACACATTCTCGTGCACGTCACATAGATATTATATACCTACAGGCAATCTCAGGTCAAGCTGGGCTATTTTCTATATGGCAGCGGCTCCTATCGAAACCAAACAGGTGTTTTCGAATATGGTCAGAGCGGAGCCTCTGTAACACACAGACTTTATATTTTGAGCTGTATGTAGAAGAGGAAACCATAATCATAGAACAACAATATTTTCGCCACAACCCGAAGAGATCGTGACGATAAATAATAAACTTTCCCAATTCCCGTCGGGAAGAAGCCTGAGGCGAAAATTATAAGCGTCTTCGTAATTAAATTTAAACATAAGTTACGGAGTTGAAAAAGGACTTGTGATTCGAGCGTAAATACAAAAGCTTGTCACTTCCTTGACTTTAAGTATAGTAAGTGATTTGAGTTCTCAGAATCATTAGACTCCAATTGTAATGGCATGTATGAATTAAATATCTTTGGGAACAAATGTTACGATAATGAAAAGCATAACAGGATTAATTATTGTTCTTGTTTGGTAAAGGTCAACTTTATCTCGCAACTTTTATACGTTTTAGATAAATCATAATCGGTCACGCACGTAAGATTCAAGATGGACTGGACACTTTGAGATTTATTTTCATAACATTTTAGTATCATTTTAATTCAGGCACTTTTTAGAGTGAACAATATTGTGTTTTCTTAATATAAGGTAAACAAGCAAAATTATTATTTATTTTCGAAACGTCTGGACCTTCTTGTAATGGCAGGAATGAGATCGTAGACTTTTCATTATAAAATACTGAAGGTTGTTAAGAGAAAAGTTTATTAAAACTTGTATTAGTTGAAGGAACTTATCTCAAACAGATTATAAAAGCCTTTTGAATATCAAAATAAACCCCTTTGATTACTGTGGGTCAAGACCTAGACCCTTTGAAAGTGATCACCGATATCTATAAAATCTTAAGATAATAAGGTGTTGTAATAGTTAATTACATAATTAATACATTCGACATTCTGTATAGTTTAATAGAATCAGTATGTACGACTTACACTATACATTATATTCTGTTGTAAGATTTCGTTACATTTTACGGATCAATCAAGACTCCAATTTACTAATGCTAGGGTTTTCCTAGGATGACAGTGCCGTCATAAATTACGGCCGTAATATGACGTCACCGTCATCCTAGGAAACCCTAGCTTAAGACTGAGTTTGTTCCGCTTTGAATGCAATTTATCGTATTAAATTGCTCATGGATAAGAAAGTAAATTCTGCTAATTATTTATTATTAAACCTCTTACAAGTTACAAGTAGCAATAACTATAAATATTTTATTTAATAATATTATATAATAAAATAAATAAATAATAAATAATTATTATAATAACTAGGTATTTAAATAAAATTCGAGTTCTTCTAAGAATAGTAATTTAAGCTGACGCGATGTGAAGAAATCGTAGTTTCCAAAAGCACTCCGAAAATTTCCGAGAAATCTTTACAACAGTTAGGCGAGCTGTGTAATCTTTATGCTGCTTTACTATTCTCGACCTTCGTTAAGTCAACATTTGCAACAAGTTATAAACAAAGTCTTAGTTTTAACTTTTTTTAAATTTGGTCGTGTGACACATCACTTGTCTTTCGTGTTATACAATTGAGTTTTACACCGATAACATTTGCGCTTCTGCCTGCCTAGCATGACCGATTTATATCGCGTGATATAGCGTTTTATCACGTTCAACTGTCAAAAAGACAAAAGAATTTGACAGTTGAGTGTCGATAAAATGCTATATCACGCGATATAAATCGGTCATGCTAGGCAGGCAGGCCTCTATACAAGCCACAACAGAACAGACACGCTGCGCGCTGGTCGCGTCACGTATTGAGCTAATATCCTAATGCACAAGCGACATGTGGCAGAGTTTACTACCGAACGCACAGCAGGTGCCTACCAATACACAACGCTATCAAATCAAATTACAAGGACAGCTGTGTCTAAATGTTCTGTCCCTTCTTATTGTAGACCCTTCATAATTATGTTTCCAACTATCAATTCAGATCTAGATCAATGACGTTTTGTTTTTGTGAATTTACTTATTTAATTTACATTACATTAAGCCTAGCCTTTATACTAATTTACTTAATTTTACATAAAGCTTAAAGTATCTTGTTTGAGTTATTAGTACAAAGGTCGATTTCCATGTTGAGCTCAAAGGTATCTTGTATTAAAATGCCCTCTGGCTGCTTTTACCTGAATCAGAAGTTTTGATTCTGACGTCTTTTAGATTTGGATGATCCCTAATTTCATAGATTGCTTATTCTTACATAATTTAATAGGGGGAACTCTTCTGAAGTTTTGTTATACTTACCTTTAAGAGTGACTTTTAATGATAAATAATCACAGTTACAAGTATTGCTGTAATGAATATGATGTCAATGTACTTCTAATGGAGAATCAAAGGCCGAATCAAAATTTATTATCAATAGCAACCATTGGTAACAAAGCAAAGCAAATTAGTGAGTCAGAAATAGAAATTGGTTGCAAAACATAGCCAACATACCTAAGCTTTGGCATTTGGCACCAGTATTGGTGGATGTTCTCCCAATAATTGATATTTGCCATTTGAATTCAAGCTGTGTTCGGTAGGGAGTCGGGATCGGGAGTGGTGGGTCGTTAAGGAGCGCTCACAAAGAGCTATTGAATGAGAATAGACCCCTGTGTATCTTATGGTGGTGACACGTGGACAAATATTTCGGATAAGGGAGGAATGGCTCCTGCAACTATATCGCTTATGAAGGACATTACTAGTATAATGTGTTTGTATTTACTGTGACTTTTTCTGACACTGATATGGATTGATGTAAATACTAGCTAATAGTTATTCAATTGTTCTTAAGAGTACACAGCATTTCGCATTTGTGTACCGTTGTTAATAGAGTCTGTTCGGAAAGAGAAACGACTTGGGATTTATGCTTGATTTCCGATTTTGTAATGTTGACGGCGCTGGAACGTTATGGAGCGACTGTAATAACTTGATATCTACTAAGTCAATATAGTCGCACTAATCTATATATATAAAATTCAAAGTCCTGACTGACAGACTGAGTGAGATATCAACGCACAGCCCAAACCGCTGGACCTAGAGACTTGAAATTTTGCACACAGATACCTTATACAGTGTAGGCATCCACTAAGAAAGGATTTTTGAAAATTCCATCCCTAAGGGGATGTAAGTTTGTATGAAAGTCCCTCAGTTTTAAAGCTAGGATCTTCAAATTTTGTGTTTAGGCTAACCATTGAAGATTAATAAATACGGGTCTCAGCGTTTTTCAAAATTCTACCCCCGAAGGGGTCAAAAGGGGGATGAAGTTGTGTATTGAAGAAAATCCTTTATTTTCGAAGTAAAAATCGCTAAATTTATAATTTAGGCTTATGGCTGGAAATTTAACGCAACGTATATTGTTATTGTTAGTATTTCAACCCCTATGGGGATGAAATGGGGGTGAAAATTGGTAAAAAAAACCCAAAAATAGATATGGATGTCGTTATTGAGGTTTTCTGGGATGACATTTATTTTGAAGTCCAACACGGTGGACATGATTTGACCCCTAATGGGGTGAAAATGGGATTCAAATTTTGTATGGAAAAATAATATAAAACAGACATTACGTATAACAGTGCAGTCAACATGACAAAACCGATGATCAAGCACAAATCCCAAGTCGGTTCTCTTTCCGCACAGACTCTATAGGTATATTTTTAATTGGAATATGTTACAGTAAGTAGGAGTCCTACTCATACCATCCATGGAAAGCCAGTGTCCCTGCAGAGTAAACATTAAATATTGGCTGATGATGGTGACGATAAAGTTAGTAAAGCTAAGGGAGATAACGTTTCAGGTGAAATATTGAATCTATTATTGCAACTACCAACGAACAACGTCGAGGTTCAGGGGTGGTGAACCAAAACGTAATTCTTTCGATAACATCAGTCCATTCATCGTGACTTGCAACGTGCCCAGCGTTCTTCCACATTTAATTGGAAAATAAACAATGTGCTTAGTGTTTTTACGTTGAAAATCAATTTTGTCGGTGATCTTTAATTATAGAACTGTGACTTGTGATCTTGTGAAGGAATGCTTTTTAGAGGCGGTAAAATTTTAACTTGAGTGACATCACTAGGATTATAGAGAACAGTGCACTGTACATTACTGTTATTATTATGTGAAGCGCTCATGGCGGAACTCGACAGACTGATCGTACTCGATCACGTGTGTTAAGCAACGCTCGGTCAGGCCAGGTGTCGGATGGGTGACCGTTAAGTGGTATTACAACTGAGCGCTTCCGTGCTTCGGAGGGCACGTTAAACCGTCGGTCCCGGCTGTTGTCATCTGATAACAGTCGTTAAGCCAAGTTAGAGGCCTTACAGGCGGCTTGATAAACTCTAACACTAGAGGTGGCCACTATTCCTTATTCGATATTAATAATAATTATGTCCCACTACATCACAAATTTTGTCCAGATTCCAAAGCTTTCTTTACTAAAGTATCTAAAACACTCGTAAGAATTGAGACGATACAGTTTTTTTTCTGTCCCAGACGAGAACCGAATGAACGTAGTTTTATGTTTTTGAACACAATCCTGCTCATGTCGCACAATATTTATAACAAGTTTGTTGCACGCCAGCGCAGCACGCTGTTTTTGTCGCGCGTCATGTAAGCAACACGAGTTGTACGTCCTATCTTGCAATTCGAGGCGTTAATTCTAGCCTGTTGCTGCCTGCGTATTTAACAGGGCTATAACTCAGAAACCACAAGTAGCCAACTTAACCGCAGCCGACATATCAGGACTAGTTTTAGCCGTTTCGTTAAACGCTAATGTGAACGCTACGATTGAAACGAGATAACAAACTATTTAGCATATTGAGTTACTTCAGTAGAAGTTTACAGCAATTTTCAAGATAATAATCCTTCTTTAAATTACTAACATTCATTTGCTTTTTATTACTAATGAAATATTTGTGATATTGTTACTACTTGAAAAGATAAGGACTTCGTCCTCGTTACTGTAGGTTACGTGTACTTTTCTGTTAAAAAGGTAAAGTAAGTATTTGAGAACATCTGGGTGCCTACTGCCATGTCTTAGCGCAGTATTATTTCATTCTTACCATGCTAATTCGTACTACGACCTTAATAAAGTATGATTATTGTAATAATGTTTCCGTTGGAAGTTTTGTGACGTCATCGTTCAATCATTCACTTAAACTGTACCACGACGTGTCTTTTGACAGCTAGCATTATTGTTTTTGTGTCAAATTTTGAGAAATTTTGCAGTCTTAAAAAAGTTGCTTTTTCTCGACGGAAACAAAACTATTTTGAGTTATTTTATTTAGAAATTGGAAATTGCGTCATAAACAGTAAGTGAAACGTTTTTATACATATTGTTCTTCATTGTGAATGTAATATTAGTTGGTATATTTCATTTATATTTGATAACAAATATTTGTTTTCAGATGGACAGTGAATACGAAGTATTTGAGTTGAAAGACAAGAAATAATACTTAGTTAAACTAAAGCACTGCGCGTTTAAAGGTGATAAAAGGAAATCTGTATTTACTTACTTTAAGTTTAAAATATAAAATTTTATTAATTTACAAAGTTCAAACATAAGCGCGCTTACAGTTTTTGGCCGTTGTTCTCTTCTTATTATTTTGTTTTGGCAATCTACTTTCCTCTTGGAAGTAATTTTTGCCAGTGTCAAGTGTAGATAGCAAATAAGCCGTAGTGATGGCTAGCAGGGAATAGACAATTTCGCAATATCATTCATTCTTTGGCAGGAATAAAGTATTATTACTTTGTGCAGGTTGTGGTACGAATTTGAAAAATCTTATTGTAAGCTTATAACAAAACGTTCATAAAACATGATGGTTTTCTAAAAGGTGATGGTAAGCCTCCAGGAGCCCAATCGCGGTAATTCTGATCAATAAAACCAAAAACGTTACGTTGTCATTTAGGTTATATTTACCTAAAAATCTTTGGTTTAGCTTCATAATTTTCACTTTAATTGTCCCAGATTGTAATCCTAGACTGTTCTTGACACTGACTTGACTGTTGCAGAGTATTCAACAATTTTAACAAAACTAAAGCTATTATTTTTCTGTAAACGAAACTGAAACGGTAACGATTTAGCTTAGGTTTTATCGTTGAAAATTAGCGCGATTAGGCCCCAGAAAACTTAACTAGCATGAATTGATTGATTATATTTTGAAAATAGAATATAAATAGAGTGAGGCATTATATCACATCACCATATTACATTAAGTATATTAAAGGCATTTCACAATACCGCACATCAAATATCGACTTTGTTAAAACTAAAATCATATCCATTAATAACCGTACCAATATCACTTATCATGCTATCATGTTGTTAAAGTAAATTCACGGTTTTACCTTTAAATGTACGGTAGGTATCCAAACGTCAATTATTTAAAGGTTAAACAATGGACGAGTAGTAAAATAGTTTCAGTTATTTATACATAATTGTTGTCGTATTATTTTGATTTCTATTTGTATCACCTGTATCTGTTTACTAACTAGAGTGTTTACTTTTATTAATAGAGTAGGTAGATATTAAACATACTAAACATAAGCTTACGAAAAAAATACCTGCTCGTTCATAAAGTTATTATTATTCCTTTTGTACCTATGGTACCCGAGAATAAATATATTTATTCTTAAGCCCGTGCATCAATTTAAATCGTTCGTGTAATCGTGACCATGCATATCTTGCCGCATAATACCTACGCGTGTAGATTACGCGCATGCTGCATAGTGCCATCCATGACAATAATATCACAGTCAATACTGTGACATTTATTATCTATGAAGCGCGGTTCCTCTTGTGATAAAAATCACAGAAACATTCAGCTAAACATTAACTAACGAAAAAAAAAGATTTGCACGTTCACAAATAATTATTCCGTTCGATGTTATCCGTGCATCAATTTAAATCGGCGGTGGTATAAACATGACCATGCATATCTCGCCGCATAATACCCGTGTAGATCACGCGTATAGTGACATTATCTGTGCAACGCGGTTTACAGGCAATGAAGAGAGCCGTATCATTTCAACATTGCATTTACATATTTTTTGATTAGCCTGCTGAGTGCCTGCTATCGTGAGTTTTGCGGAATTTGCGGGAGATAAACTGCGTTTTGTATTTTATCTTTGGTTTGGTTGAGAGTTTTATGGGAGTTCGTCTAATGAGTGTGTTTTGGCGAGTAACTCTGTATCTATAGGAAAAGGAGTCGAACTGTTATCTCATTTTAAGTGAACATGTAAGTTTTTATGAGAAATAAATGTCTTTAAACCCAACTGTTGACTTATTTTGGCGCTTTTGAGTGAGAAATCTACCTTTATTAGTAAGAAATCTTTTAATCGTCAAACAGGTATGTAAACAGCAGAACGATTAACGTTGAATATAAGTAAGTACATAGAAAATAAATCGAATGTTTATGTTTAGATTTGTCACGTAGTTGCTTATATCTATTACTGAAAGTTTATTTTGGTTGGAACACTGATATTGGAGGAAACTTCAGAAAAGGTATTTCAAGCAAAGACATTTCTCGCCGAACAAACCCGCGTCCCACCCAACCTTCGTCAAGTGCTTCGCAACAATGCGATCGAGCAATACTCGCGACTTCTGCGTTCAATCTAACTTCGGCTCTCAACCGCTCTCGAGAGCGCGGACTTACGTCACTAATTAGTAAATTTAAATTCATCACTTGAAACAGTTGTGTTTATATTATTGTGGTTGATTGATACTAACCTAAACTTAATCTTACGTTTGTCAAGTGCTTCGCAACAATACGATATCGAGAAATACAGCACGACGCGATTCCTGCGTTCAATTTAACTTCAGCTCTCAACCGCTCTCGAGAGTGCGGCCCTGCATCGCCTAATTATTACACATAGTTTGGAAATTTAATTTCTCGACTTGGAACCTAGTAATAACCTAAAATATTGTTTAGCAATATTATTCGTTACGTTTATGTCTGCTCTTGTCTGTGTAGTTTCCTCCATTCGTTTCTGTCCAAAGCCAGTTCTTTGGTTTCTTGATAAGACACAACGTTCACCTTCTCATTGATCTGTTCCATGTAGGCTCTTCTTGGTCTTCCTCTTCCTCTTTTTTTATCTTTTTATAATGTTTGTAATCAATTTGTCGTGTCTTATGTCTTAAAGCATTATATTCCTAAACAAAGTTTATTATACACTTATTAGTAAGACATTTAAAGTCTGCAATATAAAATATTTATAGCTGTTCATGATAAAAAAGTAAAAGGATGTTATGAATATTATATCTAAGAAAAACTGTTTAAAAAACCAGAAAGTGAACGACGTGATCATGAATGTTTTCGGAAGTTTAATTAAAGCTCAAAAATATTTCACCACAAAAACTTGTTAATTAATTGGACACGCTACAAGCTAAGTATTAACGATGATCTAAGCAATAACCAAGTTTCTTTGCAAACTTATTATTAAGCTTAATTAATTTCTGTTGGCGAGTTGGTTATTTTTAAACTTTGGTAAACTACAATCTTTGGTGTCTAAGGTGTCTATCGTTATTGAAAAAAAAGATGACAGAGTCTATTGCTTTTCTTGAATTAATGTCATGGAGACTATTATGTATTCTGTGCCGTAACGTGAATGAAATTCAGAAAAAAGCTGGTCCAATACCTAGATTAGGTATTCGCTAAAAATAAAATACACTTGCCGTTCCAACGGCTACTTTAAAAAAACTTGATCTGTCAAAAAACAAAAGCAGGCTGATGTTTCCAAAACAATACATCTTCACAAACAATACAACTCAAGGCTTCATACGGAGGTTGTAATCAAAATTTCCTTTGGCCAAAACTTCGCCACTTTTTAGATGTTCATGAATAACTTACGGGCACGACACGCCTCACTTGTTATGTTTAAAACTTTTTTTATTTTCTTCTCCATTAAAAGGCAGGCGGACTGACGATTTAGCGACGGCCCCGATGAATAATTAGGGAGTATTTCTTGCCTGTCACGTCCTTAATGAATATTAGAGCAGAGTTGCGCTTTACGAAAATTCTCCAAAAAAAGGGAAGAAATCTGCGGTTCCTAGGAAAGGAATTCCGTTAATTGCGAGCGGTTGAGAGATAAATAAGTCAGTAAGTACAAATTTGTCCATCCATCGTGTTTTTGCGGTATCCCGTAGTTCCTTAGTAATGTTATTTGGTCATTTTTTCCGGGCGCGGTAGGTACAGTGAGTTATTTTGGTCGTTTGTGCGCGTGGGTATTGTCGAAATAGGCTGGTTAGTGCCTTTTTGTTGGTTTCAGCTTTAGTGAAATAAACATGGCAGTGAATAAAATGCCACTATAAATCGATGCCAATGACCTTTATGGGGGGTTTCATGATAAAATGCTTGGGGTTTGGATGTTGGTATTTCAATAATAATGCTTGACGTTCCAAGTGGGATGTGGGCGAGTTTTTTGTTTTAAAATTGTTGGCTTGTAAGTATGCCATGAAACTTCACTTTTTGTGAAATATTACTTAGGTACTACACATCTACTTATAATGTTATTGTTAAATAAAACGTTAGCAATATTAATGCTTTGTCGCCCTTTAAAAAAATATAGTAAAAAACGTTATAACATGGCAAAATTAATTCAATAGTTTTTATATTTACAATACCTGCGTTTAATAGATACTGCGAAATATAGGAATAAATTAATGTATTTCAAAACACCATTATGTTAACTTTTAGTTTTAAATTTATCTTGTTTTACTAAAAACTAAACATTAAACAATAAAAACCAGTAACATTAAGACAATAAAATTCAACGTAATACACAATACATTATACCTTAGTCTTGCCAAAGTTTTTCAACATAAGTACTAGTGTTATGGAGACCTTTCTCCGTCTTATAAAAATAAGGGCTAATACAAAAGGACGCAAAGAGTAGGTAGCCCTGAAACTACCCCTTGTGATGTCTTTTGAGGCAAAATGCAAAATACACAAAGATACCTTAAATCCGTCTTGCGTATTTACTATATTTGTTTGCACAACATTTTGCGTGTTTGTGAACTGAACGAGATTTTGAAACACTACTAGCTTTTGGTCACTTTTGGCATGAAATTTCGAGAATAATGTTAGCCTACGTTTTTCACTAATAACTTTAAATTTAGGAATGAACGCTGCCACGGTGAAACGGTAGCTCAGCGGTCAGAGCATTGGACCAGACTTTCAAAGGTGCGGGTTCGATTTCTGTTCGAGAATACCTATCTGGTGCGAGTCGTTTTTATTCTAGTTTATTATTTAGTATGATTTGAATGCTAAAATCTTAAATTAAAAAATGAAAATACTTATAAGAGTGACTTTCGCATCTATTTTATTAGCCTGAAATTCAGGATTTTAATTCAGAAATTAGGTACAAGTTTGAATCAGAAATGTTGCCAGATGGAGCATTTATTACACAGTGGCATTATCACACACAATACAATATGTTGCTTCCAACAAAAGATAACCTTTTCACAGAGTTAACAAAAACGCCTATCAACAAACATTTAATCAAAGTTAGTTTCAGAACGTTTTCATCAAAACGTAGATAAAATCACCACAAAATGCGTGTACACTTGTACTAAGACTTGAATAAGTATACAAATTGCTTTGGAAGCAAATTCTTGGTATTGTAATGTCAACGTGTCACGCATTCCTACTTTTTATGCGTAAGCAAGCTTTGCTTTTCATTCATTAATTTCTACAATATAAGTCAAGGTTAAATGTGGTTCTTATTGTGTTGCACATAACACATTAAAATAACATACTAACTGTAGTGAGATAAAAATGACATTATGATTTCTATCATAAAAGAAATATGATAATTCACAAAATCACATCCAAATCCCTACATCGAAAGAACCTCGCTGCCACGTACACCTCGCTTATGCAATTGCTGCAATCCCGCAATATCCCCAGGAATTCGAGAAAAATCCCGGAGTCCCGAGCCCGGGAACATCGTTTGGGATTGGCTTAGCACACTCTAGAACCTTCCTGCACTCTGGGCGGTAAGTAGGCGGGCACACGCGAACATATAAATTTACAACTAGATGTGACAGCCGAAACGTTGGAGAATACCGCGGAATGTGAAGGACGGTTTTTATATTTAAATTAGCTGGTTATGTTACTGCTGGCGGTAGTGAGAGGCTGTAAAGCGTTTCTGTTAGCTGCAATAGTAAGTTTTAGAAAATGATTTTAGGAAATCTCTTTGATGATGTTATTGGTTGAGAATAGTCAAAAACCAACCAGTATACTGAATCTGAAACTTCCATCACTGAGTGCACGATTATTATTCCCAAACAAGGTGTTTTTTTTTTCAATCCTATCAATCATCCATCAATATAATATTATATTTTAACCATCACTAAATTCAATATAGAAAGATTCAAAATATTTAAAATTTTAATATTGTCACTATTTTTAAAAAAATAGGCACATAGCTACTAATTATCACCTCTCATCAAATCATCAAGTACGTATTCCACACCAATCGGAATAGTCTTTAATTTCGATAATGTCACATCCAGGAGTATTCACGCTCAGTCAAGGATAACTACATCCCTAATGGCCCAGCACTGACTGCAGAATCGACTCCAGACATAATGTTAAAAGATTTCCGACTAAAATGGTGCTTTTAAATATCGGGATGGAAATCTTTTCTAATGATCCCTGGATAATAGCAGGATGAGTTACTGTACTTAACTCTACTCTCCCTTAAATTTGGTATCCTACTTTACTTATAAAAATCAAAATATATCAAAATCACTTTTAACAGATAGACGTTAAAAGTGTTTTATTTAAACGTCTAATATTCCCACAAACACATTAAGCATGTATGTACTCATTTATTGTATTTATTTGTATGTGGTTTCGATACGATTAATCAGATCACATTTCACGCATTGATGTTGAAATCGAATCCAATATTGAAACGTTTATTAATCCGATACCGCGAAGCCAAATGGGTCAGCGATGGGATTTTAATGACGAAGCCAAAGTACTGTAGGTACCAAAGCAACAATTCTAATTAGGTAGTATAACAGTGACGTTATTTGAGCTGTTGGAGAAGCCTTAGAAGTAGTTTATTTATCACCAGTATTAATAAGTTATTAAGCTGATAATCCATCCACCATTTCTGCTTTAGACCCGTCCCTTGGTATGAACGGCCAACGGCTCATAGTCTTTATACATCCATATTATTATTGTTTGACGGGTAGGGGCTTCGCAGTTGCAGCTACTAAAACTGTGATAGAGCTGACAGAACTATGGTTACTGCGACCTAAAAGATCTATGCGTCCAGGAAGTTATCTTCCTGGCTTTAAGAGTTTTTATTTCCTCCGGGCCGATTACGTGTCGCCCCAGATGGACACTACGCTTGCGGATTAGTCTACCGCGAAACATTTTATTCGTTCACGTTTTTAAGGTGCTGTGATGATGAGTCTTTTGTCTTTCCAAAATAAGGGACAACTCATCGCCCACCCTCAAAACGATCAGGGTACCGCACAAACGGTTATAGTGGAAAACATCGAATTAACCCCATTGACTCCACTAATCGAGAGCGTGAGCCCTTTGAACGCAATGTGTCATTAAAATCTCAATTACTGAAACTAACAAACGTCTTTCACGCTGTGGATTACTCTCTTTGAGTCGTACAAATCGCTCAACAACCGCACCGATACTCGGTACGTATCGAGTTGATGAATCGAGTCTCGAAATCTTGAACGAGAAAGCGCAGACGTTCTACGAATGAAGTAAACACTCCCAACGAAAATAGGCGAAGGGGGTTCGAATATCGATATTTGAGTAATATATTCCTTCGTAAATGTCGTGAAAACAAACACTTTGGATTTGAATATATCAAAGAATTATGTAGGATTATAGCCTATAGGTATAAGGATATCAACCGATTATGTTGTTTGTTTGGATAAAGTTTGCTTGCATGCTTGAATTGAAGCGATACCAATAATGCTTGTTAAAACATTCAAAGCATTATTTAAAATCCAGAAAATCCTATAGGTAGCTTTTACTAGCCGGTCGAATGAGCGCCATCTAACCCTTCATTAGTGGCCGAGGTCTTTTTAACCCAGGCATTTGAAAGCGGCCTTCTTGAGACGGATCTAATTTGTTTCTTTTCAAGTACGGCCTCATTTCGTTCGCTGCTGATTGCGCCTGGGTTTACATTTCATCCGCCTCTATTGCCTTGTCTCCGATTGGGTTTGATGATTGCATTTAAAAGGGACTGTGGCAATTTATCACACTTTTGCTTGACCAGCACGCTTTACATAGTGATATTTCTGAGTATCTCATTTTCACGAGTATCCAGAGCGCTGTTAAAACCTCATTAAAAAGGCAAAGCGGCTTTATTGCTTCGTTATTCTCTGTGTAGCGGCACATCTTCACGGCACGTGATGTTGGTCCCGACCACGAGAAATGTGGCGGGCTTTGTTCGAGAAAATAGGTTTAACGAGAAGGCTCTTAGCGTTCAACATGCTGTTGTGTTCGGGTCTCGCCACTGTTTGTGTTCATGATGCTGTGACAACAAGGAGCGTCAATGGATTCCGAAAAAAATAGGGACTAAATAACGGAAGTACTGTAAGTAAAATGTTTTTTGTGAGAACAGAGGTAATAATTATAAATTATAATTAAAAATAGCATTGTGAATGCATAAAATTTAAAAGTTTAAAAATAATAATTATTGATTTTCTTCATCTTTAGGTATGCCAATTAGCGTGTTTTTATTGGTTGTTATTGTGAGGCAAATGATTACTAATAAACACAAGTTAATTAACCGAACTTACTAATTCATCATAAACCATAATAATCAATTTAGTAACTAAAATTTAATATTTTAAATCTACAGTGGAATGTGCCCGGTTATTTTAAATAAATAAAGTTTAAAAAGGGAACAACAGTAGAGCAATAGGCTTACCGCTGACGGGCGATATTTTGTAGCTGCGATAAGCGCGGCGTTAATCGCGGCGATATCGCTGCGATAAACGCGGCGATAATCGCGGCGACAATCACGGCGCTTTTTAGTCGCTGACGTAGGTTAACCCTAAAAGGCACCCGGTAATAATATTATAGAACAATCACTTTTATTATTGCTAAGCTCTATAAAATAAAGTTTATGATTTATTTATGTCAGTAATTATATACTTTTCACAAATGAAGCAAACAATGTATACGATTCAAATGTCTTCAGTACCCTTAGCACGAACAGCTATCGAGAAAAAAAACGCACGTAATATTACTCGATAGACAATTCTCTATGGAAAATTTCATTTCGCTTATCGGCGATAGATGGCGTTGTACAAATTTCCAATACAAAATTTATCTATCGAATGATTATTTTTTTGATAGCTGTTCGTGCTAAGGGTACAGATCCTTTTATCGTCAAAATAGTGTGAAGAACAAAAATTCTGCATTTACTTTATATGCGCAAATTCAAGAATTAATAAAAATTTGTTCGATACCTACTGGAAGGTTTTGACCCCGAAAAAATATTGCGAGTCGCTCGAAGTGTTTGTTTTGCAGACATAAGCTAGTTTTTGTATTACATCATTTTATGACATATTAAAAAATAATATTTTTATCCATGTTCCACAAACGGTATTTTTTATGTGTTTTAACTGTTACTGTGTATGTTACTATGATGAGATTTTGATGACATGTTATAGTGTGTTTTATATTCGCAATATACTCACAAAGCCAAAGGGCTTTGATATACCACATGGTATGAAAAAAATCTTTGTAAGTACTGAAAACTTTATGACATCACAGTTTCTACCCCCGCCATTTTCACGCTTTTCATCTTATATATTTGTGATCGGGGCATCGTATTGAATGCATCGATACCACATTTTCGTATTTTCGTGATGACTTGTGCGAAAAATAACCTCAAACCCTATAATTACCGATCGGCTAACAGTACAATAGAATATTTTAGTCATGTTTTTCGAACGTTATAGTTATTGAATAATTATAATTAAATACCTCGAAAAACACGTAGTTATAATAACAACAAACGATCAAAATCATAACACGAAACAAAGAAAATTCTATCACAGATATATTTAACAGAATGATACATGTGTCAAGCCACAGCATAAAAAAGTTTATTAAAAGTCCCTATCTTTTGTTTAAAAAAATTATAATGTAGCGTCTGTTTAAAAGTACGTTAGCCTCAAATGGGTTAAATAGTATGGGTGGTGTGGACCTCACGGAAAATATTGCTAATAATAATAGTAATAATTGCCTATAACCGACCTTAGGTTCGTAGTGTGATCCTACCTTTTTTGGAACAGGATTAAAAACTATATAAATTGGTAAGCATAATATCATGTAATAATAATAGGCTTGTTTCCATTAAAAATAAATATAATGGATAGGGGTTTATAATGATTAATTATATTATGGAGAAAATAACAAACAATTTTAATTATTAATAGCGTTAAAGATTAATAATATTTTTAAAAAATAAATTTCGTAAAATGCAACCTTTAGTCACGTGACAGTGAACACCAATCAGAAAGCGTTACGTCACGCCGTGCGAAACTCCAATCTTGTCTTTGACGTTTCGAGTATCACTACCGGAGGCGCGTTCCAAACCAACACTCCGAGTGCAACCTAACCACAACCGAACGCAAGTTTTAGCCACTTTTTCCGTATTTCTCCATTGTTTGGAACATATATAAATAACTGGTTTGGCGTTTTTATAGTCGTGCTATCACACTGAGGCACTATACAGTACTTAAAATATGAGAAATTCATTTTTAAACGATAAAAACTAGCTATAACGTACGAAGACACGATCGCTCTTTTGTTTGTTTTGCACGGCGTGACGTCATTCAAGACGCCATGACAGTCTTGTGCGTTTTGGAACCAAATTAAAATTGGTTTTTTAAAACGCGAAATTTATAATGTAAACGCTCGATTAAAAATAAATAAACCTTTTTCTTCGATAAAATGCCTAATAAGCTAAAATATTAAGCAGTTATTGAAATTTTGTCAACTAGCCTATTCTCTTACTTTTTATTGCAAGCTCTACCATTACAAAAATAATTATGTCAGCCAGCGAAAAAAATTGTGGTGTCTTTTAGGGTTAAAGCCGCTTGTCACTCTTGTCAGTGTCATTTCGTGGGCGATTAGTCGCCGAGCTATGTGTCAGCTACTTTTTGTAGCTCGTGGGCGTTTACGTATTGAACTCCATATGTTCTATTCTGGGCTACAAAAAATCGCTCAGCGATTTATCGCCCGTGAGCGTTGGCGCTAAACACATGCCTATTGCTTTCCACATCGTTAAAAACAAATGAAGCGCTGCAGTGTTAAGTGTGCTATATTTGACGTTATGATAGTAAAAATATAATAAAAGTTCCCTTATTACCGCCTTAGACAACGTTAATGTTACATTACGTGTGTTGTTACATTTAGGGTTTAATCTCTATAAATTATTTTTATACTAACATTAATACAAGATAACGTTTATGCTTTATGATTGCAAGAAAACGCTCTCTCTGAGCTTTTATTACCCACCGGTTGTATAAGGGTTAAACATGATACATTTTGAGTTAGCAAAATACCTATTTTTAACTTTATTAGAAAGTTTTTTCTCTTTCTGCCCTTGTTTAGTTTGAGGTTAAGTGATAATTGTAGCTAGTAATTATTATTAGTTTGAACTAGTTTCATGGCAATATAAAATAATGTTTATGTTGAAACACTGAGGTAGGTATATGAACGGTATGTACTACGTACTAGAGCAGAGCAGACACCACGTAGAAAATTTTTGCTCACCTGCCATGAGCCATAAATGTATGAATTGCGGTCCATTTACTAAATACTGAGGTAGTTGCGCTCCATTTTAGGTGAGCAAAAATTTTCTTCACGTTGTCTGTAGAATTACCTCAAATCCAGTGTAGGAAGGGTATCTCTTTAATAATTGTACCTAGAGAAAACAGATAATAATAATGATCCAGATTAAAATCCTCGAATACAAGGATGTTTTCCTTAATTTTCTGTGTGGGCAGTACAACATACATAAATATCAAAACAGAAATTAGCATAGCGGCCTTCATTCGGATTCAAATACCCACAAAATACACACTTGAGGCTTTCACGTAGATTATTAACCCATTAGCCGCAACTAGGACATAGGTATATGTTTGGTAGGTACGGTCTAGTCTAAACACCTTTCCTAAAGTACACTCAACAGCACGACAAAAGATCTTTTATTACGTACGGCATAAAGACGGTTTCATTGGTCAACATGGCTGCATGTCTGATATGCCATCGAGTGTACATCACAGCGACAAAAAGTGGGCGAGCTGCCCCCTGAACCACAGAAAACATAGGCTGAATTGATCGCCGTAAATTTATGACGCATGTTCGAGTATATATTTACGTCCAAATTTTACTCTTTGGCCATAGAAAATACACTGGTTGACGTTTAGGTTAGGTTCTGTGGTCTAGTGGTTCGCCCACACGTGTAAGATGCAGGGGTTCCGGGTTCGATTCCCAGGACGGGAGGACATTTGTACTCGGTTTGGTTATTGGTAGGGCCGCCTGGCTACCTACCATCATCTTACCTAAGTCTGACGCCATAGCAACAATTTAAAAAATGTTGTGTTCCGGCAGTTAGAGGCTAGATAGCCAGTTCCTCAGCCCTCCCCTCGGGGGGCGGTCGCTTTCGAAAAAGGCTTCACGGCGGTTTAGTCAGTCAAGTCTGATATAACCATCATAGCCCGGCTATGTGGTATCCAATGAGGATTTCCGCCTCCTTCCCCTCGGTGTCCGGGAAGGTTGCTCCGAGCCCAGGTTGAGAGCACAAAAAAAGTGATGAGGATTCCGGAAGTAGTGCGCTTACACTTTCAGCATTATCGTCACTTAATTAACATCATATGAGGTGAAGGCTTCGATCAAGAATACCCTAGATGTCCGGTCAGAGTCTCAAAAATGGCACATCAAATAGCGTCCCAACAAACAAACTGGGCGCTTATTTTGCACAAAGTAAGTGATATAAAACAGGTGATTTTGTACAAAATAAGTGATATAAAATGTGAGTTTGTACAAAATAAGAGGTGATTATGTACAAAATAAGCGCCAAGTTTGTAAGTGGGACGCTATTTGAGGTGCCATTTTTGCGTACTGTTTTAGTTCGTGAAGCTTTATCTAGGATATTCTTGATCGAAGGGTGAAGGCTAAGCATTATCCCGTTGTGAATTAAAAAAGTTCAATAAGAAATCTAACGTTATTATGACGCAAACGCAGTCAAGACGCGCTGCATAAAATTACAGACTGAAACGTAGTAGGTAATTGGATGATTTTTGCCAAAAACCAACAGATTCATTCAGAATTCAGATTCTGGTCGAAGCTTTCAAAAGCATTAATAATAAGTTAGCTTACTTTATGAAGCTTGAATACTTGAAGTTAATGAGTACCTACCATGATTTACTTCAAGCACACTGTTGGCTCTAAGAGATTAGTGCTTTCTAAGTAGAACTTAAACAACTTAAGTGCAGTGTTATTACGGCAGGGTTGCCACTTGCCACGCGCCACAAATTTTGATGGCCGAGTTAATGTTGTTCGATAATACTTAGCGTTTCAGTGTTGCGCAATGCAATGGTGCAAACATTTTTTGTTTTTCACATTTGATCTGTTTTTCTACATAATCATAATTCATAACATTTTAAAATTAGTATACACGCAGCTGTCAATAACAGCAGGCCGTGTTAATTGGTAAAAATAAAAATAAATCATCTGCATTGGCAAGTATAATGTATATTTTTATTTTAGAAAGAACCAAAAGGACCAATTGCAACCAGATGCAGATGTGTTGTCAAATAGAATATGAAAGAATAAATAGTAGATAATATTTCTCTGTATGCTTTGTTTACTTAATCAAGAAGTACCTACATAAAATTTCAAGAGCAACTTTTGCGCAAATTGCAATCGTGATCATGTAATGATGATTGTTTTTTATTTGATAACGTATTTTTTTTTATTTGAGCTGGTTTTGATTAAGTTCAACCCTACTTCATTTTCAGGTACAACAGTTTTTGTAGCCAAGTGCTAATTGCAGCGATTACAGATTTTCTTTCTAAATAGTTTCGAGTTCAATGGTTGGGTATTACTACACTATTACGATGGTACTATTATTTATTATGTGGCATCACTAAGGACGGTGATTCATGCATTGATTCTTTATTGGCACTAAGCACGGAAAAAAGATGCAAGATTATAAAAAAATCATAACCAAAAAAAAACATTGAGTTTAAATGCATAGGTTACAAACACCTGACAGATAATTTCATTAAAATTACTTATACTATTTATTACAGATGAAATCCGGTACCTATTAAACGCAGACGCTAAATATTACAGCATTAAAAATCCAGAATGAAAAGAAGATCTATTATACTAAATTATTAATTTTCTTTCTCTATTTTAGTAACGTTACCATCAAGTAATAAAACGGAACGATATCCATCATACTAAAAGAGCGTTGAATATAATGTAATGGATCCACCTTTTAAGGAATACTTACAAATTCCATTACTAAAATGAATAAACAACTTTTTAAAGCCTCCGCTCGCTCTAAAGCCACTGAGAGCGTAAGTCAGTTATTGTATTATTTTCAGAAATTTGCGAAACTTCAAATTCTATTCATAAAATGTTCCAAGAAAGAGACCTTTTAAAGCTGAAACATCAATTAAAAGCAATACTAAGATTCCTTAGAAACGTTTAAGAAAGTATTTGGAAAATCAAAGACATTTGTTTTGATTTACTAAAAGGTTAATGTTACGAACACTTTAAAGTATTTTTAAGCAGAGGAATTTAAGGCGGTTGTATGACCGAAAGTGGCGCCCTCAGAGGTTTTTATTTAATAATTTATTAATAGAAAAAGATTTTAATAATGTTTATCGTGGAGATTTTAGGGCCTATGGTCTAGTATTTTTAGAAGGTATCACTACATGCCCTCGTAGTCATTCGTAGAAGTAGATAGCAAATGTGTCAAAAACGGCCACTTTTAGCAGTTTTGCTATCTACTTCTAGCAGTAACTACGAGGGAATGTAACGATACCGTCTAAAAATACTAGACTGTGGGCCCTAAAATCTCCACGATAAACGATAAAAATTGTGTATTAGAATTATAATATTAAAAATAATTCACCGCGGCGCCACTTTCGCTCAGGGTACCACCTTAAGAAAAAAACGTTGAGTAAAACTCAGGGTAGGGTGTTGCGTCACAATCTCGAATTCCTTAATCACAATACAGTTAAAAGAGTTCAGATTTATATTTTTGGTAAGACTGAAAAACATAATCTGTAAATCTGTAAAACATAATCTACACCCATATTACAAGCTTTGCTTAGTTTGGGGCTAGATGGCGCTGTGTGAAATTGTCCAAGCATTATTATTAATCCCAAAGGTAAGCAATATTCTTATTTTTATTTTAGTAACCAGGAAAAAGAGAGGCGTGTCTGGAAACCGTTTATACTTACTTTTAAAAGACATTAGACGAACAAACTGGATGCCGAGTGGTCTCCCTAATTTAGTGTTAATTATTCCGACAGGGTCGTATCGGCCCATTATGGCAAACTCTTCGAGGAACCAGAATCAATTAACTCACACAAACAAGGCCACAAATTTGTATGAACAACAGATAACATCGTAGTGTGTAGGTATGTTTACATTGTGGAAATTCCAGCTAGAATTCGCATTACTAGGGTTTGTAGTAAAATAGGGATTTAATTAATATTAATTGATCAGAATGCTAGACAAAATATGTTTAAATTGAGGGAAGACAAAGCACAATTGAACTGATTTTTTTAATACACTTGAGATCAAAGAAATCGACTCACCTTGGTTTCTTTTAAGCTCTCTCCGATATAGAAAAAGTTGAGATAATTCAATGAAATTGATACATTATTTTAAAGATAAATTAAAGAGCTTTAAAATGGTACCAATTTTAAATATTTACATCAATAGATTCAGTGCTAAAAATGACCGAAAGAAACTTATCCGAGACAATTTCATTGCCCTAAGTGTAAATGACGTGAAAATTAACTTGGCCAATCTGTTCCTCACGTGTACACAAAGGTATTCACTCATTGAGTAATATGCTATTCGTGACCTAAACACCGAACTCTCGAACTACGTTTATGCATCGGATAACTTATGCTTCAACTTCGCTACGTTGAAGAGAATAGAACTAGATAAGTAAAGGTGTGCACAGAAGCAAATAATCGAGGATATTAGGTATAACATTCACTTTTAATGGTTGAAATTTTGGCCTAACGAGCTCGAGGACCTTTTATTGCATTTATGCATAGAAAATGTATTTACGCATGCGGGTGTGAAGAGAAAGAAGGAATTAGCCTCCACAGCAGCTGTTGTGATGAACAGAAACCGTCAGTAAATAGGAAATGGATCAAAAATGGAATTAAACCTGATCCTCGGCTAGTGGTTTGTTACTATAAGACTAATATGTTACATTGTTGTTATTGGAAGTTACCCAACCGGATTTAGATTAAGCCCAACCACCAAACAAATTTAGCGCAAAAATATACTGCTCAAAAAAATAGGGACCACTTATAGTTTTTTAGGGTTTCGTACCAAAATGGTAACAAGGAACCCTTATGGTGTGACTATGTCGAAATTTGGAATAGATAAAGATGACCTTTGTCCAACTATTTTGCAAATAAGAAAGAAATAAAAAAATAAATAGTTTTTTTCCAACAGAGACTGAAAAGGGGACTTAAAAATTTTAAGTGGGGCGACTAGGGTATGTGGGGCATCATATAAAAGAGCGCCGTTTGCACATTTTAAAACATTTTTTCTTTATTTTAGGCCGCATAGTTTTCGACTTATGATGAAAAATGTAAAAAAAAATACCGTTCCCCCTCTTTATCTCCGAAGTTTGCAAAGAGAAAAATCTGAAATAATTCTATGTGATAGTAGTTTATGTAAAGATAACAGGAAAAATAAAACGATGTCTCAATATAACACACTTTTTTAGAAATTCAAAAAACAAACAAAAAATTATTTAGTTCCTCTACCAATCAACAGATGGCCCTGACCTTAGAAAAATTCTTTAGTTCTACCTACTATCGGTCAAGAGATGGCGCTGGCCTAAGAAAAAAAATAGTTCCACTATCGGCCAAGAGATGGTGCTGACCTCATACTGCAATAATAATTTACAGCTCTGCAGTGTATTTATTATGATGATACGGAAACCCTCGGTGCGCGAGTTCGACTCGCTCTTGCTTGACCGGTTTTTTTAATGATTAAATTCAATATGATTTTATTTGAGTTTGATAGGTATTGTTCGAAACCTATAATTTACTGTCGAATTTACTGTATAATTTCGCTTATTCGCCGTGTGTCAGTGAGATTGAAAAATGTTAATTTTTGCATATTTTTGTATGAAACTCCAATAAAATTTATTTCTATTCTAACTGACTCACGGCGAATAGGAGAAATATACAGTAAATTCGACAGCATCTAAGTCAGCAAGTTGACTTTTACAGCTTTTAAATAATATCAAATTCTAATAAAATCTGATTATTTTTTTTATTTTATTTATTAGGAAACTCAACAGCTTCTCTGCTACAATCATGCTTAAAGTATAAACTTAAAAAATACACTTAGCCAATGACAGAGTTTCACACACTTAATTTTTATATAAAAAAATATATAATAAGTAGGTAAAAATATAAAAAAGTAGACTAAAATACAAACTTAATTAGGCAAGAAGTATGGTTGGCAGAATTGATTCATTTTATATTTGTTTGAGATATAAATTAATTTATTATCAAAAACGATAGATTAATTTATATTTAAAAAAACCTTTAAGAAATTAGCTTGTTTGTATGGAAAATCATAGCCCCTATTTTCTTTTGAGTAGTATACAATATACTTACCTATATAAAATAATTTACAAGATTTCTAAAGAAGCACTAAATAGAAAAGTTATTTCAAACAATATTTGTTTAAAAACAAGTTTCTAAAATGGTGTTAGAAAATTTTCGAAAGTTTTTAACCTTTATTCCTGAATGAAATAACAGTTTTGCAAGCTTTTGTGATCCGGTGAAAAGTCGGAAATTTTACACGGCCGATGTTTATGTAGGTAGCGAATTTCTCTAACTAATTTCGGAAAATTATAGGCGAATATCGGATGACTGTTGATTACGAAATAGCGAACGGTCGAACTCACGTTCGTAATCCGAATTCATAATATTGCAATCATTATTTGCTATACATTTTCGTTGATAGCCATGTGACGTTCGACAGACTAGAATAACACCAACAAACAGAGCCCTACTAACTAAAGTAGGTATAACGTTTGCAAAACTTATCGTTATCGCTTTGCTTTCAAAATATTTACGGGTTTGACATAAGGTTTCGTTAACAATCAAATTTTAAAACAAGTTTCGAAGCAAAGCGAAGAGCGATAACGAAAAATTGCAAATGTTACTGCTATAGAGGCTCAGATCAGAGGTGTCGTAAAAAGTGACTTATTATTAAACAACTATAATAATTAAATAAAACTAATAAAATGAATAAAGTAAAAAAGGAAATACTAGACAAACATTGCCCTAATTCCAAAGTAAGTAGCTAAAGCACTTGTGTTATGGAAATCAGAGAGACAACGCTGGCACTACAGAAACATTCAGAGTTTCAGACCTGAGCCAATAAAGAAAAGCTTTTTTCTAGATTGACCCAGCGGAAATCGAACCCGGGACCACAGAGATGGCGACACCTTGAAAAAACTTTATATACTGTTCTTGTTTTTGTTATAATTGTCAAATGTTTTTTGTACTTGTGTTGTTTATTTTTACTTTGCTTCAGTATGATACTGTCATGTTGTATGTATAACTTGCTGGTGTTTTGGATTACCTAGTCTGTAAGCCTGCATGTATTTTATAAAATAAAATAAAAAATAAAAATAAAAACCGTTGTACGCATGACTCGACCACGGAGTTCAAAATGTAGTACAACTAACATTTCCGAGGACACTAAAATGTGCAGCAGCGTTTTAAACAGGTAATGTAATAAACTTCGACATCGTGAGTCAGGTTTCTAAATTGTTTGCGCCGTCATGTCTGTGCGTGTGTGTACTTTACACTGACCTTCCACATCTTCACTATTCAAGTTGAACAACTGCTTATGGTAGCGTATGATTGCTCTCTATACATGTCATAAGAAGTTGTTCCAGGCTATCTAAACAGAAAGCACCCCAGGCCCATTTGCAGCTCTAATTTGCGAAGCCTGACTATGATAGTTACCAGAAGTTGCGAACTACTAAAAGTTACTTCAATATACGGAAACGAGATGGTTTAATCGCCTTCCTTATCCTTTGCTACATTTACACTAATGCCTTGGGAACACTGTATAATAGTTGTACAAAGTTAAAAGAGCGTTATTGTTTTTTTTTAAGAGTTCCCATTTTCTTAAAGCGGTCTTTAAAAGACAATGTTTCGTTAGAAAGAGCTACTGTACTCAAAGTTAAATATAGTTGTTTCGAACAATAAAGATTAGGAAATATTACGTTTTCGTTTATAGATATGCTCAATATTTCAGCAAAACAACACTCGTAAAAATATGATTTCATAAAGATATATTCGAGAAAATCCGAAAACAAATTATTATTCCCAAAAAGCAGCATGCATCAGCATCGCGTTTCTATATAGGAAAGGACTCGTCCCAAAAACAAAAGAAGCCCGAGTTCCAAAATTAAACGTGTCCGAATCGCGCATTTCCCTCGGGGCTCAAGCAGGTACTGATATGCAATATCCAGGCTTCCCCGAGAGCGAATACCAGTGTCAATCAAACGGTCGGCATTTAGTTTAGCTGCGACAAACGGAGACCGAACGCAGTTTGTGTTCGAGTCACGCGCGATCATCCGTAACCAGCAAAGGATGGGACAAAGCTAACCCCAGCCACGCCGTGGGGTGTAAAGCAAAGGCTGAACGCGATTGGCTGAAAAAACTGAAATGATAAGATGAAAAAAAAAGTCTGTGTTTTCTAGTCTAGCTAATGCACTTGCTGCTTATGTTGGGTTTTCTTTATTACAAGTTGAAATAATTAAAAAACATTATCAACTTAAATAATATGACAGGTAAGTACTAATTAATTTAATCACTCATCAATAAGAATAGGTTCTGCTGAAGTTCTGAAGCGATAAGAATAGGTTCTGCTTAAGTTCTGAAGCGATAAGAATAGTTTCTGCTGAAGTTCTAATAAAAGCGTAATATTTTTGTTTCAAGAAAATAAATTAATGGCCTCGAAAAATTACTATTTATTGATACCACCGCCCCGACGCACCAGCTTACCTCCATTTTGTGTGTGGGTCACGTTATATCATCAGTTACCAACAAAAGCTGGCCAAATCCTCTGCCACAATGGCGCGAAGAGTTAGCGCTGAGCGATGTTTGCCGATAGCACAGAATATATCGATAGTTTCAATTATCAGTACTTTTTAAAGACTTAATGGTAATATCGCTGCGAGAAAAAAGTCTATAAAATGAAGTTTTGAATGGACTATCTATAAAAATAAGATAATATTAAAAAAAATATGGGAACGTACTAAAAGGTCTGCAATAAATACGGTAATGAAACACGCGTGGACATACAATGTAAATAATGAAATTGCCACAATAAAATAATACGTCAATTATTTAAGTAAACCACTTCCAATGTTTAGAAGTTCCTCAGTTTTTCACTCATACCACACTAAAGTCGTTAAAGGTAAGACAGCATTCGCTAACAGCTTATACCTCGTCCAACATCATAAAGGTAAAGACTCCTATCCCAATATTTTAGCTTGCTGGGAACAAGTCTCTAATGCATTACCGTAATTGTCACTGCATCCCTAAGGAACTCATCCGTTCCTGTTCGGCTCTTAGACGTGCCTAATCCCTTAGAGAAATGAACGATCGTTTAATATTAATGAGAATTTTATACCCCACCATTTTTAGAACACTTTTTCTATTACTTATAATGGAGCTAACATTTTATATTTAACGGAGAGATCTCAATTTTTAGATTGGAAAATATCGTCGAAACATTTTTGGACTAATTTTTTAACGATGGTATTGCTTGTAAAGTTTAGATATTCGCAAGAACTTCACATTGTTTCTTTCTAATATTGCGAATAGTAACATCCTGTAAAAGTCGCATCCCGTTTATGCACTTACAAAAATACATATGAGTAAGTACCTACCTAAATTTTGGCTGAAGTCTCTCCTAAGAAACATTCTAATCATCTCTATTAGCTTTGCTTATACAAAAGAAGAAATAAAAAAGACAATAACATTTCTCTTATGTTCAATTTCATATATGTTGTAAAGAGAGGCATGAATAAATAATGAACAAAAGTAAATCTAACATCAATTGTCTAATCATATCTATTGGCATTGCTTATACAAAAGAAGAAATAAAAAATTGCATTTCTCTTATGTTCAATTTCATCTATGTTGTAAAGAGAGGCATGAATAAATAATGAACAAAAGTAAATCTAACATCAATTGTCTAATCATATCTATTGGCATTGCTTATACAAAAGAAGAAATAAAAAATTGCATTTCTCTTATGTTCAATTTCATCTATGTTGTAAAGAGAGGCATGAATAAATAATGAACAAAAGTAAATCTAACATCAATTGTCTAATCATATCTATTGGCATTGCTTATACAAAAGAAGAAATAAAAAATTGCATTTCTCTTATGTTCAATTTCATCTATGTTGTAAAGAGAGGCATGAATAAATAATGAACAAAAGTAAATCTAACATCAATTGTCTAATCATATCTATTGGCATTGCTTATACAAAAGAAGAAATAAAAAATTGCATTTCTCTTATGTTCAATTTCATCTATGTTGTAAAGAGAGGCAAGAATAAATAATGAACAAAAGTAAATCTAACATCAATTGTAGAGTGTTTTCCACGCATCGTACCACACGGGTTCGGTTAATTAGCGACTGTGACAACGCAAATTCACTCAGTCTATCACGTTTGCGTAACGTTAAACAAACAAACCACTTTTGAATTACATCACGTAGGTAGGAACTGTTTGATATACGCTGCTCTTTTGTTAATTTAAGTAAGTACCTATATATACGCAAGTTGGCATGTCATTAAGTTTCCGAGATAACTTCTACAGAAAAAAACATGTTTAGAATTTCAGCAATTGCTGACTGAGCAGTATTCATTTTCATTACTGAGTTACATAATCGCGATCTATAACTACTTTAAAAAGATATACATGATAATCCTTGCGAAGTAAACGACTGCAGCGCAGAAATAGCGCGAAATACATAAACAGTTTTTACCAGAAACGAAGTAGATTTTTTGAAAATCCTATTTCCGTTAGATGCGATTTTTTCCCACTGTGTGCCGTGTCTGTGTGCGTTGCTCGAGCCCAAAATGTATGGAACTTTACTTATGTAGGGTAGATTAGAATAGTCTTTTGTGGTATGTAAATTCAACAGTTAAAATTGATGATAAGCTGATAATTTTATTCAAAGAAATCAGTAGGTCTGTAACGTAAAGGCAGTTATGAATGAATTCTAACTTTTTAATGAGCGTAAAATTACGTAACACTGTCTATGTTTTATGAAAGGCAGCCTCAAGGCTTAATTGTGATTGCGAATTAGGATTTAATTTATAAACTGTTTCTAGAACTGAATTAAGGTTAAACAACCCTTGAAATATTTGCGGTTGTTATTAATTGTATTTGGAGCAAAATTACACGAGATACAAATTACAATGAATAATTAAGGAATAATTATGATAAAGATATACATCAAAAATTTGTTTAAAACAATGGGGTACGCGAGTTAGAGGTTTTTTTTGGAGGAGTATATACGCAGAAAAAACTAATTGGGAACCAGTGTTCTAGAAATATCTATAAAACCGTCAAACAAAACACCGAACCGCGGCCTCTTGCGTTGCGTGTAGGCGAACTAGCTTACCACTACACCACGGGTGACTTGGCAGCTAGCGGCTAAATTGTTCATTGCTTGATGATCTACTAAGTCTCATCTACGTCATGTGACGTCATAACTGTCACAATATTTTAAGTTACTTAATTAACTGAAAAAATATAAGAAAAAATCGACCCACCCGTAGCAACTCAGACGGGACCGTAGCTGCTACGTGTGGTTCGATTTTTTCTAATATTTTTTCATAAGTAACTTAATATATAAAAATAGCATTGTGAATGCTAAAATCTAAAAATGGTCACAATATTATTATTGATTTTGATATTATAATTGAAAAGGACATCATTTCTGAAATTTATACAAAAAATAAAATCCTGACGTAACGACAAAAGCTTATCGTATAGATAAACAAAATGTGGTAAGCTTTCTTCCCGGCTTACGTGTTGCACTATTTACTCGCAAGGTTCATTCATACCCGATACGGGGACAGGTGCACTCTACTTCGGCCCAAATCGTTAAGCCCGAGCTGTTCGAAATAATAAGTAGTTCCACCGTTTGAGTTGCGGAAAACGTCGTTGGCAATTCTATAGCAAGCCGGAATGAAGATAAATTGAGAAGTCGGCTCCATAACGAGCCAAAGTCGACTGTTTTCAATTTGCTTTCGCTCGTTTCGAGTTCGATTTAGTGTGAATTGTAAGAAATGTATTTTTGAGAGTTGGACCGCCTTGAGAGACATTTATAATTCTTAGCAGGTAAGCTGCGTTTAATGTTGCGTTTTGTCTGTCGATACTTAGACGTTTTGTACGTTTTGTGTGGAATAAATGTGGTTTGAGGCAAAAATAGCTAATACTTTTCGATGTGATAATTATTTATTTACTAAATATATATTTTCCCAACCCGCTTTAATACAAACACGATTATAAAATACTTATTTATCGGTACAACAAAATTTAAACATACAACCAGAAATTTTGTCACGTTCATGAAGTTATAACTTGACTTGATACAAGTTGAAGAATGCAACGTCATTTCTAACAAATACCAAATTGGAACTGGGCTACAATTTGCTCAAATAACCTCGTAACCTTTGGCGGGCTATGTACCTATAGGACATCAACATATTTTTTTTTGTGGAAATGAATAATATTTTTTATTTTTTGGAAAACCTATGTAGTATTAACTGAATTTTATCGAATTTTCGAAGAAAAATTTTTTTTATAGGGCTAGGAGTAAGTATAAAAAATATTTTGGTAAGATAAAGAATATAAAATACACCTGTATATTCCAGTGTAGTATAAAAATGACAAAAACTAGAGAGAAATGTAATTCAAAGTCTGCGTGGGTAAATTTACATTTACACAGAAACTTGTAAGTACAAATAGGTACGAGGGTAGGCAATAGTTTGGTTACATCAAATTACAATAATGAAACCTTAAACAAGCTATGTTTAATGGTAATTAGATATCTCTCGCAGTCCCCGAAAGCCCTCATTAACCCTAATGTCACAAATAACAATCAAATCAATGGGTTTCTCTGTACTTAAGTCGGGCGAAATGAGACTAAGTGGGGAATTATACAATATTCTTGTGGGCGATGACCTATTCAAGGGTTGCCAATCCTCAATCCTTTATTTATTAATATAGTATCTATCCTTCTTTATTTAAGGGCTCGGCTGCTATTAAAAAAAAATTAAAGTAGATAAAAATATTACGGTTTATTTTAATAAAATAACATTAATCATGCATACTAAAAAAAAACATAAAAATAACAGTTTTTAATCGACAATACGTTTTTTAGTTTTTCTCAATCTTTACAAGCATTAACCTCGAAAATGCTATATTTTTTGTTAAACACAGTTGGCATGTTGGCAACCCTGTTTCCAAGTGACCTGTTGCTTTGGGTGATGGGTAGCTGACTAATATTAGACTAGGGGGCAACTTCGTTTGCATTAAAATCGTATTTCCTGATTCCGCAGGAATTTGAGAAACAGCCTACGGTAGTCGGGAATAGTGATAGAAGATGTTGATACGTATAGCTTCTTAGCGTTTTTAATTTTATTGAGATATTATACAAATCCTATCCTACTCACTCATATTATAAATGTGAAAATATATATTTGTTACTCAATCAAAAATGTCTGAACCGATTTCGATAAAACTAACGTAAGTATGCCACTTACAGATACTTAATTAGCTCAAAGCTTGGATTAGCATTTAAGATTTTTTTTATCCCAGTTGTATGTTCCCGTGGAGCTCGGTGGCGCAGTGGTTTAGCGCCTGGCCCAGCGTTTGCGGAAGTTAAGCAACGTTCGAAAGGGTCGGTCATGGGATGGGTGACCAAAAATGTATTATCTCGAGCTCCTACGTGCTTCGGAAGGCACGTTAAGCCGTTGGTCCCGGCTGCATTTGCAGTCGTTAACACCCACCAATCCGCATTGGGCCCGCGTGGTGGGTTATGGCCCATCCTCCTTACCACCCATAAGGAAGGCCTGTGCCCCAGCAGTGGGGACATCAAAAATGGCTGATGGACATGTTCCCGTGAGCAGGGAAGGTAGTGTTTAAATGTTTAATGAGTTTTACAGTATTTATAGTTAAGAAGCAATTTTAAAGTTTGTTCACTTTATTAAAACGATAACTGAATTAAAACATGAATAAAATTAACCTACTTAGTAAAACTGTTAATAAAAGGCTGTGTATAGACTAACATGAACTTTTAAATTGCTACAAAGATCCACATTTTATTTTAAGCGTCAATTTATAATAGTGTTTTGAGTATTTCAACTTAATTAATATTTTTAATAAAAGACTTCAGAATGGATTTTCATGGTCAACTTTCAGAGTTTTAATAAGCTTATTGAATATTTTAGAATTAAGGCATTCACAATAATGCTATTTTTATATAAAGAAAATTAATATATTAGAAAAAAAAACGACTCACCCGTAGCACCTATGGGATTCCGGCCCAATCGCTAGCATAATTGGTCAGTGCATTGGGCCGGAATCCCGAGGGTGCGGGTTCGAGTCCCGTCTGAGGTGCTTACGGGTGAGTCGATTTTTTCTAGTATTTTTCTAATAAATTAATTATCTTGAATAAGCTTCTTTGGATCTTTTGCCTCAAAGAGTTTTTTTAACTATATATATTCACGACTGATTTATTTATAAAGAGGTATAAAACATTGAACGGTTAATGAAGCACTTATCCCAATATTGTTAATTCGTTACCAAATTCCACTTAGGCTCGTTTATTTCTAAAACGCCAATGAATTTAGGCGGCGACAGCCCAATCTGGCCGCCTAATGAGCTGTGAAAGATCTGCCCAACTGAGTTATATCGCCATTCGCCATTCACTCTTTCCGTTCGGTTTTTAATAGAACCGATAATGACGTCATCGGGCGATAATGAACCGAGTGGGTTATTAACCTTTTCCTCTCGATGGGTATGCATTTTTATGTGGAGATTTTTTTATTAATTAGTTTTTTTACAAAAACTTACTAACCCTTATTTGAAGAATATAATATAACACATATACACATACCTATTCTAAAATGTTTTATCAAAATACTGATGCTAATGTTACGTTAAACAAAAAAATTGCAAACATTTATGCACCATTGATTTAATAAATTATTCTGATATCAATTAAAGACTGGTTAGGACCTGTGAAAAATAGGAATAGAATTTCTGTGAATTTATCTATCAAAAGATAGATAATGGGGACTTATAGGAAATCTGTAAGTAAATCAAACAGGCAAATTTAAAATTTAAGTTATTAATACCTACGAAAATCTTTTCAAAAAATCACGAAGCAAATCTATTTCCTATGGTTGGATAAAAACATTTAGGCCTTGGACACAATAACGAAACAGACGTGCCTACAAAGTAAAACGGTCGAAACAGATAGTTTTTCTCGTTGTATCTTGACAACTGTAAATTTATCTCTGTGCAAGTATTTGGTTAGGACTGGCCTGTACAAACAGTCCTGCGATTACTCGATTACTATACCCGGTGTGTTAACTGTTAATGTTTTAACGGATAACAGTTAAACAATCCGATCTTTATTCTAAAAACTATAAGCGACGCATACCTTATTATATCCGCCATATATCTAGTTAGTTTTTTTTATTTATTTATTTAAGGCAACAAAAAATCATGTAGAACAAATAGTAACATGGTAAAATGTGATTACAGCTGAGACCTAATAGTGCCTATAACTAATAGTTGTAATAATATAGGTTTTTTTATATTTAAAAGAGATATATATTTTTTTAATATAGCCAGAGTGTCACTCGGTATGATGTAAAGATTCTAACGATTCACATACATCCAAATCCGTAAGAGCGTTTTCACATTATCCGATCCGATATCGGTGTCGGGCGCCGCCGCCGATACGAAATATGTATCTATTGTCCGGCCCGATATCGGATATCGGAGCCACATATTTCATACATTTTACTTCCTCCGATATCGTATCGACGCCCGACACCGATATCGGATCGGATAATGTGAAAACGGTCTTATGGCATTTATAAATTATGGTGAAATAAAGAAACTCACATACCCACTAACATACATGCCCTAAACAGGGCAGTCGTAACAAAATTATTTAAAAAAATAATTATGTTATTGATAAGTATACCTTTTAAGAAGAAAGATTAATTATAAATTAGTGAAAATAATAAAATTTTCTCAAATTAAGAAACACCCACCAGTTTTTTTTTCTTAATTATTATTCCAATATCAGATTCCAACATTAATATTGAAATAGAATTTAAGATCAATAAATTTTTGTGTGAATTTATTCACCCTTAAAATAATTTTAAGATTTGGGAAGTGAAAAATTAATGAACAGATTCTATTACGTAATAATACAATGCCTGTTGACCCCATGCTTATTTCTTTCAATAAAAGTAAAGCATGATTTATATAAACAACGTTCCTTCCTCCTCTAGCAGTCACCCAGTTGACAGTGGAGGGGATAAGATGCGTTCACATCTTGACGTGACGTGACGTGTTGAAGGCAATCCTTCTCGTGTCGGATCAGAGACACATCGGAGTGGATGAAACGTTGTTGTGAAAAAAATATACAAGAAATAAGAATAAACTTTCTATGCACAACGGGATAGTGCTTGGCCTTCACCTCACCTGATGTTAAGTAACGATGAGGCATGGTGGAAACGCACTACACTCGGAACATCCTCTCCACTGAGGAACTGGCTATCTTACCTCTAACTGCCGGAAGACAACAACTTTTAAATTGTTGTTATGGCGTCAGACTTAGGTAAGATGGTGATAGCTAGCCAGGCGGACTTGAAATAAGCCCTACCACCAACCAAACCGAGTATAAATTGTAACCCCCTCTGGGAATCGAACCCAGGACCCCTGCATCTTACACGAGTGGGCGAACCACTAGTCCACAAAGGCGGTTAAAACTAAATGAAATGCGATTTAAAACAAAATGAATAACAACTGTTTGCCAAGAAAATATGTATATATAAAATATGTATAAAAAAACTCGTTTCGCACCAATATGTAGGTAATGTCAGTTTTAACAACAGAAAAAACACTATTTTTGAAATTGTATGATTTTGTATTGACAATAAAAAATTAAATTTGACAATAGTTATACTAAATATTCATGTTATTTAATTATAGTACGTAGTTATTCATTCACGATATTACAAACAACGATTAGCATACATCACGTAATTTGTAAGTAACGTCTTTACGTCTCCATAAACATTGCACGCGACGTAATAAAAAATATCGCCGCCTGCCTAACCCAGTTTTAGGTGGTTTTAGCCACTGGATAGCTACACCTACTTTGTCGGCATACATTTCTTAGTATTTTAATTCTTAAAAAATACTTTGATATTTGAGAAGGATTTCAATATAAATATATTTATATTATTAAACATTATGAGCAACTTCTTTTTTTGATATCTTGAAGACATGAGGTCCCGGTTTTATTTCTTGGTCGGATCAATAATATATTATTTATATTTATATTGTCTCTGGTTTGGTTGGTTGTGTTGGTATGCCATAATTTTTTCCGACTTTCGCTACACAAGTTATTTCATTAATTAGTAAGTATGTGTATGTGTAATACCTATTATGAACTTCTAATCCTTCTTTAATATTATAAATGTGAAAGTTTGTGGGTTTGGATGTTAAGATGTTTGTTCCTCAATCACACAAAAACTACTAAACGGATTTGGTTGAAAATTGGCACACAAATAGTAGAAAGCCTAGATTAAAACATTGAATACTTTTTATCCCGATATTTCCACGGGAACGGGAACCACGCGGGTGAAACCGCGGGCGGCCGCCAGTAAATCTATAAATAGGTAAATATACTAACTTTTTGACACTATGCAATTTCCCGTCATTCAGAAACAAATGACAAACAAATTGACGCAATTTATCCATACGTTCAACAAAAATCGTTCATAAATGCAAAGTACAATAAAAGCCTAAAGTCTTTCTATAAAATATCAGGTGGCATATTCTCAAGGCGTTTTATGATTGATAGCTGAATGATAAAAAGAACATACGATAAACTCGAAGCGGGAGCGATAACGCAATTCGTGTAATGCGATCGTAAAAAATTACGGCGCGAATATTGTGATGAGCTCAGTGGGTGATAACAGGGGCACGGAACGGTGACGTCACTGCACTGACACTTTAAGTGTGACGTCATTGCTTGGCGCTTTATATTGGAAAGATGAAGTATGCATTACTCCTAGAAAGAGCATTGCAGGTTATAATAAGATTTTAAAAAAGCAGTTTAAATATTATGATTAATCAGTGGGGCTAACAGTGCGCACGGATCGGTGACGTCACTGGAGTGGTACTTAGGTACGTGTGACGTCATGACTTCGCGCTTTATCACAGAATAACCAATATAAGTGCTTTATAATGGAAATATGAAGTATGCTTTACTACTTTCTTTACAAAACACACTAAATACTTAACATTACCTTATCGTTTATCAACAACTTCGTTAGTATCTAGGTCTGGCTGAAAGTAAACTAAAATGTAGAATAACCAACTCCAGAACGTCAGTAGTTCGAGAATAGATTAAAATATCGTTGTAAGTAGTTCAATCAACAGGGAGGTAGGTATATTAGGCGGTGGTAGTGCGGTTTGAACCCCTACTGCGACATGGACCCGGCAATAATTAATGTTTGGGGACCTTAATTAAGATGACAGACTACGACACACGACGGATTGTTTACTCTCAACTGGTTGCAAAACACTCGATTTTACATTCTGCTTATGTTTTAAAATCTTTGTGTCAAACAAGGAATTTTAATGAGCAATTTACTTACAATTTACACAAAAAATGGGCAAATCTGTATTATTTAGTAAGCTCTATGTGATGTGAAGGTCTGCTTAAGCAACAAAAAATTTTTTTCTGTGGCTGAAACAAGAAAGAATTTATCACAGCTACAATCAGTTAGTAAAGTTAGAACCGGGGAGTGACTGGTGCTGTGGCTAGTGCTTACTCCTCAAAATCCTCCATGAAAATGTCAGCAACAATGGGGGATACAGGAGAGCCCATTGCTACGCCATCCACTTGCACGTAGAACTCCTCGTTCCACAACAGATAGCCAGATGTTAGGCATAGTGTTACATTTGTAAAAGCGTTAACGAACTTTTGTTATAGATTTTTTGATTTTTGGCATTCACAATGCTATTTTTATACTAAGGTAATAAATATATAATAGCAAAAATACTAGAAAAAATCGACTCGCCCATAGCAGCTCAGAACTTTTGTCATACGAAAGATATATGGGATTAACATAAGTTTTTGAATTTTAAATCTGTATACATCATACAAACATATTTCCGTTTGCGAAGTTCTCTATAATTTTTATTTTGCAAGCATTGTAAAAGAAAAGTTTTACTTGTCGACTGCAGTTCAAATTAAAGTTAAATTTTCTTTCCAGGTACCAGGCTACCAGAATGTCTAAGGAGTTATTCTTACTATATGAAGTATAGCTCTGGTTTAAAGATTTAAAGCTGGTACACCATCGCGTGTGGGAGTATCGACCGTTCTGGCGTACTTGCTCATTTCTCGCTTTCAACTCATGCCGTCTTTATCTAAAGACGTATGTAAGAAAAGGGACGAGATAGATTCATATCTGAGTTGTGATCTTACTATCGCTGTGATTTCTTGAGTTTTTTACGTTGAGTTAAGCAAAGAGAATGTAAAAAAACTAGGAGGTAAAGCTACACTAAAGAGGAAAAACAAAGTCATGAGAAAAATATGAGTTTGCGGTTTTTACTTAAGCTTCTTTCACATTTATTTTATTTAGTTTCTTTATTTTATGCGAGTGATAAATAAGTATTTGTAAAAGTATACGAAAAATGGTAAGTACCATTTTAACAAAATCACATTTAAACATTAGTACTTTTTCAAAAATGGCATGAGGCAGCAAAGCTACTTGTAGGTAGGTACTCGTTATAGCTATGTTTTGTAATTAATATAATAGCATGAATTTAATATTTCACATGTCATGCTTAATTCAGTATATGCTTAATATTTATAGTCAGGCCATCGATGCCTGACTATAAATAAATAAATTAAATTAAATTAAATTAATTATAGTTATTTTAATCGCCTTGGTACTTCAACTCATCAAGAAAATGTTGACACACCCAAAACTTTATTACTGGAATTTGACACAATGTAAAGTGAAGGTCATTGAACCTTGTAATTAATAGTTAACGGCCCAAAGTTAGAGGTTACTCGTGTGGTGAGCCGGTGACCCATCACTCTGTAAGTATTGCTAGTACTAGAAGACTAAAACCTTCGAGGTGACTGACCTTATTAGGCAGCTGAAGTAAGGACAAATATTGCTACAAAATTATGTAAGTACAGATAGGTTTTTTTTTATGGAAAAAATAGCTATTAGCTTATTTTTTTGCATTTAATAAAGTAGAAAAATCTGAATAACTACAAATTCAAAGAAACAATAATATAAATTATTTCATTATGTGAGAAATCGTTACGTACTTATTTTATTTTATTTATTTATTTTTGGCACGGTAACAAAATACAAATTAAAACATTCTATAATATTATCTTGGCTGTTGTACATTATTAAATTAGTATTTCGATAACAACCGAGCACAACATTCAAATAGGGTTTATCTTAGTTGAATTCAATACAACAGTTTTTGTGTTACTTTACTAACTAAAGGTTAAGAAAAAAAAATACATTTTAATAGATAGGTAGCTAATGAAATACAATAAGTTGTTAAAGTTAGCGCTTTTTCAAAAGAAGCTGATCAAAATTTTCTGTACGCTATAATTGTGCGATTATTACCGCGATCGATTTGCCTTTCCAATTATATAACCGGATCTATTAGAACTTCATAAATAAAGCCTTGACTGCAAGGCTTAATGCTTGACTAATAATTATAACTCGATAGATTTTTATATCTTTGCCTAGAGATAGCTCTTCTATGGATCAGATACTAGGCAACTATTGTGCATTCCCGTCATTTCACAGAAATATCTAGACAACATCTCTAGTAATATCAGTCAAAAGTTAGTAGTATGTTTAGTAAATATCAGTGACTAGGGCAGATTTTTAAAATTCTAATTCCTAAATTATATGTAAATATGGAAGTTTGTGAGTTTGGATGTATGTTACTTAATCAAGCAATAACGGCTGAACGATGGCACACCACACAGATAGTTTATAGCCCGGATTAAAACATAGGATACTTTACATTCGATGACCGACGATTATTTGACTACCTGCCACTCTTGTCTTGTACACCAGTTTTCAAAGTGTCGCCATCTCTGCATGAGGTCCCAGGTTCGATCCCCGGCTAGATCAATTAGGAAACCAACTTTTCTATATTGTCTCAGATCTGTGTGTTTGTGATACCACCGTTGCATGGAAATCAGAACTTTCGTAACACAATGTGATATTGTCAAATATACTTTAGTATATTTATTTATATCCCGGTCAAAAGTTCCTTAGGGATTTTCCGAATGTCCACGCAGACGAAGTCGCAGGCGGAAGCTAGTAAAGCATACGACGTTCCTAGCTAGGAGCTACATGGCGATTGCGCAGTGATTTGGCGCATTCGTCTTGCGATTGCGACGGCGATAGTATCGCTAGGATCTGTCATCGGATAGGAGATCAAAAATATATAATCGCGACCTCCTCCGTGCCGTTAAGCAGTTCGTCTCGGCTAGATTTGTAGTCGTTAATACCACTAATCCACATTGGGACCAAGTGGTATGTTTATGGCTCGTCCTCCTTATTTGTCAATAAAGAAGGCCTGTGCCCCAGCAGTGGGGACGTTAATATGGCTCATAGAGATTATAGTTACCTACTGTATTTTTATTTAATACAATTTTTTTTTCTCTTTATTTTTAAAGGAGCTTTTGTAATAAAGTTACATGTCAGCCCCATCGTAACAATGATTTTATGTGGGGATATGCACATAAATTAAAATACTGATGCTCTGTGCTGCGAACCTGTAAGTCAACACAGCTGCTTCAGACGTAGGGTCCGAAAGCGCACTCAGGAACGCGCCAACATCAAGCTTACAATTTTTCTGCTAATTATAGACATTGTTTTAGCATTTTAATAGTTTGTCCCTTTTACTCCAGTTCAAAATGACATAAAAATAATATGAACAAAAAATGCTGAAAAACTTTTTAAGAATAAATAAAGTTAATTTACTGACTTTAGACGAAAATCTAAGAAAGCGTGGTTTATAAATTATATACCTATAAGTCATAACGAGTCAGTGCTAGTTGAATTAAAAATGGAGAAAAATGGAAATTGCCGACTTTTGCTGCACAATATAAAATCGCGATAACATAAAAAAACTGTTGAAAATTCAAAGAAATCGCTTGGGTTTCAAAGTTTTTTAATCAGTTGTAGAATTATAAATAAAATAAGTGGGAAAATGATTTGAAACAAGCCTACCTTTATCTAATAAATGATTCAATGTCACATAAATATTTAATATTTTTAATCCCCTTTTCAGGGGCTTTATATTTTTTACTAATCCGACGCTTTTAAAACGTTCTTAAATCATTTTACCCAAACGTGGGTTTTCGCCAAGATAAATGTTTTATTAATAAGTTAGGTTGAGTCTGTAAGTAATAAAAAATACCTACATAATTTATGAGTCGAAAACTAACATGCTAAAAATGGCCCAAGTACATGTTAAGGGTGATGTAAGTTGTTTGCTTAACAAGTGGTGCTTGTTAATTACGCATGTTAGCGAAAACTTAAGTTATTTCCGTAATTACCGCCTTGGTATTCTTAAGATTAGCGATCCGTCACAAAAAGGTTGCAGGTCACAAAAATGCGCATTCCAACTCCGTGACACTTTACACAAACACAAAAAAATTACATTGACACGTTGACACACGCTACGGCTACGGCGTAGCACGCGTGCGGACTACGCGACGCGTCTCGTAGCACTGGAGGGCAGAGAGGCGGTCGCGTCGCGGCGCGCGGCGCGGCGGCCGTTTCATTAACTGCATTGTTGGTCTGTAGACGTTACGACACGCTACGATTTCTGATATCGTACCGTACTACGATTGTCGTTTGTTGTTTGTTGAGAAGAGATCGTCATTAATAATTTTAGGTTTTAAAAAAAAAACATTTTCGTATTTACGAGTATTTACTAAATGGATAACAGACGGAACAGTAATGGGGCATTTAGACGAGTAGATTTTCCAGACGACTTGCTAGGCGACTTTAAGACGAATTGTCTTGTAAATTCTTTATGGAGCATTTACACGGCTCGAATTTTCAGGCGACTTTAGTCGACTAGGGATTATTATCGACAATCGCTTGTAAAATCGAATTGAAAAACTAATTTTAATGACGATTGTCGATAAAGAGCTTCTTAAAATCTCTTACGATATAAAATCTAAAACCAATTTTATCAGTGTTTTAAAATCGTAATATTTACATATTTATATCTTCAAACTACACGTCTATCAAACGATTTGATAACGACAGCCAAAATATTTTGCTTGCAGATTATTCGGATTAGATATTTCCCAAGTCTATATTTAAAAAAACCGCGACCGATCTGTCAATAAGAAAAATAAAACAATAAATTCCCTAAAGACGAAAACCCGGTACGCTTAAATTGTCCGAAATGAAATATCGACTCGGTGACAAGTTAAGATCGACTGAAGAAGACTCGAAGCGATAAATTAAAATCCAAATTTGGGGAGTGACCCTTTTTTCTCAATGGCTTAATCTCGGTGTCGGTAAAACAAAGATATCGAGACGTTTTTCTGTATTCTTTTTCTGAAACTCTCTGTTTTTGGGCTGGTTAGATGCATTTTATTTTAAAGAAATGTAAATAAAAAACTTATTAATTCAATAATGTAGTTAAGAAGAGTAATAATAATATAAGTATGATAATAATAAGATTAATATTAACAAATTATAGCTTTGATATTTTTAACTGACTTCCAATAAATGAGAATATTCTATATTCTTGTAATTTTAACGTCAGCGAATCTTTTTATTTAAAAGTTTCTTTGGTTTAAATACGTCTATTTATTTAACAAAGCAGCATTCGAATGTTATAAACATTTTCTAATTTCCGTCACAGGTTTCCTAATTGATATACCCATTTAATCATAATTATGATACGTCACACAAACAAATGGAGTTATTAATAATGCTTCTGATGTAATATTACTTTCAGTCCGGAATTAAACTTCAGCTTACAAAATTTTGTTAATAGTCAAAATCATATTTGATTTCATATTGATTTAAAATAAAACAGTATTATTGGATACAAAATTACGTGTTATTGAACGTTTCGTATTTATAACAGCCATATGGTGTCACTGTGAAATCTGTATTTTGAGAGCGAGAGACATAAATGCTTGTAATGAGACTATATTTTTTTTTCATAACATTTTATTGTATTTTTGTCTTAATCTTATTTCATTTTACTCACAATGCAATCGATACCAAAAACTGAACTTTAAAAAATATACACCGTTAATTTTTAAGTATATCTAAAAATGAAAAGGGGATTACAGACCACGTGAATGAACAACTTTTACTATGGGGCCAACCATGGAATCGCAAAAAAAATCAGCTGTTCCCTACATTATAGTTGAGTCCATGTTGTACTTTTCTATGGAACAACTGGTTTTTTTTTCGGGATTCCGTGGTTGGCCCCATAGTAAAAGTTGTTCATTCACGCGGTCTGAAATCCCCATTTCATTTTTAGATATACTTAAAAATTAACAGTGTATAATACAAAATGCGCCACTGACGTATCTTTAAATTAATTTCCTAATCATATGCCATATATATTAGCATATCAAAGCATGTGTCCAACCCTTGATTAGCATTCGTAATCCAAATTAGTCGCAATCAATACAAGTAATTAACGTTATTCTATTAGCACACCTTATTTGTCGTATAAGCTAATTAGTTTCAGTTCTAATTCACTACATAGCCACTTTACTTAAGTATTAGCTTTGATCTTGTATTGTAGGGCAAACACTGGACCGGACGCTTACACACGTTGCTTGTCTGACAACAAACGCAACATTGCCCGACTTAGAAGCAAAATTGTCAAAGTATTTTATTACACGACTGCCCATTTTACTTCTTTGTTAGGAGTTGTGGATACTTTTTTATCGTCACTAAAGGCTGGTTTACATTATCGTAGCTGCTAGTTGTGTTTTAGGAGAGTGCATTAGTAAAAAAACGTGTAAACAGTCGTGTTAGTGACTAAAGCAATAACGTTCTAGTTCTGTTGGCATTTCAATGATATCTCGATGTGACAACAAGTAACACTTATGATAAATCTTTGTGGTTTTTAGTGTTATCACAGAATAGATAGACACAGAATAGAATTTATAAGACCAACTTTTTGTACCTACCCATATTTTGCAAATAAAACTATTTGATTTGATAAGATAATAGTACTAACGTACAGAAGTAGCACTCCGCAAAATCGTTTAAATAAATTGCGACTCTTGCTCCGACACAATAAGGTACAATTCAGGTCGCACAGCGCTCCATTCGCTCCAAAACATTCACTAAGTAGTTGCCTCTCTTTCTATCGCGTAGGTTTTATCTTTTCTGATGTATGAAATTTGTCCTCTCAGAGGACGCCGAGCGGTTCAGACTCGCGCGCGGAGTGACAGAGTCCTGGTGTTATTTAAGTTGTAATATATTAAATGAATAAAACTCAACTAAAAATCAACTTGAATCAAAATGATTTATGTTTCGAGTAGCACCCTCTTCGCGCCCGCTCATGCCCCGTGCGACACTCCTCGCTAATCGATATTTTAGTAGCGAATTAGTAGAGTGCATTAATCAAATGACACTCTACTGGAAGAAGTGTAAACGCTCACTGGAAAGGCAAAACTACTAAAGCACTCGTATTCGTGTACGACTCGCACTCTACTAACAACTAAGATAATGTAAACCAGCCTTAACGAAAGAGCATCATACCACCCGAAAACGTTACACCGCCGTTATTTATAAAGGCTAAGAGGAATTCGTGAATGAAATACATCAACTTCATTCTTAATTTGCTGGACTCATGGCAATTAATTTGATACAGGTGTTCGTTGATCCAGGGCTGCGCCTGCGTTGATCGACGGCGCCGACTTAAAAAGTGTTTTGTACATGCCGCCTCAAATTCTGTATGCTTTCGTGCTTAATTACTCTGCTTAATTAATGAAGGCTTTGTGTTTCGACAAATTAAGTTTCATAATGAACGCTCGTTACAATATTGTTTTCGTAATGTTACGTGATATAATATTAACCGATTGAAAGTGATTTCGTTGTGTATATTTAATTTAAAACATTTTAAAGAACACTTATTGCAATACAGTGAAACCTGATTATCTGGCCAGTCAGAGATATCTTTGAATAACCAAAAACAACACTGGCAAAGAAGATGCCTTAAACAAAGTTGAAAAATAATGTCAATAAGGTACTTTAAAGTTTTTTGTCACAAGATTTTGACCATATTTTATAGAATTAAAGCAAATGACCAAATCTAAAGTGTTTCAGTAACGATCATTTGCGAATTGCGATTGTAAATTTTTACGTAATTGTTATAAATTTACCCCCCCCAACTAATAAAGATTGTATAGCAGATGTATAGTTACACAATGGAAACTCTCTGTTAAACTATTTGAGTTTGACATTGAAAAGATAGTGAGAAAACACTGTGTAACTATACATCTGCTAAAAATATTTTATTAGTAAGGGGGACGTGCAATAGAGAACATGCATATTTTTTTTTGTATCAAAATCAAAAGTATAATGTGTGAGAAAATCAACTGTAATATTAAAACTTTTCTCTTGTGTTTTTTTTCTCGTGATATAGTTACTTGAAGTTAGCGCGCAGCAGCACCCGCCGAAAACGATCTATACAAAAGCGGTCAACATTTGTGACGCCACTTATGCCACGTTTCAGTCGCATTAGTATGGAGTTAGCCAAGAATTTTCAAATATCTCCCTAAATATTGCGTTTAAGTACATTATATGTCGTACAAAATATTATTTCTTATTTGATATTCTTTCCGACTGTTAAGTGCATTATATCCGAAAATGAAAAAAAAATCGCTATTTTCCCCTATGTGATAACTGATAAAACTAAAATAATACATTTTTTTTCTGTTCCATCATGTTTTTATACGTGTCCGCAGCGATCAAGCTCAAATTTATCAAAATCGGTGACTAATGCATGTTCCCTATTGAAGCGATTGTTAATTCCTGCAACAATGCATTGACGAAACAATTGACAATCGCAATTGATCGTTAACGGTGGGCTAGACTAATAGTTTATAAACCTATTAGTCTAGCCCACCGTTAGACGGAAAAAATGGAAAGGAGAACAAATATTGTTCTCCTTTCCATTTTTTCCATCGGAAAATTTTCGTTTTGTGAGGTGAGATCACGGGTTTTTTTAAGGGTTCTCCGTGGATATAAATACCTTTATACGAAGTATAGGTACTAGGGTAATGGCCAGCTTTAACTTGACACAAAGAGATTACTTGTTCGAGAACAACGGTAGTTCGCAACTTACCAAACATCGTGAATCTCCGCAAAGTACAATGTATACGTAACGAGCATTATGTGGGCTCTGATAAGATTCGGAATTCTTCGATCGACGCTGACCTTTTAAACCATGGATGATTTTGTTGCATAGACCTGTGAATTGTCAACGACACCATTGGACGACACTACCGAGGTGTCATTTACAATACTTTTTTGTTAACCACACAACCGTAGTGAAGTTCTAATACTAATAAACTTGCATTTAAAGATATCAATATTTTTTTTTCGATATTATAATGCCTTTGCAAATGTATAATACTTCTCCTAGATTTAAAAATAAAATTCCAATAGAGTCGGCTAAGGATTGACGACCTTCGTGGTCGAGTGGTTTGCATGCCGGTTTTCAAGGCGTCACTATCTCTTGAGGTCCCGGGTTCGATCCCCGGCTGGGTCAATGTAGAAAATGAACTTGTCTATAATGTCTCAGGTCTGGGTGTTTGTGATACCACCGTTGTCTCTGATTTCCATAACACAAGTGCTTTAGCTACTTACTTTGAAATCGGAGCAATGTATGTAATGTTGTCAAATATTTATAAGACCGCGCTATGTAGTAAGAGTATATACACTCGTTTCCTTCAAGTAATTCAAATTTGCTTAACAGGCTTATTTGAATATCGGCATACTGGCATCGGCAGTTTTGATTCGGTTGCCCTATTCGAAAGATCTATTCTAAATAAAACAGGAACCTATAACGTTTACCCATGTGGAGACGGCAAAATACTTAAAAGCGTAGCGTGTGAACCGCGCTTTTCACTTGTCAGCAAGTAAGGTCAGATTACAAGCTTTATAAAACCTCTTAAGCCATACGTAAACGACACACTTTAGCCTGAAATTCAGCTTTATAAAGCAAGACACGAGCACCGTTGACACAGGTGCAACAAAAGCTTGTGAAATGGAAAATATAATTAAAAAGTGCACGTCAAGTCAGTACGTATCGCTGTACCCATCTTAATAGCGTGCACAGTCAAGCCTTGTTTTGCTTCAGTTGTATGACAATAAAGGGTTGGCACTGGTCTAGTAAAAAGAAAATGCGTGGATTAAGACTGAAATTCTCCGTTCTAAATAAAGCCGCCTTTGTGGTCTAATGGTTCGTCCACCCGTGTAAGACGCAGGGGTCCCGGGTTCGATTCCCAGGGGGCGGGGGTCAGATTTTTGCATTGTCATAAAAGTTGCTGTTAAAAAGTTGAAAAGTTAAAAATACGGCAAAGCTCTTCGTAGTAAGATGTTCCATTGTTTAAATTCATGGGCTGGTTTTTCAATCCTCAGATAGGTAACAGATATCAGTCAGTTTAAATATTAACCAAATCTAATAAAAGTCATTCAAAAATGTGACAGACAAATGAATGACAACCATTTTCAATTTGGCAGTATAATAGCTATCAAACGGTTAAAGCTCTATCTAGAAATCAGCCCTTATATACCTAACATCACTGCAGTTTGACATTGAGTAGAATAAGAAAATGCTTTGTTTACCTGCAGTAACAACATTCTAACAGCAAAAGCTGAAAGAAACCCTTATACTTCACCAACCCTAAGAGCACTTATTACGGCAACGTCAAACCCGACCAATTTAAACGCGCATTCATACAGCTCCATTCGTACCGCACAGTCGGCTCCTGCACTCAGCCGGGTAATACCTTCCGTGTGCGAACAATGCATTATTGAAGCCAATCATGAGTGTCGACCAGGTGGACGTTTACTCCGATTTGCTGATCAATTATTGCCGATTGATGCACGGATGTGCACAAGTTTGAAATTGGCGCGAGAGGGGTTAAATTTTAAAATGGCGATTTGCTGGAGCTTTGTTTTGGCGCGGGAATTAATTTATCAACCGTAAAACACCGTTTTAAAACAAAAACGGTTGAAATTCCATTAAATTGTTTTAAACCATCAGAATTTTTTTGCTATTGGTTATGAGGATGTAGATAAGTACATAATATGTCTCGCTATGTTTATGAAGCGCTCATGGCGGAGCTTGACAGACTGATTGTACTCGATCACGTTTGTTAAGCAACTCTCGGTCCGGCCAGGTGTCGGATGGGTGACCGTTAAGTGGCATGACAACTGAGCGCTTCCGTGCTTCGGAGGGCACGTTAAACCGTCGGCTGTTGTCATCTGATAACAGTCGTTAAGCCAAGTTAGAGGCCTTACAAGCGGCTTGATAAACTCTAACACCAGAGGTGGCCATACTATTCCTCATACGATAAGAAGACTTATGTCTCGAAAAGACGAGAAGATAGGGTATATTATCAGCTATTTTAATTTACGCTATAAACCAATAGAGTTTGTCTTGTCAAGTAACAACCTATCAAAAATTCTTATCAAAACCATTTTGATGGAGAATCAACTTCATCTATATTAATGTAGAGCTAAACTTTAATTAAGACATAACAATACTACAGTCAATGAACGCTTAAGCGGGCGGTACAAAGGCGCAAAAGCCATTTCATTGAAAATTCAACTCAGAAGATACACCATTCTGCGCTCACACGGCGGCGTGGTTATGCTAATATACATACAAAGCAATATATCTAAGGCACACTAATTAATTGCTGTGGTTTTGATTATAAACGGGCTTTAAGCCACTATGTTAGTAATTTTCTTTTAGTATGTTATATCTAATTTCATTAATAATTCAATAAATAGAGTTAAAAAAAAGCTTTTTCTGACACAGCTGCGGGGCTCTAATTTTGACAGATTTTGGATAAAACATTTTATTAAGTATCATAAAATTAAAAAAAAAAATTACAATTCATATGAAACATAAAATTGACAACCATCTAATTTGTCACTGCCAGTGAGTTAACAAAATGTGATGAAGGCTGATTTAAGCGCTTTTTCTAGACAAAAACTTAGTTGTATTTTTACAAAATCTTGTTTTCGTTTTATCGATGACAATTATTATTTCAACGAGAATTAAAAGTACGATTCGTGATAATAAGCAAATGGTTTCCTTAAAAAAGGTTTAGTTCAAAATCTAGCAAAATAAGCCCCGCTGCTGTTCTGATTCTTTAGCAAAATCATACTTATTTCAATACACAAAACTACACCGATAATATATAATTTCAAAAGATTAGTGAACAAATAAAATAAAGACGAGCTCCGTAACATATGACGCCAGAAAATCTATGTATTTTTCACTTGAAATTAAGTTATCTATTTTAGTATATTCATGAACACAGACTTTATTTTGTGCTGTAACAGTCCTCCTACGCAAAAGAGTCGTAACTACTAATAAACCTTTTTTCGTCGGACACTCCGTGACGGCCCGTCACGTCACGATGACGCATCGCTCCCTCGATTGTTTGCCCGCTCCCTGGCACCCGATTCATCCCAATTTGTAAAGAAAGCCTGCCTAATCATCACACGGAATTCATAAAACAATTTCTTGGCGCCTTATGCTCGCCAACTCAATGTGTGTAACTCAACACACACAACTAAAACAACACAACACAAAAATTCTTAATTTTTAAAATGAAAGATAAGAATTTTCGTGTTGTTTTGTTTTAGTTTACGGGAAAATTGAGAACCAAAATAAATTAATTTCCAGCAATATCTTTTCAAGCAATTAATAATTATTAATATTACCTGTTTTTATTTATGACTTGATATTCAACAAAATTATTACTATTATAAATGGCTCTCGGTTCATTATAATAATAACAGGACCACACAAGTGATGCCACAAAAAATACACAAGCCTTAACCACATTCTGTAAATTTAACTGCCCTTGGAATCAAATGTAAAATCTATATAACAATATCTACAAAATAATAAATATTTCATTTTAATTTTATAAATAACAACACATAAAAGCAACATCTGTGAACTCTATATTCACTGCATTCGTTTCATTATAAAGTTTCTGTTGAAATGAAACGTAATACTAATGTTTTAGTATTGTTCAACAGCGCAGCATATTATTTTAAATTTCCGTAGAATCTGGTACATTCGCGCGTTGCACATTTCCTTACTTTATAGGTCTCGTGTGGCACCCCTCTAAGTGTGATGAATAAGAGACGCGAGGCACGAAATCGTTTAAAACACGGCGAAATAACTTCTTTATTTTTTGTTTAACTTCTTGGGCACAAGAATATTATTGTTGTAACTCGCGTGGACATAAAAACAGATTTAAATACCGTTCATATTAAATGTAGTATGACATTTTAAATGTATAGAGTAAACTTTGCACATTTGAACACAGAAAATAAAAGCGAAGAACATGTCAATTAAGTATTCGTTACCTTATCAACAACATTATTAATTTTAGTATTGCTAAAGGGAGTAGGTACGATCTAAGATATTAATATTGTTACTAAAATAAATATGCTTTTATGTATTTTTTTTTATGATTGCAAACAATTTTATACTAAATTACCTATAAGATAAAGTATGTTTTTAAAAATAATTAACTAATATAAAATCTCAGACATTTCAGCAGATATTTTTTAAGAATAAAAGAATAACTCTTAAAATAAGAGAAAAATTCAGTTGAAAATCTGCTTTTCACAGACCGTATCTAATGTGTTTCATTTGAAATATAAATGTGCAAGATTCCAAAACGTTTTCGATGTAATTTCTTTGGCAGATGTTATTTAAGATAATCTTGGATAAAGTACGAAATGGAATTATGCGAAAACATTCAACTACAAATGAGTCTAGATAAAAGCAAATGTGTTTGAAGAAGCGTTCTGTTTTTGGACGTTAGGTATTTATTTTGATAATGCATTATTTGGAGCACACAATTGTAGTTATATTGCTCTTTGAAAATTATAAGCAACCTATAAATTGAAATCCTGAACACCACTTTTCAAATTATACTTACAGGGTGTAAGGGTGTTTGATAATACCCATATAATCCTAATAGTGGACAGGGCACCTGCATACAACATAGGAAAAATAATAAAGCCAAGATAAAGCCAGAAAACCATAACATGACTGAGATTTTTATAATTATTTGTAGGCAGTGACTTAACGTGTCACATATTGTAAGGTCGAATGCAATTTTTTTTAATACCATATTGTGGATGTGGCAAAGGTATAATCTCCATTCTGCTGTTACTTTCGTACATTTGTTAAGTCGAAGAGACTTTTTTTTTTCTAAGGGACCTAAATGACCGAAAATTCTAAATCTTTTTCTAAGGGAGCTTATTCCTACCTAGGTAAAAAATATTCAGTCAATTTGATTTTTTCGGACATTCCCCATTTGTAACCAAGCAGAAGAATAATAAAAATAATTAGTTATTTTAGCAAAAATGCGTTAAATATCGAACTCTACTACTGGGAAATTAATTCCTCTTCCCGTGAGCGCACTGCGGTTCTGCAGGAACTCGGCTTAAAGTCTACGGCGTTAATATATAATAAGCAATAATGGCGCGGACGGAACCTTGTATCTGGCTCACTCTTTTTTTAGAGAGATTTAACACTTCTTGCTCTTGGAAATCTCCGTGATTTTATCCCAGTTCTTAGAGCGATACGTAAAATGAGAAAAACGCGTTTATTATAGCTTTATAGTTTTGTTTTACTAAGTTTGTTTGCTTAGCCTTCACCTCACCTGATGTTAATATCCGCCTGATTATTGTCTAATTTTCAAAATCTATCGCAATCGCTTTCATTTGACCGATTGCACATTTGCTGTGTGACACATTGCTGCATTTCATAAGCAAGTTTTTGTTTGTGCCTAAAAGAAGCATCAATGTAGCACATTCTGAAAGCGATTGCGATAGATTTTGAAATTAGACAATTAGCCCCCAGGTGAGGTGAAGGCCTAGCACTACTTATCACTTACTTAAGTAACGATAAGGTGGAAGCGCACTACACCCGGAATCCTCATCACTGACATCTTACCTCTAACTGCAGGGTTACAACAATTTAAAAATTGTTTATGGCGTCAGACTTATAGGTAGCTAGCCAGGCGGACTTGAAAGAAGCCCTACCACCAACCAAACCGAGTACAAATTGTACACCCTCTGGGAAACGAACCCGGGACCCCTGCGTCTTACACGGGTGGGCGAACCACTAGACCACAAAGGCAGTTAAAACATTTAGTATGAAAACCGATGTCCCTTTTCCTAACAAGCGTGTATTTAATTTAAGCGCACCTTTATTTATTGGTTCATCACACCAAAATTTGCTCAAAAATATAAGTAGTTTTCTAAATTCGTACGAAAATAGGTCTGTATCCTTAGCACGAACAGCTATCGAGAAAAAAACGCGCGTAAAGTTACTCGATAGCCAATTCTCTATGGAAAATTTAATTTCGCTTATCGGCGATAGATGGCGCTGTACAAATTTCCAATACAAAATTTGTCTGTCGAATGATTTTACGCGCGTTATTTTTTTCGGCAGCTGTTCTTGCTAAGGGTACTGCTGTATTCACAATAATGATCTGCGATCAAGCACTCCTCACAAGCTTCCTGTTATGTTAATGCCTTTGGTTAGAAAGTCATGACCCAAAACGCTAGAATTCTTATTCCGAACGTCACTTCGGCGAAGTAACGCGCTATCGTAATACGTGTTACAGGCGAAATTGTCGGCAGTAATGGACCAACTAATTTTGAAATAGCGAGGTTTTCGCACGACCGGCCATTTTTCAATGGATCGATTCCTAACGGTGATTACGGCGATCAAATTGTCGAGTAAAAGCTGCAATGTATATTGTGCTAGTCGATTTAGTAAATGGGATAGATTAGGAACAGGAAGAAAAATGAAGAAAGAAATAATTATAACTTTCTATTATAATGACTTGTATTTTAGCTACAAAACTTACTTAAACTTACTTTTTTTCTTTCACCGTTTGGATCAGTTTGACTTTTTAGAATACTGGAAAATACACATAACAGACTCTCACCGTACCGACCGCAGCCGAGCGACGAGCGCTCTATTAGTGAGCATTTGAAGACTTTAGAAATGACAGTCCCAGTAATATCCTACAGTTTATCCACTTATTATAAATAGGTATTCTATAGATATGAATATGACACCTGACCAGAGATGTGAATTATTTGAAATATAAGTATTTAAAATACAAATACAAAATACCTATTTGTATTTTGTATTTGAAATACTTTTTTTCAATATGTATTTAGTATTTTATTTGAAATACTTTTTAAAACGTAATTAGTATTGTAAAATACAAATAACTTTCTATGTAAATGTCAAGTCAATGTCAAACAAAACAAAACAACCAATCATAGAGCTAGGTAATTTGTCATGTCAATGTCACTGCCAAACAAAAAACCAATCATGAAGCTCGGTAATTTGACATTTATTTATGTCAATGGATGCATTCCAGCAGACCAATCGCTAAGGAAACGATCACAATCACAATAATAAAAAAATAATACGAAAAAAAGGTATTTTATTTGAAAAAAGTATTTTGAAAATACGTATTTTGTATTTTGTACTTAAATACTTATTAAAAAAAGTATTTTGTAGTTGTATTTGAAATACAAAAAAATTACAAGTATTTGTATTTTGTATTTAAATACTTTTAATAAAGTATTTTGCACATTTTTTGCATTTTAGGCCATCATGAGACAGACTTGTATCGTAAAACTAATAGGTCCCTCTCTCACTGCGCCGACCGCAGCCGCGAGCGACGAACGCACCCATTAGCGATCATTACTTATTTATGCGGTTGATGCTGCGCTATCATTAAAACCTGATACAGTGGTATTTCGATCATGTCGAGGTGAACTATTCAAAATTGATATTCATGTTGACAGTTTGATACGTATACTCGTACTACAGTCGTGGTTTGATAGTGTCGCGAGATGTTCCATGAGCAGACATTAATCAATTATTAAACTACTACCTAAATTCAATAATTTAGGTAGGTAATTTAATTAAAACGTTTAAGCTAAAGAAGGATATAAGCTAATCATGCCGCTTTTGATTGGATTTATTCTTTGATAAAATCATTAATAATATTTTGACACATCAAATGCAAACGCATGTTAGAACAACCTTAATGTAGCTTGATGAACAGTAAACAAATCTATTCAAGTTGCTACATCTACACAAACTAAAATAATCCTTGTGGCAGTTGAATAGACTCATTATTACAACAAGACGGGTCATCAATAGACAGATGGACTCCGGTTCCCAAGTTGGATAACTTAGTTCTGCACCAATTAAATGCCGACTTATATCCGTCGAATAAGACGCCAACATTGTATAAGTAACTGAACGAGGCATTCGAAATAAATGGATGCGACATTTTAGTGTCTTTTAATTATTATTTTTTAATTTCTAGTCATTAGCGTGGTCGCCATAACGGGTGCGAAAAGAAAAATCCTTAATATCTAGCTACTACTGATATGAATGAGCTACCACCTGATTTCATCACTTGGCTCAGAGACCTGGACATTGATTTATAAATTAATTTATAATCATTTTATGACATTTAGTAACAGTTTTGACATGTAAAATTACCCTCGCCTATTTCATATTATTATCATACGGTTAAATAAATAAATGACATGTTTTAAATTTTTTCAAGGTACCGAAATCGATAACCCATTTCGAATTTTTTCGATTTCCACCGCACTTACTTTTTCGTATTTTTTAGGACAGCAGCTTAGTAGCATCTTTTCTTTGGTGTTTTTTTATTTCAAAAAGAAGTACTTGGCAATGTGTCACATCCATCTGTCAAATGAAAGCGATTATGATAGCAAGTGAAGTTAGGCGGTAGAGCCCTAGGGGCCCAAATTTTAATCCTTCGGCTGGCGACGAGCGCTCTTTACAATCTTATCTGACCCAGTGGCCAAAACAGGAACTAAGTGTTATTACATATTGTTACCTAGGTTACGCCGTCGTCGTCTATAGACGACAGCGACGCTGTCACCGAGTCGGATAAGTTTGCAAAAAGCGCTCGACGCCACGACTTCGCTCGATGAAGGATTCAAAAATAAGGCCCCAGTTTCGTAGATCGCGGTGCGACGGTTAATGTTATCTATACGAAGCATTACTCGAGGTTTGTCTGTTACAAACTTTCGCCAGTCGATTCCCGCAATTCGTTTCGAGTCTATTCATCGCATTGATTTCGCATCCGCTGTGGGGCTCTTAATGTTGGAGCCATTAGATCAGCGGCAACTATAACTTTCAATTTAGTAGTAGAAACAACGTATAAAAACGACTAGATCGATTTCTAAAATCGCCAAAGTAAAAAGTTATAGTGCAAGATGCAAGATGAGATTCAAAATAACGGAATCAGCAGTATTTAGGAACACAATGTCCCGAATCAAATGATTATTATTGTTTATTTGACGTGGTCACCTTGACCGAGATATAAATCATGAGTAACAGTTCCTAGTTAATAAATCAAAGGCTAACTAACTAACTAACATTATAGTATTCACAGTCCTGTACCCTCAAAATTACGAATTTCATTATGCTGTCTACAAAATTAAATTAAACTAGTGGCTCAGTGAGCTGTAAACCTCCTCTCTCAAACTGTCTGTCGTTTGAAAATTAATCCAATAGATGTCGCCACGAGGTCGACACTGCTTTTGAAAAGCAGTACTATGTGCTGTTTAGTAGGTTAGGTATTCTTTTAAAATATCTATCTGAAGCTAGGTGGCGCTTCTAATTTCGATTTTTTTTCGAATGGGTGAATTTTTCGCAAAATTTCGATAAACTGGCTCCACAAAAAAAACTATATAATAATCGAACCTGTTCACAAAAGTTCACGAAAATCGGTTGAGAAACGCGATATGTAGAGGAGAGGAGATACTCGGATAGACATACGAAGCATTTTTGCCCAAGCTGAAGCAGTATCTGCTTCGCGATCGCTCGGTCACTAAATCTGAAGCTAATAATTAGCACTAGATATCAGATCTAGGGTTCTCAGCCGTAATCCGCTCACCTTGTGGCCCAGTCTTAAGAGGAGTGAGAGTGCTGGCACTAACTCAATTATAGGCATCCTCCGGCTTCGTGAGGACCAATTCACTGACTCCCATTTATTTTTCGTTACAACCATAAAATGAGACTTATTACGGAAACCACTGACAAGTTGCTATTATATTTAAATTTTACTTATAAGACATGCAAGTCTCTGATATTATTATTTTCAAGACATCAATAATCATTTTTAAAATTTTAGCATTAAAGACAGTTTTATTTTATTTTATTGTTAAAGGTACAATAACAGAATACAAACTATTACATTGCAATCTACATTAAAAAGCACTTTTTAAATTTATATCCCAATAACAATTGTACACAGCATTGACTCAAAACAACAGTAAACAAATATTTAATTAACTTAATAAGCTAAAAAGCTTTGAACAATTAATTTTAAAAAGAAAATGGAAACAAATAACAAATGCAGGTCAATTAAATTTCACGCAGCAGTGACACTTTAAATGAACATAAACTACAATTAAAAATATCTTTTTGAGAACATAAGTTATTATAGGCAAGCAACATACGTAATAGTGGTGCATTTCTTGACACATTATTGTTTGTGCCTGGTATACTAAACAATTGGAAATTACGTACTGAACGAGTAGGTACTTTAAAGTTTATCTGTTTCAAAAGTTGATCACAATATCCACCATTAACTATTTTATGCAAAACACATAAGTCATTTGCTAGCCGACGCTTCTCCAAACTGACAAGTGAAAACTTTGTAAGCCGGTCAGCGTTTTTTAAGTAATTTATCAATTTTGCTATGTCAGAGGTGAAGTATGCTTCCGAACCGAACTGTGTTGACTTACTCTTTCCACATTATCTTATTTCATTAACTACGTGGCTACATGTGGCCGGATAACAACGAAATATCTATTGTCCCATTTTCCTGTACCGGGGAGGTTATATGGACTTTTTACTGATCTATTTTTATCGACCAAAAAATTCCAACTAACTTCTGATTAAAATAGGATCCAAACCATTGTTAAAGCCCTTTTCGGCTAATCTCCAGCATCAATTTTACTATTGAATTTTATTTACAAGTCTTTTTGGTTTCAATTTAGCGTATCGTTGTTAGCGATTCCATGGATTACCAATATGTATCAGTTTTCATAGGTTTCAGTGCTCGTTGACGCCGTGTACTTTTACAAACAACGGTCCGCATACAGAGGAGTTTTGGGTGGAATAGTTTATGAAGTAGACATTCGATAGCGTTGAAATTCGACACCGAAGTGTTGGTTGGCACCTTAAGGCGAGGATGCTCTGAAGTCAATTATGTTGTCACAACACTGAATAAGTTTATGGACTTTTGATTTTGGTACCTATCCTTACTTTACAATATTATAAATGCCAAAGTCAGGTTCTTCGTTTGTTTGTTACGCCTTCATGTCTTAACTACTAAACCGATTATCATGAAATTTTGCATATTCGTTGTCAGGTATACAGTTCTCTGTATACCTTTTATCCTGAAAGAATTGAAATATAATGGATACCATTTATCCAGAAAAAAGTATTGTTTTCGTGGGATAGAATACAATAACTTTAGTCGGTACGTCATTTTATTTGCCAAATTGTTTGAAAAGCAGTGGCTCTAGCTGTAGGTGTGACTAAGCTTGTTTATGCTTTTTGCGACATACTTTAGAAAAGGTTTAGTCAGCGTTTATAAACATCAAATCACATCACTAGACGCTAAACGATAGAAAAATGCCCAACCAAAAAATGAAACCTATTTTGTCGAAACTAACATGCTGTAAATTGTGGATGGCATTCAAAGTTAATAGCAAACAAATATTCAACAGTTTTTAAACAACTTTTTCTTGCTCTATATTATAGTGAATTATTTCTAAACGTTTTAACTATCAAACATCAATAATTTATCCCGAGTTATACTATTGAATAACCTTCTTAATCCCAGGGTTCTGATTAATAAGTTGGGATTATCCCTTGCTATCCCGCACTTTGTCTTGACAATTACCTTACTTGAAACTATAACTTAGTGGTAAACTCATAGATGGAATTTAAAAGTTGGGGAAATAAATTGCTTTATTTATTATAGTGATAACAGAAAGTACAATATCTCTATGTAACTACTACACGACTACACTGGCCCTACCATGAGTTGATGCAAACTGTTTACGTTACCGTAAACCATCGTTATGTCTCTTTCACTCGCACTGACTGTGAGCAGTATATCCGATAGATTACGGTAACGTAAACAGTTTGCATCAACTCATGGTAAGGCCACATAATTTAAAACGGTCTAATAGTGTATCCGTCTAAATAGCTTTCCAATTACCGCATTGTATGTGACCAATTTTTTATAAGAACTTAATGAGGATCAGTAACAATTTTTGTTTAGTGGCTTATCAGAAAGCTTATGCCACCACATGATTAACTGTGAAGAAATTTTTACTATATCTCTTAAAAGCTATACGAGCTAAAACACTTATTTTAGGGGTTATTATGACGTCATTAAGACGTACGTGAACTTTATTTCGTACGTGATAAAGCACATATTGCATTGAGCTTTGCATTTCTTTTAAAACCCTTATAGCTCAACCATTTCTAAACGGATTTAAAAAAAACTTTCACTAATTTTCATAGCTATGAATATGTTTTTATATTATGTAAGTATATCAATAAAATAAAAATATCAATAAAACTATAGGATTCAAACCTGTTACTGATCCTCATTGGTATATAAAGCATTCTTGAAATGGTAAAGATATTATGACATCGCGGACTTTTTTGTAGATCTAACAAAGAGATTAATCCCACCATACCTACATTGTTTTGTTATAACTTATATCAGGCGGCTTGACTTTTTCCAACACTTTCAACAATAATCCTTATATTTCCACCAATTTACACAAAACCTTAACAAATTATACACCTTCCTAAACCATTCTTATGGATCACTCTATTTATTGGTGAAAACCACATGAAAATTCGTGCAGTAGTTTTTGAGTTTATGACGAACAGACAGACAGATACGGCGGAGGACTTTGTTTTATAATATGTAGTGAAGTGTGACACAGCCACAGATTTAATATTATTAACTTGTAGTACTATTATAATATAATAGTTCGCCATATTCTGTGCCTGGGGGTAAGGCGCCCTTGTCGACAGTACACCGCTAACCAGGGATTGATAACGTTATTTCTTACTTTTTTACCGTTACTTTTAACATTAACGTTATGTCGATAAAAAACGTTACATTGAAATTACCGTTATTTCAGTAAATAACGTTAATTTTAACGTTATTTCAGTAAATAACGTTAATTTTAACGTTATTTCTCACTTCTTGTTACCGTTACTTTAAAATTAACGTTATTCCAATTAATAACGTTACTTTTATACCAATAATTTTACCGGTACTATTGTACCGGTAAAGTTTAACGCTATATTTAACCATGATTTTACCGGTACAATAATTTAAACGTTATTTTTACCGGTAAATTTACCAAGAAAATGTTTTAACGGTATTTTTAACGTATTTTTTTTGTATCGTTATTTTTTTAACGGTATTTCAATCCCTGCCGCTGCTAACCTGGGGGGTATTACAACCTCTTAAAACTTGCCAGGTTTATGAATTGCTATAGTTACATCTCTTTCTCGCTGTATAGCAAATAAAAGAGATAGATTGATAACCAGTCAGAAAACTGCCAGGAAATAAGAGGTCATAATACGGCCCCTGTTCTTCGAACTCTAACAGCACAGAAATTTCCCCAAGTGAACCGGTGAGCTAACACGAGACGCGTGTACGTTTGGAGTTGGCGAAAATATTTATACAGGCTGTACTCGATACCGGGTTTAAACTTTTGGCCAAACATCGCCGTCCGTGATCGTTCCGGGGAGAATTGTGACTTAATCCGGGGATTTGTCACTTGTTGATCCATGTTTTTCTATTTTTTTTTTTGGGGATAGGGTTTTGTATTGAATGGATTTGCTGCTTGCTACTAAATTGAAAAATGTTATAAGTAAGTAAATCTATAATAAGATGTAAGAAATAATAAACTTTTTAAATTGACAATTGTTTTTGGTAGGCTGGTACGTCAGCATATGTACCGGTACTAATTCCTTCGCAGTTTTATTCATATTTTATTTAATACTCTATCTTAAACTTTATTTTATGTGTGACCCAATAATTTATGTTATTTGTTTGAGAGAGACTTTTTATCCATAAATAAAAGCGGATATTAGACATGAGTAAGTTAAAAATAAATTAAAACATTGTTAAAAACATATGCTTCAATTTTTATTTTTAAATTTAAATCAAGTCTATAAAATAGATTAAACCAAAAGAAACTGGAGATCCCACAGTCAAACCGACTAGTTGGTTTTGTGGGACTATTTTTTAACCCCATATTTCCTTTTTGTTTATAATAAATAAATACTTAATAATATTAATGTTTTTCCTGTCCCGGGCCTGCTGGAAGAAATTTCAATGTGAAATAAGTTGTGCCCTTGTACAATTCTTCTGTCCATTTCTTTTCCGTTTGTAATTGTGTGTGTACAGAACTAATAAATAAAAAATAAATAAAAAAAAATATGAACGACACTAAAATGTCCCTTTTCAAAAACCTGCAACATTTTGATGGCCAAACCTGAGTCTAACTTTATAATGCGCAATCATGTTTTTATGAGTCGTTTAGAGTCATAATCTCGAGACGTCATTCGGATCCTCAGACACGAGACGAGCAGGTGCTTAGATGTCGCTTCGCGCGTAAACCCTCGGTTCCGTGTAATCCAGCTAATGCTCGGGGATTATTAGCGGTTCTCGCTCGGTGGGAGGTGATAATGTATCGAGACTCGAGAGAGGTATCGAGAATTTTGAAACAATGGAATTTGTGAATTTTAATATGGATGTTGACTAATGAATAAAATAACGAAATACTAATAAAAATCGTAAACATATTAAACTTTTAGAGTAGCTTGTATACCTCTTGGTTTTATATATTGCATTTATTTGTTTTATGACCCTTCAAAGTTGGGTGGACAAGTCCATTTAAAAAGTATAAAATTTATTAAAATAAATGATACCTTTAATTAGTCCGTAAAATGTATAGCAAATTTGTCTAAGAAACTATTTTGATAAAAACAATATTAAATATAGCTGCCGAACAAATTTCAATTTTTAGCGTTGCATACAAACTAGCAAGGCGTGACGTCATCACTTAGTAGCCGTTAGTATGGAGCGTTTTTGGGCATTTGTCTATTTGTGTGATTTCACACTGTGATATCTCGGGCAGTTTTCATGCTAGCGACTTAATTCTTTTACCAATGTTTCTTTTTTTGAGAGGTAATTTATGTAACATAAAATAAAAAAAATAGTCAACATGCCTATTGCCGGTTTGGAAAGGTGAAATAGTTCTTATTATGTACCTTGCACTACAGGAACATTTAAAAACTTTTTAGTAGAGGTGACAGGTTAACAGAAGCGTAGTTGATTCTACTATGACAGAAGTTACCGTCCAGAAATCCTATAATGCGCTTGTTTACTCAGCCCGCAAAGTAAATTTTATGAATCATAAAGAATTTCTACCAGTAAGTATCATGGTTGTACTTTAAATAACTCAAACTCAAAATAATTCAGTCTAGGCTGTTACAAGCACTTGTGAATGTCGTAGAAGCTACGCCATTGTTTCGCAAACCCTAAGCGGGAGACCTTGTAAATTTGTTTTTCTAAATTATTAATAAATATGTATTACAGTCTTTATTGGTTTCAGTTAACAACGGTAATAATTCTCTAAGAAAGTGACTCCAGAATACTCCAGATTTGTTTTAGCCACTCGGTCGTTAAGCTCATGATTGACCATGCATTTTCCCCATTTCCCAAACTAACTTCATATAATATGTATTACTAAGTCTGATTTCCGTAGTAGGGGAAGTACTTTGTGTGGAGAGCGTATAATGCTGTCTACAGACGAAAATTGGAAATAGCTCTCTATACTTAATGCGGGCTCCGGAAGATGGCGCCAAGTTTATAATCCAAAGGTTTATTCAAAATAACAGCCACATGGAAATAGCGAATATAATTTATTTATTTAAGTATATGTATGAGCGCGAGCTCCTACAATATTACAACTATATTATTTTAAGCTGACGCTTTCGGTCATGGGATGGGTGACCAAAAATTTATTATCTCGAGCTCCTCTGTGCTTCGGAAGGCACGTTAAGCCGTTGGTCCCGGCTGCATTTGCAGTCGTTAACACCCACCAATCCGCATTGGGACTGCGTGGTGGGTTATGGCCAGAGATGTGCAAAATACTTTATTAAAAGTATTTAAATACAAAATACAAATACTTGTATTTTTTTTGTATTTCAAATACAAATACAAAATACTTTTAAAAAAAAGTATTTAAGTACAAAATACAAAATACGTATTTTCAAAATACTTTTTTCAAATAAAATACCTTTTTTCGTATTATTTTTTTATTATTGTTATATTTGCGCCCAGATAGGCTTACGTGGCTAACATAGCTCACGCCTGCCTAGTATAGTTCTCTTTTTAGCAATTAGTCGCAATACTTGCAATATAATATGCAATGTATTGTATGTAGCTAGCTGCATACAATACCTATATAGATAGAAAGTAGGTAGATAGTTTTTTGTTTAACAGTGATATTGGGTGCATTCTAGGTGACTAATAGCTATTACTGATCGCCATAGAGTACATTTTAAGCATGGAAAGTAATAAAACTAAACATTAAAACAAATTACTTTCCATGGTTAAAATGTATGCTTTGGTGATCTTTTCTTTAGCGATTGGTCTGCTGGAATGCATCCATTGACATAAATAAATGTCAAATTACCGAGCTTCATGATTGGTTTTTTGTTTGGCAGTGACATTGACATGACAAATTACCTAGCACTATGATTGGTTGTTTTGTTTTGTTTGACATTGACTTGACATTTACATAGAAAGTAATTTGTATTTTACAAATACTAATTACGTTTTAAAAAGTATTTCAAATAAAATACTAAATACATTTTGAAAAAAAGTATTTCAAATACAAAATACAAATAGGTATTTTGTATTTTGTATTTGTATTTTAAATACTTATATTTCAAATAATTCACATCTCTGGTTATGGCCCGTCCTCCTTATACACCCATTAGGAAGGCCTGTGCCCCAGCCAGCAGTGGGGACATTAAAAATGGCTGATGGACAAGCTAACGCTGCAAATACGTAACCGAACACATTCAGTGGCAATAAAGCAATTATCGGTGACACACGTGTTATACATTTTTCCTAACATCTTTCCGAACATTATAGTTTACGTCATCATAGAAGATCTTCAGAACATCCTCATAACACCCTATGTAGAGTTAGCGACTTTACAGTAGAAGATCTAAGCAAATAATAAATACGTACCCTTTAATATTTTGAAGAATGGATTCATTTTGATAAAAGTTTGCTATTTTATTGAAGTGATGTTTTTAAAATCATTATCAGATAATAAACATTTAAAATCGACTTGTAAAAAGTATTATTAAGGCGAAAATAATACAGCTGATAAAGCATTGTTATAAGAAACGAAAAGACGTTTGATAGAAAATAGAATTGTCAGATCACATCTATCTTAGAAGTGATCTGAGAATTTTATTTTATATCAAACGGGTAAGTACTGCTGTTGTCTAAATAAACTTATTTCATTTCTTTCACTACACACACATTGCCACTCGTGCAATGAAAATTCGGCGCAAAACAGGTGATACTTAATGTTATTACTATGTGGATTTTCTCTTTCATTTTGGTATTTTTCGGAATAATTTAAGAATTAAGGTACTTATGACATAAACTAAGTACGGTAAGCTGGGCTTCCACAACGTGTCAAATTTCCTTCAGTCATTTTTAAACTTTAAATTAATTAAAGATTTATGAAAATTTTGTATAGCTTGATATGCTGCTAACTGTACAAGGAAAGAATGCAAGCAAATGACATTTCAAAAGTAAGGATCGGTATCATCTCGATAAAATAAGATCTTTTTTTTTTTTTTCAGAAAAAGTGAAAACGTCCTACTGCGTTGCAGCACTGTCCTGTCTTAGGTCAAAAGTCTACAAAAATCAGCGAAAATTTTTCTATGTCTATGACAAAAATACTCCGAATGGAAAACTTTTTGAAAAAAAAAGAAACCTATTTAAACCTATTTCGACAGACGCCATTCTTAATGAAGGTTGTACTCCAAAGCCGTTCAGTTGTACGCTACATGCACGCTACGTACACTGCGGTTGTCCTGTATTTAATAATAATAATAATAAAGACTTTATTGCACATGATAGAAAAACGATACAATCAGAAAAAACAAGAAAACATACAATAGGCGGCCTTATTGCTACATAGCAATTTCTTCCAGGCAACCTTGGGCGAAATAAAATAAGATAAATAGGATAAAAGGGGAATAGGTGCACTTTAGAGGACAGAATATGAATATACAAAAATACTAAAGGATAAAAACATAATTCCATGGTATAGGAGATAAATATAAACAAGAAATATTAGTCGCGGGAAGAAGAGAGAAAATGACTCCTAACTTGTTCTCTAAATGACCTTGGAGTTTGAGCCTTTCTGATGCCCTCCGGCAGAGAGTTCCACAAACGAACAGCATGGACGGAAAAGGAATAGGAAGCAAAGTCGGTAGCGTGGCGAGGAATATTAAGGGTAAGATTAGAGGAAGAACGCAAAGAAGAAAGTGAAATTGAAGAACGAAAGGTGAAAAGTTCTTTAAGGTAAGGAGGGGAAGTTGGTAAGAAAAGTATGGAGTAAAGAAGGGTAAGAGTATGCAAGTCCCTGCGCCGGCGAATAGGGAGCCAGTTGAGTTTATTACGAAAGTGTGACACGTGGTCAAATTTACGAAGATTGAAAATGAAGCGGATACAAACATTCTGTAGACGCTCTAGTTTGTTAAGTAGTTCCTCTGACAGATCAGTGTAGCAGACATCAGCGTAGTCAATAATGGATAATAAAAGAGATTGCGCCAGAGTGATTTTGGTGCTGGTCGGCAGAAAATTACGAAGTCGGTTGAGAGAACCATACGCAGCGAACACCTTTTTCCTTAAACTTTCCACATGAGGTCTCCATGAAAGATGCTGATCAAACACTACACCGAGGTTTCTGACGGTATTGGAAAACGGAATGACAGTGCCGTCGAAGGACACAACAGGAAGCTGTTCAAAATCGATTCTCGAGATAAAATAACGACTACCAATAATAATGCACTGTGTCTTAGCTGGATTAACGGTCAGACCATAAAACTTACTCCAACTACTTATTAGTGCGAGATCCGAGTTAGTCACCGATATTGCTTGTGAAAGTTCTGATAGTGGTGCCTGTGTGTATATTTGTAGATCGTCAGCATAGAGGTGATAGGAACTAGAAATAAACTGTGTGATAGAATTTATAAAGAGAGAAAAAAGAAGAGGAGATAAGACGCCACCCTGAGGAACACCGGCATTAATATCGCACCACCCGGAAAAAGAATCTCCAAAGCGGATGCGCTGCCGTCGCCCTAGCAGGTAACTTTGAAACCAATCAATTGCAACTGGAGATATGTTCAGAGAACGTAAAACACCAAAAAGGATGTCGAAATCAACTGAGTTAAATGCATTGCTAAAGTCCAGTAATGTAAGCACTGTAAGCTGTTGATTCTCCATCCCGAGGCGTATGTCATCCGTAATCTTTACAAGAGCAGTAGAAGTGCTATGGCCTCTTCTGAAGCCAGACTGAAAGAGGTTAAAGGAGTGGTTTTTATTTAGATGGTCAGTAAGCTGACAGTGGATAAGTTTTTCGAGGACTTTGGAGAGGAAGGGAAGGATAGATATTGGTCGAAAATCAGAAAAGATAGCCGGTTTAGGTTTCTTAGGAAGAGGAATCACATTTGCATCTTTCCAGGATGTAGGAAACGTTCCAGTGGAAATTGATGTATTTAGAATATGGGTGATTATAGGAGTAAGGATATTAAGGATGGGAAGGATCATTTTACGGCTAATAGAATCAGCACCCACCGCTCTTGAGTTGATTGACAAGATAGTTCTCTTTACATCACAGTCTGTGAATTGATTAAGAAAAAACGGAGGGTCCTGCGTTGGCATATTTGAAAGATTTTGCAAAGTTTGGGTTTTATAGATGCCATCAATAGGCACAGATGTTGTGAAATGACTATTAAGTTGGTCGAAATCGATATTATTACCTGGATCGTTGATGCGTGATTTGCCAACCCCAAGAGATCTTAAAAATTTCCAGACCTTAGCAGGATCATCTTCATTTTCAATAGACTGATAAATGTGGCGTCTTCGGGTGTCCCTTATCACGGTATTGCAACGGTTACGAGCACGATTCATCTTTATCCCATTTTGATCCGAAGGATCGACCTTGAACTTTGCTTTAAGCCTGTTCTTTTTAGACATTAACAGCCGAATATCATCAGTTAACCAAGGCGCCGGAAGATGCTTTATTTTCACTGGTCGTACTGGTGCGTGCACATCGTAAAGTTCAATGAGGAGGGTGTTAAAAATCTCAACCTGTTCATCAACGGATTTGGAGGAAAAAATTGCCGACCAGTCCCTGTTGGCAGCGTCCTCCTGTAAACGCTCCTGATCAATCCTATTGAAGCTACGCTGAAGCTGAACTGTGGGTCTTAGTTTGGGCGTACGGAGTTGATAAGACTGATAGACCAGATCATGATAGGAGAAAGCGTCCGCAGAATGTTGTCCATATTTTACAGCTAAGGTAGGAGAGGAGACAATCATAAGGTCAAGAAGAGAGGGAGTACAGTTGGGAAAGTGATGAGTTTCCTTTAGCGGTAAGATGTGTAGATTAGAGGAATTTACAACAGATAGTAATTTTTTGGCACGGACATCATCTTTCGTGAGGCAGGTGTTAAAATCGCCCATAATAATGGAATGAGAATACGAGGGGACAAAGTTTTCAAGGAGTAGTTCGAAAGACTCAAAATAGTCAACGCGAAGGGAAGGGCTGTAAAAAACGCCTAGGAGAACCTTAGAATGGGACAGAGATACTTCAAGCAGAAGATGCTCGGCGCTATTTGAAGGAGGTGGCTGAGGAGAACGGCTTAAGATCGAATAAGAGATATGGGAACGAAGATATATAGCCACCCCTCCGTGTGAGGAACTTGCACGGTCATTGCGGATCAATTGGAAACCTGGTAAAGAATAGGAGATAGAAGATAGACAAGGATTAAGGAAAGTCTCGGAAACAAGGATAGCGTGAATATTTTTACAATCAAATGATGCAAGCATATCCGGGAAATGTGCAGGAATGCTTTGCGCATTGATATGCACAATATTAAAGTTTTTGGGAACATCGGAGAAGGCATCATCAAGGAACTCATTTAATGGGAGATCCAAGCTGTGAAAGCTGGAGTCAGAAGTGATAGACGAGGAAGAGCAAGATAGAAAGAGGTGATCACCATCGTCAGAATCAGAAGATATATTCATATTGTTTAATAAGATTAATGTAAAATAAATAAAAGTTAAAATAAAGTAATACTTATACCTAAACAAATTATTAATAAGTTATTAAATAAATAAATAAATACAGTACCCACAGGTTGTCTGAAAGAAACAAAAGAAAAAAGAAACGTTAGTATAACATACAACAAGAAGATAGCAACACAAAAATAAACAATTTTTGTCTTTTACTGCGCGATCTCAAATTGCACGTCAATCCAATAGGCAGCGGCGCAGACTGCGTCTCACCGCCCCGGGCCGGTTAAAACCAGTTTAGGGTTGCTAGCTGCAATGTTTCTAAACGATTTTTTAAGTGTTAAAGCCAGCAGAAGGTACAAAAATTTAAATCAACTTAGTTATTAAAGTGCACTTAGCTTAACTGTTGCAACCATTTTACATTTTTTTTTGTTTCACACATCTTTTCCTATGTTCGTCATATCAGTTTAGTTTCAATGGCAATGAAATAATAAATTACCATCGAAAAAATGTTTCAGGAGGAAATCATAGCGGCACGTTGAGAGCCAAAGAGGGTCAAACACGACGAATTTTTAACAACATCACCTAATTTCAATCGGTTGACAGCCCTGACTGCATAGACCGGATAAATGCGGAGTATTTGCTCGCTGCAATTATTATCTCGATTACTTGTACATATTGTATAGCGAACGGGCTCCGTAGTTGTGAGACAATGAAATATAGCTCACTTTGTACCTAGTATTTAGATGTGAATTCTGTTACAAATTAATGTTCTTCTACGATAGATAAATGTGATACAATCATATCATATTCTAATCATTTCGCATTGTAACTCTTCGCATAATTTATAATCACTAAGGCTCAGTTGCACCAGCTTACTTTAACAATAACAAGCTTGTTAAAGTACCAGTTAAGCACAAGTTAGACAAAAAAAGAGGTTGCCAGCCAGCATGATGTCCTTTGACGAGTTTGACGTGACAAATAGGTAGCATTATCTTTTGACGATAACTTTAACTTTGACAGCATTTTTCGTATAACATTAAAAACCCAGTAGAGTTTTATTAATCATGAGTAAGTGTAGGTGAACCTCTTAAAATAATACCCCTAAAACTATAATTACCAACTTTATTATCTTTACTTTAAAATCAAATCATCGATCAAATCCAAATCGAACAGCTTTAACTTCTAGGTATCAAATCAGAGACGACAATATAGAGCTGCTATTTCCAGCACTAAACGAGCACTTTCCAAACTATAACTGGTTGGAAGTGTGGTAAAGATAGCTCGATCGTTATTGTAGCGGCAGATATATGGACGATCGTGGAGAGTGCAAATTGAAAAATATTGTTGTGGTTTAAAGTGTAGATATGCATGCCGAGTCTAGTGAGGTTAGAATAATGAATTTTAAAACGATTAAACAATTCTATCCTCCGTGCTTCGGAAGGCACGTTAAGCCGTTGGTCCCGGCTGCATTTGCAGTCGTTAACACCCACCAATCCGCATTGGGCCCGCGTGGTGGGTTATGGCCCATCCTCCATAAAGAAGGCCTGTGCCCCAGCAGTGGGGACATCAAAAATGGCTGATGGACAAAACAATTCTAATTACGTTTTAAACTTTTTTCAACCCCATTGTGCATACATTGTAAGTAATAACAAAAAACTATGAGTCAGTTTTTTTCTCTCTCTTCCCTTTTAATCAAGTACTTAGGTGCAGTTAAAAGTTTCAATATTTCATAATTTTTCGAAATAGTTATTAAGGTTTGTTTGTGTCCCTAGACTAAAATTTTAGTGATTCGTGGATTTAGATCTTATTCATAGATACTCGACTCGTACACGCGCGAAATGAAAACAGAATATTGTCTTGCTTACGTAGGTACCTAAATCATGGAAAGAATGATTGCATCTACGTAATGTGTCTTGTAGTGAGATTGATCCTGATTTATTCTCATATTTTTTAATTTAAGATTTTAGCATTCACAACACAAGGCTATTTTTCCGAGAATAAGATCTGGTGAAAGTTGTACTTTTTCTAAAAAAATATTTAGTATTGCAAACACATATTCAGTAAATGCATTTCTGGATAGAGGTACTTAAAAATTTACGGTGTATATTTTGAAAGACATTTTGGAATTCTTAATCGAGATGGCGAAGAATGAATTTTTTTTACAAAACTAGTTTGTTGATTATTTTTTAATTATACTTGACAGCAAAACTTACTATCACCGGTAATAGCGTTTTTCATAAAAAACATTAGAAATCAACATAAATACGAACTTTTCACAAAACGACAATACGAGTAGGTATCTAAATATAAAACAGTATGAAGAGAAATGAAGATAATTAATTTAATTTTATAAAACCATCCGTATTTTTGTATTATATTAGCTTAGCTTCCGACTGAATATATTCAGAGTATACTCCCGAAATATTCGAGTATCGACCGTGTACTCTATTTCGGTACTCGGTTCTGCAGAGTACTAATTCAACGTTTACATTTTGTATGAGGTTCCTCGGAGCGACATAGCTCATTATAAGTCTTGCCTTATGTTGAAATTCAAGATTACACGGAACGCGAAATATTATTAGTTTTGTTGTAATAAGGGTTGAGGAGCTCGGTGGCGCAGTCAAGTGGTTTAGCGCATGGCCCAGCGATTGCGGAAGTTAAGCAACGTTCGCAACGATCGGTCATGGGATGGGTGACCAAAAATTTATTATCTCGAGCTCCTCCGTGCTTCGGAAGGCACGTTAAGCCGTTGGTTCCGGCTACATTTGCAGTCGTTAACACCCATCCTCCTTACCACCCATAAGGAAGGCCTGTGCCCCAGCATTGCATGGGGACATCAAAAATGGCTGATGGACAAGGGTAAAAATGAAATAACTAATGCTGGTTTACAAAACAAATGTTAGTATGTTTCGAAATTATGTAGTCATTAATATAAACAATAGCTAGATACTGCGAATACTTAATTCGCATCCATTTATCTATGTTATAAATTATGATTTTGCACGTTACAATACTTTATCTATGATCGAGTATTTTATAATTTGCCTCCATTTGATAGAGTTTGTGAAAATGTTTACATTTTAAATAAACAATTGACTTTAATTTGCTGACAACTCAGTGGTTTTGCGGTGGTTGCAACATCACTGACGGACCGCTTGTTCAACATAAATTAAATACTGTTAAAACATCATTAAGCTTGTTTTTAATTATGGTGAATCATGTTCGGGAAAACTCTAAATTTTTTTAGGGATTAACCTACCTAGCCTATAATAAAAGTATTGAGTTAACTTTTGTAGGGGAGCGAAGGGACTGTTGTAACAGGGGTAAGTAGTAACAGGGCTTGTTCACTAGGAACTAACACTTATTATTGTATCTTACCGTTATACCGCGCCCAACCGCGACATCACACCCAATGTGCCTGCCAGGTGGCGCACTGAGTAAATATATAGTAAAAATATAGTAACCGCTTAATTTTTCCCAGGTAACGTATATTTTTACTTTCGTAAAATTCTGGTTAGCTTTACAATTATCGACTAATTGGAGCTTTTTGTATTTTATTTGGTGTTAAAATTTATCTATATAAGATGTTGTATCACAGTTTTCGAGATTAGGTACTTCGTCGATTTAATAGTTATCATGATAAATATTAGGAACTATACCTTAGGGTTAATTGTAACAAAATCTTGGGGTTTGTTGTAACATGTTACAACTTCCCATATTGTTGTATGTTACGGTTATTATGTGTTATGTAATTTATCTAATTTGTTTGTGTCACAAGAGATACATTTTTTTTGTTTTTATCAACTGAAACTCAGATAAGACTAAATTCAATGATATAGAAACTTATTGAAAGGCTGATTGATTATTGTAAGATGTAAGGTGGGCAAAATATTTGTTTTTTCTTGATTTAGAAGTTTTCGGCAGGGTCATCTAAAATAAAAAGTCAAATTTAAAATGGTGGTTATTCCAACAGGGAGGGGATAGACCCCAACATGTGGGTGATTTGGCGATAAAAATTGATCGTAATATTATCTGCCTTTAAAAGCTCCGACATCGCTAACCAAACACGTTGTATTGTATTGTTAGGAAATCGCAGATACAGCCGACGAAAGTTAACATTGGTCCGAGAGCCGAGTCCGGAGCTAAATCGGAGCTGGGTAGGGTTGTCGATTTACCGGTTTAATTTATAATAAAATTGTGTTTTTAAATTTGAGATTTTTGCATTCACAATGCTATTTTTACACAATACTAAATAATATACTAGAAAAAATAGTGACTCGGTAGCTCAGCGGTCAGAGCATTGGACCGGATATCCAAAGGTCGCGGGTTCGATTCCCGTCTGAGTATTGATCTGGTGCGAGTTGTATTTTTTCTAGTATTGTATAAAATAGTGTTGTACAAATATTATTTTATTTCTGTTTTTATCATTGATTTATTTATTCATTTATTATTGTAAAAATATTTTTTGCATTATTATTTGTTAAATATCAATAATATTTAATAATTTACTGAACCTATTTCTACATACTTATTATAATAATAAAAATCATTAACTTTATAATTTATTTCTACTCCCAAAAAGATTAATCAAACAAAAAACAACTTTATACCATTCCTCACACACTCACTAACCTACTCGTAATAAAAAGGCTAAAGAATGTATTATTTAGAGGTGTACTATACCATTCAAAATGGTTCTTATATTATATTCAGTGGTGGCCATATAATTAAGGACACTAGCTGATTATCATACAAACGAGGTAACTTTGAAGCCACAGTTCTCCGCCAAGGATAGACCTAGCTGTGACCTGATGATGGCCATCCAGGGAGTGAATGGAGGAGATTCAGATCGCTATACACACCCAACTGATCTGATCAGCATTTTAAGATATATAAGGATCTGAGTATTCAGTTTCAGGATTTCCATTCATTTTTATTCGTATTTCGCGGTATTTTTAAACACATCCTTATATCTCTTAGAATGCTGATCAGATCAGTTAGGTGTGTAGAGCGATCTGAATCTCCTCCATTCACTCCCTGGATAGCCATCATCAGATCACAGCTAGGTCAGTCCCTGGCGGAGAACCAAGGCTACAAAGTTACCTCGTTTGTATGAAAATCGCCTGGCGTCCTTAATATCTGGCCACCACTATATATTATTTGTAGCAGTGACATTTGTGTTAACTGGTAACCCTATTCAGGATCGATCGGTCGGGCCCAGTTATTTTGGTCCCGACATCCGGCGCATCGCGCTGCAGACCAAATCAATGTCAACCCTAATTGGGAAAACGACGGATACTTTTGTCCCAGATCGATAACGGCTAAGTTTAGCTTAGCTTTCCAACTTTTGGGAAAAAGTTGAAATATTATATTATATAGTATATTATGACGTTTAGCTGAATTATAAATAAATAGTTAATTTTTAAGTCATACTGAGCTGACGAAATCATTGTCAACCCTAATTTGGAATAAAGGAAAGATATCTTCAGGCGGCCTTTAAACTTGAAAAATAATCTGGCCACACCTGCTGTGTCATTCTCAAAAAAATATACTTAATAGTTACTTTTTTAAATCTAATTAGTTAACTTTTAAATCTAACTTTTTTCCGACTCTTTTTGATGAATACGAAATCATATTTGCTCCTGCCTTCATTATTTTATTCACTCACGAAAAAGAGGTGAGTATTTATTACCACTTCCGATCAAATCCGATTATCTGCGATCTCTTGGCCGGCCTTACAACTGGCCATTTCTAGTCAATTCCACCGCCATTTCCGCAGAAGCTGGTAATTTTTCAGCAGCGGGCGGTTGGCACCTAATTTATGGGTTCCTCGGCCACCAGGAAGGAAGCTAAATTACCATACGACGTCGGCACCTAACAAAGAAACTGGGTACTTCCGCCGATACCAATGACGCATAGCACCTGCTACTGTTACGCATTTGTGCAAACTCTTTAGTGACCACCTCCTTAGTTTTAAACTTTTTTTAAAAAGGTTGAGGAAAACTTTTTGCATGCGGACTTTTTGAAGGCGGGGTTAACAAACTTTTTGGTCGTATTTTTAATGTTTCTAATAAATTGCTCTATTTTTAAGTTCATCACTCCCTTGGAGAAAAATAATAAAATATTAGGCAGCCACTTAACAAATTAGCCTCGATTACATTTTAGAAAGGTGTGAAACGGCACAGCCCTTGCATGTTTAAAAATAATAAAGCCTAATCTAAAAAAACTTTTATAATTGACCATTGTCATATACCTTAGTGTTGGGCTCCAAGAAATAATAAATGACCTTTTACAACAATCATTTGCACGAATATTTCGGTATGAAATAAATTCAACATAAAAGCTTTCGACGAAATCTTAGTGCTATTTAACATGAGTGGTTTAAAAGGAACGATGTAAAAAAACACAACAGAATATTGTTGCTTCGAACTGTTGTCTTAAAACGATTGTCATTAACTTCCTAAGAAGACAGTTTTCTGCAGTGGACATGATGAAAAACGAACCGATCTACATTTTTTTCTCGTGACCTCGATTCAGCAAGCTTACTGGTGTTTACTTTAGCAAATATTCTGCTGGTTTCTTTACTTATCTTCAAATGTAAACAATTCAATACCTTACGATATAAATTATTAGAGCATAATGATAAGATATTGGTAACATATCGCTTAGAAATAACAATTGACGATCCAATAACTATCAAACCTATTTTTTACTAGTAGTAAAATTATCCCAACTTGGCTTATTCCACCATGCCTACTACAAACAAAAAAGGCGGAAATATGGAAGTATAAAACGCTCAGAGCCCTCGAAACATTTTTATTCAATAAAGCGAAAACAAAACAGCAGAATGAGGGACCGACCTTTAGGTACGAACGACAATATTATTTCAGTTAAAAGTTCCACGCTCATCCGATCCATTTCCCTCGCTCCGGGATATTCAAATAAGATATTTTTCACCATTCGCGACACCCGTTTATCGACTTTAAGCCTACAGAAATAAGGTTTATAGATTGCCAGATGGAACTCCCTCTCATCGCGGTCATTCGTCTTTTTCCCTTTGGTTTCCGATAGGCAAAACGCTAAGCCGCGAAGTGTTAGATGTAAGTAAAATACTTATACAGTAACTATCTAACGCTATTGGCTATTGTAGGAAAGATGGCAGTTTTATTCTTCAATCATTGATAACTTTCGAAAATTCTGGAATATTATGAAACATATCGCCAATTTCGATCAAACCAATGATGATGTAGGTATAGACCCAATATCATTATGGCGTTAAGCTAAACCACTTAAAAAGATATCGCCATGTTCTCTTAATAATAACGTAAAATAAGACAATGTTATAAAGGCAACAGATAAAAATGATTATTCTACAGGCTCAGAAAAAAGACACCTTTACGATGAAGCGAAACTTCATATAAAAACAAGTTATCAGTCCATTGACTTCGAAATAGTCACATCATAACATAGCATAAAAATATCATTTTTCAATGTAAATGCCAGATATCAAAACACGGAATGTCGAACGATATCGGCAACATTGCAGTGAATGTTGTTGTACTCAAACTCGCCGAGAGCTATATTTATGGACCATAAAGCGAGGCTTTGTATAAACTAACCTAAACGGTACTACTACTCTATAGAAATAGATTGATAACAAATTGATGACAAAATGTTACAAAGTAGTAAAGGACAAGCAAAGATGGCTCGGTCCTCAATGCGAGTGATAAATTCTAGATATCCACTAATGCAAGGAAAGGCAGCTATTTAAATAGGGTTAAATAAGTATCCTCCTTTCATAACCAGATACTTACAATTTGAAAGCTTTGCAAATCACAAACAAAATCCCCCTCTATACCCATGATTATGTGAAGGTACACAGCTAGAATCTCAACTAGAAAACGCTAGGTCCACCTCAATTGTTCGTGCCACCGAAGGGACAAAAGGGGCCAATGCATAAGCCGGGTAAGTCACCGACGTGTTTGTTCCGAAGGCAATAATGGACTATGTCACCCCAACATTTGACTACGCAAACCAGAGGATCGTGATTTTAGTTTCAATCTACCAAATCCCGCCGCCATCTTCATTATACGTTTGGAATTGAATAATGGAAATAATAGCATGTGTATTGTGGTGGATTTGGAATGGTAAGCCTGTAAACAAGTATTAATGTTAAGATTGATGAAGTTAAATGACTGGACAAACAAATTGATACTCATCAATAAGGAAATAGTAAAACAGTAAAATAATAGTTACTTAATCATCAAATTTATTAGTATGAACAAATCGTTAACAAAATAAACGACAAAGAGATTCCATAACAACGAATCATTGGAATCGCTTCACAAAATTCCTCACACAAAGCCAACGATTCAAAAAGTTAATGAATGTGTATAACAGTGCCCTCACCAAAGTTATTATAAGCTAACCTCAACTACCAACTAGGAAATACCGAACGCATACCGAAACAACAATAAAGGATCCGAGAAGTTGCCTACGAGTGTTTCATACAATGGCGTGGTGCAAATGAAGGGACCCGACCTAATTTATTGTACCCCAATTGAATCTTCATTCGACAATCGGGCTTCTGTAGGGATCCCGTCTCTTCACTTTATGATCTGTTTCATTATACAACCCCAATTGTTAATAGAACTCCGCAAATCCTTTAGATGCAAAGGCCACGGTCTTTATGAAAGTATTATTGGATGGGTAAACAAATATTTTCTCCGTCTGTGATTTCTTGGCTATTATTTGTTGAAGCTAACTGGTAGTAGGTAGGAAAATTATTTTAAAATAAAAATAAAAGTTAACACCAAATGCAATCTTACCAAAATTTCAGAGTTACAAAAACGAAGCGAATTCGTGCATAACATTTTATAGACCTAATTTGCATTCACCATTCGCCTAAACAATCTACGTCAGGCAGTGGGATAATCAATACCGTTGAGTTTGGTTCTATTAGATTATTTCCTATCAAAAGGTAGCTGCAAAATCTCTGAACCCATTCCCATATCACCAATAAAGGATGCAGTAAGCACTTTTTTAAAGACGGAATTTTGTGAATTCATTTTGCACGGCTTCTGTGCCCCGTTCATTACGAAAACAGTGCCTTACTGAATGTCTCCGTTGGGGGACGTAACGGAGCGACTGCACAATGAATATGATTCTCGGACGTCGTCGCCTAGCCTTTAATTATAAGTTTAAGCTAATGGTAAAAGTATGGACATACTGAATTTTAGTCTAGAGGTATGGCTTGCATGCAATTCAACAGCATTTCCAACATCAAAATATAAATGATGGATTATTCAGTATAGACAAAGTGATTTTTTTGGTTCAGAGCCGTATGACGATGTTATATCTGTCAGCGACTTTATTTCCTTAAAAACTTCTAATAGATTACATTTCAAAATGGATTTAGCTTATTTTTTTTTTATTTTTTATTTATTTAAACTTTATTGCTAACATTACAGCAAATGGCAGACTTAATATCATAAGGCATTCTCTAACAGTCAACTGGTATGGGTGTTATAAATGTGTCGGCAGCAAGCTTTAGTCATGAATCAAGTTTTACCTTCTCGTGTATTGTACTAAGTATACATTTCGTAATCTATTCCATAAGTCTTAGAAATAAAAAAAATTGTAGTCGATTAACCTCAAAGCTCTACATCTGAAGTGTCATCTGAATTACGATCCATATAAATGTCAAATGCAGACATCGCATCGGTGAATTGGGTCTTTTCTTTGTCATACCAAGTGCGCCGTTCGGCTATTGGCTTGAAAAGTGAAAAAAAAAACAATGGAATAGCCACAAGAAAACGTTTTGACACTGTCATACTTATTTATAATTTTGACAAGAAATATAAATATCTAAAGAACCAACGATGATAGCTTTTAATGTAAAATAGCAAAGCTACAAAATATAATGATGTGTATAATGTGTGTTTTTTGTCTGTTTTGTTGTTACGTAAATTTATTTTCAGGCAGAATGTATGAGGAGCCCTTTGCCTGCCAAAAAGTCCCATAAAGTGTATAAATTATGGTAAGTATAATAAGTAAGTACATAAATCTTCAAATCAATCTGAAATAAATGGTTGGCTTGTTGCTTAATTGTTTCAAGATTCATTCAAGAAACTTAACTAGTTTTCAAGTCGTTGTTTCATGTTTAGTTACTCTATGGGAAATAGGTATAGGTACGGTAAAGTTTCTTAGTCAGTAGAAGACTTTACACTAACCAAAAAGTTTGTGTCATTTAAAACAATATTAACACGAAAGTTTAAAATCTATAAAAGAATAGACAACACGATAATAAAAGAAGGTGGGATGGAAGCCGTTTGTCATATTCAAAAAGGAATTTCTAGTGGAGGCGTCTAAGCATTTCTAATAAAAACACTGCGCTAGACAGAAGCCGCGTGAAACTGGATATTAAAGGCTCGTTGTGAGGAGCATAGCATTCCTTTTATTTTCTACCCAGAGGAGTTTAAAATATGTCGATAGTGGTCAAGGTAATATTGTCGATGGTATTTTTATTTACCTCTGTGGGATAAAGATCTGTACCCTTAGCACGAACAGCTATCGAGAAAAAAAACGCACGTAAAATTACTCGATAGACAATTCTCTATGGAAAATTTCATTTCGCTTATCGGCGATAGATGGCGCTGTCCAAATTTCCAATACAAAATTTATCTATCGAATGATTTTACGCGCGTAATTTTTTTCGATAGCTGTTCGTGCTAAGGATACTGAAATTGAAATTGATGTTATTAGGAAAATTTATTTGGAAAGCCCTTTGCGCGCGACATCGCTTCATTTGTTTTCGTTGTTTTTTATATTTTTATGACTAGTTGGAAACGAAGCCTTATAAAATAGTTTCTTTACTAAAGATTAATCATTATTTCAATACTTTTTTAAAGTGTTTTTATATTCACATTTATAAACGAAGAAACCGAAAAAAAAAACTATTTTGCACACCAACAGTTGTTTTTCATAATTATCTTACAGTATTTTCCTTTTCCCGCTCCAGCGGAGATCATCAGGTAGCGGTAAACACCTTTGCGAGACCCCCAAAACTAGTAGATTATCTACATGGGTGAATCCATTTTTGTGGCACCTAAGCGGAAAATGACTCAGTGCGTTTCTGTACTGTACAGACAGCAACGAAAACCATTGAACATTTTATACTTGCCATAGCAACTATTTCATCAAACGAAACTAAGATTTTTTTGTAAAAAAAATAATAATTAGTCAAATTTATAATTCTGCATCATTATAACGCATTTGCTGGTTAAGTTAACAAAAAATTTGAACATGACCAAATTTAACACAGTTTATATCCGCAGTATGACAGCAAAACAAAAACTACCATACACACCATACACTTTCGTATGGCAACACTGAGGGGTTGTGATGTTTACAGTTTTACCCAATAATTGGGTAACACGCCCGGAAAGAAACTCAAATAGAAAAACAAAACAAGTGTTGAGTGCCAGCACTGTACAGAGAATTAACGTAATGTGTTCCCGCTGAGAATTGAGTAAAAATTAACACGTTAGTGTTGTGCCGTTGCACTTGATTGTTGTTTTAATCGATATCTATATTTTAAACAATCAATAAAAATGCATTGCTTATTCAATTATTCAATCTCGATATAAATATTTATCAATATTTTTTAAGTAATTTTGTACCGAAAGTTTTGTCTAACCCATTAAATCGTAAGTCATAAAGTCATTAAATTATAGGTACCTGTGTATTTTTAAGTACTGATAATGCTATATCGGTGGCTGAGTTTTGGTCCTCACAAATATAATAATACCAGAGTCGATACGCAAAGAAGACGAAGTACTTATACAAGTAAGTAGGTAGGAAATCTGCCGCTATATTTGGTAATCACTATAAAAATATTATACTACACAAGATTAGTTTAGTGAAAGACCTAAATCAATGAACATAAAATATTAATATCAAGTTTCAATTTACTGTCCGACAGGTTGAATGCACATTGCATAATGTCAAATCAAAGCAACTACAGAGCAGATAGCCAATTTACAATTAATTAATTTACTTATTCACTTATTTATATGATATAATTCCAATTTTATTAATAAATGATATCCACTCCTACCAGAAGTCTAATAAGAAGGTAGTTAAATTTTTCTCAAAATTGAAAAGATAATTGAATTCCCAACGTAACTACAGCACTATCTTCTTCTATCCTTATCTACCTCGTTCATTAGGAATGAGAGAACGATAAAGTGGTTGCACTGGGAGCACATAGCGTGGATATTTGCGGTCCCCGTGCGGCTGCGGCGAACTTCGGGGCAATCGATTCTGATGTTTATGAGAGCTTTAAATTTAGAACTTGTTCTTGGGAAATCGGTTTTGAGGCCACACACCACAGTATTTGTTATACAGGATGTCCCAAAACTTTGCCACACGGTTGGAAAATACCTTATTTAAAGAAGGTAGGTTTGACTGAAAGAAGACTTCATTTTGTTTTTAAAAATAATTGAAACTGCATTCAAAGATTTTTAAAAATCGCCTGCCTTAACTAAGAATCGAACCCATCAAATATAAAAAAACAATTGTCTATTTTTACAATACCGACCGAAAGTGCTACTTATTAGGATTATGTTTTCTCGAATAACACAGCATCTTATGCTAAAGAAAGACCATGGAATTTTACATTTAAATTTTAATTGTTACGAATTGTATTGTAACGGATCGTATGCGGTTTTAAAAAAACTTTGAATGCCGATCAAATTATTTTTAAAAACACAAAGAAGTCATCTTTCACAAAAAATTTTCCTATCTGGTGGGTAGGAAGGTACTTTTCCGTGAGGCAAAATTTTGGGACACCCTGTACCTTAGTCTGTGCCAACCAACACACTCACACACACATACATTGATATTATTATAAAGTTAATGTTTAAACGATCGTCTTTTGTCTTTGTGATATACTAGAAGCAGTCATTTATCATATCGATAAAATGTCGTCGTGTTAATGATCACCTTTTGTTTTTTGAAATACTTAGTTGCCCTCATTATTAACTTTTGTTTCAATTTTTTTTAAAGCGTGGGAGAGAAAATTAATGAACGAGTTAAATGGAAAAATATATTAAATTCCCATCCCATTTCTTCTTTGTTTGCTTCGATTGTCGTTTTATTTGTTACGGAGCTTCATTTTTTTTAACATAAAAAGGCTTTTCATTTTTTCACATTATTTAAATACACTAAGTTCAATGCCGGCGGCAGTCTAGATTTCTATAAAATAAAATCATCTCAAACTGTTACCAATACACGACTATACTTTTTTTCACTGTTCAGCACTGAACAGACTTCTAGTCTACGTACACCTAGTCAATGAACCGGTTAAATAGAATAAAATAAAATTAAAAATAACTTCTGTACACCGACAAAAAAGGCCTAGCATGTAAGTACATATATTATTTAATTATTGCAAGCGCTGCTTGGCTGTATTCGAAAACGCTTTCGTCTTTTGTTTTCATTTGTTTTGATGCGGATATAGTCTGGTTTGGCCTGTGACTATCTGAAGGTAATGTCAATGTGTGCGTGCACGCAAAACCGCCATTTGTTCCCAGCATCTCTTCTGTCCATATTTATATGGTGTGCTTATATAACAAAAGTGTATCTTTTGGCTTATATAAGCCAAAAAATACACTTCAAACCCTTACATCAAACAAGCATCTATATCATCGAAAGGTCGTATTTTATATTCCCATAAAACGTACTGATGCTGTGTCAAATATCAATTTAAGATATCGGAAAATTACATTGCGGCCAGGTATATATTGCGAAGGAATGGTCTGATGGTCCAATACCTATATACTTACCTATTAGTAGCAATAAATATTATTGGAATGGAAACTAAAATATGACCCGTTTTAAATAGTTTCATATTAAGAAAACGTATTGAGCGACATGTTCACTCAGTCATCAAGTTCGTTAAATAAAGATTTAAAAAAAAAATGTTTTATAATCGGCCATTTTCATGTCCCCCTGTGCTGCTGTTAAATTGCTCACCTATGTAACTTTACTAAAATGTAATAACTACTCCTAATTAAATCTCCTCCGTGCTTCGGAAGGCACGTTAAGCCGTTGGTCCCGGCTGCATTTGCAGTCGTTAACACCCACCAATCCGCATTGGGCCCGCGTGGTGGGTTTCGGCCCATCCTCCTTACCACCCATAAGGAAGGCCTGTGCCCCAGCAGTGGGGACATCAAAAATGGCTGATGGACGACTTAAAACAAATATTAAAATAATAAACGAAAAATCAATACCTACCTAAGTACTTAATTTAGTTATGAATATTTTAATTGAATTTATAGATTTTAGCATTCACAATGCTATTTTTACATATTAAGTTACTTAATATAACTGAAAAAATATTAGAAAAATCGACTCACCCGTAGCAGCTCAGACGGGACACGAACCCGCCTCAGTCCCGGTCGATTTGTGCTAATATTTTTCAGTTAAGTATATTAAGTAACTTAATATTTTAATTTTTAAATGACAAAGTAAGTAATCGTATCAATCACAATTTAATATATCTTTTATCTCCAGACTAAACTAAGAGCAGTTTTAAAACTGATGAATATGCAAAAGAGATTGAATCCATAAGTAACTAGATACTAAATCTCACCTGTATTCCTCTTCTGTCAATCTCACCATACCGTAGGTTGTCTGGAAGAGATCGCTCTTAGCGATAAGACCGCCATGTTTTGACACTATGTTTTATTGTTATTTCTTTGTTATATGTTACTGTGGTGTTGAAAATAAAGCATTATCTTAAATCTTAAATCTTAAATCAAAATCGTGACGATTTCAGTCTAGACAGCAAAGATATTATATTTGTTTCAATACCCTTCAACGAAAATCTATCATCAAGTTCATATCAAGTACAAGTGGCAATTAATCTTCAAATTATACCCTTTTTCAACATACACTGAAAAAAGCTGGTAAAATGTAAAAATGTTGAGTTTAAAAATAAACCGCTTTAATCGGCAATCGCAGTCGTTTTTATGCGTCTCTATAACAATAAAAGCTGATTGCTCAATGTACGTAGTAGGTAGGTACAATTCAAATGTAACGAATAATATTTTAAATATTAATATGAAATTTTAAAGCTGTAGGTACTTTTCAATGGTTATCTTTATTTATAATTAAACAGGCGATGCGCCTAATGTAAAATCTAATAATTTCATCTATTTTAACGATTTAGATTTTCTTATCATACCTAGGTTCAACCTAAAATACTTAAATTTAATTTTTACAATGATAAAATGTTTACCTTATTATGAACTGTTGCGAACAAGAATGTTGCATAACAATATAAAATTTCTGTAAGTGCCTCTAGCACGGACAGACGGACGGAGAAAAAAAGACGCGTAAAACTTTTCGATAGAGATAATGTCTAAACGAAATTTTTGCTTATCGGCGATAGATGGCGCTGTACAAAATTATTTGATCGATTTTTTTAAGAGCATTTTTTTCTCGATAGACGGGCACGGAACTCTTAACTTAAACTTTAAGAGTAAGTATGATTTTTCAAAACACTTAGCTATATTGTCTTTACGTTTTCTATTCTAGGGAATATACCTACTGTAGTACAGAATAGCTAAACCACTAATCGCGTACGCTCATGTATCGGCTATACATCCAGCACAGGTGTCCGATCTTGCAAACTATGCTGAGCCTCGACGCGTGGTTTGTTAACTAAATAGCGTAAACGAGTATAGAATATTTAACTTATCCCAATAATTTTGGGTGAAATAACATTTGACGTTTCAGGCTGTGGGGGGAACGAGACAACATGTAGGTACTTAGCTGGAGTTTTATAGAGTTTTTACAAGTAGCCCTAGCCAGCATGAACATTTATCGACAAAAAAACGCGCGTAAAAGTACTCGATAGAGTAATTATCTATGGTAAATTTCATTTCGCTTTTCGGCGGTAGACGGCTCTGCACAAATTTCCCATCCAAATTATTCTGAATGTACCAACATGTGTCTATTTTTGATTAAATTCAGAACTCTACTCTAGATACAATCAACTGTAGGAACAACGTGACTACAAAATAAAATTGATATAAGTACCTAGTTAGATATGTATGTTCTTAGAAACCTCTGTACATGTAGCACGAAGTAATTTTTGTACGGAAAATTTGTACAGCGCCATCTTCCACAAAACCAGGTATAGGTAGATGATCGAAGACAAAGAATGAGGGCTTTTCCAAATGACTAAGCCTACAGGCTCGATAGATCATCATCATCATCATCATCATATCAGCCGCACGACACCCACTGCTGGGTATAGGCCTCCCCTAAGGATCTCCACGTAGCGCCGTCCGGTGCGCGGTCGCCATTCCAGAACCTTTCCGCCCCAACGGCCATCGGTTCTTCTCGCTATGTGTCCCGCCCATTGCCACTTCAGCTGAGCAATCCTTCGAGCGATGTCGGTTACTTTAGTTCTCTTGCGGATCTCTTCGTTTCTGATTCGATCACGCAGGGAAACGCCGAGCATGGCTCTCTCCATTGCACGCTGGGTGACCTTGAGCCTCCTTATAGGCTCGATAGATGGCGTTGATAAATTAAGCACTGTCAACTGTAGAAAACGTAGGAAAAATAAATTTTTCAAGGCAATTTTGACAGTTCACTTGTCCATCAACGCCATCTAGTGAGGCAAATAGTTACTATATTTTTTTAAATATCACTTTAAAAAGCTCTCATTACACTATCGAGTACCTACTTTTAAGCGCGTTTTTTTTCTCTATAGATATTCGTGCTAGGGGTACTGTACTTAACATACACATACACACTTATCTCACTCACCTCACTCACCCATGCAAACAGGCTCAAATTATTTTATAATTGAATTCTTAAATATTGACGTCACAGAGTAAAAAATAAAACGCGCTGTCATAAAGTATTTGCGTTCAATTGTTTTATTGACAAATATGATATTGCTCCATTACGGAACCCATTCTTTGGGTTTAATAAACCGAAGGGTGGAAAAGGGACCAATTACAAGAATAAAGCGGCGTTAGGGAGCTTTTAGGAGATTTTTATTATTTTCCCCGTTCAAAGATCAATGTGATTAGGTCAATCGGAACTGGAGTTTTGAAAACGTTAAAAGGGTCTTTCAGCCTTAAATGGTTAGGAAGAGATTTGATTGTGGAACGAAACGCAATCTTAGTGATCTATATACGTTGTAAGTACTTATTTTATCTATATAGAGCGCTGTTTTGTTCCGAATTCAATACAAAACAACCTTGAATGTCGGGAATATTAAACTGTTTACATTTTACAGAAATATAGCGAGTTAAGTCAACCACACATCAATAGAAATTAATTATTAAAAACACACATCATGAATATTTTTTACTTTTTCACGCCGTTTGCCGTGTTGATTGTTGTCCACACCTACAGATTTTTTATTTCTTTATATTTCTTTGTCATGGGACACCTTTGTAATGCCTTTTGATAAATTATATTAATACAGAGAGATCATTTACAACTTATTTTTAGGTATTAAGAGGAATCCGTAAAAATTTAAAGTTGACTCAGTTATTAGACCCAAAATTTTAAAATACTTACTTAGAACATTTTCCTCTTTACCGTGCTCTAGCTAGCTAGATAAACAAACTTAGAACTATATACTGCTGCTTTCTCTAATAATATAACAATATCTTTCATCCCATCTCCGCTAATAATTTGGAACTGCCCCAATAAAGTTCAAACGTACTTAAGATCAAGTATAAGTTGTTTAAACGTACCTTACAAGGGACAGTAAGGGAGTTCGTTATTTATTAGATAATTGAACAAAGGACACGGCAGATGGTATCAGAGCCGGATCGCTTGGAACGAGGTGTTTATGTGCCCACTAGGGTGGCCAAACGGCGGGGGGATTAAGAGCTTACCGTTAACGGTTTTGCTAACCCATTTTCGTCTTTGGAGATACCCTTTTTTCATTAATAGAAGTTATTGACATTCACACACAAGGTTGCACATTTTGAAACTTCAACAAAAGCTTGACAAAAGAAGATTCATATGTTTTCCACCTACGTGTAGGTGTACATTATCCCAGCAGGCCCATGCAGCCTTTTAAACTGCGCATTCAAAAACAAGAATAGTCGTTATTTTGAGTATGAAAGTGATACAGCCTAGAGTTTTTGGAGTTCTATTGACAGACGCCCTGGTACCTACCTCTACCGACATACCTAATGTGAATACTACTTACAGACACATTGCAGTTTAACTTTATTAGATTTTTAATAAGCATATATATATAAATATAGTCCTTTTTTTGTGGTTAAATTACCAATACTAATTTTGTAATTCCTTGACCTATAATTGGGTCAATTAACTTTTAAATAACATAAAAGTGTATATCTTGAAATAAAAAAAAACAAGAAAATAGTTTAGCTTATAAATACTTAAACTTAAGATTTAAAGTATCATTTTGTTATCAGAAATAAATATATTGTTTACATATTTGTTCGTATTATTTATATTGGTTGTCCAGTTGACATTTCATCAATTTCATACAAATAAAAGAGACATCGACGTCTCTTGGACAACCGATAAAATACGAACAAATATGTAAACAACATATTTATTTCTATCATTAAAATGATAGTTAAAGTATCACATTAAACCAAAACCATTATTTTTAAGTTAGTTGATATTTATTTTCAAGGAAATATACTTTTATGTTTGTGGACAGGAATACTGATAGGACACTTAAAAGTTGATTGACCCAATTAACGAAAAAACCCGGCGCCTAACTATAAGAAATTACTGAATTTCTAAACGAGTGTGAGAAAATTTTCACGTGACAGTTTAGTGCAGACTGTTTAAAACCAATAAATTGAAACATTTAATGCCAGTAACCAATTAAAATCGGCTTCGATTCCGTCGATACTATAGACAGTCTATTTGGATGTTTTTAACCGACATCCAAAAAAGGAGGAGGTTCTATGTTCGTCTGTATATTTGTTTTTTTTTTTTTTTGTATGTCCACCGATTACTCGAAGACGGCTGGACCGATTGAAATGATTCAAACGTTATTACATTAGGTACACTCCCAAGTTGGTCCCATTTTTTAAAATTTGGAAATCGGTTCAGTACTTTTCAAGTAATTTTGAAAAAAGCACGAATATAGTATGATTTTGTGTGAATTACCTCGATGATTGGTCGTATTACTTCTTTGTTTATGAACTGAATAAGATAATAATTTTTTTGTTGGACGAGGGATATCTTAAGTGTAGTTTTTTAACCGACTTAAAAAAGGAGGTTCTCAGTTTGACCCGTATTTAAGTATGTTTCTCCGCGATTATCTTACATTTGGCTGAGCCGGTTTTTCTACATATATAATATACCTTACCTACAAGGTACCTACCTACACTAAAAATAAAAAAATAAAAATTGTTTAAAAAAAACAAAAAACCGACTTCAAAAAACCTACCTGTAAAAAGCAAGAAATAATATTCGTAATAATAAAAATAAGTCTATTGAAGTCGGGTGGGGCTTTAAGAATAAAAAAAGGGAAATTGTACTCCAGCCCCACCCGACTTCAATAGACGTATTTTTATTATTACGAATATTATTTCTTGCTTTTTACAGGTAGGTTTTTTGAAGTCGGTTTTTTGTTTTTTTTTTAACAATTTTTTTTTTGTAGTCTATAACCAAAATGTCGACTCAGTTGAACTTCTATGTGTAACAATGACTGTTTTAAGTAAATTGCAAACTAAGTTTTGATTCCTTGTTGTTTCCCTAAAGTGAGCTATTGCATTATACTTTCAGTTTTAACTTGTTCCAATTAGATTTATTTTATGCAAATTATGTATTAATAATAATTTAAAGTCTCCCATCAATATTTCTTAATGGTTACCCTACGATCTATACCGATTTCTATCTCAATTCACGAAGATCCAGCTAAGAGTTAAGCGATACACTCCCAGTTGTTTACGCAGCCTCTTCGAATTGTTAATTGGAAACAAGAGGACTTTATTATAATAAATACTCTCTTATAGCGTCACGAATAAAATTAATGAACGAATAAATGAGAAGCGTGTATAAACTTATTTATCTTACTTAAGGCTCGCTTACGCGGAAACATTTGTCTCTGTCTTTTTTTTACGTGTAAAGAGTATGGAAAATAACCTCATTTCTGCACTTTTTCGAAGTTTTTCGTTGTTTTTTTCATCATTATCTTTAGCACAATTATCTTTCTTGAAAAAAGTTATTGTGGAGCAACTGCACAGTACGTTAAAGTGGATTTTGATGTAGAAGATACTAATTTAACTTTGTAGGGATAATTCTATACTTAACACACTAGTGTTTTAATTGCACGGTGTTTGTTATAGCTCGGTTTATGGCCCTAAGAGCGATGTATTAGGGCTCACTTTACGAGCAAGTGTGTTGAAAAATAATTAACAGAGCACGCCCAACCAAATTAGCGATGCATGATAAAGCACAAACATCTATCTATCGAGAAAGAAATATATTAGTATATGAAAAATCTCATTTCGTTTTTCGGCGGTAGATGGCGCTGTACAAATTTCCCATACAAAATTACCCTATCGAATGTTTTTACGTGCGTTATTTTTTAGATAGATGGTGTTATGATAAAATTTAGAATGTATTTACAATCACAATAATATTATATTGGCCTTTAATGGTAATCAAAAGGGGAATCCTAATTATATATTTTACCACAGAATACATAATGGTACAAGTATTTTACTTGAAAATGCGTTTCTTTGACATATTTATTTATCAAAAGCTTGAAGTTCGTTAAGTATAAAAAATAAGTTTATTATTAATAATTTTACAAAGCTAATAATAGTAGTCCTTTGTACATAAAACGTTGGTTTCAATTTCGTTAGGAAACAACTGTTTGTTTTCATGCAATTATAATTCGTGTAAATAAATGTTAATGAAATTGCGGTCCGCTTTACATTCATTATATACATTTATTTAATGATAGAGTGAGAAGGTAAGTTTCGCATTGATGTGGCTGCATATACCTATAGTTTTGTTTGAAACTGGAATTATTTTTTTCGCATGTTTTTCAGTTTAAAAATTATATTGGTCATAAATATTTATGAGCAATAGAGATCATCATAACCGAACAATCCACCATATTTAGTCCACTGCTAGATGTAGACTTGTCCTGTGGCCATGTTGCCATAATCTTCACTTGAAAATCGCAGTGTCAGACCGTTTTTATTGGAAACTAAAAGTGATAAACGTGTACGTTACCCCAGCAGGCCCATGCACTCTTTCAAACTATGCAGCTAATAGCACGCGGAGTATTTATGGCGTCGGTGGCTCCCTCGCGCGGTAATTGCTAGTTATTATGATTTGTGGCCGCCCTGTCTGAAGTTATAAGTTATGAATGTGCCTGACGAGATACGTGATGAACTGATTAATGGGTTCATTTTTCCTGTTTCCAAATTGTTTTATGAACAGATGGAAGTAAAAAAAGGTCATAGTAAATAGCACTAATTACTGATAAAAAAATAAGCATTACTGAATGTAGTTACGTAAGTGTTACATACTCACACGGCACGAATCGAAATTTCAACTTATTTTTACGTTAAAGCCGTACAGAATTCCATAAAACACAAGATACATTTATTATCTGCGCATTTTACTAAAGCATAATATTGTAAGTATTCTCACAACCACACGAGCAAATAGATTTAAATACGGCCAGTTCATTAATTATACAAGCACACAACATTCACAGCACAAGTGAAATACAAAATTACAACTGTAACGCAGTGAAAAATTAGTTACTACCGATTCGCATAATTATGGTTCATTTATGGCATAATCAACTGTTTTCTTTTGTATGAAAAACACTGGATAGTGCAGTGTTTTGCATAACATCAAGTATTCTATTGAATTTTTTATTAAATATACTGAAGCAACAGAGCTTGAATTAATAGCCCTGGCGTTCGAATATAAGTAAAGCGAAAATAAGTAAAGTTGGTTACTTGATTAATTAGTTAGATTAGTTAAGCGTATGTTCGTTACAATATTACGTTCTCACGCCTAACTGGTTAACCATTTCATTTTAACCGACTTCAAAAAAGGAAGAGTTTCTCTGTTTGTCTGTATGTATGTTTTTTATTATTTAATTTTGATGTAGAGATAGATTGGCAGCCTAGAAAGGAAACAAAGGCTACTAGTATTTATAAAACGAATGACGTAATTTTTTTTTTGATGATATAAAAAAATAACTAGTTTATTAATTGATAATATATATTATTATTTTATGTATTAAACCTGTTTCAATTTAGGTAGACAGTAAAGGGACATCAAAAAAAAGAATTGTTAAACAAAGCAAGCTTAATCTTAAGCAAGATAAGCAATCTTATCAATACAAAAAATACTAACTACAAATTATTAGTAGATAATAGATAAAAACCGCCTTAACAAAAATAAAAAAGCTCACAATCCCAGAAAAGCTCACATTCCGACATCCTTTGCTATCAATAACATCGTTTAACCCAATACACTCCAACATATTTCCTTTTCTTATGTACTTACATAGATCAAAGTGAAAGCAACTTTGTCACGTACAAAGAAAACAAAAAAGGCAGCCAAAGCCTTAATATCTCGACGTCTATGGCACAGAACAGGAAAACATTAGCACGGTGTATGCGCAAAACAGAATAAATTCACTTAATCTAATAAAGTGTAACACAGAGAGCAAAGTAAACACGACAAAATTAACAAATACCACTAGCGTAAGACTACACACGGGTGGAGCGCTTGGCGAGCCGACGCACCTGAGTGCTGCGAATAACCACTTAAATCAAACACAATGACACGCCGAGAGAGCAGAGCAAACACGCAATGAAATTAACAAATACCACCCGTTGAGTTGCTAACACACTGCTTCAAAGGATTGCGAGCTTAGCAGTTCTTTCTTTATTAATGACAATGACTCTTGGCAGTCTTTATGTTGCCGTATTTGCTATAAAAAACTAAAGGTGTAGAAAACATCTTATTTTGTATTATATTATTTAAATATGTATTATTTGCACAACTAATTTAGATTGTTTCACATAGAATAAAGTCATGGTGACAACTTTGCCTTGATTTGACATTTAATAATAATAATAATAATGCTTGGACAATTTCACACAGCGCCATCTAGCCTCAAACTAAGCAAAAGCTTGGAATGGGTGCTAGACAACTGATATACTACTTTTTAAATATATTATACTTATTATAAATAGTTACACCCAGACCCGTCACAGAAATTAAAATTCATCATTTAAATTTCTGCCCGGCCGGGGAATTGAACCCGGGACCTCTTGCGTGGTAGGCGGCATGTTGACCACTGCAGCACTCAGGTCGTCAAATTTTAATTCCTATAATACCTTCTATCGAAGTTTAGACCTCGATAGATGGTTGCGAACATTCGTGAACGTTCCTTTTACTTCGATACATATTTATCTAGGCCAGTGGTTCCCAAACTTATTTTGTCTACTGCCCACTTTGAGAATAAATATTTTTTTAGCGCCTCCATTTTTTCACCTATTTAAAAACAACTATAACTTCAAATTAAATTGATTAATTATTGTGACCTATATATGTATATTAACGGAGAATTCTAAGCGAAACTTTTACTATAACCCGCAACTTGAAACCTGAGCGCAGTAGGTAACATACAACGGCGCTTAGGTCTCAAGTTAACTCTTACGGGCTCCACCTGCCAATAAGAATGATTATTGAAACGCAACTTTATAGTATAAAAACAAAGTATCTTTTATTAAAAATATAACTAAAATAACCAATCCTTATATAAAAACTAATGTGAAGGATGAATCTGATGCTGTTTAATAAGTTTGTTGATATCAGGTTCCAATTTACTCAAGAACAGTCGCAAGTCGCCACGTTCGGTAACAAGCAAACGATTTCTCTTTTTAGTAAGCAGTGTTGTCACAGCACTAAATCCACGTTCACACAAATATGACGATGGGAATGCTATCAAGAATTGTTGAACGATTGACCACAATCCAGGGTACAATTGCGGGATCGGTTTTTGTAGCCAAAATTCTTGGTAACCATTTTTGAACTCTATAAGTTTTCAATTCTATAAGTTCTTCTTCCAGCTGAGGTGACATTGCTGTGTTGACATTTGAAAACGGATCCAACACCCAGTCTGGTATTTCCAAGTTCAAAATGTCCTGGTATCGTTCGGTGAAGTCAATGTGGAGGTTTTCCAAATGTTGGCAGTAGGCAAACAATTCGTCGTTACTGCATGATACTGATAAAGGCCTCCTAGTTAAATAAAATTACAAATCACCCCCCCCCCCCCCCCGCCTCTACACAACGCCCCCATTTTCTTTCTGGGTCTCTTACCGCCCCCCTTGAGACCTGCAGCGCCCACAAGGGGGCGTTATCGCCCACTTTGGGAAAGACTGATCTAGGCGCTCAGCAAGCTAAAATGCCTTTTACCTGTCGGTGCGTAACTGTGTACGTATCTATATAACCTTTTGTTATGCTATACATAGCCGCTATCATAGAAAAGGTTATAGAAAAAAGTATGTAGTCCGACGGTTAACTTGTAAATTGTCCAGCCCCCCTAGCATGACCACCGATACGTGATGTCGTATATTGATTTATCACGTATAACTGTCTAAGGACAATATATCACGCGATATACATATTGTGTTTCGGTGATCATGCTAGGGGGGCAGGACAAGGTAACAAATTAACAATTACATACCTATACTAAATACAAAATGATTATTTAATAAGTCATAGAGTATCCCTAGATTCCTTTAAAATTGTACCCAAAGCAAGCACTAAATGTCTACAACCAAATAACGTACAGTCAACCACAGCCTAGCTTGAGGCAATACGCGTAACACGCAAATTACCAGGCATTACCAGTAATGCCTGCCTCTTACGCATTATTATTATGAAACACTTAAAGGGAGAGGAAATGGATGTACTCCATACAACAATATAAATATCCGGTGTTATCAAATTACTCGGCTTTCAAGGAAGTTCGGTTCGCCACTCGCTAAAAATGTTTTTCTTATATTCTGGTGGAAAAATAAGCGCTCAGGTTTCGCAAATTTGTTTCTCTCATAACGGCCCCTGTAAAATATCACGCTGTTCTATATTTCATACAAGTAAAATGCAGTGGAGTGGAGAAAGAAGTATATCTTCACCTGGTGTCCATTTAACAGGGAGAAAAGAAAGTGAGGAAGTTGTTTGTTTGAAAAAAATACTGGGCTATTAGCACTATTATGTGTCCATCAGCCATTTGGATGTTCCCACTGCTGGGGCACAGGCCTTCCTTATGGGTGGTAAGGAGGACGGGCCATAACCCACCACGCGGGCCCAATGCGGATTGGTGGGTGTTATCGGCTGCAAATGCAGCCGGGATCAACGGCTTAACGTGCCTTCCGAAGCACGGAGGAGCTCGAGAAAATACATTTTTGGTCACCCATCCCATGACCGACCCTTGCAAACGTTGCTTAACTTCCGCAATCGCTGGGTCAGGCGCTAAACCACTGCGCCACCGAGCTCCTCACTATTATGTATTCTGTGCTATATAGTCAAAATGCAATATAAAAGTTTTTACTAAGAAATTATAGGTCTTATTACTCTCAAACAGATACTTATAACTAATCAAAGCCGGTTAGAAGCAAACGTATTATACTTTTTTGTAATAAATAATATAACATTATGAAGTTATTTTAATCTTGAAATGCAATTTAATAAATTCAAGGATAGATTCTAAAACAAACTGTAACGTGACCGTTCAAACTGTAAAAATAAACATTTACATCTTAATAAGTAGAAGTTGCCATTCTTGTCATATTTTGGCTGTACACTACACCCCGAAGGCTTTTAGTTTCTCATCCACGCAAGATATCGGTACGCCATCACTTATTTTCTCACCTAAGGGACCCCATTTTTAGATAGATTCGCGTTTACTAAATTGGTTCCGATAAAAATAAATATCAACAAAATATTTCTTTTCCAGTATTTTTAAATATTGCTTAAAAGTAAACTTTGTTCAAAATACTGTTACCTAGGTCTTTTGAATTTATGACATCAACAATAAGAAAAACTCGATAATTGTTTTTGCTACAGGAAAATTTTTAGTGAAAATTATATTTTTCCGTAAGATGAATTAATTAATTAACGCCAGTCTTAGAAACAATACACGAAACTCTTTTCTAGAGCTCGTTTTAAATATCGCCCTGTTTCGATGTGTCAAAGAAACACTACGAATAGTTAATGTAATTACGCTGCGTCCAGCTTCATGCTAATTCGACGCCATCCAACTCTGGGCAGTTCGCGAAACGCCCAGCTTCTTCCCTCACTAATCTGTCGCTAACTTTGTTGAGGCTTGATGGCGACAATGTTGCAGCGTGCTTGCTGCTTGTATTATTACTTTATACTCGGACTTTAGAGGTACTTTAGACTCAAATGCGATTTTATGGTAAAAGACTTAAAGGCTGTGTAATTAGCGTATTGAGTGCTATCGGGCTCGTTTTAATTAGACAAGCATGTTCTATATCACTATTCAAATCGACAATCTAATGGCCTACCAGTTTAGTCGAGAGTCAATACGACTGTTTTTTTTAATTTTTGATTCAGAATAAGCAGTCATGCAGAGGGTATATATTTTAGATACCGATATTGACTTCTATGTCAACGTCTGGAACGGAACGGAAAAAAGTCTGGAACGGATGGTAGGAAAATATAGACGATTCAAAAACTTAATAATTAAGTTTATTTTAATAAAGCTTATTTCACTTTCACTTTCACTATGCCAGCCAGAAAATGCTTCAGGCGCTTTTTTCGCTTTCGAGGTAGCCTCACCAAATTTTTTTTTTCGCTTTGCTCAACAGAAGCCACGAATAACAGGAATCCTATGTTGAATAGTTCGTCGGCCAAACGTCAAATATCCGTCTAAAACTCAGAATACCTTTAAAAAAACACGGCCCGAATAGACCAGGGATCGATATGACAAAAACCCAGTCCATATTCACAAAACACCAATTCTAGCAGAGCCAACTATAGGGACATTTTCCGCGTCGCTCCGTCTGTCCAACGTCGGCGAGACGTGACCAGCCGGGAATTAACTCCGACCAACAGTCAGTAAAACCAAACATTTCAATCGGCAAAACACAGCAAAAGCAACTTTATCTCTGACCCATAAAACCGTTTGCGGTCGCATAAACAACTTTGCTTTCAACGGACGTGCAAATTTAATGCTTGCAGTTGACGCAGACGAAATTAGACCGTGAAGTATTTGAGTTTCAGGCTGACTACGGTTTAAATTAGAATGCAGCGTGCACGCAACTAAGCGTTGTCACATACCGTGAAAGCAGACGTAACGTTTACGTCTTTAGACTGGATGCTTCAGGATCTCATAGATTTATGGATGTCACTATACTATAATAGTTAACAAAGGAGAACCGGCACAATTCCATAAAAAAAATGCTTATTTTGTATACGGTTGAAATAACTCTTAAAATAGCCAAAAATATTTGCTATAAGAACACAAAATATATAACATGAATCAAGTTCTTTTAGCGCATGAAGAAAAAGAGTTAATCAATGTCAAAATGTTAAGGAAATGTCAATTTGACTTCAATATGGCATTGATAGCTGTCTTGTGTTTAACAGATAAGTACATAGTTTAAATTCACAAATAAAAGGGACCTATACAAATTGAGCATAAAATGACGGGTCTCCTTTTTAGTTAACATTAAATTTTACAAGAAAATCTTTTTATTTTGGTATCCAGAAGTTAAAATTAAACAAAATACGTATTATAGATTTGGATGTCACTTCACGTCAGGGATCAAATTATCGTTCAATTTCACAAATAGTAACAAGACGTGCATAACGAAAAGGAATAAGTACCTAAGTATGAAAAATAATTCAAATTATTATAAAAGGTAGATGCTACTGTCAGCATAGCAACCCATTCTAAAATAGACATTGTGTTACGACGAATCTCTATCACTTGTCGCCGGTACGAAACATAATTTACTACAGCGAGAATACCGCTAGAAGACTCACAGTAATGCCGGAGAGCTAAAAAGCGGCCGAGTGGTGTTCTCCCTCTAAGGAATGAGGTTTCATTGTATCGAAAAGGGATAGAGCTATGAGAAAATGCGGTGAGACAAGGACAATGTAGCCTATTCTTGAAGACTTGAAGACATGAAATAATCGTAAACGATAGAAAATATCATCAGTGAAAACCCATAAGTAATTCTGTTATGAGTTACTTTATTAGTCAGTTTATTAAAGCACCCAGCAACGGCTGATTAAGCAATGAACGCCGCAGACTTATGACGTGTATTTCATACAACTGCCATAATCATTTGGGTCGGTTATTAGCTTTGCCATATAATGTAATGTTTTTGCCATTATGTAGGCAGGCACATTACACTACCCTCACAGAGATTTCGTTCACATGAATAATAAACAACCAGAATTAAAGCTAAACAAGCGAAAAACGCGGGTACACTAGGTACTACATGCACAGCTTTTAAACACGCTGGGGGTGCAAATTGGGTGCAAACTGACACGTTGGGGTATTTACATTGGTGACTAAAGCCGCACAACTTTCGCCGCAAGGCGAAAATTGACCGTCTAAATGGCAATTCGGCCTAGGCAGGTGACTGAACAAAATTATCTGGTCCGGTGGCCAAAATTGGACCTACGTTATTACATATTGTTACCTAGGTTACGCCATCAACTACATAGACGACAGCGACGTCATCACCTGCGATTCAATTTTGGATGTGGCTTGCTGTGACTAAAGTCGACCTTCACATGTGTCTAAAATCGACACATGTAAATAGCCTATTAGGTGAGGTGCGCTATTTTCGAACATCTTTGGAAAGCTCTGTAAAGCTTAAATTTCTCAAGCTCTCTGCTGAAACAATTTTCTCTGATCTTCACAGATTTTTGTTTACTCTGTGATCCGGGCCCGAGTTGCTATGGGATGTTAAAAATTACTTTTCAACTTGGTAAGGAGTTTTACAATGGTATGTCGTTTCCGGCAGAAATGGGAGGTTAGCGGAAGAGAGATAAATGCAGTTAGATAGGTACTTTAATTTTAAGTCAGTCAGTTCAGTTTCTTCTTTTCTGAAACAGTTTGTCGTTTTTGTGCCCCTGTGATCGCGAGTTGGTGCATACTTTTTTTTTATAATTTAGAGTCAGTTGGTGGGCCAAATGCTGGCTAGAAAAAGAGAAAAATAAAACTCATAACATAGGTTAAGTCGCATCAGGGGTGAGGAGGAGTAGCAGGGGAGCAGATGCTTTTTTAAACCCCTGTCAACCAGAAAAGCTCTACCAGATTCGACTCGAATCCTCAAACTGGTATCCGTAAACCGAACGTTATACCACAGTCTTAATAATACTGTGGTTATACGTTACGGGTAAGCTGGTTACCATACACTATTAATTAATATTCAAGTACATAAATTACATTTGAATTTATCCCTCTTATCTTGTGTTATAATAGATCGTTTTCTTACGACATCGATAGTGTCTATGGGCTATCACAGAGCTGTATAATGGTTTAGGTATTACCATAATGTGGTTTGGCCGATTGGTCAATGTTTATCGCTTGGTCGCTTACATTTCTATGTAAATACGTCGTAGATCTTACAATGACCATATTTTGTAAGCAAACATTAATATACAACATGTTACAAAAAATCTCTAATGCCGAATATGGTAGAGATATGGACCATCAAACTGAACAACTTTTACTGTTGTACCAAACTCTGAAATCGCGAATCGGTTATTTTGTAACACGTTGTATTAGTAGTAGTAGAAGTAGTAGTTGTAAGTGCAGTGGTTGATGCATTATTAATTGTGTCAAGTTGTTCAGGCAATTTAGACACTTACCTTATTATGGCAAAAAGAAAGGCGTGACACCATTGTATTAGTATAACGGGTGTAACAAGACACTCAACGAAGCCGAAGTCCTCGCATTCCGCCCATCATCAGGATCATTTTTGTCTTTTAGACTATATCTGGGAAACCAATAGCTGCAAAGTTATTGAAGGTCAAAGTCAAAAAGTTTTTTATTTTCTTTTATGAAATCGTATTTTATTCGTTATATCCTAATTTTTGTTAACATTATCAAAATTGTATGTATTTCGTAACAGACAATGGCTTCAAAACGTCGTCACTCAATGTATTTCATGAGCACGCACATAAACGTTGCCTTTCAACTCGGCCGCACGCAGCTGTGGAGCATTCACTCGTAGGCGCGGTCTTTTGTACGCGTTACATTGCGTGGTAATGTATATGCAAGGCTTTTTTAACACCAAAAATTAAAGTCGTTTCCCAGCATTAATTTTGAACAGAAATGGTCCTGATGATGGGAAGAATACGTAGACCTCGGCTTCGTTGAGCGTCTTGTTACACCCGGTAGATAGCCATCTCTATAAGTCATATTAGTAGTAGACTTAATAGAATAGTAGAGTAGAATTAGAATAAGGTTATTGTTACCTTTTCTACCTATTGTTCAAAATATACTTAGGTTAAGTTATTAGGTGGAAAGCTAAAACATGTAAAACTGCAAGAATCGCAAAATGCACATCAAAACCGAATGATACTCAACAATAATAAACCGAAACTCAACGAAAAACAATAGAGAATTCCCAAAAGCAATATAACGTTTTCACTACCCATATCTCAAGCAAAATTACGAGCTCCAGTTGCCCAGACAGGTCGAAACGACCGCACCAAAGTTCGTTTAACAAGTTAACCCTGAAAAATCTACAAATTACAGCGAAGCGGAGTCTTAAGGTGTCACGCGTTGGACGGCCGCGCGGACCCTAATAACTTGTGACGTGCAGGGTTGACGTTCAAACTTAACCCGTGCATGTTTACAGCGGGCCCTGACGGGGGACGTTAAGGGTTACACTTTAAACTCTATACATAAATTTGTCTAGAAGGGAATATTTATTGTTTTAGAAGGGATTTATTTGTTGAATAGTAACTAGTGTTATTGTCTCTTGTATACCGCGCCTGTTCTGACTTCATCAAATAAAATTACGGTCAATAAATATTCATCATAATGTATTTCCATGTTATGTAGATCGGAAATAACGATGGGGTGCCTTGCCTGCGGCTTAAGCCAGAGACACTTAATAATCCACTACATTTATATCCTATCAGTCACCATAAGGGATTTGTATTATTTATTTTCTCAGCTATTTATACGAAAGTCTGACACGAGTTTTGAAGCATTCAGTACATAACTTGAGTATATAACGTATGAAAAGGGCCAAAAAGCGTTTCCAGCAACAAACGTAATTTGTCCCTCGGCGCAAGCCCTTAAGTAGATAATTTTACGTGCGCCAGAGTCGCCACCTGGGGGCGCCTAATTGTTTCGACGCGTCCTAGACGCTCGCCCATTTTCACTAAACCAAGCTGAATCGTAAGTTGACACACATCTACTTGCACAGAAATCTCAACCGTAAAATGTTTGGAACAAGGTTCTATTTTGTTTAGGTTGAAGAAAGAGTTTCTTTTGTTTAGTGAGAATTAGCAGATGTCACATTGTGTTTACGACGCATGGCATTTGCTGGAGTAATCAGATTTTGTAGGTAGTCCCTTAACAATCGTAATGTTCCGTGGGCTCTATGTATTTTTGGTGGCCAATTAACTTCAAATGCTTTATTAACTGCATCGAAATAACGAAAATAATGGACATATAATGACTTTACGTGACACACGTTTGAATAAATCAATCTGTAAGTATGATTTATTCAAAACCAAATGTAAGTCGCAAACGAGTTAATAATAATTATGTAGTTACGTTATTTAAAATGCATTGATAAGTAAAATATAAGCATAGGGGCATAGTTTTCTGAAATTATACTTCACATGCATGAAATTAACAAGACAATTTGCTACTTTTACGGGATTACAGCTACTTTTAACAAACTAATAAGTGAACGTGTAGAATAATCTCAACATGGAGTAGGTAGGTATAGGTAGCAAGTATAGGAAATTTGCATGGATATTTCCCAGAACGGAGTTAAGGCGAATTCTCGCGCGTCGCCGACCTATCGAATACCGTTACGTAAATACGTTTGTGACACATCTATTAGGTAGATTTTTTGACATTAGAGAACTGTCACGGATCACCTGGCTGGATATCAAGCTCAAAAACTAAACATAAACATGACAAAAAATAGGAGGAGCAAAAGACAATATGGACGTCTAAAACGTAAGTTCTTCGATCTTACTGAAGAACGCAGTAAACTCTCTTTTCAATAGTGTTACAGTGTTTTGTAGGTGAGTATAGAATTTCAAAGTCCTTTAAGGAATGTGAAATTGGTCACAGAGTTTACGTGATTGACATCATAGTTGAATGATAAGCTCTATCGTGAGTGTTATCATCATCATCATCATGCCGGCCGTCTGCTTCTTGACCACAATTTTTAACCGGTTTATTATTAGTCGCTTTTGACTTTAAATTATCTCTAAGTTTCTACTTCATTTTCTCTCTTTCGGCACTTTTAATAATTTTAATTGAGATAGTCATCAAGTATTATTTAAACACACCACAGCAAGATTGTCACTTGTCTTGTTCCCTTGACTTGTTACTTTTGTGCTGGAGTTCAGAAATTACAAAATTGTTTAAAAAAAAACAAAAAACCGGCTTCAAAAAACCTACCTCTAAAAAGCAAGAAATAATATTCGTTATAATAAAAATACGTCTATTGAAGTCGGGTGGGGCTTTTAGAATAAAAAAAGGAATTTGTACTCCAGCCCCACCCGACTTCAATACCTAGACGTATTTTTATTATTACGAATATTATTTCTTGCTTTTTAGAGGTAGGTTTTTGAAATCGGTTTTTGTTTTTTTAAGTATTTTTATTATTACGAATATTATTTCTTGCTTTTAAGAGGTAGGTTTTTTGCTGTCGGTTTTTTGTTTTTTTTAAACAATTTTTTATTTTTTTTATTTTTAGTGTAGGTACCTTGTAGGTAAGGTATATTATATATGTAGAAAAATCGGCTCAGCCAAACGTAAGATAATCGCGGAGAAACATACTTAAATACGGGTCAAACTGAGAACCTCCTTTTTTAAGTCGGTTAAAAAACTACACTTAATATATCCCCCTTCCAACAAAAAAATAATTATCCTATTCAGTTCATAAACAAAGAAGTAATACGACCAATCATCGAGGTAATTCACACAAAATCATACTATTTTCGTGCTTTTTTCAAAATTACTTGAAAAGTACTGAACCGATTTCCAAATTTTAAAAAATGGGACCAACTTAGGAGTGTACCTAATGTAATAACGTTTGAATCATTTCAATCGGTCCAGCCGTCTTCGAGTAATCGGTGGACATACACAAAAAAAAAACCAAAAAAAAAAATATACAGACGAACATAGAACCTCCTCCTTTTTTGGAAGTCGGTTAAAAAGTGTGGTTTAGATGTGAAGAGGTTTTGTATATTATTATTATTTACATCAAGCGAATCCTAAAAACACGCAACTTTAGACAAAAATTAAAAAAATCTGTACTTCTCGCAGCCATTTTGGCTCACACGCGTGATACATTAGGTACATTTCAGACGTAAAAAATTGTACCCAAATCTAATACGATGAACCATTTGGCAAGGTGCGTACGCAGGGGGAGATAAAAATTGAATATATTCCGGGGTCATGACACATTAGCGGACAGAGATGATCCGACAACGGCCGGATTTGGCCAGGGCCGGATTCGGACGGCGGTGCAGATTTGGACGGATTTGGACGGTGGAAAATTGCGTATGATCGATGACGGACCAGATGTCGAGATTACGCGTACCTCCATATTTCTACGGACGCAGATGTCTGGATGAAATATAAAATAAAAAGGTAGGTAAGTTTGTAACGGTAAAAATTGACAAGGATTTCTACATGGGCATTGTTTATTTGACGCAAAAAAATTGAAGAAACAACGGACAACTGAAAAATATCCTTGCGAAGTAGAAAATTGACTAGAAGTTAATTTATGCCGTATTCAGAAAATTATGTTTAATATTATTTACTCAAGAGCAGTGTGTTTTATTTTCTCTAACGGAATATTGAAAGAACACAACCACAACCTCATAGAATGCAAGTAGGTACTTAGACAAAGAAAACAAACAGTCAACCCAACGAACAACAACACAAATATTGCGTGGGTGTGGTGTGATCCACTAAGATATTCAAATTTGTTCAAAACTTAATAGGAAATTGAATAATTTATAAAACACAAACGAAGGCTCTTAAAATAATTTTACAAGGAGAATTATATGAAGCTGAGGAAACAACCCTTACAAACAGACGGGTTGAAATTTCACCCAACGCTAAATCATCAAACTAATTGATATTCTAGTAACCCGATACCCGCGCCCCGATGTTAGTTAAACTTGACACTCAATTAATAATCAATTATTCTCTGTTGGGGATCTTGTAAAAGTTTTTAATTGTTTAATAAATCGAAAGGTATCTAAGTATGGCAGAATATTTATTCACCATAGTTTGCTTATAGATAATTTATTAGGGTTCCGTAGCCAAAATGAAAAAACGGAACCCCTTATAGATTCGTCATGTCTGTCTGTCGGTCTGTCCGTCCGTCCGTATGTCACGGCCATTTTATTACGAAAGTATTAGGATTACACAGTTGAAACTTAGTAGGTATTCTGTTCACCGCTTAACGATTTAAACACAAAATAAAAAAAACCTTTGTAAACAACTTTCATATTTACCTGTGTAATTATGTTACAAGTGCAATAAAGAATATATAATAAAATGTGTGTCCCCCCCCTCTAACTTTTGAAATAGGTGAGGGAAAAATCTAAAAAAAATATCTGGTATAGATCTTAATAAAAACTTTCACTGAAAATTGGTTTGAACGCGATATAGTCATTAGTTTTCGAGATATATCATGTTTTCCAAAACCGCAAATATAACTTTGTCATTCATACCAACACTGTGAAAAACAAAGTTATTTTTACAGACGATAATGATAGTGGTATTAAATATGGTATGGTTATAAGGTAACTACGGAACCCTACGGCGCGTGGCCCGACACGCACTTGGCCGGTTTTTTTATTATACTCTTTATTGCACTGATTACATAGTTATACAGCGTGTTACAAAAAAGCCCCTTAAGCCGAATATGGTAGATCGGACCATTAAACTGAACAACTTTTACTATGGGACGAACTCTGAAATCGCAAAAAAACAGCTGTTTCATACAAAAATTTAAACGGCTGTTATTTTCGCGATTTCAGTGTTGGCAGGGCTCTGTCACTCCGCGCGCAAGTCTGAAGCGCTCGGCGTCCTCTGAGAGGACAAATTTCATACATCAGAATAGATAAGACCTACGTGATAGAAAGAGAGGCAACTACTAAGTGAATGTTTTGGAGCGAAGGGAGCGCTGTGCGACCTGAATTGTACTTTATTGTGTCGGAGCAAGAGTCGCAATTTATTTAAACGATTTTGCGGAGTGCAACTTCTGTACGCTAGTACTATTATCTATTATGTGGTGTTGGTTCCATAGTAAAAGTTGTTAAGTTTGATGGTCCTTATCTATTTTCTTAAATTATACAAAATAAATTGCACTTAGGTACGTGTAAGCAGTAGATAGCCTATGATAGAATCACATTTGGTAGAGACGATACCTAATGATAACAAAAATTAAAAATTTAAAAACCCCCCGACAAACGGCTGGTCAGGTCAGGTCATGGTTACCTTACCATATACTTCCAATATAATTGAAGTAACACGGTACTTTCGAATCGATAGGACATTATGGAAGGTAGTCAGATCCCCTCATCAACTATTAAAGAGCTGATGATCTTCAAACGGCTGATCAGGTCATGGTTACCCTACCATATACTTCCAATATCATTCAGTCAGATCCCCTCATCAACTAGAAAAGAGCTGATGACCTTCAAACGGCTGAACAGATTTTCATTAAACATGGCTAAGAACACTCGGCATAAAATTACTTATCTATGACACAAAAAAACTAAACGAAAATAGGTTCATCCGTTTAGGAGCTATGATACCACACACAGACACGTTAAACTTATAACACTCCTCTCTTTTTCCGTCGGGGGTTAAAACCGACCAAGCAAATCCAAACAAGGTTGGTTTTTGCTCAAAACAAATTGACGCCGAGGATGTTCGTTGCACTGGATTCAACTTTTTCCGTGTCGAAATAGTTAACAAATTAAATTGCTGGCAACTGAAAAAGCTCCATTTTGAAAAAAAAAACAAACACTTTGCTGGCGAAATATTCGAAATCCTGTTGTCACCAATTATGTGCGGATTTCCAACCATTGAACCGACTCGTTAAACGTAAAAACGAGTCTCTTTTCAATGAGTTATATAGTTTTTGGTTATGTACTGTGATATAGTAATATAATGTTATCGTCACGTCCTAAATAGACGTGATAATATCTAAAATAAGAACTTCCCCGAAACCTTCAGGTGACCTTCCTGTAGCACGTATCTTAGATACCAATTAATATGTAAGTTGTAATCATGAGAGTAATAGAAGAACATTCTACACATGACTGTGTTTCATTCTGCATGGACGACACAATAAGTCCACTTCAGTACAATCGAATTTCTAAATTTTAGAGAAATATATTGTGCACACTTTTGGTAGTTTTATGTTTTGGGTTGCCCAGTCCAAAGCCCAGCTTGGCAAAAAGATGATTTTTATCGCTATTGATTCGACAAAGATTGACAATAATGAAATAAACTTCTCACAGCTTGTAGTCAAAAATACTGTTTCGCTAACTTATAAACTATGAAATAAACTTAAACATTTTAACCAAATATCTCCAAACAATTTGATATCCTACTCCAATGGGGAAACATAAGTTCACAGTTACACGGCCAATTTGAATCCTATTCAGCCGGGAAACTCTCTCTCTAATATGGCGAAGAATAGCACGCTCTTGGGCCGAGAACGATTCTATCAACGTGGAGAAATTTGGAACAAACCAGCTGTTTGCCATACCATAGCATGCTAAACGATTGTACACATCCATCAGCTGCTTGCAGCATAGAAGGTCGCAAACATATTATGATTGACTTTGAGGGTTAAGATACGAAAACTAAAAAATAAAATAAAACAGTGAAAAGTCACAGCTAAAGAATGTCGGAATACCTTGCAATTAAATTGACAATAGACAAGACAGTGATCCGCTGAAACTTCACTCGAGAATGTAAGGAAAAGAGAAAATTTCACAAAATAAAATTCGTCGTTTTTTACCGCATGCACTTTGAAGTTGTCACTTCAGTTCAGCGAACTAAAATCTATGGAATAGGCATTCTGCTCAAAAAAATGGCACCACACGAAAAGTACAACTAAGTGGATAGAGCTAAAAATGCTGGAATTTAATTATGCAGCACAAAGCGTCTGAACACTGGTTGCTTATTAGCGACCATAATTTGTAAACTCATAGATATTTTCTATACTTAAACGAAAAAATAAGATATATACGTTTTTTCTGCATATTTTACACCATTTGACTATAAAGGACGTCATTTCTAATAAACTCTCTCTTTCGATCTTTTCTCTACAATACAAACTGCAATTTATTGAAGAACACTGACGACAGTCACCGGGTGCGTGGCTGGCCCGACTAAAGCTGAGCGGGTTGTACTTTTTCGGCCCCGTGGTACCATTTTTAAGCAATATTTGTTTGCAATTACACTTCCATAGATTTTAGTTCGCGGCTTCAGTTGTAGTTTGTATCTAGTACCTACATTGTTAATTGTTGTTACACGGAGAAGGTGATGCTTTGATAGAGGCAGGTACTTATAGGCGCTTCAGTGAGACATGTCATGGCGTTGGGTCGGTATCACCAAAAATATTGTCTTAAATTTTTGAGAGAGCAAATTGCTCATAGCGCACCTAAGTATTTGAAAGTACCTGAACCTCCTGAAACTGGCAACATAATAATTCCAGTCTTAATCTTAGACGTTCATATTATGTTAAATTAAGCAGCACACCAACTTGTCTTGGCAGAACTCGATGGCTGAGCAAATATAACAGGTGATTCCAGCGCTGCGGCTCTGGGTGAAACAGCCGTGATAATTTCTGCTTTGCTAGCTGCGAAACTTGAGTTCTAGTACAGAACTATGATTAGGCGAATTATGTTTTTGGTGAATTTGAAACGATAAGAATAATATTATAGTCTAACTATGCTGATATGGGAGCTCGTTGGCGCAGTGGCTAAGCTTATAAAACCTGCGATCGCAAAGGCTAACTAAGCAACTTTTGTCACCTATCAATCATGAAATGGATGACTACAAAAATATTATCTTGCATTCTTGAGCTTCTCCGTGCTTCGGATGGCCAAGGATACATTTGCAGTTGTTAACTGTATAGTGATAGAAATTAGAGAAAACGAAAATAACACAAATACATACAAAAGTTACTACTTACAATATAATTATGCAAAATAAGACATCGACGTCAATATCAACAAAAGTTTTCAGTACTTACCTAACATCAGAAAAAAACAGCTTGTTAATCTTGTTATACAAAGAAGATGTTTATCTCAGAAGAACTATAGTCTATAATAATTTACGATTATTCATTTCATTTTGTTTGTTTTTAATTTCAGGGAGTTTGTTCCGAGATTGGCAACAAACATTAATGCTGTTTTCTTTGCTCTAATAGCCTATTAAATCAATGTTATATTTTCTCATTTTAAGTGTTTTTTTAATCTGCCTGCGGCGATATTTTATGGGAAACAATCGGCTTATGGAAATTACACAGGAGGCAATTTTGCTGAAGCTACTATATTATTATTTATAGGTATAATAATATACAGGTGTTATAGAATAAATTATATGACACTTTTTCATATAGCTGTAGATTTACGTGTTTACTGTTGTGATGTATGGATACTACAGTTAACTAATAGTACATAATTCAATTAATTAGCATAAATTGCTTAAAAAACAAATAAAATCGGCGAATAGGATCTTTCTTCTGATTTATTTGTCAAACTTTGGTTCTACCTCAGTTTTGGGAAATTTAATTATGGTAAGTAACTATACCAACTAATTTTAAAATGGTAGTTTTCAAAAGCTAATTATCAGGTAACTACCTAATAGTTTTATCTCAATTAAATTAATCAATTTTTAGTTGCTAGAACTGTACTTACCTATAGGTACAAGTTGATAAGTAGAACAATTACTGACGTTGCATTCCGTTTTATTCAAGAGTCAGAATCAGAATAGGCTCGTGAAAACTTAAATGTTAGATTTTCTTAATAACATGAATTATATAATATTACAAGCTATTTACCATCCATCCATCAGCCATTTTTGATGTCCCCACTGCTGGGGCACAGGCCTTCCTTATGGGTGGTAAGGAGGATGGGCCATAACCCACCACGCGGGCCCAATGCGGATTGGTGGGTGTGAACGACTGCAAATGCAGCCGGGACCAACAGCTTAACGTGCCTTCCGAAGCACGGAGGCTATTTAAATGCAAGCTATTTAAATTAAAACAAAAGAAATAGGACACTATTTCTTTTGTTTTAATTTAAATAGCTTTAAGGAGATTGTCTTTTGTTTTGTCTAGATTCAGAAGAAACAGTTCGAATATAGAACGTCGAACATCGGAACTACTCGTATTCAATTCAGAGAGAATCAACAAATGAGTTTGGATTCAAACGTATTTGATAAAAGGTTGAAAATGAAATAAAAATAAATAGGGACATTCGTCTCCAACTGCGATGATCCCGGTCACGGGCGATAAGTGACCGACCAACGAAGAGATTGATCGGGATTCGAAGGACGAAAACAACCCAGCTATGCCAAAACAAACGTAAAACCTTCAGCATTACGGTATAAAATTGTATACATTCTTTCTAGAAAAGACGATAAAATAACCGCGTCAAAAAAACTGAATTACAATGCCATTTGATACGGAAAGAAGATAAATTGACTAATTTATTACTGAAGGGAATTTGAATTTCAGATCCAATTTTAGTTATTATCCATCAACTAGAAGCCCTATCCGCTCGCATGATCTACATTTAATATTGAAAAATATATTAATTTATTTTTAGTGCGTACCTACTAGCTTCCGCCCGAGACTTCGCCCGCGTGGATTTCGGAAAATCCCTAGGGAACCTTTGACCGGGATAAAAAGTAGGTATCCTATGTTTTAATCCAGGTTATAAACTATCTGTTTGTCAATTTCATTCAAATCTGTTCAGTCGTTATTGCGTGATTGAGGAACAAACATCCCCAAACCATGCAAACATCCAAACCCACAAACTTTCACATTTATAATATTAGCAGGAGTATTAGGATTCTTTCGAAGCTAAGTTAGGTATTAGGAGTCCGTCGCTGAATTATCTAGTACTGGACACTTTGCTCTACATAAAAAGTTATTCGTGTGAGATATCAATTAAACAATAATAATTAAATAAGTTTCTTGCACCTGTTCTTCTTGTCAGCGAAAATATGTCAACGGGCAAGTCAGTAAGTCTTTTTGTATTAATTTGATTTCATTCCATCAAAATCGGAAACTGATCTTTACTTTTCGTATTACTAACAACTGAATCTTTTTTCTTTGTTCTGTGAACTGAATAAACCTAGCCATCCAAACATTTGATGTATATCCCAAAACACTTGAGAAATTAAACCGATCGAACTGTAATATTTCAAATTGGATACATGAATGAATATTTTATAACTTTACACGAGGTGAAAGATGTATTAACTTCGAAAATTGATACCTTACACGTGCCATAATTTTAATACAAATTATTTATGAACAAGAAGACAAATCCCACAGGAATATATTTGAAAGAAACATTATAACGTTCTATAGACTCTTATTAACAATGTGAGGATTCGCAGTTTTTGTTAGAAGGCAGAATATTTTTAGAAATTCCCATTCGTATTGTTAAAGTTATTGTATAAAAATTTATAAACTTTCCCGTCATTCTTCTCGAAGGAATTTAGATTATTGAAACGGTAATGGATTGTCCATCAGCCATTTTTGATGTCCCCACTGCTAGGGTCTAATAGGTCTTTAAAAATGACATTGAGCTTCTAAGACAATTTTTTTTCAAAGTCAACCGTTTGAAAGATATTCACTGCCAAAGTGGTAAAATGTGTGTGTCCCCCCCTCTAACTTTTGAAATGAGAGAGTGAAAATTAAAAAAAAAAATATGCTATAGCCCTTAATAAACACTTTCAACGAAATTTGGTTTGAACGAGATTTAGTAATTAGTTTTTGCGATATAGCACATTTTCCAAAACCGCAAATATAACCCTATGGCGCATGGCCCGACCCGACACGAACTTGGCCGGTTTTTTATTTTTAGCACCAATTGCTTGGTAGGGCAGAATCATTGTTCACTTATCTTCTGTCTGGTGTGGTGTGACTGTTTCTGTGCCTCCAGACACTTCACGTTGTGTATTTTCATTTATTCGCTTTTTATGCATATTATTATGTACATTTATTTGAGTTTAGGCCTAATATCTATACACATATGTACTTAAACGCAAAATTTAGGGAGATATTTGAAGATTCTTGGCTAACTCCTTATTAAACGCGCCTGAAACACACCTGAAACGTGACATGTGATGTCACCGTTTTGTATAGAGCGTTTTCGGCGGGTGCTGCTGCGTGCTAACTTCAAGTAACTATATGACGAGAAAAAAACGCAAGAGAAAAGTTTTAATATTAAAGTTGATTTTCTCACGCATTATACTTATGATTTTGATTAAAAAAAAATTGATGCATATTCCCTATTAGGCTACTCTACACGTGTTTCGCCCCAACTCGGAGCATCCTCAGGAGTTAGATCGTGCGTATACCAACACCGAATGAGCAACTACGCCCTCCGACATCGTATATATTTCTATATATATTTGTACTTATATATTTCTAAATTATATATTTTCCCATCTAATTGTAGCATGTTATCGAAGTCTCGAAATTCAGAGCCATGCCCAAACCTTAGAATTCGAGACTGAGCTAACACGAAGTCACAGTGTAATATTATAAATTTAAATCCGCGCTCAGCAGTCTACTCACGGGCCGTATGCATTTCCTATGAGTTTTCAGACGCGATCGTAACTACTAGCTCCCACGAACTCAGCTGAACACGAAACTGCTAATTTAGTCGGTTGAATTAGTTATCTTCTAAATAGAATCGAAACTAAACTCAAAATAATTATTTTTATAAGCAAAAACAAATTACGCTTTCAATTTTTGTCTCTTTTAAAATATAAGTTGAAGGATCTATTTATAAGTGACGTGTCTAAGACTAAGCAGTGTCTAACCCGCAAGTTTTTCGAATAGTTTTTGATTATTGACTCTTTCTAGTGTTAACAACTTCATAATTATTACGCTGTAACATACATATTGTTCACATCCCTATTGTATTCATAATCATAAATCATAAATATATTTATTTGCTTCAAACACGGTATGAAAGGTGGTACAAAGTAATATGGTTCACATGTTTCGCCATCAATAGAAATAGCATGCAAATATACAAGTAAGTATTAATTTATTGTTATAAGTGAAAACCTGTAATTGGCTTTCTGTTTGACATATTGTAGCTTATAGTATTAGAGTTGTTGTTGGTTTTCCAATCAAATAAACAAATAAGTGAATTTGTTCGTCACGCTTTTACATCTTACTATCTACTCAACCGATGATGATGAAATTTTCACTCAAGTGCCAAGTGTACCTACAGAAAAGAATATACCTTACATATAGAAAAAATCCCGAGGTATAAAAAATAACTGTCCACGAATACGAAGTTGCGGGACCAGAACAAAATAATCAATACATATAAGTACATGTTTTGGATGGCACGTTAAGCCGTTGGTCCCGGCTGCATTTGCAGTCGTTAACACCCACCAATACGCATTGGGCCCGCGTGGTGGCTTATGGCCCATCCTCCTTACCACCCATAAGTACCTAAGGCCTGTGCCCCAGCAGTAAATAAAAAATAAATTAGACTGTGACTATTCTAAGCTTAAATTATCACACAAGTAAGTAAGAAATAAATAACGAAGCATTATTTTATATATTCAATAACATTCGTTAGCGAAGTTCAAGAGTTGTAATTTTAGGAAATTTCCGAAGCTTACTCGATATATTATATAGAAAGATGCGAAGTAAGTACAGACGAGAACACATCAGACTTAACATGTTGACCAGACTTGCTCTATGCACAAAGTAATAAAGTTGTTTTTGCAGTACAACTTCTACATCTGATGTGGCTTCGTTTGTACATGATCGTAACAAGGCTCATTAAACTTTTAATATGGATAGAAACCCTTGTTTCAGAAAAGCATATACTTTGTGAATACACAAACATACAAAACTTGAATGAATGTTAACAAGATCAATTTTTATCAAATCTCGTATGATTTTTCTTCGTTATGAAAAATACAAACTTCTGAGGCACATATTTACATTATTTTACTTCCCTACATGAGTGGAGTATATCTTCCGTATTTTTCTTCAGGGCTTGGCCACATTATTTTTAATATTTAATAAGTACGTACTTTAATTAATATTTTTTACCTACTATATGACGTAAGTGTACAACCAATAACTTCAGCAAAGTATATTTTTACACCAGAGGCTAGGGCCAGTATGGTAGGCCATAGGTTGATGCAAACTATTTTGTGTGTTTTCGCTATAGTAAGCTATCCAGTTTACATCGCTTCATGGTAGAGCTACAGAATGAGTAAAAAAGCTCTGAAAAGTCCGTAAAAATAAGACACACTAATAAAGCATATTTTGATAGCAGGCACTGAAATAAGTTCCTGAATAGATAATGAAGCAGTAATGGTGTTACAAATGAAATAATTAAATGAACATCGAAGATTACCATGGACCTGTATTTACGATTTACAGATAAGCTTCCATCAACTAATTAAATTGATCGTTGTTGCAAACAAACGACGAAACAGTTTTGCGGTAGGTTCAAATAAATATGGGTCTTTAATGTATAGAAGAAGATTTATGTTGATTTTTAATAACTGAAAAATATAGTGTATTGTTAAATAAAGAGATCTTTACTAGGAAGGCGTGATCTTATGTATACGTATGTGATTTACTTTATATTTTTTTAATAAGTAGGTCAAACTAACTCGTAGTAACAACGTTGATACCGTGACAAAAATATGTGCTATAATATAGGGAAGCCATTCGTAGGTGACGAGTCAAAATTTTAAGCAAAATCTTCTTGATTACGTACCCTAAGTCTGTTGTTAAAATTTATCGTTTGAAATCGATTGAAACCGTTTGAAATTTATGAAATTTAACAGTCTCAGTTGATAACAGCGTGCCATAATATTACTTTGCTAATAAATTAAACTATCAAATTTCATTAATTTTAAATTATTTCAAACGAGAATTGTTAGCCACAGAGTTACGTAATCAGGGAACTGATGTACTCAAAACATCGTCCGTGTTATTACAAAAGATTTTTAAACATTGTTTAACTATAAACACATGTTTAAATGTGATGCTGTCTCTGTCAAACAATATTGTCAAAAAAGTGACAGCATCACATTTAAACAGGTGTTTAGTTAAACAGTGTTTAAAAATCTTTTGTAATAACACGGCGTATATAAGTTCATATAACTCACCTCAGCTAAATGACACTAAATCAAGGCGTTAAAGACACGTTACAAATGATGTTATATCTTCTTACGATTTAAGAAATTACTAAACGAAATTAAAGCTAAGTATTATTGGAATTAATACTATGTAAGTGCGACAATTACTTTGATGACTGGCGTGTCCGCACTTAATGATGATTTGACACTTAGGTAATACACAAAACTATAACAACCAATTGACTGAACTATCTACATAATATGCTTAAGGCTCGCTTACGCCGCGGGGGCGAGTCAAAATTAGGTATCGAAGCGCTACCCACACAGCGATCGACGGACTTGCGCGGTTCACGCACACATCTACGCTTTAACAGTGGTCCGCTTGCGCTCAATTTAATACGAGTAGTACACCTAGGTACTCGAGCGTTATGAATATAAGATTCTTGGTAGTAAGTATTTAAATTACTTAAAATGCATATCTTCTATGGTTTTAGGTGGGCACTGCTAGGGCACAGGCCTTCATTATGGGTTGATAAGGAGGATGGGCCATAACCCACCACGCAGGCCCAATGCGGATTGGTGGGTGTTAACGACTGCACTTAGCCGGGACCAACGGCTTAACGTGCCTTCCGAAGCACGGAGGAGCTCGAGATAATAAATTTTGGTCACCCATCCCATGACCGACCCTTGCGAACGTTACTTAACTTCCGCAATCGCTGGGCCAGGCGCTATACCACTGCTCCACCGAGCTCCTCACTGCTAGGGCACAGGCCTTCATTACGGGTTGGTAAGGAGGATGGGCCATAACCCACCACGCGGGCCCAATGCGGATTGGTGGGTGTTAACGACTGCAAATGCAGCCGGGACCAACGGCTTAACGTGCCTTCCGAAGCACGGAGGAGCTCGAGATAATAAATTTTGGTCACCCATCCCATGCCATGACCAACCCTTGCGAACGTTGCTTAACTTCCGCAATCGCTGGGCCAGGCGCTAAACCACTGCTCCACCGAGCTCCTCACTGCTAGGGCACAGGCCTTCATTATGGGTTGGTAAAGAGGATGGGCCATAACACCACGCGGACCCAATGCGGATTGGTGGGTGTTAACGACTGCAAATGCAGCCAGGACCAACGGCTTAACGTGCCTTCCGAAGCACGGAGGAGCTCGAGATAATAAATTTTGGTCACCCATCCCATGACCGACCCTTGCGAACGTTACTTAACTTCCGCAATCGCTGGGCCAGGCGCTAAACTACTGCTCCACCGAGCTCCTCACTGCTAGGGCACAGGCCTTCATTACGGGTTGGTAAGGAGGATGGGCCATAACCCACCACGCGGGCCCAATGCGGATTGGTGGGTGTTAACGACTGCAAATGCAGCCGGGACCAACGGCTTAACGTGCCTTCCGAAGCACGGAGGAGCTCGAGATAATAAATTTTGGTCACCCATCCCATGACCGACCCTTGCGAACGTTGCTTAACTTCCGCAGTCACTGGGCCAGGCGCTAAACCACTGCTCCACCGAGCTCCTCACTGCTAGGGCACAGGCCTTCATTATGAGTTGGTAAAGAGGATGGGCCATAACCCACCACGCGAGCCCAATGCGGATTGGTGGGTGTTAACGACTGCAAATGCAGCCGGGACCAACGGCTTAACGTGCCTTCCGAAGCACGGAGGAGCTCGAGATAATAAATTTTGGTCACCCATCCCATGACCGACCCTTGCGAACGTTGCTTAACTTCCGCAATCGCTGGGCCAGGCGCTAAACCACTGCTCCACCGAGCTCCACACAATGCTAACACAATAACTTGTAATAAATTAGGTATTCAGATTAATTATTATTTAAAAGAAGACAACCCTGAAGTCGTTAGAAATAAAAGCTACGCGATAGAAAGAGAGGCAACTTCTAGGTGAATATAACTGTAGGCAAGGGAGCGGTGTGCGACCTGAATTGCACTTTATTGCGTCTGGGATAAAGTCGCTATTTATTTAAATGACTTTGCGGAGTGGATCTTCTGTACTTGTACTATTATGTATTCTGTGGTTTTAGTACTATTTTGACAAGAAAACAGCAACGCAGTGTATAAAAAAATATAAATAAGCCAAGATGGCAGCAATTTTTTTGCGTTTAACATTGCGTTGTTATTTCCTTGTCAAAATAGTACCAAAAACCGAGTTTCCTCGAAAAAGGCCCATAAACAAAAAAGTAGGCTCTTCAAATTTTCTTTCTTTCTTCTTTAAAAAATATAAAAATACAAGATGGCGGCCAACTTTTTGTTTGTGGGCCGATTTCGATAAAACTCGGTTTTTGGTACTACTTTGACAAGAAAACAGCAACGCAATAATAAAAATATAAAAATCCAAGATGGCGGCCAACTTTTTTGTTTGTGGGCCGATTTTGATGAAACTTGAAATGATCTTCGATTTTTGATATTTTTATAATTGCGTTGCCGTTTTCTTGTCAAAATTGCAACAAAAACCGAGTTACAGTTGGCCGCCATCTTGGATTTTCATATTTTTTAAAGAAGAAAGAAAGAAAATTTCGAAGAGGCTACTTTTTTGTTTATGTGCCTATTTCGATGAAACTCGGTTTTTGGTACTATTGTGACAAGGAAATAACAACGCAATGTTAATCGCAAAAAAATTAGCCGCCATCTTGGCTTTTTATATTTTTTTTATACACTGCGTTGCTGTTTTCTTATCAAATTAGTACTAAAACCCGAGTTTCATCGAAATCGGCCCACAATCAAAAAAGTTGGCCGCCATCTTGGATTTTTATATTTTTTAAAGAAGAAAGAAAGAAAATTTAGAAGAGCCTACTTTTCTGTTTATGTGCCTATTTCGATGAAACTCGGTTTTGGTACTATTGTGACAAGGAAATAACAACGCAATGTTAATCGCAAAAAAATTAGCCGCCATCTTGGCTTTTTAAATTTTTTTGTATACACTGCGTTGCTGTTTTCTTGTCAAATTAGTACTAAGTTTCATCGAAATCAGCCCACAAACAAAAAAGTTGGCCGCCATCTTGGATTTTTTATATTTTTTATTATTGCGTTGCTGTTTTCTTGTCAAAGTAGTACCAAAAACCGACTTCATCGAAATCGGCTTACAAACAGAAAAGTTGGCCGCCATCTTAGATTTTTTATATTTTTAAAATTGCGTTGCCGTTTTCTTTTCAAAATAGTAACAAAAACTGAGTTTCATCAAAATCGGCCCACAAACAAAAAAGTTGGCCGCCATCTTGGATTTTTTTATATTTTTAAAATTGCGTTGCCGTTTTCTTGTCAATATAGTAACATAAACCGAGTTTAATTAAAATCGGCCTACAAAAAATAGTTGGCCGCCATCTTGGATTTTTTTATATTTTTATAATTGCGTTGCCGTTTTCTTGTCAAAATAGTAACAAAAACCGAGTTTCATTAAAATCTGCCTACAAAAAAAAAGTTGGCCGCCATCTTGGATTTTTTTATATTTTTAAAAATGCGTTGCCGTTTTCTTGTCAAAATCGTACCAAAAACAGAGTTTCATCGAAATCGGCCCACAAACAAAAAAGTTGGCCGCCATCTTGGATTTTTATATTTTTATTATTGCGTTGCTGTTTTCTTGTCAAAGTAGTACCAAAAACCGAGTTTTATCGAAGTCGGCCCACAAACAAAAAAGTTGTTGGCCGCCATCTTGGATTTTTTATCTATATTTATAAAATCGTAAACTGAATGACTGACTGACTGACTGACTAATCTATCAACGCACAGCCCAAACCGCTGGGTCTAGAGACTCCAAATTTGGCACCTAGGTTCCTTATGAGGTCTAGGGGTGCACTAAGAAAGGGTTTTTCAAAATTCACCCCCTAAGCGGGTAAAAAAGGGGATCAAAGTTTGTATGAAAGTCCCTCAGTTTTGAAGCTAGGATCTTCAAATTTTGTGTTTAGACTGACCATTGAAAATAAATAAATACGGGTCTCAGCGTTTTTCAAAATTCTACCCCCGAAGGGGTCAAAAGGGGGATGAAGTTGTGTATTGAAGAAAATCCTTTATTTTCGAAGTAAAAATCGCTAAATTTATAATATAGGCTTATGGATAGACATCTAACGCAAAGTATATCGTTATTGTTAGTATTTGAACCCCTATTGGGATGAAATGGGGGTGAAAAGGGGTAAAAAAACCCCAAAAATAGATATGGATGTCGTTATTGGGGTTTTCGGGGATGACGATTGCAAAAATGACATTTATTTTGAAGTCCAACACGGTGGACATGATTTGACCCCTAAAGGGGTGAAAATGGGGTTCAAAAATTGGAAGCTGTTGGAATAAGAGGTGTAGCACATCAATGGATATCGTCATATCTATCAAACAGAAAGCAGTTTGTCACTATTGACAAAGTAATTAAAAGCGAAATGGTCACATTTTCTTCAGAAGATCGTGAAACTAATAAAGGCGTTCCCCAGGGAAGTATTCTAGGGCCAATACTATTTTTGCTATATATTAATGATATAACTGACGTAACTAACCATAAGTGCATCATGTACGCTGATGACATCTCAATTATAGTGACCTCAAATAAAAATGTAAATAATTCAATCGCTAATCACGAAGCTGACATAAATAAAACGGTTGACAAAATCAAAGAATGGCTAGAAAGAAACAATTTGACTTTAAATTTAAATAAATCAGTATTTATTCAGTTTAACAAATCAAAGCACGCTAAATACAATTTTAAATTAAACATTAATAAAATCAAACAAGTGTCTCATACAAAATTTTTAGGAGTTACTATTGACGAAGATTTAAATTGGAAGCACCATATCGATAACACATGTAACAGAATAAACAAATTTGCTTATGCTCTTAATCAAGTAAAAAAGGTCACGAATAAAAAGACGGCTGTTATGTCCTATCAGGCTTACGTAGAATCGGTCTTGCGGTACGGTCTTATTTTGTGGGGCAACAGTACAGACTGGAAAAGAGCCTTTATAGCTCAAAAAAAATGCATCAGAGCAATCTGGGGAATTCCGCCAGATGAATCGTGTAAACCATTGTTTAGAGATCTTGGTTTATTGCCGCTACCCTCACTGTACATTTTAGAAATCTGTAACTTTGTGGTCAGAAACAGACATTTATTTAAAAAAGCTAGCGACTGCTCAAACTCTAGACAACGCAGATACCCTCATACATTAGTTCTGAATGAAATTCCTAAATATGTTCGTTACGGGAAAAATTGTTTAACAATGAGTGTCAGAGTGTTTAATAAAATTCCTAATGAATTCAAATCATTAAGACCTGAACCATTTAAAAAGGAATTATTTAAGTGGCTTATTAATAAGAATTTTTATAGTGTTAATGAGTTATTTGACCAACGAAGTTTTTGACTAGGTATAAAAATTATATTTGACTATAAATAAAATAAAATAACCTTATAAGCATGTATAATGTTACTGATAATTTTAATACGAAATATGACTTAATTTGAATTATTTTATTTGTGAAATTGTTTTGTTTAGGTTCATTCATAATGTCATTTGCTTGCCATATTAAAATTGGTAAAACATGAGGCCATTTTAAACACCTTAACACCTTTATACCATGTTTTGTGCAAATAAAGATTTCTTATTCTTATTCTTATTCTTATTCTTATTCAAATTTTGTATGAAAAATAATATAAAATAGACATTACAACTTTAAAGTTCGTTGGAGCACATCTAAAAATAAATAGGCAAATATATATTTTTTAATTTTGAAAATCAACCACTTAGGGGTAAAGGGTGAGTAAACATAAAAATCGATATGGATGTCGTTCTTGAGGTTTTATGGGATGGTGATTGCGAAAATGAGATTAATTTTGAAGTCCAACACGGTGGACATGATTTAACCCCTAAAGGGGTGAAAATGGGGTTTAAATTTTGTATGGAAAAATAATATAAAATAGACATTATAACTTTAAAATTCGTAGGAGCATGTCTAAAAATAAATAGGCAAACACATATTTTGTTATTTTTAAATTATTGCCCATCCTCCTTACCAACCCATAATGAAGGCCTGTGCCCTAGCAGTGAGGAGCTCGGTGGAGCAGTGGTTTAGCGCCTGGCCCAGCGATTGCGGAAGTTAAGCAACGTTCGCAAGGGTCGGTCATGGGATGGGTGACCAAAATTTATTATCTCGAGCTCCTCCGTGCTTCGGAAGGCACGTTAAGCCGTTGGTCCCGGCTGCATTTGCAGTCGTTAACACCCACCAATCCGCATTGGGCCTGCGTGGTGGGTTATGGCCCATCCTCCTTACCAACCCGTAATGAAGGCCTGTGCCCTAGCAGTGAGGAGCTCGGTGGAGCAGTAGTTTAGCGCCTGGCCCAGCGATTGCGGAAGTTAAGTAACGTTCGCAAGGGTCGGTCATGGGATGGGTGACCAAAATTTATTATCTCGAGCTCCTCCGTGCTTCGGAAGGCACGTTAAGCCGTTGGTCCCGGCTGCATTTGCAGTCGTTAACACCCACCAATCCGAATTGGGCCCGCGTGGTGGGTTATGGCCCATCCTCCTTACCAACCCATAATGAAGGCCTGTGCCCTAGCAGTGAGGAGCTCGGTGGAGCAGTGGTTTAGCGCCTGGCCCAGCGATTGCGGAAGTTAAGCAACGTTCGCAAGGGTCGGTCATGGGATGGGTGACCAAAATTTATTATCTCGAGCTCCTCCGTGCTTCGGAAGGCACGTTCAGCCGTTGGTCCCGGCTGCATTTGCAGTCCTTAACACCCACCAATCCGCATTGGGCCCGCGTGGTGGGTTATGGCCCATCCTCCTTACCAACTCATAATGAAGGCCTGTGCCCTAGCAGTGAGGAGCTCGGTGGAGCAGTGGTTTAGTGCCTGGCCCAGACAATGCGGAAGTTAAGCAACGTTCGCAAGGGTCGGTCATGGGATGGGTGACCAAAATTTATTATCTCGAGCTCCTCCGTGCTTCAGAAGGCACCCCAAGCCCCCCTCGGGCCCCTTGCCCCCTCGAGCCCACTCCAAGCTCCCCTCGAGCCCACCCCAAGCCCCCCCCCCCCCTCAGGCCCACCCAGAGCCCCATTTAGCCCACCCAAGCTTTCTTCGAACCCACCCCGAGCCCCCCTTAAACCAACCACCAACCCCCCCTAGACCCACCCCGAACTCCCCTTCGAGCCCACCCCAAGCCCCCCTTGAACCCACCCCGAGCCCCCCTCGAGTCCACCCCAAGCCGCCCCATAGTTCCACCCCGAGCCCACCCCTAGCATGGTTTTATCATAGACTTCCTGTGGCCTTCTTTCGGCTCCATCATCAGGCACTGGAAACTACTTCCCGACAGAGTACTCGTCAAGACGAATTAAACGAGCCCAAACTCGATGGGATAGCATGGTTTTATCAAAGACTTCCTGTGGCCTTCTTCCGGCTCCATCATCAGGCCCTGGAAACTACTTCCCGACAGAGTACTCGTCAAGACGAATCAAACGAGCCCAAACTCGATGGGGTATCATGATTTTATCACAGAATTCCTGTGGCCTTCTTCCGGCTCCATCATCAGACCCTGGACTGGACCCAGTCTAGTAATAACTAATAATACAAATAATAAAAGATATCGGTAAGTTATTCATAATAATAAAGATACACAGTAAATACGAAGTATAATCTATAACTTTCATACTTATTCACTATATTGCTTTTCAATCAAATTGTGATTCGAAACATTGTGCAAGAGACTTGTGTATGAATACGCTGGCATACGCTACTGCGGTCGTGGCTCAAAGTGACGTGCTCCTGCTCTGACGAACGGGCCGGGACTGAGTTCAGAAAGCCCTGAGCGCGGCTTATATATTTGCAACGCAGCGCTATACAAATTTGTATGGGGATTCCGGCCGAAAAAATTGAAAAGTTTAACAATTTTTTACACAAAATTAAAGTATATTTAAGGGAAAAAAATCATTGTAGGTACTGCACAGTACCTTAAAGTGTATTTTGATTTAGAATTCAATATGTTTCCGCTATTATTTACGTCAAAGATATGGCCCGCGCAAAGCTCTTTTTAGGCGTTTTTAGTGATTTTCTAATTTTTTTTTACAACTATCTGTAAGGTTTATACACAATTTTATGTTTGTAGCAACTAGAGAAACTCTTTAGCTTGTCGTATGATTTTTTTGGTGACTACAAGTTTACGTTTTCTATATAAAAAAATGGCCCGCGCAAACCATGTTATCCTAGTACGGCCCCTTAAGCGAAAATACATTTATTACAATATGTGATTCAGAGAATTCGGATAGTTCCTGTCTTCTGGTTTCATTCAAAAATGCAGGAATAGATTTTGAATTTAACAACATATCCGCGAAATTGTAAAGCGGGCTCTATCTAATGAGTTAACTTATAACTACAGAAAGGGAGTCTGTAAATATAACTAAGTAGGATAAGTATTTGATTAATTCCCAAAGAAAACAGAGATTCTATAAAAAACGGAACTACTGGATTTATGAAATAACTAGACATGGATTGGTAAGTTAATGTAATTGCATGATTCGTCGCAGAAACCAAAAATATAGATAAAATAACGAATTGCCTTTCAAACCGAACATGACATAAACATTTCAAAAATAATGGTTTCTTTTGTAAGTCTGCGTAAACCAATTAAAGAAAAGTAAATATAAGAAAGCGATTCGAACAAAGCAACGATAGTCAAATAACTTCTTCCATCTAATTTGACAATACTTTCCACAGAATGTTTACTTCTAATTATTTCTAAGAAGACGCACAGAAGCGCAAGCGTTTGTTCAATGTAAAAAAACATCCGAAAATGCGAAATTAAAATCTGTTCCTTTTTCAAACAACTGATATTTCAAAAAAAACATGGCCGCTAATAGCTCGAGAGCACTCGAAAAACAAATAAGGACGAAAGAAAAGCATACGAACTCCTTGGAAGATTGAAAAAAGTGAAAATTGTTTCCGTATTTATTAATTTGGCTAGGGACGCGCCTCGACAATAATTCCAAGGTTTAAATTAGTTTTGACTTTATTCGTGCTCTGTAAAATTAAAAATGTTCTCAGCGATCTTTAACAGGTTTATAATTAAGAAAGTTTCGTCTCCGTGCCATATTTTTAGCGAAGTTAACAGTCGCCAGTTTGAGACCCTGGGGTTGAAAAGGGCATCGTCGCAATAAGTACAAGTTGTTTCTCATTACACATTTTTGCTGCGCACAAACATTTTGCACATGAAACTGGTATTTTCGATGGTCCTCTAGTTAAATGACAGAGTGATGAAGTAGTTTTACATTTCAGTGTTTCACTGTAAATGATTTCGTGCACTATTGAAGTGGTTCTAAAATGCATAACAATACACAAATGCATAACAAAACACAAAAATGTGCAAAATCAAATGTGATCTAAGTGTGACAAAATAAGGTACAAAAATTGTTAAATTAAATCAGAAGTAGTAAGTGTCATTACACTTAGTATATTATACAAAAAAAAAAAATTAGCCATTGCTAATCAAAGATTTTTAAACAGTTTATACATACCTAATTTATATATTTAGATCTTAATTTGTTGCTAAGAGGATGAATCCCGGTGCTTGGTAAAACCTAAATAGGTTTATACAAGGTGTATTTGTAACCACTCTCCAAATTTTAAGGATGTCTTCAGTCTATGAAACTGAACAACTTTCTCCATGAAACATTTGTGGAAATGCGCCAAAAAGTTTTGGTCATCCCATACTAAACTGATTACGTGATCTCTTTGATTTGTATGAAAAGTATTTTTTTTTTAATATTTGACCCATATGTTTATTAGAAAAAGTTCTTCAGTTTCATGGATTGAAGACCTCCTTACGACTGGCTTATGGACTAAATACACCTTATATAGCACTGTTAAATGTAAGAAAACATTGTTGTAATTTGTGTTTAAATAATAATAATAAATAAATAAAAGCATAGGTACACCTACACGGTACACCGGAGTACACAAACAAGGCGTGTACTTTGTAAATTATAAAAGGAGCATAAAAGTTAATTATGACGACATTACCAAAATATAGCATGTTTTGAAAACGTTTGCTAGAATGACGTTTTGGCGGGTTATTTATGTGGTAAAACATGTCGTTACTTATCGGTAATCCGGACAGGTGTCCGATTAATCTCAACGCGTACGTTATATCATTTCGGACACGTTGTGAAATGTAAGAATTTATGAGTGGTTTGAGAGGTGGGAAAAAAAATGACCAGGTTAGTATTTATTATTATACTAGCGCCCTTACTAACAAATATTGTATAGCAGATTTATATGTATAGTGATACACAGTGTTTTTCTCTTTTATGTCAAACTTAAATAGTTTGACAAAGAGTAACAATTGTGTAACTACCTACATCCGCTAAACAATCTTTATTAGTAAGGGGATTAGTTTAGTTTAATTCATTATGTTTAGATCGTTTAGACTGACTGTAGAGCTAGGAGACAAATAAGTAGTTCTAAATTGACTCGTTCCACTATTTTGTTATATTTAGGTCAAAACTAACCAAACCTATAACGTAGCTAATTTTTTTTTTATTTATCTCTTTTTAGTTTATATTACGGTCATGATATACCTTTTTGAAATCCTTATAATATGCCCTTTAATATGACGACCATATTGCAGTATTCTAAAAAAAAAATTTTTTTTCACTACGTATAATAGCACCGTAGGTACAGCCGCCATGTTAGTTTTTTTATAACGCGATAAATCTAACGATATCTTAATCATAGAAATCTGTTCAGCCGTTTGAAAGATATGCGGTAATAAAGAATATTACATACAAACACACATACAAACATACTTACAAGATACGCGCGAAAAACATAACCCTTTGTTTGCAGTCGGGTAAAAACTTGGCACGCTTTAGCTTAGAACCGCGGAACATGGCTAGGTAATGTCTGGAATAAACAGAATAAAGTTTGTGTGACTGAACTCTTTTCAAATCTAACATGTCTATGTTAGAATTTTGGTTCACTAAACTTGCTTAACTGTATTTTTTTATTTAATGCCCCAATAGCTGCCTCGCGTCATCATGTCACTCAAAGCCCCGACTCCCTACATATTGTATGTGATGTGGTTTTTGCTTCCGAGTCAATTCTAAGAAAAGAAAACAATTTCGCGTCTAGATATAATGAAACTAAGAAATTGAATAATGTTATTTCTTATAGGTCAATGATATTGAATAGTTTATGTAATAGGTTTTATTATGTAGGTTCTTGTACAATCCTAGTAATGAGTTGTCTCATTTTAATATTCTGACGAAAACTATATTGTTATAAGATACGATAAAATCAACGGGCAAATATAAGTAAGTAATTAAAATTTAGATAGGGAGGGAAAAGTTTGACTAAAAGATAAACAATCGCTATTTGTACAATACTAAATAATATAAGTACCTACCTACTAGAAAAAAAATTGAGTGAGTAATGCACTGTGAATGCTAAAATCTCAATTCAAAAATCGATATTTACTTAACACCCACCTATCACATCAATAACTAATTTCCCTACATTTATTTTTATTGAAAATTGACATCTTCCAAATAAATCTAAAGAAATAACAATTTCTGTCAATTTACTTAACGAATGCAATTAATTTAATCTCACAAGAATATCAAATGTTCTGGTATTTGTAACGATATCTGTAACATCCATTTTGTAATAATGATATAAATTTGTTATAGCTATGGAAACCAATTGCCTTATTTAAGACTTATATGTAATTACTCAATCTGTACCTAATATAGCTGTTGGTTTTCATAAATAAATAAAATAAAAAACTTATTTATTTATCTATTTCATTCTTTTCCATTTTTACGAAAAAAAGTATCAAATGACTAAGACAGTTTTCACATTTCAAAGCGTCATAAATATGCAACATCACGGCGACACAAAATCCGGGGCAAACGGGACCACCGGGGAAATTGGGAATATCCGGGGTACCGTTTGTCACCGCAACCACGTAGCACCGAATTACCGGGATATCGGCGCCCTTGTCACCCGTAACCCGTAACTATATTAGGCTTATTAGGACCAACACTAGGATATTAAGCGCCATAATAGATACAATAACGCACCAAGTATGGTATAATTGAATTAATGCTGTAATTATGGCGGAAAGAAGTACCTACCCAATATGAGGGTCAGTTATTTCCAAATGAAGGAAATTATTTCCTGTCCAATCCTAAGTTAGTCAGAAAGCTTTGATGTTTTTTGTTAGTAAATGGACCGTATTTGCCAAAAGTTTTGACAGTCCATACTTGTACTTTATCAAAGTATTGCTTAATAGTTAGTTTTATGAGGTTTTTCCAAAAACCGTTAATAACCAGATACTCGTAAAATCGCAAAAAAAAAAACTATCTAAGTACTAAATACTACCAATTGTTTTTTTTTTGCTGAATGTAAAAACGCTAACCAACGGGCAGTTAAACGAGTGTTTTTTTTTCTAATTACTTCAGTAACTATACTTAGGTAAGTATTAGTACCTACTGTTTTATATGAACAGACTATTTTTATTGTAACATTAAAAGATTGTAGTGTAGGCCGCTCTTAAAGAAAATATATAGGATCAATTTCAAGCCGTAAAATACATGTGTTTTCTCCGAAGAAAAACTGAAAAAGTCGGGACACTTGACACCAGTATAAAACACACGTAGACCCCCACTTCCCCCTTTGACACGGAACGGCAAAACTTTATCTTCACAGAAAAACGGACAAAGAACGAGCACATACATTTAAACGGACTCAAGAATTTTCTTTGGTGTTCACTTCTCAGATTTCCGCGTGAATTTTTAATAAGGTCCAAACGGAAAAAAAATTCATACTCCCTTAAAAAATGTCAGTCGGTCATATAAAACTTATTATGGAAAGGCGAAAAAAAAATTCGTTTTTCGACCTTTGTTCCTTGGAGAATGTTGTTCAGTTTAAGCAACAAAAGCCTTTATAGGCATACACAAGCATTACCTACCTATACATATACAGTGGCGGTCACATAATTAAAGACACCAGTCGATTTTCATACAAACGAGGTAATTTTGAAGCCTTGGTTCTCTGCCAAGGATTGACCTAGGTGGAATCTGATGATGGCCATCCAGGGAGTGAATGGAGGAGATTCAGATCGCTATACATACCCAACTGATCTGATCAGCATTCTAAGAGATAGAAGGTAGAATATACTTGGATTTGCGGTGCACAATTAAAACAGGTCAGTCTCGAACAACGGTTTATTGAAGAAGGGATTAAGTACCGTACAAAAGAAATAATGAAAATAATGGCAGCTACCTTCACACTACAATATTTATAATGTCGACGGTAATTAACCAAAAACGGAACTTAACAATGTTGTAATAAGGTTGAAAGTAATTTACTTACTAAACATACATTACAAAAGGATTAGAGTTTTCAGTTAGAGGATTTCACCTTGTCAGATCCTGAAAAAGGTGATAGACCTTTCTCCACCTAGGTCAATCCTTGGCAGAGAACCAAGGCTTCAAAATTACCTCGTTTGTATGAAAATCGACTGGTGTCTTTAATTATGTGACCGCCACTGTATATGTATAGGTAGGTAATGCTTGTGTATGCCTATAAAGGCTTTTGTCCAGGAGTAGGAGTCGTGCAGCTGATATGATGTGATTTTACGTATTGTAAATTGAAATTCACACTGTGAATTGCAATGCTCACGGCCTTTGAAAAGGTTTTGAAAATGTAAAATTTAACTATAGTATACTTTTATAACATCAGGAGGACGCAAAAAGCTACTAACGTATATAATGAGCTTGTATCGTGGTCGTCTAGTGCGCGATTTCGGCCACACATCCCGTGGTCGGAGCCGTCGGAGTTGTGGCCGTGTAGTGACTAGTGGGCAAGGTCCTTAGAGCTGTGGGCATGTAGTGAGCAAGGTCCCTTAGACCAATGAAGCTGCTCAAGTTTCCTTACATTTCACGCAAGGTCGGCGTCCTGACTGCCCATGATATGATTAGGCGTGCGTACGTCCACTGCCTTCTATGCGCCATTAATCACGGGATGATTTATGAACCGCTCGCCGTAAGAGTTGTCTCGAAAATACTTGGAAAACTGTGTTACAGCCGCTAAGGCTAGTTCTTTTCTAGCCCTGGTGTCACGAACTTTCTTAGTTCTTTCTAGCCCGCGAGCTTTTGGCTGTGTTTGTTCTAAATCACATTTTGTGTAATGTGATTTAGAACAAACACACAATTCTGAAAAGTGTTTGTTTCACAGGTTCAGTTTTATTAAAAAATAGAAAATAATTTAAGATCTCATGAGAACTGCAACATATATTCGCAACACCTACGAAACTGGTCTTAAAAATAATAAAACTTTTTTTTTCTCTCAACATACCTAAATTTAAAATTGAGAAGAAAATTACACCCATAATGTTTCTTTCAAACTAAAGATGTGATGAGTATCTACAAAGATAAGAAAATCTTAGTGTACTTTCACTGAAATTCAAATAAGTAGGTAGTAGTCTGATCTGATAGATCTACAAAAGCTGCGACATAAAACTTTTTAATCGTCAAAACATCTAAAAAAATGAACGATACCAACACCATTAAACAATTAATTATTCACAATCGACCCTTTCCTCAGTTTTGTTTGGAACATAATTGCATTTATCATTTAACCCTAATAGTGCAAAAACCTAATGAAGATGGACCAAGGGGTTCATTTCCATTGTTGGTATCCTTTTTTGTTTATGGCAACACAAAACGAAACCATTTTCACCCCAATGAAGCAGAGGGTAAGGTCAGACAGTGCGACTAATTTGCTAATAAATTATTTATTTTGTCCGCTCTTTCTGCTCTGTACTGTATCAGCAATTTTTCTCGGGTAAAATAGGAGTTTATGCAGCAAACTCCAATTGTTTCCATTTAAGTGAAAGCTCAAAACATGGATTTGTTTGCTAACTAAAGAGAAATGTTGATAAATATTTATCACTTCGTACTTTTACTAGCATAAGTGTAAAAAACTGATTTACTGAATATAAAATACGTAGTATCTATATGCCAACGAACAATAAAAAAACGATGCTCTGAAAAAATACGTTGCAATAAACAAAAGTGTATCATCATGAAAACATGGTGAGTAGATTAAACTTGAGTTATATTGTTATTGTCATTCACCAAAACTAAGTATCTCTCGCTCTTATAAAACGACATTTTACAATAGTTGCTTGCACAATAAGGCTAGGCGGTAGATAGTGGTGCAGCCAGCTGAACACTGGCGCCCTCTATCTTTTTTTCCAAAACTTACCCCCAGGACAAAACTTTTGTGAAACACAATGCAGTGAATTGGGGCACCCGTGTCGTGTACTTTTTGGTTAAAAAAGCATGTTTTTTCCGTACGGATTTGACCTTTCGCAATTAGTGTTTGGAATTTCGAAATCTGCTCTTCTGGATATTCGAAATTGAATTCAAGCGTACGAGTGTTGAAAAGTTGGTTGGGTTTCTACTATCATTTCAATTTTTGCCCGACCGGGAATCGAACCCTGCCTGCCTAGCATGACCGATTTATATCGCGTGATATAGCGTTTTATCACGTTTAACTGTCAAAAAGACAAAGGAATTTGACAGTTCAGTGTCGATAAAAGGCTATATCACGCGATATAAATCGGTCATGCTAGGCAGGCAGGGGGACCTCTTGCGTGGTAGACCGGCGGATATTGACCAGTGCACCATTCAGTTCGTCAATATCGTCGGATTGTGCGTTTTTTGCATTCAAGCACAACCCGAATGTATACATTCAGACTAGAGTCCAGACGTCAGGATTTGTCATGACATGTCAGGCTTGTTGGGTCTCTGTCAGGATTCCGGCTTGGAAAAGTCAGGCTTTTTTGAATATTCACACTATAGTAGAGCAAATAAGCTTTTTTTTTGTAACAATCAACTAGGACATTTTCAGTAAAATAATCAATTTACTTTGCAATAAATAATCAATTTTCAAATAATCCAAATTTAAAATTATTTCTAAAACTATACTAGTATTTAAAATATTGATTTTACACGTAACTATAACAATGAAACAACAATAATAATTTATTGATTAAAAGAAAATTTATTTCACTATACCTGCAATGTGTTGTCGTAGGCCGTGTGAAGGTTTTAGCAAAATGTCAGTTTTTAGTAGAAATCAGGTTTTTTGTCAGGATTTTCAGATATACCATCTGGTTACCCTAATTCGGCCAGGAGCTTGACGTGGTCACGAGACGCGCGCCCCAGACGCTCACATTTGTCGCTGTCACACCGCACCAGCATGTATGCCAACGTTATTTTCTGCTAAATATCCTAACTAACATCACAAGTCTTTGTTCGTAACTTTACACGTTCGAAAACCTGGCATATGGCATTAAGAATGTAATTCTACAGGGTTATTCATTACTTGTAATTGTATGTTGTAAACTTGTAACTCGACGTATTCGAACTGTTAACGAAAATACATAAAAACAACTTTCCATACAAATGTCCAAACAGCTGATCGGGTTTTGTATGAAAACAACCATTTTTTTGTGTTTCTTTGAAAAGTCGTAGAACAAACGTTCGTTGTTGTTTATGATGTTTGCAATCTAACGAAATACGTCGAATTACAAGTACTTAACCCGAATATTGTACCACAGAATAGATTAATAGTACAAGTATTGTACCAAACAAGTAGAGTTTTTTCTCTCCTTGCCCTAATCATTGATTTCGTTAGAAGCAATGAGAGAAGGAATTTGTCACATCACCTAACCGTACCCTTAGCACGAACAGCCATCGAGAAAAAATACGCGTGTAAAATTACTCGATAGAGAATTATCCATGGAAATTTTAATTTCACCATTCGGCGGTAGATGGCGTTGTACAAATTTCCAGTACAAAATTGCACTATCTAATGATTTTACGCGCGTTATTTTTTTCACTAGCAGTTCGTGCTAAGGGTACAGAAATCTCTAATTAAAATGAATGACACAGAATCATGTAGTAGCTTTAACGAAAAAAAACTACTTTAAGAAGGAACTATGTAAGGCCTATTCACCCAACATTATATTAAATATATTATCACAGTATCCCATTGAAGATAAACATATAATGTCCCCGCACACTCAGCGCGTCCGGACGGCCGAGTGTGCCCGACGTTTGTCCCGGACGGCCCGCCCATTCCTAATAAAGTTTTTGCCGGCAGATCCGTCTGGCCACAGTTACTCTTCATTGTTGGCGCTTTAAACTCCCACCGAGACGGTTAATCATAACAGTTGGCACAACAAATTAATAACTGTGGGTGAAATAAATTGTAGAGTCAAAACTATTAGGTGGATAGTCAATTTGTTTACTTTTGCAATTTTTTATTTTTATTTCAGTCAGTAATGGTTTTAGGTCCAATAATAATTATTGTAAAATTAACAGTAGGATTGGCTAATTACTATGAGCGAAAATATTATTATAAGACTCAATTGGCAATGAAAAATGGTTAAAGATGTGTTATAATTTTATATGAGACAACATAAAATAGGTTTTACTGTCGGCAATTAAACATCATTTAAAACAAAAACTCTGATTACGGATATGGCATCGTCACTGGGTAAAAAAAAAATAACTTAAGTTCATTATTCCTGTCACTGTGGTAACGTTATACCCGAATCCCTATATTTTAATAAATTTATAATCATAACTAATCATATTAATAACATTACAAGACTATCAAATATACCAAATTAATTTAGGTAGTGCCCCGCATATCGGACGTTTTCTATCAAATTAATTATCATAATTGATTACACACTTCACATTTTGTACCAAGTACCTCTTCGATCTTGAGAAATCGTTATATTCAATTTCGAATATTACAATTCATCAAATATTGTGTCTCATTTTCCGTACCTGACGAGAAATCTAAGATTTCAATTAAGAAATATTTACTTAACTTTTGTTTTCTATGTGTATTTGTATTTTTTTTATTCTATTAATTAAATTAGAGCATCGTAAAAGAAATATCAGTTATTTTGTTTTTTCTGCGATATATAGGTGTTTATTGAGGTATGATGCTTCATGAAATCATGGCGGCCGCGTGAAAATGCCTCATACAAAAAGTATCAAGAATTGTGACGTCACATTTCTTAAGTATCAAGAATAGTGACGTCACATTGTAAACTTTTAATGTAAAATATTTCTGAGTTATTTTATTTTATTTAAGTGTAATTTTGACTTTTAATTTTAATTTATTTTGTATTTGACTTGACTGTTTATTGGGTTTTTTATGCCTTTAAATAAATTTGAAAAAAAAAACTCACCGCGCGGCCCATACATGACGAATCCGGATTTGCTGTATGGCTCGCAAAAGAAATTTGTTATAAGCAAAAAATTTTTTTACATGAATAATGTTTTAATGACAACATTTTTTTTTAATTACGTATGAATTCTAATAATCAACACTATTTTGTCACTGGAGCTATTTGATTTTTTATATTTTTTTTTCAAATCATAGTAAAAATTCGTCAAATCAAGCCAAAATTTCGCGTAAGAGTATATTTTGCCACAGAATACATAACTGATTTTGCTTCCTTTATTTATAAATTAAAAGTAGAATCCATTACCTAATATAAAGTACCAATTTTTAGCTATTAACAGAAGCAACCAGTTTTAAAAAAAATATTCAACAGCAAGTAGGTTAGTAACGTACTGTTATTACTAATTAATGCTAAGCAAACCAATTTAGAATATGTCCGAATTTCACCTCAAGTGCTTAATCAATCGAAAAACAAATTAGACGGACGACCCCACATAATTCACGTCAAAAATTAATTAAGGCAGCTTCGGACGGGACGTACCGATGTCCATTGAACTGTGATCGACATATTTCCATACGATGTTTAGCCGATGAGGGTTTCATAATTACGTATGTACCAATTAGATTTTTTCATACTCATATTTTAGTTGGTTTCTAGATCTTCTATTTTTTCTTTAACAACACATAGGTAAGTACATAAAATTTTTAGATAATAATTATTCACCGTTTTAAATTAATGAGTAAGATAGCCTCAGTGGTGAGGGTTCCGGAGTTCCGGGTGTAGTGCGCTTACACTTTCGGCTTTATCACTTGACATCAGAAGAGGTGGTGGCCAAGCACTATATCGTTGTTAAAAAAAACTGAAACTGACAAATCTCATTAATTTCAAACGGTTTCAATCGATTTTAAACGAGAATTGTTGGCAACAGAGTTACGCAATCAGGAGGCTGGTGTCGTCTGACACATTTAAATAGAAGAAAGGTTTTCTGAAACGACTCCCGATAGAATAATAATAGGTAAGTATATAAGTTACTTTATCTGATGACTGACTGATGAGTTAAGTTTGTTAACTTAAAAGTAAATTCACATATTATAATATATATCATAGCCAGCCCTAAACTTTGCACATCTGTAACAGAGCCGAGAGGTGGCTATATATTTCGTAAGACATATTTAAAATGTATCTTTCATAAGTCGGTAAATCTATTCAGAAACTTCCGTCGCGTCGTCCGTCGTCGCAAGATTAGCACGCCTTCAATTTGTGTGCGAAACTTTATTTCGCAAAATTAAATTTTAAATTTTGATCGCGTGCCGTTCGGTGTAACTTCGGCGGTTTATTTTTTACTTTGCGCAAAGCTTTTTTGTAAGCAAAGAGGAAAGTTGAGCGAAATGGTGGTGTAAGTAACGGTGCGTAAATTATACAACATTATACTTAATTTTTCATACTTTTATACTGATCTATACAAGTGAAAAAGCAGTGTTGCTTCTTTGTTGGGATTTGGAGTCGTTTTAAAATATAAATAAGAACGAAATGTAGAGGTGTGAAGCAGGCATTAGTTATTTTATTGTTTAGAAAAATCATAAGTAAAGTAGTGTATGAGTGAACTTTAACTACACTGGAGTACCTATGTAGAACAATTGAAGCTGATAACCCTACCTTTATTCTGCCATTAGTTTCGAATATCTTCTATTTAGGAAATTAAAAGATAAAAGTTGTAAGTTCGAATATAGGAAGTAAGAAATCTCCAAAAATTAACATCTAATTTTAAAAAAAAACATCAATCGAAATCTACACTATCAATGAATTGACGAAAATATGTTTCATTGTCTAATTTTTAAATGAATTTATATTCCGGTCATCTCTCGACAGGCAGGGCTGTCAAAAGTAGCGTCACGATTCAAAATCTTAACCCGTTGAAAGCTCGCTGGTCGTCTGCGAGTAGGTACAACAGGCAGGGTTGATGCGAAAGTCGCAGGAAGTTAGTTAATTATGTAAATTGCGGCGCGTTCCCTGAAATATGGGCGGATTCACTCAGTCGACCGGTAGGCACTGCCTTATGTGAGCAACAGTAGACAACTGGTACCTAGCTAATGTTTAGATAAAAAATATACGGATTATTTTCTCCTCAGATTTTTTTAAAGAATACTTTACACGTAGGCAATTAAGGCCATAATTTGTACTAATATCCTAACCTAATTAATACACAACAGTAAAATCACATGTACCTAAATAACGAATGTTGAGACTTTAATGTTTTGTGGCGTATTCCATATAAAAACAACAAAATAAAACTACCTTTACTTTACTTATATGTACTTAAAGGGTTATTTGTAAAACACCAACAACCTCACAGGAGTAAATTACTACGAGTAACATCATACATTTTAATAACAACGTTTGTTCGACGACTTTCCGAAAAATACACAAAATAACTACTTTTCATACAAAACTTGATCAGCTGTTCGGACATTTGGAAAGTCGATGTTTTTTCTGTCTTTTTCGGAAAGACGTAGAACAAATTAAAGATGTTGTTTATGATGTTAGTAATCAACTCCTGCGAGGTTGTGTTTAACAAAATAACCTTGTATACCTATATGTATTGTATTAGGTCGGATCAAAATCAAAATAAATTCGGCATAGCTTTTCATCTTTCTCACAGCTTTTTCAGTGGTGCGAAAATTACGAAAACTCGATAGAAAACAGTCGAGTGGTTTCAACCGAATACCCCGATAAGGCCGGGCGCGAGCCTAACTTACGGGTTTAGAATTGTATTTAAATTAGCATCGGTTATGCGATTTAACGTTGCGTATTTGTCGGTGCGAGGGAGCGGGACTTTTGCGTTAAACTTTATTTACTACCGCGGATTATTAAACACACATAAAGTGGCGAATTTAAGAATTTATTCCTAGTCTATATTTAACTGAATTTGTCTGAACCTTTTTCGGTTTATTCGGTACTCTGAAAGGTGTAACAGGAACAATAGGCAGTTGAATTTAGCACAAAATTCCTTTCTCATAATCTTCATATTAATTCTAATTATTGCGATGAAAATAAACATTATGCTGTTTCAATGAGGGGTTTTCAAAGTGACATTTAAAAGATAAAAATAGTAACTATATTTTGCTTCACTAGATGGTGTTGATACTCTTCGAAGCCTAAAAATAGTAACTATTTGCCTCACAAGATGGTGTTGATACTCTTCGAAGCTTAAGCCGCGATTACATATTCCAATCAAGCATACCAACTTAGAGTTGCCACCCGTATAATAAGTTAAATTTTAACAATTAATTTAAACGAATAACGCAAAGGTCAACATTGTTTATGTTTTTTTTATTTTCAATTCTCATCTGCAATCTTATACAATGTTTATCTTTCCGTTAAAGGGTAAATTCACTTTTAAAATCGATCTTATTATACAATATTTTATTGTCAAGTACGAGTGGCAACCCGAAATTGGTATGCTAAATCGGCGTATGTAATCGCGGCTTTAGTAAAAAAATCACTTTATCACCTATTTTTATCAACGCCATCTATCGAGCCTACAGTTTTTTGTCATCGTGAAAAGCCCTCATTGCTTTTTTATGTCTGTTTATCCTTACTTAAGGTCACCCAGCGTGCAATGGAGAGAGCCATGCTCGGCGTTTCCCTGCGTGATCGAATCAGAAATGAAGAGATCCGCAAGAGAACTAAAGTAACCGACATCGCTCGAAGGATTGCTCAGCTGAAGTGGCAATGGGCGGGACACATAGCGAGAAGAACCGATGGCCGTTGGGGCGGAAAGGTTCTGGAATGGCGACCACGCACCGGACGGCGCTCCGTGGGTAGGCCCCCGACAAGGTGGACCGACGATCTGGTGAAGGTCGCGGGAAGCCGCTGGATGCGGGCAGCGCAGGATCGATCGTCGTGGAGATCCTTATAGGGGAGGCCTATACCCAGCAGTGGGTGTCGTACGGCTGATATGATGATGATGATGATCCTTACTTGTTTTATTTGGTAAACAATCTTCAAACAACTCTTTATTGAAAAATCCCTTATAAAATTTTGATTTGATTGATACCCATTGATTTCGAAAGAAATTACTACTTATAGTGACAATTTAATATAATAGGACAACATATTTTTAAATAACGATTTAAATTCAAGTCGTATGACAACACTGTAAAAAGCTGTTTACTACTAACAGACTATACTTACATAATATAAAAAAACTTTCAGTGAAAATTGACCGATTTTTATCTACGTTACGGAGTTCACTAGAAAATAAAGTTTCACAATAAAATCTACCAGATGGCGTTTTCCATTAAGTGTCCGGGCATTGAAATTGATATTAAACCTTTATTCGCAGACCACAATCCGTCTGGAGCACTCCAGCAAATATAAATAGCTATAAATCGGCAACTGTTTGCTAGCAATTTCCTACCGCTTACGAAGAAAAGATTCATGATTCCTTCTGCGAGGGAGCCACAGCAGAGGCGAGAATAACAGTAAGTCATTTAATGAATTCATTAAAAATAAACAGTTTTTTTTGTGACAGTTGTTTCGGCAAGTCTATTCAGAAGGTGAGTGAATGATTTAAACAAACGAACGAACATTGCGAGATTTATGTCTGGTTTCCATGTACTTACTTACATGACAGATTTTTAATGAATTCAGAAAATAGTGAGCTCTTGCTAACTCGTATCTACCCATCATTGATTCACATAATAATAAATAAATAATATTAAATACATATCATGTATTCTGCGATTACAGTTTAAAATATAAACTAAAAAAGATACAAATGGTACTGAGAACATAATAAGTCATTACTTAATATTATTTTTCTTCCAATCACAATCACAATAAAAACTCAGTACAAAGCGAGTCTTTAATGCTCTAGAGCAATAAAAATGTATGAAATATCATTAATGCAGTTTTTTTTAATCGCACCAAAAGGTGCCAATCTCAATGGATTGGCTCTATTCAGCCAGCCGATATCAATACTTTTTTTTTATGTACCTACGTATTATTCGTTTCTTTCCTACTTGTTCCAAATTTTAAAAATGATTGCTGCTAACTCTGATTTAAAAAAAGTGATTTGGCGGGAACTTTGTTAATTTTGCTTGTTTTTTTTTAATTAAACTTCTATTTTAACTGTTTGATATGAGTTTCTTTTATCTACTATTCCTATAGGTAATAATTGAAAGAAAAGCAGATTATGCGCCTCGCCTTAAGTAATTTATAATTACTTTGTGCTCGATGCAATAATCTACTATTAATTTCCCCCTTCGATAAAGTGAAACCTCCTCAGAAACGCGTCAATGACTATCGTATGAAATCTTGGCAATAGACTGATCTTTTTATATTTTTCTTATTCCAGATTATTATCATTTTTATTTTTATTATATTTTTCAACAAATCAACCTTCTAGTAATTTCCATGTACACTGTGTGCCAGCAATACGCGTATCCCATTCTAATCTATGGCGCTTTTAAGCCATGTTAAGCTTGAATGAATAAAATACTTTTGTAAATAGACATCGTTATCCGTATTGGCATTTGTACATAAAGATAAATAAATACCATGAAAAACAAATAATTTAATTTAACCATACATAAAAACAGCGTTTTGAGTTTTGCATAGATCACAAATTGAAAGACATATTACCTATTAACAATACACTGCATAACTACATAATTTCAAAATTCTAATAGCTGGTTTCAAGGCACTAGCATAGTAGAATCAAATTCTACTATGGCACGCACTAGTCAGAATATGTAGATAGGATAAATAAACGGTTTTTTTTTTATTAATAGACTAGATACCTACTTAATAATAAAATGGTTTAAGAATTGAAGAACTTGTTTGTAAGTAACTATATATATTGCTGGAATCATTAGAAAATAAAAACATAAGTAAGTATGAACAAACAAAATTTACCACGTAATTGCAACTAGAAAAAAACGCAGTAGCTCAGCTGTTGGTCGGAAAACGTTTTAAATAATAACAATCAAGTATCGCTTTCAACGTAATATTTTCCACAACCAAACCGGATCCGACGAAAGTCTACATAAAATTCCTTATTCAAAATATTAATGGCTGATGGTGATAGCGGGGAGCGATAACATTTTAATCCATAACGGTTTCTTGGAACATCCACTTGGCACTGAAGGCGGTATCGCCACAATATGATTGATGGTACTTGTGAGTCTTAAGTCCTACTTGGCATCTAATATATTGGCTAGCTCTTCTATGAAGGAATATAGTAAGAGGTCGTCGAATCATCGAGAGGTGGCTGCTTTTCTAGCCTGTTTATTCATACGCCGAATACACGACGCCAGAGAGTTATAGATTTGCTCTTCGTTAAATAAGGAACGCCTGATTACAGGAAGTACCTATTAGGAGCCTTTATTTTCAAATTAGAGACTTTTGCTTGGTTAAGCAAAATTGTAGTCACATTGGTTATTGAAAACTAGCTTTAGTATGTCATGCTCACTTTAAACATTTCTGCGGTGGTGTCGTGTGGGGCGGGTCGTTACGTTCCCTCAAATATGGTTGAGCGAAGCGATGGCTGGTCCATGCGTCATGCTCGTGAACGGGTGCTGCCAGTGGGAATGGGTCTGCTTCTGTCTGCTTGTACTATGGGTGTCGTATATTTATATATTTTTTTTCTCTGTTTGATGTTATCAATATGTATGGCACTTCTTACTCAAAACATAAAACTAATAGGCAAGTAAACCTTGTTTTGATTTCTCTTTTTTTTTTTTTATTGCAATCATTTTGCTTTCTATAGTCAGTAGTTTTTGTAAGTAAAGGCCTATGAAAAGCTTTTGGATATTAGTTTTCAATTCAGTGCCTTAGGATGGGTAGCCTAAGTATGTCATGCTCTCTTTAATCATTTCTGCGGTGGTGTCGTGTGGGGCGGGTCGTTACGTTCCCTCAAATATGGTTGAGCGAAGCGATGGCTGGTCCATGCGTCATGCTCGTGAACGGGTGCTGCCAGTGGGAATGGGTCTGCTTCTGAGTACCTATCTTAACGCATATTGAATTGTAAGAATTGCGTTTTTTATTGTTATTTTTTAAGTCTTATCTCAAGTATTTTTTGGTAAATTTTGCCTACTTAGGTGCACTTTCGAGTAGCAGACATAGTGATTACTGATTTCTCAACTAGTTGAAAGTTATTTACTCTCACAATTACCTATCCGATATGTAGTAGGTTTTTAATTTCAACCTACCTACCCATTGTGTACAAACTTTTGTTAATTATTGTGATGGAAAATGACCTCACTTTAAATGTGGAGCTCATTTTTCAATGTTGACGACTCTGTATGAAATATACAGGGAGAAAAAAGCAGCCCTTGACGAGTTTCTTGCCGGTTCTTCTCAATACAAGGTCTCCCGCTCAGGGTTTGCGAACCGATGGCGTAGCTTCTTTGACATTCACAAGTGCTTGTAACAGCCTAGACTGAATAAATGTTTTTTTTGATTTTTTGATTTTGATTTTTGATTTTTGATTGTTTTGCCCGTCATCATATAATAAAATGTTCAGCTTTATTATGATTACCTATATATATACCTAGTAAGACTTAATATTATGAGTATTTTGGAGATTAAGTACATACTTCCTGGTTTCTACTTGCAAACTAATGCTAATGTGTTTAAAGTACTGTAACATGTTTTATAAATAGGAATACTGTTATACCTACTGTCAGATAATATTTAATTAAAAGGTTAATAAACCATTTGTTAATATAGTTTTTAACCTTCACTTGTTTTCTTGACCTCTTTCCCAGGTATTATCTTCCTTTTCTATTTAACTCTATGGTTACAGCACGTATAATTTTCAATTACAGCACGGCTACCGACACTGTCGCTTCATTAATAGAGGTGTTTGCAAGCAACAAAATGTGCGCCTCTTAATTGGTGCATGTCACGCAAATGCCGTGGTGTGTCACTCCATCGACGGAAACCTAAGCTGTGAATTAGGTAATTTAAGGTTAAGCCACATTCGGGTTTAAGTAAGGCTACGTTCAGACGATACCACAAGACCCGAACTCAACTTAAACTCATCTCAAACGCAGCCCGTGCCCGCTCAGCGCCCGCATCAAGCCTGCTTCAAGTTGCCACTGAGCATAATATATCGGCGGTGAAACGCGTACATATCAATATATGTATACGCTTTTCAAAGCGCGAGCATTCGCTCCGTATTCCGCACCTTTAGGATAGCCTCTGAAAGTGCATAGTAAAGAGTAGTGAGTTGCTTCCCTCTACCCGCTTTTTATTATTATTATTAAAAAGTCATTATAAATTATACTTGGTTAAATGCTCTAAGCCTACTCGATTCGAGAAAAAAAACATTGACAACCTACCCGTCTTAGATCAAGTATGCTATAAGCTACCCGTCATCCGTCACATTTTTCTATTGGTCTCTTTTCTCTTCCATCTCTTCTCCCTTTCCGTCACCCTGAAAAATTGTACTCTAGAGCGACAGCTACAACAATATCATTTCAAAACGTATAAAAATTTATAAATATTTGGGTTCTCGGTAGAATTGCAATTTTGTTTTCAATTTAAGATTGTTGAAGTGGAGCAATAGCAATATTATTATAGTCGAATAATAAATGAAATAGTTGCATCATTTATTACCAGCTATTGATAAAAAATACCTTTTTAAGTTCGCAACTTACAAAGAGCTTATGCATTTGAAATGCAAAATACTCATGCCAGTAACTAATGAATGCCAAATGCCATTATCTGTCGGGTTATCTCCCTTCAGCCAACGCTTTATATCACAAGGTAAAGTAAACGCCATATTGACTCGGTGCATATTTAGGTATGTATGAAAAAGACGCAGAACAACGCCTTATGTAAGTAGATGGTATCATTTCATTTGGATGTTTTATTGCTAAATGAAAACGTATAAACGGTAAGAACCTAAATTTTCACAGTTTTACTTTAAATTGATTCACATCTCTCAAGTTATGGTTTCCTGATATATTATATCAAAAGAAACTAGAGTTCATTGAAAACAAATAATGTTATTCTTGTAAGCTATATCAAGAATTAGGTCAATGGCTTTTTAACTCATACAGTTTGATCTGAAATACCGGCAACATCCTTGCAGGATGTACGATGCTTTTAACCTTATACCTAATCCAGGGGAAAGACATACTTAGGTCATGCCAATCTGGCAAACTTCATCAAAGTCGAGGTACGAGTAAACAGCGTTATCAGCGACGTCACTGTCACGTCAACTGCCGTTATATTGCACGTGAGGCTATTATGCCAAACTATAATGACGCATCTTAGCCCAAAATTGCGGCCAGTTTAATTAGTCCCAACATTAAGAATGGTCAGCGTTTTGATGTAGACTACGCCCTACGCTCAAGTTATGGCGGAAGAAACATAAATGTTTGATAAAGACTTTAGAATGTCTTGTTTGAGACCTTAATTTTGGATTAACTTTTAAATATTAATTATCTGGCATGACAAAGCGAGAGACAAAATAAAAACAAAATTGAAAGCAATACTTTCTGGTAACATATTTGAGACAAACTTTGGTATTATTGCATCTTGAATCCGCATTGCATCTACAATCTCTCATACTTCAGACTGGAACACAGTTTTGCCATTGCGCTAGTGCATTCCGTACTGAATAATATATGCACTTTAGAAGTTTCTATAGATAAGAAGACGATCGAAACTGTGGATTATGTGGTGTGACATACATGCCCATTTTATAAAATCGGTGAGATCATTTCACGTTGTTGATTAATAACAAATCTGTGTTTATAGTTTCTCTTTTTAGCCCTGAATATAGGAGAAACTGATGTATTTCGCTTACATATTACGCAAAAAATGTTTCTTTACTTTTTATTTTTTACAAAACTGTGGGGTACCTAATTCTTCTATAGTTTAAGAAAATCTGTGTTAGGCAGGAGAGGCCCGCTAAGTTCAGTTCAGTCATCTACAAGAATGGAATATTGAATATTTCGTATTCGAGCTCTGCGCTTACCAAGTTATTTAACTATTACCTACAGACTTATTTAGAATAAAATATCTACTTCACAAGACTACTTCTTTCTATTATCATATTGTAAGTATTAATAACTGTATTTAATGCTGTTTAAAAATGATGTTTTTGATTCCTCCATTTGCCTAGATTTTCTGCTACAAATGCATAGGGTAGATTTTTTGCCATAAGCTAGGGGAGAGTAGTCTTTAAGAAGATCTAAATTGTTTGCTTATATTTCTCATAATACTTAGCAGACAGGTACTCCCAAGAATAGGTAACTTGCTTTAATCAGACTCTTCGACTAAGTTTGTGGGGAAGGAAAGTTTAATACATAATTCAATGTTCTAAACAGTAACGCCGCTAAACTTTCCTCGCGCAGTATGATGTTTGATCAATTTGTGTTCATGCATTAAAGAGAATATAGCTTTATTTATATTTATATTATATTATATTATATTATATTATATATATTTATTTATATTTATATTATAGGGAAGTTTTAACCAGGATATAGGGTACTGGCACATCTGTCTGACGTACGTGTTAACGCCGTAATTTATATGGACTTTATAAGATAACTGTGCTTCTAGTTCATACATTTACTATGAAAAACGATGCCATTGTGCCCGCAACCTTGTGCCAACATCCAAAGCCGTCCAGCTGTCTGCAACTAGTGGCTCTGTGAGCTGTAGTAGACCTCGCGCGTCAATGTTCACCCCTTAAAGAGCCGTACAACGTCAAATACACATAATTTTACACAGTATTACTTGATAAATTGATAGTTAGATATTTTATTTTAATAATGCATATTATTATTTCATCTGGAAAACAGGATTCAGGTCACCTTCCGGAATTGTGGTTCTCACTTCTCATTTCTCAGCTAGGAGCTTTCGCATTTTTATCACCGCTCTTATTATCTTAACGATCATGACTCATGAACTCGTGACACTTTGTTTATTCGTATTTATTTATAAACTAACACTCTAATTCAAATTTTGATAATTTTTAGGGAAAGAGATGAGACCATGGAAAAGAACAATAAGCTGCTATTATTCTAGAAATCACCATAAACAGGAACGAAGCCGTAAATCGCGGGAAAAAGTAAGGACGTATAATATTATTGTCTTACATAAAACTTATATCCATAACATATAATTCTCACCATCCACGCAGTTTCCTTGTTGGTTTCTTTTATATCCGCCAGCAGTTGCCACGGACAGAAAGATAACAAAACTGTTATTGGCAGATGATAAACACAATTATGAAACAGTCACGTGATTGTGCCTAATTTCTGTAGGAGAAAGCAAAGATGTTTTTTTTTCCTGAAAGTTAATGAAATTATTTGTTTTATCTAGTCTGGAGATAACAAAAGTGTTATTGGCAGATGATAAACACATGAAACGTCAAGTGATTATTCCTAATATCTGTGGGAGGAAGCAAAGATGTTTTTTTTCCCCTGAAAGATGATGAAATTTTTCGTTTTATTTAGTCTGGAGATTATGTCTATTTTTTATATCATTAATAATAAAATTATTTCTGGAAACCAATTATAATATAAGCTATACCCTTCGTTAGTAATCCTAATTAAGGATTTGTTTATAATTTCTTCGATGATTGGTATTGTTCTTTCGATCTTCATTTCGCATAGGTAGGTATATTATAATTTTATTTTTGTACTACCTACTTACTGCCACTGGCTAAATATGGGTATCTTTCCCAAAAGATATTCCATTTCGCATTTGTGGTCTAATAATCTGATCTTCCAAAGAATCATGTTGCGATCATAGTTTACCCCTTAAAGTAGGTAGGTACAATATTTAGTCATAGTAGACGGTATTACTACAAGTGAAGTGAACTGTAGCACTACCATGAGTTTACAAAAACCATTCTCGATATCGACAGCGTAAGCAATTTGTATGGGAAATTGAAGCAGAGCCTCTAGCGGATACGCGAAGAACTAAAATCTATAGTAAGAGTGCTCACCATCCACGAGTTTACTATCCTCTCTAACGTGAACTCGATTGTTGGTGTAGTATTCGTGGCGTTATGTTGGTACAAGCGGGTGACGTCACAGTCACATCCCACAAAGTGGATACTTACCTATTCACGGTCAGCCCATAGCCACAGAATAACTAATAGCGCTTGCTGTGCACGTATATGTTATTTTACTGCTTTACTAATAAATTTTCTAAGCAATAATCCTATTATCAATTGACTCCTTACGTCGTTACCTACTTACGTGAAAAATCTCAAAGCGTCATATTCCTGGACATATTTTTTGGTTCTTCTATGTATTCATTTGTTATGGTATATTAATAAGTTATTTAAAACGTAAAAATAGGTAATTATTTTTCAAAAAATTGTATGCACATTGCACTTGTTATTGAAGCAAAAGTAAACGGAATAAATAATAATATCTAGGGTACTATTTTATACACATTTATGGCGTCGCGCGTCGTAGTATCTCCCAATGGTTAATCAGAATAAAATTCATATCTACATGATCTAGACAGCATCCTAGACATCTAGACAGTATCCTAAACATAAAATATATTTTCACTAGCTTTTGCTAGTGACTTCATTCTCGTGGACATTTTAGAAAATCTTCAGAATTCTTAAAATGCTGAATTAAATTCAGAGATATTTTTATCTCGTTCCTCATCACGTTCCCGTTCCCGTGCCCCGCTCCCCTTTTCACTTTTTCTCTTTTTCACTTTTCTTTCACCTTTACTATTTCACTTTTATTCTTTTTCACTTTTGACTTTTTGGATTTTTTGTTTTTCTTTTTTAATTTTTTAGGACTTATTGACTTTTAATTTTTTGTTTTTTTACTTTTCTGACTTTTTTACTTTTTTTTTTACTTTTTTCGATTCCGCTTCCGTTTACACTTTTTACACCTAAACATTTACTTACCATCACCTTTCCCCTTCCATTTGCCCTTCCCCTTCCCCTTATAATTTTTTAATCGTCATCGTCAGCCTACACACAAAATTTGAACATCCTAGCTTTGAAATTAAGAGAATATACAAACTGTCATCCCCTATTTCATCCCCTTAGGGGGTGAAATTTTCCAAAATCCTTTCTTAGTACTCACTTTCACCATGAAAGGTATCTACCCTCCAAAAATGGTTTCTCTACCTTCAGCCGTTAGGGCTCTAGTCGTATCCCAAAATCAATCAATTTAATACTTATGTATAGATTTCTGTTAGATTTACGTCCATTTTCCTTAGTAGCGTCACAGAATATATAATAGTAGCGTGCCCGTATTTTTATATTTTAATTTCTTTGTAACTAATTTATTTAGCTTTGGTGACCTGAATGGCATGCTTTACTCCACACAATACATATTTTTTATCTAAAAAGAGTATATAATAACTCTTTATAAACTTTTTGAATCGAATTACGACGTTTGACAGCTCATGAAAGAGACACACGTCTATGATCAAGAGAGATAGAGATAGTTGTCAAAGACAACCTTTGCCCATCAAGTTTCGTTAGGTTGGTATACTTGCAAGATAATACAACCATAAACTTAATATTCCACTCAGCGAAAATTTTTCTAAGTCTATGAATCCAACTAAGTAAAAAAAGATCACTAGTAGCATAGCCTTCTATATTTTCCAAGCCATGAAGTGAGCAGAACGGCAACATCGCATACTGGTCAAGTACGGGGTATAACATTATTTTATTCTTTATTATTTGTTTTTCCTATATTATCTATCTTTAAACTAGTTGTAAATTGTGATGTAAGATTATTTCAATAAAGATTTTATATTTATTATTATTATTTATTTATTAGGACATGAGGTTTAAGTCACCTCTTATGTGACTGTGGACCTCTAATCCACAGGCGTAGTATCCATCTGGGACGACATGTTATCGACCCGGAGGAAATAAAAACTCATAAAACCAGGAAGATTCTCGACTTCTTGGAAGCCGCTGGGCTCAAAGAGTTACTATAATTAGGTGGCGAGTTACAATAGATCTTTTAGGTCGCAGTGACTACAGCCTCATTTCGAGCTGCATAGCCCCTAACACTCAAATAATAATAAACTATGTGCTTGACTACATGCAATGTTGCCGTTCTGCTCACTTCATGGCTTGTAATTATAGAAGGCTATGACAGGTACCATAGAGGGTAGTAATTGGTCTCACGCGTCAAAACGCAAGTGAGAGACTTTACTACTATCGTTACGGTATTTCTCGATGGCATCTGTCAATTAGTAACTCATGGTACCAAATTCGTATGACAAAGGCCAAAACGTTACTCGATGCTCGCTAGCAACTATAGTTAACTATTGTAGATTACTTTACCAACTCATGGTAGTGCTACTGAAGTGATAGAAAAATCCAAAAAAATTTGGGTCAGTTTTGCCTATTTTATCTTATTAAGTATTGTACTATAGGCTTGAAGATAACTTCTCAAATGTTTTCCATGATTATCGCACACGTAGCTGTGCCACAGAATATATATACTGCTATAGTATGTCATGCTCACTTTAAACATTTCTGCGGTGGTGTCGTGTGGGGCGGGTCGTTACGTTCCCTCAAATATGGTTGAGCGAAGCGATGGCTGGTCCATGCGTCATGCTCGTGAACGGGTGCTGCCAGTGGGAATGGGTCTGCTTCTGAGTACCTATCTTAACGCATATTGAATTGTAAGAATTGCGTTTTTTATTGTTATTTTTTATGTCTTGTCTCAAGTATTTTTTGGTAAATTTTGCCTACTTAGGTGCACTTTCGAGTAGCAGACAGTGATTACTGATTTCTCAACTAGTTGAAAGTTATTTACTCTCACAATTACCTATCCGATATGTAGTAGGTATTTAATTTCAACCTACCTACCCATTGTGTACAAACTTTTGTTAATTATTGTGATGGAAAATGACCTCACTTTAAATGTGGAGCTCATTTTTCAATGTTGACGACTCTGTATGAAATATACAGGGAGAAAAAAGCAGCCCTTGACGAGTTTCTTGCCGGTTCTTCTCGTTACAAGGTCTCCCGCTCAGGGTTTGCGAACCGATGGCGTAGCTTCTTTGACATTCACAAGTGCTTGTAACAGCCTAGACTGAATAAATGATTTTTTTGATTTTGATTTTTTTTGCTGTGCCGTGACACGCGGCTACGCGCATTAGGGCAAAAACTGAAAATCAGTGCTTTGCTGTAAAGCAAAGGTATCACTGAGTCTTTTACCTTTTTCTATCGATGCGGCACACAGTTTTAAACAAGTTTTTTTTTCTTTGTAATTTTGTATTTTATTGTAAGACTGAATGTGTGTGCTATTATTGGTGAAATAAAAAAGTTATCTATCTATCTACCAAACATGGTTATCCACGTAAAGACTTAGTATTGAAAATCCTTATTTATATCTTCATTACAACCCTCCGTATACAAGACTAGATAAAACTGTTACAAGCTGCCAGTATTGATCGCGACCGCCGACCAATCCGCCCAACAAGCGGTAACAATGTTACGCACTTTCTGATAAGCTACAAATGTTCGCACTTACGAACATTCTGTCTAATGTGCTGCTAATACGTCAGATAGAGGTGTTTCGGAAGTTAGAATCGGTTTTAGGGAAGGAAGAAAATAGAAGGTTACATTTTAGAGGTTAATAACTATAAAAACACAGTTTTGTGACTATTGCCACATATGATATAATGAGCTATAGGAACATCTTTTATAGTGAAAATAGTTGATGATACAGTAACAAATGGCATACATACCTAATATAATAATTATCATGCGTCTGCTCATTGCTAAATAAACATACCTCCAGAATTAATAGATATTGACCGTAAACTGTGATCACACGATAATCTATGTCACGCAAAAGGTTAAACATTAAGGCGAGGCAGTTCCCGAAATTTACTCTTTCACTATGTCTTTAGAATAAGGTTGAATATTGCATAGCTTTAATTGACGCTTCGCCAGAAATTTGACGAAATTTAGTACATTTTTATTGATTTCTGAAATACTGGATTATTTATTAAAAATGTACTCGGTTATTGTGTTAGATCAATAAAAAAGCTATCCTTTTTGCATGAAAAATCATATCACTGTCGTTGAAAATAACGAAATCTGACGATTTCAAGTTTATTTTTATGGTGTTATTCAGGATTTATTTACAGAGTAACCATGCCATTTTTCAATATTCTGTTCGGTTATTGTGTTTCTTTGTTTCTTTTTCAGTCTACAGTAATTTTTGTGAAGTAGAATTCTACATCAGTTCTTCACATTGGAAGTTCAAAAATCAATAATTTCATCAAATCGTGAACTGGCCTCGCCTTAAGGTTAAAGTTGTAAAATTTACTATAATTATGGTAAATACAACTTTATTAAAATCCTTATATCTCGGTATAAAATCCTTTAACTTTGAAACGTTGTTTATAAGCTCCATATGGCAGTCAATTACGGCTTGTTGACGAGGCCGGATGTACGCAAGGCGCGGTCTCGTGTACGACGAACAATAACCTCTTCCTTTTTTGAAGTCGGTTAAAAAAGTCAGGCCCTGCTTTAGCCGGGTACAAGTCCGGTACAAACCGTGCTCGAGAACAACTTAGCCGGCACCGGCCCGGGTAGAAACCGTCTCGTTAAGAAAGGGCCCAGTTGTTACTCTTTCGAAGCGTGTTAATACCTTAGAATAATAACAACCTAGAACGATAGTTGCCTACAAAGCGCACTAACAAAAATGAGCCAAAATGGCTCAGTTTCAGATTTTTATCCTTCATACGTTTTTACCTAACCGTAAGTACAATTCAATTAAATAAGTAAATTTCAATTTCCCTACCTTTAGGTGATTACTAACTATTTTATTGGATTTTAGTTACGTGGCTTAGAATAATAACACCTTGAACGATAGTTCTCCACAAAGCGCACTGTCAACAGTGAGGCAACTAAAACAGCCAAAATGGCCCTGTTTTCAGATTTTTATTCTACATTATTACCTAATCATACCGAAAAAGTACAAAACAGTTTCAATTTTCCTACATTTATTAGATTAGTTACTATATTATTGGATTTTAGTTACGATTAGGTAACATATTATGAAGGATATAAATCTGAAACTGAGCCATTTTGGCTCAGTTTTTATGCCTCACTTTACATACAAGGACTCGGCTTCTAGATGTTATTATTCTAAGGTTAATACGGAGTATTTAAATACTTCTTTCCCTAAATTGGAGCACTACACTACATAATGTGAACGAGTAGCGAGTGTCGTGTGCTGAAGTTTAGTCAATTATCTGAAAACACGCCAGCCTGAAGAGTAACAAAGGTTTACTGAAGTGGCGCGCCTGGGATCTAGTGATGTGTTGAGTTTGAGCTGAAAATTGGTATAAGTATAATATTAATACCAGAACTGTATTAAAATATTATAAGATAGTCTAGGTACTAGTTTCTTGAAGCTGTAAAAGTTTAATATTCACGTTCATTGTTATATGCAAATATTTTACTAAATGCTTACTTACATGCTTTTTAGCGAGTGTTTTAGATTAAAATATAAAGTACAGTCAGGAGCACTAATATGTTTACACCGCATTATATCGTTTGATAACGAAGCTGTCTATTGCAATGCATACAAATAATTTAATAATGTAAAGTGACATAACATAAGTAATAAAAAACAACAACCAAAATATTACTAAACTATTATAAAATAACGCCACAACCCTACGCAGGCGTAGGTATTGTGCGCAGCTGTTTGTAGAACATACAGTTATGTTGGCCATACGTTTACGTAGTATGTTGTATGTTGAACATTTTTATGTTGTGCCGCGGATGGGGGCTTCATCAGGATAATGGACACTTCAATGCAAACAGGGGTTGTGACCGCGCGACTCCCATCCTGGAGGGTAGGGTTGTCCTCGGTATCGGTATATAGTATTTAAACATTTATATCTTTTCTGTGCCGGTACCTAAATTTGATGTTTGGGTCTTATTTGGAAGTATTCGCACAGTACATATATAAAAACTTATATATGTACTGTGGTATTCGATTAAAAAAATAGTTATTCTGTAACAAAGATTAAAAAAGATGAGAAATTGGAAACTTCTGTTTCTCTAATTTAGCTGCAACACTATTATATCGAAAATATTTTCTTTTAAAACTTTAAATAAATGTTAACTTTTTAGTTAGACCAATGTGTTCTGATTATGTGAAGTTTCATTAAAATCGGTTCATTCATTTTGAAAAATTAGTACTCAAAAGTTTGTATGAAATGCTGTATTTCGTCAACGCTTCCACTAGGTATATTAAACATCAGAAGTATCTAATATTTTGTTTGAAATCACTCGGTTATCGGTTTAATATTGTGACAGCCCTAAAATGTCGGTGTGGCAAATGGCTTTTCAGATTTTAGAGCGCTTACTCACCCTGTATCGTCCGTTTTTAATACCAACATGATTTAGCGGCTAGTCTTTTACATTCTGATGGTATTGGTTATAGACTGGTATATGTATGAACATAAACCACAGGATATCTCAAAAAATAAAATCTCGAAAAACTATGTTAGACAAAAGTTTTTTTTTTAATTTTATTTATTATCCCAAAATCCACAGCACTTAAATATTAATAATAATAATTATCTTACAAATTTTGCGTAATGCCAATAACGAATTTACATTTTATTTACTTTAGATTTGTCTCAAAGTATAGTAAAAAACTGAGGCAGGTATTATCAGCTCTATAATGCAATACAGTCTTTTAAAAGGCAATTAATGTTAAGGCGCTGTAGGTAGTGAAACTAGCGCCGCCACTATATTTATTTTTATTACTCGTAAACCAAGTCAATATTTAAAAAAAGCTCATGTAATTCTCTTAAATTGTCTCTAATATTTTTTTAATAACTCTTCAACAGTTTTCTTTCTTTCTGTAAGTTTTAAAATCCATTTTAGCTCAAAGTGGCCACTTTTTGTCCCCAAAAATCATTTTCTTTTTTACTTACATAAAACTATACTACCTACTTACTTACATTATAATGTAAATACACATGTTCCCTGACTTATTACGTCTAATTCCCATTACAATAAATAGACAATCGAATCATATAGCCACGTTATTATTACAACAAGTGTATGTAATTTGCGGAATAGTGAAATAAGCTGCGGCTTAAAGTCCCGTACATTAGTCCATCGCGGAAGATGGAATAGGGGCGCGTCCCTAATGGATGGACGCGAATAATCTGTGGCAACCCTAGCATCTATTTCCACAGCTACACAGGGGAAGTGAATCCTTCGTCTTTATTTATTATTTCGCTCGGAGAGAGCTATATAAAATGATGTTTTTGTATTTATATCGTAGGTGACTTTTTTATTATTTTTCTCACTTACGCTCTGAAATATTATTCAGTGAGGGAAATTAATTTCAATTAGTATTTTAGGCAATTTGGTTCGTAGACATTTTGATTTTTAGGCAGTGATCTGGGGCCTAATCGCGGTAATTCCGAACGATAAAACCAAAAACGTTACGTTGTCATTTAGGTTACATTTACTTAAAAATCTTTGGTTTAGCTTAATAATTTTTACTTAAATTGTCCCAAAATGTAGTCCTAGACTCCTTCGGCAGAGTATTCAACAATTTAAACAAAACTTAAGCGAGTATTTTTCTGTAAACGAAACTGAAACGGTAGAAAATTAGCGCGATTAGGCCCCAGGAACGCTTGCTTCCCGCATACTTAAGTATTCCAAATTCAAAAGTTATCAGCGTTATTTTTATGGTAAATAGGTAGGTACTTTATTGCTGCATGACTGGTCATTTTATGGCCATACGAAAGATTACATTTTTATTTTTACTAAGAAAATTTGATTTCTTTACATTTCTTGATAAAAGCCTTGTGCGGGCAGCAATTTACATTGCCTCTACTGATTAAAGCGCTCGCCTGTAATGTACTATTACACATTAAAAGTTAGAAAAGCCGTCTGATGTATTCACAAACGGCTAGCAGCTTTTAGTCAGTACTTATACTTACGATGCGTTTAAGGAACTACATTACATTTATTTTTATTACTCGTAAACCAAGTCAATATTTAAAAAAGCTCATATAATAATTTATTAAATTGTCTTTAATATTTTTGGAATAACTCTTCAACAGTTTTCATTCTTTCCGTAAGTTTTAAAATCCATTTTAGCTCAAAGTGGCCACTTTTGACAATAATGGATTTTAAAACTTACAGAATGAATGATAACTGTTGAAGAGTTATTCAAAAAATACTTGATACAATTTAAGGGATAATTACATGAGTTTTTTTATATTTACCTGTTTTACTAGTTCCACTACCTACTAACTAGTTTCACTACCTACAGCTATTCCTAGCTAGCTCCTATTTGAATTAGGATTATTTTGACTTTATCTTTGATAAACGAACAAACAACAAATAAATGTTAATTTCATAATAACACACAGTTATTATAGCGCAAAAGTTACAGTTAGAATCCACAGGTAATTTAAAATACCTACTCAGTTATCTCCTAAATTAATTCAAATCAAATTCCGCCTAAAATTTAGTTTAGGTAGACAGAAGCTTAAAACTTCGTTAATTAACTTCCCTGATCGCTATTATTTTACATTATTTAACTCTCGCAGGTAAAGCCAAATTGTTAAATTGAACAAAACTACCGTTAACGTGGCCAAAGCAATTATTATGAATTAACTAATATTGTTCCTAGATCGGCTATCTATACATGCTGCGACAACTACCGGCCCGAACCGAATATATTTTTTAGAACAAAAAACAACAAAGTTCTCTTATTTTTTATAAAATAACCCTGTAATAGACCCTTGAAACTGAAAAAAATACTCTACTGATAAGTATTTCTATTTAGGTTTTAATAATAATAATAATAATAAAGACTTTATTGCACATGATAGAAAAAACGACACAATCAGAAAAAACAAGAAAACATACAATAGGCGGCCTTATTGCTACATAGCAATTTCTTCCAGGCAACCTTGGGCGAAAGATAAGATAAATAGGATAAAAGGGGAATAGGTGCACTTTAGAGGACAGAATATGAATAGAGAATGGTTTTAAATGAGAATGTTTATGCATTTCTAAGTTTTACGTACTAAACATTGAAATAAAGTAAAAAGTAATTGATTAATGAAGTAATTGAATGAAATAAAGTAAAAATTAATTTAAATAAAAAAAATGTTACGCTTGACGTCTCTTAGCTAACTAGCGGTCATCATGTACAGTCGTGTTGATTGTTGAACATACTTGAATTAGAACCTTGTCATATTAAAACTCTGCCTTATCTGTAATTTAATTTCACACAGAGCTAAAGTTCTCAACATTTTCATGGGTCGACCGACTCATATACGTTATCAGGGGTACAAAATAGGACATAGGCATATAAGTAATCTGTGACATAGGGTAAGTTTCATCCAGAAAAAGTACCCAATTGTTCCAAAGGTATAGAAAAATAACTGTCTACGCAGAGTCAGACGAAGTCACGGGCGACCGCTAGTATATTTTGTACTTTGTCTGATGAAGGACATTAGAAGACTAACTTGTAAAATGATGATTTTGATTAAAAAGTTTGGAGTTTCGAATACTCAACACTCAAGTAAAGGATGGACTGGTGGAATCTTAATTAAATAAGTTGCGCTCGTCAAGTTTTTAGGAATTGTTATGAAAATTATGTCGCTATAAAATACTACTTAAATCTTTTTTTATTTCACAAATTACATTTACCTTAAAGTAATTTGTAAAAAAACAAATAATTGGCTGAGTTGGGAAGCAAAAATTAAATTATCTTCATATTGGTGTTGGCAATAGCATAGTACTTGTATGTTTCATGATTGCAAACATGATTTCTTTAGCACTTTGCGATAAACTTTTGTTGTAGTTATGTTCTCGTCTCTCAATTTGAAGAGATAAAACACTGACTTAAGAATTTCCCCATGAAGCCAAAGTTCAACCATTAAGTGTGCGATTTAATTTAACTTCGTCTCACGAGCGCATACATCACCGTCCCAACAGGTGTATACCACTGTGTATACCGCAGCCCTCGGTTTTGTTGACCATTATTTGGACGATTCAATCCAGACTGAATTAATTTATGTAAAGCATTGAAAACGAATGCACAAAGTAATTAAAGTCTGTATTTTAAAGAAGCGCTGCTGAAAATGCTAAAATTGAATGTTACTACAGAAGTATTAGACACTGTACATGTAGATAATATCTATGTGTGCATGTAAAATGCGATTTGTGCTGAGCGACATTCTGTGTGTTTATTTTTTGTATGAAATACTAAAATACTGCAATAAATGTTTACATAGTTAACATCACATAAAAGTGCAGATATTTATATGCCTAGTACCGTAATGTACTTATATTATAGCGTACTTTTTCCAAAAACGGATGTCTCAAACCTCAAGTTTTAAGAAAAAATATTGCATGCATTTTTGTATTCTATATACCTAGTTAATCTGCGTGTTGGTAATTATTCAAAGTGCAGCGAGTGGACTGGCCTTGGACTGACCAAAAAGCCGGAAAAATCTGCTTTCTCTTTGACATTTTTTTTAAATTATTATTAAAGAAAATGGAACATGAAGTACTAACTCTGTGTTAATTAAAATAACAGCGTTATAAATTGTGGTTGGAAAAACATAAGCTACGACTAAGTTGTTTTGATAAATGAAACATAATTATAATCGTATCAGTTAAATATTATCTTGAATTTTTTTGTCTTTTTTCTACAAAAAATCTTTGAAACTATGTAACCTCAAGAGATTGTAGCAGCAAGATTAAAACAAACCACCTCACTTCCAAAAGATACACACATGTAATTAAATATGTATACAACCTTAATCCTTATTTAAATTAACACGTAGTTTGCATACTGTGGTTACGCACACATGAGTAAGTAGTTAGTGTTGCCAGCATTCAGGCGTTCAATTTCTACGAGACGTTTACGGCCACAAGGTCTACCCAGATGGACGTGGAATATTCCCATTACTAAAATTAATAACTAACTTTCACTTATTGAGTTGATCCTAATAAGAACAATGGCCTCAAAAAGTCAACAACTTTTAACACAAGTAACAACATTTACTTCCAAAAATGTCCCTTCTAGTTTCATTGTTACTGTGTTTACTTACTTAGGTACTTATCTGAATGTTGAGAAAAAACTAAGAAGATCGTTCAATTGATATCAATAAGTTGCATGTTTTGCACTTAAGTACTTACTTATATCTGAATGTGAAAAAAACTAAGAAGATAGATTTATCGATATCAACAAGCTCTCATTGATAAATGTATTAAAAATCTTATATTTCTCTCACAAACTCACATAATGTGATCTTGTTACATTACAACAACAACGCCTAAAAGTCCGTGTGTTTAATTTTTTTAATAAATAATCATATTTCCCACCTGTTTAATCTGGCAACACTAGACGTAAATTAAGGCCACGGCACACGCAGCAACTTACTCATTAACTAAAAAGTCCCAGAGGCGTAAATTTCAACAACAATTCCTTTATTGAATCGTGGCCTAGCGCGAACAATATTTATTTACGCTTTACGCAGTGCTCAACGAAGTCTGCCACATACTTTTGTTCTGAACTTATTAAACCTCCTTGAATTTTGAGAGAACTTTTATATTAGCTGAGCGGAGTGGTTTGCTTTATTCGGTTGAAAGTTTGTCTTTGATTGACGGCTAACTAGTCCGGAAAAACGTTGTGTGTTTCTTTTTTATTTATTAGGAACAAAGTTTCTATTATAAACAACTTGATCGATAAGCTTTAAGATCTTTTTCATGTAAGCACAATAATGAGCCCACGAGTTAGTAGGTACCGCATTTAACCTTTAGATTAAAAGAGCATAGAAAGATGAGATGAGAGATTCTTTTAAAAAGTGTATGGAAAATATTAGCACATAAGCATAAACAAATATTGACCCACAGATTTAGCACTTACCTTTGGACTAAAGTTGACCAGAATAATTATGATTTTCAAGTTCTTGACCACAATTTTAGAACATGGCCAATGAGAACTTGAGAAGGTACCAAACTGCTACGACAACAGTTTATTTCTACCACTATTACGTATTCTGTGCTTCAACTCTATCAATGCACAGTTGCAAATACGAATGTAAACGAAAAAGAAAGAATTAACCTACATCATAGAAGCAATAAACTTCCGTTAGTGAGACAGTTGGAAAGCGTTGAAAAGTTAGAATTGCAATGCAGATAAGTCCCCGACCGCCGATTATATAGTGTATAATTTAATTAAAAATCTCGAGACCCAGTGGTTGTGCAACAACGGACTGCGATGGCAATAAATAAAATTATTTCGCGAGCGCGGGAAAAAATGGCGCAAAAAGTTCGAAAATGCCCGAATGGCTTTGCAGCGCTCTCATGTCACAACAAAACAGGCAAATGGATGTGATCAGAAGGTCTGGTTCAAATTGTATTTTTTTACTAATGAAAATTTACTTATTTTCAGAGCATTTTGGTATTATCATCATAATATCAGCCGCACGACACCCACTGCTATGGGTATAGCCTTCCCTCAAGGATCTCCTCGACGATCGGACCTGCGACGCCCGCATCTAGCGGCTTCCCGCGACCTTCACCACATCGGTCCACCTTATGGGGGCCTACCCACGGTAAATCAAAACTGCTGGCATACAATAGGTTCCAAAGGCCATCTAGATTCTAGTCTGTTCAAGCGATTGCGTATGCTCAAGGTATCACAAAAACTATCAGAGGTGTAATGATTATCCCTACGTCGTTTTTTCATCCGCAAATAATTGTAGAGTTGAAAGTTTTCAAGTATAAATTTACTACTTATTATTTGTCGTCCCGGAAGAAAAATCATATTTTTTTTTTGTCATGATGATATGATTAAATATAAGTCATAGTTTCAAGTCAAATCAATTGTTATCTGTCTTCGCGCGCCGTCGCCAACGCGAAATTCTGTCCAAAAGTGACCAACGTGTATTATTGAAAGTAAGCCGTATATTTTAAAACCACGCATTTGAAAAATTCACGTGTGCTGCCAAAATATAGGACGTGTCTCGTCAACCAACTTTTGTTATTTCGTTTTATCACACAAAGAACTCTATTTTATGTGGACATGGAAATAACAAAATATAAAATAGATTCCGCTAAGTCTTTTCGGAATTTGGTTGTTTAATTAAGTATTATTTTCAACACACTTGCTCGTAAAGTGAGCCCTAATACATCGATTTTAGGTCCATAAACCGAGCTATAACAAACGCGTGCAATAATATATAAAACACTAGTTCGTAATAGAATTAACCCTACAAAGTTAAATTAGTACGTTACTGCAAGTTCTATGCGAGTAATTAGAGCATTCTCAATTTAGCCGGGTAATACAGTTATTTTTTTTGACAACAAAGAGGATATACATTTTTGGAATTAATAAATGTGTAAGTCCTTAATTAAGTCAAATAAATATAAAATTATTATCAAATTATTCATAATTCACAATATGTTGTTAAAAAATATTAAAATATTTGCATTTTGTTACTTAGAATTATAATTTTGAAGTATTAGTAGTAGGCTGTATGCTCCTCACCCCTTTGTTCGCAAAATATTCTTGCGTTGGGCGTGTGAAAAAAAAATTAAAAAAAAACATGCGCGCCTTTTCCCATAATTATCATATTTAGTTTTTGCCATATTTGTTGCTGTGTGATAAATTACTTTGTTTTTTCGTGTTGAAAAACGTCGTATGAAACTCGTGAGCTCTTGCTTATTGCATACTCGGCTGAGTTACGCCCTCGCCTGCGGCTCGGGCTGCAACCCACAGCCTTGTGTGCAATGAGCAACCTAAGCTAACTTGTCTCATAATGTACTATTATGTGCTTTTTATTACTAGGTGTTACCCGCGGCTTCACTCGATGTCAGGAGAAGTAGCTTAGCTATACATTCTACACTCGTGGAAGAAAATGATCTGGGGGTATTACCTCTTAAAACTTGCCAGGTTTATACTCATACTCATATGTTTATTGCTTTGACTATAATGTACAGAAGATTTTAATATAATAAAGTAGGTAGATCATCATGGACCCTGTCGGGCACAGCAAAAATGGTTATGATAATGGTAATGGTTTATGAATTGCTATACATCTCTTTCTCGCTGTATAGCAAATAAAAGAGACGCATTGATAGCCATTCAGAAAACTGGCAAGTTTTAAGAGGTTGTAATACGGGGGCTGGAAGCAGATCTATGTCCTTTTTCTGTCCTTCTCTGTACCTCTGACAGACTGTACGTGTAAACAAAATTTCATGATGATCGGTTTAGTAGTAAAGACGTGAAGGCGTAACAACAAACAAACTTGCTTTTGGATTATAATATTAGTAAGGATTGAAAAAGGAAGATCTTTGGGTAAGCAACTGTTCCCTGCGGTCGGATACGCGTCCATTAGCAAAACGGGTAAAAACGTTTTAAACGCCCTACGAAACAGCGAAACAATTTCACAGCAATCGCTGCTAACGATGCAGTGTGGTATTCCGTTTGATTTAAGTCTATTTTTCCGCAACTAAACTCCAAAAACAAGTAAAATGCTCGCACTCTTTCACAATGCGACGCTTCACTGCTCGGCTGTATGACTTTAATTGATGTTTTTAGCCACGGCCTAGGGTTACCAGCCCTACTAAGCATAATTATGTTACGGCTAATAGCCGAAGTGCGGCTAAGCCTGGTTTTAGCCGGCTAAAACTAGGTGTAGCCGATAACTGTTGGCTAAAACTAGGAGAAACCGATCTGCTTTACTCCTGTTGGTAGGTCCCAAATACGGGATAGATTTTTTTTTAACAGACTACAGAAATAACTTTCTTAATACCCCATACTGGACCTAGTATTAGCCGCGAGCAAATCGGTTACACCTAGGTTAAACCAACAGCTAGCGGCACCTAGTTTTTAGCCGTAGCCGCCTAGGTATTAGCCGTAACATATGTACAAAATATAGTTCCTATCTATCTTATTGTAAGTATTTAGGGCTCAACTAACAACATTTCTAGAAAAAATATAAATGAAAACTCTACTAGGTAGTTAGGTATGTACTTATATGATTATATAAATCGAAAAATTCAACTAGATTAAGCACCGGAATGCTAATGCTTCTGAAAGCAGCAAAAAACAATAAAAAATATAATGAAATTACTATGGTTTTAAATGTTTTTCTCCGTCTACTTTTCTCAAGTTTAAATCTCCAAAATTCTATATTTAATGTTAAAAAAGTTGGCAACCCTGCCAGTGGCGATGGCGGTTCATTGAGTTTTGTGGTGCAAATATATTTTTTAACTGTTTCACTACCATTTCTACGTATCGAACCGTTTTGTCTCAGGTCACGTAGGTAATATGTAGTTAGTAGATACCTATCTGTGGATTTCACACTCCATAAAACTATACGAACAACTAAGTACTTTACGATTCGTAAAAAAATACTTGCCATAAAACGGACACTCATTGACCTCGCAAATTATAAGTACCACATAAAATATAAGGCTTTGTTATTCCCTAAAGGTTTGAATTATTAGAACAAGTTCTCAAAGCTTTATTATAAAGAAGTCTAATTTCAAATATTTTCGTCCAAATATTCGGCCGATTTACAACTACCCGAAACACCGGAAAAAAAACAATATTCAAAACTAAATCGTCCAAAAAACGTCTTAAACCTCTCTATTGTACACGGAATACTTTCAGCCGTCTGAATTTCGCGAAATTGGAAGTTAAAATTACCACAAGCCATTACGAAGTTTTCACCAACTATTTTGTCCCGCGAGTCTCAGCTAAAAGTTCGTTTTATCGTGCTGCTTACAATTTTAAAAGTATGCTACGTTATGCGCTGCATTATATTTTGCGGACAACAGAAAGTGCCGTCTATGTCTCAATAACCAAAGCTAGTGATGCTCTATTTTATCGCGTTCATAGAGACACTACTTATGTATTACTTACGTAAATAGTTCATGATCGCGTTATACTTTTAACTAAACCACCAGCCAGCTTACGTTACTGGCGATCTCTGATTATCTGACTTCTAATAAAAATGACCGACCGGCAAAAATGCTTTCGTGTCCATCCGGTTGTCCGTCTGTTCTCCTACTTCTCCTCTTCATGTCGCAATTCTCAACCGATTCTCGTGAAATTTTGTGAGCCGGTTCGATGATTCTAGAGATTTTTTCTCGATTTAGTTTTTCGAAAAGTTCTAAAATGACGGAGATATGTTAAAGCGAGGTCTACACAGAGCCACTTTCATAAATTATATCACAGCGATTTTAGCTTTCATTTTAATCAAAACAGCTATAAGCAGTAATGAACTGTCTGTCTGCTATCCTTTTTTTGTTTTTCAGGTAAATATTAAACAAAACGTATAGAGGATATTTTCGGCAATTAACTAACGTCTTTTGATTTTATTTTTTTAATAATTGTACTAATGTTCTCTTTTTTAGACAATGCTAGAGCTGTTTGCGATGTTCAGACAACGAATACTGCCGCCAGTACGCAGTACACAGCAACGAAAACGGTAAATGCTTTTCACATTATCAGCATATTCTCGCTGGCACATCACTACCCAGCCAGGGCGGAGCTCACGCCTCTGCCGTCGGTGGTAATTTATATATTGACTCTGTGGGCCTCGGCTCGTAATTCTTTCGGTTGCGTGTCAATTTGCCACATAAGCTGCATTTACACAGCGCAAATTGCACGTTATAAACAAAAATAGTCAACGAAGACAAGTGACTTAAGTAAGAGCTAGGTACTATAAATATCGTTATTCCCATACAGACACACCTTCGTACTTAAGCTATTACTTATATATTTTGTGCTTAAGCTATAGTAGATTATTTTCATTTAGGTAATAAGTTACGGTTTGGTGTGTCAGTTTCGTTTTTCAGCTGTCATCAAGATTTTTATCAATCGCGCCGCACCCCTTGGAATTTGGATCTGAATTATTTAATTAATAATTATTGTAATAACATAATAACTACTTAAATCAAAAACAATCATTTAAAAACTAGGTCTGTAAGTACTATCTCAGTATGTGAAAATTTAAAAGTTATACCTTTGTAAACAGATACTTTTCAATAGCCCCTAACCTGGTATATTACTTATACGGAACAACTTGCATTTCTAAAATCTAAATTACAACAAATTATGAAGTATAATTATGAGGTATCAGAAATAAAGTCAAATCGACAATTTACATCAAAAAGTGTTGTTACTTTCACTGCGGTTTTTCTCCGGAAAAACGATTTAGTGCTAACAATGAAAGGTCCCAAGTTTAAACCTCATAAGCTTACTACAATTTAAAGTGCGATTAATTCATGATTCACCATTATAGGGAGGTACCTGACAAAGCCACAATCTTTTAAAACATCATTTTTTTCTGGTGAAAAACTCACTTTTTGCAAAAAGCAACAATGCCAATGGAGAGAGATTAAGTAATATTATAATGTATCAATTATAATTTGATCAGTTTTGTGTTAATAACAGTTATTTTAAAACTACTTTTAGTACTTGTTTACTATTTATGTGAACACTATACTGTAGTGTTTCGATAGAAGTGTCCCGAATTTCCGATAAAAGTATTCAAATAATAGAGTACAAAAAAACAGGTATGGAAATTGAAAACTCTATGTTCCCGTAGAATTTCTAACTTTAAGAGGAAAATAACAGCGTACCAAAATACTTCCTGTATTTTGATTGGCCGATGTTATACCTCTAGTATTTCCTTTAGCCGGATAGTATCCAAGATATCTAGTATGCAGTTGCTTTGAGCGATTTATTTCCTCCTGACTGCACCTTCCAAACTAGTCGCAAGTTTGTGGCGGTGTAGACACATAACATAAAAATTGCGCCGCAGAATTGCGTGTCTATCATCATTTTTTCCTCGTTTTGTGAACAAACTCCATTACTATATTACCATTCATTATCCAAGCGGTAAATCAAATAGATAGCACGTATTAATAAAAGTTATTTGACTGTTACATTTGAAATTCAGTAGAAATTTAATTATTGCTTTGAGCAAGGCTAAGGCTACTAAAGGTTGAGAAATGATAAATAATTCATATAGAAGTTCTGATTAGTTCTTACTTAGATGTTTAATTGACGTGTGGGTAATCAATATTTCACATTCACATTATTTCTTCTAAAGAAACTGGTTTTGTATCAAGAAAATAAATTCTCGACAGATATGTTACTGCTTAATGTTGAATGAGTTATGTGGACGGCTGAAGAGATTTTCACTGTTAGTTATGTTGACGAACGGCGAATTTTACTCAGCTGACAAAAAACGTAGTATTAAAATCAAAATCCAAATAATTCCCGCTCAAAAATGACATTTAAAAAGAAATGGCCGCCGTGATTTTAGCGGGCTCGCCGGCCGGCAGACATTTACGCCGGGCTGACAAGGGTTACCTTACCTACCGGTCATCATTCCGTACAATTTACGAAAATAAAATATAGATCGATCGCTCAGTGCCGCGGCGGCGTCCACTCCACATCTCTATTCCATTAGAGGGCCGAGAGAGGAATACCAAATGAGCGGTGACCCTTGGTATATTTTGTGAGAACGAGATAATTGTTTGAAAGGTAGCTAAAAATGTGTGGTTGATGATATGATGAGTTTAAGTTTCCTAGTCTATAAAGATCCTTTCTTACCCGTAGTACAACCGCGTGACACTACCAGTAGTGCCTTGGCGAACTGCTATTCCCTTCAGACTATCAATTGTATGTACGTACCTATATACGAATTTGTAGTATCAGACAATCGTTATAAGATCTGAATCATTTCGTCCCTTTCTGGGTTTCTGGATTACAGGACCTAATCAATCACAAACAAATTGATTGTCATTTCACAATCTTTAATAACTGAAAAGTAACTTACTTTACAATTGCTTGTTCGCTATGATGGCATAAATGATTGAACACGTTGTCTTCATTAGGTACCTACTATCAATACATCCTTCAAAAGGATGTTTTCCTTCCTTAGTTTCAACACAGTTAATATTAATCCGTTGTGCATAAAAAATAGTATGGAATGGAGTGGAAATGTTTTTCTGCAATAGATTTCTACAAATAGCAAAAACGTAAACAATACCTAAGTAAATAAACATCGCACACTAATTGACAACCTGTCATCCTGATATCCCATAGTCAGGGGATCTATTGAGAAGGGTTAATTCTCATACGCCCTAACAAGTGTAATTGGCCGCGCATTTTCAATTTTCAACCTTCATTTCCGTTGGCAACTTAATTGAATCGCAGGTATTTAAACTGTTTAAAGTTTTGACTGACTAGTTAGTGAGATTAGGGAATAGATATAGATACTCTATTGATGAAATCACAATTAAGACATTTACATGAAAATGTTGTTAAACTTTCACCGTGTTATCACAAAAGATTTTTAAACACTGTTTAACTAAACACGTGTTTAAATGTGATGCTGTCACTTTTTTGACAATATTGTTTGACAAAGACTGCATCACATTTAAACATGTGTTTAGTTGAACAGTGTTTAAAAATCATTTGTAATAAACACGGTCATTATTCTAGCTAGCCTTACTTATCTCAATTTTACACAGGACAGTCTTTATTTTTATTTTTTATTTTATAAAAATACATGCAGGCTTACAGACTAGGTAATCCAAAACACTAGCAAGTTATACATACAACATGACAGTATCATACTAAGGCAAAGTAAAATAGTGTTATACGTGTTAATAAATGAAACCAAAATGGGAAAACCGTTTCTACTGACCATCAAACCATATCAAACTAAACAACTTTTACTATGGAACCAACTCTGAAATCGCGAAAAAAAATCAGCTGTTTCATACAAAAATTAATAACGAAAATGTCTAAATGCATGAAACAGCTTTTTTTCGCTATTTCAGAGTAGGGCCCATAGTCAATGTTGTTTAATTTGATGGTCCTAAGTAACGGTTCTCCCATCATGGGTTTTTTCATTAACACGTTGCATAGCGCAGGTGTCAAAGACAGTCAGGGTGTAACCATTATCAAATTAATTCACGATTTGCTATCATCAATACTTACTTACTTTTTGCAACGTAAACATGTCAGCCATAAAAACTACACCATATTCAATTCAACACGTTTTGTTTCCTTTCATCATTATCACACAAGAGTCTCATAATGAGCGCCAAAGTTTTGCTTTTTTTAAAGACCCTACCGTGTCGTAATGAAGCGTGTGGATTTTATAGTGAAGCTTGCACGTCAATTAAATTGGGTAGGCCATTAGTAGTCGACGTATCAATGAATCCTACAGCGGTGCACTTTATCCACTCCACGCACCTCACTCATCCCATTTCTGATAGGTACCTACTGCATTGCCGTGATAGGAGTCAATTACTGATCTATTTTGGGAATCTGGTATAGTGGGAACTATCTATGATGGATGACCAATTAAGAGTGTTTTTTTTACTTTCTCTATTCCGAGCACTGAAAACAAAAGATATTGAGATCAATAATTAAAAAGGGAGTGGCAACTGGCTACCAAGCTCCCCAAGCATGCTTTGCATAGATTTATGTAAAGTGGCATTATTTCACGTAATTTCCCGCGTTCAAATAGGTCCAATTTTAAATCTCTATACTCTAAAGAACCAGATTCAAAATATCTTAAAAATTGATCAATGAAGCAGGCTTGAAACAATCATTTTGTTTATTGCCAAACAAATATGGCATACAAATAGTGCAAGACACGTAGGCGGTTAATTAAATCCACTGCACCATTAGCGACATAGTATATGCGCCGGTTAATGGCGTGTAATGAATGGAGCCAATCGGGTGGTGCAGTGACAGCTATCGCGAACACAGCACGACTGCCCACAAATCAGTATATAATCAACGGGCGAAGCGTCCGCAGTCCGCACTTCGGTACTGTGTATTGTTAGCGTTAGTCACAGGAGATTTCATGGGATTAATATTGTTGTACTTCATTATAGTATTTAATTGACTGATAGTATCTATTAAAGAAGTATACAATATGCCACGTGCAATAATATTGCCACTGTAATGCATAAAACTAAAAACAACGAACGAAAAAAAATTACTTCTTTTCCACAAACGTTTGTGTCAATTGGTTAACAAAATACCACCGGAAAGACATTTCTTTATATTCTATCAATGCTCGTTCTATTTGCAACAATTGCCAATAAAAGGTATTCCAAAAATACAGTCTGTATTGTTGTGGAACATTTTAAACCGCATCCCCGATGCGCATCAACGATCAAAGGGGCCCAGTTCCATAGCGAATCTCTCGTTCTAACCCAAAAGAGTGGCATCTAGTTTTCTCGCTCATTCCATGTCACCGCTTCTTTACGATTCAATTTGGTTCGGCCGCAAACCGGAGTTGCTTGATCGAATGTGAATATCCGACCACATAGGTACTCACTTTTCTAGACTTTTAGAGATCATTACGCTGCATAGAGTGGAGTCGGTGCGGCAAGAATTCAGTATGGATGCTTAAGTATTTATGAGGCAATTCTGAGCAGAAGCTTGGGTAAGCTGATGATATAATAATAATAACGTCTATAAACAGGTATAAAAGGCAAATTTACCAATACCATGATATTGTTGGCTACCGAGAATGAAGTTATTGCGTTTAAGACAGTTACCTAATACCACAATATACATAAGTAGTGCTAATACCTAGAGGTTAATAAAGTAGAAATAGTGGTTTGTAAACCGACTGTCTAGTAAAAGCGTGACAAGAGAAACAAGATTTTAATGATAGTACCTATGTGGCTTAAATTAACTTATCTGATTTACGCTAAAAGCAAACTCCATAGCGATCTCAAAATTTGAAGACCTTCAGGAGACTTTAAGGAGACTCAGTTTGCCATATTTCAGCTACATTAATGGGCGGCGCTTTATCTATCGCATCTCAGCTGCGAGCAACGGCTACCGGCACTAATCCCGGATCACCGGGCGCAGGTGCCCTGCCCGGGCCTGACCGGACATTACGGCCCGCACTTTATACAACGAATTTGGCCCGGAACCTTCCAGCGATGGGTTGAAAGGCCACCGTTTACTTTAAGCGCTTGGGTGCTTGACAAATTGGAAATTTCCAGTTTTCGATTGCTTTATCGATATCCGATATAAATTGAGTCCACTCCACGTATATTAAATTAAAAACGTGATGATAAAAATCATTTTCAAACAATCCATATCAACAGTAAAAATTATCTAATTTACTTGCTTTTGAATCACGATTCTCTCGAAAATATTTTAACATTGAAGCCCAAGAGGAGTTCAAGCATTGCGGGTAGGTGTAAGCGCCGTTGTGGGTAGATTGATAAATGCGCGGAAGCACTCGCCGACTAATGAATGGGGTGTGGCACGCACGCCGCATGCCATTGCAGTATCTGCAATCCTTGCTAACTGCGCTACCATACCATAGTCTGATATTTACGGTTTTGATGCTATTGCTATAAACTTTCGACTCTTGTTATTAAATGATGGTGATCAAAATAAAACGAAAGTAAATTTTCAGTATTGTTTAACTATAATAACAGGAAGGACAGACAGGAAGAGATTACGAAGCTTAGGAAGAGAAGTTCAAGCAGGAAGGAATATTTTGTAATTGTGGGAGGCTTCGGGTTTCATAAACAGCAGGCGGAATTCTGAAAAATAAAACAAAAATGTTAAGGAGCGGATGAGGTAAAGAAAAGAAAAAGCAGAAAGGTTATAAAATGTGGAAATGTATAACGTGTTGCGAATTTTATGACAAGCTGCAGAGCGATATTATGAGAGTATTCCGCGTGGGTTATGTTTATGTATATAGTCATGTATGAATGTTCGACGGTTTCATTATTTAAAACATCGATTCCGTCCGGTTCAACACGCACAATCATAAATAATAAACGCTTAACAATCAACGTGGGAATACCGCATCCCTTGATGCCTCCGACATTAAAACGGAAAGCAATTTCGCACAGAGAACACTTGTACAACGCGCCCATTCCGTTCGACCGGACAGTCGAGCGATTCATTTCCCTGATGGCCTCCCATTACACCGGTCAAGATGGATGGATAACAAACCAGCAATTACACTATAAACACAATGACAATCGAATGTTTTCACTAATTGAAAAAGCCACCCACAGATCGATCCATTTAAGAGCACTATATGAAATGAAAGGCAGCATACGGCATGGCGTGACGTGGTGCTTGATATATGAATACCATTGACTTTACGAGCGGTGGCGACATTTATTAATCTAGGGGTCACCTCTAACGCATGCTTCGTTTGTTAAATTAATAGAGTAGTTTACTGCCGGGGAGGCGATGCAATACGCCTTCGCTTTATGAACGCAATTATATTAATGCCCGCAGTTACTATCAAGATTTCATGTCCAAACAAGTGAAGAAGGCACAAAAAGCTTGACAAAAGCTCCACTTCAGCCGCCTCGAGTGAGCTGAACTAAAACGATAATGAAGGAATTAGCGAGTCTGCGTCACTTGGCAAAGAATCCTAATCATAATAACTCAAGATCGTATCTCGGAGGTGGGCGATGAACAAAAGGCGAAGCGGCGCGGCCAACAATGGCGCCCAACGCGGGGCTCACGATCCGCGCTAACAAATTACCAGCCCGCAGATAACTAAGCAATATTAAATCATAGTAATTTGTGGTTGCAAGCCGCAGCCCCTTTCCCTACGAGTTATCTTTCATGGCTCAAGAGCAACTGAGATATTATTGTCATTGTTATTTTTTTCTTGCATGACACCGAGACAAAAGCTTCAGATTAAAACTCGCGCAGTTTGAAATTAAGAGTCCCGCTGGTCTGACAAGAAACAACAGTATTTAAATTAGTCTAAAAAGTGCTACTGTGCTGAAGTTGGCAACTCGGCGTGAAACTGTAATTTCATCGCTCATAAAACAGGAAGCCTGCAACACGGGGAGGGTCGGGTGCAATCGCATCTTTTCACTCGGCTCCTTGTGCAGCCCATTAGCAATTCTAATGATTGCAATAGTTGCACTGGAATTGTAATATTTAGTTTTATTAAAGCTGTTCCTAACGTTGAATATCCAGCACAGACTTGAGATAGATACTAGCTTGGGGCGGGGCGGTTGGCTTGTCTTAAATTAACTGCAGATCTCCCAGACGAGTAATTTTTCAGAGTAACAAACTTTTTGTTATCAAACAACTAATGAAAGTAGGATTCTGAAAGGTTAAACAAGAAGCCATTTGCATAAATTTACTATTTACATACAGAATTCCGTGGTTATTATATACTTAATGTCTTTATGAGATTAAAAAAAATCAATGAAATCATCAGATTGTAATGTAATGAATCTAGACAACTTTTGAAAGACCAAAATTAATTACTACTAACTAAGTCCGCGATCGCAAACAACTGCAGTATTTAGTTTATATTAGAACGATTTAAAGGAACAACTATTTAAAAAATATAAAATTAAAAACCTTCTTTGAAAACTGTTTAATACAACGTACACTTATTTTAAAAGTAAATTCTACTGGCAAAATGTTATAATTCGTTGCACAAATGTGAATGGAGAGCTTCGTGAAATTATGCGGAAAATGGTACGTGCGAACTTCATACGGGGCATTAAATTAAGCATGAATTTTGACGTCTTTTACGTAAGAGAGGATTTTCAGGAACCATAGAAGTTTCCCTTTTCTTATATTATAAAGATAAAAGCTTTAAATTAAACCAATATACCTCCTTAGCACCTTAAGGTGGTACCCTGAGCGAAAGTGGCGCCGCGGTGAATTATGTTTAAGGCGAGGCCTGTCCACGAAATTTACTCTTTCACTATGTCTTTAGAATAAGGTTGAATATTGCATAGCGTTAATTGACGCTTCGCCAGAAATTTGACGAATTTTAGTACATTTTTATTGATTTCTGAAATACTGGATCATTTATTAAAAATGTACTCGGTTATTGTGTTAGATCGATAAAAAAGCTATCCTTTTTGCATAAAAAATCATATCACTGTCGTTGAAGATTACGAAATCTGACGATTTTAAATTTATTTTTATAAGATTTAATGGTGTTATTCAGGATTTTTTTACAGAGTTACCATGCCATTTTTCAATATTCTGTTCAGTTAATTTGCTTCTTTGTTTCTTTTTCAGTCTACAGTAATTTTTGTGAAGTAGAATTTTACATCAGTTCTTCACATTGGATGTTCAAAAATCAGACTTTTCATCAGATCGTGAACTGGCCTCGCCTTAATATTATAATTCTAATACACAATTTTAAAAATGTTTATCATTATAATTTTAGGGCCCACAGTCTAGTATTTTAAGACGGTATCGTAACATACCTTCGTAGTCACTGCTAGAAGTAGATAGCAAAACTGCTAAAAGTGGCCGTTTTTGACACATTTGCTATCTAATTCTACGAATGACTACGAGGGCATGTAGTAATACCTTCTAAAATACTAGACCATGGGCCCTAAAATCTCCACGATAAACATTATTAAAATCTTTTTCTGTTAATGACTTATTAAATAAAAACCTCTGAGGGCGGCACTTTCGGTCATACAACCGCCTTCATTTTTTACCTAATTAAACAAGAGGGTAAAGTATGGAGTTTTTGCTGATTTGGTATGACAACGACATCTTACGAAGGGTTGTGAAACGAAGTCTTGGTACAAAAATGCTTTATTTAGCAGAGCTCGGCAGCGCTACCGGTGTTGCGAAAACAACCAGAAGCAGAGGCGCTTTTAGTGATAGCGCCATCTAGCGAAACTTTAAGCATTTAATCCAACCCTACAAGCAAGTTTTATTGCTTGCTTCCTTGAAATCCTTCATCGTTGGTTTCCGTGTCTCTGGTAGATGGCGGTAGTAGGCAAAACTTGATGGTTATGATGTGTAAAGTTGTAAACAAACAATAATTTGAACTTATTGTAGTTTTATAAATGTTAATTATTGAATATTCTAAGTACTCACGGGTGTGGTTTTGATGATCATCTCAGAATAACTGCGCCGGGAACTAAAGTCTGAAACAAAAATAAAAAAAATGAGATTTTAGTTACCTCGACCACAGAGGAAATAATGACCTCGACTGCCTACTAAAACCTAACCTTATTTTATTATCAAGTAGGTACATACTTTTATTTAATGTCATTCATCGTTGGTTTTTAGACAAGTTTTATTTTTAAAAAATTAAACATCGTCCTTCGAACCGTTTTATTTTGTTTGGAATTCCAAAAGAAAACTTAAGTAGGGGTACAGTCGAGTTCATTAATATGTTGGCATTTTTGACAGGCTGTTGAGTGATGACCTTTATTATAAAGCCATAAAGGTTGATGAGCTGTCAAAAGTGCCAACATATTAATGAACTGGACTGTAGGTACCTACTTATATAATTTTATTTGAGATATAAGTGACATCAACTTAGCTTATTTTATTATTAAGTACGTGTAGGTACTTACTTACATACTATTATTTAATGTCATTCGTCGTTGGTTTTAAGAAGAGTTTGATTTCTATAAAATTAAACATGGTCCTTCGAACCGCTTTTTTCTGTTCGGAATTGGAATAACAAAATAAAACATAAGTACCTAACCTATTTATAGAAACCCATTTTCCTGAAATTTCTAACTAGTTTCCAATAGACGAAAAATATTGAACGACAAAGGTCATTGGGCATTTTTGACCTGTTTGATAAAAGTTCGCGTACAGAAACCAAACCAGTTTTAAATTAAAGAATTCAATTCCACTTTTCAAAATATGTATTATTTTTTAATGTACCTACTGACCGGCAGAAAAAAGTTATTATTCGTCGTCGGCGAATTCGTAGTCGTATTTTTTCAAGTATATTATTTAGTATTGTAGAAAAAAGTTATTTTTCAATACAGTTGCTCGAAAATGTAAGTTTACGATGACAGTCGAGCGTGCGGAAAGTTGATTTTACCGCACGCCGTGCGTTTTTGTTTACGGAGTAGTACAGCGTGCGGAAAGTTAATTTTACCGCACGCCGGCGCCGTGCGTTTTTGTTTACGAACGTATTTTTTAATTTCTACTAGCTTCCGCCCGCGACTTCATCCGCGTGGACAGTTGAAAAATATTGCAACCAGTTTAAAATGATCCCTTTAGTGTATGAAAGCTAGTACTACGGAGAGTTCAAGCTGTTTCCCTGGTTCCACCCACCTGAATTTGATGCAACATAGCTTAGATTTTAAGTTGGACCTCAATCTACTAAATTGTGAAAAATCCATCAAAATTCGTTTAGCGGTTTTTGCGTAATTCGCGCACAAATATTTAGAATTTACAGTTTTATTATATGTATAGATTACAATTTCAGCAGTACCTATAATGTTTTCTCGCAAATGTATTGAAAAACGTAGTATGGCACACGGTTGTTAAGGTTTTTTAAAACTCGTGACGATTATAAACCCTCGCCTACGGCTCGGGCTCATAAAACGTCAACTCGTTTTAAAAACCTCCTTACCAACCTTGTATCATAAACTACTATTACAGTATGTGTGTGAGTCGAGTATAAGTATGTTAAATGTTATTAAACTTTTGTTAATAAAACAGAAGTTTTTACTTTCAGCGTTGTGAAAATGAGTGGTTCAAGTATAATAAACGTATTATTGTTTTTATTTATTATTTTAAATTATTGATATTGAAATGCTATGATAAAATGATAAAAAATAAAGCATGGCCTGCAAGAATGCTATGCGACCCACCCATACCACTGAGTAGCAGATACATTTACCTACATATCTATATCTAGCCAGGGGGGTATCACTCCGCGCTTAAACTTTTATATTAGCCTACTGCTCGCGGCCCACTCCAAGAGGGCCATTGTCGAGGGATATCACCGCGCCGAGCGAAACGCGCGGCGTGTGCAAGCGACGAGAGCGCAGCGCGTGAACGTCACGAACGAAACGAGTCAGTCAAGCGCGAAACTGCATGCACTTCGTTTTTGATACTTAATTACTAACGTACCTACCTACCTACCAAAGTTTATTGTATTTTTTGTATACATATTTACATACTTAGTTGTATCGAAATATATGGCACCAGTAAAGAAAAAAGCTAAAAAATACAATTTTTTGTCACCCATCCCATAACCGACCCTTGCAAAAGTATAGCACTGCGCCATCGAGCTTCTCTAACTACTTAGAAATACTTATTATTTATGCTCTTTAAATATGCTCAGATCACCTATTAGGTAGATTTATTTTATTTTATAAGTAGGTACCTATTAGTAATTTCATTGTTTATTCATGGGCATAACGAATGTTTTCTATGATATCAGTAACTAGCGAGTAGCAACCCTGAAATGTGTCGGTTGAGACAGAGCTATGCGACAGAAAGAGACGCCTCTCGTTCTTCTTCGTAGGTGCATATAATTTTATCCACGCAGCGTTGTGCAGTTTGAAATTGTACTTTATTGCCGTGCAGCGAGAGTAGCTTATTATTTGATGGTCCTCGCGGGGACCGACTTCTGTACGTTAGTACTATTATATATTCTGTGATCTAGCCCTATTTCGTTTGTGTACGCCGTAGGTCAAACGTCCGAACAAAATGTCCAATGACCTTTGTAAAAAAAATCTGTTTCATTAAAAAGTTAAAAATTTTTGTATGGTAAGTGCACCTCGAGCCTATGGTAAGGAGGTCGATGGCGCAGTGGTTTAGCACCTGGCCCAGCGATTGCGGAGGTTAAGCAACTTTCGCAAGGGTCGGTCACGGGACGGGTGACCAATTTATTATCTCGAGTTCCTCGGTGCTTCGGAAGGCACGTTAAGCCGTTAGTTCCGGCTGCATTTGCAATCGTTAACACCCACCAATCCGCATTGGGCCCACGTGGTGGGTTATGGCCTGTCCTCCTTGTCCACCCATAAGGAAGGCCTGTGCCCTAGCGGTGGGAACTTTAAAAATGGCTAATGAACAAATACTTACCTTATTCCTTCTCTCTTTACTGTGAATCAAACCTGACATTATACAACTATTAAGTAATGTGCTTCTAGGTGTGATAAGAAAAGCTAGTGTGGCCACACCATAAGGCTGAAGAAGTAGGTAAGTAGTTCATAAAAAAGTGTTGCACTAATAAAAGATCCATTTCTTACAATGTTCTTTTGAACTTGGTAGAAATATAACGCTTACTGCATCCCAGGTATAATTTCTTACCACACCATAAAAATAGCTTCTAGATATAGTTTAATTTAGATTTCTAATTGTTTGAATTTTTTACAACGAGAAATGTAAAAAAGATATTTCTTCTACTTTTACGATGGTAATATTAATAGCGAAGCTTCTGTTTACCGTCCAACAAAACTAATTTACTCATAATATTAGTGGGTTTTCGGCACAAACTTCAATTTGGTATAATAAAATTATATAAAAAATTGTATTGTGAATAATAAGCTTAATTAGATGTTGAGAACATGAAACCGACCTCGAAAATATTGAAATAACCTTCTATTTAATTTAATGTTATAAATTATTGGAGTAATTTAAGGTTAATTAAAATGTGACTAGCTAGGATGAGAGTATTTTACATTTACACCGAACAAAAAACACACTAAACTGCCCATTACCAAAGAAAAGAGTAATCATTGTTTAAAAGTAGAAAGAAAAGGAAAGAAAAGAAATTCAAGATCTTTAAGCAATTTGGTAATGAGACATGCTTTTAAATAAAATATAGGTAAAAGGTGTTTGGAAATCCTACTAAATGTGAAAGTTTGTGGGTTTAGATGTTTGGATATTTGTTTTTCAATCACGCAAAAACTACTGAACGGATTTGGTTGAAATTTTGCACACAGATAGTACAAGTACAAAGCGTACTTTTTACCCCGATGTTTCCACGGGAACGGAAACCACGCGGGTGAAACCGCGGGTGGGCGCTAGTAGCCTTTAAAACCGAATAATGTTAGATAGGGTGGGACTAACAAACTGAACAACTTTTCCTATGGGACCATCTCTGAAATCGCGAAAAAAAAGTCGGCTGTTTCATACAAAAAACTAATAACGAAAATATCAAAGTGTAGGTATGAAACAGCAGATTTTTGTCGCGATTACAGAGTTGGTGCCATAGTGAAAGTAGTTCACTTTGATGGTCCCTATCTACCATATTTGCTTTTATAAGGCTATTTCCAAACACCCTGTAGAGTTAATGAAGACATTTTACTGTCCCCACTATTGGGGCACATAGGTAGTAGGGTTGCCAACTCTCCCGGAATTCCGGAAGTGTTTGATTCCCGTGCACAGGCCTTCCTTATGGATTGATAAGGAGAATAGGCCATAAGTGCCATAACCCACCACGCGGGCCAAACGCTGATTGGTGATGGGTTTTAACGACTGCACATGCAACTGCAGGGTGAATGTGCTAACTAACCCACTGCGAAATCGAGCTCCTATGCTAGGTAAGTAGAGCTTTATATTTCGGACACCAAATTATGTAATAAACAATAGCCCTAGGCCTGATATTGACATAATTATCAGGTAATTGGGTTTTAATGCATTCATTGAGCCGTGGCACTGCTATAGGCGGGCACAATGAAGCATGAAAGATAAAACTTCAACAGTAGCTAACGATGGTGAAACTCAGAATATTGCTTTTGTATTGGCAAAAAACCTAAAAATATTACACTTTTGAGATTTCATTCACTTTTCAGTTTTCACTCCGTGGTGGTATCAACATGCTTGATTATTCCACTATTAGTCCACTCAACGAATGACTCAAAAGGAGGTGTATATGTAGTGTGCATGTGCGGGTACATCGTGATTTCTTCAGAAACTTGTTTAGGGTTGTTGCATAATGCTACAAGTACCGGGAGTTCTGTGTTGTGAATGAAAGCTCAAGCTCACCATCGCACCAAGACGGGCACACTTTACCACCAGCACTTGAGTACACCAGGTAACCACCAGCACTTCTGGTATTTTACTCCGGCGTCCATCCAACATAAACACTCGCCATCACCATCCAGATTGACAGTGACAGTTAGCAGTGTTGCCCTTTTGTACGTGTGAGACAGATTATAATATTATTCCATAGATACAAACACTGCAAGAGTGCAATAGGGTGTGACGAAATCCTCTCGTCTAGAAGTCAGAGTGTGGGACTGCAGAGTGTGGGGGGTTTAAATGATTCACTTTTGGGTTTTTTTACTGATATCTCCAAAACGTGATATCTCCTTTTACATCAACTCAATCAAAAGTAAGAAGATATGATGGCGTGCAAGCAATGCAATAGATAAGGCCTATAGGTACTCAGCAGTTGGTCAATTACTATAGCTTGATTCTTATTATATTCTTATTTATTCTTCTTTTATTCTTATTTTATTTTTAGCCCTTATGGGCTAGGAAACCAGTTTGTTGGACAACAAAAGAAAAAACTTGGTTCGCCATCCCTTGCTTCTTATTTTTGATTTTGATAAAACAAACTTTTAATTAAGTAAGTATGTAACTATCTGATTTAGCTTTCCTACAATAGCAGGTGTGGGCGATAACTTTGCTGGCCGGCTAGATTAAACCAGAGAGTTATGTGTAGCGCGCGTTATGAAATACTGCGCGACTGTGCCTACCCTACTCGGCTGCATTTTGCAACTCTTGACTTGAGACTGATACCTACAGTAACCTTAATAGTTAGAATCAGTAAAACGTCCCAATATTTTCATGTTCTATGGAATTATTATTTATGCGAGCAGTTTGACTGTTCGAATAAGAATGAGGGGGCGTAACGTAGCCTGTCTCCAAATATTTGAACATTGACTATTGAATATTATTTGAGCTTTTAGGTAGATTTAAGAAAATAATACCAAATAACGACTCTTTAAACTTTTGTGATGTGTTAGAATCGGGTGCGAACATTTAATATCATTGGCGAATCTTGATAAAGCATTTGTTCCCAAGTCATTCTTATTAGTCATCAGTCAATTTTTATTAATATATTGCTATCCGTTATTTAGTTTCCATAGTACCTACAAGCATTACTTAGTTTGTGGCTTAATTATTGGTGTGATTTGTAAAAATTAAGGAAAGTAATGTGTGATTGATTAGACTTTGTCACAAGTCACCAATCACCACGACCTCATTACTTTAAAAGTAACACGATTACACGACCCTATGTTTATTTGTCTACAGACGAGACGATAATAACAACATGAAGTAACAACAACAAACACAGTCTATTATATTACACTTCAAAGGTAAACCAAAGAATGTGTGGATTACACAAATCACTTTCTTGATTGAAATCATAAACATTTAACTTTTCTCATTTTATTTCATTTCTTTGATCATCACTCAAGGTCAGAGTGAAATAGGACCTGGCGTTGATTAAATAACTGCACACATTTAACGTCAAACGAAAGAGGTTACAAGATAAGGAAACGAGAAATATAAAACTCTCATTTACCATTATTACACTGACTGAATGAAGCTCACCAACAAATAAATTATAGTATTATACCTACTTACTAACTAAACTGAAGACTGCAGATTTGGTTTGGCCAGTAGTTTTGGTTTGGTCAGTCATCAACAAGACCATTTAGCATCTATACATGGAACACGGAATATTAACGGATAATCTCTCATTATGAGTCTAATAGACTATTTGCAGTCTGAGTCATATTACTCATAATCATAAATGTAATCAAAATAAATGCGATCTTTTTCATTTCAATTTGACTCCACTCCATTGAATAACTCAAAATCGATTAGCCGTTATTTTAAAAACACACTAATCACGAATATTAGTAAAACTAACTCCTAGCTTTATCGTTCATTGAGAGTTTCAGAACCCATTTTCTTACAATTCGTACTTGAAAAGAAAATTCGAAGATACCTAAGATAAGAATGCTTTCACAAAAGATTCGTTACAAAAGAACCCGCCGGTGTTGGTTTTCCTATAATTTTCATTCAGCACAATTCCAACGAAAAAGGAGTGCTAATAAAAATTAAATTGGTTGTTAAACAAAAACTATATTCATCGTTAGCTCGTGATAAAGTTTGATAAATCAATCATCCTACTAATATTATTAATAGATGTGAAAGTTTGTGGGTTTGGATGTTTGTTCCTCAAGCACGCAAAAACTACTGAACGGATTTGGTTGAAATCTGGCACACAGATAGTAGATAGCCTAGATTAAAACATATGATAGTTTTTATCCCGATATTCCTACGGAGCGGGAACCACGCGGGTGAAACCGCGGGCGGCCGCTAGTTCATTAATAATGTGAAAAAAAATTAAGATTTTTAAATTTGAGATTTTGCATTCACAATGCTATTTTTTACACAATACTAAATAATATACTAGAAAAAATATCAAAATCTCAAATTTAAAAATTATATAGCTATTTCATCTTAATCGATTGCCAAATATCTGGAAAGATATTTCAATCGAATGTCGAGGTAATTCCTCACATTGGTGAAATAACGCTGGCTTGCAGCGTAAGAGTAGGATATACTAGAAGAAATTTGGCGATGTCACTAGTGACTCGGTAGCTCAGCGGTCAGAGCATTGGACCGGATATCCAAAGGTCGCGGGTTCGATTCCCGTCTGAGTATTGATCTGGTGCAAGTTGTATTTTTTCTAGTATATTATTTAGTATTGTGTAAAAAATTAAGATGATCAAGGATTCGTCACTGCCTAACGACCTAAGGTAGGTAAATCATACAGGAACATAAAACACATTTGACCATCAGCCATTTTTAATGTCCCCACTGCTGGGGCACAAGCCTTCCTTATGGGCGGAAAAGGAGGATGGGCCATAACCCACCACGCGGGCCCAATGCGGATTGGAGTGTGTTAACGTCAGTAAATTCAGCCGGAAAAACACGGAAGAACTCGAGATAATAATACATTTTTAGTCACCCATCACATGACCGACCCTTGCGAAAATCGCTGAGCTAGGCCAGGCGCTATACACGTTAGTACTATTATATATTCTGTGGCTATACCATCTATACCATTTCGCCACCGAGCTCCCCAAAATACATTTATTTAATCCGAATTTAGGGTCTTTACCGCAGGACATTTCATGCACCAAAAATAGCCTACTTTTTGAGACAGTAAACGGATATTTAACTGTCTTGTCTGTCAGTGCGTCCGGTCTTATCCCGTACGGCTGCTGAACCGATACAAATACAGTATACTACCTATACCACAGTATACTATCAGGATTATTTGTAAAACACCAACAACCTCGCAAGAGTGGAATTTCAACATCATAAACAACAACGACTTTCCGAAAAAGACAAAAAAGTTCGACTTTAGGACCTCGACTTTCGTCTTTTTCGGAAAGAAGACAGTATAGTTTACCTAACAACTTTAGACTCGGTAATATTTAAAATGCTGAACCGCAAATAAATCAATTAAAAATTACTTTAGCCATCTCTGTACAATCTTATTTTATCCTACTCTAGTCTACCAGTCTACCAAGATATGTAGAACAAGAGAGACGTACGGTAATTCCATGACCCGATTTATCTGATAAACTCTAAAATAATTATACGGTCTGTGGGCGCTCATGAATGGGGTACGGTACGGAAGGATCGGGAACGTATTGTGGGAAACACAAATGTACTGCTCTGCATAAACTAATTTTCTACCTCATATCGCCTTTTTTTTTTTTTTTTTTTTTTATTTTTTTTTATTTAGACTGGTGCAGGTTCTTACCGGACACGGATGTTTCGGGAAGTTCCTGCACCGGATTCAGAGGGAGGAGTCCCCAAAATGCCACGAGTGCGACGCTGTTCTAGACACTGCGCAACACACGCTAGAGACGTGTCCTGCGTGGTCGGAGCAGCGTGGAGAACTCGTGGGGGTGGTGGGAGGAGATCTCTCTCTGCCCAGCATCATCAATGCGATGCTGAGCAGTGAGAGATCATGGCAAGCGGTAGTCTCCTTCTGTGAGGATGTCCTCCTCCAGAAGGAGACAGCGGAGAGAGTCCGCGAAGAGGACGCTCATGCGGCTCTTCTCCGCCGCAGACGGATGGGGGTAAGGAGGCGTCGCTACGCGAATCTCATTCCCCCTTAAACGGGATCAAGCGGGTGGTGGGGGGGTCACCTATCGCCTGCCTTGCACGGTCTCAATCCGTCTGGGGAGATGGCTAAACTTGCTCAGCCATCTCCCAACCGCGAGGAGGCCCGGATAACCGGGCCGGCCGCCGGGTCTAATGAGGTGGAATCCTACAAGGGTCCCTCAGGGCCAATCGGCGGCGAGAGGGCAAGTGCCGGAGGTTTTTAGTGGGTATTCCCTCCTCCCGAGATACCACCGAGCCATTTGGCTGGGTGGGATCACGGGAGGCAGTCGTGGAGGGAGCCGCAACGGTGAATGTTGCGGTCCCCTCCTGGCGAGTCCCACATACCCGTCCCTGCTCACCTTCGGGGAGGAAGCGCATAAAAGCGTTTTCCTTCGGCATAAAAAAAAAAAAAAACCTCATATCGCCTGCATATTTTCAATCATCCGACGACAATTGAATTCACCATTATTTTGCATTTTCATAAAAAATGTCGTAATATTATCCTGTCTGCCTCATCGTCGCACAGCTCAAACTGCTGGACGGATTGTACTGGAACATGGCATAAGTACAGAGTTATTATCATGTTAGGCATCCGTTAGGAAAGGAATTATAGATATCCTTATGGGAATTGGAATTCTACGCAGGCGAAGTCGCGGGTGGAAGTTTATATCGTAGGCGTATTATGAATTTACGCTTATTATACTCGATAGCGACTGTAGTTGACATAATAAGAACGGACATATACAGCTGTGAGCATTTGCCAACTATGATTATAATAATAATATCAGTGCCTCAAACGTCAAAAAATCAAAACCCGATAAATCCAAGGTTGAATTGAATCCAAGCGATGGTGTTTCTATAAGAACAGCATTTCACGTATGATCTCAAAATAGCTCTCAACGTTGATAGCGGTTTATAAATACGGGCCCTTGTGCCTTAGAAGTGTATCAGTGCCTGTATTATGAGTTTGCACAGTTACGTTTACTATACTCGAAAGCGGCTGTAGTAAGTTGTATGCAATATGGCACAGCGCCTCTGGCGGTAACTAAACTAAACTAAAACTTGTTATACTTAATAAGTAGTATAATATAGTAGTATAAGTATAACAACTTTTAGTTTAGTTTAGTTACCGCCAGAGGCGCTGTGCCATATTGCATACAAAATTTCTTACTACAGCCGCTTTCGAGTTTAGTAAACGTAACTGTGCAAACTCATAATACAGGCACTGATTATACACTTCTAGTTCTAAGGCCCGTACTTATTATTTTAGGAGCCCGTATTAATAAAACCGCTATCAACGTTGAGAGCTATTTTGAGATCATACCTGAGATGCTGTTCTTATAGGAACACCATATCTTGGATTTAATTCAACCTTAGATTTATTGGGTTTTGATTTCTTGACGTTTGAGGCACTGATATCATGATTATATCATGGTTGGCAAAAGCTCAAAGCTGTATATGTCCGTTCTTATTTAAAATAATCAATTCGCTGGTTTTATAGCGTACACATTATGGATATTAAGGATGACACAACTGGATATTAATAGAATATGCCACTACACAGCTACCGAGTCAATGGGTGACGGTATCACCGTTGAATGAATTTATTTCTAACACACTGAGCAGTAGTAAAATTACAAATACGTTTCATTATGATTAAACAAATCTTAAAAGAAATAAATACTAGGCAACGAGTTGATGGAATAATTTATTTGTAAACACATAATAAAACATAGTAAGTTTAAAATCTCTCATATAATAAAGCATTACTTATATAAAAGTAAATAATAAACGACAATAAACCGGAGTGCAACACCATTAATAAGAAATAATTTTTTCCCACCGCAGTAAGTTGGCTATAATGAACAAGACGAGAATTATAACAAGGTTAGAATCTGCCTCGTAGAGGCAATCGCCCGCCGTAACAAATTGTCTGTAATAAATCTACCGCATGCCTGGCAAGGAATGATAAAAGTGATATTGATGCTGGCCACTTTTCTAATGCAAATAATAAATACTAGGACATGATTGTTCATAAATAATAAGGCTTGTCGCTTATAGGTACCAGACGCCAGACGTTATTTAATATGTTTGAATTTATAATAATTACATTAACAAGCAGGTCTGTGTAATATTAGACCAACTCGAACCACGACAGCACCCTACCCCATCCCATACAATGACCAGCCCCCCTAGCATGACCGACGAAACACTGTGAAACACGATATAATGTATATCGCGTGATATAGCGTTTTATCGGCATCCAACTGTCAAAATCCATAAATCACAATATCATATTGTTTCGGTGGTCATGCTAGGCAGGCAGTATGACCACCTATAAAGCGATAATATACTATTTTCACAGTTAAGTCTTTACCGTGGTTAAGTATCGATTTATCACTACACAGAACACTAAATCAAATTTTCTTGTTTTGGTGGTCATGGAGATTGGAACGGGAGGCAGGACTGCTTGACCATGAAACAATCAAGCCAGTATTGCGAAGAAAGACCCATTTCTGGAATTCCAGAACAAATAAGCACTAGTTTTCTAGTGCACATTGTTGTGTTGGTAAGTAATATTTGCAATATGTACTGGGATACAGCTTGACCATAAAGAGTAGAAAAAAATTTAGGACGCCACTTACAATGCAAACAATTCAAAATTCAGCATTCAGTTACAGATAGACATTGATACTGTCAGCGACTGGTGTAGGGCCAACAAAATGAGCCTTAGTAGGTACAGGCAAGTGCTCCGTCATATCGTTTACCCTAAAAAAGAATCCTGTTCTCCTTAGCTATAAGATCAACGGGATACCTTTGGAGTGTAAATTCGTAGTGAAAGATCTGGGAGTATTCTTTGATAGCAAATTAAGTTTCAGTAATCACTGCGAGGCAATATCTAAGAAGTGCAGCAAGCTTTCTGGCTTTGTCTTTCGTGTTACAAAGGAGTTTAGATCCCCTAAGAGCCTGCTGCTGCTCTACAAAACACTAATAATGAGCCAGCTCGAGTATGCCTCTGTAGTGTGGTCACCACAATATAAAAAGTACATAAATCAAATCAAATCAAAATCAAAAAATAATTTATTCAGTCTAGGCTGTTACAAGCACTTGTGAATGTCAAAGAAGCTACGCCATCGGTTCGCAAACCCTGAGCGGGAGACCTTGTAACGAGAAGAACCGGCAAGAAACTCGTCAAGGGCTGCTTTTTTCTCCCTGTATATTTCATACAGAGTCGTCAACATTGAAAAATGAGCTTCACATTTAAAGTGAGGTCATTTTCCATCACAATAATTAACAAAAGTTTGTACACAATGGGTAGGTAGGTTGAAATTAAATACCTACTACATATCGGATAGGTAATTGTGAGAGTAAATAACTTTCAACTAGTTGAGAAATCAGTAATCACTATGTCTGCTACTCGAAAGTGCACCTAAGTAGGCAAAATTTACGAAAAAATACTTGAGACAAGACATAAAAAATAACAATAAAAAACGCAATTCTTACAATTCAATATGCGTTAATATAGGTACTCAGAAGCAGACCCATTCCCACTGGCAGCACCCGTTCACGAGCATGACGCGTGGACCAGCCATCGCTTCGCTCAACCATATTTGAGGGAACGTAACGACCCGCCCCACACGACACCACCGCAGAAATGATTAAAGAGAGCATGACATACTTAGGCTACCCATCCTAAGGCACTGAATTGAAAACTAATATCCAAAAGCTTTTCATAGGCCTTTACTTACAAAAACTACTGACTATAGAAAGCAAAATGATTGCAATAAAAAAAAAAAGAGAAATCAAAACAAGGTTTACTTGCCTATTAGTTTTATATAGATATGCTAGAGTCAATTCAGAGACGTTTTCTCAGGATCCTGACATTAAGGTATGGTAAAAAAGAGAGCTTACAACGTACGCGGAACGATTACGCTATTTACTTAAAGAGTCTCGAGAGCTGACGTTAGGTGCGTCGACGACCAAACCTACCTTCACAAAATCGTACACGGATCACTACATACCAGTCTGCTATCGGATATTCACCTCAGAATACCGACGAAATCATCTAGGCATGATAGTCCCTTCTCTATTCCATTCTGCGGTACCAAAGTCTAATTCCACAACCCCATATTATTCAGATTGTGTCGCGAACATAACACTCTGCTTAACCAGTTGGACGATGTGTCTGATATCTACGCTTCCTCGCTCAATAAGTTCAGAACTTCACTACGCAGGCTGGTATGATAGACTATTATTGGTTTATATTCAATTTGTATTTTGTTCCTGTCTATATTAATTAGTTAGGTAATCGAATTTAATTGTGTTCAATCTAATTAATTTTTAATCCGATCTAATTTATTTAATTGTGTAATGTAATTTAATCATTTCAATTTAATTATTATTGAACTTAATTTATTTTATGTAATTTAATTTAATTGCTGACTTTTCCGATTAATCATGTTGTTCACACATATTGTTGGAGTTGCAGCCTACCTGCTTACTTTTTATAATGTTGTGATCTATATTTATGTATTTGCTGTAAATCTGTTTTGTGTGACAAATAAATTTAAAAAAAAAACACGTATAACTTGGCAACAGTCACTATATTTTGTATTGATAGAGATATAAGAGTGAGATTACATGATCAGTCTGGCGTCAGTTCATCATTCCATCAGTCTGTATAGATTTTGATTTTTTTCCATACTGATGATCCAAAATTTGAGTGATGCCAAACTGAACATTAATCTCGCTCAGGAACTAGATTTTGGAAAACCAGCTCCTAACTCTAAATAAAAAAATTTGAACATAATATGTCTGTTTGTGTTTAGATATAAAATGATGGCTAACCAAGGAATATTGAACTTTGGTGACGTTTGTTAAAATAAATACTTTACTTTACGTGGGGTTTTGCCTTCGATCAAGAATATCCTAGATCGCTTCACGAACTAAAACAGTAAGCAAAAATGGCATCTCAAATAGCGTCCCATTTACAAACTTGGCGCTTATTTTGTGCATAATCACCTCTTATTTTGTACAAACTCACATCTTATATCACTTATTTTGTACAAAATAAGCTTACTTTGTACAAAAACACATCTTTTTATCACTTACTTTGTGCAAAATAAGCGCCCAGTTTGTAAGTGGGACGCTATTTGAGGTGCCATTTTTGAGACTCTGACCGGACATCTAGGGTATTCTTGATCGAAGGGTTTTGCAGACAAAACACCTGTCTTGGGCTGGCCAACAGTCGGAATTCCGTACGTACCTACGTAATTCCGAACGCAGCTAATCCATCCATACAAATCTATGGATGGACCTACCAGTACCACACACATGCGGGATTTTCCTTACGGAATTTTCAGTACATTATCGATATTCCGTTCGGAATTCTGAATCGGGATTCCGTCCGTCTGTATGTGGCCGGCTTTGGCATGCTGAGCTCGACGAAGGTTAAAGTAAACATTGAAATGTGAAAAATGACATCCCGAATGTAGACAAGCCTTTTGCTTATCTGTCAAAAACTACATCGACAATTTTTTTTATCGGGTTTGTCATTGTCATGCGCTACTATCTACTATACCAGCAAATCTTTCAAGAAACCACGCACTTGCGTTGCGTAGGATTTTCAAAAACCAAGTAGAATTATGAATATAAGATTCTTGTCAAAAACTAAGCAAAAAAGAGTTAATTTTAAGTTTGACTCTCAAAAGAAATATTAGCCATAAATGTACAGACATTTGGCTCATTCCGCTGATAACTTTGCACACCACTGCGCTAGTAGAAAAGAATGCCAATCTATGGGATTGTAATTCTATTCTATTCTATTAGCCTTAATTTTAATAGAATTGCCATTCGAGTAGGGGGGCAGATCATAATCGAATAAACATCAAAAATATACTATTTTGGTACTCTGTAAACGGTTTCCATAGTACCGTTTGCATAGTACCGTTTGACGTTTATTCGATTTTGATCTGTGGTGGAATTGCGTAAGGTAATCGTATTCATTTGACAGTTCATATCGTATTCCATCGGCTGCAATTTGTATGGGATGACATATATTATAATACAATATGAACTGTCAAATGAATACGATTGACTTTACGCAATCACCTAGCTGAACTCGATCCCGTCGAGAGTAACCCCCTGTTTGCGAAATTTTAAGAAAGAGCATTATCTTTTATTAGTTGCGTTTTGGGGATCGTTAGGTAGTTTAATAATTCCTCAAGTTAACCAAGGTTGGTTTAGCCTATGGGAATTTCAAGGGCAGGGCGAAAGGCGTGATCTACGAGGTGTGGTGTCACCGGCTTGCGAGATAAGGTGTCAACGAACTGTGTTACGCGATAACTTGATCACACTCAAGTTGGGAACGCGTCTAGTGTCTGCTTAACATAACTGATGACGTTAATGTCGTATGAAGATGTAGTATAGAAATATTAAAAATTGCAATTAAATTATCAATTTTCATAAATCATTTATATTTATTTATTTACTAGCTCCCGACCGCGTAGACCTGACCGCGTAGACCGGTGTACCGTAGACCGCCGAGAATCATGAACCAGGATAAATAGTAGATGCTCTTTGTTTTAATTTCCTCAAAATTCGATCAGCCGTTTTTAGCAGTTTTTCGCAAGGCAGGGGCCGTACCGGCTGACGCATCGAACTTCGGCAAGTCTGCCGGGCTTCAAATTAAAACAGATAAATCTAGCCCTTATCAGGCAAAATCCCCAATTTATGATGTCACACGAACATCGATATCATCCAAATAACTTCGACAAATAGTACAATACGAAATTCCTTGCTTCGATTTATCTGTTTTAAGTTGAACCTCGACAGACTCGCCGAAGTTCGGAAAGTTAGCCGGTAGCACAGAATACATAATAGTGCCGGTAGGGCCCCTGGACGTTTGCTGCATCATGATGCGGCAGGCCTCGCATGAGGCTGCTCACTTGGTGGGGAGTGTTGGGACCCGCCTAATCACGTAAAAGGCTGATCGGTTTTTGATGAAATCAAAACATCGAGTACTATTTCTCCTGGTTAATGGTTCCCTAAGGATTTTCTCGAATATCAACGCGGACGAGGTATCGGGCGGAAGCTAGTTTATAATATTCAGAATTGGGTTCAGTGATATTAGTATCCCATTCCCGTTCAAATTTTACTTTACGACAAAAAAACAATGCAGTCTGTTTTTTTATTATGTGGTATTTACACGGGTCGACTTACCAGGCGACTTGCTGGTCGATTTTAGAAGCTGCCAAGTCGACCACCGGTGTAAATAAACCGGTGCATACAACCGAAATATGCAATTAGGTACAAAAACGTGAAAAGTATTTTTTGTCTCTCTAATAAAAAAACAGACTAACCTAACTTCGCAACGGATGGGAAAGATTGTGGGTTTCCCTGCCATGATTATAAGATAAAATTAATGACAGATGGACTTGCATTTCAAAATAATGGGGGACATTTTCTGTCACTAAATTACACTGACTTAGTGACACTTCATAATATCAGGCAATAAAGCAATAAATAAGAATATTTTTAGGGTTCCGTACCAAAATGGTAAAAAAGAAACCCTTATGGTGTGACTCAGTCTGTCTGTCTGTCTGTCACAGCTGGATATCTCGAGAACTACTAATGTTATCAACTTGAAATTTGGAATAGTTTAAAATGACGTTTGCCCAACTATTTTGCAAATAAGAAAAAAATAAAAAATTAAAGAAGAAATGAAAAAAAAAATTTTTTTTACACAGGGACTGAAAAGGGGACTTGAAAATTTTAAGTGGGGCGACTAGGGCATGTGGGCACTAGGGCTGTTTGCACATTTTAAAACATTTTTTTCTCTTTTTTAGGCCGCATAGTTTTCGACTTATAATGAAAAATGTAAAAAAAAACCGTTCCCCCCTCCCCCCTTATCTCCGAAGTTTGCAAAGAGAAAAATCTGAAATAATTCTATGTGATAGTAGTATAAGTAAAGACTACAGGAAAAATAAAACGATGTCTCAATATAACACACTTTTAGAAATTCAAAAAACAAACAAAAAATAATTAGTTCCTCTACCAGTCAACAGATGGCCCTGACCTAAGAAAAATTAAATTAGTTCCACTATCGGTCAAGAGATGGCGCTGGCCTTAGAAAAAAAATAGTTGCACTATCGGCCAAGAGATGGTGCTGACCTGCTGGTGTGAATACTGCAATAATAATTTTATTATTCTACAGCTCTGTAGTGTATATTATGATGGTACGGAAACCCTCGGTGCGCGAGTCCGACACGCTCTTGACCGGCTTTTTTAATGAATTACTTACCAATTAATTAGATATACATTATTATTTAAACCACAGGATATTAGTAGGTAGGTATAGGTACCTACTTTTGCTACTCCAACGGTTTTGTATAAATAATAGTACCTACTTAATTGAATTCATTAAAATAAATCATAATAGTCAGAAAGAAGATCATAATTCTTAGTCAGAAAATTTTAATTCTTAAATTGACAATCTCTTTAAATCATTGAAATCATTATTTGTTTCAAATTCTGATACCTCACAACAGACTAAGAAAACTTGTTGATGTTCAAATTAGTTTAACAAATAAACAAATAAGTTTTATAAGAATGTTTTTAGGCTAAGAAGAACTGATAAAACACTTATCAACTCTGTCTGAGAGTTATTTATGACATAACATTTAATTTATTTATGCACAAAACGGGATAACTTCACCTATATTAAGTGATGATAAGGCTGACTGCGGAACTGGCTATCTTACCTGTAACTGCCGGAACACAACAATTTTAAAATTAAGTTACTTAATATAACTGAAAAAATATTAGACAAAATCGACTCACCCGTAGCAGCTCAGACGGGACGAGTGAGTCGATTTTTTCTAATATTTTTTCATTTATATTAAGTAACTTAATATATAAAAATAGCATTGTGGTAGATAGCCAGGTGGACTAGAAAAAAGCCCTACCACCAACCAAACCGAGTACATTGTGCCTCCCGGATCCTGGGAATCGAATCCGGTACGGAACGTCTGCTTACACGTGTGGGCAAACCACTGGACCACAGAGGCGGTAAAATACTATCTCCATCTAATAAAACTATTCAATAATCTTTTATTCTTATACCTATGGTTATCAATTTTTATATGTCTGTGATTGATGATTGATGACCTTTAGATAATTCAATTTACTGAATATCCAGTTTTCAGATACTAATACAGATTAAATTTTGAATCTTATTTATTGTTTTAAAAAACTATACATTTAAAATTATCTCATTTTATCAGTCTGTACATTTGTAACATGTTGTTAGTTTAACATGTAGTTTGTTAGTTAACGGTAATTGACAACTACGGTATTTGACTAATAAATTATATCAACTGCTTTATAAATTTTATTTTTAAGAACTATGTACCTACCTACTTTAATTAATTCATTAAAATATTAGGTACCAGTAAAAGTAAATCTGTTTCTTTGATTTTTTATGCCTTAATTATTATTGCTGAACCGATTTTGATGAATTTTTATATAGAGATAGAATAAACTCAGGCAGAACTGCAGAAGACATATAGGCTACTGACTAATTATTTCATGGAGATAAAAATTAATTATCTTTAGCAGACTCCAGATAAGTGTCAGAAAAAATACTTGATAGTTAATTTAATAGATAAACTCTGTTCTGTTTAACGAGAAGATAGACGTGTTATACATGAAACAGGCCCTTTCATAACGTATATATCTCAAACATCTCTTCCATCTCATATACACACATAACAATGCACTTAAAAGAAATTTATCTAAGAATGTCCACACTTCCGGACCCTTTAAATTATCACATTTCAAAGTTTAACATCGTTTATAAATCAGAGACACATATGGTGCATGAGTCACGGGATGAAGATACAGCACATGTTACTTCTCATAAACATACTGCCACTCATATGCTAACAAGACATTTCATAAATAATGATTGTCTATGTTTATTATCCTAGTTCTACACACTTAAACAAGTATGGGAGTTGGAGAGTATTGTACTTTAATGTTTCCCTTCGAAACGGCAAAGAAATAATACTCACTTGAAGAGTTCTATAGTATTGTAATCATTACATGTTGAATTCAAATGAATTGAGATAAATATCTCAAAGGATTACTTTGAGAGTTTTAGTAGGTAGTAATCTAAAATTTTAAAAACTTAATTATTTCTGTCAACAAATTAGTTTTGATTAATTTTAGTAACATTTTGTAACTGTGCTGAACTTTGTATCTCATTGTAAAATTTGATTGTCTTTATAGGAGCTGATAGGTACATTAGAATTAATACCAAATCTATAGGGTTAAGATGTAAGATACCAATTTGTGTTAAATGGAGTGAAAATATATTTGTTGTATCAGAAATGGTTTTAAGATGTTGTTATTCCTATCTGGCTTGCCTTGACGATTTACCTCTTTAGTTTACTAAAGTATCTAGGTAATAAATTGCAAAGAAGTTATCATTTGGCGATAACCTACGAGTTTAATGTCTTCACTGACCTAAAACATTCGCCAGTTAACCGCCTAAGGTTGTGTCTTATTACACTTCCATTATTAACATACAGTAAAAAGCGTATTCCCTGACTATTTACATGATCTCCTAAGCAAGATATCCTAAATTACTTTTAGAAACAAAATAAATACATACCCTTATAAGTATACTGTAGATATCAAGTCATCCAAATGTTCAACACGAAAAAACATCATCACGAAAAAAACACACAAATCACAGTTTTCACTGACACATTTTTCATTTAATAATAAATAAATCCACACCCGCGCAAATGTTAAAAATCAGATTCCTATTGACATAAACACAAACTGAGCATTCGCCATATGCAGGCGCGTTCAAAACACACGGCACGACAAAATAATTTATCCGCAATACATTACTCCATGTTGCATTTTTAACTTGTTTTAGCTATTTTATTAATATCAATAACTAGTAATAATTCAAAGAACTTTATCAGCAACTTATTTAGCGTCCAACATATACGTAAAAAAAATATTCCCTAGTGTTTTGTAATAGGATGATTATAGACTGATGCAATCGAGATTGTTTTCTACTGGGTTCTGAACGAAGTCTGTTCTGCGATTCACTTCACTCGTATGCGAACTACGTGCGAACTTCAGCATGCTCCAATCCCGACGAGCTTTGATTTCGATTTACGGAAGAGTGTCGATGTACGCGTGAGAAAGAGACAGTAGATGTTTTATTTTTTAAGTCAACGGCCTCTATGGGAGTACTGACTGTGCGAGTGGAGTTGTTTTTGTAGACTGTGGCACTCTCGGTCGTAGCATTCGTAGCAAATCCGTAGTAGATTAATTTACTAATCTGTGACTCTCGTAGTCTGTAGCATTCCATAGAGCTACCTATCCGGTAACGACGCTCGTAGCGAAGCAATTAAATTAAAGTTTTTAATTTAGGTAGTTTTTCTTATCTTAACATTTGCAGCAATCGCAGCCAATAACTACCATTTGCGTGATTCCTTTAGTAGTGAGAGCAGTTTATCGAAATATTACAATTTACAGCTGGCCTCTATATTAAAAATGTATTGAACTGCATTTGCAACACTCACTATGCAGTTATTTAATAAAATAGGTACCAGCTAAAAATACTACTTAACAAAAAGTTCATATGCTTATTTATTTAAATTAGTTTAAAAAAACTTGTTATTAGCCAAATATATTATTAATATATCAGCTACATAATTGTAAAAAATAAATATAACCCCTTTATATTAAATAAGTAAAATACTGAATAAAATAACATAAATTCTGACTCTAAAAAACAAAAATCAATAAAATTATTGTAATTTACTGAAGAAAATTCAGTTTTTATAACATAATTTTATTCGATCTGAATAAAAATCATCCAACAATGTGTGATGATGTACGTATTCAAATGGAGGCATAAATTTTACTCTCAAATAAAATACTTACATTTAGCTCTGTACTGTAGGTACGGGGAGAAGATTTGATACCAAAATTACTGAGTAACAATATTCCTAATGCAAAAGTTTAGTAAAAAAAATTACAATAGGTCTTCATTAATTTTATTTCTTATTCTTTTCTCTTTTATAATTAAATTAATTAAACATATAATTATAAGTCAGTACAATGTTTTGCAGTTTATTTTTATAATTAAACTTTTGGTGTAGTCGTTCTAAAATCACAACGCCCATAGCTCAAAATACGGGATAGCAGGAAATAAAGAGGCATCCTACTTAGGTATTTAGGCGTACTTCCGTAGTAGGTACGTATATTTTTGACAATACATACAAACAAAAACATTTTCAATAATTTAAAGAAACTAAAAAAGACTTCGCAACTATTTATTTCCGTACCAAAAAAGTAAAACATTACTTTATCGAGAAACCAATTCATGTTTTCAATCCTCTCGCTTCATTATATCACTATCGGAACCAGATGCAGTACATTTGTGTGCAGCTGTAGATTGCTCACGTGCTCAGTCGTAATGGCGTCTCGGGAGGACAATATTACTGTCATTCCGTTTGATATTACCATTTATTACTCACTCACTTACTTTAGTACTCGAGGTTACTAAACTAAGTCGGTAAAGAAGTTCTATAAGCTTATTTTAGCAAAGTTGTTAGCCGTATGGTTATTTATTATCCTTGTTAATGAATGACTATAATTTTATTGAACAAAATTGCTGTCGTCTTGTTTGCCAATAGCAACAAAATTGGATTAGTTAGTATTCGAAGTACGCTAAGAAAAAGCTACAGACGAAGAGAACCTTAAACCTTTTTAATCGACATTTATCTTCATATAAAAGAATATCAGGCATGAGATCAATGAAGTCGGTTAGAAAAGTCAGTCAGCAAAAAGCTGCTCTACCATATTCAGCCTATAGTGAGATAAAAAAAAAACAAAAATATTTATATTTACCTTCAAATATCATTTTACAGTAGCGAGTGGCCAGAGTCTTCTTTTAAGCATAGAAATACTTGTACCAAAAGACTCTGCTCTTCATATAACTTAATTAATTGTGACATTTGAACATGTGTTTTTTTTACTTAAAAGAAAAATTATTACTTATAACTTTACTGCTTACTACTGAGATAGGGACATATGAAAGGTAAACTTGGGTTTCGTGAAGCTCTAATTAATGTGCAAGACGGAATATTATCTCCTGAGCCTTTGCGATCAACGTTTATACAGATACCATAGAAATCTGAGCCTGTGTGCACATGCACTCTAATTTATGAAATGAAATGTTAAGAATAAATTAATAGAAACCACAAAGGTCATCTTTTCTACACTATGACTAACGCAAAGCAAAGGAGCCATTCGATACCTCATCCTTATGACTCAGTGTGAAGCTTTTCTTTACTCAATACATACACATTTATATGTTATAGTATGTGACTCCTAAGTGTAAATGTGCACGTATAGACGCGCAGAGGTTATTGTCTTCATGGCACCCGTGGGAAATACATCACAACCCTGTCTGTTATGGTGTAGACGAGACAGGGAGGGTGTAAACTCGAAATCAAATGGGGTTGCCCGATCAAGAGAATCGCACTAACTTGAATCATACCTGTTTGTAGCGATAGGATTGTTAAGCAAGGTGCGGGAGATCCCATTCAGAGGGCCTATTACAAAACAGAATCACGATAGTCGGACGCAATTCGTCGTACAATTTACTTGATATTGAACCTTATTTTTTGTGAGTCAATAGTGCCACGGTGTGCGACGAATATCGTACTCTAATCGTGATGCTTTTTTGTAATAGGCCCTCAGTTATTTGAAACGTTAGTAATATAATCAATCACAAGATTAATTAATAGAAAGGAGTGGAGAGTGATATCCTTAATAATATTATAAATTATTTACCGCCGCGACTTCGTCTGCGTGAAGTATTTTGTCTATCCCTCGGGAACTTATTTGTTTCGGGATGAAAGGTAACCTATATATATGTCCTTTTCTGCAACCCTGACAACGTATATGCAAAATTTCACGATGATCGGTTGAGTTATGAGTAGTTAAGTCGTGAAGGCGTAACAAACAAATAAACAAACAGACGGACTTTCGCATAATTATTATATGTATTAGTAAGGAAAGAATGCGAAAGTCCGTTTGTTTGTTTGTTAAAGTATATAGGTATAAATAGTAGGGGATACAAGTACTTACCTACTTTAGACTTACCCCCTTACTAATAAAGATTGTATAGCAGTAGTTACACAATGGTTACTCTCTGTCAAACTATTTGAGTTTGACATTGAAAAGAAAGAGACAAAACACTGTGTAATGTTCCATACTTTGTAATGTAACTATACATCAGTGCTATACAATCTTTATTAGTAAAGGGGTAAAAAGTGCTTACTATTATTTTATGCCTACCTACTTATTAATATCAAGCATATTTCTATGTGATAAAAAATTACAAATTACAGTAATATAAATGTATATTACTGTAATTTGTAATTTTTTATCACATAGAAATATGCTGTAATGACAGTTTACAATACGAGATGAAAATTCTATCATGAAAATAAAACCTTGATGATGAGTGTTCTTCAGAGAGAGCCAATCACATTACCTAATTAGTAAGAGTCCGTTTCCGGTAGACATGGGTTGTAACAGGGTAAATTGCCTACCTGTTACAACTGTTCCTGTTACACTAAAATAACAGTTCCAACAACCTGTTACAGAAATAACAGCCATGTCGTAACAATTTGCTTACATTGTTCCGCCTGTTCCGTGGAACAAGCGCTTGTTTTGTCTAACTTATTGGCTACTTATATGAAGAAAAGAGAAAAAGCATGATATTTTTAGCTTTTATGATCATAAACTGTTATTTTTTTTCGTTAAACAAGACTAAGCTTTGTTACAAAGAAGTAAAATCTAATATTACAAAATCATTTTTCTAATACAGCAGTTACGGCGCACACGCGTCATCTAGCGTTTTTATTCGGTGAACCATCATGTCACCTAATGAAGTTGCTTGCTTGCCTTCATTAAGCAGTTTACTTAAATTGCGATAGATGGCAGTAATTAACACAAAAATAATTATCATTATTTTTAAAAATAAAGTTAGAAAATATACATTATAGTTAAAAAAAACTGGTGCAACTGATTTTCAACCTTATTAGAAAGGGATGATGCTATTAATCGCATATAGCGCCATCCCTTTCACTGCTAGACGATCAGGCATTTTACCAAGAATTTACATGTCAATCATTTACATTGCATTACATCTTTTCTTTTCCCTAGCAACTGGCAGCACTAGACATTCTATTTTCCTACACCCGCCCGCATGTCTTGCTTTGCCTATGTGATCGTACACACGCGATCGTTTTTTTCGACGCGCGTTTTTTTACCGCTCTTGACGTTCAATGCGAAAAGGTCGCTTGTGTGAACGAGCCCTAAGCGAGCTAGCAAGCCCGGGGGCTGATTGCGTAATTTTGTTGCAACTCTGACAGAAATCACAGTTACATTGCTGCTTTAGTAAGAACCAATGTGACATGTGACGTTACTTAAAGCGGCAATGTAACTGCACTTTCAATCGATTTCAATCGAGAATTGTTAGGAACAGACTTACGTTATCTAAGAGCTGAACTAGTAGTAAGCCCTTGCCACAAAGCAGGGCTTTGTGTTATAAATTAGAAAAAATATTTTAATCTACAATATCGGCCCTGCATGCCAACACAAATAATACGCGGTTTAATATCCTTTAATAATCTCAATAAATGAAATTATAATTTCCATAACACCCGATATCCCTGTTTCCCTACCGTTTAACTTGACATTGGCAAATGGCAAAACAGTCAAACTCTGTTGCCACAAAAAAAAGAAGGTCATAAACAAACACTCACACAGGAACATATAGCACGACCAATTTACAAAGTCGATTTTACTAAGGGTTTTCAATGGACTAAAATGTATTTTTGATATGGTCGGTTTATATAACAGGTAAAAATAACAAGCTTTGTCTCTTTTCTTTCCATATGTTAGAGTGAGGTAGCGCTTGTTCCACGTAACAGGCGGAACAATGGAAACAGGTTGTTACTCTGATAACAGGCACAACAGTTCGGTACAGGGTACAGTGGAGTATTTGGAACAGTGAAGACGGCGGGAACAGACTGTTTCGCCTGTTCCTTTGAGCAACTGTTATTTCATAGCGCTCATAACAGGGCGAAACAGTTACATTTAATTATCTGTTGTTTTTATCTGTTACGATAAATACGCCTCATGTCTAGTTTCCGGTACGAAAAGAAAGAAAATTGCTAGCATGATTGTTACTAAATAAATAGCCATCAACCTCTTAGTTAATTTTATTACGTAACTTTTGTTTAGATCCCTCTCAATTTCTTCTATTGTTAAACTGCATGTATTTCAAATTAGTAGGTTTATAATATAAGTATAAAAAATAAATCAACTAAAAGAAAACAAAAGAATGAGCATTCGTTGGATGAAGCTAAAGAACAAATGAGAATCGAGTCAAGGTCGCGCCCGAGATGGAACACAATATAAAGAGCCACCACGGAACTATAGTTTGTATATGTATGCAAACGACCGACTATGAATATTGTGGGTGGATGGAACAGCACGTAATGTCTAAGAAGATTGGAAAGCTCGTTGCTTACTAAAAAGGCAAGGTATTTGAGGAATCTAAGGCCGAGGTTGAGTCAAACTTCTGACAAACATATTTCATATTTCAATAAATATTGGTTCTTGTGCGTATTACCGGGTGTAACAAGACAAGACACTCAACGAAGCCGAGGTCTACGTATTCTGCCCATCATCAGGACCATTTCTGTTCAAAATTATTGCTGGGAAACGATTTTATTTTTGGTGTTAAAAAAGACCGCGCCTGCGATTGATTGAATGCTACACAGCTGCGTGCGGCCGAGTTGAAAGGCAACGTTGAAATACATTGAGTGTTGTTTGTTACGAAATACATAAAATTTTGATAATGTTTCTGTAGACAAAAATTAGGAAATAACGAATAAAATAAGATTTCATAAAAAAAAAACATTTTTGAAGGTAAAACCTTCAATATCTTCGTAGCTATTGGATTCCCAGGTATAGTCTAAAAGACAAATCATCCTGATGATGGGCGGAATTCGTGGACCTCTGCTTCGTTGAGTGTCTTGTTACACCCGTTATGTATTCAAGCCTCCGAAAAGGGCTAGTTTTACAAGATCCGGTTGAGTTATTACCGAATAATTTTCCTTCAGAAATTAGATTAGATTATAGAACTAAACGGAACTTGATAAATAAGATTTCTCAAATCAAAATATTCCTTACAATATAAAATCTCGACTGTAAGTTACGGGGCGCGGCGATAGGCCCAGCGCAATACCGTCATAATTGTATTTGGAGCCCTCTCGTGCAATATTGGCTGCACTCTGCACTTTATAAATGTATTTTCTGGCATGGGAACAATGCGTTCCTAACCTAACAAGACTCGAACTTTGTTCGGTGAACTTTAAATACAACTTATTTTTTTGGATAATTTGATGTTTTTTTTATTTTAAATTCTTATTTAGTAGTAACTAAGTCACATAATAACTAATAGACTAAGTACTATTATTAATAATCATCAAACAAGCTATCGCCGGAAAACAATCAAAACAAATTCTCCAACCAAACCCAAATTGATAAAACTTTTGTAGCTTTCAGTTTTTCTTGATTTTCACCACTAGTATTTCAAAGTTGCTCGTGGTAGGTAGTAGGTATTATGATTTAAAAAAAACCTTTTTCAATACAGTTGCTCGAAAATGTAAGTTTACGATGACAGTCGAGCGTGCGGAAAGTTGATTTTACCGCACGCCGTGCGTTTTTGTTTACGGAGTAGTACAGCGTGCGGAAAGTTGATTTTACCGCACGCTGGCGCCGTGCGTTTTTGTTTACGAACGTTTTTTTTAATTTCTACTAGCTTCCGCCCGCGACTTCATCCGCGTGGACAGTAGAAAAATATTGCATCCAGTTTAAAATGACCCCTTTAGTATATGAAAGCTAGTACTACGGAGAGTTCAATTTGATGAAACATAGCTTAGATTTTAAGTTGGACCTCAATCTACTAAATTGTGAAAAATTCATCAAAATTCGTTTAGCGGTTTTTGCGTAAATTCGCGCACAAATATTTAGAATTTACAGTTTTATTAAATGAATAAATACAATTTCAGCTGTACCTATAATGTTTTCTCGCAAATGTATTGAAAAACGTAGTATGGCACACGGTTGTTAAGGTTTTTTAAAACTCGTGACGATTAAAAACCCTCGCCTGCGGCTCGGGCTTATAAAACGTCAACTCGTTTTAAAAACCTCCTTACCAACCTTGTATCATAAACTACTATTAAAAGGATTAAAGAAGAGCTTTAAAAGTACATGTTGAGCTGGAGCCTCATTTTAGTCGCTCCATAATATCCGATACGTCGATCACAGCATCCGCATCGCCCTAGAAAAAACTTAATTAGGCCTTTGACGATGAGAAACTTTTTAAAGATTCTTCGCAGAGTAGAGTTTCCTCTGAAATTTTTTGCCGCTTTTAACTTAACTGGTGTTTATTTCTACCGAAATATTTAGAGCCTTCTTTCGTGTTTTCTGTTTAATGATCTAAGGTGTTCTTATTTTAACTTTTTATCTGTAGCTCAAAAAATTTCTCAATAAATTCATAATCGTTGTTTGAATGATGAAAAACTTAACAGGAAAATAGACACATTTTCTTAAGATGAAACGACTTTCATTTGTACTTGTTTCTCATGTAAGTTTCCGTTGAGAATAGGCTTGGATTACAAAACTTTTGGAAAAGTGCTATTTACACATTTTCTTGGGAATCGTTTTTGTGCAGTCTTTATACTTACTTATTAAAAAACTACCTACCTCATGGTTTTTTTTTTCAAAGAATAATTCAGCATTGTCACAGAATACATAATAGTAATTGTACTTATACAAGTGCATTATAGCGATTAAAAATTGCTACAAAATTCAAACATAAAACAAAACCATTTATTTGTATTAATAGCATAGCATTATAATAAATCGAATGAGACGCCGATTTAAGATCGAGTTCAAACAGATCATCCTCAAGATATGGAAGGATTCATCATTCGTGATTCGTGCTTCTAACGCGCTTGTTCATTCTGCGTCCAAATCGATATGGATTCATTTATGGAAATATTATGAAAGAGTATTTTGAACTCAAAATACTGTTGAGCATTCTACGAAACGAAGTTATTCTCCTTTTAGAGTCGTGTTAGGTGTAGGGTGTAGAGTTTCCGTGTTATTATATTACAAAAGATTTTTAAACACTGTTTAACTAAACACATGTTTAAATGTGATGCTGTCTCTGTCAAACAATATTGACAAAAAAGTGACGTTTAGGGGAGCCTTTCGTTACGCTGCCTCTAAAATATGGAACAATATACCGCCTCCTTTGAGACAGATTAATTCAATCCACACTTTTAAACTGCGCATGAAACATTATCTCCCAGTGCGCAGCGTGACACGGAATTGTACAACGTCAACAACATAATCATTTATATAGGTTATCTTGTTTTATGGTCCATCTAAATATATTTTTATATATTAATTAATATATTATTCTATTTACTTATATTAAATACATATATTATTATAATAAATTATCTAATTAATTCTACAATGTGTACAATATTTTATACTATATTACCATATAAGTGTGAGACCTTATGAAATTATTTAATTAAAATTGTTCTATTCAGAGGATAATGACACCTAAATGTTTCATTGAAGTTACTACTACTTTATTACAATCATTAAATCTTGTTTGTGTTTTATTTATCAGAGCTATACATTATGGTTATCGACAACCCAAAATGGACGTACCCTTAGCACGAACAGCTATCGAGAAAAAAAACGCACGTAAAATTATTACTAGACAATTCTCTATGGAAAATTTCATTTCGCTTTTTTATCGGCGATATATGGCGTTGTACAAATTTCCAATACAAAATTTATCTATCGAATGATTTTACGCGAGTTATTTTTTTCGATAGCTGTTCGTGCTAAGGGTACAGAGCGCATCTCTAAAATTCACGCACACGTTTAAAAATTTACAAACACTAGCTCATGTCACTTTTGGTGTCGCTGCCAAGCGAACTCTGTCCGTCTATTCGAGTGGAATATTAAGTTTATGGTAATAACACGGATTGTGTTTTGGCTAAATAGTATTTAAATAGGTATGTAACACAGAATGTAAGTATGTAAGTTTTAGAAACACCGAGAAAATTGTCATGTAACATTTTCAACTTTTAAAACATCAAACCTAAAGAGGCTTGATAGTTTAAGGTAACTATTAGCTACTACTAAATATAAAGGTATAAAATAAAACTCATAATTTAATAACAGTTGTCTTATTTCCTAAACACAAAATTCACCACTGGAGCACAAAACTTACCGAAAATAAAATAATGTTCGATTTATTACCCTGTGAATTGTCCTGAGATTTTTCTGCAATTTAACAATCATTAACGGAAAACATAAAACATCCACCTATATCCATACTTATTGTCTTTTTTCTATTTTATATATTTTTGTTGTAGTTTCCTATATAATTCTAGAATAAACACAGTGGTACACTCGGTTTGTCAATTAATCTTAAGAAGTTGCAGACCAGTGGCCCTACCATGAGTTGATGCAAACTGTTTACGTTACCGTAAACTATCGTTTTGTCTCTTTCACTCGCACTGACTGTGAGCAGTATATCCGATAGTTTACGGTAACGTAAACAGTTTGCATCAACTCATGGTAGGGCCACAGATAAGCTACAAAGAAAGTAGGTAAGTAACTAAGTTTAAGTCGCTAGTGCAGTGCAGCCCATTTATAGTAACTTCAACCGTTAACTGGAGTTTTCATTTATCTTTGTTATGGAAAACTTAAAACAAACTTATAGTTCTTAATAAGGCCACGTTTTGTTTTTAAACCACTTTTTAAAATAACGACAGCTTTGGAATAAAAGAAATAAGTTAAAAAATATTTATTTTTCAAATACTTCTTCTGGTGTTTTGTCTCTAATAACATTATTAAACTTTTTAATTCTAGTTAAATAAAAATCTTTAAGTAAATTTTTATCTAGAAACAATAAAAACATGTTTTTTTCCCATTAAATAACTGTTTAACCAAACGATTGATTCTGCCAAGAGACACTTACTGATTAAACGTCCCACCACATCAAATCCCACCAAATCGCCTTCTTTAAACCATATAACCCTTATTCTCAATGCAGTTCGATTCAAAATCGGATGAAACTATTAAGTACTGTTTAGCTCTGCTAATCCCAGGTTAACGTTTCAACGCTTCCCTTAATCCACTAGATTCCAATTAAATGTTAAAAACCACTTAACACAATACCATTTATACAAACCTATTTGTGTGGTTCTCAAACTTTGCCTTTTATTACGGTTTGTAATTTTTTTTAAGTTGTCCTAATTAAATTTTTCTCTGAAGACTCTTACTTCAAAATTTCTGGTTTCTCTTTGGAAAGATGTGCGTCCTGTATTTTATTTGTATTACCTACCTATAGGTACCTAGTATTTTTTTCTGTCTAGCGCTGAATTAATATTTTTGTTAAAGAAAAGTTTCTTACTAGACCTATCAATATCTTACACTTTTGGTCGACACTTTCACTCGTAGATACACGCTGCGCGCTGTAATTTTTTATTCAAATGCTGATATGATCGCAAATTTAGTTTTCAGAGTAGCAAGCATGCGACAGATCAGTGACAAGTAAAACTAGACAGCCAAAATATACGAAACGATCTGTCAGAACAGAACACCCATCTCACAAAATATAGGTAAGTGTTTGAAACAGAATGTCTACTTCCATTGTACTAGCATGAACAACGAAACGCGATAATAATATGATATAGCGATTTATCACGTTTAACTGTCAAAAGATAATTGATTTTGACAGTTGAGTGACGATAAAATGCTTTATCATGCGATATTATATCGTGGTTGGATGGTCATGCTAACACTATTATGTATTCTGTGATGCTAGGGGGGTTGGTATAGCATTCCAAAACAGAGGAAGTCACATGGGTAACAATGAGAGTCAACGAGGTTTTTAGTTAAATATGTAGAGTTTCAGTCACATCAAAATAAATTATTTCAGTGAAAGAATTATTGAAATTGGACCAAAAATTACGAAGATAGAGCGATTTTCGTGTCGCATTCTCAAAAACCGCTCCCCAATTCTGACGATTGGCTGATGACGTCATCAGCCACGGCGGCGCGGCAGGTGTTTGTTCGGGCGATCGTGGCACGTGACGTCATCGCATGATCCGCAAGGGCCGGCCATGTTTTTTAAACTCACTTTTTAAATCTTTAATAATATTGTCATTTCTTGCTCTGATATTGATATTGTATTTGATGTGATATACAAAATTGATATTATATTAAATTGTCGTGTTGATCCTCATTGGTTACGTCATTTCCGCTTTGGATATTGAAAATTACCACAAAATTACGTTAATTCGTCTTTAACTTGAACTGTTTCGTTTGCGAGAAACAAATCAATTAAAGTGCACATAATGATTTGTAATGACTGTGACAGAAAAAATCCTTAATTTTTACTCGATAGTGAGTGACGTAAGCAAGTGTTACTCCCGGAATGCCAGAACTTGTTTTCTTGGGTCATGTCCGCTCCGGTCGTATTCTAAAACGCTACCGACATTTGTTTTATTGCGCTAGGTCGCCTTGGTACTGCTACAGTAGCCAAAAATAGTCCTGTGTAGCCTGAGATTACCTGAACAGAATGTCTATGTGTGCGTGCACGGAAGCTGCAATTTGTTTTGAAAGGCCCTTCTGTCTCTATATATTCTATGCCCATATCTGTTGTGTTTGGCGAGTTCCAGGAAATTCGTGATAAGATTGAGGTGCCCGAGTTATTTACAAGAAAAAATGGAGATCTTGATCCTAGTTTATCTCCAAGGAAACGTCCGACACACGAGGCGGGCCGTATCGGGAAAGCGGCTGTTCTCGACAAGAAAGCCTATTTATGTCGCTTTAACATACTTTTATTTGATAAAGATTTTCCGATTAGTACTTTCCTTTCCCATAAGCTAGTAAAAAATGTTTAGTAAGTAAGTAGGTAAGTACTTACTTTGTGCAGTTTACCAGTGAAATATTTTTCGATCATTTTCAATAAGTTCAATACAGAGCTTATAACTTGGCAAGAGAAAGATGAGACAAAAGATGCGCAGTAGCTACAAACACTAAACTCCGCGCATCTTCTGTCTCATCTTTGTCTTTCCAAGTTACGTGCCTACCTACTAGTACGAATTTAAATAGAAAGTGCAAGAATGTAGGTAAATACTCCTGAATCATTATCAATTCAAGAAATTTTTTATTGATGCGTTTTACTGTATCTACCCCGTTGAACTTAGGGATTTACCTATAGGTATTTAAATGATTTACTTACCTAAATAAGATAATATGAAACTATTAAAGTACTAGGTACTTACCATGTCATCTCGTTTCGCGCCATTTTCAGCGGCACCGCTCAAAATGGCCGAATGACGTAGTCGTTACCGCGCCTTTCACATTTCCCGCTTGCGAGCGTTTACGTTACGACGCGAGCTTTGGTGTTTCATGATTGTCATTCATGTCATTGTCAGTTCACTAGGGGTGGCAACCTGGGTTTCTGCTTATATTTAACTGCTTATTTCTTAAAGCTACCGAAGAAACCAAACACAGCTCTTTATATGTCAGATAAAAAAATACCTTGACCAGCCATTTTTAATGTCCCCACTTATTCTATGAACAATTTATAATGATGACTTAAGTATTATCTAAGTTAGACAAAAAATAAAATTAGAAACCACAAGTTGAAAAATCTATGTTATTTATCTATGCTAACAGCCGCGCCCGCCCCCGCAAATTCGTCTGCGCGGATTCCCGTCTAAAGTTAAATTTTCAAAAAATATGTCATAGGTCCTAGTGCTCGTTTATATCAAAAGCAATCATTGTGCAAAATTACAAGCTCCTAATCGTTGATATATCATGTCTGATATATATCAACGATAAGGAGCTTGTAATTAGTGTCGTCAATTAGTCAGTTTCTCCTTTTATAAATAGAATAGAAGAAGATGTTCTTTTTTTCAAATACAAATACAGTTCTTGGATTGACAATACAGGGTTATTTGTAAAACACCAACAACCTCGCAGTGTGGATTACTAACATCATATAAACAACAACATATTCATATTGTGTAGAATCTCGAATAGGTAGAAAAGAGATTGTCAAGAACATCGATTAATTCATACGACGACTTTTCCGAAAACAGACAAAAAAAATCGAAAACATCTTTTCATACAAAACTCAATCAACTTTTCGAACATGTGTATAGAAAGTCGAATGTTTTTTTTCTGATTTCGGAAAAGTCGTAGAACAAATTTTGTTGTTTATGATGTTAGTAATCTGCTCCTGCGAGGTTGTTGGTGTTTTACAAATTACCTTGTATAATTCTATTAAGAAAATTACAAAAACTGCTTCGCAGGTCGCAGCCCTCGATGGCATCAAACGTGCTCGCTCCGGAATTGATTCGCGGAACGAGTGTGATGGAACTTTGCGGATGCGTTTACAGAGCGACGAGTTAACTAAGATGTCGGTTGCGAAACATTCTACAATCACCACTCTTGAAACTCACTCAGGTAAATAATTAAGTGTTTTTCTATTAGAGCCTACCTTTAGATCGACTGACTTTTAGGAACAGTCAAAATGCCCTGTTTTGCGTATTATGCGTATGAACAAAACAATAGAAGATCAAAGGAAATTAAAATGTTAATAAAAACAGAAGATCTAATATTAACTAATTATTCGTTGTTCAGATTTTGGTTTTTAAAATTCTACCTCGTACCTATTACCGATCCTACAATGGATTAAAGGGCATAGCGGATCACACGGGAACGACGCCGCCGATGAGCTGGCTAGAAGGGGATCCTCCACAATAGTGGCAGGACCTAAACCCATTCTGCCACTCCCGTTCAGCCAACTGCGCTCATGGGTAAGACAACGTACTCGTGCTGCACATAATACTCGTTGGGTAGATCAAACAAGCTGTAGACAGTCCAAGTTGGCGATGACTGCAGTCTCGCCGCGGTTGACCTGTAGACTGCTCAGCCTTAATCGTCCAGACCTCCGAATAGTTGTAGGTACACTTACAGGTCACCTAGCATTGAATCGACAACTATTCATCATGAATGCGACAGACAGTCCCCTGTGTAGAGGATGCCTGGACGCAGAGGAAACAGCCGCCCACGTGATCCTGGAGTGCGTGGGTTTGGCCGCACACCGGGCAGAAATCCTCAAAGACGTGAGGTCGCTCCTAGAAGCCTGTGAACGCCCCAGGAGGCTTCTGCGCTTCTGGAAGGAGCTGGGATGGCTTGACTAGCTATACCAATGCCATGTTTCACGCATAACGGACCAAATGGGAGTCTAAATGCGGAGAAAAGAGCCCATCACCAATACCAATACCTATTACCGATTAATTAATTCGACACGTCCTATTATTTACAATGATTTTCACCGCCATACCTACATAATGTAGAAAAATACAGATTAATCCAGTCTCAGCTAAAGTCGTTGTAAGTAGGAATTCCTGCACGCAAGCATTGCAACCCAGCGATATTTAAAGCCCGAGTGAATGGCTTCTTCTGGGCAAGCTGGCTTTATCTTGCCTCTTCTTAGCCTTGTGGTTCTCGAATGTGGCTAAAAGTTGTAAAAAAACAACATGAAGCGTTCAAACCGTCATGAACTGTGCTTTACCCTGGCACAGACACGTCCGTCACATGTCACAAGTGACACGGGATGTGCCCGCTGTGTCGTCGCGCCCACCGTGCGGCTCCAAGCAAGGAGTGTCCTTGTGTACACTCACTGACAGCGTCACGCGAAATGTAGCCTCTGTGTTTACACGTTGTACGAATGTTTCAAACAGGATATATTTATTTTTGTTTTGACAAAATATTTTATTACTCTGTTGCTGATTTCTTTTAAAGACTAAAAGAAATCAGCAACAGAGTAATAAAATATTTTGTAAAGTTGTAAAGCAAAGCATATTTTTAAATAGCAAGGAGTGATCCCAGAATCTGTAGTTTCTAAATCACTGATTAAAGTGGTTTAACTACGCTTTAGCTAGCTCCAGCATTTTGAAACTAAATTCGCCCTATAAAAATTTTAAATTTATTGGGCACAAATCACGTTCATTCTAGGCTAGCTATCGAAATGAAAATTTACAGTCTACAGATATAAACGAGACGCATCATTCGCCTATAAAATTCCCTATTTTCTTAAACGGAAATGAACCACGCCATTACCAAACACATTTGTCAAGATTTAAATCCGAACGATTCATTCGAAAGAGAGCCATTACATCGAGCGTCGTCCTCAAAAATCCTCTTATCGGTAAAACATTCAAATTAAATATCCCCACTAATGACGTTCGCTTTCAATCTAACCAAAAGGAAATGGCCGAGAGAACTCTTAATAACATTAAGTCGTCAGACAATAACACCCTTGAATCATTTCTGAGACGATGCCGAGTAAATTACATGTCAAATGGTTGGAAATCCAGAAATATTCCTCGATAATTTTGTCGGGCAGGCGGCTGCCCCCACCGCCCGCGCCCCGATGACAGGGATATCTAAATGTCATTATAAGTTTGAGTTGAGCGCGAGGAATTCCGAACCCGGGGCGGTTTTCAACAGTTTTCTTGTTGACGCTTATTTATTTGGTGTATGAATAGTTCGTTAAAGTTCTGTTGTACTGACTCGTACTTTAAGATGGCCAGATAGACTATAATCAAGAATCTTATTAATATTCTATTACTCTATAATTATAGTTTAAAATCAGTCTTAATCGATTGGAATTTTAGGAGACAGATTAATGTACACATACTGTTATTATTACGCCGTAATGTTTAAATACCTAATGACTTAGTAACTCATGAATTTGTTTTACATTTTTATTCTAAACATTTATTTGCAAAATTCAAATAGGATATACCCATACATTAGTGGGCGCTTTCCCTTATATTTATTCACAAAGAGGAACTCTCAAACGTTCCCCTACAAAACGCGACAAAGCGGAATTCGTACAATATGTAACTTCAAAAACAAGAGAGGACCGACACTGCGGCCCTCCAGGACCCTCGCACGAATATATCCCGACAAATTTGTTTGTCAGAAACATTTACAAGGGAACATTGTGATAGGAAAGCTAAATTGGTGTCGATTAGTTTTAAACAATCTCGGTAAAGTGATAGAAAAAATGTGATAAAATGAGTGAGTTTTTCAATTTAAAATCGCTTTTGTAGATTCAAAAAACCTTGTTTTTTCATCATTATCATCGCGTCCTATTAAGTTTCTTAGAAATAGCAGTCTGTTCTTACATAAATACAAACCTTACTACCAAATCCTCAATGTAAGTATAGAGATAATCTTACACAAACGACAGATTAAAGATTTAACAACTCCGAGTCCCACATTTGTACCAAAAATCTTGGCATTATGGAAATCGAGCGCCTTGTAGTCCGCTAAAGTGGTAGTGAGTCGGTAATTCTGTGCGTAAACCCTCTAAGCAGTGGAAAAATGCAGAAAGAGTGAGTAAAAGCACAGAATATTTGCCAGTATTACGGCTTCATACAAACCGGCTGAAAGAGCACCGATATAATATGCGCCAAGGAATCTCGGCATCCTTCAGTTGACGACATTCGTGAGTCGCGACGCGAGTGCGCCGTTGCAGTCCCGACGACATACTTAAACCCATACTAATTTGCGTAGATATGGCATCTTTTCTATGATTTTGAAATAAAAGTATGCGTCATAATACTCATACGCCAACATCATTGCAATTTAAAACAGCGACAAAGGTAGACATAATAGCGACGCTGCAGTCCCGACGCAGTGTATTTTAATAACATAGCCTTTTTCGCAGAAAATGTCTTTTGCACCCGGGAGGCAGTCTATGCGGCCGTAGGTATTTATTTCAAGAACACTGGGCAAGATAAAGTACCTTCTGAAACTTATTTTATTCTATGATAAAAGCCCCCTCCCACATCTCGAGACATTTATTCAAATTTATACAACCGCGCGAATTCCACTGCTCCGCGTTCTATTGAACTCGCTTCGAAATTTGTAAGTGGACGGTGGATTTTTCATAAAGAAAAGGTTTTCCACCCCGCTTTCTGCCGCTTTAGACGCGCCAAACCTTTTTTGACGCGATTAGAAATCCAATCGTGGAGTTCTATAAACATGTCTGACACTTCGTGAGCATTTTTAGGGATTAATATAGGCTTTGATAGCTTTACGAAAATATACATTTTAATCCCGAGCGTAGGAAGGAAAGCAATGGAAAGCTGTAGGTGCCCTGAAAAAATAATCTCTGGAGTTGGGTGTGTGTTTTTCCATTAGTTTCGCAATATTTACATTTAAATATTTATGCTTAAAAATTTGAAAACTTCTTGTTTACATTCGACTAGGTTTATCTAGTTGTGGTTTATTTTAAGACAGAATTTTGTTTTTGATTTTGATTTCCAAGTTCAATAAAAGCTTCGATGCAATATGAATGAAGATCGACATCTGCCAAACTAAAAGCGACTTTACCTTCATAATATATCATTTAAATCTAACTAACCCAGTTTCATTCCCAGCCCAAATAATTACAATTGCAGTTCTATTATGTAGTCCGGGCATGAATAGGTTTCGTACAAAAGCACTATTATTTTTAGAGCCGCAATAATTTCCAAATGAGTTTTCACCACTCTCATGAAACGTTTCTATTAAACTTTCGAGATCTCTAAAAACAACTGACAGTCGGTTTTTGTTCGTCTTCAAAGAGATAAATAAACGTCTTGACAAGTAATTTCATATTAATTCAGTTTAAATTAAACAAGATAATAGTGCCTAATTTATAGATTGTGAAACAGGCAGTTTAAAGGACTTAGGGCGGATTCGACCAAGAGAGAATAACTGTTATTCTTAGATAAAATGACCAGTTATTCAAGAGTAAATCGAAATTACGTTTTACCACACACTATTCTCAGAATATTTTGCCTATTCGGGAATAGTCGCTATACCACCATTTCGCGGGGAATAACAGAGTTAATCCACGATTATTTATTTATTATTTTTTTATTTTAATGGCGTCCGCGTGCCATATGTCAGTGACATTTGTTTGACATTTGACTTTGACCGCTACAGATATGTACAAGGCGACAAAATAGAGTTGACAAGACTTTGCCTTTTAAATAGTTTGTGTATAGAACAATGACAATTGGCAGGATAATACGTTCATTCACATATTCACTCACTAATGAAGGAATAAGAATCCCAAGAGTAACTTATCTTTGGATTGCATGGAAAAATGACCATTTCTTTACTCGAGAAAAAAAACGTGGAATAGATGTATTCTTGGTATAGTTATTCCCGTTTATATTGAAGTTTGGACGAATCCACCCTTAATGAAATTCTCCATTTATTTATCATAAGCAGGCTAGAAATGCTATAAAAATCGGTTGGTTTGTCTAACTTTTAAGCAGTTAGCGAGTGAGTTGTGTCTTCTATTTTATAGTTGGTAAAAACATTGCAAGAAGTACATACTTAGTTAAGTTACCTTTCTTGAGTCATAAAAAATATTTCAAGGGATTTTTTTATCTCTGTCCTTTGTAAGTACAGGCAGTTTTTTAATTTGGTGTAGAAATAACACCATTAAACATTTATTAAAAATCTATCATATTTTGTTTGTATTTACAAAGTGAAATTCGTATTCAAATTGAATAAATCTGGCGAGTTAAAATCTCATAATATGGTGCAAACAACAGCTTCCCCGTTGCCCGTACTGAATGCGTGCCAAATTATATAATGTTGGCCGGCGATATTACATTGCGGTTTTGGTTTGGAAGGTCCATATTATGAGCCTACGAGCGAGCAAATCCATACACATAATCTACTATATGTATTTTACGTGTGCGTCGTATCGTATTATAATAATTATAAAATACTCATTATCTTTCATTTCATGTATTACATTAGATATGTATTTTTTGTTACTGTATTTTATTTGACATGTATTTTTGTAAATACTGTATTAAGTAAGGATAAAATTTAATAAACATTTATGTACTTAAAAACTTGCCCTTTAACTGCATACTTACCTAACTAAAACTTACGAGAATACTATCGATAGAATCAGTAACTGAAAATTTCTCGTAATTTATTTTAGTTCGAAATTATACCTGTGGAAACTTGTTATTAGCTTGTGATTATTTGTGTATGTTTCTATGTATAATGTATTAGCAGTAAGTTTCCCTAATTAATAAAATAAAATAGTTGGAGTAAAGCTCATAAAAATTATCAAAAGGCTTTAAAACTACCGACTTAACTAAATAGCTATAATGACTTTTTGTAATAAAAAAATACAAAAATTGTGTTAGTTGCTTTGCAATAAAACTTACAATTAAGTAATTGAATCTTTTAATGAAATTTTGTAATCAAAGCTAAATAATACTAAAGGCCTAATTGATTTGCAGATTTCCAGCAGGTGGATACTTTCAAAGAAACTTGTAGGCGTCAGTCTCCCATCTCGATAAACAACATTGCAAAAGTTTCGTTTCGGAGAAGTGGATTTGGTTAAAATATGCGTTTATTTTAAGCTAATAAAGAAATAAATATTATCAAAGCTGGCTTGATTAGATTACTTACCATTTTTTGCCTTACAGTATTAGGTCTGTGGTTTGGCTTGATTGATTGATTTATTTATTTATTAATCCTAATGCACAACAATACATATGGTACAAAGGCGGACTTAATGCTAAGAGCATTCTATACTAGTCAACCATCAGTAAAAGGCATTGATCATTGATCTTTGCAGCACAAAATTTTGCAGTCAATCAGTAGGTACCTAAACATGAAATAAAACACTTTTTAACGGATAACTACTAGAGCGGTTTTAGTAAAAGGACTTTAAGGAACATGCATACAGTTTTTTTGTATCAAAATTAAAAGTATAATGCCTTCATAATGCGTGAGAAAATCAACTGTAATATTAAAACTTTTCTCTTAATATATGTATACATTTTTATTTTTATTTTTCTGTTCCATCATGTTTTAATGTATACGTGTTCGCAGCGATCAAGCTCAAATTTATCAAAATCGGTGTGTAACGTGTAAGGTACAGATTGTACATGCTTAAGATTTAATCTTAAGCTAAATTTTTTTTTACACATAACTCTCAGCAATATTGATTAAGTACTAGTCTTAACTAGTCGTAAATAAAAGCAGGACGCATTTTTTTTTCTTTTTACAATAACAATCCAACGCGTTTACGTAAGAAACCCACATTTTGAAAAATCTCACGTGAGATTGGGGGAGGGGGTTGAATAAAATCTCACGACATCTCACGACATCTCACCAGGGGGGGAGGGAGGGACAGTAAATTTAAAAAAACACCTCACGTAATTTATGGACGCCCCCTTAAGACAAGCAGAAATAGGTACTAAAATAGAACTAGGTACTTTCAATAAAACCGCGCTAGTAGACCGAGCTCCCACTGCATGAAACCTTACCTCACAAGGTGGAACAGCAGACATGTGTTACAGTAATAGATATTAGTTAGGAACAAACACTGGATGTAATTTTCGGTCAAAATAGCGGTACGAAAAGGAAAAAAAAAATGTTCTTCCAGGATATGCGATGGCAACTCACTAAAATCCAGTGTTCCTAAGTAATATCTATTACCTACTGTAGCACATGTCTGCTGTTCCACTTTGTGAGGTAAGGTTTCATGCAGTGGGAGCTCGGACTATTAGTACCTAGGTATTTCATGTCTGGTGAGCGAGTAAGCTTGAGAGATAAATGGACAGTCAGTAAACCTAGAAACATTTGACAGACTCTGACTTCAAGTTTGCATTTATTTATTTTAGTTTCAGAAACATTGTTCCGGATCATAATTATTCAGCTTTTGCGTGAACCTTCCATTGGCCTCTTTGTCTGAAAGTGTCGGAGATTAGGTTTCCACCGAAGACTTAACATTCACTATTTCAACTTATTACTTTAACCTTTTATCGACTTAACCAAATTCCCTTTAGTTTTATTAGTACAGATATTACTGGCACATTTCGTTATAGGCCTACTGGTTGAAATATTAATTTTGCTAATCAATAACGAAGTAACTATCTACCTATTGAGTAACCATAATTTACACTATGCAATGTATGTAGGTTGCAATTTCTTGAAGAGATATTTTCAATTATACCTACCTATATTTTTAACCGACTTCCAAAAAAGAAGGAGGTTCTCTGTTCGTCTCTAATATATGTTTTTTTTTGTATGTCCACCGATTACTCAAGACGGCTGGACCGATTGAAATGATTCAAACGTTATTACATTAGGTAAACTCCCAAGTTGGTCCCATTTTTAAAATTTGGGAATCGGTTCAGTACTTTTCAAGTAATCTTGAAAAAAGCACGAAAATAGTATGATTTTGTGTGAACTACCTCGATGATCAGTCGTATAACTTATTTGTTTATGAACTGAATAAAATAATTATTTTTGTTGGAAAAGGGATATCTTAAGTGTAGTAAGGAGGTTCTCAGTTTGACCCGTATGTATGTATGTTTCTCCGCGATTAACTCACGTTTGGCTGAGCCGATTTTTCTACCTAAATAATATACGTCTACACCACCTAATACAGAAAGTACCGACACTAAAAATAAAAAATTGATTAAAAAATCAAAAACCGACTTTAAAAAGCAAGAAATTCGTAAAAATCAAAACACGTCTATTGAAGTCGAGTGGCAAAGGCAAGTGTTAAGTAGGATCCTAAATCGGATACTACCTTCCTGAATGCAATTACACTTCTCTAAATTTAGGAGCGACTTCATATCGGATCCGATATTTAGGATGATCTAATTAGCTCTTAAGAGTTGTAATGTGACCTAGGTAGTCTAAGGTAGGTAGTGTAAGGATGGTGTATTTATAGGCTGTGAGCAGCTAGTAGTACCTAGATGTTTACTCTGTATGTATGTAAGCCTTTTTAGAAGGGTTGGTTATTTCAAATCATTGAAATAAAAAGTAAATTAAAAAAAAAAGTTTTGCGATGTAATATTTTGAGAGGGTCTGATTCCAACCGGCATAGGGCCGAGATCAATAAAATTGCTATGAAATACAAATTCACTAAAATAAAAATATATTGAAAGTTACACCCTCTTTAATTTAAGTTAGAGACCTTTTTTTCTTTTTTTATATGCCGAAGAAAAACGACGAACTCGACAAAATGAACGCCAGTTCCAGGATACTGCCTCCTTATTGTCTAATTTTCAAAATCTATCGCAATCGCTTTCATTTGACAGATAGATGTGACACATTGCTGCATTTCTTTGGTAAGTTTTAATTTGTGCCAAAAAGATGCATCGATGTATCACATCCTGAAAGCGATTGTGATAGATTTTGAAATTAGACAAATTAGCCCCCTGATTGCCCTTTTTACACACGTTTTTATTTATTGCATCTAAGTATTATAGACCGAGCTCCCACTGCATGAAACCTTACCTCACAAGGTGGAACAGCAGACATGTGTTACAGCAATAGATATTACTTAGGAACACTGGATTTTAGTGGGTTGCCATCGCATATCCTGGAAGAACATATATTTTTTTTCGTTTTCGTATCGCTATTTTGACCGAAAATTACATCATGAGGTGGAAGATCAAAATGTTTACCCATCGAAAGAGAAACATGTGGAGGTCAAAACCCGCATGGGTTGCCAGCCCCTACCCTGGCAGGTTTCAAGATCAGCCAAGTTTTATGAGGCCCAAAAATGGGGTCACTTACCTCATCAGGTGGAGAGATAAAATTAATGCAGATCGATAGCCCTAGATGTGCCGTTCATGAATATATAGGGTTGCCTGCCTTCAGCCTGGCAGTTTTTCTGGTCAGCCACCTCAAACAATCTATATCAATATCTTGGAAAAACGAAAAATCTTGTAAAGATGCTATGATTAAGGGTATTTTTAATGCAAACCGTGATATTAAATTAGTCTGCGCACTGGCAGTCTTGCGCCGTTGAAATAATAGGGTAAATGCACCAGTTATGGTCATTTTTCATTGGTATCTTCAAATATTGAAAAAAGTAATGTATCTGTTTAACGTCATCAGGTGGCTCGATGGAAATGATGCAGATCGATAGCCGTAGACGTGCCGATCATGAATATATTGCCTGCCTTCAGCCTGGCAGTTTTTCTGGTCAGCCACCTCAAACTATCTATATCAATATCTTGGAATAACGAAAATGCTATGATTCATGGTATAGTTAATAGAAACCATGATATGAAATTAAAATCTACGCACTGACAGTCTTGCTAAGTATATTATGGTGTTGAAATAATAGGGTAAATGCACCAGTTGTGGGCATTTTTCATTGGTATCTTCAAATATTGAAAAAAAATAATGTAACCGTTTAAGTTCAACGTGTTACAACGTTGGTGGTATTCTAAGTGAAAGGAGACCCGGCCTTCAATGCTTAAGTTGTTTACTTTTAAATTTTTTTTATTTTATTTTTGTGTGTTGTGTGACAGCTCAATGCCAAATCAGATGACAAAATTGATATTAAGTTTTCTTAATTTCGAAAATGGAAAATAATTATGGTAAATGCAGCAAGGTTTTTCATTTCATAGCTTGACTTTTCTGCCCTTTGAAAACTGAATATGAATAGCGGAACATTTTTCAATTAGGTACTCGATGTTTCCGGAGTGTTGCCATGCCATATCAAAAATATTTATAAGTCAATTGTTTTTACTACATGCAAGAAAAATTAAGACAGAGCATTCGATCAATTTAATTTCGAACAAGATCAATTTACCAAATATATTGGCTTTAATATAAGACCAAATTGAATCATACATGTAGAGTTAGCGATGTCGGAGCTTTTAAAGGCAGGTATAATCAATTTTATCGACAAAACCCCCCACATGTTGCGGTCTATCCAGATGCCGTTCATTCCAACAGAATGCCCTCTCCTGTTGGAATGACTTGCATTTTAAATTTGACTTTTAATTTTAGATGGCACTGCCGAAAAAATATTAATTTCTCTGGATTTAAAAGACTTACAGATATAAAAAAACTTTTCAAAAGCTAATAAAATCACCTATTAAGTAAATAAATTAATTATGACAATGTAAAATTTTAACTTTAGTACGTAGGTACTCAAATTTCAGTTGGCCTTAAAGTATTTTGTTCACAGTAAGAAACAAGATCGTTTGTCAATAAAAAAATATTTTGAGTAAATTTTTCGTTTTTCCGTACAAAATGTATGGGAAAAGTTTTTAGCAATCGCTCTAAATTACTAGAATCTGTCGATTCTAGTACTCAAACCTTAAATGGTCCCAAAAAGACTTTTGATCCCCACATAAAATAGGATCGATTGGCAAAAAAAATTTTTTTTTTGGTTTTAGTGTTGTGTCTCACAACCTAACACTCCCATCAATCTCCAAGCCCACACCTGTCGACAAACAGCAGACTATACGTGTCACTGTTCCATGCTTAAACCTACTGATAAAATCAAGTATTTAGGTATAATAATAGACTGTAACCTAAACTTTAAGGCTCACATAGCTCAACTATCGGCTCGAACCCGAAAACTTATATATATATTTAAAATATTACGTCACGTAGTTTACCGCTCAATACACCTTGGATACTAATGCATCCAAGGCATTTCGACCGTCAGTACACTGTGGATACATAAGCGTCCAAAACTACCGGCCGACAAAAAAGCTTCATCCCTGCTCTTGCGTGTAAATTTAGGCATAAGGCGTATGTTCTGTCCCTTTCTGTATTTATTAACTGTGAAGTTGCGCATCGACCGATGATTGGTTTAATCTGTATTTTGTGAACAATTTGGATGTGAAGTTGGCAACGATACCATACGATAGTTCTGCCCGTCGTAGTCTAATGTTTTGTCATATTTTTGTCATTAAAGACCAATCAACTTCAGTGAAAGTTTAAATTTCATTTACAAAAAAATATCTGGATTGTCTAAAAGCAGTTATTCAGTGGCCAAGTAAGTTAATTTATATTAAATTATTCATAACAAAATACGGTACTGAAGTACGCGTAACCGACGCACTAATGTTTTATTCATACAGGTCATTTTATTGGCCTAGTAGGGATAACAGCATGACCAATTAACTACATTTTGTTAAAACATGTTTTAAAATATGTCCCTAATTTGTAAGTTTTTTTGTAAACTTTTTTATGAAATAAATGATTATTATTTAGGGCTTGAAGTCCGGAACTCCGGTTTTGGTCTAGCTCCGGAGTTTCGAAGAATTTCAGCATCGGTTTGTAAAACCGGAGTTTCACAACCAAAATCGGAGTTTCGATTTTCAAAAAAATTTAAAGTAAGCATTTTAATCGCCGTGGCTATATACCCCTAGGCGGTGTTTCAATCTCTCCAGAGGTGCCAAGTGGACTACATGTATATCGAGGTGCTGACTGAGGTACTTAAGTATACGAAAATGTCACCATGTCGATCCGATTACAGAACCAGAGCACAAATCCCAATCCAACTGCAGCGATATGAGAAACAGAGAGACGTCATTTCTTAGAAACTGTTCACAACTGTTCTGGAGGATACTATAAGCTCTTGAACTGTAAAGGACTTGGCAGCAACATTAATGTCGAGTACCTAACACACCTTCGTTTTGCAGATCAGTTCTCACGGCTGAGGCTTTGTAAAACCTGAACATACTCGTAATGATCGAATATTTCCGTAGTGTTTTCGAAAAGAGTGTCTCTAAGGATGAAGTTGGATGGATAGATGGAACATGAACATAAAACAAAAATCATGTCGAATGGCCATGTTGTATTTACCCGCTCCTTCATGTTGAACTCAAACACAATACTCGAAGTTCTAGACCATTACCTAGGATAAGACAGACAGAAAATATATCTCTCGTTGAATTTAGCTCGAATGGGCAGCATTCGGGAAGCTTTAAAAAAACATCGCGTCAAACTTACTTCAGTGTTTCTAGACGAAAATGCCTTGATCAGCGTGTGTTGCCAGTGATGGATGACTTAAGGCAGTGAAACGTGCTCGCTAACTAAGGGTCTCATAAAAAGGCTCAAGATCACCCAGCGACCCAGCGTGCAATGGAGAGCCATGCTCGGCGTTTTCCTGCGTGATCGAATCAGAAATCAGTAGGAGAACTGAAGTAACCGACATCTCTCTAAGGATTGATCAGCTGAAGTGGCAGTGGCCGAGGCACTTAACAAGTAGGGATATTAGATTAGAGAATAGAGAACCGATCGCCATTGGGGAAGAAAGGTGGACCAATGATCTGGTCGCGGGCTCGTGGGGCGCCGCTGGATGAGAGCAGAGCAAGATCGATCGTTGTGGAGATCCTTGAGCGAGGCCATAACCAGCAGTGGATGTCGTGTGACTGATATGATGATGAACCAACACTCGGCAAATTTGAGTGACGTAAAATGTAAGAAAAATGTATTTTTATTCGAATTATTTGCGCAATAAGCAAGTAAGTTTCAACTTATTAATTTATCGATGACCAAAGTACGAGTATATCTTGATTTTCGGTTAGTTAATAACCTCTATAAACACGCTAAAAATACCACTGCAATTTTATTAAAATAGTGACTGAAAACTCCGGAACTCCGGAACTCCGGAGTTGGAACTCTGAAAATCGAAACCCAACTCCGGAGCTGAAAAATATTCCGATTTTCAAGCCCTATTATTATTATTATTATTGGTATAGCTAGGGGGACTGGAGATAATAGTAACTGTTTCAGTGTTTTTCCTGGCAAATTTAGGATTGCCGTATTCAAACATTTTGTTCGGAAAAACGAAAAATTTACTCTAAATATTTTTTTTTTGACAAACGATCTTGTTTCTTACTGTGAACAAAATACTTTAAGGCCAACTGAAATTTGAGTACGTACTAAAGTTAAAATATTACATTGGCATAATTAATTTATTTACTTAATAGGTGATTTTATTAGCTTTTGAAAAGTTTTTTTATTTATTTATAACTGTAAGTCTTTTAAATCCGGAGAAATTAATATTGAAAAATGTTCCACTATTCATATTCAGTTTTCAAAGGGCAGAAAAGTCAAGCTATGAATTGTAAAAACGTTGCTGCATTTACCATAATTATTTTCCTTTTTCGAAATTAAGCAAACTAAATATCAATTTTGACTTCTGATTTGGCATTGAGCTGTCACACAACACACAAAAATAAAATAGAAAAAATTTAAAAAGTTAACAACTTAAGCATAAAAGGCCGGGTCTCCTTTCACTTAGAATACCACCAACGTGGTAACACGTTGAACTTAAACGGCTATATTACTTTTTCAATATTTGAAGATACCAATGAAAAATGCCCACAACTGGTGCATTTACCCTATTATTTCAACACCATAATATACTTCGCAAGACTTTCAGTGCGTAGATTTCAATTTCATATCATGGTTTATATTAACTATACCCTGAATCATAGCATTTTTGTTATTCCAAGATATTGATATAGATAGTTTGAGGTGGCTGACCAGAAAAACTGACAGGCTGAAGGCAGGCAATATATTCATGAACGGCACGTCTACGGCTATCGATCTGCATCATTTCCATCGAGCCACCAAATTGACGTTAAACAGATACATTACTTTTTTCAATATTTGAAGATACCAATGAAAAATGACCATAACTGGTGCATTTACCCTATTATTTCAACGGCGCAAGACTGCCAGTGCGCAGACTAATTTAATATCACGGTTTGCATTAAAAATACCCTTAATCATAGCATCTTTACAAGATTTTTCGTTTTTCCAAGATATTGATATAGATTGTTTGAGGTGGCTGACCAGAAAAACTGCCAGGCTGAAGGCAGGCAACCCTATATATTCATGAACGGCACATCTAGGGCTATCGATCTGCATCAATTTTACCTCTCCACCTGATGAGGTAAGTGACCCCATTTTTGGGCCTCATAAAACTTGGCTGATCTTGAAACCTGCCAGGGTAGGGGCTGGCAACCCATGCGGGTTTTGACCTCCACATGTTTCTCTTTCGATGGGTAAACATTTTGATCTTCCACCTCATGATGTAATTTTCGGTCAAAATAGCGATACGAAAACGAAAAAAAATATATGTTCTTCCAGGATATGCGATGGCAACCCACTAAAATCCAGTGTTCCTAAGTAATATCTATTGCTGTAACACATGTCTGCTGTTCCACCTTATGAGGTAAGGTTTCATGCAGTGGGAGCTTGGTCTATTATATTTAAGCTATGTGTCCCGTCCCGCCCATTGCCACTTCAGCTGAGCAATCCTTCGAGCGATGTCGGTTACTTTAGTTCTCCTGCGGATCTCTTCGTTTCTTATATTAATAAGCACATTATATTAAGCACATTTTGATGGAAGTTTAATAGATTTCGGAAACATTAAAGACCCTGTTGGGCACAACATTTATTTTATTTTATTATATGCATGCAGTTGCAGGTCAATACAAAAAGACAAAACACCACTTAATACATCAGTAAACAACACTGTAACATATTAATGAGCGATAATAATATCTAAGCGTAAGCTTAAACTAGGTAGCTGCTAACTCATATTTTTAGTAAAAAGCTGACTTGGCAGCAAAGTGCGAGCGGCGCTGAATCTACCAGTAATTAGTTAATTAGGTACTTACGTAATATTATTTAAAAAATACAATGTTAAAGTTATGAAAACTTCAAGCTTTTCAATTCTGAAATTGGCATCGTCACTTCAGTGTCCTAGGTTTCTTCATACCTATAATGTTAAAATAAAAATAAAGAAGTTAATAAAATTTTCGTCAATTATACTATAACTACTAAGTACACTAACTAGTACCTAATAATAACTATTCGAATGAAAATAGCAATTAAAATAACTTTGACCTAATGACCTGTTTATTGAATTTAACAGCTACCAAACAGCATATACCTACCTAATTAAATATATTTTTGTATAATTTCTCTTAGTTTTTTCCGCATAGCAAGTTTGTATAACAAAATAAAATCACAGAAACCCCCGTACAGATTGAGAACAAGTGGCACCAATTCGCTCACGCTTGACCAAATATATAAGAAGCTTAACGATTTTATTGAATTAAGGAATTAACAAGCACGCACTATTTCGACCCATATAAAAGCGATTTTTCCCATCAATCTCACACAAGTGAGAAGCGACTGTCATGTCGAACTACTCACTTCGTCAATAAAGTTTATATCTACCATCTGAACAACAGTAGCCCCATGACACAATAGTGTTTGAAACCTCAAACAGATTGCCCGACGCCATTTTGTTGACCCCACGCACAAAATGGCGGGAAATTACACAGACTTCGAGATCGGCCCCATGGCACATCCTTTGAAAATGTAAGTATTTTCGTACAGTACCTAATTATGCAAAAAAAAATATCTGAGATTTTAAATAAATTCAATGGTCGCCTTACCTCAACTTCCTTAAATAGTATCAAGTTAAACTTTTTTACGTAAGTATTTATTTTTATACTGTTGCGCTCAAAAGTTTTTTAAGTTAAGTACCTCATTTAGTAACCGTCTCGTCGACTCATTTTATGTGCTATGTACAAAACAAGGAATTTAGCTCTTCATCTGTATAAATAAACAACATTTTGGGTGGCTAACTCGTACGGTACGACTTTATTTTGATTTGAAGTTTCTTTGTCATCTTATTTATGGCTGAATTCTTTTTCAACATTTTCAAGTTGAGTTTGGTAAACTCCGAGTATTGGTTGGTATGGCACATTATTAGAAAATTGAATAGATAACACAAAAGTGTTAATTTTTTTATAACAAAGTATTTCTAATAGAATATAGCAGAAATAAGTTAAATTATTTTATTATTAATAAAACAGCTTTTATGCGGTATCATAACGTCTTGCTTGACCACTTAGGTAGCCACCGTGACTATCCCAACAACCGCGAATATTTCGTACATTTTTCAAATGAATTAAGATCTACTCTATTTTATAAATAGGGTCTTTACCATTGCTTATTTTTACCCAGGGTCTCAAAGGAGGTAGTAGAACACATGCTGGGCTGGAATATTCCAGACGAGCACCAGGACCTAGTTCACGAGCACTGGCGCAACTTCCCCGCGGTCAGCAAGTACTGGCACTACTGCCTCGCGCTCATCTACACCATGCTCATGGTCACCTCGCTCACAGGGAATGGCATAGTCATATGGATTTTTGGCACGTAAGTTTTATACCTTAGGATAAAACACACTACTCCAGTCTTCTTGTATAGATGGACTAGCTAGACGCATCAGTCGTAATCACTAGGTACTCATTGCTTTTCTCATATTCTATCTGCCAATAAGACTTCCAATCAACCAATAAAATATCTGTCCTCCCTAAAACATGGGCATAATGCGTTTTTATGGAATGTTCTGGCGATGAATATTCCAGAAGAGCACAAGGACCTAGTTTACGAGCACTGGCGCAACTTCCCCGCGGTCAGCAAGTACTGGCAGTAATGCCTCGCGCTCATCTACACCATGCTCATTTTTGGCACGTAAGTTATAGACTTTATGATAAAACTGCACGTGAGTTTTGTTCTTGTTCCGTCAGCCTAATAAAGCTGCAATATCTTGTCCTCCACCCCCCCTTAAAGTATTATTCTTCCTCCACCATCACCCAAGGGTCCTTTTCTGCAGACTCACAAACAACCAAAACTCATTCGATTCTTTCTTCAAGTGCTGACTGTGACTTTCAAGCATCTTACCGTTGTAAGTCCTTAACAGCAAAGAAAATAAAAAAACATTCCTTTAAAATCCAATGTGCCCGCAATACCAGGATACAATCGAACATAGAGGTCAACACTCAACCATTGCCGCCGAAACTCAGTGGGGCTTGAACGGGGCTTTCCAAAAACCGACGAACGCTGAAACGGGTTAATAACGTGGAACAATCTGACGATCGACTCAAGTGTTGTTGACTGCTCCGCGGTGATTTAATTAAGTTCCTAACGCACAAGGATGAGCCACTGAGCTGAGGACTTGAGAAAATACCAGCGCTCGTAAATTAAATTGGTTACAGTCATATTTTGTTGAGTAGAAGATACCTAATTTTTGATGTGGTAAAAATTACTTCTCAACCAATTATTTAAATATTAGGTAGTCGGAAAAGTTAGCTGGTTTTTTGTACTAACCAGAGAGATCAACATTCTTTATCATCAAAATTACAAGACCTGGGGGCCTATTACGAAAATAACGTACGCAACTGCGTAACGTAGTCATTTGGTCACGATAGTCGTCCGCAGTTCGTCGGTTGTAGTTATTACAAATATTTTCAATGTAGTTATCGTAGTCCATAGTCTATTGAACGAATAATGACGGATCCACTCACTACTGAGAAACTGTCAAATTTACGCAATAACTTTGCACTATCGCATACGCAAGTGCTTTGTAATAGGAATCAATCAGAACGAAGCACGGACGCAGCTGCGTGTAATAGACCCCCTGAATCTGCTGAACTTATTTTGAAGTAGTATTCGACAAAGCATCTTCTCCATCAACATAAAAAACATTTTTTGAGCACTAGCAGCATAATTTTTTTCATTGAGGGTCAAATTAAGGGTAAAATCGGTACATAGGTAAGTATTAAAGAAATTTAAAATTATACAAAACAATAACCCCCTTACTAATAAAGATTGTATAGCAGATGTATAATTACACAATGTTGTGTTACTTTCTTTTTAATGTCAAACTCAAATAGTTTGACCAAGGAAATTATAAGTAGGTACTTCGAGTTTGACAGAGAGTAACCATTGTGTAACTATACATTACATCTGCTATACAATCTTTATTAGTAAGGGGGTAATAAGATAAGCGGCGAGTAAAATGGACACAAAAGTCTTCCGTCTGAAATAAAGAATACAAAATCTAATGACGGTGGATTATATTTATTGACAATAACAAAATAGGTTATAGCACATTTAATATCATTGGTTATAGCGGATCAAAATATTGTACAGTTCGCAGCACTTAAAATATGATTTGAAACAAACTTGCCGTAAAACTTAAATTGCGTCTTGCCGTTTATTGATATGCACAGAATCAAGTTTACCGCTTCACACACCACTGACTACCTAATACCCTCGAATGAATAGCGCCACATAATAAGATCGTAAACAGAAACCTTTAATTAACATACTAGCCTGCCCACGACTTCGTCCGCGTGGACGGACCTAAGGGCAACTATAGATAGATAGATAGATAAGTAGTTTATTTGCTAAAACACACACATTCATACAAATAAAAATGCATACATTAAGTTGAAGACTAAAAATAAACAAAAGACAAACAAAATTGACATCTAGGTACACATAACATAACAAAAGAGAATCAGAAGAAGGCATGCATGTGTGTGCAGCAGCAAGAAGACTTTGACCAGGATAAAAGGTAATCTATGTTTTAATCCAGGCTATAAAAATATATGTGCCAAAATTCATTTAAATCCGTTCAGCTGTTTTTGCGTATTGAGTACCTACCTAACAAACATCCAAACTTTCACATTTATAATATTAGTGGGATTAAATAATTGCTAAGTAACAAAATATAAAGCTATCTATACTACATTTCAATAAAACAGTATTACGCATATATGTCTAATAAAAGTACATTATCTAGCCAAACAATACACTAAGTAGGTACTACATTAATTCTAAAATTAAATAAGTAGGTAGGTATTCAAAATGAAAAAAATATTGTAAAAATACGCGATTGCAATCCGTACAAGTGCTTTATTTCGAACCCTTCTGTTTCCAACTATTCGCTATTCCGAAGTTCCATCAACTGTGTCGTTGAACGCTCCCGATGTTCAGCGAGCACATTTTTATAGATCCTACCTTTATTTATGTTACCGTGCTGGGAACTGTGCCACTGGGCGCCACGATACACACGATATGGTACGTCAACTAAACATGTTCATCTTGAAACTGATTTTCGCAGTACATCTGTTTAACTTGATGTGCGTAGGTACAGTCTCGAGCAATAAGATGTACACGCCATAGGAATTTGTCACATTACGTTTTGAATAAACTACGTATAACATTATCACACTGAGATATATTGAATAATTGTGACATAGTTCTAAAGTGTGTGTGTACAAATTATTGCTCGTGACTGTACATCAGGGTTGGATGATTAAATCACACTGATTTAAATCATGATTTAAATCGTGATTTAAATCAAATTGCCTTTTTTCTTTCCTATTTGTATAAAATTATAAAATTCTTAATTTTAAATAATTGATAGACACATAAAAATGTATATTAAAATGTAACTTTGTGTTAGAATTACTGCTTTATACTGTTTTTTCTTCTAAAAAAACCGCCAAATCATCTGTCCTAATATTTAACTTGCACCAGGCATTTTAATTTTGAACTGTTTTATTGATCTTTACTCGTGTTTCTTCCGAATTAAAGTGTAAAAAAAGTCAAACAAAAGCGCGTTGTGGTTTCACGCACTATATTAAGTGGATTTTAAAGGCTCAAGCAAAAAATCAGTGATTTTTGATTTTTTGCAAAAAATCATGATTTTTTCCAACCCTGCTGTACATGGCCCCAAAGATTTGCGAATTTGTGATCGATTTTTTATACTTTATCGTAGTTGGTATATAGGTATAAGGTGATGCTCAATTCAATTTCAATCGGTAACAAACTCATAAAATTAAATACACTCCATAATAAAAGTTAAAGGCTACAAAACATCAGGAGGTCAAGTCTGCTAATGTTTTCGTCAAAATTGTAGTTCAATGGTGTTTGAATGGTTATGCTTTTTGACACTGTTCTCGTTTCTTAAACCCAAAATCGAGACACAATATGTTTCCGTTTTGGGTTTAAAAAACGCAATGTGTTTCGGTTTTGGGTTTAAGAAACAAGAACTGTGTCAAAAAGCATTACCATTCAAACACCATTGAACTACGATTTTGACGAAAACATTAGCAGACTTGACCCCCTGATTGCGGAGGGTGATTTGATTACGGTGTAGTGTATATGACAAAAAAGTTCTTATTATAATTAAGTAGGTACCTATATAGTAACGTAAGATTTTTTTTAAATCTAACTTAGAAAATCTGTAAGCCGTAAGCCAAAAAAGTCCCTTGCAAAGCTTCATGCCGGTTTATTCAGGCCGGCCCAAAAGAACTGTGTTCGACATAAATAAAATCCCGGTTATCCTCAATTATACATAGATAGATTTGAAAGGACTGACCTAAATAAATAAGCTACCTCCTTACAAAATTTGGAATCCTTTTCGGTCAATTACGTTACAAAATCTCTTCCTCAAACATTTGAGGTGAGTGAGAAATGTGAACGACGGTGAACGACCTTAAAATATATCCTCAAATTATATATTAATCTTCAGTGAGGGGATCGGTGTACGTCGTTTATATGCTGTAGGTATAATACTAAGCAATTATTATATTTAAAAAAACTCAAAGATTGCTTTGTCTAAAGATATTTAAACAATATTGCCTGCAAGGGGCAGCATAATAGGCCTTGGATCTTACACGTGTCAAAAATCAACTCCGAACTCAATCAACAGCTTGAAATAGACCTTTAATATAAAATATAACACTTTTCATAAAACCCAAATAAAGTTTGTCCGTTTCTGGCGTCCTGAGGGATTTGCATTGTATTCCAGGCTTCATCAATTTAAAGGGATCGGGCGAGAAACGATTCATATAAATCTTTCAGAGGTGCTGATTTCGTTCGACGCTGATTTTAATTCCGATGTTTTAATCAGTTTTTCATTTTTAAATTAAAAACTTATTCTTATTTCGATCCCATTTTCAAGGAAGAATATAATTGGGTTGGTAAACTTTTCCAAAACTGTTGTGATTTATATATTTTCTGGTAGCTTTTGGCTTTGAAGTCAGGAATAACAAATTGCGGAATTTTTATATTGCTTCATTTTAATTTAAATAAAAAGTTTAATTTTTAATTTCCAGCATAGTACAATAAATCACTGTTACGGCTGTATGCGTAGGTAATGCATTTGCTCCAAAGACTTTCTATGTTGTTGCAAAAAACAAAGGTATGATTACTCTTTGTCACTGTCTGTCAAATCTGTCAATCAGTTTTTTTAATCAGTAAATTCAAAAGAACTTCGTGTTCAGCCGTATGTTTGATATTTTATCGCGATAATAATATAAAAAAATATATTTGGTTAACAAGGTAAAATAAAAAAATCATAATATTATTTTCTTTATTCTTCAAACTTGTGCTATCAAAATAAAATATAAAACAATTCTCTTCGAAAAATTTTACCAACCCCATTACTTTCAAATATGGAAACTAAACTCACTTATGATAATTTTAAAACCTCAAGCTTTTCGTTTTCATACTTAAGTATTATCATAATCAAATAAGTATTTTCAACTCTTTGCAAGTATATGTCGCAAGCTTATACAGGGTTATTTGTAAAACACCAACAACTTCGCAGTTGAGTAGATTACTAACATCATAAACTACAACGTTGGCTCTGCGACTTTTCCGAAAAAAGACAAAAAAGTCGTCTATCGAGTAGCTGATCGAGCTTTGTATGAAAAATCTTTTTTTGTCTTTTTTGGAAAGTCGTAGAACAATAATCATTTATTTGAGGTTTAAACGTTGTTTATGATGTTAGTAATCTACCCCTGCGAGGTTGTTGGTGTTTTACAAATAACCCTGTATAAATCACAGATTAGAAATGACGTTTTTTTTGTTTTTTTTTTCAATACAAAAGAAAATTACAACAAGTATTTTTTCCAACGCAGCAAGAGAAACCGTTAAGTGAGGATAAGGCCGAAAGTGTAAGCGCACGCACTACACCCGGAATCACTGAATCCTCACCACTGACACAGTGGTGAGGATTCAGTGGCACTGAGGAACTGGCTATCTTAATACCTCTAACCAATCAATAGTGGTAGCTAGACTAGCTAGCCAGGCGGATTTGAAATAAGCCCTACCACCAACCAAACCGAGTACAAATGTAGGTATCCCCATCTGGAAATCGAACCCAGGACCCCTGCCTCTTACACGGGTGGGTGAACCACTAGACCACAGAGGCGGTACTCTGTAACGCTTCTTTAATCATTTAAATGCTTTCTTTGTTTCAGATCAAAATCACTACGGAGTGCGAGCAACATGTTCGTAATAAACCTGGCAGTGTTCGACCTGATGATGATGCTGGAGATGCCGCTCCTCATCGTGAACTCCTTCTACCAGCGGCTGGTGGGCTACCAGCTCGGCTGCGACGTTTACGCCATATTGGGCTCCCTGTCGGGGATTGGGGGCGCTATATCTAATGCTGTTATTGCATTTGATAGATACAAGTACGTTACCATTTTTTTATTAGCTCCCGCTCGCGACTTCGTCCGCTTGGTATTTTAGTAAGCTTAATAAAATAAACAGCTGAGTCGGGACCGATATAGGACCAAACTAAGATAGCCTACTCTGTTTATTTTTATTTCTTGTGTATTTTTGGTTTTGTCTTAAATATTCTAAATGTAAACTGTCATTCTGAGTGACATCCTTGGATTAAATTGAGAATTTATGTAAAATTATGATTTGTTCCGGATTCGTTTGTATAGAAACAAGGTATAAACTCTGCTCACTAACAAGTAACAAACAATTCATAGAACTGGTTTGTATAAGTTTGACTTTTTTCAGGACTATTTCATGTCCCCTAGATGGAAGGATAAACAAGGTTCAAGCGTCTCTCCTGATCGCGTTCACCTGGTTCTGGGCGCTGCCATTCACGATCTTACCAGCCGCCAAGATCTGGGGGAAATTTGTAGCAGGTTAGTATTGTACTATCGAGGTCACGGCGGACACGGACACCCCTTGCTGCGCCGGCCGCGTCACAGCGCAACTTATAAAATTTCTGCAAGTGGTATAAGCCCATGAGTATACGATGATACGTACATTGCGCTAAATACTTTCTAATTGACAAACTGACAATGTTACTAATAATTTAGGCAACTGTAAGCGGATAAGCAAGTACCTAAAGACTAAATTTTTTTTTAGTGAAATTATGCGGGATATTATACCTACCTTACGATAAAGGCAAACCCAATAATTATTACCATCTCTATCTATAATACCGTAGAAGGTAGGTAGGGTCATTGTCGATCGAAATGACAATCGAGAATTTAATTGGTCAACACACTGATCTTGAAATCTAATTTCGCAAGAAATCACATTCATCCCAACATAAAATTACCATTTTCCTCTCATTGCATCCTTACATCGTTGGAACTAGTCATGTTAAAAAAGTGCACTTTACCAAGAGTTCAATTTAAAACCGAGTGCCTATTACAAAAAAGCGATACGATCTTCGTCCCACTCCGTGGCACAGAGTGGCACTAGATGGACTCATGAAAAAGGTTCAATATCAAGTAAATTGGACGACGAATTGCGTACGAGTATCGTGATTCTTTTTTGTAATAGGCCCTCAGATCTGTGAGTGAAATCTCTAGTCTGATTGCATTTTATATTTATCATTAGGTAGGTCTTTTCAATAAACATGGCGTTTGCTCTGCGTGCTGGCCGGCGACCGCGCAAACAGGAACTTGGCGACTTCCTCTGATTGCTTTTCTACGGTTGCTTATAATATCGAAGTTGCAGCTTTGACCAACGAAACGTTTATGTTTCTAAATAAATCATTTACAGATTTGTTAATCTTTTAGAATGCTGGTCAGATGAGTTAGGTGTGTATAGCGATCTGAATCTCCTCCATTCACTCCCTGGATGGCCATTATCAGATCACAGCACGGTACATCCCTGGCAGAAAACCAAGGCTTCAAAGTTACCTCGTTTGTATGAAAATAACACCTGTATCCCAAGACAAAGTTGATGTGTGTATATAGCCCTATTTATAGGGAAACACAGACTCAGGCAAGGAGTTCCAACCTCTAGCGGTTTACAAAATTCGTAGCAGGAAAAATGATTCCTCACACGTAAATGGTTGACGTAGCATTAGTTTCGTAGGCGGCCGAAGAGTAATTCCATCCCGGACGGAACTCGCAACACTAAACCCAAAACGCATCCAAACGCGTAAATAAAACGCAGCAACGAGTTAACTGGCCGATTAGGATGCAATTGTGTCGCAAATTGGTGGCATCCGTCCGCCACCACATTGTCTAATAAGCTGGTGATTATTGGATGAGTAATCGCGGAATTCACCAATCGGTGAGCTGTAATGTGACAATGAACTTGACGTACGCAATCGAAATCAGCGGAGGTCACGCACGACCAATAACTTTGCTGTTTTTTTTATTTGGAAAATCTTTCGGAGGCCAATTTTACCAACAAAGATACACGTCCGTAGATACATTGCAGCGTCATCGAAATATTATTACTATTCTACGGCTTAATGGTTGAAATTAGAGAGTTCGTTAGACTACAGCAAAGAGTTTAAAGATTGATTTCCAAGGGGAACTAGGGGTTAGGACAATAGTTTTGTAGACTTCATTACAACTTTTTTGATATTTTACTCCCGCTGGCCTTTCAACGCACGATTTTAGTAAGGTATTATTACTTAACCTATTTTTACGTCAAGTGAAACAAAATAAAGAGGTACGAGTATGGGCACAGAATAACTAATGTATGGGGCCTTAAACGTTTGCCTCCATTATGACTCATTGTGTCGCGGTCGCGAGGTCGCGACACGCAGATTTCAAAAGATAAAGTAGGACTTACGACTAGACTGTTGGGCGGAATCCCATATTGTGTAGAATTACAAACAGGAAGAAGTGCTATTTTCAAGAACGTCGATAACAAGGTTCATTCTGCATGACTGTTTCCAGAGGGCTTCCTGACCACCTGTTCCTTCGACTACATCACTGAAGACCAGGACACGAAGGTGTTTGTGGCCTGCATCTTCGTGTGGAGCTACTGCATCCCGATGTCGCTCATCTGCTACTTCTACTCGCAACTCTTCGGTGCTGTAAGCATACATTTTTTATAAATATTGAACACTTAACATCCCATACTTTGCTACGATTGTAGCATAGCTACGACAGCAGCGTTGTCAACGGTGGTATAGCGAATACTCAACATTGACAGCAAAACTGAACAGCACCTTCAAACAAACTGCACCTTCTGGGCAAGCTCGCTCCATCGTAGACCCTGTCTTTGCTTTTGTGCAAGACTGGGGTCAAGGGCAACCCATTAAATATAAAAAACAACAAAAAAAAGTGCTGTGAATGTTGTATTCGTGCATATACCTAGGTCCACATAGTTTAAGTGTGCGTAATACGAGAGCATGCATACGCACACTAAAACAATGTGTATGTGCACGCCTAACAATAACAACATTCATAGCAAAACGGTCTTCGTGAGATAGAATAATTTATAATAGCATAAACACCTATATCGGAGACAACATAAAAAAATCGGCTGTGAATCGAACAACGAATTAATGTTAGTCATAGCTTATTTTCGCAAACCTGAACAAAGGCTAACTAGGTTTAATTAACAGACTGTATTGTAACTGATAACAAATCCCAAGTGGCGAAATTAGTCTTATGTCATCTTAATATTTACCTTGGTAAATCACTCCTCAATTTCCTATTTTGAAGCTCTCAGCGCAAACACAATATAATGTCAAGTTATAATTTTCCTAAAGGCCGTGGAGTGGTCTCGGTGACGGAGGAGCCGCTTCCGGCTCATTTGAGGCGACTTGACCCGAATGCTGGAGCGAGGCCGTCTCTCCTCCATTTTCCGTCTCTTTTCCAATTAACTGCTGTGGGTGGCTTGTCATTAGACCAATAAATCAATTAACACTTTTTGAGATTTAGGCAAAATATCAATTTACAAACTTTGTGACACGCAATAAATAAATGAAATAAGTATTTAGGAATTTGTATTGTATACTTCACTGTTTTTTTTATTCATGCTTCAAACTACTCTTCAAGAAATTTTCATCGCCTTTTTTATTTCCTTCTCTATCAATATTTCACTAATGTTTTCATCAATAAAGCGATTGGACAAACTTTTTTGTAAACAAACTGAAACTATGATAAATATATAGTACCTACCTATTAGCGTAACTAAACCACAGAACATAATATTACTCGGGTCCGTAAGGGATGCAAAGTTTAAGTAAAACAAATTGTCTTGCTTAGAAAAGTTCGCTTCCGAACAAACTTCGTCATTAACAGTCACATTATACCTTTTTTTCCAAATCCTACTTACTTTTAGCGCTCACTCGAACAATGAGGAAAAAGTCCAAAGTTGTTGGGAAGAGTAACAACAGATCTTGGTGTAAGGCTCTGGTGTTAGCGGAAATGTCACGAAATATACCCAGTATTAGATTATGTATTGAGAAAAAAGTGAACACCAGATAAATCCAGACATATTCTTATATTTCTTATGACATAGACATCTGCTAAGGGAATTTATAAAATTTTTGCGGGAAGTGGAAGTCCACGCGGACGCGGTCGCGAGTGTAAGCTTTCTAGTAGGTAGTGCGGAAGAAGGTAGGTGTACCTACTAATAGTACGTACTATTAATATTCTGATAAATAAGATAATTTAACTAAATTAAAGGTGGGCTCTCAGTACACGTATTAAATGATTGGCTTCGCAGGCAGTTGTCACCAAAGAACTATAAAAAAAATTCACAGTTTTCAATGTCTCCTTGCACCATCAGGCACCTGGGACGTCCCTACCCTACCGGCTAAGTTACGTGGCTATCATAATAATCGCTTTCATTGGACAGATGGATATGTGACACATTGCTATTTCTTTTTGACACAAATATAACCTTACCAAAGAAAAATAGCAATGAATGTATCAAACACAATCCATCTGTCAAATGAGTGATCACGATAGCCATGTAATGTTAGCCGGTTAGGGCCCCTGAAGATAAACGGGATACTCAACGTCACCTAGACCTACTCTGAAAACCAAACCACGATATTCGGAATCATCCGAACGAAGTGGAACACAAATCATTGTGTTTCACTTCAAATCACTGGATCAAGCTCCAAAATTAAATAAACCTAACGACGAATATCTGGATGATTTTCGTCGTTCCATAAAAATTGCTGTCAATGTTTTTTTTTTATAATCGGCTTGTTTTTTTTTAATTCGTTACCGCTATCACTGGCTCCATATACCAACACTCGTCACCTCAACTGCGGATAAACTCAGGCTGGGTGTTCGGACGCAGATAGGTACTTGTAATTATTAATTTCCCTCAGGTTCAAGCTTTTTGCCGAGTTTGTAGAGTTTAACTAGTAGCGGTGAGAGAAGATTTTAACTAGTTAATAAATTAATTAATAGTGGAAATACTTTATTTATACGAGCTTTTTTTTTCGTTACATTTCGGAAATATAAAGTAGGTTATGTATGTCCAATGTCCTGTCTAAATATCTAGGTATCTTCAGATATACATAATTATTAGCGTTGCCAAGTGTCCAGATTTTAAAGAGATGTCCCGCGAAACAGTTGATTTTTATAATGTGCCGCCGGGACAGGTAGGTATAGTGTCCCGCATTATGATATTTTTCAGTTAGACAAAAAACAAAACAAACAAAAAGCAAAAATCGCAAGAAACAAATACTGATAGATATAGGTAGGTTGCATTCGCAGAATAATAGTAATGATCTAACGTAATCTTTGGCCAGTGGTTTCTTACAAATTCCAAAACAACTGTTTTAATTAAACTGAACAGAAAAGACATGCATTGCATTGCATTATGAAGGGAAAACGTTCGACGTCAATAAACTCTCACAGTTTGAAATAATTATGGACCCCCTAAACGATCAAAATTGCTTGTCAATCATTTACATTGCATTGCTTGTCAATCACATTTTGATCGTCTAGGAGCGATGCTTGACAAGCACCACAGAATAGATAGATTACCGTGGCCAATCAAAAGTAGGTCACAAATGGTTTACCATTTGTGCAATGCATTTATGCAATGTAAATGCAACGTTTGATGACCTCCGTGGTCGAGTGGTTTGTACGCCGGTTTTCAAGGCGTCACCATCTCTTGAGGTCCCGGGTTCGATCCCCGGCTGGGTCAGTGTAGAAAATGAACTTTTCTATATTGTCTTAGGTCTGGGTGTTTGTGATACCACCGTTGTCTCTGATTTCCATAACACAAGTGCTTTAACTACTTACTTTGGGATCGGAGCAATGTATGTGATGTTGTCAAATATAAATGATTGACAAGAAATGCTTGATCGTCTAGGGCAGCCATTAGTAATTATTTCCCCTATACTGATCTACCTATAATATAATACTTGTTTATTAACAAAACCCTATATGGCAGCCATTTTCCATACATCTGTGATTTTTTATATATCGTGCACGATTGCTAAAAGTTTTCCCGCGTTCTTTCAGAAACTGCATTAAAAGTTTCTATCCGCGTTCGTTTTGAATGCACGAATTCCTAATTCCGTTCGGAATGTCTTCGGAACGTTATAAAACTAGATGCCGGCCTTGTATCGGGGCGGGAGTCTCCTAGATTTCTCCGTAAGTATCGGTTTGCACGAAAGTGAAATTGAAAATAAACTTTTTAGCACGCTTTAGCACTAAGCTGTTAATAGTGATGTAGGGTTTATTAGGAGGAACTTGTTCTATAGGCACCGCAATAAATATTAGGTACTTATTTACGTAATTAGCATTATGTTACCACATTCACACTATTTACCAGTTCAATTCTATACAATGTCTGTAATAGTACATTATGAGACAAGTTAGCTTAGGTTGCTCATTGCCCACAAGGCTGTGGGTTGCAGCCCGAGCCGCAGGCGAGGGCGTAACTCAGCCGAGTGTGCAATAAGCAAGAGCTCACGAGTTTCATACGACGTTTTTTCAACACATTTGCGAGGAAAAAACAAAGTAATTTACCACACAGCAACAATTACGACAAAAACAAAATATAATAATTATGGGAAAAGGCGCGCAGGTTTTTTTTGTTTTTTTCACACGTTCAATGCAAGAACATTTTGCGAACAAAGGGGTGAGGAGCATACAGCCTACCTCAAAATTATAATTTAAAGTAAAAATGCAAATATTTTAATATTTTATAACAAAATATTGTGAATTATGAATAATTTGATAATAATAAATATTTGTTTGACTTAATTAAGGACTTACACATTTATTTATTCCAAAAATGTATATGAATTTTCAGCGGCATAAAACCTCTTTGTTGTCAAAAAAAAATAACTGTATTACCCGGCTAAATTAGGAATGCTCTGTTTACTCGCATAGAACTCGCAGTAAGGTACTAATTTAACTTTGTAGGGTTAATTCTATTACGAACTAGTGTTTTATATATTATTGCACGCGTTTGTTATAGCTCGGTTTATGGCCCTAAAAGCGATGTAATAAGGCTCACTTTACGAGCAAGTGTGTTGAAAAGAAAATTACATGTTATTAAGAAAATCATTTTGCTTGAAATTAATAGAACGATGTCACAGAATATTATAATAGTTAGGTACTAGGTAGGTATAAACAGTAGTTTATACTGAAGTTGAATTGATTTAAAACTAGCTTCTTATTGAGTACCTACCTTACCTACTAAACAGTCCAATTTAAGTAAAATTTAAAAGAGAACTTATACATTAACTTGGATCACTAACATCTTATATAAATAAAACTAAATTAACTCTACTTTACAGCTACAATTCACTTTACAATTAGGTAGGTACTTTTAATCTAATATTTTACTAATATTTTTATCAATTTTTACACCTAATTAGATTAATTATGGAAATATGTAAGTACATTTTAAAGTTTATAATGAATGACCATGATTATACAATTTTTGCATGCCTGGCAACTGGCAAAACGTGCTGAACAATGTTATTACACCTACTTACTACCATGTTGAGCAAATAAATATTTCTATTTCTATTCTTTATAATTTGTGCCACAATTAGTTAGGTAATTAGTTAGGTAGGTACCTACCTACTTGTCTCTCCGTTACTTTTAATTCTCACATGGCACAACAAGAATATATCACATCAAAATACTACCGCAATATTCAATCAAACCCATTTAAAATTCCATTTACATCAAGACATTCCGCACAATTGATCACATAAATCCACGACATTATTAACCTGAGACATAATTCCAATTTAATTTCAAATGAGCTTATCCTAATGTACAGAAATATTCCAAGAATAAGCGGTATACAAGTAGCGCAATATAATTTGAAAAAACCCTAATACAAAATTCGCAATTCTCTTCTTATTTGAACAAATATATTCATTGTTATTTGTATCTCTAAACTTCTGAAGCTTAGTCTAAAAACGATTCGAAATAAGCATCTGATTGGATGGGTTTTATACATATTTATATCTTATATGTCTCACACCACAGAATACCTATTCGTTTTAGCTTTTTCTTTCAATACGAAAGTTATAAAGCAAACATAAATTGTATTGGATTTTCACTTTTTCTTTAGTTATGTACCTAGGTATTTATTAAATTTGACAGCAGTAGATTTTTTTATGATTTGCTTAATATGTCATCATTTTGGCACAGGGTAAACAAAAATCTTTCGGCGTTGATAACGATGGTTAAAACGCATAAATTTTCCCTAATTGAAAAAAAAACTCTCACGATACGTGGGTACGTCCACAGTCCCCAGTCCCTGGCAATAAATAAAAAGTTGTAACTTCTTTCTTTAGGTCCGACTCCACGAGAAGATGCTTCAAGAGCAAGCTAAGAAGATGAACGTCAAATCCCTGACTGCTAACAAAGAAGATGCAAGCAGAAGCGTGGAGATCAGAATTGCTAAAGTGGCCTTCACCATATTCTTCCTATTCGTGTGTGGGTGGACTCCGTACGCGTTCGTTGCCATGACAGGCGCGTATGGTGACAGGTAAGTAGGAAATCGACCATAAAGTCCAGGATTGGATGTACATGGTTGGGTTTGGAGCTGCCTTAGTGTTTACACAATATATATTCCATTGTTCTGTTGTCTGCGGCAGTTAACGTGTCAAGAGAGGACCTACAGTCACCAGCCACCATCTTAAAGACAAACTCCTGGCTGCCGACAACTAGGATGTCAGCAGAAGCGTAGTTGTTCTATACTTTGTTCTTAACAGTTTTTTTATGCACATCGGGATCGGGCTTGGCTTGGCCTCACCTGATGTTATTATTATTATTATTCATTTATTGCATTTGTTAAGTGACGATAAGGCCGAAGGTGGAAGCGTACTACACCCGCTGAGGAACTAAGGAACTGAGGAACCATCACTGAGAAACTGGCTATCTTACATCTAACTGCCGGAACACAACATTTTTAAATTGTTGTTATGGCGTCAGACTCAGGTAAGATGGTGGTAGCTAGCCAGGCGGACTTGAAGTAAACCCTACCACCAACCAAACCGAGTACAAATTGTACCCCCCCCTGGGAATCAAACCCGGGACACCTGCGTCTTACACGGGTAGGCAAACCACTAGATCACAGAGGCGGTTAAATGAACAGACAGTATAAAGTAGGCAACTCCCATTATTTGATTGCAGGAGTGTGCTGACGCCAGTAGCCACCATGATTCCTGCAGTCTGCTGCAAGATTGTCTCCTGCATAGACCCTTGGGTGTACGCCATCAACCACCCGAGATACAGGTAGGGTTACCAGACTTCAGGATTTGTCCTGCAACTTCAGGCTTGTTGGGTCTTTGTCAGGATTCCGATTTTAAGCTTTATTTACTTTTCTTTTGTTGTACCAGTCATCTAAACCGTAAAATGTATAGCAAATTTGTCTAAGAAACCATTTTGATAAACACAATTTAATATAGCTGCCGAACAAATTTCCTACGCGTTGCATACAAACTACTCAGGCGTGACGTTATAATTGAGTAGCCATTAGTTTGGAGCGTTTTTGGGCGAGTCCATTTGTGTGCATTTCAAACTGTGATATCTCGGGCAGTTTTCATGCTAGCGAATTTTTTTGTTTTTTACCAATGTTTCTTTTTTTGAGAGGTCATTTATGTAATAAAGCCCAAAGTTTATCGATGGGTCGCCTTGATAATTGGTTGTTTGTTGCAGAGCTGAGCTGCAGAAGCGAATCCCGTGGCTCGGGGTCCGCGAGGCCGACCCTGACAGCACCTCCACGACCATGAGCGTGGCCACCAGCCAGTCCACCCAGCAGGCCGCCGACGCGTGAACGACCAACCAGACTAGACAAACTGACGCAACCACAACGGAAAAGTAGAACCAACTTATATCTTTTCTATAGTACAACGAAAATGAGGTTTTACACCAAACAGTATTGTGGAATTGGATGTTCGGTGGTGGTGAATTACTTCGTTTTCAGATAATATTGTCAACTCTAATGTAAATTGTGAAAGCACGCAATTTCCACATTTCTTTGAATTATAAACCCGACTATCCTCCTAAAAATTTATTTAAAACAATCTCAGTTATTTCTTACTTCCTTGTATTCAGTAAAGTTAAGAAACGATAAATCGTCTACCTAGAAGTGATTTAAACTGAATTAAATTAATGCAGCCATGAATAATGATGATTTACCGGAATTGCAAAAAACAGCAATTGGTGTTTACAATTTAATAAATGGTATTATATTTCAAAATATGAGGGTGCAAATTGGTAATTTACCTCAAAAAAATACTCAGTAGGCTTCAGCAAGGCTTACATTCCATTGTAGTCAATTCAGTAAGGTTTTGCCTTGGGTTTTGCTTTATTGTTAAAAATATTAATGTAGGTACTTATTGTTTTATGTTCTAGAATGTGTAATGGCTAAATAGGTTTAAGCAACATTTATATTATTTCTGACCATCACTGTTATACCCTATTTATGGCAAATAAACAATTATGAATTATTATGAATAATAAGATGTAGAGAAATGACTCCGTCCATTGTTATTACTGATTAAATAAAGTTGTGCCATGTTGTTCTATCACAAGTGTAAAAAATTGGTCATAGTCAAGCATTTCTCGATGTGATTGCATCAGTTTTTTAAATCTTTAAACGATGATTTTGTGCAAGTAAACGGTGTAACGAACTCTCTCTATATTTTTTTACTAGAAGCATAATAAAATATAAAAAAAAAAACTCGATGGAACACGACGACTCAGGCAACTTATTTTTAAAAGCAAATAAAAGTTTCACTTTTACTATGCTGTTTTCTTAACCTCTCCTACTCCATAATAAATTCCGTTAATAATTTATTACCTATTCTTTTTCGTTAAGTATTTATAAGTTCATTTGATTAATTCATAAAAAAAATATTGGCCTAATTTCGGCCCATGCCTATTAATTAGCTACATGTTTTTACTATTCATTTGTCAAAAAAACATTTTAATGGCCCCCGACACAATAAACCTCTGTATAAAAAATATATAAAATGTGTTGATTGGCTTACGTCGGTGTCGTAGCTAGGGGCGGGCAAGGAGGGTGGCTACCAGGGGCGCAACCTACAGCGGGGCGCACTTTGCTGGCCTAGCTAGAAAATAAGTCTATAAATCTTGGGTCGCAAATATCAAATCTTGTCAGGGGCGCTCATTATTCTAGAAGTAGTATGTCTTAATTCAATCTTGCCAGGGGCGCTCATGGTCCAAGAAATAAGTCTTGGACCGGTAAAGTAAAGAAGTGATTGCACTGGGCGCTGCTAAATCTGGTTTTTTTTTAACCCGACTCGTAATATATTGCTAAGAACAAATAAAATTTAAAACATTAAAAAACCCGCCTGCATAAAAAGACAAGTCGACTGAAAAGATGGAAACAAGATTAAATAAATATTAATGGCAACATGTCATAATAACATGCAGTCGGAGGCATGCATATATAAAGAAAGTGACATTATGAATGATTGAATTATATGCCTCCGACTGCATGTTATTATGACATGTTGCCTTTAATATTTATTTAATCTTGTTTCCATCTTTTCAGTCGACTTATTGTCTTTTTATGCAGGCGGGTTTTTTAATGTTTTAAATTTATTTTTTTATTTACCTCTTTTTAGTTATTATATATTACGGTCATGATATACCTTTTTGAAATCCTTATAATAAGCCCTTTAATTTGACACCCATATTGCAGTATTCTAAAAAAAAGTTTTTTTTTCACTATGTATAATAGCACCGTACAGCCGCCATGTTGGTTTTTTTATAACGCCACCTGGGCTGAAAAGACCAATCTAACGATATCTTAATCATAGAAATCCGTTCAGCCGTTTGAGAGATATGAGGTAATAAAGAATATTACATACAAACATACATACATACTTACAAACATACAAACATACTTACAAGATACGCGCGAAACACATAACCCTTTCTTTGCAGTCGGGTAATTAAAGAAAGTAGAGTAGCCAATCAGCACATTTACTTTTTTTTTTTTTTATGTTACGGACCCTCATACAGCCCAACGGTTGTCGACATTGCGGCGAGAGGGCAGGTGCCGGGGTTTTTTTAGTGGATATTCCCTCCTCCCGAGATCCCACCGAACCTCTTGGTTGGGTGGAAAGAAATACAAAACTTGCTAGCCGAAATCGTCCTATTGATTAGATTACAGCTTGTACACCTATTAAGGTGTAGGTACCTACATAAAATACATGCTGAGAAGTTGAATATCCCGCAGACTCAAGGACGTCGCCAGCCCGTGGCCCAGGGGGGGGCAAGTTATTATTAAAGAGGATGAGAAAAATATTAATTGTAGGCTAATTGTAGGTAGGTAGGTACAGTCAAGAGCACCTAGTGAATTTATTCATGTTTTGAGATGGGGCGGGATTTATCAGAAAAGCAAGTGCACGGCCTTAGGACTTTGGTTATTTTGCAGTTGGCTACATTTTTTAGCGACTCGTGGGGTGGGGGGCAGCTGCCCCCCCTGTCCACCCTTGGTGACGCCCTTGCGCAGACTACCTGATGCTGAAGCATCTGTTCAGACGCCCTTGCGCAGACTACCTGATGCTGAAGCATCAGTTCAAGGTTACCATACCGAAGTAAGTACACCAAACCAATCGGAAATGAGCTGATGATCTTCAAACGGCTGAACAGATCTTCATAAATTATAGCTAAGACCCATCTCGATCACACCAGCTTTCACATAAAAAACCGCATTAAAATTGGTTCATTAGTTTGGGAGCTACGTTGCCTTGCCTTAGACAGACAGACAGACAGACTAGGTGTACACCCAATACACACACGTCAAACTTATAACACCACTCTTTCCGTCGTTGGGGGTTAAAACACCTAAAACCAAAACATTAAATTATGAAATATGTATCATCGAAATAATTTTTCATTAACCATAAATAACAGAGTCAGAAACGTTCAGGCATTCTTAATTACTCCTTCCAATGTAGAATGAAATCGACGGCGGGACCAAATAATAAATGTTTTTTTCTAATCAAATTGTTCAGACGATCAATCAATGAGGCAGTCGTGAGACACAGCCAGTTTCCCGAATTGATTATTTAATATTTATTCCTACCTACGATAAAAGATCTCTAGGAAGATTGAAACATTGATATCGGATAATTCAATGATAAACCGAAAAAAGTAAGTTAAACTGCAAAAGCATTTCCTGCAACCTGTAGGTGCAAATGTAAGTAGGTAAGTACTAATATTTTATAAAAAAAAACAGAGAACCAAAAAGTAGTTATACTAACTATTAAGAAATTGAGAACCGAACCAGTCTCGGGGGGCGGTCGCTTTCGATGAAGGTTTCGAGGCTCATAGCTGTCAGGTCGAAACAAAAAGGGTGGTGTTTAGTCAGTACCATCATTAGCTATGTGGTATTCAATGAGGATTCCCGCGTCCTTCCCTGCGCGCTCGAGAATGTTGCTGAACCCTTCTGGTTGACAGCAAAAAAAATTATACCGTGTGCATTTCCTTGCTACGAGCGTATGCTACGAGCGGCTACGAAAATGCTACGGACGACGGCTACGAGTTCATATTCATTCAGATTCAATTCAATTATTGCATTTTCTTGTGGTAGGTAGACGTACATTACAATGGATGGTAGGAAGTATTGGTACCCTTCGTTGGTCTTATAAAAAAATACTTACCGCTGCTTACCACTTTTAAGGGAATTTATACCTTATTTTTTATAAGATTAGGAACACAGGTTTTTAACGCGTTTTTAAACTAAACATAGGTGTTGGACACCTACCTAATCCCGACGTTTCGACCGAGTTGAATCGGCCGTGGTTATTTTTTATAGCAATTTAAAGGTCTGTTGTGGGTATGTAAGTACCAATATCACTCACATAGATAAAATTAACGTATCGGCTTACAGCGAAGACATAAAATTACAATTAAATAATTAAGTAGGTACCTACTTACCTAAAGAACTTACCTTCATTTCAATGTTAGTCTATTATACTTTTATTCTGTGCTATTATTAAACTTTGCATTTCTGCAATAGGCTGATGAGAAGCTGTCGTTTGTCTTTACCCTACCACATACACTAAAGACAGCTTCAAGCAACTCGAAAATCGCAAGCACAGACAGAGCTAGCTAACTAGGTCGCATGATTTTGAGAGACCACCGAATAAATAGTAGGTAAGTACATGTTACACTATGAGCTTATAAGACTGGTTTACATTATATTAGTCTTTAGTAGAGTGCTTTAGTTGAAACATGTAAACGGTCGTCTTATGTCTTATGTAAGAGAGTAACGTTATATCTAGTAGCCATTCAACTGGAATCATCGCATTCCAGTAGAACCATAGAATACATAATAGTACAAGTGTAGAACCACCTGCGCGCCCGCGCCGCCCGCTCACCCCCCGCGCGACACTTTCCTCGCACTGGAAGCATGTAAATCGTGTCAAGGTGGTTTTTTTATCATATCTCTGTAGGTAATGGGTTTTAATTTTGTTCAAAGGAGATTCTATTTTCTATAGCAGTCTTCTTGATCGAAGATAGCAGTCAACAAAAGTCAAGTAGGTAGTACACACGACGGCACGTCAAATGTTGTATCACACTACCTACCACAGCTTTAAACTGTGACACTACGGTACTGACTAAATCAGCGATGTAGGTACAAAAACTTACAATTTGTAACTTTCGGAAGTACGATCGGCAACGACGGCAACTCATGTAAGTAGGTAGGTAGGTACTTTATCACTTTGCAGAAAAATTATGAGTTGTAAAACGGAAGTGATAACGGTAGTACCTAATACCTACGCTTGCCATAATTATAGATATTATCCTTCCGGAAATAGAGCCCACACCACAGAATACATAATAGTACAAGTCCCACACTAGGTAATTAAAAGAAGCACTTTATTGGTCTTTCAATCATTTTGATTTGGAAAATGAAATTTTTTAAACACTCACTATGTAATAATACCTACCATTTTGTCTTTTTAAGGCCGGCCACACACAGACGTAATCACGTTACGGAATTCCGAACGGAATTTCGATAATGTATGAAGATTCCGTACGGAAAAATCACGCATGTGTGTGGAAGTCAATAGTTTTGTATGGATTAGCTGCGTTCGGAATCACGTATGTACGGAATTCCGTTACGTGATTCCGTCTGTGTGTGGCCGGCCTAAGACCCCCAGTTCCGCAGTGTGTCTTCCCCTTATCTGTCAAAATCTAATGAGTTCAGTAACTTCCCATTTTGCTTACATTGCGCAGATTATGGAGTAACTTTATGTTGTTTTTCGACAGGCGCTGTTTTGATGTGGTTTCCGAATTTGTTCTACTTTGCAATTAAGATAAAGAAGGGTATAGGTCATAGATTTATTATGTTAAGTAGGTAGGTATTTTGTTTTTCTTTATTAGGGACTAGCTGATGCCCGCGACTTCGTAATGACTCTTCTATACGACTATTCTTCGAACTAATGTAGGTAGTTACATAAGAAAATACTCGTAGCAGCGTGTTATATACAGGATGTTTGGTAAAAGCCTATTAATTTTTGAAAGAAACAGCTGTTTTTTTTCGCGATTTCAGAGTTGGTCCCATAGTAAAAGTTGTTGAGTTTGATGATCCCTGTCCCTATCTACCATATTCGGCTTTATAAGGCTTTTGTACAGTAAGGTTTAAAAATAAATAGCTAGGTATAGGTAGGTGTACCTACCTACCTACTACCTATTTCAAGGGATTGTTATGTTTATGGGGAAGCCAGAATTAATGATGATAACTCACCACAATAACAACTGGACTAGGTTTTTTCAAACAAGTATTACACATCGTGAAATTCCCATACTTAGAAGAAATCTTTACAATAATGATAGTGGTAAATGTTTCTGTTCGCACATCCAATAAAAAATATACCTAGGTACCCAAATTCAAGCAAATAATGTTCTATTGTGTCATAGTAGGCACCCCGCTACACGCCACTAATGCACAAACTATAACTATCCCTCGTATTTAAGTAATGACTTGAGTAAAACTTGTACCTAATTTTAAAACGCTTCTAATTGTAATTTATAGTACAAATAATATTAAATGAAGTTTTAGCGCAGTTTTGCATGTGAATATAATATATATATATTAAAGGTGTTTGAAGATCAAGTTTTACTCAAGTCATCATAATAATATCTCGTCTATAGATGCGAGGGTCTGTCTGTCTGTTTATCCTATTTAAGTATCGTTAAATTTAATTACGTGTACACACAGTTATTTTATTCGTAATCTATGTGTGGAAAGCCATATTTAAATAAAGAGTTGATGTTTACCAAATAAGACATGTGGATAAACAGACTATACCTAAGTTAATTTATGACAATTAAGTATTGACAATACAAATGAATGAAACCAAAAATATTGCAAAAACGTTTTATTCAAATCCGTAATCAGGCAGCACTGCATCACTTAAAATCTATTTACATTTCAAATGCTAAGTACAGAACAATGTATGGAATGTAATTGAACTTCAAATATTATTGCATTTTACAGCCCACAACAGAACTATCCGAATACTTTAAAGAAAGTGGCCTCACGACCCTGTACTTCTCTGAAGGAGTATTAAATCAAGATAAAAGCATTTTAACAAGTCACAATTAAAAAAGAACAAGTTCCTAGCTGATCCTAATACAGTAATTGTTAAACATTATTCTCTTATTAAATTAAAAATAGTAATTCACACTAACTTATTTACAATACCTAGTGAACTTCTATATCTTTGAATAAAAACTTTACTGTTTCCCCACTCTATGTCAACTATTAATTATTGCTTCGAAATTGTGTTCAATATCACAATGTATGTAAAATTTGGTTGAATAATATTCACGACATTTATAAATAAATAGGGCACATTTACAAAGCTTTTTTGCACCATTCCTGTTATTCACAAAGAAAATACTAATTAAATATTGACAATAGTTCATGGGAAATGGACAATTTTTGATTAATAACGGTTATTGAGTAATTACACAAGTCAGTTCACATAAGGAAGGGAAACCGATAATCGAAGAGAATTGATTTTATCAAAACTGTTTGTCAAGATGAGATAAAATTAATCTATAATGTTTCATCACATAGGTACTAATTATAAATTAATATTAGTATTTTTATATGTTCTCAACTCATATCATAATACAATACCAACTTAGAGAAGAGATGTATAAAAAAGATATAATGATTCCTTTAAGGTTTTTCAGTATTAAGTCAAATTAATTCAAATTCATGTTTAAAATATCTTTTGAAGGCAAAGATATAAGCGCTATGTAATGAAACATTATAAAATTATCAGTTGAGTTCGGAACTAAGACCGATGTTTGTTACGGTTTATGCTCTGCATCAGGCGACGGCCCCACCACTGCTCCAAGTTGAAAGGCCTAAAGTTTGCTAGCTGGCGTGGACCCATTACATCCTGATAATATCTTGCCTCGTCGTTGCCTCGTTCCAAATCTCTTGTCACCTGAAGCAGACAAAAATATCAGGTTACATATTATTACAGTTATTTTGTAGTTAACTCAGTAAAATTATACATCAGACCTTGCGTTAAATCCGGTAGTTCTGATTTTTTGCAGATTTGTTTATGATGTTAATCCAATGAATAATCCAAGTTTGTGACCGAGCACTGGATGCAACTAAGTCAAAAATTGAAAAAACTAAATTGATAATATTGCTAAAAAATTGCTAAGTTCGAAAATATTATAAATTTTGAAAAGCTTTATCTCTGAAACTATTGGGTCTACAGAGACAATATTGTAGCAAATTTAGTCTACTTTATAAACGCCCTAAAAAGGTACTATCAAAAACTAGTCCTTCAGGGTTATAATCGCCAAAATCCGAAATTACGTAGTTTTTTCGATTGTTGACATAGTTGCGTTCGGCTCTCGAGGTCACAAACTTGGATTATTCATTCGGCCAACATCATAAACAAGTCTGCAAAAAATCAGAACTACCGGATTTGACGCAACCCCATTCTTTAAGGCGACAATTTTATTGGACTAAGTTGTATTACTTTACTCTTCGATCTTCTATGATCGAAGTACTTACTTGACAAAAAAATTGTTAGCACTATTAGAAATAACTTGTGTATTGTCTGTTTATCCTTACTTACGTCTTATTTAGTAAACAGCTTTTGACAGACAGTTGTCATACGTTTTTTATAGTATTTAAATCATTATTTAAAAACGTTGTCTATTATTGTCACAAATAAATAGTAATTTATTTTGTTAACTATGTGTGGAAAACCATTTGTTGTGTTTTATAATATTTTTTTTCAATAAAGAGTTGGGTGAAGATTGTTGACCAAACAAGTAAGGATACACAGACTATAGTAAATATTATTTGTAATAATCACCTTATTCCAAGATTCATAGATGTAATTTATAAGATCGTCATGTTGGTTATTGTTATTGTTATTATTGTGAGCGCTGACTTGAGGGGGTTGCATCGGTGGACTGAGACGAGCTGTGTTATGCCCGTTACCAGTGTAGCTGTTAGAGTTGTGTCCATTTCCATGACCGTTGCTGTTATGTCCGTTGCCGTGGCCATTTCCATTGTGGCGCTTGCTCCCGGACATGTGTGGCAGTGAGCGAGTTCCGCTGTTTACATAACTTGATCTGCAATGTTAAAGTGGTATTACAGAATAATGAAACAGTAGAAATATGGTACATGTGATGCAAAAAAACTAATCTATAGAATCCTGCTTGAGATAAACCATTGAATCACTGTTGCATTTAATTACTTATATGAAATCACTGAAATTACATATTATTATCAGTATTTTTGTAAAATAAATACAATATTTTGGCACTAAATTGGATAAGAAAGATTGACAACATAAAAACAAACAATCGACATAAACTGCCCTACAACAATAACCATATCAATCAACCTATAATACAAACAACAGATTTTAACCAGAATAAATATAGTTACGTTATCTCTAGCATAATTCTAGATTACAGGGAATAAATTTATATGTTTATCTATGTTCAAGCAACTTAGGACAAAAGAAATGAGTATCAAGGGGTTGAGGTAACATCACAAATCATAACAAGAAGAAATAACTTTCCAACATGATTAATTTTGTGAATTGTGTTATAATAAAGAAAACTATACCAAATAAGAGCGAAAGTGCTAAAGCTAAGCGAAAGGCAACATACAATACCAAGACAATACCTACCTCATATTGTTTCGGTCCATGTTTCCAAATAATGTAATTATATTCGTTCCTATTAGTAATCCTAAGATAGAACCTTGCTGCGAATTATTTAATACTATGCTTATACTTTAATACATCTCGAAATAAAGGTTTGGGTAAAAAATCTGTAAATAACAATAAAGTAATAAAGATAAATAGACGGGACGCCACACACACAACACACCACGACAAAACAAATGTCAATTCAAACAGCTGCACTTCCGCAAATTGGTTCACAATGCTGATTGGTGTTAAAAACCGGACGTCATTTTTGACCAATCAAACGTAAGGATTTATCACTGCGTCAATTTATAGTTTTTTCTGTGCGACAGGCGATGGAAGAATATTTCGTACAGCATTACATCAAAATAATAAAAACTTATTTACTATACATATAACTGGGTTTACTGATCGTGGTGCACCCAACATTTAAAATTGGATACAGGGTACTTATCTTATTGTCTAATTTTCAAAATCTATCCCAACGCAATCACTTTAATTAAAATTTGTCATTGCTGCATTTCTTTGGTAAGTTTTTATTTGTGCCAAAAAGAAGCATCAATGTATCATATCATGGGGCTTACCATCAGCATATAAAAAACCGTTCAGTTCAAAAACAGGCCTTAAACAAGACTGCTTTCATACTAACCGTTGAGGTCATAGTACGAAAAAGTAAGGCAGTTCAATATAAGCCCTGCTATAAGAGCTCATAGTAAGGCCCCATAACATAATATTATGTTGAAAGCGATTGCGAATATTGCGATAGATTTTTAAATTAGACAATAAGTACTAACTCAAAGTTTGCCAGAGCGATAGCAATGCTCTATCCGTCCTTGTCATTTCATAACACGATGACAAGGACGGACAGTGCACAGGGGCCTTACTATGAGCTCTTATAGCAGGACTTATATTGAACGGCCTTACTTTTTCGTACCATGATCTCAACGGTTAGTATGAAAGCAGGGGCCTTACTATGAGCTCTTATAGCAGGGCTTATATTGAACTGCCTTACTTTTTCGTACTATGATCTCAACGGTTAATATGCTTTTGAACTGAACGGTTTCTTATTTGCTGATGGTAAGCCCCCTGACGTCATAAACTAAAGCCAGAGCCAAAGCACAGCTTTACAATCTTAAGGATTGTTAAACTGTGGTCAAAGCGATAAAGTTAGGTGGTAGACCCGCTGGGCTTTATTATGGATCATTCGCATGAGCGCTTTTTCGACGTTTTATCGCGCGATTTTTCTAACAGCATGCGATCGCAAGTCGTATATAGAATCAAACTCAAACAAATACAAGCTTAAGGCGAGGCCAGTTCACGAAATTTACTCTTTCACTATGTCTTTAGAATAAGGTTGAATATTGCATAACTTTAATTGACGCTTCGCCAGAAATTTGACGAATTTTAGTACATTTTTATTGATTTCTGAAATACTGGATCATTTATTAAAAATGTACTCGGTTATTGTGTTAGATCGATAAAAAAGCTATCCTTTTTGCATAAAAAATCATATCACTGTCGTTGAAAATTACGAAATCTGACGATTTGAAATTTATTTTTATAAGTTTTTATGGTGTTATTCAGGATTTTTTTACAGAGTTACCATGCCATTTTTCAATATTCTGTTCGGTTAATTTGCTTTTTTGTTTCTTTTTCAGTCTACAGTAATTTTTGTGAAGTAGAATTTTACATCAGTTCTTCACATTGGATGTTCATGAATAATGTTGATGAAATCAGACTTTTCATCAGATCGTGATCTGGCCTCGCCTTAAGTAAGTTTATAGATAAATAAAAATATGCAATAACCGGTAAATAGGGCTAAATAAATAAATATGTAAAATGATCTCTAGAACGAACTTGTTAGGTATGTATGCCTGCCTAACATAAACATACCGGACGCACGCGCGAGCAACGCGACGGTATAAATCCAACAGTATTTTGTCAGGTGCCTATTTCATAAAAGAATGGTAAAACTACAGTAATATTATACAACTATGGTAAATGATTGTAGTAAAACCATTATTTTATGAAATAGGCACTGATACGCGACGGCCTACGGCTTGGCCATAGAGAATTGAAAATAAAATGGAACAAAAATTTTAATATTGAAAATGTTTTTTCGTTCGCTCCCAAATGGGGGCAATTTTCGCTGAAAGTGAGATTCGCCCGTGATACCCTGGGGTTTAGGGCCACGAGGACGTATGAGGACTGAAAAGTCGCGGAATTTGAACGGCTTTAAAATGATGTAAAAAATATGTTGGAAAAGTCAAAAACATTTATGGAAATCGAAAAAAACTACTTTTTTTAACCGAAAAATCGTGTGTTTTCACATAAAAATTTCCGATATCTCAAAAACGGGGCCGAATTTCAAAAATATTATTATTATTTATTATTTTATTTATCATAATTAAACGGGCTTATGCCCAATTACATAATTATGCTCTAATCAAAATTTACAATATCACATTGAGATAGAAATAATTTCGCATTATCGACAAATACATCGAAATCAGGATAAGCTGACAAGAGTGTGTTAAGTGCGCTTTGCATACGACAAAGTGGGGACTGTGCCCGTGCCACTGTGCGACATTGGGGTGTTGCGAAAAGCCGGTGTCTACGATTAGAATATGAAAAAAGCACCTCGGCATTGAACCAAGGAACAAACATTTTAGGTCATTACACATTTTTCGATATTGGTGACGGTTGAGGCTGTAGAGGACGTGCCCTTAGCCGCGAGTTTTGCGCGGCGCGAGGAACGATATCACGCGGCGGGCGGCTCGCGTGCGGCCACGAGAACGTATGAGAGCTCAAAAGACGCGGTATTCGAAGGGCTTTAATTAGGATATGATGTAAAAATATCGCGGCTCTTAAGTTGAGAAGAAAAAAAAATTGCGAAAGATGGTTATGAAAAAATATATATTTAGGTTTAAAAAAAAATCGGCTGAAAAATGACGCGTTCTTACTGAAAATAAAATTGAAATCGACGGGTTTCAAGATAATGTGCGTGTAATTTCGGGAAGCGCGCTCCTTTATTAGATGCGCGTCGCGTACGCTGAGTTGCTATGGAGGGAGATTTGACGTAGTTGAAGCCCGAAGTGAAGCCGAGGGCTTCAATTTTTTTATATATTTTAGGTAGTAGTAGGTACTACCTTTCAATAAAATAGTAGGTAATGTATATAACAATTAAATATTTTTATGAATTTCATACCCACGAACTTAGAGCATACACGAATCACAGAAAAGTAGATCCAAAATTGTTCATGGCTTAAATAATTATTAATTTCTTAACGGACTTATTAATATCTGAAATAAGAACGTATATCATTGGTACATTCATAGAAATAGAATGAGCGCAGCAAAAATCTTTCTTTGTCTATGTGGCACGGAGAGTCGCATGCTCACGTACTTCGAAGTACACACGACAGCACGTCAGGTTATACAGTTAAACTGCAAATACAGCTTTTATTACGTAGGGCATAAAGGCGGTCTCAAGATTAACATGTATAGTCTGAGGTGCCGCCGTCGTGTGTACTGTGTACCAGTGTTGGGCGTAATTAATTACTTTTGTAATTAAATTACTAATTAAATGAAAAGTAATTGAATTACTTCAATTGAAATTACATGTAATTGAAATTAATATCATTCAACTACATAAATCACTAGTAATTCTAATTACATTAGTTTGTAATTAAAATTACTCAATTACTTTTTATGGGTAACATAAAAGATAAATAAAATTGAGCTGTTGATCGCTTGCTGCCCGCACGCAGCATATCACAACCGATGCTTTTAGTGCATGTGTGTGTGTGTGTGGCTTGTTACTGCACACAGGTATCCCTTCTCGCGCCTCCTCGCGTGCACCTCTCCTCTCTAGGGATGCTCGATCCGGGGTCGTCGATGCGATTTTTTGGATCGTAACGCCACGATCCGATCCACGGATCGGATCGCATGCCGTCGATCCGATTTTCAGGAAATCGATCGATGCAAATAAGTAAGGACGCAATTATTTTTTGATCTTTATAAAGTAAACCATTAAAAATAATGATTATAATCTGGTTGACGGTGTTGGTCTTACAATTACTAAATCTACTATAAGCTTAACATTACTTATTGTGAAACTGCTTGTCGACCCCAAATAATAGAAAAAACCTATGTAAAACTTGTAAACAAGTACCTTGAATGATAATGATTAATGCCGCCATGTTTAAAATGTAAACAAAGATAAAGATTCGTTACAAATAAATCTAAGTACCTATTTTTTGTAAACAAACCACGTTTTAATTCATACGATCCAAGCGATCCTATCTTTCAAGTTTTGTATCGATCCGGCAAAAAATCGTATGGTCTCGATCCGATCCGAAAATCGCCGGATCGTATGCCGGCCGATCCGATCTTTCAAAAGATCGGATCGGATCGGCGCATCTCTACTCCTCTCTTCGTCGCACCCGTCGCGTCAGTGCGGCGTCGTTAGCAGTGGTTTCGCTACCACATACTCAAATTTTATCGTATAATTTAAAATACTACCTTAACTTTAAACGAAATCATATTAGTAGTTGGGTAATTACAATTAACAATTACAATTACTAATTGTTAACTGAATTACTTTTTAATAATTTCAAGTAATTTGTAACTGAAGTCGCCAATTACAATTTGTAATTGTAATTGTTAATTTGTAGTTAATTACATTTTGCCCAACACTGCTCATGCTGTGTACTTATAATTTCCTTGTTTTAACGTAAAACAGTGGTGATCGATCAATGACTTAGCGGATAGTCTGCTGGAATGCACCCAGTGTGTCAAGTGTCAATGTCAAGTCAACAAAAAAATAGACGCCGTTGCTCAAAATTTTATTTATTCTTTCGAAATAAATAAAATCACAACTTTTAATAGCAAGCGAGGTAAATGAAGGAATGCAATAAATAGAATTGCAAAAACTAAATTGTTACTTAAATCATGTCTGAAAAGTTGGGTTTCGAAGAACTCCGAGCTAAATATAAGGTTGTACTTCCTATATTATTCTAACCAATAATTTATTTACTTTATAAAACTTCTTCAACTGTGTAACTATATCTACTTTTAGGATGTATTATCGAAGGCGTTCGCTACAAACAACATCGAGTTGCTTGATTCATTCACCAAAAACACCAATGAAGTTGACAGAAAAGCGGCCATGGATCAAGCATTTAGGGACAAGTTGCTGGAGCTACTTGTCGAAGAGCCCGACACTCTTGAGAACTACGTCTGTTTTTGTATAGAGTCGTGTAGACGGCAAATGGTCACTCCAACTATGCCAGTTGTCCTCCTCGGTGATATATTTGATGCCCTAACTTTAAATAAGTGCGAGAAGATGTTTACTTACGTCGAAAAAGGAGTCAACATTTGGAAGGAAGAACTTTTCTTTGTGGCATGTAAAAATAATCTGCTCCGTATGTGCAATGATCTTCTCAGGCGTTTATCACGTTCACAAAACACTGTTTTCTGTGGTCGTATATTGTTGTTTCTTGCAAAATTTTTCCCATTCTCTGAGCGCTCTGGGCTGAACATAGTGTCCGAGTTTAATTTGGAAAACATAACTGAATTTGGTGGAGATAATACTAGCAATCTAAAAGACACGCTAGAAGAAGAAATGGTGGTAGATTCTGAGAAAAACAAGCTGAATATAGACTACAATTTGTACTGTAGATTTTGGAGTCTTCAGGACTTTTTTAGGAATCCAAACACATGCTACAATAAGTTACAGTGGAAAACATTTGTTGCAGTAAGTACAATTCCTTAATTATTGTCTAATATGAACAATACAGCTACTTTACTCACTCCGGTGGCTCAGCGACCCAAAGTGTGTCTTGGCCTCCGATACTATAGGTAGAGTTCACCATCTATCTCTATCTTTTGCTGTTTCGCACCAGTCTCCAGCAGTCTCATAGCAGGTATATTGGTTTAGTCATTTCTAATCTATTTTTTTCTTTTAGCATTCGGGCAGTGTCCTCTCAGCATTCTCATCTTACAAATTGGAGGCTGTCGAGCTACAGAAGGCTAAACTGAACAGGCTGAAAGCAGTGAACACTGACATTGAAATGCAAGAGTCGAGCAAAGAACAGCATTACTTTGCGAAGTTCCTAACTAACCAGAAGCTGCTGGAACTTCAGTTGTCCGACTCCAACTTCAGAAGATGTGTACTAATACAGTTCCTGATACTGTTCCAGTATTTAACTTCTACTGTGAAGTTTAAAATGTAATTAATCCATTTTCTACTTTTTTATACAGTATGTCTATCTGGCAATCATTCAAGGACATAATATAAAACATTATTTTATATGTTAAATACAAAAGCACATCCATGGGATCTTCCCTTATCTTATCACACAAAGGTTACTCATAAGCTTAACTCGTCAACGCCCGCTGTGCCCTATCGGGCACAAACAACAAAAGAAATCTATTGTTGTATTGTTTTCCGGGGCGTTGAAGAGTTAACACTTTTAATATTTTCCTTATGTCTATGCATTCTAGATTCACCAATGCAAAACTTATTGGTAGCACGAAAAAAAACATTTTTTTCATATTGTACACTAAAATTTTATCCATACATAAACAACACAATCACAAGTTGCTTAAACGTTGAAAAAACACCCAACTTAAATTTTCATTGTAACATGTTTTTTTAGGGAATCCCAAGACTTGAAGTTGGACCAACACGACTGGGTGAAAGAGACAACCTCCCTGGTGTACCGGCTGCTGGGAGAGACTCCGCCGGACGGGAAGCGCTTCGCAGACTGCGTCAAGCATATCTTGAAGCGGGAAGAGCACTGGAACAGCTGGAAGAATGATGGCTGTCCAGGTATAAATCGCGTCACGTAAAGTATTTTCAACAACAAACAAATGCTGGAGGAAATTATATTTCCAAAGACAAGATACATTTTCGCTTACCTTCGAGGCACTTATCAGCGCTCTTTTTACATGACGCCTTCTATTACCAATGACACACCTGCTAGAACACCAAAATGTATAGTTTAAATCTTAAAGTGTAATAAAACATGTGATTAATATGACGGATGACCTTTTGATAGTGTCTCCATATTTGTGGTCCCGAGTTCGATCCCCAGCCAGATAAACTTTTCCATACGCTCTTTCTGCTGTTTGTGGTTCAGTTACTGTTGCGGATTGCCAAGTTTGAATTTCTGGATAATATTTATTTGTTTGGTTTACAGAATTCCAAAAGCCAAAGCCACCAGTTCAGACTGAGTCCACGGACGAGGTGAAGAAGTCAAGGAAGCGACGGCGCCCCGTTGGCGACATCATAAAAGAGTATGAAGGCCAACAGAAAAGCTACATGGGCAAGTAAGTAAATTAGTCATAATTAATTAAGTCTTAATAATTAAGTTTATTTGAATAAAGCTTCTTTCACTTTCACTTTCACTCGGTTTGGTTAGTGGTAGGGCTTATTTCAAGACCGCCTGGCTAGCTACCACCATCTTACCTAAGTCTGACGCCATAACAACAATTTAAAAATTGCTGTGTTCCGGCAGTTAGAGGTAAGATAGCCAGTTCCTCGGTGATGAGGATTCTGGGAGTAGTGCGCTTCCACTTTCGGCCTTATCGTCACTTAACATCAGGTGAGGTGAAGGCCAAGCACTATCCCATTGTGGATAAAAAAAGAAAAGATCCTTTCAATAATAAAAAGGCAAGTAAGAATAAATGGACTACTTATACATACATTTGCGAGGATTCTTACCTAAGTACTGTCAGCAAAGCTTTCATTTCTAGATTGAGTAGACTGTATTGTCTTGCATTTACCCAAAATTCACAAAAGCATCCTTTGTACAAAAACAATGGAGGCAGCTAAAGACGAACTTTTAGTTCCATCCTTTCAAGCGATTTATTTTCAAACTGTTAAGGTCATAACTTTGCTGACTGTACCTGCCTGCCTAGCATGACCGTATTATATCGCGTGATATAGCATTTTATCGACACTCAACTGTCAAACTCCTTTGTCTTTTTGACAGTTAAACGTGATAAAACGCTATATCACGCGATATAAATCGGTCGTGCTAGGCAGGCTGTAATGGTATTATACTGCGTTCATGATCTAATTCAACCAACAACATTATTAAAAAATATCTTTGAATTTCAGCAATGAATTGACGAAACTATGGAACTTGTGCCCCGACAACTTGGCTGCCTGTCGGACTAAGGAGAGAGACTTCATGCCCTCGCTTGGTATGTACTTGATGGCATTTACTATTAGGATTCTTTTATAAAATGTCTATTTACATGGTAATTTTTTTTTCGTGGGAGTGGCGCTAATGTTGCATAATATGCATGCATATAAAGTCGCCTTAAGTGTTTCATTGTGGTAATATACATTATGAGACAAGTAAGCTTAGGTTGCTCATGGCACACAAGGCTGTGGTGTGGGTTGCAGCCCGAGCCGCAGGCGAGGGCGTAACTCAGCCGAGTGTGCAATAAGCAAGAGCTCACGAGTTTCATACGACGTTTTTCAACATATTTGCGAGGAAAAAACAAAGTAATTTAACACACAGCAACAAATACGACAAAAACAAAATATTATAATTATGGGAAAAGGGGCGCGCAGGTTTTTTTTTGTTTTTTTTCACACGCCCAACGCAAGAATATTTTGCGAACAAAGGGGTGAGTGAGCATACAGCCTACTTCAAAATTATAATTTTAAGTAATAAAATCAAAAATATTTTAATATTTTATAACAAAATATTGTGAATTATGAATAATTTGATAATAATAAATATTTGTTTGACTAATTAAGGAGTTACACATTTATTTATTCCAAAAATATATATGAATTTTCAGCAGCATAAAACCTCTTTGTTGTTACTAAAAAAAATAACTGTATTACCCGGCTAAATTGGGAATGCTTTGTTTACTCGCATAGAACTTGCAGTAAGGTACTAATTTAATTTTGTAGGGTTAATTTTATAACGTACTAGTGTTTTATATATTATTGCACGCGTTTGTTATAGCTCGGTTTATGGCCCTAAAAGCGATGTATTAGGGCTCACTTTACGAGCAAGTGTGTTGAAAATATGTTTATAGAATCAAACAATTATGAATTAAAAGCTCTTTAAATGTACTTTCAATAGATATCAACATTAAATTAATAAAACGTGTGCTTGCAGTAGCAGACGGCCAAGTCTTAAGGCTTTGCCAAACAGAACGCGTACTTAGCGCGCGCTTAGTTTCTTGCATAGTTTCATGCCGCTGTATTTGACATGAAGCTATGCATGTCCTACAACACAATTCGGCGCTATAGCGCGACGTCAGGTTAGCGCTCTATCTAGCGCGCGCTAAGTACGCGTTCTGTTTGGCAAAGCCTGAACTAAACTTATTTTCGAAGAGGTGTAATTTTTCTGACGTCGAGTGTCGTCACAAACCTATATTCTCAATGAGTCACACTGAATCGTGTCACATTGACTGGCTGAGAAAAAAATTCGCTACGAGTAACAGTGTGACTCGATGCGATTTTTTTCCAAACGTGGCACACTATTCACTAACACTATACATGAACCAGTGTTACTATATGAGAATAAAAATTCGCAACGACGAGTCACCCTTGTTACTTGTTGCGATATAGGCTAACAAAGAGGGTTAATGCTACAATATTGTGTCGTATGCAGAGTCTTACATGCTGGGGGGCGGGGGCGAGGGCGGGGCTGGGCGCACCCGCTGCGGGGGCTGGGGCTGGCGCGCGCTGCGGCTGCTGGCCCGGAGGTCGCCGCACTTCTTCGTGCACACCAACAACCCCATAGGGCGGCTCCCGGACTACTTGGACGATATGGTGGGTATCGTATTAGTAGGTGGTGACTATAGGGCATGTCTCTAGTCATACACGCTGAAGGGCGGGGGCAGGGCGACTCGTGCTCGTTTCGGAGGCTGGGGGTGGCGCGCGTTGCAGTTACTAGCAAGGATGTCACCGCATTTAGTTATTATGGGTACTGTCTAGATCTGTATTAAGTGTTAGATTAAGTATTTCAAGTGCTAATTTGCTATTTTGCTGTGCTGGTTTTTGTCCACACTTATCCACACTTAAAATAATGTTTTATATATGTGAAGACCTTTAATTGGCTGACTGTTTATATATTTTAGATATTATTCTGTTTGTCTAGCTGTTGGTCTTCCAAAGAATTAAAAAAAAACTTCGTACACTCCAACAACCCTATAGGACGACTACACCAACGACCATAGAATACGATACGACTATTGGATTGGACTACTGGGCTATGGTGGGTATCGTACAGTAGCCGGGTGACTATAGGTAGTATATTATAAAGTCGTTATATCGGTGAGGGCAGGGGGGGCGGGGCGACTCGTATTCGTTGCGGGGGCTGGGGGCGGCGCGATGTGACTGCTAACGAGGGGAACTTCAAAGCGCTTTCACATATAGTAGGCGTTTTTGTCGCGTGACTCCAGCCTGACTTACGGCCCGGCCACAGCCAGCGCGGCAGGCGGCGAGGCAGGCGGCGCGGCAAGCGAATTCGATAATCACTGCGTGGTCGTAACGAAGAGCTGAGAGGCCGACATCGAATACCGAATTCGCTTGCCGCGCCGCCTGCCTCGCCGCCTGCCGCGCTGGCTGTGACCGGTCCTAAGAATATGATTACGTAACTCTGTTGCTAACAATTCTCGATTGAAATCGATTGAAAGCGCAGTTGCACTGCTGCTTTAAGTAAGATAGTTCTCATATTGGTTTTTAATAAAGCAGCAATGTAACTGCGATTTCTATCAGAGCTGATTGCAACAAAGTTGCATAATCAGCCCCCGGGCCGTCAGGCCTCTATTTATAAACCGCTCTAAACGTTGAAGGCTATCATACTGAGATGGTGTTTCTATAAGAAGAGCATCTCAAGTATGATCTCAATATAACTCTTAACGTTGAGAGCGGTTTATAAATACGAGCCTTAGAAGTGCAGGAGCCTAATCGCGGTAATTCCGAACGATAAAACCAAAAACGTTACGTTGTCATTTAGGTTATATTTACCTAAAAATCTTTGGTTTAGCTTCATAATTTTCACTTAAATTGTCCCAGATTGTAATCCTAGACTCCTTAGGCAGAGTGTTCAACAATTTTAACAAAACTAAAGCGAGTATTTTTCTGTAAACGAAAATGTAACGGTAACGATTTGTAACGCTTTGGTTTTATCGTTGAAAATTAGCGCGATTAGGCCCCAGCCTGCCTAGCATGACCGATTTATATCGCGTGATATAGCTTTTTATCGACACTCAACTGTCAAACTCCTTTGTCATTTTGACAGTTAAACGTGATAAAACGCTATATCACGCGATATAAATCGGTCATGCTAGGCAGGCTGGCTGGTATTTCAACGCTTGTATGGGAAGTGTGTACACACACAATTTTTTAATAGAAAAGAAATTGAAAGAAGTCAAAGAAGAACAGAACAAGGGCACTGCTTATTTTATATTGAATTTTCTTTCACCGGGCCTGACACAGGAAGGGACATTGATAAAGTGGTTTTTTTTAAATAGCAACTTGTTAATATATTTGTAATAATATTGAATCTTTTTTCAGGTGGAAAGAGTAACTCGCGAGGTGGCCGCTAATGCAGCCGCCAAAAACTCTAATGGCGATAGCGCCGATAAACCCATCAAACAGGTATGGTATAGTCTGTTTATCCTTACTTGTCCTATTTAGTAAACAACTTTTGACACGTTTCGACTGTGATTTTTGCGTAAAATGGCCAATTTTGGCGTTCTTGATCTCCGAAACAAAAATATATTAACAATTTTGACTTATTAATAGTGCAGAAAAGCCCGTAGCGGCCTCGCTTTTTGGAAATGTTGCTTAAGGCGCTGTAGGTAGTGAAACTAGCGCCACAGTTATTATCATTCATTCTGTAAGTTTTAAAATCCATTATTGCCAAAAGTGGCCACTGAGCTAAAATGGATTTTAAAACTTACAGAAAGAATGAAAACTGTTGAAGAGTTATTAAAAATATTAGAGACAATTTAAGAAATTATTACATGTGCTTTTTTAAATATTGACTTGGTTTACGAGTAATAAATGAAATTATGTATGTATGGAATATGTAAAAAAAACCCATATAAAAACCATAAAACTACTAAAAACGCTCAGAATTAACTGTGAATTTCTCCTAGTTTTATTACGTAATACCAGAATAATCTTTACTTCATAAGAAAATCAAATTTCATTCTTTTATTTGTTATTTGTGCTTGTTTGTCTTTCTGTGCATGTTCAAAGTTGACTCTGAGAAATCGTTCACTAACTTTCCTTTTTTATTTCTAACCCTATAATTTTCCAGTGAAACATCATAATTATTACTTTTTGACGCGGACACATTATGTATTTAGTAGACCCAAAGGTTTCTCTAGGTTGTTTCGCTAAAATCCGTCAAAATCGAAATTTCGACAAAAAAAGGTCATAGGACCCTTAAGTTTAAATCGTTATTTAAAAATATGTTGTCTTATTAAATCAAATTGTCACCCATATAATTAGTGATTTATTTCGTAATCTGTGTGGAAAAAAATTGTATTTTACAATTGTTTTTTTCAATAAAGAGTTGGGTTTGTTGTTTACCAAATAAGGGATCATCCACACAGCTCAGTCACACTCGAGTCTCAGTCACGTCAACGGTCAGTCTTTCAATAATCTTAGCATACAATATCGATAACAAAAAAATAAAAATGAAAATATTTTTATTTTATTTACTAGGAAAATACAGAAGAAGAGATAAGCGAGGAACAGATGGAAGCTGACCTCATAAAGGAGGGAGACGCCACTGATATCGAACAGGTATGACCATCATCCATTTTTAATGTCTCCACTCCACTGCTGGGGCACAGGCCTTCCTTATGGGTGGAAAAGGAGGATGGGCCATAACCCACCGCGCGGGCCCAATGCGGATTGGTGGGTGTTAACGACTGCAAATACATTCGGAACCACCGGCTCATCGTGCCTTCCAACGCATGGAGGAGCTCGAGATATTTTTCCTATTTTTGAATCCTTCAGCTGGCGTCGAGCGCACTTTCTACTGATTTTCGTTCGACATTTGACTCAAATGAATGAGATTGCGATTCAAAAATTGGGCCCTAGCAAACATTAATTATGTTTTTTTTTGGATTTCAAAATAAAATTCCGAGAGTATTTATTGACATTTTGCTATGTGACTGCAGTCGAAGATTCGAAGTCAGTAGGTGCTTGTACGCGAAAGTTTCTTGATATTCGTTTAAATCTATTTGACGAGTTCGTTCAGGATTTAATTTTAAAAGTTGAACACTTTTGCTGTTGACTGTACACCGTGTGATCATTACAGTTTGTACAATGCGATTAAATTGACAATAGACAGTCATCCGCTGCAGCTTCACTCAAAAATGTATAGAAGAGAAAACTTTACAGAATAAAATTCGTCGTTTTGTACCGCAAGCGCTCATAAGTGAGCCACTTCTGATGTACATTGTTAAATTAATTGCATTGTAATTTAAAATGCAATTAATGGGCGTACCCAGGTTCTGGGCAAGGGGGGGGGGGGCAAATATATTGTATCGCCCCCAGGGGGGGGGGGGGGCAAATTTATTGTAAATCAAATATATTGTATGGCAAATAAGAACTTTTATTGATAACAGGGGAGTCAGCTGCCCCTCCCCCCCCCCCCCGGTACGCCCATGATTGTAAACAAAAACATTTCCCGCAGGTCCCAGACTCGACTCGCGAAGAAGATTACGACAAGTCGACTCGATCTCGCATCACCATGATATCGCCTACGCAACTCGAAGCGGTCTCCACAAAACTCACCGATTGGAAGAAACTCGCTTCTAAACTCGGATACAAAGATGATGAAATACAATTCTTTGAGACAGAAAACGCTTCAGATGCTTTAAGAGCTAAGAATATGCTGCAGTTGTGGTTTGATGATGATGAAGACGCGTCCGTGGAAAACCTGCTTTATATCATGGAAGGGTTGAAAATGGCGGACGCCTGCGAAGCGCTGAAGAACGCTAAATGACGTTTACTTAAACGTAGCTGTAAGAAAAGACAATAAAGTTTCCATTATACTTTACGTTTGTCTTTTAATTTAATCACTTCTTGGTAACAAAAACCCTATATTGAAATTTGAACTTTACGCACTGGGACCTGCCTACAACCCTTATGGCGGCTACACACGACAGCGATTTAAGCCAGATTTACACATATCAGTGTATTCTCAGTTCCGTCACAGTACCGCCACCGTGATAATTATTCTTAACCGTGCCGGCACTAAAACTTCGAGCATTATATCGTCACTGACACTGACAGGACGTGTGGACGCGTTCATAGAGAATGTATGAAAGAATAATTATCACGGTGGCGGTACTGTGCCGGAACCAGGGCTCTGTCACTCTGCGCGCGAGTCTGAAGCGCTCGGCGTCCTCTGAGAGGACAAATTTCATGCATCAGAAGAGATAAAACCTACGCGATAGAGAGAGGCAACTATTAAGTGAATGTTTTGGAGCGAAGGGAGCGCTGTGCGACCTGAATTGTACTTTATTGTGTCGGAGCAAGAGTCGCATTTTATTCAAACGATTTTGCGGAGTGCATCTTCTGTTCGCTGGTACTATTATCTATTCTGTGCCGGAACTGTGACTTCACTGATATGTGTGAATCAGGCTTTATCGTAGCGATTTATCTGTGCAGTCCGTTGTACAGTTTTATCGGACGTATGTGTGTGTGCCGCCGATTAACTACAAACGTAATAGTAAATCTGCAACGATTAAAATTTGTCATAATGCAAACAGGTAGTGCAGTGTGTAGCCGGCATTAAAAGTCTCATTACGGCCAATTAAATTTTACTAATTTACTGCATTTTGAGCTTTCTCTGATTAGCATAGGGTACAATTCTGCTTAAATTGCATTCTCTGGTTTGTGGACATACATTTCTGTTTTTATCACTTTCTAAGGAAGTCGGATATTTACCTGAAATGTTTATAAGCAATGTATTTCAGAAAAATAATGATAATTAAATGTCTTTTCTTAAAATTACTTTCACTCGCTTAGTAAACAAAATGATGTAGCTTTGCCAAACAGTTGAACTAATAATGCATCAACAAAAATGAACTGGCTGTCCAAAGAATATCTGCTTAAAAACAATAATAAAAAAATAATATTAATCAAAACTGATTTCAACTAAGTTAATCCTAATGTTTTAAAAATATAAACGCACATGTTATCAACCATTTTTGCGACCTATTTCGTTCTTTGGCATATAAAAAATAAAAACTCATCATATTTTCCGACTCATTCGAATATCGTTAACAAGTCAATTTAAAAGCTGTTTATAGCTTTCAACATAGTTCGTAGAAAAGTTTTAAATATTATTACGTTTTAGTATTAGTTCGTTCCTAGACTGGAAATCACATTTATTTACTCAGACCACTTTGTATTTAGGACGACTCTTATTTACGGCTTTTAAACATCCAAAACCTATTTCTTGCGTTTACAAATTGATAGCCCAGACGGTAGTTTTCAATAGCTCTCTGAAAGATTTATAAAACCATTCAACAATGTTGGCCGTGCCGAAATTATAACTCGCACGCATTTCCTCATCCCGGCTGACTCACGGCGTGCCCAAAACAGAACTTATTACGTACACACTACAACGGGGCTATTTGACCAACGACTTTAGCCTTTCCTGCTTTCGTATTAAGGGCGAGGAAGTTATTTCGCTTAAATTTGTGGGAGAATGGTGAGGCTAGTTTGTGATGAGCCATCACGTCTCCCTCGGGTAGTGCACGGTGGGAGGAATGCGAAGAAGTGTGGCACGGTGGGCGTGTCAGCGTAGGCTGGTCGCGTGCGCACCGCGCCGGTGTTTACAGAATCGCGGAATAGTCGCTGCACCGAAATTAGTTCGAAACGAATGCGTCAATGGGCAGCCGGAGCGGCTAGTGGTGCGCGCACGACGCTCCTGAAATAATATTTTTATGATTCGATACGCGTCGAGATTTTAATATTAAAAATATATCGGGGGAGAGGTGGCTGCCGCCGTGACGTGCGTGCAAGGGTGCTCCGCAAAAGAGGATTTTGTGTGATGTGCCGGAGTTCCAGTGAGTAAGTACCTACTGTATTTTATTTATTGTTTCTAACGTATAGTTGTGTCTACCTAATTAAATTTTTTGTCATTTTTAGATAAGTATGTAAGTAACTAAGTATAGGGTTAAGGACAAGGAAGCAGTGGTAGGATAGTTTTAAACTTTATAGTGTTCATAAGAGAATGTAAGTTGGTATCCAAATTATTGAACTAACTAACCCTAGTTTTGAAGTGACTGTAATAAAAACGTTGCAGCAAACAAAATCAAAGACCGAATCCGTTAAAATCTGTTTTTCATTGCTTAAAATATAGGTAGTGATCATTTGTTAGGTTTCTACTCCAAATATTTTCCTTGATGAAGCTTTCAGTTATTTTTACACTTTTCAGCACTTTCGAAAGGTATGCCAAGCAATAAAGTTGCACTGCGTTACGATGCTACTAAATCATGTAGGTAGTGTTTCTCGTTTGTTTATTATATGAATTGTGCTATTTATGATAGGTGCCTCTGTTGAATCTCATAATTTATGAGTAGGTACGAATGAAATCTTTTTAATTCTACCACGGAGAATCGATTGACTTTTTTCTCGTGCCCCATTGATTTTGAGTCTATTGACAAATTTCCAATCTTATATTCAATTTCAATGTCGACAAAACAACCATTCGAGAATGCTGATTTAACGGATTTGACTATTTCAATCAGAACAATATTGGCTCAATACGGCGCTGGTGACGCAAATCAAGAGTATACGAAACGTCACAAATCCAATGTCGATCGATCGGGAATGATTTCAAGAGTACCTACCTACACCATGCCTTCTGCGCTGATGTAACGATAAAGCTAATTACCTACCTAGATATAAAAGGAACTCCATTCAAACAGAATCTTGAAACACAAAACTTAGGCTTGTTCTAAGACCCAAGTCCACCTGCCTATAGCTACCATCAACTTACCTGAATGCCTGAACTGTCGCAATACTTATCTATAGTAATCAAACGATGCCTTTTTCAAACTGGCAATCATACCTCTTACTTACTTGCCAATTCTTTCATAGGTACCCAAGTGTACAGCCAGATACAATGTTGACATTATTGTGTTGTTTTGTCTTTAAAGTGGGTATAAAGGTAGGTTGTTGAAGATTCTGGGAGAGGTGCGCAGGCTCCAACTTAACTTTGCCTGCTAATCGTACTAATATTATAAATGCGAAAGTTTGTGTTTGTGTGTGTTTGTTACCTCTTCACACCTAAACAGCTGGACGGGTTGGTAGACAGATTAGGACCTGGATCACAGAATATACAGGGTGTAGGTATTTGTAACTACTCTCCAAATTTTAAGGATGTGTTCAGTCCATGAAACTGAACAATTTTCTCCATGAAACATGTGTCGAAATACGCCAAAAATTTTTGGTCATCCCATACTAAACTGATCACATGATCTCTTTGATTGTATGAAAAGTAATTTTTTTACATATTTGACCCTATGTTTCATGGAGAAAGTTGTTCAGTTTCATGGACTGAACACATCCTTAAAATTTGGAGAGTGGTTACAAATACACCTTGTATTAATAGTATACCTACCTACTAACGCCTGGATTAACATATAAGCTACTTTCTTTCCTGGTATCAAAGGTTCCCCAGAGTCCACGCTGACGAAGTCGCGGGCGTCCGCTAGTAATAAGTAATAATATATTTGCAAAGAATGTTGCCTATCTTCAACCTAGAAGATTTATGTACGAATCACGAAAGTCGTAAAATCGTCTCGGCCGGCGCACTGCAAATATGATAACGATTGGCAAACCACAAAGGATGGATGCAGGCCAAAATGAAGCGAAAGAAATATAAAATTAACCGATTTACTTTGATTGACGTATGCAATGTGAAACTAAAAACAGCAACATGCAATAGCTACTTCTGTAACAAATTCGGTGGATTTCCGACCCCCACAATGAAGACAGGTGATATCAAAGAAATTAGGTACCTACCTGGTTGCCTGTCTTGGTAGGTCTTAGGCAAGCAACTAATCTAATGCCGGAATTAGTTATGAGTAAGCCTTGAGAAAAAGCGTTCCCTTATAAACATCGGTAGTGCTGTATTTAAGATAAAGTGATGTAAACCTATGCTCCTTCCTTTTCAACGAACTCTGTACATTGCTGGAAAGCACAAGTAGGTAAAACTTGGACACTACACACAAGCGTTTTCAGGCTACTGCACTATACGGTCACAGCACTTATGACTTAACACTCTCTTGATATTTTTGTATGAAGAAATTCTGTCTCTATTGTCGCTGTGCCCCAACAGTGGGACGCTAAAATGGCTGATGGTCAGGTGAATTCAGTGCTTTCTGTTTGTGTGCTCTAAGTTGAATAGGTGGTACGTATACACCTCCTATATTGGTACCTGCCACTGCTTTGATGCTTTAGTACAGGGGTCTCCAAACTACGGCTCGCGGGCCAGATCAGCCTGCGAGCATCAAGTACCAACTATTGTAATTTACAGTATGTTGGTAAAATGAGCTAGCTAGGTCCTGGCCCTTGGGACTTCGTGAAGAACTTAGTCCAGCCCCTAGGGTTAAAAGTTTGGCTACCCCTACCATTCATGTACCGAATGTATCTTCATCTGTTTTCATAACTTTGCTACAAAATGATACTATTTTAAGACTTGTTAAAATGGTAGACAATAATTATTTTATTCCCTTCCTATCTAGGTCGGAGAATGTTTGCGTGTATTTAAACACCAAATTACTCTGCTCTAAACTAACCCATTAAACTTCATACAAACGGACAGACGGTAGTAAACCGAAAGCTACTAGCTTCAAAGAATTATGTGCCGTACCGACATACTTAATGCATCATTATTTATAAAGAATTCGGCCGTATATTAACGCGGAAGCTAAGAATTGCAAAGGAGAGATTCCACATAAAAGACCTAACTTTTCAGTAGGTACCTACTACCTTCTTACCAATTATAGCAAACGTTCTTGTTATTAGACAATCCGGTACCTAATCATTACAGAAATATGAAAACAATTCTATAATTTCGTGCCATCCCACAACGACTATTACTGAGTAAGATATCCCAATCATTTTAACTCTTACCTATATTAGAGATTGGTTAAGTAAGTATAGATACCTATCTCGAATTAACTCAAAGTCACATTAATGTATGTTGTGTTGTGTAGGTACTATTTTACTAAAAGGTACCCACCCAAGGTAACCCAAGTATCTTAGGACTTGACCATCAATGAGTCTTCTTAGGGCGTCCACTGCGTTAAGCGGGATCCCGGCGTGAGGTGACCTAGGCTGCGGTCCGCATGGCGATGAAATCGATTTTAGCGCGAATCCGACCAAATTCAGTAATAGTCACAAAATATTACACATAGTAGGGTTTTTGTACCTACTGCATTTATATGGATTCGCGATAA